>OU896713.1:0-1343929 GCA_918026855.4 Phaedon cochleariae | reverse complement strand
CAATTTTCAGGCATTTTTGCGATTTTTGCAATTTTCAGGAATTTTTGCAATTTTTGCAATTTTCAGGCATTTTTGCGATTTTTGCAATTTTCAGGAATTTTTGCAATTTTTGCAATTTTCAGGAATTTTTGCGATTTTTGCAATTTTCAGTCATTTTTGCGATATTTGCAATTTTCAGGAATTTTTGCGATTTTTGCGATTTTCAGGCATTTTTACAATTTTTGCAATTTTCAGGCATTTTTGCGATTTTTGCAATTTTCAGTCATTTTTGCGATTTTTGCAATTTCCAGGAATTTTTGCGATTTTTGCAATTTTCAGGAATTTTTGCAATTTTTGCAATTTTCAGTCATTTTTGCGATTTTTGCAATTTTCAGTCATTTTTGCAATTTTCGCAATTTTCAGGAATTTTTGCTATTTTCAGGAATTTTTGCGATTTTTGCAATTTTCAGTCATTTTTGCGATTTTTGCAATTTTCAGTCATTTTTGCGATTTTTGCAATTTTCAGGCATTTTTGCGATTTTTGCAATTTTCAGGAATTTTTGCAATTTTTGCAATTTTCAGGAATTTTTGCGATTTTTGCGATTTTCAGTCATTTTTGCGATATTTGCAATTTTCAGGAACTTTTGCAATTTTCAGGAATTTTTGCGATTTTTGCGATTTTCAGGCATTTTTACAATTTTTGCAATTTTCAGGCATTTTTGCGATTTTTGCAATTTTCAGTCATTTTTGCGATTTTTGCAATTTCCAGGAATTTTTGCGATTTTTGCAATTTTCTGTCATTTTTGCGATTTTTGCAATTTTCAGTCATTCTTGCGATTTTTGCAATTTTCAGGAATTTTTGCGATTTTTGCAATTTTCAGTCATTTTTGCGATTTTTGCAATTTTCAGGAATTTTTGCGATTTTTGCAATTTTCAGGAATTTTTGCGATTTTTGCAATTTTCAGGAATTTTTGCGATTTTTGCAATTTTCAGTCATTTTTGCGATATTTGCAATTTTCAGGAACTTTTGCAATTTTCAGGAATTTTTGCGATTTTTGCGATTTTCAGGCATTTTTACAATTTTTGCAATTTTCAGGCATTTCTGCGATTTTCGCAATTTTCAGTCATTTTTGCGATTTTTGCAATTTCCAGGAATTTTTGCGATTTTTGCAATTTTCAGTCATTTTTGCGATTTTTGCAATTTTCAGTCATTTTTGCGATTTTTGCAATTTTCAGGAATTTTTGCGATTTTTGCAATTTTCAGTCATTTTTGCGATTTTTGCAATTTTCAGTCATTTTTGCGATTTTTGCAATTTTCAGGAATTTTTGCGATTTTTGCAATTTTCAGGAATTTTTGCGATTTTTGCAATTTTCAGTCATTTTTGCGATTTTTGCAATTTTCAGTCATTTTGCGATTTTTGCAATTTTCAGTCATTTTTGCGATTTTTGCAATTTTCAGTCATTTTTGCAATTTTCGCAATTTTCAGGAATTTTTGCTATTTTCAGGAATTTTTGCGATTTTTGCAATTTTCAGTCATTTTTGCGATTTTTGCAATTTTCAGTCATTTTCGCGATTTTTGCAATTTTCAGTCATTTTTGCGATTTTTGGAATTTTCAGGAATTTTTCCGATTTTTGCAATTTTCAGGAATTTTTGCGATTTTTGCAATTTTCAGTCATTTTTGCGATTCTTGCAATTTTCAGGAATTTTTGCGATTTTTGCAATTTTCAGTAATTTTTGCGATTTTTGCAATTTTCAGTCATTTTTGCGATTTTTGCAATTTTCAGGAATTTTTGCTATTTTCAGGAATTTTTGCGATTTTTGCAATTTTCAGGAATTTTTGCGATTTTTGCAATTTTCAGGAATTTTTGCGATTTTTGCAATTTTCAGTCATTTTTGCGATTCTTGCAATTTTCAGAAATTTTTGCGATTTTTGCAATTTTCAGTCATTTTTGCGATTTTTGCAATTTTCAGGAATTTTTGCGATTTTTGCGATTTTTGCAATTTTCAGTCATTTTTGCGATTTTTGCAATTTTCAGTCATTTTTGCGATTTTTGCAATTTTCAGTCATTTTTGCAATTTTCGCTATTTTCAGGAATTTTCGCTATTTTCAGGAATTTTTGCGATTTTTGCAATTTTCAGGCATTTTTGCAATTTTCAGGAATTTTTGCGATTTTTGCAATTTTCAGTCATTTTTGCGATTTTTGCAATTTTCAGGAATTTTTGCGATTTTTGCAATTTTCAGGAATTTTTGCGATTTTTGCAATTTTCAGTCATTTTTGCGATTTTTGCAATTTTCAGGAATTTTTGCGATTTTTGCAATTTTCAGATTTTTTTGCGATTTTTGCAATTTTCAGTCATTTTTGCGATTTTTGCAATTTTCAGGAATTTTTGCGATTTTTGCAATTTTCAGTCATTTTTGCGATTTTTGCAATTTTCAGTCATTTTTGCGATTTTTGCAATTTTCAGTCATTTTTGCGATTTTTGCAATTTTCAGTCATTTTTGCGATTTTTGCAATTTTCAGGAACTTTTGCAATTTTCAGGAATTTTTGCGATTTTTGCAATTTTCAGTCATTTTTGCGATTTTTGCAATTTTCAGGAATTTTGCGATTTTTGCAATTTTCAGGAATTTTTGCGATTTTTGCAATTTTCAGGAACTTTTGCAATTTTCAGGAATTTTTGCGATTTTTGCAATTTTCAGTCATTTTTGCGATTTTTGCAATTTTCAGGAATTTTTGCTATTTTCAGGAGTTTTTGCGATTTTTGCAATTTTCAATCATTTTTGCGATTTTTGCAATTTTCAGTCATTTTTGCGATTTTTGCAATTTTCAGTCATTTTTGCGATTTTTGCAATTTTCAGTCATTTTTGCGATTTTTGCAATTTTCAGTCATTTTTGCGATTTTTGCAATTTTCAGGCATTTTGCGATTTTTGCAATTTTCAGGCATTCTTGCGATTTTTGCAATTTTCAGTAATTTTTTGCGATTTTTGCAATTTTCAGGAATTTTTGTAATTTTTGATATTTTCAGGAATTTTTGCGATTTTTGCAATTTTCAGTCATTTTTGCGATTTTTGCAATTTTCAGTCATTTTTGCGATTTTTGCATTTTTCAGGAATTTTCGCTATTTTCAGGAGTTTTCGCGAGTTTTGCAATTTTCAGGAATTTTTGTGATTTTTGCAATTTTCAGTCATTTTTGCGATTTTTGCAATTTTCAGTCATTTTTGCGATTTTTGCGATTTTCAGGAATTTTTGCGATTTTTGCAATTTTCAGGAATTTTTGCGATTTTTGCAATTTTCAGTCATTTTTGCGATTTTTGCAATTTTCAGTCATTTTTGCGATTTTTGCAATTTTCAGGAATTTTTGCGATTTTTGCAATTTTCAGGAATTTTTGCGATTTCAGGCATTTTGCAATTTTCAGGAATTTTTGCGATTTTTGCAATTTTCAGTCATTTTTGCGATTTTGCAATTTTCAGGAATTTTTGCGATTTTTGCAATTTTCAGTCAATTTTGCGATTTTTGCATTTTTCAGGAATTTTTGCTATTTTCAGGAGTTTTTGCGAGTTTTGCAATTTTCAGGAATTTTTGCGATTTTTGCAATTTTCAGTCATTTTTGCAATTTTCAGTCAGTTTTGCGATTTTTGCAATTTTCAGGAATTTTTGCGATTTTTGCAATTTTTAGTCATTTTTGCGATTTTTGCAATTTTCAGGAATTTTTGCGATTTTTGCGAAGGCATTTTTACAATTTTTGCAATTTTCAGGCATTTTTGCGATTTTTGCAATTTTCAGGAATTTTTGCGATTATTGCAATTTTCAGTCATTTTTGCGATTTTTGCAATTTTCAGTCATTTTTGCGATTTTTGCAATTTTCAGGAACTTTTGCAATTTTCAGGAATTTTTGCGATTTTTGCAATTTTCAGTCATTTTTGCGATTTTTGCAATTTTCAGGAATTTTTGCTATTTTCAGGAGTTTTTGCGAGTTTTGCAATTTTCAGGAATTTTTGCGATTTTTGCAATTTTCAGTCATTTTTGCGATTTTTGCAATTTTCAGTCATTTTTGCGATTTTTGCAATTTTCAGTCATTTTTGCGATTTTTGCAATTTTCAGGAATTTTTGCGATTTTTGCAATTTTCAGGAATTTTTGCGATTTTTGCAATTTTCAGTCATTTTTGCGATTTTTGCAATTTTCAGGAATTTTTGCGATTTTTGCAATTTTCAGTCATTTTTGCGATTTTTGCAATTTTCAGTCATTTTTGCGATTTTTGCAATTTTCAGGAATTTTTGCGATTTTTGCAATTTTCAGGAATTTTTGCGATTTTTGCAATTTTCAGTCATTCTTGCGATTTTTGCAATTTTCCATCATTTTTGCGATTCTTGCAATTTTCAGGAATTTTTGCGATTTTTGCGATCTTCAGGCATTTTTATAATTTTTGCAATTTTCGGGCATTTTTGCGATTTTTGCAATTTTCAGGAATTTTTGCGATTTCTGCAATTTTCAGTCATTTTTGCGATTTTTGCAATTTTCAGGAATTTTTGCGATTTTTGCAATTTTCAGTCATTTTTGCGATTTTTGCAATTTTCAGTCATTTTTGCGATTTTTGCAATTTTCAGTCATTTTTGCGATTTTTTCAATTTTCAGGAATTTTTGCGATTTTTGCAATTTTCAGTCATTTTTGCGATTTTTGCAATTTTCAGGAATTTTTGGTATTATCAGGAATTTTTGCGATTTTTGCAATTTTCAGGAATTTTTGCGATTTTTGCAATTTTCAGGAATTTTTGCGATTTTTGCAATTTTCAGTCCTTTGCGATTTTTGCAATTTTCAGTCATTTTGCGATTTTTGCAATTTTCAGTCATTTTTGCGATTTTTGCAATTTTCAGTCATTTTTGCGATTTTTGCAATTTTCAGTCATTTTTGCGATTTTTGCAATTTTCAGTCATTTTGGCGATTTTTGCAATTTTCAGGCATTTTTGCGATTTTTGCAATTTTCAGGCATTCTTGCGATTTTTGCAATTTTCAGTAATTTTTGCGATTTTTGCAATTTTCAGGAATTTTGGTAATTTTTGATATTTTCAGGAATTTTTGCGATTTTTGCAATTTTCAGTCATTTTTGCGATTTTTGCAATTTTCAGTCATTTTTGCGATTTTTGCATTTTTCAGGAATTTTCGCTATTTTCAGGAGTTTTCGCGAGTTTTGCAATTTTCAGGAATTTTTGTGATTTTTGCAATTTTCAGTCATTTTTGCGATTTTTGCAATTTTCAGTCATTTTGCGATTTTTGCAATTTTCAGTCATTTTTGCGATTTTTGCAATTTTCAGGAATTTTTGCGATTTTTGCAATTTTCAGGAATTTTTGCGATTTCAGGCATTTTTGCAATTTTCAGGAATTTTTGCGATTTTTGCAATTTTCAGTCATTTTTGCGATTTTTGCAATTTTCAGGAATTTTTGCGATTTTTGCAATTTTCAGTCAATTTTGCGATTTTTGCATTTTTCAGGAATTTTTGCTATTTTCAGGAGTTTTTGCGAGTTTTGCAATTTTCAGGAATTTTTGCGATTTTTGCAATTTTCAGTCATTTTTGCAATTTTCAGTCATTTTTGCGATTTTTGCAATTTTCAGGAATTTTTGCGATTTTTGCAATTTTCAGGAATTTTTGCGATTTTTGCAATTTTCAGTCATTTTTGCGATTTTTGCAATTTTCAGGAATTTTTGCGATTTTTGCGATTTTCAGGCATTTTTACAATTTTTGCAATTTTCAGGCATTTTTGCGATTTTTGCAATTTTCAGGAATTTTTGCGATTATTGCAATTTTCAGTCATTTTTGCGATTTTTGCAATTTTCAGTCATTTTTGCGATTTTTGCAATTTTCAGGAACTTTTGCAATTTTCAGGAATGTTTGCGATTTTTGCAATTTTCAGTCATTTTTGCGATTTTTGCAATTTTCAGGAATTTTTGCTATTTTCAGGAGTTTTTGCGAGTTTTGCAATTTTCAGGAATTTTTGCGATTTTTGCAATTTTCAGTCATTTTTGCGATTTTTGCAATTTTCAGTCATTTTTGCGATTTTTGCAATTTTCAGTCATTTTTGCGATTTTTGCAATTTTCAGGAATTTTTGCGATTTTTGCAATTTTCAGGAATTTTTGCGATTTTTGCAATTTTCAGGAATTTTTGGTATTATCAGGAATTTTTGCGATTTTTGCAATTTTCAGGAATTTTTGCGATTTTTGCAATTTTCAGGAATTTTTGCGATTTTTGCAATTTTCAGTCATTTTTGCGATTCTTGCAATTTTCAGGAATTTTTGCGATTCTTGCAATTTTCAGGAATTTTGTCATTGTTGCGATTTTTGCAATTTTCAGTCATTTTTGCGATTTTTGCAATTTTCAGTCTTCTTTGCGATTTTTGCAATTTTCAGTCATTTTTGCGATTTTTGCAATTTTCAGTCCATTTTTGCGATTTTTGCAATTTTCAGGAATTTTTGCGATTTTTGCAATTTTCAGGAATTTTTGCGATTTTTGCAATTTTCAGGAATTTTTGCGATTTTGCAATTTTCAGGAATTTTTGCGATTTTTGCAATTTTCAGGAATTTTTGCGATTTTTGCAATTTTCAGGAATTTTTGCGATTTTTGCAATTTTCAGTCATTTTTGCGATTTTTTTCAGGAATTTTTGCAATTTTTTGCAATTTTCAGTAATTTTTGCGATTTTCGCAATTTTCAGTCATTTTTGCGATTTTTGCAATTTTCAGTCATTTTTGCGATTTTTGCAATTTTCCATCATTTTTGCGACTTTTGCAATTTTCAGGAATTTTTGCGATTTTTGCGATTTTCTGGCATTTTTACAATTTTTGCAATTTTCGGGCATTTTGCGATTTTTGCAATTTTCAGGAATTTTTGCGATTTTTGCAATTTTCAGTCATTTTTGCGATTTTTGCAATTTTCAGTCATTTTTGCGATTTTTGCAATTTTCAATCATTTTTGCGATTTTTGCAATTTTCAGGAATTTTTGCGATTTTTGCGATTTTCAGGCATTTTTACAATTTTTGCAATTTTCAGGCATTTTTGCGATTTTTGCAATTTTCAGGAATTTTTGCGATTATTGCAATTTTCAGTCATTTTTGCAATTTTCGCAATTTTCAGGAATTTTTGCTATTTTCAGGAATTTTTGCGATTTTTGCAATTTTCAGGCATTTTTGCAATTTTCAGGAATTTTTGCGATTTTTGCAATTTTCAGTCATTTTTGCGATTTTTGCAATTTTCAGGAATTTTTTTTTTTTTTGCAATTTTCAGGAATTTTTTGCGATTTTTGCAATTTTTAGTCATTTTTGCGATTTTTGCAATTTTCAGGAATTTTTGCGATTTTTGCAATTTTCAGAAATTTTTGCGATTTTTGCAATTTTCAGTCATTTTTGCGATTTTTGCAATTTTCAGGAATTTTTGCGATTTTTGCGATTTTCAGGCATTTTTACAATTTTCAGGCATTTTTGCGATTTTTGCAATTTTTAGTCATTTTTGCGATTTTTGCAATTTTCAGTCATTTTTGCGATTTTTGCAATTTTCAGGAACTTTTGCAATTTTCAGGAATTTTTGCGATTTTTGCAATTTTCAGTCATTTTTGCGATTTTTGCAGTTTTCAGGAATTTTTGCTACTTTCAGGAGTTTTTGCGAGTTTTGCAATTTTCAGGAATTTTTGCGATTTTTGCAATTTTCAGTCATTTTTGCGATTTTTGCAATTTTCAGTCATTTTTGCGATTTTTGCAATTTTCAGGAATTTTTGCGATTTTTGCAATGTTCAGTCATTTTTGCGATTTTTGCAATTTCGGGGAACTTTTGCAATTTTCAGTCATTTTTGCGATTTTTGCAATTTTCAGTCATTTTTGCGATTTTTGCAATTTTCAGTCATTTTTGCGATTTTTGCAATTTTCAGGAATTTTTGCGATTTTTGCAATTTTCAGTCATTTATGCGATTTTTGCAATTTTCAGGAATTTTTGCGATTTTTGCAATTTTCAGGAATTTTTGCGATTTTTGCAATTTCCAGTCATTTTTGCGATTTTTGCAATTTTCAGTCATTTTTGCGATTTTTGCAATTTTCAGTATTTTTTGCGATTTTTGCAATTTTCAGTCATTTTTGCGATTTTCGCAATTTTCAGGAACTTTTGCAATTTTCAGTAATTTTTGCGATTTTTGCAATTTTCAGTCATTTTTGCGATTTTTGCAATTTTCAGTCATTTTTGCGATTTTCAGGAGTTTTTGCGAGTTTTGCAATTTTCAGGAATTTTTGCGATTTTTGCAATTTTCAGTCATTTTTGCGATTTTTGCCGCAGCAAAATTCATTCAGGTTAGAAAAGATTGATTAAAAATCATAGCCTCTCTGTTACTACTGTAAAAAATTTACCACTATCACTAGAAAAAAACGCACTAAACAATTTACATCTAAAGTAAAAACTGCCAAAAAAATATGTACATTCCAACAGTTTCAGTAGAAATAGAGGTTTTTGCGAGTTTTTCGCAATAATTAGAAAACATGCTCTGTCTTCAATTGATATCTCTGATTCCACACCTTGCTACCAAAGACAAAAACTAAAATCCTGCGAATATATAGTCGACAAGATAATTCAAATCATTTTATAAACGAAGATCAGCAGTGCCCCCAAAACACGTCCTTGTGGAATACCCAAAAAAAATTCGTCAGCTCCCGTATTCGAATGACTTCTTATTTAGGCAGAAGAGGCTTACTGCTGCCGGACCGTTTACCGCAAGTGGTACCAGTGGTGATGAAAGCACTGGTCTACGACGAACCCAAAGGGTACGCCTCAGTGGGTTCTCACATCAGGGACGCCGCTTGCTTTGTTTGTTGGGCGTTTTCCAGGGCGTATGACAGCGAAGTTTTGGCCCCTCACGTCCAAGAGATATCCAGCAGTTTGCTGGTTGTCACTTGTTTTGACAAAGAGGTAATATCAGTGATCATGACAAAAAACTGGGTGTGTTTTTATTTTCAGGTTTTGTATTACAGTGGGTACTTGACTCTCCCCCATTTTAATTTTTTGAAAATTATTTTTCAGTTCGCTTTTTTTTAAAGATGTGACTACGTTGAAGCACTATAACAAATTTAATTCAATATTCTCCATATAATAATCTGACGCTTTGTCCATCAAACAATTGACAGATGAACCTCATTTTCCTGGGCACCCTGTATATATAATTTGCATGAAACTGGCTCAAATCAATTGCAGATAATGAATTTCGTTTCAGGTATTAATTATTTTTTTGGTTTCAAGATCTGTATAAAAATTATTAATATTTCATTGAAAAGCTACTTTTATTATTATATCATGTCACTGTACCACTTCCAATATCTCCCTATACATTGTGTATCAATCATTCTTCTTCATATTTGAAACTTGAGTAATTTCAAGCAGCACGTATTTTTCTCGATATTTTATACTAGGCTACAAAATCAACACTACCAAAAGTAACAGAATGGGCGTGTACAGCTTAGTAGAACTTTTAAGTCAAACCATGTTGATAATGATCCTTTTATACATAAATAATGATTGACGACATAATTCGATCGAAAAATTAACTGGAATGTTTTATTTTTGGACATAAATAATAGTACCTTCTGAAAACGGACCCTCTTATGACGTAGAAATCTCATCTCGCCATAGTTAAAAGAAAATACCAAACGCCCGACTGAGACTGAGGCAACTGATATATTAATTCTTTCATCTGTGATCTCGCGCTAATTCACTCTGTCAGAAATCATGTATCATTCATCTCTGTCTGGAATAGTCTTGTTTCAGTATCAGGGTTTTGACGTCACATCATCGCCTCGTTTTCAGAACTCCAAAAAATGGGGGATTTCAATAATTTTTTATAAAACGTAGGGAGCTCACAGCAAGAAACGGTTTGCGGTGGTGAGCTAGTTTGGGTGAGCTCTATCGAATTATGAAATGAATTTTTTTGTGATATAAGCCCATTGTACTAAACAAGTTTCAACTCATATTTTTCCGGAGTCCGATTCAGATGATTTTTTTCTGAATCGTAGCTTCATGCTTTAGGAACATAGACTTTCCACTCATTTCTCTTTGAAAATGGAATAATTCCTTGTTTTCTAGAAGATAATTCAAACACCTAGTGAAGTGTAGAATCAGCATGAACCTCTCAGTTTACTTTGTAAACTCTTTTTTTTATATTTTGATCAATCTACCAATGAGGAAGCGAAATAAAAAATCGAAAACAGCATATTAAGGTATCTAGCGAATCTAGCAGTCAATCACAAAAACATAATGTTTTTGATTATCAAAACAGATATCTCAACCAATCAAAAACGTATATTTTGCAATGAGTGGAATAATCGAAGGTGATCAGTTCCTTTAGACGCGAAAATTTCCAGATAAATTGCAGACGAGCAGCCTCGGCAGCTTTCCAAGAAAACGTCGGCCGACAGGGTAACTTTCCTCACGGCATCGAAATCCTCACTGTCGCCGATTTTTTCTCCGTCAGCGTCAGGAATAGCGCTTACCTGACTATCAGCACGTTCATAGCGCAGTTCGAGCAATACAGAAGGCCCTTGATCGACCATTTGCTCAAGAGGAAGGTCGATCACTGGGATACCAGCATCAGAGAATTGACAGCCAAAGCATTTCACAATTTGACACCGACGGTAAGTAAGAATGATTTGGGCAAATGCCAAGAGTTTCAGCAACCGGTTGAGGCAACAAGTTAGGTTATGTAATATTATTATTTCTTTGAGGTGTCATGTTTCAGAACAATCATACTCTCGGGAAACTAAATTGAATCAAGCTTTAAAAAAACATTGCTCTACAGACCCTTACAGACAGACACCAGTACAGGTAAAACTGAATGAAAATTTTTAATTGTAAACATATCCGACAACAAAAGCCCCCACACACCAATTCTGAATATAATCGGGCCATAATCACAAAATTCATTCGCCATGCTGAAGCAGCCATCCTGATTTTCTCAATTTTGACGGAATACTCACAATTTCCGACCCAGTAAATTTACGTAACTCGTCCGCCATCTTGAATTTTCCAATTTTGACAGAAGAATCATAATTGTTTGACCCCACCAAACTGAAGATACCAAGCTTGAATCGAATCTCTAACAAACATTGTATGATGCGGCACCAGAATTTCAAATCAATCGGACGATTAGAAGTGTGTGATTACAAACATTTAAAGTTGACAGTTTGTTCCTGTTGAAAGATAGTAGAAAGTTTGAGAAAGAGGAACCTGTAAAGAAACTTGTAATTCTCTAAAAATGAAAATAAAACAAGGAAAATCAAGCCCACGAAAGACATGTGACATTTCATACTATGAAAGGTGCTCGTCACTACACAGGTCTACTATTATTGTTCGCCGTAATGTCACGTTTATCTAAAATAAGTCCTTTTCTTTATCGCATGTTGTAACCTTAGGACCTTTGTTACTGACACTTATGTTGTTATGAATTAATAATTATGATTTCATGAAACTCCTTCCAATTTTTGACATGCCTAGATATTCTATAGTTCGCGTGCACGATGACGGACCCTGAAAGTAAAATATCGAAGCACAACCTCACTTTTTTATTTGTTTACAGAGGAATCAAAGGGTTGTAATAGTTCTTCACAATGTTTTGGCATGAGAATCGTGTTTTTTGCGCTATTCATTAATTCAAGCATGTATCTAAATACACACTTCAAGCATGCTTTCTCATTGTGCTGTTGAACAAAGCACAAAACATGCAGCGAGAGACGAAGGAATATGATTTTTCAGGTAAATAGTAATCTCTCATAGTTTTCATTATGAAATGTTGTCATTTATTATTAAAATTCCTTCTGCCACTTCTGCAATAGAAGCTAATACTGCTAATAGATTGAACATGTCTACAACACACACGATCATATTTCGTCAGCATGTCAGACCAGTCCTCACGTTTGATTGCATGAATCCAATCTTCGTGCATTCTTTTAGAAATTTCACGAGTATTTCTATTAGCTCCTATTGCAGAACGAATTCTGATGGGAAATCAGAGAAATTACCAAACTTAAAAAATGAAAACTATATGTGAGTGACTATAGTAGGTACTTACTTTTAAATCATATTGTATCAACCGGAGTCCCTCGTCTCCCGCTGCAGTTTTTATGCATTGTACAACAGCACAATGTGATGGCATGAGCGAATTAAGGCATAGCCGAAAACACGATTCGTATGCCAAAATAATTGTGAAAAACTATTTCAATCACTTGTAAACAAACCAGAAAAGTGAGGTTGTGTTTCAACAGTTCTTGCACGAAAGTTAAACATGTTTTCTCGTAGTAGCAAAAGAGTGTTGCCAAACGCATAAAGCGTTCAGTTTCCATTGTTTTTTTTTTTTGTTTTTTTAGCTTCCTTCCTACTTGGTGGACACCGTATT
The DNA here is from genome assembly GCA_918026855.4 of Phaedon cochleariae. NCBI lineage: Eukaryota > Metazoa > Arthropoda > Insecta > Coleoptera > Chrysomelidae > Phaedon > Phaedon cochleariae. The sequence goes on along the minus strand of OU896713.1, from coordinate 1,331,537 downwards.
GCCTTCTCTATTCGAAAAATCGATTTCCATAGATCTGAATAGCCGACATGGCTCAGTATTGGCAATCGGAGAGATCCTCTATGCCCTGTCTAAAATAGCAAAGGAACGCAATCAGACAATTGACACTCTATTGACGGAGGACCTGTTGACGAAAACGAAAAATTTGGTACCGATTTTTCGAGAGAGGCTTTACTTTAGAGGCTTAGGGGGAGAGCTGATGAAGCAGGCTTGTTCTGATTTCATCGAGAAGTGTTCCTTAGCCGCCTTGCCTTTCCATAAAGATGATGTTATTGGTAAGATATCTCAAATATCAGTTAACAATAAGAAATTAACTCATACTATGTTTTGCTTTCATTATATTTCAGATCAATTTTTACCTCGAAATAATTTTATTTTTTGGCTTGACACTCCTAGGAACTTCTACTTGGACTTCTTTTACACCTAAACGTGTGACTGTTTTTATTATTTCATAGACATTGTCTTTTATCTCTTGAATCTAGATCAAAATTTTGATCTTGAGGATCTCAAATAAATGCATTTTTAATCTCATGTAAGTATCTCCCTAAACTTCTATTTGAATTTTTATTACTCCTATTCTGATTTCTATCTTGATCCATTATCAAACACTGACTTAGATCTCCTGAGCTTCTTTTTTTGTCTATTCTCTCAGGCTTTGACCTGAACCTTTCGAGCAACTCTTGAACCTGAACTTACCCTAGTTTTTGTGGATCACTGGGAAGTTTATATACTTTTCAAGTCAATGCATATAATACTCGAAACTGTAGAAATGTACAAGTCCCAAGAGTAATGATCGACGAACTATGGAATCGGTTCAATATTCTATAAAGGCGTTCCAGAGTACAACAAGATAACATTAAATATAAAAAGAGAAGGGCCAAAAGATGAAAAACTGTTGAAGTCTCACATGCCACTGAAGTTATGATTTGTACAGTTATCAGGAGGTTGGATTTGAAAGGAAAACAATTAGATTCTTGTATATAGCATATATTATAGTTCAGTGAAAAACGTTACCCATATATCACCATTGTAAAAACTAGGGTTTATTCACTAAATTGGTACAGGTTTGAATCAATAATCTGGTTATTATGTCGGATATTATGTAATTTGTAAAACTATAATAACTTGTAACTAGAAACAGAGGTGTTCCTAGATGACATTTTCATGTTTTAGGATCATAATAAATTCGTTCATTCATTCATGTAGACTTGTTCTACAATGGGGAATTTTTGTGTAAAATAAGTTTGGAACTCTTCAGTTTTATGTCCACGCTGTACAGAATGGCGACCGATAAAGTCCAAGTCGGTTCATTTTCAAATTAAAGCAATTTCTAATTTTCGGGGCATACTGTGACATACATTCTGAATTTAGTCTGAAACTAGCTGATGGTGAAGAATATAGCTAGCGAATAGCTAACCACAAATGTACTCGGAGCAGGAATGCAGAGGGTAGTTGGCTTCATTCCGACAGGTTTTGGTTCTGTTATTTATGCATTGAAATATCTCTAATAGAGCTCGATTCTGAACGAAAATATTATTGAATCAATGAATCACTATCGGCTACATTCCATAATAATATCCTTCCTAATTTACTGCCATCGGTCAGAACAGAATGAAGCCAACACCCATTGCTTCTTCCTCTTGTTGTGCCTGTAAGTATTTTGAGTGGTGTGGAGGGACTCGAAGTATCAGGCGCTGTTGCAAGATATAATCTGCAACTTTCCTAGAAAATAGATCCGTTTTATTAAGGAACGAATTCATTAGAAAAATTACTGTCAAGTTATAAATAACATATTTGAATATAACGATAGTGATAAATTATAGATACTATCGAAAAATATCATAATTTATCATTATTAGTAAGTAATCAACTTCATTCAGCCAATGAGAGATTTATGGAAATTATTCATAATAGGATTGAAGAACCTATTATATTCCATTGCTGTTATGATATAGTTATTATGCATTCAAAGAACAATTTCCGGAAATCTAGACATATTGATGATGTCGGCAACGTCTTACTGGCACAGGGAATCGTATTTTAACTCTGTGTGAATGTGGATTTTCAGAAAGTAAAAGTCATAGAAATGGTGGAGGAGCCAAGTTCCTCTTTTATTTATTTTTTTCTGAAGTGAAATTTGATCTTATGAGAAAAAGTAAAAATACGTATACCGGGTGTAACAGGATGATGGTACACCAAACCATTTTGACGAACTCAATTTGGTGATAAATCAAGAAATTTTACATTTTTGACAGGATTCAACTTTTTTTTAGCATTAAACATGTCGATATGAGTACAGCAGACTCAATCAGAATAGTCAAGGCACACTCAGATGGAAAATCAAAAATGATATCAGAATCAATAATGAAGTTTGAAATGTTATTTACGTGGTATCATTGGCTTCAGAAAATGATGCAGAATTCGAAAATGCATTGATATACAGGGGTTTCCATTTGAAAATCAAAAGTTATTACCTCTTCCGGTGAAACCGGAAGTGGAAATTGAAACATATTCATGTCAAAATGTGACGTTTATCAAGTCGATGGGTCATTCCGATTTTCAATCACTTATCTCTGAAACTAAAGGAGAAAAAGGGGGTGTACCATGATGCTGTTACACCCGGTATATTAATTTTTTACAAACTTCACAGTGAGATAAAAACTTCAATATAGGAAACTTCCCCATTCCATAGACCTGAACTTCTCTTAGATCAAGTCATAATGCACTCTTCAATTCACACCTATATTTCGATGGCATCGACTAAATTTTTTGCTCCATTTTTTAATTTTCAAAGAGGACTGGCTTCAGTTGCTCACCGAGTGTTTCTCCTACGAGGTCGCTGTCATCCGAGCGGCGGCTGTCAAAGCGCTGCCAACCTTACTAAGCGAATACTATGTGGCGAAACCTGACAGGTGCGACGCCATCGTGAAAACGTTCAACGAGGAGCTGCTGTCGCACAGCAACGAGCACACCCGAATGGGGTTCGGGCTGGCGTTGGGGTGCCTACCGAAATTCGTTCTGCTGGGGAATTTCGATGAAGTAAGTTCAGTCCTTTTGTTGTATCATCCCTACGAATATTATTAATGTGATTTGGAGTTTGTTTGTCAGTCTTTCACGCCAAAACTACTCAACTGATTGTCATGAAACTTTGTAGACATATTCTTAGATGTATCAGGAAGGACATAGGCATACTGGGTGTCAACGAATCTATTAGACAAGTCATAACTTGTAGACCATCAAGTGTATCAAAATGAGATTTGGTATAGGTAAATGGTATATGAAGAGGAGAGTTTTCACATATTTTTCACTGCCCGGTCACTACTGGTTTCACCGGGAATAACCCCGGTTCAAAATTTTTAAATGGAACACCCTGTATATTGTAACATTTTTGGATTTCTGAGACAATTCTAGATCAGAATGTGACATTTTCGGAAGTTTTTATGCCTACTTAATTTTTTCTGCAACCGACACAAAAGTCGTCCATTTTGATACCAAAATCAGCTCTTGAATTGACGTTTCTATTACTGACACAAAAATAGGTATGTTGCTAGTATGTTCCTAGGAGCTAAAGTTGAACTTTAGCTCCTAGGAACTAAAAAGGATCTACTGGACGTCATCAAGGATGAACAACATTGTGACGGTTTAGGTTATTTGGGTTGAGACGCATACCCGATTTGTTTCCAATTTCAGCAGATTTGGCATTTCATACCCATGCTGGAGATATAAATACACCTTATTATAGTTTAGTATTGGAATTATAAACATCTCAGTTAAGTATTTTTGTTTTGATCAGGGAAGCCTTCAAGATTCAAATACTTGCTTGATCTGTATTTCATTCGTTATTCTCGGGATGGATAACTTGTTTTTGAATAATCACGGCAAGCAATAGTTTTTTGTCTCAAACAACGATATTGTTTAGCTTCATTTGATCATCAAGTCAAACACAGTGTAGTAGGGAGAGGAATAAATAATCACTATTATCATTGTTGATATGCTCACTAACCTAAAATTTTCCACGTCTTGTTCCTATAGCTGGCACTGGCGCGGTATTTGCCATTAGAGCACCTGGTTCATACACAAATATGTTACTCTGTGGTTGTATTTATATTGGAACTACAATTCGAACATCCTAGAAAACCTAACCTGCTGTTAATGCAGGTAGAATATTCTCGCAACATGGATTATTTGTCAATATTTGTTGCATTGCATACATATATGGCACGGCATTGTTGGTTACTTCACATGTTTATTTGAGTTAATTGTTTCGGTTGCAGAAAAAATAGCATGTTTCATTCGGATCAAAAGTGACTTTGTTCGACTCGCAAATTTTGCTTTCGCTCGGCTTCGCTAAACGCTCCGCCTCGCAAATGCAAAATTCGCTTGTCAAACAAAGTGTCACTTTTGATCTTAATAAAACAATCTACTATTTTCGGAGTCACTTTTGAAATTACATCTAGGTGGCCATGATCGGAAGTAAACTAATCTAAGGACCAGAGATGATATTAGAAAATTACAATCGCGAAGTTTTAGTGACAAGTATGATAGATATGAATAAGACAAGTTGGCAAAATTACATTTTCGTGTCTAACTATTATTTTTCAAATGGCGACCATTTTTTGACAAGCACTTTCCGAAAAAAGGATATTTTGACGAATCTAACGATACTCATTTATTTGCGATTGGATTACAAATTAGAACAGGCTTGCTTCCAATTGGGTCTCTCTGTATATTCACACATCATCGTTTTACCCATGAAACATTCCAAATTACTCTAGTTCTAAAATGGAAATGATTTGAATCATTTCAAACGTTCTTACATATGAAAACATGAACCTAACCAATGCAAAACTGATTTAATGAAAATTCATCAGAAGGAATTTTCCCCATTGAAACACAATCAAATGACATCAAAACGGTAGGTGGTGTCTGCACTGATGGAGGCCAGCAAAATCACCCCCAATACTGCGAAATGGGCGGAAAGCAGAAGGGATTCAGTCAAAGCTTTGTCTTCGGTGTCTAGGACGATGGCCGAAAATTTGGGGAAGGGTAAGAATTCATAAGTAGTGTACCTGATTGGTTGTTCATGAAGTGATTTGGAAAAAATATCATTTTGGATTCAAATTGATATGGTAGAAGACAAACGTTTATTCAACATAATAATCTAATTATCATAGTTATCTATCAGGTGTTTCAGTTTCTTTTTTTTTTTAATCACATGAAATTTTGAGTTCATTTCTACTATTTTTAATATCAAAACATGTAAGAACGAGTTTCCCATTATTTTCATATCCCTAAAGTGAATCTAATAGCTGTGAAGAAACTACACAATTTAAGAATGAATATTTCCATCTGTCGTATTGAAAATAGTCAATCTCACAAAACTTCGCTTGATAATCTTTCTTGGCTGAATTGTGCATGAATCGTGAAGCAAATGCAAAAGAATATTGGCGTAGGTCAATATTTGAGGTTAGAAAAGTTAAGTTAATAATTTCAACCACATAACCTCTTGATAAAAATGCCTGCTTATGTAATATTTTCTGCAGAATTTAGTGAAGACCATGTAGACAAAATCTACGGTATCCTGTTGGAAGGTCTGAAAGACTACACTCAAGATAAAAGAGGGGACATTGGGGCATGGACCAGAGAAGCCTGCGTGCTAGGTAAGATTTGTATTGCATTGCGAAGTTTCCAGGTCTGAGGAAGCTCCCTCAGAAAAAGTAGTTCAACAAGGATGCTGATTTTTTTTGTGTCACCAGTTGGCATGCCGATTAGTACAGTCACCTCGTACCTTAACGTTGTTCCGAAGTTGATGATCTTTCAATATCATGTATGTGGGTTGTTTTTCCTTTAATTTTCCGATTAGAACACCCAAAAACCTGTTTTTTTTTCAATTTTTCAGGGTTTTTTTCTTGAAATGAAAACTATACGTCGATACCTTGGATATCGATTATTAGAAACAATCTCTTGGGATTCGTAAGTCTCTGATTATTTAGATGGTGACATAAAAATATCAAATATCTAATCTATCATTAGGTGGGCACTTCGAACGCACAAATTCATTACTGTATGGGAGATACCTTTCAGAATTTTTGCTATTCTGTGACTTGACCACGAATGGCATTGACGTTTTTTAAGCAGCAACGAGTCGATTCGATATGGTTACAAAATTTAAGTGGAAAGACTAACTGCTGTGCTTATGTATTGTATGTATCTAAGAACACTTCTACTGTGGAAGTGATTTTGTGGATATATTCATTGGCTGCTGAGAAATATGTCAATATAATATCGGTGTATATCACGTCATTGAAAGATAGCGTTTTTGAGTGGTGATTATTTTCAGTAATGAAAAAAAAGTTGTGATGAGTGTTTTGTAATAAAACAATCAATATAAAATGGTGAATAGTTTTTTTTCTTTAAGCTCATTAATTCAAAGAATGGTGAAAGTTCAAACCAATCATTCAGCATCAAAATTAGTTCAAAATACTAAAGAGAAACCTCACTTTTTTCCTCGATTCTTCAAAATAACCTTCATAGTTAGTTTCCAAAAATAATAAACTAATCCAAATTGATGGAAATATAAGAATGATGTTGCATGATGTATGATGTGATGATACGTTTTGGACCAAGACGCGTTATCTTGGAGCTATGAGCAAAAAAAAACTGAAAAAATCAGGTTTTTCAAGAAGATCGTTTCACCAACCCATTTGTGAACATCATAGGAAATTTTCAACAACAAAAAAAACTGGTGAACAGGTACGTAAAACCACACGTCGAAATAAATAACTTCAGTAAGGTCCCTATTTTCAATATCTTTTGGACGATATTCACCCATATCTTCTTCTTCTTCCATCCTTCTTTGGATCTCTTCCTTCTTTGGATTCCTTCCTTCTTTGCCTTCCTTTCCTCTTTGAATTCCGTCCATCTTTGATTTACATTCCTCTCTGGGTTCCGTCCTTTTTTGGATTCCATACTTCTTTGATTTCCATACTCCTTTGGACTCCTGATTCAACATATTATACATATGTCAGTCTTATGGTACGCACGCTTCCATGACGTGACTCCGCTTCATTCCCATCCCAGAAATGCGTCCAACGTGCCTATAGACGTTATCACTTCAAAAATCACAGTTTTGATGCACCATTCCATGTCAGTTTTTGTCAAAAATTTACTAGCTCGCTCTTGTATTTTTGCTGATGAGGAAACGATAATTGATATAGGTCTGCAAACTTTGACGTTCCTGTTGAGCGAAAATCGACCGGAGATGTTGAACGAAGACCTGTTGAACAGAATCTTATCGGGAGTAGCGCAGCAGGCTGTGGAAAAAATCGATCGCACTAGGGCACTAGCTGGTAGAGTGTTCTACAGCATTATTTATCAGTGAGTAGTGAATGAACTTATGATTTTAACATACTTAATTGCGATATTATCTGCCCCTGTGAAAAAAAAACTTCAGTTCTTACAATATTCTCAAAAAACGAAAATGTTTTGCTTCACATATCATATTTAAAAAAAAAAGTGGATGCTTTCAACAGAAATGTTGAAATATTTCGTTTCATGACAATAACATGTAAATTTATCATTGATACCTACGTTATTGTATTTACTTCATTACATTTTTTATCAAACAAATAACTTCCAGACAAAATAATATCTGGTAGGAGGAAGTATATACCGATTTCATCATTAAAAATACATAAACAAGAATGAATTGGCGAATAAAGTACAATATTTGTAGAAAAATCATCATAAAATAACATGACTAATTTTATCCATTTCATTCAGATATAATCAGCTGTTTTACTTTATTTTTGAATGTACCGATATTTTTGCAGTTTTTGATATTGCCAGGTAGTTTATTGAACTTGGTTGAGGCTGCATGAGTATATCTTTTTTGTCCGTGTATGGAGCTAGCTGTGTCAATGTGAAACAAGTTATATTGTCTAGTTTCATGATTATGAATTCCAGAATTCGGTATCAATAAATTATTACGTAATGTAATGTTGAACTGAACATTTTTCATCACCAGTTTTGTAATATTTTACTTCACGCAACTGGTTATGTAAAATAAGACGTTTGAAAATGTCTGTCAGTTTTGAAAAGTGTCAATTACATGTCAAAATTAGAAAAAATGATATTCGACTTTGATTTTTGATTTTTTATATGAAGTTTTTCGATTTTCTATTCTATATATTTGATCCAAAGAATATGTATTTGGAATTTCATACAATTAATTGGTTGGTGTATCTATCATATTGAAGACTTTACAGTACTTTTAATGAATTGCTATAACCATGTTATCTCCATCTTGTATATACAGGGTGAGTCAATAGTGTGTTCTCCGATATTAGCCAAACCGTCAGGTATATAAAAAATATTCGAATACAACAGTTATAGTATTTTATGAGAGCTATCACTTAAAATTATTTTAATATCTATAGGATGTTCGAATTCCAAGATATCGGTGTTTTTAAATGAGACACCCTGTATATTATCGCAGTTTCAAATTTTTCCTGAAGAGCTTATTTCATCAATGCATCACACTTGGGGTCTAGCGGAAATGATGTTCAGAATCGAAAATTTTCAAATTTTGGATTTTTTTGTGTCAGTTTATTGGAAAAGATACAGGGTGATCAGAAATCTTGAATTTTGTACCACCCTGTGTTTGTTCCAATTAAGTGTCAGTTGATGGTGAATCATAAGTTGAGATCGGGACATGTAAGCCGTTTCGACCAATAATAAATAGTTTTGACACAAAAAAATCACAAAGTTGAAAAATATTGATTTTGAACACCCTATATCTCTATAAACATTTCAGCTAGTCCCCAAGTGCGATATATCGATGAAATCAGCTCTCAAGGGAGAATATAAAAATGTAATAATATACAGGGTGTCTCATTTGGAAACACCCATCATCAACTGATATCTTGGAATTCGAACACCCTATAGATATGAAAATAATGTTAGGTGATAGTTCCCAAGAATTTTTCTATATATCTGGCGGTTTTCTATATATCTGACGGTTTGGCTAATATAGAAGGAGAACACACTATTGACTGACCCTGTATATGTAAATTACTATTTTTTTCCAAAAAATTATTCTAATTTTCACCATATTCATCCAACGTACTAACGTATAATAACTAATATTTTATGTTGGTAAGTCAAAACAATAGAAAAGAATGGTCTAGCCTCAATTTTTGAGTTCTAATTTTCTTCATATGGCAGATAAATTAATAGTCTTATAGTTTTTTAAGTTACAGACATAATATCTCGAGTATTCTACGTTTGTACCTTGAAGACTAGGACAGAAGAGGATGGCATATTTTTCCTTCCTGACTGAATTTCTCTATTCAAATGACAATGCATTTTTTTAGTGATCCCCGTATTCAGAACATCGCACATCAAGACGATCTATGTCGAATTTTTCCCAAGGAAGAATGCGATCTTTTGAATTGGAATTCTGCATCTTCAACCTTCCCTAAATTCGTGCAGCTTGTTCAATTGCCTTCATACAGTTATAACTTGATGTTGGGGCTCGTTTGCAGTATTGGAGGAATGACTGAGAATCTGGTAGGTTATTATATATATGAAATTGTTATTGCTCAAACCAGAAATTAGGTAGCTTTCACAATTTTTACCAGAAATATCGCATCACATTTTCAACTTAACAGGTTGTTTGATCGTTTTTGGGTGCTATGATTGTGGTTGAACATTATGTTTTGCTCTAGGTTTTCATGTACTTGATTTTATCTAATTTAACATACTTTTTTGTGCAAGATGTTCCTTGACTCTAGCAAGATTGATTCTTCTAGTCTGACCTACATGTTTTGCCTCAGTTCTCACAACTAATTCAGGAAATTCTTGTTTTTTCATCCGTTCTCTGGATTGAGATTGAAACAGTAAAATTGGTTGTCACTTCCAGGTGAAAAACTCCAGCTCTTCTCTATTCGCATACCTGAAAACGGTTGACGAATCGAAAGGTTCTTCAGAGATTCGAAGGATTTGCGATATCGTATTGAAACTGTTTACCGACCACCAGAAGGTCGATCGGATCACCATACCGATGTTCAGATTCTTGGACAAATTATTCGATTCCGGCTGTATCGATTGTATGGTGAAAGATAGCGAGACGGAATTTTTCAAAAAAATACTGAGGCTGATACAAGCCGAGATATCGGCTTGCAAGGATATTTACAAGTTGATCGACGGTATAACTGTACTTTGTCAGTTGATTCAGGTAAGTTACAGGTTTATAAATAAATGACTCACCGCCCCTAGTTCATTCCTGTGTTGTGCTTTGATCTGTGAAATTGAAAATATTATTACGGTTTCCCGAAGTGCTTGAAACCAAAGAGTCACCTCGATTCCCACCAAGATAGACACAGGCGTGTGGGTATGTTTTTTTTCTAGGGGGGGTACTCAGTAGCGGAAATTGAATTATAATTTGGGGGTTGCCTAATCAAAACAAAATGGTGGTTCATTAGCTTCAACTTTTATTAAAGCTGTTTTTATATTGCCAGGAAAGTAGTTGTTTTCTGTTGAATATTCAGAATGATGTGTGTATATACATATTTTTGTCTGAAGGAGAATGCAAATTCTCAATTTCAGAAATTTTTATATTTTATTTTCAAACTCTTATCGTGTGTGTTCAATAGATATAATTCAATGTTCGTCGTGGCATATAGCCAGGAAAGTAGTTGTTTTCTATTGAATTAACTGAAAAAGAGTAAATATTCTCATCACATAGAGAATGCGAATTCTCAATGTATTGCTTTATACATCTTTATATAAATATATATCCATTTTTGTATGTTCATAATTTATCTGAGAATATTCCTTTTCAACTGTTTTTATATCTTAGAATATTCAAAATTACTAAAATAACAATTATCAGTCATTCAAATAAACAAATCAAGATAAATATTCTCGATGAAAACATATTTTATATGCGTATTATATGAACAATTTCACCATTAGATAACATACAGTAGGTAACTCATCATTCAAAACTCTTGATTAAATGTAATTAACAAAATATCAGGTACCCCCGTGACTAGATTATAAAACAAAGTATTTTACATTGCTTTGAAAATTTCGAAGAAAACCTATCGATAACAGCATGTACAGGGTGTTTCAAAATAACCTGACCTCCTTACTAGGGTAGGTAGAAAACTGCAAAATAAGTTGGGTTTGCTCAGTAAAAAAATTTCGTAACGGCATACAAGGTGCTGAATTTTTTTTTTATTTTTTAAAATTATGTCGAAACTACTGGCAACATTGTAATGAAATTTTGCATGGATGTTTCTTGGAATCTGACACATCGCATGAATTTGTTTCTATATCTGATTCTCATAGAGGGCGCTAGTTACACGGTTCGTACCGAGTAATTTTGAGTTTAGATTTTTCAATCCAAATTTGATGTGAACTTGAACATCATTCAATTCCACACCAAAAAGGTACTCTTGGTAAAACTCGATACTGTGTGCCGTTTTCGGAATATTTCGATTTGGAAGCAATAACATTATTCTTGTGCTGAAGTTATCGATGGAACAAAGAATCATAAGTAGAATTTTTTTATCGCATTATTCTTCTAAACAATTGAGGATCAGCTGTAAGGTCATTTTAGACTCCACTTGGTCATAGTGTGTATATTCAGTATCTCTTGCAAATTTCAGGATCCTAACTCAACAATTACGAAAGATACAGGGGTGCTTCCATTAGAAGTGAGACACACTGTATAATGTTCATCTTGAGTCAATTCTAATCTTCATATCTCTTCATCTGAAGTTTATCTCAAAAATGAGCCTGAGATTTCAAAAATCAGTTGACGAGGAAAAAAGTTATGACTGCATAACCAAAAAGTTAATTTTTTGAGATCACTCTGTAAATGGAAGAGATAAGAAGACAATTCGAGAACTGTCCCAAGATAATGAGATCATCTACATGCCTCTACTGTCAAAGTTGAAAAAAAAAGTTTTTCTTCATTTGGGATACTTTTGAAATTTCCGAAATTTGGCACAGTTTCAATCAACACCCTGTAGCGATATGATGTGAAGAACCTTTTGTTTTAAAGAATTACTAGATTATAGCTGAAGGACTGGGCTGGCGAACAGTGTGATCCGAATTCAAATCGTTCGAAGCAGAAAAAAGTTATTCATATTTCAACAGAGGCAAAATTTTGGGGTGCGACGAAATTAGTTTTGCTTAGTTTAATTTTGATAACGGAGAAAACTAAGGGACAGAGTTATCTAAGCATTAAATAGTATCCCAGAAATGCTTAGACATATCTTAGAAGCAAACTGTAAGAAGAGGATATCTTTTTTCAGAAAATCATGATTACAGTGTGTCCATTTAGTGCGTAATTCTTCGATATCTCGAAATCCATTATCACTAGAGAAAAAATTTTGGAAACAAATATCTTCCGTTATTGAAGGTTTCATTTCAAAAATATTTTCAACAATACTGGGTGTTTTATAAAAGCGGGAGGACTCGGAGACGAATTTTTTCAAATAGAACACCCAGTATTTTTTATTCAAAATTCATTCCGCTACGGTTTAACATCGCTGTGAAAAAAATTGGATTCGGTTGAGGCGTTGCCAAGTTATAATTGATAAATTCATTTTCACTACTATTGAAGGGTCATGTGGAATTGGTTATGGTATATTCATTTATTAAAATTTTGAGAAGATTTTTGGCATACAGTAGTAGCAAGGTCTCACGTACACCAAACCAGTAATTTTGCGAGATTATCCTTCACAGGGTGCTAAAATTTACACTCTGAATATTGTAAGATTCAGACGACGTTCACTAGAATTTTTCAAATGGAACACCCTGTATTTTTCATCACAGATTTATTTCGACATCATTCGCCTTTCCATCGCTGAAAGAAAAATTGAAATCGGTTGCGAGATTTTCAAGTTATGAGTAATTTCCTTATGTTCATCACTATCTCAGGGCAACTTATGAGACATGGTTCCTTTATTTGATTTGATTGTGGGAATATTGCTTGCCACATGACATTCGAAGTTCTACATAGATCATTCAGGTATCTTTGCGATATAAGCATTGTCAAAATTTGAAATATTCCGTAATCACTTATGATTTAAATAATATGTACCTATGTGAAACAAACATGACAAAAGCAGAACGCCTACCTTTAAAACAACTTCTACAATACAAACAATGGAGATTTGAATTGCCAGAATAAGGAAAAATTTTTGAAATTTGGACCACTTTTATTGTCGTTATTCCCACAAACCAAATCTCCATCAAACTTGAAGCAGGCAAACTCTACATAATGATACAAACAATATTTCTTTACTACGCGGGTTTCGGGAGGGAATTCAGCATATTATCCATAACTTGACAACGCCGCAGCCGATTATGATTTCGAAAGATGTTGGAATAAATTTGTGAAAAAAAATACAGGGTGTTCTATTTGAAAAATTCTAATGAATGCCATCTGAATCTTGCGAAATTCTAAATGCGGAATAGAGCACCCTGTTAAAGAACATGTCGCAAAATTACTGAATTTGTATACGTGAGACCTTGCTACTACCGTATGCCAAAAATATTTTCATAATTTGAATAAATAAATATACCATGCCCAATTCAATATGACCTTCCTGTTCTGTGGAAACTGACGGTTGAAAAATCGATATTTTCAATATTTTCATTCCTTGTTTCAAATCCTGCATAGTGGGATCTTGATTATCGCCCTTTTTAGATAAAAGGAGAAGTATGTGATAAAGCTCTATCTCAGCTGAGCATCCTCTTATGCCACCGTCAACCGTACATAAGAAGAACGACCTCCAACAAACTCTACGAATCTCTTTTGGTCAAAGGCGACGAAAGTAACATCTCCCCTGATAATCTCGATGGAATCATGAATATTCTGAGCGAAACCGATTGGGAACAAAACGTGGACACGATAAGGCCGCTGCGGAATCAGCTGTGCACCCTTATGGGGGTGAAGGTACCCGTGCAGGTCAAAAAAACCAACTGAGATTTATGATTGTGATTGGTCCAGCTATTTATTTTTTATTTTTATAATTATGCGTCATGCATTAACAAAATCAAGAGTACTCAAAGGTATCTGTTGAAAAAACATTGCTTTCTATAATAATATTTACTGAAATACTTTTATAGTGTTTTATTCGGAAAGTCCTTGTAAATACAGTGCCCCAAATAGGAAATGAAAACCATCCTCAATCAATTTTTTAAATGGAACACCTATAATATCCCATTTTCGAAATCTTCTCAGTTTCATCTATTACGCTTCATTTCTAAATTCAATAGTTATCGTAATATTAACGTTGATGTTTTCAATCAATTTTGTTTTGAAAAAAACCGAGGTGTAACCGCGACAACGATTTTTTTTCAAAGCAAAATTGATTGAAACCAACATTCGAGTTTTTGGTTGGGTTGAAAATGACCAAAATGTCACTTTGCACACTTAAATATTTCTAAAACTATTTTATTTGGTTAGGAGTTTAGTGTATTAGATAAAAATGTTGAGAATTATGGGAAATTTTATTCAAGATGGCGCTCAGCCGCCATATTAAAACTTCAAGCTGTCGTTTTTTCATGAAAAAGTAGTTTTCCATTTCCTTTTTGAGCTCTTCGAATTTTGTTGGGATATACTAGGTGGTTCAAAAATTAATAGGGGGGGGGGGGGGGAACGGACTGTAGATTACATTTTTGGTGAATTTGATCTAAAATTCGTCAAGTCAAAAGGAAACCAATCATGAAAATGTTTCATGACAGTTCTTAAAATCCAGCTATTTATTTTCAAGAATTTTTCTGAATATGTGGGAAGCACTTCAGGTGATAGGACGTCTCAAAAATATGAGAGAAGCATCTATAAAAATTGGTCGTAAAAGACTTCATTTCGCGTGATTAGGAGTCTTGAATTTAAAAATGAATTCCTAGATAGCCACTTCAAAAAAAATTGCGGAAATAACATACAGGGTGAGTCATTAGTGTGGCAAAGTGAGATAACGGCTCTACTGTTTGAGATAGATGAACAAAAATTCCAGAGATGTACTAGGATCCTGAGCAGCACATTTACAAATTATTTCGCTTTATACAGGGTGACTCAGAAATGCGTGACGTATCAAAGTTATAATTCTTCTTATGGGGCACCCTGTATTTCATTGCATTTTCGCATTCTCCTTTGTGAGCTGATTTCATCAATGCATCACACTTGGGGTCTAGCGAGAATGATTACAGAGATATAGGGTGTTCAAAATCGAGATTTTATATCTCTGTTATCATTCTCGCTAGACCTCAAGTGTGATACATCGATGAAATCAGCTCAAAAAGGAGAATGCGAAAATTCAATGAAATACAGGGTGTCCCATAAGAAAAAGTATAACTTTGATACGCCACGCATTTCTGAGTCACCCTGTATAAAGATAAATAATTTGGAAATCTGCTGCTCATGATCCTAGATCATCTCTGAAATTTTTGTTCATCTATCTCAAACAGTAAAGCCGTTATCTCACTTTGCCACACTAATGACTCACCCTGTATATGGTTGGCGATGAAAATTTTTGATCAATTTTAAAACTATGAAAGAGAACGCAATAAAACAAAGTGTTCGCATTCAGCCATTCTAATCATGATGAAAAATTTTTGTCATCACGATAACTCATATACAGGGTGGGCATAAAAAAATTCCATTGATATTTTTAATGTCAACGCTAACATAAATGGTTGGCGATGAAAATTTTTGATCAATTTTGAAATTATGAAAGAGAACGCAATAAAACAAACTGTTTCCATTCATCCATTCTAATCATGATGAATAATTGTTGTCATCACGATAATTCATATACAGGGTGGGCATAAAAGAATTCCATTGATATTTTTAATGTCAACGCTAACATAAATGGTTGGCGATGAACATTTTTGATCAATTTTGAAATTATGAAAGAGAACGCAATAAAACAAACTGTTTCCATTTATCCATTCTAATCATGATGAATAATAATTGTTGTCATCACGATAATTCATATACAGGGTGGGCATAAAAGAATTCCATTGAGTTTTCAATGTCAACGCTCTGTACACAAAAACCTCATAAGAATAAAGCGTTTTTATGCGTTTTCAACCAAAAACCTTTGCGAGGTTCTAAATCAATGATTAGCAGCTTGAGGCAAAAATGTTAACGAACCAAAAGTTGAAAAAAGTAAGGAATATGTGCTATTCATTGTTTTGTTCTCGTTCAAGAAATAAAACAATGCAATGTAATTTTCTAAAGTATTACGTCAGCTGAAGAACCTGTTTCCTTGCAAATTTTTTTCTAATGCAATATCTTTAAAATCTTCATCAGGTATTGCATGATAGAATATTTTGTTCGTACCAGAAAATACCGACGAAAAATTTCAATTATTATTTCCATTTTACTACTGTTTTATGTATGAGTTTCGTATTATAATGGTTTCAAATTAATTATATACCTCCTACATGTTTACTTTTCTCTGGTAAACAGTGTATTCCTAAATCTAAGTATTGAAAATGGTAACTACTCAACATGAATTTATATAATCGTGTGTCCTAATTTACTGCGTTTATGAGATTCAGTTATCAGAAATAAAATGTCTCTAAATTTTTGGTATTTTCTCTCTTTGTCTCTGTATTATTACCATACACTTGTTGTGGGGACAGATGATTTGTCGCTAAATATCACTGAGTTTGAAAAATTTCTTTTGGAAACCTAAAAGATAAATTCACGAGATAGTCAGTGACACATTATTTGAAAAATGTTTGAAGATGACTACAGGCACATTGAAGAATATAAAATGTAACTTTAGAAGTTTTGGAAATCTGCTCTCGTTTTCAATTTGAAAATGGAAATGGACAATGGGGAAGACCACTGAGAGAAGAAATCCGTGCAAACCTCTTTCAATCGACGAATCATGATTTACGTTTGATGTACAATCAATATAATGAGTTAAAGTTGAAGGGAATCGAATCTATATCGTTTTGAAATCAGCATATTTCATTCGATATATGATGGTGGAGTCGTGACGTATTAGTCCCGAACTGTGGCTATCTCTCTCTGATACCTCGTCATTCTGCAGTGTTGCTGTGTGATTGGTCAGTTCAAGGACAATAGGCGTGTTGGGAATAAGACGTCGCACCAGTCACACCAATGAATTGACAACATTTCAAATGGCGCAGGAATTGTGTGTTTTGAAATTCTAATTTATTACTTTCATCGTCTTAGCATGAATGACGAAATTCAAAATTAATTCGCTGGTAGTTTTTCAGTATAGAGTTCACGATAATGTCATTTTAAAAAATCAGTGGTCTCCCCCATTCTCAGTGAAGTTGATAGGAGAATGTATGTACAGGATGTTTTTTAGTTGAGCCAGAATTTACCATTATCTTTTTAGGAGGGAATACCATTTTTATCAACTGAGCAGGAAAAAATGTTTCCACATTTTTCGATTCAGAAGACGATTCTTAATACACAGTTTCGGAAACAAAACACGTTTCCTTGATTTTTCTTCAAAAAATATCAGTACTATCTATCTAAAGTGAAGATATTAACAATAGAATTCATTTCATTAAAACTTTGTAAAAAATATTACAAAAATAGTGTCTGAAAGGTGAATGAAAGTGGAATTTGAATGTCCATGTATTAGGAAAAAATATACCCCTATACATAATAATATAGTGTTTTTCGAGCAGGTGCAATGAGGATATAACGATATGGCGATATCTTCATCCCTTAAAGGGTGAATTCGATATTCAAGCTGTTCATAAGGGTCATTCAACTTTCCACAAATTCTTTGTGTTTTATCAAGTCTCTGTTATCGAAAGTGTCAGTTGTTGTTGTTGTAGACAGTTTGAGAAAGGGACGTTTGCATCCTGATCCTGTTTACATCGACTGTATAACATATGATTTTTATTTTTTGGACATAATGATAATGATATGTACAAGTTTTTCAGTATTTACCTCAATAATATAAACATATGAATAATACTTGGAAGAGATCAATGGAGAACGCAGAAATATTGCTAAACATACACGGCATAAAAAATTCAATATATCATAGCTAGGTTACAGAGTGTGTTCACGTTAGTAATTACCATCCCTTTCAAAACCTTATTTTCGCTTGTTTTGCCAAATGCTTCTACGAAATTTTACTAAAACGGCTTGTTTCAGCGAAAAAACGGTAAGAAAACTTGAAAGGAATGAATTGATCTGTTCAATCAAAAATGACGGACGGTGAGATTCAAAGATCATGGATATTTTGATCTCGGTATTTAAATAATTTCAGCAATACAGTGTTGCCGCTTCTATCAAAAAGTAGCAACAACTTTGTTATTTCAAATAGAATACCCTGTATTTTATTGCATTCGTAGATTCTCCCCGAAGAGCTGATTTCATCGATACATCAAACTTGGGATTTATCGGAAAAGATTACAGAGATAGGGTGTTCAAAATCAAGATTTTTCAACTTTAGGATTTTTTTGTGTCGAAACTATTCATTATCGGCCGAAAGGGCCACATGTCCTTATTTCAACTTTTGATTTACTATTTAATCGGAACAGATACAGGGTGATCAGAATTCTGAATCGAACCACCCTGTATCTGTTCCGATTAAATTTCAGTAGGTAATGAATCAAAAGTTGAAATAGGGACATGTGAGCCGTTTTGACCGATAATGAATAGTTTCGACACTAAAAAATCCTAAAGTAGTAAAATCTCGATTTTGAACACCCGATATCTCTACTGTGTCTCTGTAATCCTTTTCGATAGACCCCAAGTGTAATACATCTATAAAATCAGCTTTCCAGGGAGATTCTAAAAATGCGATAAAATACAGGGTGTTCCATTTGAAATATCAATGTTGCAACTACTCTCTAGTAGAAGCGGCAACACTGCATTGTCGAACATATTCGTAATGAAGAGAGCGTATTCTGAAATATGAGCATGCACATTCTCATGGATTTCTTCCGACTGATTCTCGATATAAAGATAGTGAAAACTCGTCGTGACATTCCCTGTATGTGGATCTTCCTTATATTAAACAAAAAATTGCCCAAATATTCAGGTTTTTTCTTCAACAATACTCCTATTATATCGAATTCTGTCAAAATGAATAAATTGAACAAAAATATAATTAAAAAAATACAAGTATTCTGAACGCTCTGTATCTCAAATATGTCGTCGCGGAATCATGCTCATATAAACTTTTTATCTTGCTAATAAAAGGTTCATTTTTCCGATGAACAACCTGTATATTTTTATCAAAAAGTTCTACTGTAGACTGTTACAAACATTACAATAGATACCTATTAAAAGTTATCCTCAAATGATATTGAAAAGATATTGACAATATTTAATACCATAATCTAACATTTATCTATCTCGAATTTTTATATCGAAGATCTATTGTTGACATTTTTGGACCGCTAGGAAAACAAAAATAATCTTGTTTCATGAAACTTGAATCAAATTAATAGATATAATATACGAGGAATCATAATTGAGCGGAAGCAAGCTCTGAAAGTGTATGGCTAGCTGAATGCTCGAGTTTACCGGTAAGTCAGACAGCAGGTTTCCATAAATTAAAATAAATTAATCCCCCACCAAACCAAATCCACGGTTCTGTTTACAAACTGATCCTAATAAAAGGCACAATCCGAGAGTGTATTGACAGAGTTATTTTTATCCGATAATCTTCCAGATACATATTGTTACTTTCGTATCGAATACTTATTTGGAACAGTTCCAATAAATGAGCAGTTTGTTCAGTTTCCTTACGCTGAAAGAACAATTTACCTGAGACATTTTCATTTGCGAAAATCAAAATGAGTGAAGCGATGTTCAATGGTTCGGAGACCATTTCGGTTTTGGTGAGGTTGCTGGAACAAGAAAACGTCGAGAAAAACAGCGCCTTTTCCCGGGAAGATGTGGTGGATTTTCTGGAAGGTCTGGGGCGCATGTTCTACATTGTGAAGCCTTCGCAGACGACTTTTCAGGACCCCACTGAAGTCCCCACATATTTTACCAATGTGAGTATTGATTAATTTCTATGTATTTTATTTTGGTCGGCTCGGAAAAATATCCTTTTTGGCAACCGTCCGGAAAGTGGTCACTTCCCGGACTAGCCCGGGAAGTATCACATCGTTGTTGTCACTGTAACTATGAGAATCTTGGTAGATGAGGTTTTTATAAATGCAGATGATGATTACCTTAGCAGCGAAATATCAGCTGACAGATACTTGACATGAAATTAGTTGACATTTTGATTTTTGGAGGTTTGGTTTTAATTATCGCAATAAACTATCGAAAGCAGCTGCGATAGTGAGTTTGAAAATGTCTATACGAAATTTCCAATGTAACAGTTAGTAGGTATAGGTATTCTGCTCAAATATATATATACCGGGTGACACAGCAGACATGTAGCAGCCTGTAGTTTTTTATTTAAAGAGATAAAATTTTGAAATTCTCAGAAGGTATATAATAAATGGTAGCGCACTTTACGAACTTAACGACAATTTTTTTCAACCACCTGTTTTACCGGAAGTGATCCCAACTTTTTTTTTAAATGTCACCCTGTACATTTCTTCTCTCTATCCAACCATGTATCACAAAGTGTCATTTATTTCTTAATTCCTGTTGAATTGCTTTTTATTCAAAAAGAATATGTTGGCTGTGACATGAATTCGATGATATATCGACACTTGGTAGGCTTTGAAATTTAAAGATCATTAGTAAACCGATATTATTCAAAATGTTTTGATATTCTGATCAATGTCTGCAGGTTGTCAATAGCTTGTTTGAGTCAAGATGAAAACCTTCGAAAATAACTCATAATATTGAGGAATCTAAGATGTTGGCTGTGACATGAATTCGATGATATATCGACACTTGGTAGGCTTTGAAATTTAAAGATCATTAGTAAACCGATATTATTCAAAATGTTTTGATATTCTGATCAATGTCTGCAGGTTGTCAATAGCTTGTTTGAGTCAAGATGAAAACCTTCGAAAATAACTCATAATATTGAGGAATCTAAGATAGGAACATATTTTTTCGAATTCAGCTACTCGTACAGAAACTATCTGTCTTTTATTTTCGCCGTGTACCTATCACATGATCTTCCCATTTGGAATAATAAAACTGAAATGGTTCCTCTTATACGATGATCCACAGGGCTATCAGTCTATTTTTTCATAATTATTTCACTTAGTAGGCGGTGTACCTACACAAAATGTTTGATGTGTTTGACAGTTAATCGATTGCATCAATAATTTTTCTTCTTCATTTGTGTGTTGATTAAAATTGCATATTATCAATAGAGACGGGAAATGTATTCAAGAAACGAACCTAACCTGAGATATGTTACCAGATCTAGTAACCCAACCTAAGATATGTTACCAGATCTAGTAACCCAACCTAAGATATGTTACCAGATCTAGTAACCCAACCTAAGATATGTTACCAGATCTGGTAACCCAACCTAAGATATGTTACCAGATCTGGTAACCCAACCTAAGATATGTTACCAGATCTAGTAACCCAACCTAAGATATGTTACCAGATCTAGTAACCCAACCTAAGATATGTTACCAGATCTAGTAACCCAACCTAAGATATGTTACCAGATCTAGTAACCTAACCTAAGATATGTTACTAGATCTAGTAACCTTACCTAAGATATGTTACCAGATCTAGTAAACCAACCTAAATAAATGTATTCAAGAAACGAAAAAGTCGATATGTTGTTAATATGCAATTTCAATCAACACACAAATGAAGAAGAAAAATTATTGATGCAATCGATTAACTGTCAAACACATAAAACATTTTGTGTAGGTACACGGTCTACTAAGTGAAATAATTATGAACAAATAGACTGATAGCCCTGTGGATCATCGTATAAGAGGAACAATTTTAGTTTTAGGTACATGGTGAAAATAAAAGACAGATAGTTTCTGTACGAGTATAAGTTCTTGGGAATACTTCCATTGGCAAAGAATTCCAAAGCTTCGCCGTTCTATGAACGAACGAGTTTTGGTAGAGTCTTGCGAACAGAACAGTTCTGAAGGGAGTTCTGAGTATCGCCTGACCAGTTTCTCAAATATTCTTATTGTGTTCTAGAGACAAATTGATAATTTAACATTCATCAGCTATCATAAGGTGCGAATCTCAAAAAACTATCTTTTTCGATAAAAAATTAGAAGAAACCGAGGAAGAAACTAAACAATTCTGAAAGGAGTTCCACTAACCAAATCGATTTTCACCTACGCTCGAAATTATTTTTTTACATTTCCATCTACGATTTGCTGGAACTATTCAAAATTCCAATCTATCAAATCTAGTAAGAAATTTAGTTTAAAAAAAACGGCGCCAACTCCACATAAGTTATTCTTTGACGCTGGCCTGCCTAGTCCGTGAATTACGTGTTTCCCGGACTAGGCCGTAAAAATGCTACTTTCTCAAAGAAAAATCATCCAGGAAGTGAGCACTTCCCAGACGGTTGCTGAAACAGTATTCTGATTATGGAACGATTCATTGTTCTATGTTGAAATTTCGAATTATATTAAGGTCAAAGATAGGACATCTACAGTGCGAAGTCAAGACCACTTACCAAAATCAATAATATTTTTACGGAAAAATAATGTATTTTTCCGATTAATCGTTTCAATGCCAGGTTTATTTGTGAAACTGATGATGAAATAGTGTTATCTCTTCAATATTGGTTATTTTAGATTGATATATTATCAATTCGCAGGGTGATCTAAGATATCATTGAATCGATATACTGCAACAAGTCATAATTTTATTGCAATTTTTTCGTAACCAACAAAGATAATTCTTGAATGCATTTTTACCTCATACTTATTTTCCTGAGTGAATGGAACTATTTTATATCCTATGTAGTTAAAATTAAGTGATACTGAGTATGCATAAATAATTCTCTAGGGAATCTGATAAAAAGTTGCGATCTAAAAGAATTAATTTGATGAAAATGTTTCGTCTAAAAGCCTCAAAAAGGTAATCACATTGTGCCCCTCATAGAAATATTGTATTCGGTGAGGGATCTAGATTTCACCCTGTAAATATTGCATCCCGATCTTTAAAGGAAAAAAGCACATAATCTTCGTTGAGGAGATTGATTAAACTTAAAATTTCGACACATTATTAAACCATCAGTTTTCCGAAAAAAACAATGAAAGAATTTTCAAACATTAAAAACAGTCGCGACATTCTTGATTTCCATCATGAGAAAATCGCATCAAAAATCTCGTTCCATATAAAATATATAAAATATTACTAGAGCATTTAATAATAATTAATAAACATTCACAGCAATTTCTTCTTGGAATTTAACATGATCGTACTTTGATCTATCTCCTGAGAGAAACTGATTTAGATTCAAATTTATTCATATCGTTATTTCCAGTGAGAAATAACTTGACTTATATTAATTGCCCAATGGAAATCATGCTTATTATCATCGATTTTTTGCATAATTATGAAATACGAAATAGCATTGTCACCGACTCCGATACAAAAATTTAGAAATCATGTCTGAATTTTTTTACCCAAATCTTATGCAAGCAAACCACTGATTAGCAAATGATCGTCAAAAAACTTGGATACATTGCCCCAGATATGAATTCTAGACCCAAAATATCCTATAATTAAATTATTATGTGGTTAAACACTACTGATTTCAAGGATGTCGATAAAAAGTTTGCTGCATTCATGATTGATTGATTCCTTCTCAAAATTTCAAAATACTAATTCAATATGACGAATTTCGACATAAAAGTTGATTTTCCATTCAACAATTGAAATATCCGAGATAAAAATCAAAATTACGAGATGAGCCAGAATTTATATCGACCGAAAAATAAAAAAAAAAACGTGGAATTTACGTTTTCGTACAAACATGATGTGAGACATTTTTTTTCAATAGAAGATTAACATAATTAAAATCCATTTTTTATGTGACGGGAAAAAGTGACTATAATGTAATATCTCCCTAATATTGATAATTTTTGTTGAAATTAAAAAAAATGGCTGCTCCAAGATGGCGGACAAGATTTGGTCCGATTCGGTTCAACATTGGTAAGTGGGGGTTTTTGAGGTCGGAGATCATAATTTTTTCGTTGAAATTCATGAATTCAAGATGGCGGCTCCCAAATAATTTTTTGTTTTTGTATAAATGACGATAACTCCGTTGTTATCAACACAAAACTATTACTGCGACATATCATCTGTGAGAGAAAAAAAAGTTAATTGTAACTAAGTCATAGTGAGCTATGTCCTACATTTGAAAAACTAAAGTTGGTGCTGATATCTCAAATTCTAGAAGAGTTGGTATAAATTTCATGTTTTTTCGAAATCACTGAAAAACTGCCATGAGAATGTGAAATTCCTATTTGAATATTTTCATAAATAAAGAAGTTGCGGAGGAGACATGAAAATTATCAAAATCTGTTTTTTTGCGTATAAAACAAAAACGAATAGATTTTATCAAAATATTTTTTCACATTATAGTTGGCCTTGACAAACTCCACATTTGGTGTCATTTAACCGACCTCGTATCTCTCACCTATAAAAAGATACCCATGGTGAGCATGGAAAGTGAGACACACTGTATTGCAATGTTGTTGAAACTTGCACTGGTCGAAATTTTTGGGCATAATGGCGACCCCCCCCATATGTACATCGCGACCTCAAGGGGGTTGCGACCCACCGGTTGAGAATCACACATATAGGGTGAATCACACACGCTTGTAGAAAAAATAACTATTTAATGTCTCATTTGAATACTTTTTGTGTTTTAAGGCTTGGCCCTACTTTCTCCTGTTCATGGTTTTGGAGAACGTTATCTTATGGTCGGATAAGAAGCACGACGCATATAGACTCAACGATGGTTTGACAAGTTTGTCCCATGGATTGATACAACATTCCGGAAAGTAAGTGTGAAAAAAAAATACTCCATCGACAAAACACTTTCAAGTACATCGTGGCAATAATGCATTTTAAATCGAGCCATACTTTGTTGACACGAAATCACAGGAAATGCAAATATGAAGGTGCATAGGAAATGATACTGGTTTCAATAATACTACTTCTATTTTGAAATTACTCAGCTATACAGGGTCCTGCCGATTTAATAGGGACTGTATTGCTATTTCCTAAACGGTAATAGAAAGTTGATCAAATTTTACAAAAGTTGCGTATATTGAATCTCTTTAATATGACGTTTTGCAATTTGAGAAAACGTCAGCCGTTCCTGAAATATAAAAAAAAAACTGAAAATCACTGATTTTGTTTCAATTTATTTTCTTGGTTAAAATTGGAGGAAGAGTTTTGAAATTATATTCAAGCAAGTAATTAATCATGACAAAGAAGTTGGGATTATCAGAAATATTGTATCTTCATTATTTTCAGAGAGATTTGCCATGCAACTTATGGGCGCCATATTTGTTTTTTTATACCATTGAGTAGAGCTCAAAATTTCCTTCCAGCCATGTAGAATTTTTAAATATAGTAGATCATGATAAAAGGAAGACAAAATATCAGTCCTCATGACTATATCAATACTTTTTCATATCCATGAATAACACACACTACATTATCATGCAATAATGGAAAAAATACACAGTAAAACCAAGATTACATATTTTTCGTTAAATAATCAAAATACTATTACCTCACCATTATCGGATGTTTTTCATTTAGTGTTAGACTTGGTCTTGACATTAGTTTTAGTTTAGTTATATTTTTATGATGAAATTAACTATTTATCAATATTCATTGATTCGTTCTCAACATTAACGTGAAAATCATCAGATTTATGGTTTTCAAGGCCAGTTAATTTTAGGTGATCGTATCTTGATTATTCAAAATTTTGTATCCTTGGTTTTTTTCTGCTTTTTCCTTCTTTCTGCATAATGTAGCGTTGTAGCATGAAGAAGAAATACTTGCAGTCATGACGACAGATATTTTCTTTTCTTATGAACCTAACCTACCACATTTGAAAATGTTTTTACTGCTAAAACCAAATATAGCGCCCATTAGAAAAACAAAAGTTGCATGATGAATCTTTGAAAATAATGAAAGTATAATATTTCTGATAATCCCAAGTTCTTTGTCATGATTAATTAACTACCTACACAAATTTTCAATTTCTTTGTCCAATATTAGCCAAGAAAGTAAATGAAATGGATGATTTTCAGTTGTTTCAAAATATTTCAGGAACGGCTGACATTTATCCGAATTGCGAAACGTCATATTGAAGAGAATCTTTATCCTTATTCATTTCTAACTTCCATATATGGCTTTTAATTATCAACTTGTTTGATCAATTTCAACCTCTCGATGTTTTGTGTCATGATTGTGGTCGAAATAGATTTTTCAAGTATAGGTATCACACAAAGAATATTCAATATGTTCTTCGAACCTAGTTTTGTTATATGTCCTAGTTTGACCTATGTATATGATGATAATTTTTGAACAGATTAACGAACTCACTTGGCTGTTTAGAATCGAGAGTTTATGAACTGATGGAAATGATTCAAATGATGTTTTTTTCAGATTGTTGTTTCGTGGTGGAGAAAGCTTCATGTACTTCTATTTATACGAAAAGTTCCGCCTAGTCAACCTACCTTGGGACACTCCCTTAACTTGGTATTTGGCTGCAGTCGGAGTTGATTTTTGCTACTATTGGGTACACAGAGCCTGTCATGGTAAGCACTTCACTCTGAACTATTCAAATCTGAAAGCTACTACTGATTTTGTTTTCGTTTCAGAGGTTCACATTTTGTGGGCGCAACATCAAGTCCATCATAGTTCTGAAGAATTTAATCTGGCTGTTGGTTTGAGGCAGTCTTTGGTACAAGGATGGTGTGGATTTGTAAGTAATCTGGACCCCTAACTTACTTCAATGTTTTCATAGTTTTTTTCTTTCAGATCTTCTATCTTCCATTGGCTTTCTTTATTCCACCAGCTCATTTTATAACGCACCAACAGTTCAATTTGCTGTACCAATTTTGGATTCACACCAAAACGATCACCACTCTGGGGCCTCTGGAGTACATTTTCAATACCCCTCAACATCATAGGGTCCATCATGGTAAGTGATAACTTTAAGCCAAAGTCACGTTATGAAGCCAACTTTATGAATTACACTATATACATTTATACAAGCTGATCCTCGGTGAATGCACAGATTAACAAGGTACTGTAGACGTTTCTGGAGAACGCAACGTAAGATTATTTCGAAAATTCGGTTCCTTGGAGAATTAATTGTGTTCTATGGACCTGAAATATTGCCGCTTATATTGAAAAGTAGCAACAACTTTGGTTTTTCAATGGGACACCCTGTATATCATTCCATATTCAGATTCTTCCTCAAGAGCTGATTTCATCGATCTATCACACTTGGGGTCTAGCGGGAATGGTAACAAAGATATAGGGTGTGAAAAATCGAGATTTTTCAACTTTAGAATTTTTTGTGTCGAAACTATTCATAATTGGTCAAAATGATTTTTATGTCCCGTTAGCATCTAGCAACTAGATGCGCTACTGCTCAGTGTAATGTGCTTAGATCAGAGCCTATGACAGACGTGTGTGGAGACTGGCTCATACAGTGTTTGGCAGGCAGCCGAGTTAAGAGCAAGTGTAACCCTTGTCCACGTCATTTGTGCTCGTGTTTATTGAATTGTGATCATAAAACATGTCCCTATCTTACCTTTTCATGTACTATCAATTGATATTTAATTGAAATAGATACAGGGTTGTCAAAAATCTTAATTCTGAACCACCCTGTATTTATTTCAATTAAATATCAATTGATAGTGCATAAATTGTTGGGATTGGGAGATGAAGACTGTTTTGACCAAGTATGAATTATTTTGGACACAAAAAATTACTAAAGTTGAAAAATCTCGATTTTTCACATCCTATAACTCTGTAACTATTACTGCTAACCCCTAAGTGATAATCTGAAAATGGAATAATATACAGGGTGTCCCATTTAAAAAATCAAAGTTGTTGCTACTTTTCAGTATTAGCGGCAACCTCGCAACGCTAAGAATATTTCAGGTCGATAGAACACAACTAATTATCCAAGGCACCAACTTCTCAGAATAATCCTGAGTTGTGTTCTCCAGAAACGTACAATGTGCCATCCACCGTGAATCAGCCTGTATACACAAATTGCTATTTCTTATGAAAAGTCACACATTATGATACAATGGAACTTCATCTGCAGATGTTTTTGTAATTTCTTCTCATTGTGCAATTGCATAAAAATAAAGAACGTTTTCCTCCAGAAATATGATTATTTCATTATAAAAAACTATTTTTATGTTATTCACAGGTCAATTTCCTTTCGCCCTGTGTAAGTTTCGTTTTGTTGATGTTTTCCCCTAGATTGTAACTATAAAAAAACATGTTGTTGTCAAGTTTTCAAATTTGTTTCACTGTCACAAAATACTTGCAACAATTGTGTCAGAAGTAGCTTTTAAACAAGAAATTAATAAAATTTGCCATGAAACGAATTCATATTTTCAGGCAGCAATATTTACTGCTTGGACAAAAATTACGGTGGGGTTTTCATCATTTGGGATAGGATTTTTGGAACGTTTGCTAGCGAAAAACAAGACGAAGAAATCATATATGGTCTCGTCTACAATCAACCCTCTTTCAATCCACTACACTTACAGGTATGTAAAATTCCAAACACCAACGAAATCTACATACTAAGTCATGGTCAATGACATTTCATAATTGAACTCTGCTTTGAATCTGATTTTTCCTCTTTTTTTTTTCAGACATTTTACACTGAGTATGTCATTGATAAATTCAAGAGTATGCAGAGTTGGCGTTACAAATTGGCTGCCGTATTTTATGGGCCTAGTTGGCAACCTGGCAAACCTAGGTTGGGGCTTGAAGAAGATAAAATAAAGGTAGAAACCCATTCTCAAGGATTTTTTAGAAAATTCGTAGAAATCAAAAAATTAAAATATGAAGCTGTTTGGTGTTCGTTTGAAATTATAGGTAAATAGCAAATTTCTTTTCAGATCGTAGCTAGAGAAAAATATGATGTGAAGCTTCCAGTTTGGTGTGATATTTACCTGCTGGCTCATTTTTGTGTTGTGGTTTATGGATTTCAACAACTTGCTGCTCAACACATGGTAAGTTTAATTGAATTTATCTATATTTAAGAATTTCATGATAGTTTCATTTCAAACTGGCCTGCAGAAAGTCAGCAGTGAAGCATTGGTTGATTTTTTTTTCTGCCCAAGTCCTGAAATCAGGAATTAAAACCAAATTGGGAACGTATACTGTAATGATCTATCAACAATACAGGGCATGTCAAAATTGCCAAACAAAAAATTAGGTGCAATCATGTCATTGTCGTTGTTCATTAGACCAAGTTATTCATTTTTTATCCTATTCAATCCCTAGAAATTTTTCCTAATCCTGTCAAGATACTTTTTTGTCAACTTTGTTAAGGTTCATGTAAACCCACGTGAAAAAAAAACGGCAAGTTCAAAAATTTTGAAAAAAATCTGGTATATCAAGGTTTTTAATTGAAAACTTCTGTGAGATTTTGATGAAAATCTATCGAACGAATTTTGAGAAAAAAAATTAAAACTCCTTTTTTTATAGGTTTTTTTTAGTTTTCACAAAAACTGTTCGATGAATTTTTGTCAAAATCTCACAGCAGTTTTTAACAACGAATTAAAATATGCCTGATTTTTTTGAAAATTTTTGAACTTACAGTTTTCCTACAATAGTGAATTAATCATGGAAAGTTGCTGTAAAATCTATATTATTCGAAAAATATGATATATTTTGATTATTCATGTAAGATGTAACGAATACGGATTACTTGAATCCTATTTCAGTCATAAACAATGATTTATTCGATTTTAAAATAGGGTTTTCAAAACCCCTTACCAAATTCCTCTCAAATAAGTTAATCGCTCCAGCAGGTGCTGCCTCTGCTGGTAATAGTCATAATCTAAAGTAGTTTCGCTACTGTCCACGAGTATCGCATAAAATGTCTGACCATCATAATATTTGTCGTACAGCGTTGCCAATACGCCTAGACAAAGACAACCGATAAATGCTGATTGTTTCTAGCAAATCCTTCAGAAAATCGTCTATGGACACATTTTCCCTTTTTGACTTGTGAATATTGAATACATTCGCGGGCCTAATGAAGGGGGGGATGGGTCGTGTTGAATTATTTCATATTCATATGAAGATTAAGTCAATTCAGTTGATTATTGTGATGAACAATGATAATGCTTCGCAGATGAAATTTTTTATTAATAAAGAAAATGCCTTTCGAAGTTTGGTTTTTCGGACATGCATCATGCACTTGTACACATGTACCGGGAAGTGAAAATTTCATCCGAAATAATAACTTTTTTGTTGACGATAGAAATATATATATCTTCATCTTCATTGTGTCATAAACTTGCTCATGGAAGTGCCCCAAATGTTAGGGGCCTCTTCAGATTTTTATTATCCACCATAATGCCCATCTATGGAGGTTTTCATGGTTATTCCTCTAGAAAACAACTAACCATTTAACTTTCATGTTTTTCAATTCTCTACGGTTATTATAAAAATTTTTCCATCTTCATGTAAGCTATCTCTATGGTAAGGATTCCTCTTGTTACTTAATTAATTTTTCTCATTGTATATAGGACTATGTAATTTCTTATTAGGCTGATGATGGACATTATGTATGCTCCCTTGATGTGATTATTCACAATGAGCATTTGGTTGAGCATTTTTCTCAAAAATATGTAATTTCTGGTTTTAAACCTAGCAGCACCTCGATTTCCTAGAAGTGGTTTGAATTCCACGTAGGTCTCGCTCACCATAACCCCGCACAAGTTTCGACTTCTGCGGTGTTGATTCCCATCGAAGTAGCGATATAAAATTTTTATAAAATTATATAAAACACTAAAAATTAACAATAAAACGAATATGTATTGAGAAGGTACAATATTTTCTGATCGATTTTCCTCGAAAATGATACATCTCTGATTGATTCGGAACAAGAGCAAATCTTGGAATGGTTTATTTTCACTGCATTGGGCATGGAAAGCTCGATGGAAAGTTTATTTTTTGTACCGAATTGCATTATTATATCACATGGCGTTTCGGAAATATTCAAGAAATATCATATTTAGGACCCCCCTTCCAGGGGGCTGTAGCTCCCTCATATAAGAGACATTTATGTTCATCTGAACTTTTCTTCCTATTTTTGGTCGTAGAAGCCGGTGATGAAGTTCGACAGGCTAATTTCGAGATGTGGGTATACAGGGTGAGTCATGAGGAACTGTACATGCTCCTACTACGAATAGAGGCACCTGAGGGAAATACCAAATGACCATCAGAAAGTGTCTCCGCCTTTTCTAAAATAATCTATAGGGTGATTTATGGATTATGGCCAAACCTTCTTTCAATCATAACTTTCCAACAGTTCTTTCGATTCCTTTCATTTCTTCATGAATTGTTATGCTGTCACTCAGCAATCAACTGACGTATTCAAAATCGTAAAAATCCAGGACCGGTCTTGAGAAATTCTGCCAATTTGGTTCATATCGAAAATTTCACCCTGTATAAGGTTTAAGTAAACTGTGATATGGAATTTTCAAAGTTGATGAACAGGCAACCAAAATGAAGTACTTCAAAATTTCCTCACACTTTCATTGAATTTTTTAGAAAATGATCAATTTATACTACACGCCAAAACTTAGGCAACAAATGTATTAATTTCAAAATTAATACTTCGCAATGCATGAATTTCACGAATAAAAGTGAGGATAAAATTATTTCCAATTCTTCAGCTCAACAATGATCAACATTCTCCTACTTCCAGGGTTGGATTCAGTAATTTTTTGGTAGAGGGTAATAATCACCAAAAATTTCACCCTGTATATGATTTTAGTAAACTGTGACATGACATTTTTGAAGTCGACGAACAAGCAACCATATTAAAGCATTACAAATTGTCCATACTGTTTTAATGAATTTCTTCAAATAATAAGATCAATTATTACCGAACACGAAACTTTAGCAAAAAAATGAATTAATTTTAAAATAAATACTTCTCAACACTTCAATTTCACTTATAAAAGCAAGATTGATTCCAATTCCTAATCCCAATGATAATCAACATGACTATAATTTCTAGGGTTGTATTTCTTTTCTTTGTGGAAAGTAATAATCATCCTGTATTTTGTTCTAAAATTTGTTCTATCCGTCATTCGGTATGATGTTATAGTAGGTAATGTGATTGACGAATGTCACAGCTTAAATCAGTTAAATATTCTGAGGTTTTCAATCGATTTGTAATAGAGATTCTGAGTATTTCTGAATATTCCAGATTTCAGTTGATGACCCGTCTGTTGATAGAAATTGCCTGGAAAATTTTTGATTCGAATTTTCATAATATTGCGGATTTCTAAGAAACACTACAAAAGATTTTTGGGTCCATGGAAAATTACTGAATCCAACCCTGGATATAGAAGAATGTTGATTTCCAGAGAGCTGAAGAATAGGAATTGATGTTATTCTTGCTTCTATTCGTGAAATTCTAGCGTTGCGAAGTATTAATTTTCAAATTAATACATTTGTTGCCAAAGTTTCGCGCGTGTAGTGAAAATTGATCGTACTCTAAAAAATTCGATAAAACTCTGAGGAAAATTCAAAATACTTCATTCGGGTTGCCGGTTCATCAACTTTGACAATTCCATGTCACAGGTTACCAAAACCATATACAGGGTGAAATTTTTGGTGATCAATACTCTCTACTAAAAAAATACTGAATCCAACCCTGGAGATAAAAGAATGTTGATTATTGTTGAGCTGGAGAATTGTGAATAATATTATCCCTACTTTTATTCGTGAAATTCATGCGTTGCGAAGTATTAATTTTCAAATGAATACATTTGTCGCCAAAGTTTTGCGTGTAGTCGAAATTAATCGTTTTCTAATAAATTCAATGAAAGTGTGAGGAAACTTTGAAATACTTCATTTTGGTTGCCTGTTCATAAACTTTGAAAATTCCATATCACAGTTCACTAAAACCTTATACAGGGTGAAATTTTTGATATGAACCAAATTGGCAGAATTTCTCAAGGCCGGTCCTGGATTTTTACGATTCTGAATTCGTCAGTTGATTGCTGAGCGACAGCATTATTATCCATGAAAAAATAGAAGGAATCGAAAGAACTGTTGGAAAGTTATGATTGAAAGAAGTTTTGGCCATATCCAATAAATCACCCTATAGATTATTTTAGAAGAGGCGGAGACACTTTCTGATGGTCATTTGGTGATTTCCTCAGGTGCCTCTATTCCTAGTAGGAGCATGTACAGTTCCTCATGACTCACCCTGTCTGTATGTGTTTTTTCTATAGTGAGTTTTTAGTGCTGAATATGAATGATATATCATAATGAACATCGGATTTGAAAAGGTTTGAATATTTCCAATATGTTCAATACTTCAATAGTCCCAAGACACTCTCGGGAATTTCCTATATTTCCATTTCCATGGCAATATTTCCAATGGAAATATTTCCCCTCAAATCACCAATGATATATTATAGTGATGATATAAATATTTCCGAAATAAGGCGATTCTCATCAAGAACAGGATCTTTATTGAACCAGACCCCTCCTCTATTCTATAGGTATCATATTTTGTACAAAAAACCCTCAGATACAAATTTTGAATATATCATAATTACAAAATTCATCTGCCATATTGAATCCGCCATCTTGAATTTCTTTATTTTGACTAAGGAATCATAATTTCCGATGCCGAAAATCCCCTGATATAACGTTTGAATAGAATCGGATCATAATTACAAAACTCGTGTGTCACATTGGATCCGCCATCATAAATTTCCGAATTTTGATGGTAAAATCATGATTTCTGATCCAGAAAACCTCAGATATACAATATTTTGGAATTGGATCTTAATTACAAAACTCGTCAGCCATATTGGTTCCACCATCTTGAATTTCCAAATTTTGATGACACAATCATAATCTCCGACCTCGAAAACCCCCAGATACCAATTATGAATACAGTCGGATCATAATTACAAAACTCGTCTGCCATATTGGCTCCGCCATCTTGTATTCTCAAATTCTGACAGAAAAATCATAATCTCCGTCGATCCCCGAAAACCCCTAGATACCTATACCAGTTTTGAATAGAATCTGATCATAATTATTACAAAATACACTAGTGTATAATCAAGGATGGAATAAGATACTCTTCGGATTTTTTGATGTTCATTCGTGTTCAGTCGTGACTTCGGCGACAGGTCGGAACGGGTTCGGACGGACGGATCGGGACGGAAATTCAATGTTTTTTGGTTTTTCCTCACCCAACAAAGTGCTGAACGCGCCTAAAGTTTTCACTTGAAAAATTACAATAATGTCATCAAGAATGTATTCCCCCAGAAATACATCGGAAGGCAATTTTGGACCACCGTGTATATTATAAATATCATTATCATTCCATACCAATTCCATATATTCCATTCATATACAAACAAATAAGTATATGAGCCACACTAGTGTTTCTCCATTCACCCCTGTAGCGAACGTTATCACTGAAATATGAACGATTCATAATAATAATTAACCCTCGTAAAATCTCCTAAATACCCGATACCCCAAAAAAGAAGAGGCGGCCGACGCCGACGCTCATTAGCGCATCGCTTCGAACCTCAAAGTCAAAGCTTCCGCCTAGCCGCCTTGCGCCCGAGAAAATGACCTTGAAGGCGATTGGCGATCTTTTCATCTATGCGTTCGCGCTCCGACAACACATCGTCTCACTATGTATAGAAATTGTTATTATATTTATTGTGTGTTTATGTGTCGCCTTTTTTAATTGCATCGAATCCTCACGAAATATACATGTATATTCTCATAGATGCTAATATAAAATTCAATTCTACTCCTTCACCCACCGGAGACAATAAAGATCAGATAATTATAATGTCGCGCAATATCAGTACATACCATGCAATTTGCAAAAAATATCGCAAGTCTAAGACCTATTACCAGCTATGGCAACAATGGTATGTATTTTACAGAGACAACGAAGGAATCTGCATATTTCGGAAGGGTTCTGCAAAATTTTTACCCTATGAAACACAAAAGTAGGGCAATTATGGTTGCATACATCAAGTAACACCTGGAGCACTAGCGACATCTGACAGATCAGAAACGCGAAATTTGTCGCTTTACATGTACCTTAACAAAAATGTCTGATCTTGGAACATTTTGAATATGAACAATGAACATTATTCATACATAAACATACATAATGAAAGCATGCACTAAAAAAAATTGTTTACGGTAGGCGAAAAACGAGTTATTGAAGCTGTTTGGTTATAAATAGGAGCTGGCAACTCATCAGAACTATGATCAAACATTACTGTTTGTACTTTATTGAAATGATAGCATGCAAGCTGAAAATAGAAATGTAGGAACTCCTTATATCTCAACCTGGTTAGGTAGAGTTATAAAAAATAGAAGATGAAAACTTCAACCTAAAATTGTCCATATTAACCACGGCACAACTGAAACAAAGGAGCTATTGATATTCTTCAATAAAACAACGTCATTGACAGGCAGACATAGTTTGGGTAACTGGGTTTATGAAACTGATTCTGATCAGTTGAATTTGGAAGATAGCCTCCATTTAGCCTCCTATGTATAGAGCTTAGATCTAGAGCTAGACTACTGACTATAGTAGTATTGACGTTGAAGTATGACGTGATGCGTTAACGCCATGGACGTCAACGTCCATGTTTCTTTGATTCATGCGCATGACAAAATGTTGGAATGGAAAACGCACCTCATTTGTCTTTAGTACAAAATCCATAGAATTATGGGCTGGTCTAAATTCGACTTAGATTAGATCGTGACTATAATGAACTATCTATGGGAATACTATGAAAATGAAAATATTTTCATATAAATTCAGAATGAAAAATTGATAGAAAAAATGGCTAAATCGCTAGATGAAATTTTTAGTAGCTAGATGAGTTCAAAAATGGCTAGAACTAGGGTTCCTTCATGGAAATTGACGTTAAAGTCATCTTAACAGGGTACGGACAGATCATAGCTGCATTCTTTTTTTATGATCTAGGGACTTTAGTTTTGTCTACTGGCATCCCTGACATTGCTGCACGTCACATCCATGGGCGCTACAGAAAATCATTCAAAATTTTAATAATAGGTCTGTACAGGGTATTGTTGAGGAAGATTATTATGGCGAAAAAGTTTTGTGATATGATTCTATTCAAAATTGGAAGGTACCTAGGGGTTTTCGGGGTCGAACTGTATGATTTTTTGTCAAAATTGGGAAATTCAAGATAGTGGATCCAATATGGCGAACGAATTTTGTAATTATTCCGTCAAAATTGGGATATTCAAGATGGCGGATCCTATATGGTGGACGAGTTTTATAATGAAGATCCGATTCTATTCAAAATTGGTATCTGGGGGTTTTCGGGGTAGGAGATAATGATTGTTTCGTCGAATTTTGAAAATTCGAGATGACTGATCCATTATGGCGAAAGACATAAGTTCATATAATTATTACTCTATCACAAATAGAAAATATGTAGAATACAAGAGTGAAAATAACATGGCTATAAGTTATACTACGTATGTTACTTTCATCAATGATTTATTCGAAAATGACTTTTTATTTAAGGGAGACGGAAAAATTATATGTATAACATGGGGGTAAAGTATATTCTATTCTTTATTTTCCTGCAGATTTCACGTTTTACTTTTTATCAGCCTACTTTTGGTCCCAGACGAAGTTTTATACATAGTGTGATATTAGTCACCCCATAACATGACATGAGTATAGTAGTTCAGATACCCACATCGAGGTTTCCACCATTTCTTAATCATAAGGCTCAGCTCATTCAGCTCATAGATAAACTTCTGCTCTGCTTGAAATCAGAATTCATTTAGT
Source organism: Phaedon cochleariae (assembly GCA_918026855.4). Taxonomy (NCBI): domain Eukaryota; kingdom Metazoa; phylum Arthropoda; class Insecta; order Coleoptera; family Chrysomelidae; genus Phaedon; species Phaedon cochleariae. The sequence continues at coordinate 1,294,491 of OU896713.1, read as the reverse complement.
CAATTCAGTCAACCCTGGTATACAATCTAAGAACAGTCTCTTTTGGTGAAATATATTAAGTTTTCAGTACAATTTATATGTTCCCAACCTCGCAAAGATTATGCTGGAGTAGTAAACTCTAAAACTAGAGGATTGTTCATCTATATCTTGGTATAGTTGAATCAGGAATTCCATATGGATATTACGTATGATACGCCAGTGACCTCAATATAACCTAAAAAACATACGAATGTCAAAAATCTAGTGTTTATCCCCAGAATTGAATAAGGATGGAACTATATAACTGTTGCACAAACACTTTAGAGTGAGAGGAGACGAGAATCTGTCCGTACCCTGTAAAGATGACTTCAACGTCAATTTCCATCAGGGGACCCTAGCTAGAACTAGAGTCCCTGTATATACTTTGGGGTTTTTAATATTTTGTTTCATTTGGTTTGCCCACCTGACAATGTGACGAAACACCATAGTCGTCTCGCCCACTTTTTTTAATTATTTCGAATTTCTGTCACTGTCCCTTTGAAATTTTATGACCGCCAAAATTTTGCATTTTAAATTATTTCAATGTCCTGCTGCATACATTATTGCGATAATTCATTAGAAAAGGGATTCGAGTTATTCAATTTTCCGAATGATCCTTTAGAGATAATGTCATGGAAGAATATGCAATGAAACGTCCTGAACGGAAAATTAATTTCAAGAAATCCGCAATATGTGGGGTAAATATTCGAATTCACTTGTGAAAACACTACAAAAAAGATGAATTTTAGGCCCATTTTGATAGAGATTCTTTCAAGCTAATGGATTTCAAATTGAAAGAGTCTGTTGTGCCGTCAATCTCTTCAAAAAAAGTGTCCCGTCGTCATCGTATTGGGAATTACTGAATAATACGATCGCAGAGAAAGAAAATGAGAATGAGATGATGCGGAGAGAAATTGAAAGTTTGAAATCAAAACTGGAAGATTTAGGGAAATTGCAATGTGCTATGTCATCAGTCCACGGTGTTTTCAATTCAGATCAAATTAAAAAATATACTGGGTGAAAGAAGACTGCAGGAAGTGGTGGGAAACCGACACAATTAAAATTATATTGAAACAATTATATATCTTCTATTTTTTTATATCCCAAAAAAACAACTATATTTTCTTGGCTATATGTGATACCCCGTAGATCACTTAAATTATCTTTCTTATATCTAATGAAGGAAAGAAATATCTGATGACGAAAATTTGCAATAGCCATCTCAGGAATTGATTACGAAAATTATCGATTCGAAATTTGAACACCCTGTTGTTCATTATTTGAAAATCCAATAGTTATTCTAGTTAAAATAGCCCTATTTCTCACTTCTACCTACGGCCATGAACGGTTTGACAAATAATCTAACCCTCAAAATTGTTTCTGACAATCATTGATACTAGGGGAATTGAAAAGACAGAGCTCGATATATATGTCTTATTCCTTTATTCAATCATCACTGCATTTTTTGAAAACAGAAAAGGACAGAAGTATAGTTGTGTCCGGACTCTTGTCTAAAGTATATACAGGGACTCTAGCTAGAACTAGCCATAAAATGGCTGAGTTGGCAGCACTGATCTCAATAAAATAACTGACGGTTTCTTCTTCTTTTTTTCAGAGTATGAATCCGTTTTCAGTGTTGGCCTTCGTGATCTACATCATAGCATCGCTGACCACCATCGGGATGTTATTCGACAACTGTCCCTACGCATGCGCGTTCGAGCTGCTCCGATGCACGCTATTGGTCACCGCCATCCAGAGGATGGGCTTTCCGGACATAGATGGCGCTGTTCTCTTTTCCGTCGAGGTGTTTTTCATGGTTTCTGGATTCTTCTGGTTCCTGCAGACCATCAAGGTTCTGCAGATTTCGACTAAGTTGAAGTCGGTGTGAGGGGGTGGGTTAGTTTGTCGACTGACAGTGATTCTGATTTGTGATAGATACATGTGATTTAGTGTAAGTTGTTTTGAAATGAGTGAATTGAAGGGATCTTTGATTTTCTTGTGGAAGATATTGTGAATATTGTACATAATTATACTTTATTTTGGTTGTTATATAACTTATTGAACTATGAATAATAATACATGATATTGAATGTCTACTTGTTTTATTATACAGGGTGTTTCTAATTTCCCTATCAGACGGTTTTTATATCAAAACGCTTCATTACCAGTCTACAGAGAGCGTTGACATCCCAAGATTTTTTTGGTATTTTTTCTATAACTACCACTGAAATATTCTTATCAATTACTTATATTGAGGAAACTATTACCACAATGAAAGAAAAAACACTGCCTATCCAAAAAACTGAGTTATAGAGGAAATACTAAACAAATCTTGAAATTTTAATGCTCTGTAGATCAATGAAGGTGCGTTTGCGGATACGAGTTCATTGAAAACAATTTCTGGTTCTAGTCTGAATGAAATATCTTAATTAAACCTTGAACATAATTTTCCATAGATGGCTGAATAGTTGATAATTCAGTAATTCCTATGAAAAACTGAAATAATTCGTGAATTAATACAGTTCCGCCAAAAATTCAGCAGTTCTCATGACAACGATCTCCAGTTAATTCAGATGGACACTAGATCGAGCCATTTCATATTTAAGGTGCCGCAAGGAAAGAAAAAGCAGGTCAAAAATTGCATCTTTTTTTCCAAAAGAAGCTAGAGAGCTAAGCTTCTACTCCGCACTAGGGCATCTCGTAAAGATAGATTATGTATACCAAATTTGAAAGCCCTACGACAAAGTTGGTTTTTGGGTCTGAAAAAGAACTTTTTTCATCCTACTCAAGACCTCAGAATTTGTTGAAAACTTGTATACAGGATGTTTTCGATGTGCTGAACAAGAATCTGAAGTCCGTTTCTCTTTATTTCCCTTGGTTCTTGAGTTATTTGCGATCAAAAACTGACAAAATTTGGTCAATATCCAGTTAATTCGGGTAGATACAGATCGAGACATTCGTATTGGAGGTACCGCAATGCAAGAAAGAGTTAAAAATAGCTTTTTTTTCTATAAAAGCTAGAGAGCTGTGCTTCTACTCCGCACTAGAGCATCCCTTAAGGACCCTGTATACCAGATTTGAAGGCCCTACGACAAAGTTGATTTTTGGGTCTGAAAATGAAACAAGGTTAACCCCTTTGAACTTTTTTCATCCTACTCGAGACGTCAGAACATGCTGAAAACTTGTATACAGGGTGTTTTCGATGTGCTAAACAAGAATCTGAAGTCCGTTCTTCTTCATTTCTCTTGGTTCTTGAGTTATTTGCGATCAAAAACTGACAAAATTTGGTCAATATCCAGTCAATTCAGGTGGGTACTAGATCGAGCCATTTATGTTGGAGGTACCGCCTTGCAAGAAAAGCAGGTGAAATATAGCTACTTTTTTTCTATAAAACCTAGAGAGCTGTGCTTCTACTCCGCACTAGTGCATCCCTTGATGACCCTGTATACCAAATTTAAAGGCCCTACGACAAAGTTGATTTTTGGGTCTGAAAAAAAAAACAAGGTTAACCCCTTTGAACTTTTTTCATCCTACTCGAGGCGTCAGAATGGGCTGAAATTTTGCATACATGGTGTTCTCGATGTGCTGAACAGGAATCTGAAGTCCTTTTGTCTTTATCTCACTTGGTTCCCGAGATATTTGCTATCAAAAAGTGAAAAATTGTCTGCAAGATCGCTGAAATGATGGACAAGAATCTCTTGTGGGCAAAATACGTGAACGTGAATTATTTCCTTCAGTCACAAATTCAGTGTAGATCTTATACCAACGATACTCAGTCAATTCAGGTAGGTACTAGATCGAGCCATTTGTATTAGAGGTACTGCAATGCAAGAAAAACAGGTGAAAAATAGCTACTTATTTTCTATAAAAGCTAGAGAGCTGTGCTTCTACTCCGCACTAGGGCATCCCTTGAGGACCCTGTATACCAAATATGAAGGCCCTACGACAAAGTTGATTTTTGGGTCTGAAAATGAAACAAGGTTAACCCCTTTGAACTTTTTTCATCCTACTCAAGACGTCAGAACATGCTGAAAACTTGTATACAAGGTGTTTTCGATGTGCTGAACAAGAATCTGAAGTCCGTTTCTTTTTATCTCCCTTGGTTCCTGAGTTATTTGCGATCAAAAACTGAAAAAAATGTCCGAAAGATCGTTGGAATGATGGCCAAGATTTGATTTAGTTTCGCCAAAAATTCAGTATTTCTCATAAATCAATGTCCAGTTGATTCAGGTAGGTACTTGATCGAGTCATTCATATTGGAGGTACCGCAATGCAAGAAAAGCAGGTCGAATATAGCTACTTTTTTTTTATAAAAGCTAGAGAGCTGTGCTTCTACTCAGCACTAGGGCATCCCTTGAGAACCCTGTATACCAAATTTAAAGGCCCTACGACAAAGTTGATTTTTGGGTCTGAAAATGAAACAAGGTTAACCCCTTTGAACGTTTTTCATCCTCCTAGAGGCGTCAGAATGGACTAAAATTTTGCATACAGGGCGTTCCCGATGTGCTGAACAGGAATCTGAAGTCCTCTTGTCTCTATCTCACTTGGTTCCCGAGATATTTGCTATCAAAAAGTGAAAAAATTGTCTGAAAGATCGCTGAAATGATGGACGAGAATCTCTTTTCGTGGGCAAAATACGTGAACGTGAATTATTTCCTTCCGTCACAAATTCAGCGTAGATCTCATACCAACGATACTCAGTCAATTCAGGTAGGTACTAGATCGAGCCATTTATGTTGGAGGTACCGCAATGCAAGAAGAGCAGGTGAAATATAGCTACTTTTTTTCTATAAGAGCTAGAGAGCTGTGCTTCTACTCCGCACTAGGGCAATCCTTAAGGACTCTGTATACCGAATTTGAAGGCCCTACGACAAAGTTAATTGCTGGGGCTGAAAATGAAACAAGGTTAACCCCTTTGAACTTTTTTCATCCTACTCAAGACGTCAGAATATGCTGAAAACTTGTATACAGGGTGTTTTCGATGTGCTGAACAAGAATCTGAAGTCCGTTCCGTTTTATTTCCCTTGGTTCTTGAGTTATTTGCGATCAAAAACTGACAAAATTTGGTCAATATCCAGTCAACTCAGGAAGGTACTAGATCGAGACATTCGTATTGGAGGTACCGCAATGCAAGAAAAGCGAGTGAAAAATAGCTACTTTTTTCTATAAAAGCTAGAGAGCTGTGCTTCTACTCCGCACTAGGGCATCCCTTAAGGACCCTGTATACCAGATTTGAAGGCCCTACGACAAAGTTGATTTTTGGGTCTGGAAATGAAACAAGGTTAACCCCTTTGAACTTTTTTCATCCTTCTCAAGACTTCAGAATACGCTGAAAACTTGTATACAGGGTGTTTTCGATGTGCTGAACAAGAATCTGAGGTCCGTTCTTCTTCATTTCCCTTGGTTCTTGAGTTATTTGCGATCAAAAACTGACAAAATTTGGTCAATATCCAGTTAATTCAGGTAGATACCAGATCGAGACATTCGTATTAGAGGTACCGCAATGCAAGAAAAGCAGGTGAAAAATAGCTACTGTTTTTCTATAACAGCTAGAGAGCTGTGCTTCTACTCCGTACTAGGGCATCCGTTAAGGACCCTGCATACCGAATTCAAGCGCCCTACAACAAAGTTGATTTCTGAGTCATGAAAAGAAATAAGGTTAACACCTTGCCACGCCAGAATGGGCTGACATATCTCAATTTGTTTTCCGAGATATTCGCTCTCAACATTGAAAAAAAAATTGTAGAGAAGATCGCATGACCCGTTTATGTCGATATAATCAGAAGATGGAAATACTCGAGGAATAATGATTAAGATTTCGTAGGGGTGATGAAAAAAACTAGTGTACAGCGGGAAAAAGCGGTTTATTTCTTAAATATTAAGAAAACATATTTATAAAAAGAGTCGTTTGTGCAGGCTATTGAAGAGTATGTATAAAGTAATTGTAAGAAAATGTGCTCCCACTCCCATCACAAAAAATTATGGCCTTAAAATATATATATAATCAACTATTTATTTGCACATTTCTCTGAATAATCTATAATAACAAAACAATAGCATAGTCAATGATAAAAGCTGAAAATGTACATAAATAAAAATAGCATATATCGCACGAAACAAACAATTCAAAGGTTCCAAAGTTACTACCCAGTGATGTCAGTTGAAAACAAAATTGAATTGTTCACTTCGCTACATTTCCCTATTTTCTATAGTATAGTATAGATAATATATTAATCCACCACTATGTCGCACTTTGAAAGTTAAATTGATAATAAAATCTTAATAGTTTTCCTGTACAGATAAAGCTAAAATATAATTTAAATTCAATATAATTTTATAGATGTGACCAAACAATGTTCATCGACATGATTAGTGCAAAATATCTTAGCCGCTGCACCCGAATTACTATACTAAATGAGTTGCTGGCAGTCTGATGATGGAGGCATTTAACGACTTGGTCCGTCCGAGGCAGTTCCTGACAAAAATAAACAAGGCATTACATAAGGATTTTTTAATAAGGTTAAACATGTATCAATTGTTCACGACTGGTCAGTAATTTGCCGCTATTGAATTCGTTGTTTTATATAATATACATATTGATCTCCCTTTTTACTGTCAGGTGGTCCCAACATAAGGGCATGTCATTGTTTAACAGGTTATTGTGAAGAATTTTATAGAAATTACTCGACTTTTTTAAATACCGTTCATACTATCAAAGAATCAGAATGATATAACGCCATCTATCAAATTAATATTTTCGTATCAGACTTCATCATCTTCACCTTGTGGAAAAGATTAAAATAATCACCTATGCTTCACGGATTTTCTTTTCCTTCTTCTTTTTCAAGAACGATGGAGTTCTCAGCCCCTTCTTCTTTTTCTTGTCCTTCTTTGGAGACCCTTCAGAAATTGAGTGATCCTATGGAAGAAACTTGGTTAGTCATAAAGATCACACGAGTATGAGAGCACAATCTATCAGCCAGTTAGTCTATCAGCCTTTATAAGCCATATATCCGGCTCGAAGGACCAAAAAGTACGCTAATATAAGGCTTATGAGGGCTGATCTACTAACTGGATAATAAATTGTGCTCTCACACCTATTTGATCTATATTACATACATCCATAACAATTATAATACAAGAGATTGAAGCAAGGGAAGCAATACAAACATCCAAATGTTCATCATCAAAAATGTATCGCAATTTATTAATTTACTCTTCAACTATTTTTTGAATAACGAATTCAAATTTCCCAAATCCCCCTTCCATTTCGTTCATGAATCCCTGATAATGCATTTTTTGTCATAGTGTAATGTAAATGCCAGTGAAAAAAATTTGCCCACAACATATTAATTTGTAGTTTGTGAAATTCTCACCTCTTTACTACTCTGAGAAAGGGTACTCATGTGAGCGTCTGAGTGATCTCCATTGACAGTGTTTTCACCTGAAATTAGGAAAAATAAATCAACACATAAACAAATATATATAAACTTGAAGAGTTAGTTGGAAAAAATATTCGTATTTACAGAAACATGCAATGAAAAAAGATACAATAAAGATTACCTTAGATGAATCCTCCCAAGCTAATATTTACATGGGTTAGTTCACTTGAAACGTCAAATGGGATCTTGAATATCACGTGCTATCCAATTTACCACGAAAAATTACATTCTAAGCTAATTCTAATGAAGATTATTGAGTATGTTTGTGTTAATCGTGCAACATTTTGAAATGCAGAAACAGTCATCTACGAATTTATTTGAAATTCAGGCAAGTATTATTGAATTTGAACTTTTGACATTACTACTAATGATTTCAGAAGCCTCCAATTATGAGAGTCTCAAGATTTCAATGACAAATATTCATTAGCAACAAAGTTGCAACAATTTTAATTTCAGAAACTTACTTTCTCTGAATATTCAAGACGAATTTGAAGAGAGATAAATAAAGATGTCTTTGACAGAAACTCTAAATCTTTCATATTGTCATGTCAAAAAACTCCCAAATTAGAGAATTAGTTTCCGCGTTATTTTCAAAAACCCTCACCCGATTGAAATGAATTTTTACAAAACCCTACGTTTCCACTGAACAATTTTTTGTGCTAAAATAAAAATTGCGGACCACTCTTCCTCAATCCACTGAAACGATATTCATAATAAAACATATATTCAAAGATTTCTCTTATCCACATTCAAATATCTTCTTAAAAAATACACCTGTTTCTGAAAATTATATACTGTATAAAACCTAAAAACGAACTCCAAACTAAAATCTCGCAGCATCGTATCCCGACCAATCTCCAGAATCATCCAAATTCACAGGATCATTCTCTTTATCTTCAACATAGCGACCCTTGAACAGAGCTGTCTTAGTCTGAACATACGAATTTCCACCAACATTTTTACTTCTGAGAAAATTGACTTCGTTCAACAAGACAAACTTAGCAGGAGGCTTCTCTAAATTAATTCTGTCATCCTCCTCATCTACAATATCGTATTTGTCACTCACAGAATCATTCGATCCAAAATCTCCCAAATAATAACTATCGAAGAGGTTCATGCGACACTCCTCCACTATAGGAGACAATGGTCTCCGCAATGGGTCTGGCAGCTTCAAAGGAATATCGTCAATGTTGATGACAGGTCTCTGCAATTGGTCTGGTGGCTTCAAAGGAATATCGTCAATGTTCATAACAGGTCTAGCAGGAGTTATCTCAGCTGTTGTCGTCGTTTTCGAAGGCGATATCGACATCCAGTACAACTCGGTACCAGAACTCGAGATAGTCCGCTTATGGAACGTCGTGATCTCAAAGTTATCGTCTTCCGCAAGCTTTCTAATCCTACCCACCTCGGGAGTAGACTGCAACAACTCCCCTTCATCTGCCTCCAACACCTTGGCAAACTCGGAAAACTGGCACCCGTTTTCCACGGAGGCGAAAAAGCGATCCAGGATATCGTTCATGAACTCGGAAATGCTAAAGATCTTATCGGAAACGCCGTTGGACGAGCCAGACTCTCCGGACGTGTTCAATCTGTCATCTGACTCGGCCATCTTCAAGGTTTGCTTGGCCACCGAAACTCTGACCTCCGTTTTCTCCTCATCCCCCAAGCTATCCCCGTAATAATAAGCGTAAACGTTCAACAGCTTCGCGAGAAGCTTCGTTAGGTTAGGATCGTGCAGCACTTCGGGAAATAAAATAAGCTCTTTCAGTTCAAAGCACTGCTCGATCAAGTACTCCACGATCATCTTCGACATCTCCTGTACGGCATCTTCCACACTCCCCTCGCTACTTTTGTCTTTGCTCAAAGTGTCATTTGTCAAGGTACATTCCCCAATGCCCTCGTCCACATCGAACGACTCGTCTTGCGGATTCCTCTTGACGTAAGTGAGGTTAGTTCCTGAAGCTGTGGAGCTGCTGTCGGTGCTCGGAAGCATGGCAGCTACCTCCGGCGTCAACTCCACCAAACTCTCGTTGATCTCTTGGTCGTCTTCGGTAAAATCCACTAGATCCTTCGCAGACTCGTACTGAGTGTCGTCGATAATCTCGACAGAATCGTACTCCGATTCGGTGCTCTGAGTCAGCTCCAGCATCTGTTGCTGCATGTTGTCGAGCACCTGTTGCTCGAACGAGGCGGACTTTTGACAGCTCTCCGGCTGCGTGTGACAGGTCTTGTAGCTGTCAACGTAGATGGGGGTGTAAGCGACTTTGTCGACTTCGCGAAGGTGCTCGAAGTTTTGCATGTAGGCGGTTTGAGTCCCGTTGTTGCTCAGCCCCGTGCTTCTTCTGTAATTGAGGGCATTGGCGAAGGGGTAAATGAAGCCAGTGAGGGTGTGTAATGGTATATTGACGGAGACTGTACGCGAGTTGCCCAAGTCTATGGTGACGGTTGAGTTTCTTCTGCCGTGATTGAAAAGGTACTGAGAGGATTTGTGGGGGTTGACTTTGACTAATAGAGGGCGTTGTATGGCGATTTGGGTTTGGCGAGCGATATGGAAGTGGGTGGGGTTGGGTATCAAATAGGACCCTTTGGGGAATCCGGCATGGCTGTAAGTCCTGTAGGTCGGTACTACGGCTTTATAACCTGAAAGAGATTCGGAGGGTGATAGATTTGTTTCCAACGTTGAAATGTACCGTACGGTATCTGTGGTATTTCGGAAGGAAGAACAACGAAAAGTTATTATAAGCGAGAGAGACGACGGGTTAGTTGAGTGAGTAAGCGTTAGTGGACACATTCATACTAAAATAACTAATGCTACTTACCCTTGTAACTGTCTACTGATATCCGTTCAGCTCTAAGGAACCTATCTACTGGAGAATCTAATCATGCGAAAACAAAAAAAACATGCTATAAAATCATGCTTCATCAAAGAGAAAAAAAAAAGAAAGACAAGAATGTAAAACTCAATCTGTTATGTGGACATAACCAATGGAATATCAATAGGTCTCTGTCCTATGTTTTCCATGATTGTGAGGAAAACGGTGTGAATAACTCGTTGGAAAGTGTATTTACTATATACTACCGGGTCGTCAACAATGATTGAGTGCCACATGACCATTTTCAATACCCACTTCAAAGAGATATGAATGGTTGCATAGTAATCTATCACGTGGTTCTCTATCATTGTTGAAAATCCGTTGTCACCAGCTGATTCTTTTCAGATTGAACTATTAACAAAATTCGATAATTCGATTTAGGTTACCAAATTGAATCTCATGGTTTTTACATTTTGTCTTAGTAAATTATAATTTAAATACATAATTTATTAATTTTGAATTCTAGCTGGAAGCACTTATCAAATAAAATAAGAAAAAACACTAGGAGGCTTGAAAGGATGAAGTGAAGCTATTTATTATTGGCAGAGGATATTAAACAATGAATGAAACTATCTATGCTAAACTATGAATCATTTATGAATAATTCAATACTTCACTCATTCCTTGTGGCAGTAAATTTATTTGAGGATTTTACATCAACAAAGATCTTTATGAATCACTCAAGGAAAGAGTTATTTGTCATGTAATCAGAAAAATGAACAACCTGTAATGAGAAAATTTTGAAACTTTCTACTGAAATGACCTCTGAAATGATGAACACTTACCCCTGGTCCATCATTTAATATAATTAACTGATAAAAACAAAACACTTAGTTCAAATGTAGATAGAGATAGAGAGATAAGAAACTATTCATCATTTGTCTTAGAATTTTATAGTTTCATCATGAGTATATACGCCGAAAAAATAGAGCACTACAACATTGATATCAATTCTACAGAATGAAAAGAATATAGAACTATGCTTACCATCGCTTAACACTACTTCTGGCTGACTAGGTCTAGGTGCTGTTTTCGTTTCTATCCGTAGAATTTGAGGCTCTGAAAAGAAATTACGACCATAGTGATAAATAAAGTCAAAAACTTCATCACTACCCACCATCTCTGCTTTCCTCTTCCGTCTCACTGGTGACAGACGTAGGTGATCTTATGTGCACCTCATCCATTCTTTTGTTCAATGCTGCAGAAGAAAGTCCTTCTGATTCGCTAAAGTCGGTATCGTCTGAAAATATATGAAAAGTCAGACGAGACAAAAATTTTACAATCTGTCACTCACATTCTCCTTTCGATTTTTTCTCGACAACCTTCTTGTATTCGTCCAATTCTTCGTCAGTAACGCAATCGAAGGGATTTTTCGCGTACGGCGATTTGTACACCATTGCGTTGTGCTGGTGTCCCCTTTGGATAATACCCTTTGAAGCAGCACCCATCAACACCACCTAGTACATTTCAAATTGTATACTTTCCAAAAATTTTCAAAACATTTAATGCAACAGTTTCGTTATCAGAATGTAGTACCTCTCTTTTACGCTGAACTGGCACTCTTTAGCAGGTGTAGCAGAAATTATTATTACAACAAAGTGTAGTCTCGTTCGCGACTCACTCACTTTTATCAAAGTGTAGTCTAACGCTCGACTAATTCCTCAACAAATTGTAGTCTCACTCACTCACTCATTTTACTCACTCAATCCTTAACAAAATGTAGTATCTCGCGGGCGACTCACTCAATCCCAACAAAATGAATTATAGTGCTCAACTCACTCCTCAACAAAGAGTATCTCATACTCAAATCACTCACTCCTTAACAAGGTTTAATCACTTGGACGACTCTTGACTCACTCACTCCTTCAACACAGTGTAGTCTAGTGCTCGATTCACTCAATCACCCCTCAACAAAATGTATACTCATGGCCAACTTACTCATCTACTCACTTCTAAACAAAATGTAGTGCCACTCACTCACTCCTCAACAAAGTGTAGCCTGGAGACCATCCCACTCAATGATATCGTCAATTAAGTGTAGGGCTTCGTGGACGACTCACTTTCCCATGAACAAAGTGTAGCCTAGTGTTCGATTCATTCACTGGATCCTGAACAAAATGTAGTGTATCGGTACCGACTCACTCAACAAAATGTTGGCCACTGCTCGACTTACTTACGCTTTAACAAACTGTAGTTTCGATCCCAACTCACCCGTCCACTCACTCCTTAAGATAGTGTAGTCTCTCTCACTCCTTAACAAAATGTAGTACCTCGATAGCGACTCACTTCGACAAAATGTAGTCTAGTGCTCTACTCACTCACTCCTCAACAAAGAGTATCTCATACTCAAATCACTCACTCCTCAACAAGGTTTAATCTCTTGGACGACTCTTGACTCACTCACTCCTTCAACACAGTGTAGTCTAGTGCTCGATTCACTCAATCATCCCTCAACAAAATGTATACTCATGCCCAACTTACTCATCAACTCATTCCTAAACAAATTGTAGTGCCACTCACTCACTCCTCAACAAAGTGTAGCCTCAAGCCCGTCCCACTCAATGATATCGTCAATTAAGTGTAGGGCTTCGTGGACGACTCACTTTCCCATTGACAAAGTGTAGCCTAGTGTTCGACTCATTCACTTATCCTGAACAAAGTGTAGTGTATCTGTAGCAACTCACTCAACAAAATGTTGGCCACTGCTCGACTCACTCACTTACGCTTCAACAAACTGTAATTTCGATCCCAACTCACCCATCCACTCACTCCTTAACATAGTGTAGTCTCTCTCACTCCTTAACAAAATGTAGTACCTCGCTAGCGACTCACTTCAACAAAATGTAGTCTAGCACTCGACTCACTCACTCCTCAACAAAGTGTAGTGTGTAGTATCTCGCTGACGATTCATTTCAACAAAATGTAGTCTAGCGCTCGACTCACTCACACTTTGACGAATTATAATGTCAGGAAGACTTACTCGCGATGAAATAACGAGTAGTCACCATATTTATATTTACCTGATCTCCTGTTTGCGTTACTGTCGCGTCCTGCATTTTTTTCGCTTCTTCCCACGTCACCCCTTCCAGAATGTGTGATTGGGGCCCTGCCGATATCTTATCGGCTCTTCGGTAATCTTTGATCTACACGAAAGACACACACAATGATTATGTTTGTAAAGGATCATTCCGTATAATTAAAAAGCTTCTACATGGTCCATCATTGAAGATAGAAAAAAACTTCAAACACAAAAGTTGTAGGGTTTCTTCTGAACCTCCAGAAAATTGTACGCGATAAAACAAATTAATATCGCTGTTATAAGAAATGGGTACCAACTTCTTTATTTTTAATGGAACAACCTTTTTTTTGTGAAAAAAATTGAGAATCTTGCTTTTCTGATTCTAAAATATATAGGTTCTTGATATTCGGTTCAGCCTTTTCCGAAATATTCGAGGTTGAACATTTTTTAGTTACTATTTGGTTTTACCAAATATCAGTTGCCATGAAGAATTAACATATATAGGAAAAGAAAACATGACACAAAGTTTGATTAAGGACAACCAGCATAATTATGTGATGTTTTACTGTTGTAAAATAAAACCTATGACTAATTATTCTAAAATGTTCGACCTTGAATATTTCATAAACTTGTGGATTGAATATCAACAATCTATATATTTTTGAAACCAGAAAAAAAAAGATCTAAAATTTTTTCGAAAAATATATAGGGTGTTCAACTGACAATAACGAAGTCGGCACCTATTTCTTATATTAGCGATATTAATTTGTTTCACCTTGTAAAATTGGCTGGAGAAACCCTACAACTTTTATATTTGAAGTTTTTTTTATATCTTCAAAGATGAACCATGTAGAAGGTGTTTAAATATAGGGAATTACCCTGTACAGCAAATTCAAAAATGTGGTACATGGTCTCAAAAAAATCAAGTTCAAGTGTTATAGCACCTCAAAAGTAGGCGTCTCAAGGACCAAACATTTGTATGTCCACTGTAGCTAGAAACAAATTACAAAATCTCATCAAAGGACTGAGAGTAATTAATGAACTATTGAACTATGGAAGCTGTTGGAAATACACAGTCCACTGTGTATGTAGACAAAAATGAAATTTGAACCAATGTAATTATTATCGTTCAATATCTAGAAATGGCGCCCATTATATTTGTTTATTTAAAATATATAAATGAAAGCACTGCATATGGTAAAGATGAGAAACTGCTTACTAAGCAAGCATAGAGACGTTTTCTATATGATGATTCTTACATCGGCGTGCTTTTCGAGTGCTTTTGATTTGAAGAGAACAATATACAGTTCAAAAGTATAACACAAAGACTTGTTATTTACATTAGAAACTTATAAACAACAAACAACAATTCTTAAAAAATGACACAAGATTTGAGGAGAGTATAAATATTATTGGTCTTATTATTTGGAATGACACTTACCGCTTGTTGTTTGAATTTGAACTCCTTGGGATTAGTGCCCTTCGGCACAAACTGAAGGGCTGATTCGATTCTGACAGGTGTACTCGAATGACTGGGTGAATTTTCGGCTACCCACTGAAAAGACAAAACCAGCACATCAGAGTTGTCAAATAATACAGCCGGTGACCAAAAAAAAGCCAAAAAAGTGTGCCAGATTGTTGTGAAATGTCAATTGGACAAGGGAAAACAATTTCGATTGGAAAACATGGAAGCGTTTGTACAATGTGCTGGTTTTGCCACATCCCAGAATCAACTTGACAAGTACAACAAATTAAGCACACTATAAGAGTTACACATATTTTTTATGTCAATTATTTTGTAACAGATATCAAGCATTAATTTGTTGAAGCAAACATTTTGAGAAATTAATATTTAGTAACAATTACTGAGGCACGTCTTGAACATGAAATTGAGGTTAGAGGATTAATAAAATAATGACACTTGTTAAATCTATTCAATTTATTCTTCAAGCCAAGCAAAATATATCAAGCCTTACTACCTAATGAGTTGTAAAATAGCTTGTCCCACTTCAAATATGCGTAATAAACCCCTTAAATTCAATAAAAACGAACAGTACTATTCAAAACAATATATGGAAAGCTGATGATATTCATTGGTATCAATTCAAGATTGAGTGAAATCACGACAGGGCCGAAATAAAAAGGGGCATATCTAAGGTGGGACATGCTGTAGATGGAATTAATAAAGTAAAGTGTTAAAAATATCCCCCAACATATTTCAAAAAATTGATACAGAAACGATTATGTAATGGCACACTTTTGTACGGAATTATTTTAATCTAGATCAGTTGGCTATGCGAGAAATCTAGCTGCATAAATTATTGTACTCAAGATCTGTGATTTTTTATACAGGGATTCGTTTTTGTGAACGAACCAAAACATCATCAGTTGGCCTTTCCTGAGAATTTCGTTCAACACAAATTGTGATATTATTTGAGTCCTCATAGTAAGACTAAAAATCAATAAACTATCCCCATTCATTTTTTCACAAAATGGTTACTCTCCCTGTATAAAAGATTCACTGGAACTCACACCATTTTGATCAGAGCTGGGCCATTCATATGAAAATGTACTCAAGTACTGTGTATAAAAAATTCTTTCATTTCATTTTGAAAGAGGAAGTAAAAAACAACTACACAAAATCATCACGGAATTTTTTTTTCCATTTTCGGGTGAAATAATCAAGAAGAATCAAAAATAATCACAGCATATCACAAAACATTCAAAAACGGTTGATATAGTTATTTAAATACAGGTTTATCTTATCAGAACCGAGAAATTAGATAAAAATTATATTTGCAAACTACCTCATGAATCAACTATTCATCAATATATTTAAAATGTATCGACGGAAAATTACAACAAAAATTCTCGTGGATAAAAATAAAGGTAAATAATTATCGAATGAGTACTTACCCAGCTCTGCAACAAATGAAACATTTACTTGGAAAAAGCTAACACAAATCACTAATATAAACTATAATATGACATATACTTGTGAACTTTCTGTCAATGATTATTGCACAAATAATATACTTTACTCTTCAGAAAAATAAATCTCAATCTTTCTCAATATCATAAAATCACAAAATATAGACACCAAAATTATTATTACAAATCTTACTTAGTTCCGGATACCAGTATCATTTCCTCACAGAACATTAATTTCTAGCTGTCAATAAAGTTGACTAAAAACTGAAGGTGAAGTTTCCGTTACCGAACTCATATCGGGCATGTACTATTTTTTTAACGTAATTCTGCCACCACAAATCTTTGGATGAAGTTTCTAGCAACAAAGCTATAAACCTACACTTACAGGAATGTGAAATTAACACATTGAAACTCGCTCCTTTTCTCCTTACTGACAAAAATACGTATTACAAAATTGAATAATGTAAAGGAAAAAAAAGCAATTTTCACCGATTGACAAGAATTAGTATTTATTCCTTAGTCTCAATTTTGAGGTATTCTACCTTTGTAATTTTCTTGGGATCCTGGGTACCAGTTTCCAGAATTTCCACTTTCTGGTAGCTGTTCGGGGAATTCAACCAACGGCTGCGGTCGTTGCCCTTCCTGCCACCTTCCAATTTTCTCCACAGCCTTGAAAAAATATAATTATCTCAATATGGCTCCCAATATGCTATCATTTTGGCGCCCAACGTGAGGCCTCGTATTTTAGAAAAACATGAATATACGATGTTTTCAAACGTAAATGTTTGTTGATTCTTAATTTTCTTCATCAAAGAGAATATAATCTTTGGTAGAAGTCCATAGTTTCTCAAAGTGGAGTGAAGTAGTATCTACTAAATAATACTCGAAGTCATCACCACGACATTTTGATATTATCCATAGATCACATTTCTTTGTACATGTTTCGGACATATATATGTCCATCCTCAGCCTGATCAAATTACAACATCTCTGTCCTAGAATGAAAGTGAAAGAGTGAATTTTTTTTTATTTGATACAAGAATGTCTTCATGGAAATTCTCACGTAAGCATTCTTTTACCAAATAAAAACAAATTTTTGTACTTATTCACTTTTAATCTAGGACAGAGATGTAGTAATTTGATTAGGCTGAGGATGGACATATATATGTCCGAAATATGTACCAAGTAATCTGATCCGTGGATCATATTAAAATGTCGTGAAGATGAGGCCTCGTATTTTTGCCGCCCAACGTGAGTGCCCGTATTTTGAAAAATGTACACGATTTTTAAACCACAGAAATTTGTTGACTCTTGAATTCCTTTATCAAAAAGAATATAGTAATACAAAGAAGTATGGAGAGGCCAATTTTAAAAATAGAGTTCACCTCGCGAAATTCTCAAGAGTACTGAACATTTCATAAATCAACCTTGATGACTCTGAAACACAAAAGACGCTTTCTGAAATCCAAATGACAAAGTGAGATCTCATATTTATTGGTACTCAGCGTGGTGGGAGATCGTATTTTTTTGGCGCCCAACGTGAGGCCCCATATTTTCTGGCACCCAATGAGGGGTATCATAGTGAAAATCTCACAAATCAATCTCGATAACTCTGAAACACAAATTAGGCTTTCTGGAATTGAAATAACATTTGATGAGCTTGTTGATGAAGTTATAGAATGCCTATGGAACAACCCATTTGGGCAACTTTCCGTCCTACTGGAACAAATAGTGTATAGAATTCGTGCGCCTTCTATAAAAAAAACGCCCTCCAGGATAAAATCCGAAAATTCATGTTCATATTCATTACAAATTCATGTTCTCGAATTGTGTAGGTAAATATTTTTTGATCGTTTTCAAATAACTTTTTGTACAGGGTGTGCCCCTCAAAATGGAACCCCCCTTAACTCTATTGTTTTCAGAGATGTCAAAAAATATCAAATTGAAAAGTTGTTTGAAAAGACCCAATTTTTAATTTTGTGATTTGCTTCATATACAGGTTCATTCATTTTTCCGGACAGGACAATAACTTTGATTGTTTCAATGGAACACCCTATATGTTTTGTGACATGTCGATAGAACCTTTTTTTTTCTGATTTCAAAAATATATGAGTTGCATATTTGGATGGAAAATAATTGAGTTGTTATATCTATCGACATGTCGTGAATTATATAGGGCGTTTCATTGAAAGAATCAAAGCTATTGTCCTTTCTGGAAAAACGAATGACCCTGTATATGAAACAACTTTACGAAATAAAAGTTTGGGTCGTTTTTTATTCAACATTTTTTCATGTCTCTGAAAACGAAGGAGTTAAGGGGGGATTCCATTTTACAAACAAAATTGTAACTTGTTCAAATAAAAATCTATTCTGTGCCTTCCCCAACTCACCCCTGCCTGTACAACTCCTCCTCCTCCAACAAATACCCCAACGAGGACACCGCGGGCGGCACCTCGACATCGTTGCGCGGCTTGGGCGGCTCCCCTTTGACCAACGGCCTGCGATAGATGTAGCCGGTGCGGAAGCCGGCGTTGTCGAGCATGCGCATCAGCGCCTCGAACTCGGCACCGCCCACGCGCCATTTGCGCTCCACCTTCGACTCCATTATGGTGGGCGCGTCTGGGCGGGGCGTGCTCTCAGGCGGGTTGTGGGCCGCGTCGTACATCCGTTTCCTGGCGACGACACACTCATTTACTATCGTTTTCTCATTTTTTCTATTTGCCATACACCCTCCCACACTGATATCACTATTCATAATGATTCAACACACTCTTATCAACATAAAATTGCAGCATATAATAATGATACACAGTTGATTTGATAGACAGTAATATCATTTCCAAAAAACTCCGTGATAAAGCAATTCCAGAAGTTTATTCCACTATCTCAATCAAAATTATAGAACTTTAACTGTTTTTATATCATCAACTGGAAAATTAGCTTCATTTCTACATAAACAGGACTTGAAAGTTGCCTATAGAAGAAATAACACGATGGAAAGGTTTATTAAAAATAATTAAGACAAAACTACTAAATTTGAAGAATCAGGGATATATCAGTCAGACAGGTCGAACGTTCAATCAACGCATTCATGAACATAGAATTGATTTTTTGAAAAAGAAATTTCGAAATTCCACATGTAGAAAATAAAGGAATAAAACTCAATTTTGAATCATCGGACATCAACAAACGAAAAATTATAACATTTTAATCACTTAAGGATCAATAATTCCCTGCTGTTCAATTTATTTTCTGACTAGGTAATAATATGTTCTTGCTACCAACCCTTTCAAATTATTCCAATACATCATATTTTAATGTAGATATTGTGCCTAATATCCGAAGATAAAGGTTTATGCAACCTTTCTACAGGCAATAAGCAAGAACACTAATTTCTAGTAAAAATGCTATGACTCTCTCACTCATTATCACTGTCTTACTCATTTTTGCTTTCTAACTCATCATCACCTTCGCTCATTTTTGCTCTCTCAATAATTTTCGTTGTTTTTTCTACTTCTCTTCCGCATACTTTCAACTTCCATACTCCTCGACAGTTCTTGGTTTATCATCAATTTAATTCTGATACCGTGTCTTTTTCTGCTCTTTATCATCCTACTCTCTTTTTCGAATCGATCGCTTACTCACCTGATCTCGTCGCTGATCAACACGAGATTGTCAATACCGATCGGCATGAGTTTGAGCTGCGACTCGGAGGCCAAGACGGTGTTGCGAGCGTTGAAGAACGCCTCCTCGATGGTCTCGCCGCAGCACAGCGCCCCCTGGTTGGCGAGCAGCAGCACCTTGTTGTTGGGGCCGAGGTTCCTGGCCAGTTTGTCCTTCTCCTCGGGGTCCAAGAGACCACCCAGGTAGGTGTGCGTGCTGACTTCGCCTGCAAAACGAAATAATCGGGGTATTTGTAGTTTTTTTTTTCAGGAGATAGCGCGAGTGAAGAATGGACGTGAGTGTCTTCTTGTTGATGTCGAGACCTATCATTAGAGGGGTCACACTGTATGATTATGTTTACCTACAAGTTGAGTTGAAATAGTTGAATTTACAAATTCATTATGATTGAAACCCTAAAATTCTTCATCCCTTCGTCGGGACCTGTCATTAGAGTTGTGACAAGGTATATTTATTTCCACGCCTGCAATGAGTCGAAAATTGTTGCGAAATCAAATTTATTGCGATTTATGCCCTGTAATTCTTAATCTCGACGTCGAGACCTGTCCTTCGAGGTGCAACACGATATATTTATTTACACGTTTGAGATGAATTGAAACTAGTTGCAAAATCAAATTTTCGACGTCGAGACCCTTCCTAAGAGGTGTCACACGGTGTATTTATTTCCACGTTCGAAATGGGTTGAAAGTAGGTGCACTTTCCCATACTCACCGATCACGACCGATTCCTGGCTGCGTGGCAATATCCCCTGCTATAGCGACGACAGCGCCACCTCAGAGGGTGTGTGCACGTGCAAGATGCACTTGGTGACGAAATAAGTTGAAAAATAGTTGCATAATCAAATTCATTGTGATTGACACTTTGAAATTCTCCATCTCGACGTCGAGACATGTCATTAGAGGTGTCACACGATATAATCATTTACAAGTTTGAAATTAGTTGAGAATACTTGCAAAATCATATTTTTTGTGATTGAAACCCTGAAATTATTCATCTCGACAGCGAGACCTATCATCAGAGGTGTCACACGGTATATTTAATCCCACGTTCGAAATGAGTTGAAAATAGTTGCAAAATTAAATTTCTGACATTGAGACCTTTCATTAGAGGTGTCACACGATATAATCATTTCCACGTTTGAAATGAGTTGAAAATAGTCCCACTCACCTATAACGACTGATTCCTGGCTGAGAGGCAACATCCCCTGCTTGAGCGATGACAGCGCCACCTCAGAGGGTGTGTGCACGTGCAAGATGCACTTGGTGACGAAATATGTTGAAGAATAGTTGCATAATCAAATTCATTGTGATTGACATTTTGAAATTCTCCATCTCGACGTCGAGACATGTCATTAGAGGTGTCACACGATATAATCATTTCCAAGTTTGAAATTAGTTGAGAATACTTGCAAAATCATATTTTTTGTGATTGAAACCCTGAAATTATTCATCTCGACAGCGAGACCTATCACTAGAGGTGTCACACGGTATATTCAATCCCACGTTCGAAATGAATTGAAAATAGTTGCGAAATCGAATTTCCGACATCGAGACCTTTCATTAGAGGTGTCACAAAGTATATCCATTTTCACATTTGGAATGAGTTGAAAATAGTCCCACTCACCGATAACGACCGATTCCAGGCTGCGTGGCAACATCCCCTGCTTCAGCGACGACAGCGCCACCACGGAGGATGTGTGCACATGCACGATGCACTTGATGACGATATAAGTTGAAAAATAGTTGCGTAATCACGTTCAGTGATTGAAACCTTGAAATTCTCAATCTCGACGTCGACACCTGTCATTAGAGGTGTCACACGGTATAAGCATTTCCAAGTTTGAAATTAGTTGAAAATAGTTGCAAAATCATATTTTTTGTGATTGAAACCCTGAAATTCTTCATCCCGACGGCGAAACCTATCATTAGAGGTGTCACACGGTATATTTGATCCCACGTCCAAAATTTGTTGAAAATAGTTGCGAAATCAAATTTCCGAAATCGAGACATGTCATTAGAGGTGTCACAAAGTATATTCATCTCCACATTTGAAATGAGTTGAAAATAGTCCCACTCACCGATAACGACTGATTCCTGGCTGAGGGGCAACATCCCCTGCTTGAGCGACGACAGCGCCACCACGGAGGGTGTGTGCACGTGCACGATGCACTTGATGTCTGGTCGGGCCGAATGGACGGCGGCGTGCAGGGAGAAGGCGGAAATGTTGACGGAAAAGTTGGTCGTGCCCTGTTCCAAGATGGCGCCGCGCATGTCCACCTTGATCAAGCTGGAGGCGGTCAGCTCGTGGAAGAGCATGCCGTAGGGGTTGACCAGGAACTGCTCGTCGTCCTGGTTCAACCTGCAGAATTGTTCGGTGAATTCAGCAAACATTTGACAAGTTCAAAGAAATGGTGGATATATTCAGCAAGTGTCATCAAATGATGGGAACAATAATTAGCAAACAGTTGATCAAGTTAGGAAATGGTTACAAAATGGTTGCTGAAGTTGGCAAATATTTCTTAAGTTAGCAAAAGGTTGGCAAATTTGGTTAATTAGGCAATGTTTTCAGCAAATAGTTGGTAGAGTCAAAAGAAGGTTGGTAAGTAGAGGGGCTATGGGGTTTCTGGGTCAAGCCAATCAGAGGCCAGCATCTAGTTGGAGGTAGATAAATTTAACAGCGTTTCGTAAATACATCAAATGTTAAATAATCTGAGCGAATGATTGGCGAATTTAGCAAATATACGGTAATAAATGTGCGAGAATATTTGGTGAGCAAATCATTTGTAAATTCTGTAAATAATCGGTAAATATAGCAAATAATTGGTGAATTCAGCAAAAAATGGTAAATTCAGCTAACAATTAGTAAATTGAGCAAATGATTGGTGAATTCACCCAACGGCGAGTACACTCACCTGGCAGTAATTTGTGCCTTGGAGCAAATCATTGGTGAATTCAGCAAATAATTGGTAAATTCAGCAGACCATTGGTAAATTCAAAAAATTATTGGTACATTCAGCAAATAATTGATAAATAACAATTAGAAAACTCAGCAAACAATTGGTATATTTAGCAAACAATTGGTAAATTTAGCAAACAATTGGTAAATTTAGCAAACAATTGGTAAATTCACCTGGCAGTTATCTGCGTGCCGGAGCCATACGCCCACCCATACAAGTCGATGAGCCTGAACAGGCAGGCCAGCTTGCACCTGAGCATCTTCTCGCCCTTGGCGTACCCCATCGCCTCCACCCCCCTGATATCGTTGACGGGGATGACGCAGCTCGAGGAGCTCTTGAAGGCCGATTGTCTGCCATCGACGCCCACCATGTCGGAGATTTGCTGGAGGAGGTGGCTGGTGCCCCCTGAGCCCTCTTTCAGTTGCGACTCGATGATGCGTTCGAGTTCTTCGCGGAACAGCCTGCTGTTCATGATGACCTTGAAAATGGATGAATTCGAAAGTGAACATTACATTCATAAATATATTTATTTAATTCCACGTTTGAAATGACTATTCAGTTGGAAATATTTTCAAAATTATATTAATTGTGATTCAAATCCTAAAATTCTTCACCCTGACGTCGAAACCTATCATTAGAGGTGTCACACGGCATATTTATTTTTCCGTTTGAAATGAGTTGAAAATAGTAGCAAAATCATATTCATCGTGATTGAAACCCTGAAATTCTTGACCCCGACGTCAAGACTTATCATTAGAGGAGTCACAAGGTATATATATTTTTCCACGTTTGAAATTAGTTGGAAATAGTTGGGAAATCATGATCATCGTGATCCAAACTATAAAATTTTCTACCCCGACTTCGAGACCTATCATTAGAGCTGTCACACGGCATATTTATTTGTACATTTGAAATTGAAAAGAGTAGCAAAATAATATTCATCGTGATTTAAACCCTGAAATTCCTCACCCCGACGTCGAGACATATCATTAGAGGTGTCACAAGGTATATATATTTCCACGTTTGAAATGAGTTGAAAATAGTTGCAAAATCATAATCATCGTGATCCAAACTATACTTTTCACCCCGCTTCGAGACCTAGAGGTGTCACACGACATATTCATTTTTACATTAGAAATAAGTTGAAAATAGTAGCAAAATCCTATTCATTGTGATTCAAACCCTGAAATTCCTCACCCCAACGTCGAGACCTATTATTAGAGGTGTCACACGGCACATTTATTGTTACAGTTGAAATAAGTTGATAATAGTAACAAAATCATATTCATCGTGATTCAAACCCTGAATTTCTTCAACCCGACGTCGAGACAAATCATTAGAGGTGTCACACGGCATATTTATTCCCACATTTGAAATGAGTTGAGAATAGTAGCAAAATTATATTGATCTTGGTTCCAACCCCGAAATTCTCAATCTTGACGTCGAGACCTATCATTAGAGATGTCACACGGCATATTTTTTTCTACGATTGATATGAGTTGAAAACAGTTACAGAATCAAATTTTGAACAGTTCCACCCGAGATAACTCAATGATTGGAACTGTCATACTATATTTTTATTTTTGGATATTTTTCAAGGAGAAAATTCTCACCTCGACCCTTTTGCGTCTCTCCATCTCGCGCACGTCAGCATCGATGTCGACGGGGCGCATTTTCGCCCTCTCCTCCTCATCCATATCGGAAATGCCGTTCGTCTGGGGCGGCGGTGCGTCCGCCTGGCTCGTGTCCGTCATGATTTTTTACCAAATCTGCAACAAAAATATCGATCTTCAATAAAAATAAAAGTTCCGTCTCTTCTTCGTCAGCAGAGCGAGATAGCACTGTTTCGGTCCACCAGTCTCATCAGTCGCCCTCGGTCTGCAGACGTTTGGGACACCTCAACGTTTCGGGTATATCGCCCATATCAAAGATATCGGATAATACATGATGATCTGTTTCGGTCCAGCAGTCTCATCAGTCACTCTCGGTCTGCAGACGTATGGGACAACTCAACGCTTCGGGTATATCGCCCATATCGAAGATATCGGATAATACATGATGACCTGGTAATATTAACATTAACGCTATCTAGTGGTAAAAGATCAAATGTATAATTTTCAACCTAACATCAAATTGAACAAGATGATTCATTTCACTAGTAATTTGAGAATTAACCATTAGTTAAGGAATACATAGGTAGGTGAATAATGGACAACTGAAATTTATCACAATTTGAACAATTATTGAAATTTTCTGAATTGAAAGATGTATTAGAAGTTACCTATCATTTGACAATTTTATCAACAGTGTTAAGTCATTAAAAACAAAGAATATAGTTCATAGTGTTCATCAATAATCATTTTATTTATTGTTATTATCCTATGCAAGCTGTAATTTGGACAGAATGTTGATTAAATATAAAGTAAAGTGAATTATAAAAAAAGCTAAATTCAACTTAGAACGAAAATATCATTCATAAATCCAAGCCACACTCAACAAAATCGATAACTAGTAGAGTATAGATAAAAAAGTGAAAAAAAAATCACCAGTACCTACCCACTTATACTTTTTGAAACAGACTGGCTATTTTATTCAAGTAGTTTTATCTCAGAATTAATTTTCAAATACCATTAATCCGTGGCCTTGGAGCCTAATTATCATTCTTAGCAAAATGGAATAGCAACGAAACGTTTATGTTTGCGATGAAATGTCAAATTCCAAAACGCTACCGAGATTTTTCATTGCTAAATTAGTATAGTTTACTCATTTGTTATCTATATAATTATCTATCTATAAATACGGATGACTAACACCAAAAGAAAACAAAATAATGGATTTTCTAAGGAGACTTCAATCACTGATCGATTCAATAATATTTTCCTTATCGTCTTAGCATGTAATGACTGAGTGCATTAACTAAGGGTAAGTATAAGACTATTAATATTAGAAGTCATTTTATTTCTCAGAACAAGATACCTGTTATTTTTTTTTTTAGTCGACATATATCTGTAGATACAAAAATTGTCAGAACTTTTCTTTTCTTCCAAAACAGTCTCCCACGCTCTATTATAAATTTATTACGAAACGAATAACCTTGCATCAATCGTGCAAAATGAAAATAAACTCAGTACTACTGCCAACATTAGATACACAGATTAGGTCATGAGTTGAATAGCCAATTTAGCACATGACCTCTAACTCATCTATACGATCATCGTAATAATAAATAAATAAGAATATTCTTCAAAACATGGTTCCTTGGACAATGCACTAGATACTCCAGATTTCATACAAGCACTAGCTATAGATTATAATAAGCTCTCGATACATTATGATTCATCATATAATCACTAGACATTAGATTTCAGCGTTTTGGGAAACAACCATTGCCAAAACAGAAAAAATCAGCCATCAAAAAATCTACCTTGCATAACTGCATATCTCTATACATATAACAAATTACCAAAACACTTGAAAGATATCAATAGCTACGCACAATTCAAAAACGCAACTAAAAAATTCTTATTAGAAAACTG
This sequence comes from Phaedon cochleariae, assembly GCA_918026855.4. NCBI lineage: Eukaryota > Metazoa > Arthropoda > Insecta > Coleoptera > Chrysomelidae > Phaedon > Phaedon cochleariae. The sequence continues at coordinate 1,268,035 of OU896713.1, read as the reverse complement.
GTTCTTCTCCATGGAGGAATTCCTAACAAATCAACTAGCTAAATCATACAAACATCGTTTTTTTTTCAGATTTCATCATTAGATCTAACAACTTTAGACTTATGAGCTCGCTTATGAGATTGGTTTTGGTCGAAGTTTTGATTCTTCAAAGTACATGCACATGTTGAAAAACAGAATATTTCTTCTAATAATTCATATAATTATTGTTCCCTATTTTATTACAACGATTGTATATTCTACGAAGGAGTTTATAATACCAGGATGAGATATAAATAAATATAAATGTCAGATAAATAGTTCTGTGCACATCAAGCCTGGAGCAGTTTTGTTGTTTGAAATACGATTCCGGCAATTTGAAATGTTTATAAACATTGTCCGAGAAGATATTGCGCAACACCTTGTTATTTCATCGGAGTTCATTAATTCGAATTCCAGCATGCAACAACCGGCAACCTGTAATTAACATGTAATTTTGGAAAAACGAAAGATTGGGACACCTGATGGCAATAGGAAATAGGCAAGAAGGGAAATAAGAAGGTAAGCAATCTCACACGGATCAAGCGAAGGCGTGCCCAAGATAACAATAATATTTTTTCTGACGTTATATAACCCAGATTTGTCTAAATCTTTTGTGAGGAATACAGAACTTCGAATACTTGATATTTGATCTGAATGGCGAAATGAATGAAGTATATATATGGATTTCATAATTTTCATTTATTCATTAGTATACTACCATCTGGCCGTCCTACATTTAGGACATTAGGCACATAGGGATGACAATTGAAACTGGTTTTCTGATGATACATCTCCGATTAAGATTTACAAATAGGTTCGTCGAAGGATTTTGAGAAAAATTTGAGTTGGCCATTATCAATATCATTCTCAAAATCTGATTCTATAGTGGGCAAATCTCCTACTACCCAATCGTTCAACCTCCGTTTTTCTGTCTCTACTTTCTTTGATTTCTTCTTCTCCTCCTCTATCGTTTTTTTATCTCAGATATTGCCTCTGAAGAAAAACTATCATCAACACCACTTTTTAAATGATGTAAGTTATTCAGGGGGACATGTTTCGAATTCATAAAAATCCATCTTCAGCTCAAACAAGACATTACCACCATGAATGCTCAAAAGAATGAGTCGGAATATGAAACATATATGGTTTATTCACATGATCATTGAGGCCACAAATCGGATCTAAAAAATAACAATAAGAATGAAATAATAACTCACCGAGCAAAGCGTGCAGCAAAATCAACCATTTTCTGAAATAACCTGACTTCAAACCTGCTGTTCAGCACAAATCAAGCAAGTCTGTGAGTATTTTTGGCATGTCCATAACCATTTTATGTGGAATGAATGCATGGTCTTGCTACATATAGAAAAATGGCGCTAGTAGTGGGAAATATAGAGCAAGTATAGGTGTACGGTGTACCACATATAGGACATTAGGCATATCTGGGTTAAGAGATACAGTAAAACAAAAGACAATTTAATATTGCCACTTTTTAAGCTCTACAAACTGACGTTGAGAGATTTTCCGTATGACGTTTTGTTTCGGAGAAACGATCATCCCCCATACCCCATGATAGACAACTCTGCCTCTTTCGATTCATTTTTCCGAAGATTCACCGTTAATTCGGATGAGCCGGCACCATCGCCAATAACGCACATGTCGGCGTCGGGACGCCTACGCAGCCCCGCGTCGCCGCGGTCGATATGACGTCGCGACGACTCGTTACCCAGGAAACCCCAATTTCCCATTTCCTCCGGCGTGGAACGAGGACGACCTGATGCATCGATCATTGTCCTTGAAAGGAAAGCGATCCGCAATGTTCGCATTTCCCAACAGCTGGTCGAAAGTATCCGGGGTCGGTACACATAGAGTCAGGAGTCAGTCACTGGATGGTATTGTAAGATGACAGTTCGGACACAGAAATAACAACTGTTAGTGTTTTTGAATTTAATTGGAAACTATGCCTCGTCTTCTTAACTCTTCATATACTATACTAATGATTTTAGGTTCTTTAGCCGTCAGATTTATTGTTTCTTGTTAGGTTTAGGTCTGGCCAGAATGGAAGAACAGTTTCAATCTACTTGGTAGAATGTAACTGAACTCTGGCCATTTATTCGCTACATTAAGTATGCTTAACCTACAACCTTATACTTGTCATGGTTTTTGGGGAATAATGAACGTATTAATACTATTATAATTATTATATATGCAGATAACACAGTACTTTTATTTGAAAACAAAAACCCTGGTATTTTAGAAAACAACATAAATGAGGATTTGAAGAAAACGGAAGAATGGCTATACTCCAATCTTCCTTCCCTTAATTCTAATAAGACACAATATATAACTTGCCATCAAAGAAATGAACAAAATATTGATTTGAATATCAGAATAAAAAATGAAAGATTGAAAAAAACTGCCTATACCAAATAGCTTGGTATTTGGATAGATGGAAAGATAACATGGAACATGCATATTGGCATGCTCAAAGAAAAAATGTCCCCCATAGTTGGTGCCTCAAGAAGATGTCCAAAACTTCTCCCAAATATAGCAAATACGTTCTATACTCTCACATCCTTAGTAAAATGAACTATCTCATAAATGTTTGGGGTGCATATTCCAAATAATTTCAACAAAATATCTGTACTATATAAAAAAGCATTGAAAGTACTGTATCGTCTTCCATATGACACCCCATCAAATCAACTTTATGAAGAAACAAATACATTTTATTTGGAAGAGCACTATCTGATAAATACTATCAAAATTCCTTTTGATATTATCAACAAACTCCTCAAATCTAATTTCATATTGGTAAGGAATTCTCAAATCCATGAACATCATACTAGACAATATTTGTTTCATCTTGATGCTGCTAATTCTACACTTGGCCAAAAAAAGTTTACTCATGGAGCTATCTCAAAATTCAATAAATTACCTGATGATATCGAAAGTTGCACAAATATCACCCTATTCAAAATTAAAGTCGAGAAACATATCCTCTTGCAAAGAGAAAATCAAACTTGAGTGAATGATTTCTCATTCACTAATTTATTTCATCATGTTATAATGTACTTTTCATGAGCTTATTGTTCTATTATTATTTTTGAATCTGTTATTTATTTCAATAACTTAGATCAATTTTTTCTCGAATATGGTGTATGGTCCGCCACCAAAAATGCAAACGTTCCGCCACCAAACATTCAAATTCTCATTTTTATTCATTTGAATATCTTGTTACAATCCTTATCATACCCAGAGATTGTCTGCCTAGGCAGAGAAAGTACACCATTATTGCCTGTTAAGTGTAATTAAAAAGCCACGTTTGATGTAAAAATTGTATGCAATTATCATGTAATGGCTATCAATATTTGATCGAAAAAAAACCTTTTGTTTGAATGTACTACTCAAAATGACCTACCAGATGGTCTAGGAACCAAGGTCTGATTTCATAGCCTCCTGTTATCAAAACTACATCACCAAAATCAGGTTTCATCATTTTGGAACCTGATTGCATATGCTAATAATTATTGTTCATGTCTCGAATTACTATATACCGAATCTCATCAAAATGTCGTGTTAAGGGTGAGGCAATAATAATAATATGTATGTGCATCTTTTAAAAGTTGCGTCGAAATCGAAGATCATATTATTATACATCAAGTCCATTAGGATGTGAGATTTGTGAGAAGCACTAATGCACTTTAACCCTTGGGCATTGTAGCGTGATTCCCATGAAGAGGGTGTTCAGTTTATGTAGGCCATTGTAGGCCCACAAATATTGTTATTTCACCGTTATTCAACAACGACTACCTTACTACCTATTTCCCTTATTTGTCATTCAAGTACTGTTGATATTACAAAAATAAAATGTTGTTACCAAAGAAAACTCATCAGTTTGATTTCTTCTTCTCAAAAGTACTTACTGTCTTGGATTACTTATTATGGCACTAAAGTGATTTGTTTTCAAAAAAAGTTAAAAAAATAATAATGAGTTTTGTTTAAATCTGGGCAACCGCTGAACAAAAATCGAATAAATTCCAATCAATTGGTGGGATCCTAAGGGAAAATAAAATAGTGATATTATTTGAACAATCGAATTTCCAGTGGCGCCGATATTATTGTTGATTTTTCAGTGACAAGTAAACAACGAAGAAAAATTTACAAATTTTATATGAAACTAGAAATGCCATTCGATTGTGTATAAAAAAGGATGTCTTATTGAAACTTGAATAGGACGCACGGTTTTAGAGAAAAAACGGAAAAACGAGACCACACTCCAAATGTTGATATAAGTGCTACACTCAAGACATCAGTTCAGAATACTTAATATAATCATAATATGAAACATTTTGAAATGTTTGCACATTTCAGTCACATAACAGCCATCTCGAAAAGCTATACTGGGATTACTGGGTGGACAAAACAAAAGAAGATTTTCTGCAATCTGCAAGTTTTCAATTTTGACGGACTGTATCTCGAAAACAAAGAGATTTAAGACATATTTAATTTTAATACAAGCCAAGGAATCACCTCCTTCAATTAGTATTATGGCAGTTGAGTACACCCCCAGCCAACACACTTACATCACAGAGATATAGCAGCGATGCAACCTAACCTGACCTGCGATATCGAATTCTATGTCGCTGCGATGTCAGAGGGATATTATGTTGTCTCATGCACTCAAGTTTTATCCATGCGATGTCGCTGTGATAAGGTCTCTGCGATATAACAGCGATATATTTTTTGCAATGTAATTACGATAAGTTATTTGTGATGGAAATGCGATATGTTTTTGCGACAACACTGTGATCGAAGTGATGCGAGATGACATCGCAGTAAAACAAAAAAAAAAGAAGCTTCTAATGGTGTGATCATAGATACGCCACTGACTTTTGATGACATCTAATGATATTGTGTGTAGTTGTGACTGGTTGGTGGTCCCTCTCTTGAGTAGCGTATATATTCATGTATTCTTCTTCACCGGACAAGAAACTAAATAACAAAATTTTGAAAAATTCTCGCGACATCTCAGATATGTCATGTCGCAGATGTGTTTGATTTTTTACATCGCAGCGATGGAACATTCGTAATATCGCAGTCTGTTATATCGCACTGTTACCTAAACGCTACATCTGAGTGATGTCATGTCACAGATAATATGTTGGCTGGGCCCTGTATATATCCCTTTATTAGAACTGAAGCTCATTAAATAAATTACGTAATATGTTTCATAAATAAATGTTCACGTCTCAAAGAATTTTCAAGCAAGAATTTCGCAAAAAAAATAGCAGTCCATCTGATGAAATTCAGCCTTGCCCCCACCCCATAAAATACGCCGCTGGCAATAGAAATAGAGGAACATAAAGTCAAGAACTGACGGACTATAGATATAATACGTTCGATCGGAGGTCATCGACCTTTCTGACGACGAATAACAAAGCACCATCCTCGGTATAAGGCTGGTTTTTATACCCTTTCAATACTTTCATTAATATTCCGTAGTTTCGTATGGGATTGAATGTTATCTCTTGAATTTTTCTGTACATTTCTAAGTAGGCTAACAGAAAAGGTTATCTTATATTTTTGTTTCATAATAAATTTTAATTCGCCCATGACAATGAAAATATTGCTTCTATACCATTCATGATATGATTTTCGATTTTTGGGCTTTGCACGTTTTTATAAAACCTTGAATTTTGTGTTGCAAACAAAAAACTTTGCTCGTTAAGTTACAGATTAATTAAAAAATATCGCGAACCCAATCCAATTTCCAACTATAAATATCTAGTTCCTTACTTCTATTTTTAATCTGTATTGAAATGATTCGTTCCATAAAAATGTTGCGTTTTATCAAATAATTAAACATTGCATTTCAGCTAAGTATTTTTTAATTATAGCTATAGGTACACCTTACACCATACCTATATCTTTAGTAGTTAGTTACCTCGGTCCTCGCATAGTATAATTTTATAAATATAGTATACCTATAGTGAATAGTGCGAATAACAACAAGTGAGTTTTTGAAAAAGATCTCATTTGATCTGATTTCCGAATTTCAAAATGAGAAATGAGGTCTATGAAGATCTCGAATTCACTGAGACCGATATAATAGATCTTCTGACTGCACTTTACATGTCTTTACTATTATTGCCGCCTATTAACCTCAAAGTAACAATTTCCATAAATTAGAGGATAATTACAAGCTATTACGGTTTTACAGATACTTGATTTATGAGTGGAAGTCATAAACGATCGATAAATGTGTGAAAAAGCGTATTTTTTACAGCCGATTAACAAAGTAGTCTTTGCATGACGCTGTCAAATCTCAACACAAAACTTTTCATGAAATTTGACAGAATTTACGCTTGTGAAAGGAAAAAATTTGAAAGGTCAAATCGTCAGGATGCTCTGTGTACAAATCATAATGAATCACCTTGTATGAAGTTAACTGCCCACATAGTGTGGGTCTTATATAAACTTCATATTATGATAGGTTTATGAAATTCAAGTTTACATATATGGGCATAAAAATAATAGCATCGATGGGAAGTTGCAATATTGCTGCCTACACGAATTCTAAATTTATCTCGACAAGAAAAGAACTTGATGATGTCTGGACCAAGTGAGATGATTTGAGTATTTTTCACCTCTACCTCTTAAATAATACCGTTAGAAATCTCTATCGTCCACCTATCATCAGTAAACTGTTTTTTTTTTTGTATTTGTACCGTTTTTCAATCAAATTTGTCAACCAAATTTGATCTGTGTTCTATCGAACGACTCCGAAATGTGTTTCATGTTTGCCCTGAATACAGTTTTCAACGTCTAATGAAAGTATTTTTCACAGCCTTGATATGAAATGTCCGGAATAACTCTTAATGTAGAAGTTAGTATAATTATTCAACAGTTTTTTTCCTAAACAAATACATTTAGAGAAGTATCAGCAAAGCACAGAAAAAACGACTGTTTAGGGCATCAGTTTTTTTTCACCTCTACCTCTTAAATAATTCCGTTAGAAATCTCTATCGTCCATCTATCATCATTAAACTGTTGTTGTTTTTTTGTATTCGTGCCGTTTTTTATCAAATTCGTCAACCAAATTCAATCTGTGTTCTATCAAACGACTCCGAAATGTGTTTCATGTTTGCCCTGAATACTATTTTCAACGTCTAATGAAAGCATGGAATACCTTGAAATGTAGAAGTTAGCATAATTATTCAACTTTTTTTTTCTGAACAAATACAATTAAAGAAGTACAGCACAGAAAAAACTACTGTTTAGGGCACTAGTTCATTATTATTATTACATAAAAAAAATATCTCTGAAACGGTGTGACTGTTATTATGAGGATTTTTTCATAGCTTGCAAACCCTATGAGTACATTTTTCTTCATTTCGACCTTTGACCCTTGTATTCGTCATTGGATTGTATACCGGAAACTCACATTATTTTCTTAATCACTTCTTGCTACGTGAACGTGATTCATTCCCAACTAGACTTTTAACTGTACTTTTTTGTCGATGTTGTTGTGAGAATGTCAAAGGATGTCATACCAAGCCGCAAGCCAGTCGCTTATTTCGGACCTATACCATCGAGTAATTTTGATACGTTGCCAAGACAAATCAGATGTAATTGTATTTTATTTTTCTCCAATACCTACTGCATTCATTTGCAGTGATCTTGATTAGGAAGGCATCTTCAAATTTCACATTTGGTATTTGTTGTTGAAAACTATGCTCAATTTTATATAAAGTACCCAACACTAATTTCGTCTCACCCCAAAATTTTGCCTCTGTTGAAATATGAATAACTTTTTTCTGCTTCGAACGATTTGAATTCGGATCACACTGTTCGCTAGCCCAGTCCTTCAGCTATAATCTCGTAATTCTTTAAAACATAATGGTCTGCACATAAAATCGCTACAGGGTGTTACATAAAACTGTGCAAAATTTCGGAAATTTCAAAAGTATCCCAAATGTAGAAACACTTTTTTTTCAACTTCTACAGTAGAGGCATGTAGATGATCTCTTTATCTTAGGACAGTTCTCGAATTTTCTCCTTATTTCTTTTATTTACAGAGTGATCTCAAAAAATTAACTTTTTGGTTTTGCAGTCATAACTTTTTTCCTTGTCAATCGATTTTTGAAATCTCAGGCTCAATTTGAAGTTTGAACTTCAGATGAAGAGATATGAAGATCAGAATTGATTCAAGATGGAAAGCACCCCTGTATCTTTCGTAATTGTTGATTTAGGATTCTGGAATTTGCAGAAGCGGTAGATATACTGAAAATGAACACTATGACCAAGTGGAGTCGTCTGCAGTGATATACACTGCTCGCCAACAGCCATGGAACTACCCATATCATATACGGAGGCAAGATAGGTTGAAAATCACTTCGGATTCAAGATAAGGACGTCCCTTTCGCTTCCTCCTGCAAATTTCAGAACCCTACCTTGATTATTACGTGAGATACGGGGGTACTTTCATGAGAAGCGAGACAAAATTTGATTTTTCTGAACTAAAAATTTACCAGAAAAAATATGTATAGTCAGGGAATTCGACGTCTTGATTTCGAATCCGAAGTGATTTTCAACCTATCTTGGCTCCTAATAACATTTTCCAGAAATTTGGGTGGTTCCATGGCTGTTGGCGAGCAGTGTTTATCACTGGAGATGATTCCACTTGGTCATAGTGTTTATTTTCAGTATATCTCCCGCTCCTGTAAGTTTCAGAATCCTAACTCAACAATTATTACGAAACATACAGGGGTGCTTCCATTAGAAGTTAGACACACTGTATAAAGTTCATCTTGAGTCAATTCTGATCTTCATATCTCTACATCTGAAGTTTCAGCTTCAAAATGAGATTTTAAAAACGAGTTGACAAGGAAAATAGTTATGACTGCAAAACCAGAAAGTTAATTTTTTGAGATCACTCTGTAAATAAAAGAGATAAGAAGACAATTTGAAAAATGCCTCTAGGTAACGAGATCATCTTCATGCCTTTGCTGTCAAAGTTGACGAAACAAAGTTCTTGTTCATTTGGAATACGTTTGAAAATTCCGAAATTTTTTACAGTTTCAGGTGACACCCAGTAGCGATTTTATACGAAGAACCTCATGTTTCAAAGAAGTAGGAGATATTCATATTTTAACAGGGACAAAATTTTGGGGTGCGACGAAATTAGGTGTTGCGTGGTTTATTTTAACGGAAAACGAAATTCCATCATCAAATTCAATTATTTTTCGTGTTGTATTGTGTTAGTTCAGTTAGATGGAACAGATTTTTTTCACCGTTGGAAATAACAATTCAACAAAATTCGGCTGGTCCGAGGTCCTAGTCATCAAAGTCACGCGATCAGTACAACGACCTCGATAATAATTTTGGTCCGCTTCAATATTGTATATTTTTATATAGGGGATGGGAAAAAGTTAGTCGGGGAGCATAGAACACCAAAACTAATCAATAAATACCTACCTAGCTAGACGGTAGGTACAGCAGAGGGTATAATATTCCGGAACTGTTCAATCACATCAGATATTTTCATTCGAAATGATTCCTAAACGAGTAAAATGGGAGGGGCTTGAAGTACCAGGAATATCGTGAAGGGTAAAAACAGTTTTAGACCAAAATGCAGCAGCATAGAGCTTCAATTTTATGAGCAAACATGTGCGATTCGGTGGATGAGCATAAAAAAAATCGGTGAAACTCGACACAGGTCGTAAAAAACCGTGTCACTCGAATTATGCAGAACTGGGGCGATGATCCCATAAAAGCTTTTGGTCGATCAATATAATGTATGTACATTTCGCGACTAATGGCCTTCTAACCATATTCCCGCATATATTCTAGAGCCATTATGTAGTCTGTCGCATGTAATTACAACTTTATTACGTGGTTGCTCGACTGTCCACTGTTTGTGATCTAACCGACTTCTGCATCTATCACGAACCAATAGTTGATGAGTCATCAACCGACTTATATGCACTCTTGATAGTAGTGCGAAATTTTGAAAGACATTACCATATAAGATAATGGAAGTTCCGAACTCTCCAGTTTTATGTCCACACTGTACAGAATGGTGAACGATAAAGTCCAAGTCGTTTTCATTTTCAAATTAAAGCAATTTCTAATTTTTGGGGCGTACATTCTGAATCTAGTCTGAAAATAGCTGATGGTGAAGAATATTGCTAGCGAATAGCTAACGAATGAAAAACGAATGGAAAAATAGAAGAAGAAAAACTGGTAAACAGGAACATTCATAACCACAAATGCACTCGGAGCAGGAATGCAGAAGGTAGTTGGCTTCATTCTGACAGGTTTTGATATTTATGCATTGAAATATCTCGAATAGAACTCGATTCTATACGAAAATATTATTGGATCAATGAATCACTATCGGCTACATTCAATGATACTATCCTTCCTAATTTACTGGCATCGGTCAGAACAGAATGAAGCCGACACCCATGGCTCCTTCCTCTTGTTGTGCCTGTCAGTATTTTGAGTGGTGTGGACGGACTCGAAGTATTAGGCGCTGTTAAAGATATAATCTGCAACTCTTAGAAACTAGATCCGTTTTATTAAGGAACGAATTCATTAGCAAAAAAATGATTGACAAGTTATGAATACCATATTGTAATATAACGATAGTGAAAAATTATAGATACTATATCGCAAAGCTGTTATGATATAGTTATTATGCATTCAAATAACAATTTCCGGAAATCTATACGTATTGATGATGTCGGCAACGTCGTACTGGCATAGGAAATCATATTTTAACTCTGTGGATTTTCAGAAAGTAAATCATAGGAATGGTGGAGGAGCCAAGTTCCTCTTTTATATTCATTTTTTTCTGAAGTGAAAATTGATCTTACGAAAAATAGAAAAAATACGTTTGCATATTTTTTTTGCAAACTTCACAGTGAGATGAAAACCTCAATATAGGAAATTTCCCCATTATGTCAGATCGACCTCACACACACATATCCCTCTCTCAATATACTCAGTATGTCAGAAACGAGCATGTTACATACGAATGAATTTATCAGCTGCCATCAAATATTTAAATATTCAATGCGATTCAGAGAAAAAGGAGTTTGATTTCAGTTTGACCATCCTGTAAATAGCCTCAGAGGACAGTTAGTTTTTATGTTAATATCTTCAGGAGTGCGTCACACCTCATAAAAAGTTCTCCATAATGTCATAAACAAAGTATTAATAACCATATGTACGGGATGTGACAGATTTTGAAGTCTGATAGGACGGTTGATGGTATTGCTTCGCACATGGTTTGCATTGTTAACCTTGTAGAGTGGAACAACAAAACACCGTCGACAAATACCTCACAGACATCAATTATTTTGAAGCACCCAAAGATTAGGTTGAGGTTTACCACTGCATATTCTATCTAACCTCAAAATATAAAATTTTCTTATTCCAGCAGTACTGATAGTAAAGACTAGAACACCTATTGGGTCATATTATCTACCTCTAATGAGGTAAGCAGTAGTTATTTATTATACAAGGGAAAAAAGTAGCAGATTTTAGCTCCAGGTTGTGTTGTCTCCCGACGCGTAGCGGAGGGAGACAAAAAACCGTGAGCTAAAATCTAATATTTTTCCACGTATGCAGGTTTTCATCAATCAAACTTTCTTTGCGTATGTTTTGTTGATTCTTCATGGCAACTGCGATTTGGTAAAACAAAATTGAAACTAAAAAATGTTGAAAACGGCTGAACCGAATATCAACAACCTATATATTTTTCAAATCACAGAAGAAAGATCTTCAATTTAAAAAAAAATATATATAGGTGGTTTCATTGAAAATAATGAAGTTTATACCTATTTCTTATTCCAGATATTCATTTGTTTCACCTCGTACAATTTTCTGGAGCTTCAGAACAAACCCTACGACCCTACAACTTTTGTATTTGAAGCTTAACTCTTCTCAATGATGAACCCTGTAGACGCTATTTAACTTTACGGAATGACCCTGTACAGGTTGTCTCCTTATATTTTGACACCTAATACTTACGGCTTCAACTATAAGTACGAGGTGGAAAAAAACTTGAGATATGAATGTTTTAGGGTTTCATTTCATCTGTACTATCTTTTGAAAAAAAGATACCAAATCAGTTTGTTTTAATGGAACACCGTGTATACTTTCAATTCTTGTTGCACTACTGTATACTAATATAATCTTATTATTACCTAAACTGACAGAGATGTCAAAATATTCCTGTTTCGTTTCCATGGCATTTCTGTACATACCGAGGTACATACGTATTTTTGTGATCGCAAAAAATCACAGATTTCGAAAAATGAAAAAATCAGGATGTTCCATTTAAAAATAAAGGACTGTCACCACGAATTCGTGGACCTGTGAAATCTCGTGTGAAACTTCTAAAAAGGACCGCGAAAGGAACGTGAAAAAGCTTAAATTCTAATCAACTAATTGAAGATTATTCTCAACTGTCACCGAACAACCATTCTATTTCCTACTTGAATCAACTACTCAAGCTGATTGGATGAAAAAATGTAACGTGAACTGGCCACACAGTTTTAGGGCGTTACTGACATAACAACATGGAATGTGATACATCAGACTAATCTAATTTAAAGGATGACCGTTGACCCCTATTTTTTATCACACGTTTCACTATTGTTCAATAAGATTTTGATGTATTATTATACAAGTTATCTTCCTGAGATACTTGTGTTATTCAACAGTCGATAACGTAAATATTAACAAGTGATGATAACTTTATCTTTCAGATAGAATAGCACTCCTTCAATTATTATAAAACATCAGACCTTGGAGAGGGAATGAAAAATATAGAATCGCGGCGAGAACTCATTTATTTTCAGACCCATCAACTTCGAATTTTCAGATCAACTTAATTCCTCACTAAAAAAAACATTAGTCATGAGATTCAATTTATTCGAGAATGATCCTAGTGTGAGTATTTCAGTAGGCTCTGGAATTCATTGCCTGTGGAAGTGTTCCCAACAACATATAATCTCCAGAAGTTCAAAAAGAATTCCAATACCTACCTCCTATCCCTATCCTCCCTAGGAACGCACGATGTTCTTTGAACATTATAGGGATTCCCTCTCGTGCGCTCCAAGCGATAAAAAAAAAAAAAAATTAAAAAACATCATCAAAATTTCTAGATGAGTTGAACAACTTTCGTTTGGACTCTTGAAGGCACAATAGATTTTGAAACTTTCACTTTTGTTTCGATCAGATCCAATATCAAACCAAAACCAACCACAAAAAAAACAAAACCCGACCGCCCCATCAAAAGTTCCTATTCCTCTCCCTCTTATTATGTATAGCCGCTTCGAGAGGCTGCGCCTTCAACGCGAAATGCCCCTGCAACTCCTCAATTTCCTTCTCCATAGCCCCATCCAGCAACTCGAACCTCTCCTTCAACTCCTCATAACTCAGCTCCTTGAGAAACCCGAAATTACAGTCGACCGGCCTGATCCGCTCCAGCCTCACTTCCAGAGGCTCAGACACCCCTTGAGCGGCCGAGGAGAAAGCCCCCTCCTGAGCCACTTCTTCCCCATTAGCCTCCTGAGCCTGGTCGAAGTGCTCGAGGAAAAGGGGCTTGTACTTCTTGCTCTCAGGGGACTTCATGGTACCCTGCCCGTCCTCATCGTCGCTGTTTATCACCACCATGGTACCCAGATCGGACTGGACCGTTATCATGGTACCGGTCTGACTAGGAGGCTTGTTCGGAACCAAGGTAGCTTCCAGCTCGTTCTGCTCGGGTATGATCGGCACCATCCGGTTGTACTTCTGGTTCTTCCTGATCTCGCAAGCCTCGGCTATCATCTGGCTCAGGGCGCTGGGGCCTTTGCACTTTTGCAAGAAAACATGGTGGATGAGGTCTGTAGCTGAGGCCCTATCGCAGGGATTCTTCACCAAGCAAACGCTGACGAAGTCTATGAATTCGGCGCTCCAACGGTCGGGGTCTCTGAAAGATGGCGGTGGCTTGGTGGGGATCATGAAGACCGCCCTCATGGGGTGAATATCGGCGTAAGGGGGTTTGCCTTCGGCCATTTCCAAGGCGGTGATGCCTATGCTCCAGATGTCAGCCACACAGTCATAGCCTATCTCCAGGATGATCTCGGGAGCCATCCAGAATGGAGAGCCTATGACAGTGTTTCGCTTGGAGATCGTTTCTGTTAGTTGGCCAGCCACTCCGAAGTCAGCTAGCTTAGCGTGGCCGTCAGTGTTTAGAAGTATATTGCCTGCTTTTATATCCCTGTGGATTTTTCTGTTGCTGTGCAGGTACTCCAGACCTTTCAAAGCGTCTGAGAGTATGGTAGCTATCTCGCACTCGCTCAGGGTTTTCTTTCTCAGTCTTATAATGTCAGATACCGATCCAGCTCCACAGTACTCCATGATGATCCAGAGATCGGTGTTCTTGAAATAGCTACCGTAGTATTTGACCACGTATGGGCTGTCGCACTGCTGCATTATCGATATTTCTTTGATAATTTCGTGGAGATCGGTGTCCAGAGGTACTTGCTTGATGGCCACGATGTTTCCTGATTCCTTGTGCAGAGCTTTGTAGACGCTGCCGTAGGAGCCTTCGCCTAGCTTGCAGATGATGTCGAAGACTTCCTCGGGTTGTCTGGTGAGGCTTTCCTCGGAGAGCATTTTTAGGTTATTGTTGGCTGCCATCTTGGCGTTTTTTGCTCAGACTGCCATTCGGTGGGCAGGGTACCTGGAAAGATGAAGCTCCAAACAATAAATTATGAGGTAGTTGGATTTATTTTTTGTTGAAGCTGAGTCTAGGGCCCATGATATATCGTCGAATCCGTTGTCTATTGTTGCTTTGTTCTCTTGTTAGGTCGGCAGGAGAGGAGCTTAGAAGCGAGAGCGCTATTGAGTCAATTTGAGACTTGCAGATGAACTATGGAACTGTGTAGAATAAGTGGTTATAGTCGTGCAACAATGATGAAATACGTTTCTTCTTAACTTTACAGTAAAGAGGCACACCTCCCGAAAAAAAATTTTCGGTATGATAAATTGGGTCTTGCATGTACGCTGTTATGGATTGGTTAGTTAACCACTTGGTGAATAATATTTACTTTGTTGCCTTCATCATTTCAGATGGGAACAGTAAACAGAGAAAAGGAATCGAGAAAATAACTCAAACTAACGGGAAGTTGAATATGTGTTTATGAACAGAATACCAAAAAGTTATAAATAAGACAACACATTTCATATTATTAACTTTCGACTTTAGTAGAGTGAAAAGCGCTCGAATCAATGAAAATGTAAAATCTCAGGAATTAATTTGAATATTTCGATCCAATAAAAATGATACATTTTGACTTTGACTAATAATTCAAAGAATGTCTACCTATCATAAGAGTAACTCAGTCAATAATCATGATTTTAATTATTATAATCTTATCTTCAACTTTCCATATTTATCATCAACTCCATAAACAGTAAAATTGCATGAGTAAATACATTAGACCGGAGATTAGAACTATATCAACTATACTTAAATCACATTGGGATGAGTAATCTTTCTGCGGCATCTAAGAATATTTATTTATCAGAAAATGACGAGGAAAATAAGCCACAATCTCGGGAAACATTATCAAAATCACACAAAGATTTCAACAAAATATCAAAAATTAACCCAATAAAAATCCTCGAAATCATGAGTATTGTACTCGATTTATGTATCAGTTGTAGGAAGAACTGTACGCCTTTTTGAATAGTTTTTTTGTTAGAATATTCGATAGTTGTGGCAATGCCGAACACTATGATGGTTGAATCGTATATTGTAGAATGAATGAAAATCGGAAGTGCTGTTTATACGAATGCCAACTGTATTACCGATAAGATTGATATTTGCGACTGATCACTCTGAAGATTCAAGAATAACTGATTAAAATAAATTGTTTATTGAGCTAGAAAGGTAGGTCTCTATAAGCTTTACCGAGAATAATAATAAGGGCTTGAATTAGGGTAGGTATTACCATCCTATAGCCAGATGGTCATAAAAGATCAATGTTATGAATATACAATAAATATAGTTGGCATTTCGTAGAGAGGTAGAAAAAACCCTTATCAGGAAAAACCCAACACTTCGGATGATGAAATATGTACAGAGTATAAAATGTAATATGGTATACAGGAAAGTTAATTGAATATAAAAATATACACGAGTGGGAAAATTCCCTACAAATATTATTATCAACAGTGATGATCCCGAGGATGATTCCACAAAGATATTGCGATATTTGTCATTTCCAGGAATTTTTGCAATTTTCAGGAATTTTTGCGATTTTTACGATT
Organism: Phaedon cochleariae; assembly: GCA_918026855.4. NCBI lineage: Eukaryota > Metazoa > Arthropoda > Insecta > Coleoptera > Chrysomelidae > Phaedon > Phaedon cochleariae. Next base: position 1,251,679 of record OU896713.1, on the reverse strand, counting down.
TTTACAGGTTTCAGGAATTTTTGCGATATTCGCAATTTTCAGAAATTTCTCAAATTTTCAGGAATTTTTGCAATTTTTGCTATTTCTGCGATTTTCAGGCATTTTTGCAATTTTCCGGAATTTTTGCAATTTTCAGGCATTTTTGCAATTTTTGCAATTTTCAGGAATTTTTGCAATTTTCAGGCATTTTTGCAATTTTAGCATTTTTCAGGAACTTTTCCAATTTTCAGGAATTTTTGCTATTTTCACAATTTTCAGGAATTTTTCCAATTTTCAGGAATTTTTGCAATTTTTGCAATTATCAGGAATCTTTGCAATTTTTGCAATTTTCAGGAATTTTTGCAATTTCTGCGATTTTAGCAATTTTCAGGCATTTTTGCGATTTTTGCAATTTTCAGGAATTTTTGCGATTTTTACAATTTCTGCAATTTTTGCAATTTTTGCTTTTTTCAGGAATTTTTGCGAATTTTGCAATTTTCAGGAATTTTCAGGAATTTTTGCAATTTTTGAATTTTTTCAGACATTTTTGCGATTTTTGCAATTTTCAGGATTTTTTGCGATTTTTGCAATTTTCAGGAATTTTTGCAATTTTTGGAATTTTCAGGAATTTTTGCAATTTTTGCAATTTTCAGGAATTTTTGCAATTTTCAGGCATTTTTGCGATTTCTGCAATTTTCAGGCATTTTTGCGATTTTTTAAATTTTCAGGAATTTTGGCGATTTTTGCAATTTTCAGGCATTTTTGCGATTTCTGTAATTTTCAGGAATTTTTTAAATTTTCAGGCATTTTTGCGATTTTTGTAATTTTCAGGAATTTTTGCAATTTTCAGGCATTTTTACGATTTTTGCAATTTTCGGGAATTTTTGCAATTTTTGCAATTTTCAGGCATTTTTGCGATTTTCGCAATTTTCAGGAATTTTTGCGATTTTTGCAATTTTCAGGAATTTTTGCAATTTTTGGAATTTTCAGGAAATTTTGCAATTTTCAGGCATTTTTGCGATTTCTGCAATTTTCAGGCATTTTTGCGATTTTTGAAATTTTCAGGAATTTTGAATTTTCAGGATTTTTTGCAATTTTCAGGCATTTTTGCGATTTTTGCAATTTTCGGGAATTTTTGCAATTTTTGCAATTTTCAGGCATTTTTGCGATTTTCGCAATTTTCAGGAATTTTTGCGATTTTTGCAATTTTCAGGAATTTTTGCAATTTTCAGGCATTTTTGCGATTTCTGCAATTTTCAGGCATTTTTGCGATTTTTGCAATTTTCAGGAATTTTGGCGATTTTTGCAATTTTCAGGCATTTTTGCGATTTTTGTAATTTTCAGGCATTTTTACAATTTTTGCAATTTTCAGGTATTTTGAATTATTAGGAATTTTTGCAATTTTCAGGCATGTTTGCGATTTTTGTAATTTTCAGGAATTTTTGCAATTTTCAGGAATTTTTGCGATTTTTGCAATTTTCAGGAATTTTTGCAATTTTTGGAATTTCCAGGAATTTTTGCAATTTTCAGGAATTTTTGCAATTTTCAGGCATTTTTGCGATTTTTGTAATTTTCAGGAATTTTTGCAATTTTCAGGCATTTTTGCGATTTTCGCAATTTTCAGGAATTTTTGCGATTTTTGCAATTTTCAGGCATTTTTGTGATTTTTGCAATTTTCAGGAATTTTTGCAATTTTCAGGAATTTCTGCGAATTTTGCAATTTTCAGGAATTTTTGCAATTTTTGAATTTTTTCAGACATTTTTGCGATTTTTGCAATTTTCGGGAATTTTTGCAATTTTTGCAATTTTCAGGCATTTTTGCGATTTTCGCAATTTTCAGGATTTTTTGCGATTTTTGCAATTTTTGGAATTTTCAGGAATTTTTGCAATTTTTGCAATTTTCAGGCATTTTTGCGATTTTCGCAATTTTCAGGAATTTTTGCGATTTTTGCAATTTTTAGGCATTTTTGCGATTTTTGCAATTTTCAGGCATTTTTGCGATTTTTGTAATTTTCAGGAATTTTTGCAATTTTCAGGCATTTTTGCGATTTCTGCAATATTCAGGCATTTTTGCGTATTTTGCAATTTTCAGAAATTTTGGCGATTTTTGCAAATTTCAGGCATTTTTGCGATTTTTGCAATTTTCAGGAATTTTTGCAATTTTCAGGAATTTCTGCGAATTTTGCAATTTTCAGGAATTTTTGCAATTTTTGAATTTTTTCAGACATTTTTGCGATTTTTGCAATTTTCGGGAATTTTTGCAATTTTCAGGCATTTTTGCGATTTTCGCAATTTTCAGGATTTTTTGCGATTTTTGCGATTTTCAGGAATTTTTGCAATTTTCAGGAATTTTTGCAATTATCACAATTTTCGGGAATTTTTGCAATTTTTGGTATTTTTGCAATTTTCAGGCATTTTTGCAATTTTTGCAATTTTCAGGAATTTTTGCAATTTTCAGGCATTTTTGCAATTTTTGCATTTTTCAGGAATTTTTCCAATTTTCAGGATTTTCTGAAATTTTCACAATTTTCAGGAATTTTTGCAATTATCAGGAATTTTAGCAATTTTTGCGATTTTTGCAATTTTCAGAAATTTTTGCGATTTTTACAATTTTCAGGAATTTTTGCGATTTTTGCAATTTTCAGAAATGTTTCTTATTTTCATGAATTTTTTCAATTTCTGCAATTTTCAGGAATTTTTGCAATTTCTGCAATTTTCAGACATTTTTGCAATTTTTGCAATTTTCAGGAATTTTTGCAATTTTTGCATTTTTCAGGAACTTTTCTAATTTTCAGAAATTTTTGCTATTTTCAATTTTCAGGAATTTTTCCAATTTTCAGGAATTTTTTCAATTTTCAGAAATTTTTTCAATTTTCAGGAATTTTTGCAATTTCTGCAATTTTTGCAAATTTTGCAATTTTCAGGCATTTTTGCGATTTTTGCAATTTTCAGGAATTTTTGCGATTTTTGCAATTTTCAGGAATTTTTGCAATTTTCAGACATTTTCGCGATTTTTGCAATTTCTGCAATTTTTGCAATTTTCAGGAATTTTAGCAATTTTTGCAATTTTCAGGAATTTTTGCAATTTTTACTATTTTTGCAATTTTCAGGCATTTTTGCATTTTTCAGGAATTTTTGAAATTTTCACAATTTTCAGGAATTTTTGCAATTATCAGGAATTTTAGCAATTTTTGCAATTTTCAGGAATTTTTGCAATTTTCAGGAATTTTTGCAATTTTTGCGATTTTTGCAATTTTCAGGCATTTTTGCGATTTTTGCAATTTTCAGAAATTTTTGCGATTTTTACAATTTTCAGGAATTTTTGCGATTTTTGCAATTTTCAGAAATTTTTCTTATTTTCATGAATTTTTTCAATTTCTGCAATTTTCAGGAATTTTTGTGTGAATATAGACGATGGCATTTGGATTTTCTGAAAATTAGTTTATTGTTGACCACCCTGTAAAAAAGCTACTACATCCCTTCTGTAACCTTGAAACATATCTATTTTTAATGAATTTTAGGTAGGGTGAATGCCGAGGTGAATGCATATCACGGGATTTTCATATTATTCATTAAGCTTTGAAGACTCAAAAATACACAAAATTCATGATGTTTCATCCTCTAGCGCCGAATCTGGTCCTACGATCGAGTTGGGCCAATGGAGTCTTTCACTTAGAATGACTACAGAGTACAGCTACAACATATCAAAAATCCAGCCAGGGTGAGTTTTGAGATACAAATTCTGAAACAGGTATGTTTTCTCTTTTCCTTTTGAATATATTTCGAGAAAGAAATTTCCAGAAACGATTATTTTACATAACTTTCATCTATTCGGGGGTGGTTTCCAGGGTGAGTTTTGAGATACAAATTCTGAAACAGGGTAGATATGTTTCTCTCATTCATTTTGAATATCCTGTTGAATATAAATTTTCAAAAACGATGAGTTAATTTGGCTCGTAATTTGGCTCGTAATTTGGTTTTGAAGATATTCATCTATATATAGGTGTATAGTAGCACCCTATTTGTGTGTATACCCCAATTCATCATTATAATCATCATATCAATGCAAAACATTTGGATCGCAATGGTTTCAGTCGATATCTGAATGTTAAAACGGAAGAATCGAAGTGATAACATTTTACACCTGTGCGCATATACTATTATTTCGTTTCCGATACGGCGACCGTTTCTATTTTCACGCAGGTTAAAAAGAGCAAGTACTTGTAAATGCATCCAACACAAGGGGGAAAATAAGGCAAAATTTCGAACTTTTTCTTGAAATATCTCGATAAATAGTGGTTTGTTCACATTTTCAATATCAAATTCGTGTTTTTCAGACAAAAATACGTAAGTACCAAAAAAAATTTTCGAAAAAAAACCATCGCATGATAAGTGCAAAATTACCTAGAGTTTATTCACCATAAACAGCATTATGCAACATTAAACCTATTTCATAATGAAAGGTATCATGCCAATGCCACACACCTTTGTTCAACTCTCTGTTGGACTGTACTATAAAATAAAACGGTATGACCAACTTTCATCTAGAGATGAGGATGATGAGATCATCTTCTATAATACCAGTTGGTCTGATAATAATGAGTTTAGTTTATGTTCCTGCTGTTCTCCGCATTCTGCATCATCTGCAGACGGCAATCATAAACAAAGATAATAACAGTAGTAATAACAGGATTGACAGTTGAAACAGGTACCTAAATAGGCAGGAGCCAAGATTTTTTATAAAAGAAACCTCTAAAAAAATTAAAAATAGAGATGAATGATGCCTAGCAACATTGGAACCGAGATTAGAACATTACCTTTTGTATATAAGTTATCATTATTATAATGAAATGATGGAATCAAGAATTCATCTACCTATCGTCCACTTTGATCCAATCATACACTTGGATCTAACTTGGACTTGACGAGGTAAGTATTTTGGGTTGCCTAACTTCGAAACACCTGTTTTTTGGATTACATCTCAACTTTTTTGCCAATGTCACGTTACATGAACAGTTTCCTATAAAGATTCCAATTACTCCAAATAGTCAAACATTTTATCAGGAAATCGCCGAGGACGAGCTAGTACGTGCCAGAACAGTGGGATAACAAAATCTGAAATCTGAATGAGGCATACCTACGATAAGCAGTTATTTTTATAAACCGACTGGCAAACTGAGAACAAACACTAACCACAAAATGTATAAAATCGGAAATGTATGAGGCGTTTTGGTACCCAGTGACACACCCCAGCCACAGATCCTAGAGATAGCTATCGTCAAATATGTACCTTATGAATTTGGATCGAAGCAATTCTACAAAGAATCAAACTTACCGTTTGCGAACTAATCTAAAACAGTTTGTTCTCGGAAAAATCACAGGGACAAGCCGATTGCTCGGCTGACAGTCTTGGTGAAATTCTCACTTCAGTTTATCAGCCTACGCCCCATGTAGGTTCGTATTACACAAGAAAATTCGTCACCGGCACTGCACAGACTGTCGGCTTTTGGCTAGTAATCGAAAAAAGTTTTGAATTGGATGAAAAAGCGAAAATTCGACCCGCGTATCCACGGCAGCTTCCAAGAATTTTTTCACACAACACCTATCCCACTCAACAAACTTCTCACAGACACAGAACAAGAAGTTTGGGTCACGGACACTCCAGAAGGACAACGCGGTGTTGCCAGATTCAACAAATTGAGATTCTGAAGAACTTTGGTCAAGCTAAGAACAAATGAGTATAGAAAATACTCTCCAGTTTGTGTCAATGTAATGATTGGGAGTAACAGAGTTTTGGAATTTTCGGATAGGTATTCGTGTCATAGAAACAGTCAGATAGAGAGTTTGGATTGTTCGGAATAAATTTTCCTCACAAAGTATTCCTTAGTTTTGGTGAAAAAATAGTGATCCGGCATGGTCGCACTATGCAAACGAGATTTTTGAATGCGCCAGCGCAATCAATTTCCTTTTGTGCCGCGCTGGTCACAAGAGAGGAGAAATTTTTATGCGATTATCGTTCTATGGTCCAATGATCATAAGGACGAAATCCGAATCAACGTGAAGTTAGCGTACGCCACTAGCGCCTTGACGTAAAAATGAAAAACTAAAAATCGACGTTTTTCTTGTTGTTAGCCCTGACAGTTGTCAAAAATAAAAGTTTAATAAAATTCAAAAAACAGGTAAAAAATGAAATAAAAATCAATTTTTCATCTTCACAATTCTCCATATACATTATTTTTCTAAAGTACATTGAAATTTCGTTTTTTTTTTCAGAACTTTGAAAATGGGTAGAAGGAGTAGGTCAAAATCTCCATTTGGTGCACGAAGACGGGATATTCGGGAAAGGGACCGGGATAAGGAGAGGGACAGAGACAGGGACCGAGAGAAAGACAGAGATAAGGAGAGACATAGGCGGAAAAGATCCAGGGATAGATCCAGAGACAGGGAGAGAAGACGTCACTCTTTTGATAGGGATGACAGGAGGTACTCAAGATCCAGGTCTAGGTCTCCAGAAAGAAAACGGAAAAACCTGCTCCCAGATAGACCCCTAGTAACAGCCGCAGACTTGGAAGGGAAAAGTCAAGATGAACAGGAAATGATGAAGCTGATGGGTTTCTGCAACTTTGACACAACAAAAGGTAAAAAAGTTGATGGTAATGATACTGGGGAAGTTCATGTTATTCTCAAACGGAAATATAGGCAGTATATGAACCGCAAAGGGGGCTTCAATAGGCCTTTGGACTTTGTTGCATAAGGTTCTTGTGGGATATTATTTGAACAACCACTTACCTCAATTACTTAACCTCAGTTAATGCTCCACTATCTCATTCTATTCAATCCATAGCCATACCTCACAATAGTATCTCATTATCTACATATTTGATCCTAGCTTTCTCCTTTCTAGCATTGTTTCTACCTATTTCAGACAATACAGATTCAATTTCACTCAATGTATTACAATTTTCTGAATTTGCTACAATGGATTCACCCTAGAGGAGAATCTTGAATATTCCACTCCATTCAACACCACCTTTATTTATGAACCCATATGTTAGAAGGTGGAAATACAGGATCATATTTTATATTACTCATTTTTCTATATTTTATACACATTTGTTGAAATTTCTGTAAATATCACAGTTACGGGTTGTTCATGAATATTCACTTGTATTTTCTACTTGTTAAGTTAGGAATATCATTTATATTTTTATGATAATAAATGGAATTATTAATTAAATTGTGTTGCTTTTTTACTATTATTGAAACTAGGCAGGATATGAGTACAATTCATGAAACTATTTCAGCTGATACTCATGCAGAAATTGCCTTTCAACAAATGTTGAATATATTAAAATTAAAAATGGGAACAAAATTCAGATAAGGAACTATGATAAAAAAATTATATGTGCTACTGCTAGCTCAATGCTCAAGTGCTGAAGCCATTCCTGAAAACTTGAAAGTGATCTGTTTATGAAGAAATTCATCAGAAGAATCAGAAAATATTAAATCCTCTAGCCTGTGAACAATAAAGCTTGTCTCACTTCAAACAGCCCCCTCTTTAGATCTCACGGAAAACACATCATAATATTGTTCTTAATGGATTCAAACCCCCCATATGTCAATTTTCATGTGTTTTTTATGATGGGTTCCAAAAAACAGGCACATCCAAACAGCATTTTCGCAAAAGTAAATAATTATTTACTAGGAAACCATAAATTTCTTCCTACCAGAGCTATTGAACATTCCAAAATTTCCAATTAATTTGAATTCACTACTTTTTCTAGGCAGGAATGAGAAAAAATTAAGCCTGTTAATTCCAAATGAGGTGATTTTTTGCATATAGAGGTTGGAAAGGAACAATAATATGGAGTTGATTGTCCTGCAAAAAATTCGTAATATGATTTCATTGAAAATTGACCCTTTCTATATTTTAATAAAAACACACCAAACTGTCCAAAATGATGTTCATCTTTGAAAAAAAACTGATCTTATTGATGGCTGAGATATAGAGGGGGCCATTTAAAGTGGAACATGCTGCAGATACCTACCAATTGTTAAGTGAACCATTCTGTGATGATCACTGGATGAATTTGGTATGAATGGTGACAGGATAATTAGTACTTATATAACAGTTGAGAACACATAAAACACTGCTTCCTCCTCCACAGCCCTTTTGAGACTGATCTCATGACCACAGAATGCCACAAATCCCCCACATATATGTGGATAGAAATTCTGAAAATTCTTATTTAATAATCGTAGTATTTACCTATTGTTCCCGGTGTAAGAATTGCTGTTTTGCAATGATGTATTGATATGCTTCAAGTTAACAAATTTGGTGAGACTCACAGGACTAATAGATGAGATAATATTTCAAGTTTAGATAATATGTATGAACTCCAAATATCCAATCACATTCATCAAACCATTAACAGACAAAAATTCTCCAATCTGTCATTTACGGTATGTAAATACAATACACTCAATAGTGAGAAGTTATTCTCACCCAATGCATCTATGGAAGCTGATAAAAAATCCATTTGCTTCAATTTGTTCAAATATATAATCAACTGCCTGTTGAAATCAAAGAATGTAACAGCAAATTATTCAATAAAAAACTGAAAAAAATACCTTATGAGTAAATAGACTAAATGCCTAGTTAAGCTTTGAATTGATCTGGCAACATTTGTAATCTTTTCAAGAACTTTCATAAAAACGCATAATAATGATAAGTAGTGACAAACTCTGTGATATAATAAGGCTATTTTTAACACTACACTGTTACCAATGTACCTGACAAAATGTACTCTCTATATATTTTCAGCTATTCTTGTTTTTTTTTACATGATATGTTTTTTTTTAAGTAAGGACCTTTATGAAAATGTAATTTTCCGTGGTTCAATAAAGGATTAATAATAATAATGAATATAGGGAGGGGAGGGGGGGGGGGGCGTTTAAAGTGAGACACTTTGTGTATTTTATGCTGAAGTGTAGTTACCAGTTTAGTAATAGAGTGAAGAATGATGTAAATATGGCCATGTTCTCAAAATATCAACAAGAATCGGACATCCTACCTTCATGTTCTGACTTCAACAATATTATGATAATATAGGTACCAAACAATTGAGACAAATTGAATCTAGAAACTGTGTTTCTGTGCTTGCTATGCAAACTACAATTTTTCATGGTTTCTGACAGAAAATATCACACATTTAGATTTTCCAATCTTTATTTAGCAAAAATAAAAAAAAAATAGAAAAATACTTGAGGCTTATTCTCAACATTTCACATCATAAAAAAATTAACACCAAACAACAGTTTCCAACAAACATAAAATTAAAACGTCATAGTGGTGAACCTTCAACCAGCAACATTTTCCAAATAAACCTTCAGGAAACTCTAGAAATTCTAGATCCTAGATTTCTTTGAAGGCGGGGGACTATCATTTTCCTGGCTTGCCTCACCCCTTTCAACACTCACATCCGCAGTCGATTCTTCTTCTTCGTTCACGGTTCTATCCGCCTGCGTGGATTGCGTCGCTTCCACCACCCCCCCATTCTGTTCCAGAGCCTCTTTCAACCCCGTGATCCGGAAATCTCTGACTATCCCTTGTCCCGCATACTTGGCCAAATCCACCTCCAAAGTTTAAAAAATAGCATATTGTTTAACGAGCACGGAATGATAGTGATTCCCCCCCCCCCTCCCAGACCCAGACGCGAACTAGAAAAGGTTAATCAATCTAGGTAAATAAAATAATCTTGGCAACTGTGTAGTGATTGTGTCCCACAATGGGCTCATATCACAAAAAATTTTCATTTCATAATTCGACTAAACTAGCTCACTACCGCAAACCGTTTCTTGCTGTGAGCTCCCTACGTTTCATAAAAAATTATTGAAATCCCCGATTTTTCGGACCTCTGAAAACGAGGCGATGATGTGACGTCAAAACCCTAATACTGAAACAAGACTATTCCAGACAGAGATGAATGATACATGATTTCTGACAGAGTGAATTAGCGCGAGATCACAGTTGAAAGAATTAATATATCAGTTGCCTCAGTCTCCGTCGGGCGTTTGGTATTTTCTTTCAACTATGGCGAGATGAGGTTTCTACGTCATAAGAGGGTCCGTTTTCAGAAGGTACTATTATTTATGTCCAAAAATAAAACATTCCAGTTGATTTTTCGATCGAATTATATCGTCAATCATTATTTATGTATAAAAGGATCATTGTAAACATGGTCTGAGTTAAAAGTTCTACTAAGATGTACACGCCCATTTATAAACTTCTAATCATCATGACAACCTTACCAGTCACCACGTGCTCTTGTATAAAATCGTATAAGATCAGATATTCCTATTATGGAAGACGAAGTTCTTGATGTCTTCGCTCTCAAATCTCGCCGTCTTCAAATTTCTGATGATATATGTTGTTATTGTTATTTATATTTTCATATAGTATTATATCTGTAGGCTGTTTGACTATGCCTATTCACTATCTGAGTTTTTTTCATTATATTTTCTCAAATGTACCTCATGTATACATACATTACGTTTTGTATTCTATAATATATTCTCGTTTTTTTTAATACTCTCCCTGATTTTTACAAACCCCCCCCCCTAATACAATTCTGGCTGCGCCACTGTAGCAGCATGAGCCTTGAGCTGAAAAATCCAAAATCCATATTAGCGATTTTGGACCACAATATTGATGGTTATTCATCAATATGATCACTTTTTCAAAGACGAACATTCTTTTGAACAGTGTCGTGCGTTTTTATCAAAATGAAGAGGGGTAAATTTTTAATGAAATCATATTAGGATTTTTTTACAGGAAAATTGACCTCATCATATTGTTCTTCATGGTTTCAAACCCTCATATGTAAGTATTTACAAAAATACAGGCACATCCGAAAAGGATTTTTAGGAACGTAATAATTATTAACTCGGAAACGGTGAGTTCAACATAAAATAGTATTTCTTTTTTTTTTCTTTCAAATCACCATTTTCTACCTACCGGAGCTATTGAACGTTCCAAAATTTGCAGTTAATTTTAATTCACTATTTTCCGAGGCTGGCAATGAAAAAAAAAATGAAGCCAATCCTATCAATTTGGAATGAGGTGATTTTTTGCATATGGATATTCAAAAGCATTAGGAACAATAATAAGAACTTAGTTTTTTTCTTGCGAAAAAAAACTTAATATGATTTCATAAAAATAGGCCGCTTTTTATTTCAATCACGACACTGTCCAAAATGATGTTCATCTTCGAAAAACTGATTATACTGATAGTTATACATACTGGTCCAAATTTGGTAGGAATCGCTGGACTAATAGCTGGGAATTAGAGGAGGGATAGGATGTTGTTGTATATTTTTTTTTTCTCTAAAAAAATCGCTAATATGGACTCTGGACTTTTCTTCAGTCTGCTAATGTGATCTAGTAGGCCTTAGTTTTTAAAAAAGTGGACGCTGCTTAGCTCCAAAATGCACCTTTCCTCCCTCTTCATGTCAAAACAAAATCTTGATAATCGCTCCATAAATAAAAAATGTATGAGGTTAGAATTTATGATGTGTTAGAGAATAATGTTTTCTACATCCACTAATTGTGAAGATAGTAATGTTGAAACGCATGAGAGAAAAACACCCCGTGTATGAGAGAAAAATCACCTCGTTTACCTTAGTCTTGTTCGACAGCTGAATAACATATTTGCTGAACTGTTCGATTTCGTAGACGACCTTCGGAATGAGTCGGGTTTCTCTCAGAACTTTCGTTTTCAAACTCGACGGATCTACGACTTTCTTCTTCTCCTGACTGGGCTGACCCTCCTCCTTTTGGCTCTCCTCCATGTGGAGGATCAACTGATAAATGGCGGGCGCCAGTTGTTTCCCTGACAACTTTACCAACCGTTCGAACCTGTGAACGCAAAAGGTGCACCTCAAGGATCCGTCGTCGGCCCTATCCCGTCGAGAATTTACGTTACCTCGCTCCTTGGAAAGCCAAATTCGCTTTGGAGGATCGCATCGAGAAATGTCTTGTTAAGGCGCCGAGAGTGCCGAAAAGGAGGATGACATTTTTAAAGATGGATTCTGCCGGGTTGCCAGGTTGAATCGACAGGTTGCAGAGATTCGTCAGAATCGTCACGACGAAACACAACTGACAACAGACGCCTCTTTCTTTCGTTTTCAGGTTTTCCATCTCTGAAAGGTGAATGGAGAAGGGATTCCCAATTTGAGAGAAACTCGCTTATTGAATGAAAATGACCTTTATGAACTATTTTTCACTGTAACAGTGGATGATTTGATACGTACTTTTCTCGACATTTTCTACTCCATTGTAAGTCAGCACGTAATATTCAGATTTCAAACGTGCTATAACTGATTCGATATCTTCCAGAACTGACTTGATGCTTCCACATAGTGATGTAAGAATATTGTAAACAGTTGCTTCATTTATTATTTTGACCTTTTCTCCAGTGTGTTCTTCCTTAAAAACATGAAAATACACCTATAATTAAAATGCGAAGCATTTAATTCATTTTTATTTTTGAGTTCTTTGATGCAGAATGCATTCATAACTTTTTCTGATTTAATAACGGACATTTTGAATAATAATGCTCAAAAATGTTAACAGTCCGTATTTCCTATTTACATGATCAACACCTTACTTGTGTTAAAACTCCGATAACATCTCCAATGCAGACCGAAAAATCTTCAAAAACGGTGAGGCTGATTTTGTACTTAGAGTGAGTTTCAAAATAAAGATTTATAAAGGGTGTTGAAAGTTTGGCTGTCGAGGTATGATTGTAGGCAAAGTTCCTGAGCCAGTCCAGCATCTGAAAACTTTTGTTCTGAAAAAAAAAGCAAATTTCGACAATTCCGATTATCCAACCTGTACTGATAAAGCATTGCTACCAGAAGGTATCCAATTTGCCAGGGATGCTAAAGTGTTTATGAAGGTTGAAGACATTTTTTTAATTTCTGGATCTTCTGAATCTTCGTCATCAGTTTGAAAAAGTTTTTGGTAAATTTCCACCAATATTGTAAGTTGACTAATCATTCCATCATTACCATCAGGTACTAAAAAGAGGGAGAAATCGGTGGATGAATAAAAAAATAAATGAACAAGAACAAATACCACTCACCAACCTTATTCAAAAACGATCGCAAATTACTTGTATACTGAGTGTGTACTAGATTCAAGATGACATTGAAACACTCCATCGCTAAACTAGCGGTCACAGAATCGAAATCAACAAAGTCCTCCAATCTTTTAACAATCCTATCGAAAATGATGACAGCAATGTCAGTTACGTGATCGAAATAAACTTTTTTTATGTTGCTGTCCACATCTTTGCGTTTCTTCACAGCCATCACCGAGTGCAAAGTCGCTTCCATCACGTGTTGGTGGAAGTCTTTTTTCGTTTTGACAACATTCGCTTCTGTCACTGTCGTCCAGCTAACTGTAGGCCTTAACAAAACAAATATTCGCGAGATTCACGAAGTGGGCGACATCTAGGTTACATAATACGAACTTCAAACTGGGGGAAACAATCTATTGTCTATGAATAAAGTGCATAGACTACATTGCATACATCTTGCTGTATCTGTAGTTGTCAAACTTGTCACTGACATAAAGTGTTATAATTCTTATCAGTACACAGTACACAAGCTAACGGCTCTTATGGGATTGAGTTTGTTTTCCCCCAGTTTTGACGTGGCTTTGACATGGAACGATGAAAACTGAGCGCCACCTGGTAGCATTGATTCTCGCGAATAGGTATGCCTTTTGGAGGGTATCATTATATACAGGGTGTAATTTAATTGATGGTTGAAAATGAAGGATATGGTTCCTTAGCTCCTGCCGGGTTCTTCATGCATTTAGGCATGTTTTCAAGGTTTAGTTGTAGTTTGGACATGCGCAAACGGTATATAATTTTATCCGAAGCATATATGTATAGCACAAACATGTATACTTTTCAAAGGCAGCTTGTTTGAAAACGAGGAAAATTTTTTTTGAAGGCAACTACACCAGACCGTGATTACCTTTTGGGCTTGCGCAACCTGTCTTTGTATTTTCAACTATGCATATCTTTCATGTATCATTTTTTAACATCAAAATATATACATAATGATAACCTCCAAAAGGCATACTGGGTGAAATCACGTCCAAAAATGTGTCACTACCTGCCGGTCTATAGGTCGCGTGCACGATGACCGACCCTGGAGGCAAAATATTGAAACACAACCTCATTCTTCTGTGAATTATTGAAACACAACCTCACTTTTTTATTTGGTTACAGAGGAATCAAAAGGTTGAAATAGTTTTTCACAATATTTTGGCATTCGAATCGTGTTTCTTGCGTTATCCATTAATTCAAGCATGCCTTCGCATTGTGCTGTTGTACAATGCACAAAAAATGCAGCAAGAGACTAGGGAATATGATTTTTCAGGTAAATAGTAATCTCACATAGTTATCATTATGAAATGTTGTCATTCCTTATTAAAATTCCTGCCACTTCTGCAATACAAGCTAATACTGCTAATAGATTGAAAATGTCTACAACATGTCAGACCAGTCCTCCCGATTGATTGCATGAATCCAATCTTCTTGCATTATTCTAGACATTTCAGGTATATTTCTATTAGCTCCTATTGCAGAAGGAATTCCTATGAGAAATCAGAGAAATAACCAAATTTCAAAAATGAAAACTATGTTAACTATATAGTAGGTACTTACTTTTGAATCATAATGTACCATCCGGATTCCTTCATCTTCCGCTGCAGTTTTTGTGCATTTTACAACAGCACAATGTGATGGCATGAGCGAATTGATGAATAGCGGAAAAATACGATTCATATACCAAAATAATTGTGGAAAACTATTTCGATCACTTGTAAACAAATAAGAAAAGTGACGTTCTGTTTCAATGTTTTGCCTCCAGCGTCGGTCATCTGACAGTTCTTGCACGCAACCCATTCAGATATTAGTCCGTGATCCGATAAATAGGTTATGTTCATTCGAAAAGCAACAATGCCGCTTTTCTCGTAGCCTTACATAGCGGTGTTGCCAGAAAAGTAGTTTCTAAATTTGAAGAATAGTGATCATATTTATCGAAATTCTCATCGAATTTGTGTGAAATTGCTTGGGATAATAAGTCTATGGAAGAATTCGAACTTTTTTCAGAGCAGACATAGTTGAGTTCTGATTGCGCCAATGGCTTTTCATGGTGAAAAAATCGCATTAAGTCAGATCTCATCTATCTAGTTCGAAAATACGACTGTCTTTTCAAGCGTTCAATTTGTCCGACTTTATATCTACATGAAGTATGATAACTTTGTATAAGGGCATTCCAGAAATGAACAAATAGAAAATGGAATCCGTTTTCAAAAAACAAGTAATAATGCCTAGTTTCCTGATTTTTGTGACGTCATTTTGATTACAGTAGGCCATGAAATGATAAATCAAACTTATTCTTCTCCAAATTACGAGGATCGTTACCCTTGGAGAACACTAGGTAGGTACTTACATGTGAAGTAAGCTCAAAGTTTTCCTAATGGTTCCCAAATCCAGCAAGGTATCATGAACTTTAAAATTCTTGGCAAGCTTCTGAGATTCCTTTTTCTGTGATGTCGTGGGCTGAGTCGGCTGGGTTGTTTTATTGTTATCCAATTTTTTTCTTTTGGAATCAGCTTTTTTCGGTTTTAAAAGTGTCTAAACAAATTTCAAAATCAAATAGATTCCGAGGAAGAAAAATACCTTTTACTTTTGAGAAGTGCAGCAATCTAGTGTATCCTTGAAATAAACCATTGATTCTATTTCCGTGATTTTCTGAATCCTGATTCCAAGAACACAACTTATAACCAATCAGAGCTTCATAGGTGCACATGGTTTCTTTCAATACCAGCATTTTTTTCTGAGATTCAGGTAAAACATCAAGTAAATCAGTCCCATCATCCTGAGGAAAAATCCGAAATGAAAGAAAATATGGATCATAAATCAGTGAAGACAATACCAGTTCAAAATGAACAAGCTCACAATTTGGCATTCTTTGACATATAGATTCAAGGATACCCGAGAATTTCATCACAGTGCTGTTCTCTTTATTTTCTTCTATTTCTGATACTTTAGTGACTATCAGGCCTATAGCATGAATGAGTTTACCTAGAGGCTCCTAAAATATATTCATAACACAATAACAATAATTTGATATTGAGCTCCAACAATCAGTATTACCTGTAAAAGAGACTGGGCATCTTTGAGGGTAACAATTTTATCCATTTTGAGAGGTGGTAGCTGATCTTCATCCAAGACATAATATTCGCTAAAGTGCAACCATATCATGTCTAAAACTGGTATGCCTAGCTCGGGGTTGGAACACACTGCATCATACAAACCTGAATACCACAAAAAAAATCCCAACAAAAAAATACCGATTAACAATGAAAATCTATGGTGTCATAAATGATAGGTATAAAAATAGCCCTATCATGCTACCTTGTGGGATACCTCAATCGCAAAATAAATTCAACATTTCTCATTGAAACCATTTTGTCAATAATTGACAAATTTAATTATTAAATGTTTCAATCAGTAGATACGGAGGTTCCTAACTGTTTTATAGGGTCATAACGCATCATAACTAATGAACCATACTCATGTTTTTCTGATATTTAGTACACATCTTCTTCTAATTGCTGATCGACTGTAACAACAGAGTGTGAGAGCTTAAAATTTTTAGGTCTTCACATTGATGAACATTTAAATTGGCAGAATCACTGTGATTTTCTGATCAAAAAAAATTAACTCAACTTCATATCAATACAGGAATATAAGGCAGGTTTTAAATGATGATCAGCTGCTGAAGCTGTACTATGCTCAGGTGGATTCCATACTGAGATATGGAGTGTGCTTCTGGGGTTTTTCCTTTAGCTGCTCTGATCTCTTCATAGCACAAAAAAACTCATAGGAATCCTCTGAACTGTCTAAGAATATGTTCAATCAAATGTCAGGTTCTTGAGTATGCTGGTCTCGATACTGGTTTTCAGATTGTCAAGTGTGTTAAGTGTTGTAAAGTGTGTTTAATTAATCTGAACATTTTTTATTTTTTGACGCCCTGTATCTCAAAAACGGAAGCCTGGAGAAAAATTTTGAAGATGAAAGAAATGTTTCTTTTATTATGAGGAATCTACAGCTTTCCGTTGTGACACTTATTTGTTAACACTCTGTATATCCTACTTTCCCAACCTGAAGGATTAGAATTACCTGTGGACAGGTTTGATAAATCGTTAGTTAAATGTCAGAATTTTTGAGTTTGTTGATTTCTAATGATTCAAAATGATTCAGTTTCATTCCTTCATTTTCTACGTGTGAAATTTCGAAGTTATCATCAAAACTATGGTTTCCTTCTAATATATGGTTGGCGTATGTTGAATTTGTTTTCGTTTTCAAAAAATCTTATGTTCCTGAATGCGCTGATTAAACGTACGACCTGTCTGACCGATATATACCTTAGGACAAAATCCACAGTTGAGTTTGTATACCCCTGATTTTTCTAAAGACAAAACTTCTAAATTCGAAATTTTTTTATTGTACCTTCATAGAGTTGCGTTTTAACGGGCACCTGTTGCATGAAACAGCGCTTGAGTATGTTGAGAACTTCGAGACATAAAGCCTCGTTGCTGAATCGGCTAGCCGACGTCCCCTGAGTGGATTTGTTCATGGATATTTGCGTGAAAAGCGAATGACCGGAAATGAAGGAGCCCACAGAATTGCTGCTTTGGCTCAGAACAGCCATATTGGATATCTTCAGGTGTGTTATCAGCTTGAGGAAGCCGTTCACCGACATTTGTCTAGTTTCGATAGACCTTAGAAAAAACATCATCTTATTCACTGTTCTTAGAAGAAAACGACTTAGAAGAAAACGATACATAATTCTACACTCAAGTTACCTACATAATCAAATTATTTGGATATTGATTTTTCAGAAAACTGTATTCCTGATGAAAGGTTCTGCTTTCTGAGAACTCATTTTATCGACAGAAATAATGGATACAAAAATATAATCATTTGATATAGATTGCTATGACGAGTTTTTAATCCTTAACAAATTGAGGGTGATGAAAATAATTTTCAAACTTTTAGATAATTGGGCAACAATAAAGTTGACTTTGTTTATTTTTGACACAATCAAATACTGTTGAACAGAGGCGGATCCCGGCAATCTTGGGGGGGGGGGCACAGAAAGATCTGGGCTCATTAAGGCTAGTAAAAAAAGAAATTTTTATTGTTACTTTTTGAGACAAATGCTTTTTTATTAGATTGATTCTAGTAAACGTGAAATCATATATAATTTCCTTACAAGTAGGTATCAAATTTCCTGTTGTAAAAAACAAACAACGTCCAAAGCCATAGCGCCGGTATTAACGGGTTAACTATCAGATTTCGAAAAACAAAAAAGCAAATTAAATTACCAATCAAATACGATTGTGAGCTCTAATCATTATTTTTACAAATTTCAACTGTAACGTCAGCGACTGTCAACTTCTTTTTTCAAATTGCACTATTGTGCATGTTTTCTTATTATTGGCTTGTATGAAACACTAGTCTCGTTTTTTGTGATTATCTCGTGCAGGAATTGTGTAAGAACGAATAAAACGGCAAATAAGGAATAATAACATTGTTGTGATGACAGCCGTGTGAAAATTACAAACAATGAAAATCTATTATATCTAATCATCAATAAAATACATCAAAGTTTAGATTATTCATATTGAATCATTTTGGTACGTGCGGACTGTGGGATAGGTACATGGGGATTTCTACTATGACTAATCAATAATCATTTCCTAGAAATTGGTGTTACTCGATATTATCAAATTTTGATAGTACATAATGGAGAATATTGTAGTGAATCATGCAGTGAGCACCATATCAAATATGGAAATGAGAAGTGAATTGAAACTTATATTTGTTGGAGAAGATCATTGTCTGCTAAATATGGAGAAAAAATCTAGTGAGCTGTAACTACTGGTCTGCTCTATAGCTCAGTTGAGTGTATGACCACCAGAGGATGTTACCGTATCGGACGAAATGATCTTCACTTTTTTCTAGAAAATTTTCGAAATTCGTGGTTATGTGAGTTGTCAGTGTCAAGAGCTGTCGTGTCATCGTGACTTGTATTGCATTTTTCTTGAAAAAAATCGTTCTTTTTCAATTCTCATTGTTCTAATATCCCTTTCATTAATAGATATAGTTTTGTATCGTGCTCCCAGTATTATAGTTTATTCTGATTGATAATTTGTTACAAACTCTGTCGCTCAATTTTGCCTACCAGAAAGTGTGAAACTGTCTCCATTCATAGATCTCCAAGTGATATTCTTTTGCGAAATAAGTGAATACATTCGATATTGAGTGGTACAGACTCATTACAAGTGAGATAATCAGAGCCCTGATGATCAAAAGCTAATAATCGATACTACTCATTCTACCTCTCATTTAATTTAGGTGTTGAACGTTACGAAATTGGGGACTATTGTAGTGTCTGTAGCAACCATTTTGAGAAGGAATGATTGACCGTGACCCGTGACCATGTCATGATACTGAACTCAAACTCACTGAACAACAAACTACGCGGCAGGCCGAGAGTGCCGAGAGCACCGCTGAGGGAGCTGCTCAATTCGTTTACGATTTTCAAGGTTAATTATGTAGCTTTGACAGGGAAACAATTGAAATAAGTGTTTCCTCGAGTTGACCGTATGGCGGCACTACTGTATCGGTCACAGAAACCTGTAGGTGATTTCCCTTGTTTGAGCAGACCAGATACTACAGCTCACTAGATTTTTTATCCATATTTAGCAGACAATGGAGAAGATAATACCTAGTGACATCCTTCATGAAATCATGGATTCCTTAGATCACATAAATAAATCCAGGATCATGAATGTTTCATACTGACCTTTTTCAGAATGTGTAATGAAGAAGTCCCAAAAAGTGAAAACTTTCATGAGATTGTTATACAGAGATCCAATACCTTTCAGAGCCATTTCAGAATGACTCCTGAATGTTTCCATGAGTTACATGCACATTTTTCCACTTTTGTTGGCTCATCTTTTCCGTCAGTAGAAGTACCTACCTATTCCCTATTCTGTATCTACTTTTTTTTTCTCAAAGTTTTTGATTACAACAAAATTAATATGATGCAAGTCAAATCCCCTTTTTTGTCAAACAGCACTATGGCTTGAGACGTTTTTTATCAGTCATTTCATATGTAGATATCTTCAATGAATAATATTGCATAAAAAAATTCTGAAAAATATTATAATTTTTTTTTCTAGTATTCAGAATACCTAAATTTTTACATATTCCTTGAGGTTTAAGAGGGGGGTGGCATGGCCCCTATACCCCCCCTCTGAATCCGCCCATCTTGAAAAATCAGATTTTCTAATGCATAATTTTTTAAATATCTCATCACCCCATATATTTTATGGCAAATTTGAATAGAATTTTTTGAGAAATCATTATTCAAAGTTTTCAGCTGGCAAATGCAAAGTGATAATTTATTCAATATTATGTCTATAATTTAAATTTTTTCTCAAGTCCTCACCTTGAATAAAGTGCTTTCCTCAAAAGTATGATCAAATGATCCCTGATGGTTGGGGATACTTTTGTCAGAGGCATCAAAGCCTCAAGTAATTGATTTGCAATTGGACCTGGTACTTGAATCAAACCATCTACCAATTCAATTATACAACTTTGGTTCTCCAACATCAGCAATGGTAATGTTTTACTTATAATATACAAACATTCTAAAATATCATCAATCAGGAACAATTATTTTTAGGTCTCATCCTCTATTTTGTCTGAGTTTTCAAACTTACCAATATATTGTGAAACACTTTGTCTTGTGACAATATGATTACTGAGTGTTTGGATAATTGTTAGAGCAATTTGCCTTTTTCTCTTGATGACTTTCAGTAAAATCAAATTTCCCAAATTCCACTGTTTCTCTGCTATAATGTCCCTTCCAAGAGCAGAACCAACACCAAGAAGTGTAAAGGCAAAACTAACCAATGCAGAAAGTACCAGATCTCTTTCCTCTACACTTGAAAATTAATTTAATTCAATATTGGAATATTGAAAAATAATTTTTGAACCAACCTATAATGAATTACTTGAGCAAAAACATCTTCAGGTTTCAAACAAGTAGGAACCATTTCACGTAACCAAGCAGAATGAATTTTTTTATGTTCCTCATTGTAAGTTTTTACAACACAAGGCCTAATTATCTCAAAAACAGTTTCTTCATAATGTGTTATAGTGGAAATTGTGAAGAGCATCATGAGTTGAAAAGGATGAAGTATGAACTCAGGTGCTCTCAGCATATTTTTCAATGAATTCAAATAGTCTCTGATGCATGCATAGCCTAGTGATGCTGCAGTGTGAATATGGAATAAAACAGTACTTTCTGCTTCTATAGTTTCTAAATTGCTTGTACTCTCTAGAAAATCAGATATGACATAGTATTGGTCTTTGGTATTTGTTTTATAATAATTTTACCTATTGCATCCAAGTCAACTGTCATTGAATCTGAATCTTCATCCTGTATCTTGGAATTATTATAAACATGAATTCCAAAATAATTTTGGAGCCTCAAAAACAATGATTTTCCATTCTGTGACTTGCAAAGTTTCAGCATTTGATACACAAATGATGGAATTTCTTGAGGAGTCAGTTTTTCCAAATAAGAACCTAATTTGCAAACAACTTTCAGGTGCTCTTCCTTATTCAAAGGCATATCACTAGAATAAATATAGTATGTCTGCATGAACTTGTTAGGTCCAGGTAATAAAAAAACTTACATAAATAAAGAAGCAAGTGGTGTAACAATATTTGGGGACCAAGTTGACATGCAGAGAGTGCTGATGAATTCCATTTTATATTCTAGTCCTGTATAGTCAAGATCATTCTCATAAGTGAAAGCTTCTCTCTCAACTAATACATTGAATAATTCTGGTAGTAAATCTTTCCATCTAAAGGAATATCATTAAATTGATTGATTTCGTGTATAGGTATCTAAATAAATTACATACCCCATTTTGCATCTCCTTTTTGACTGTATACATTCCAAGCAAAAATTGCATAGTTTAGCCAAGTGTTGTGATTTGAATTTGATCAGTTCCAGATTCAATCGATTGACTACAGTATTAATTCTGGATGCTGGGATATCATTCTCTTCTATTTCCTTCAATACATTTAAAATCAACTTCAGTCTCTTCTCATGGGATTCTGCATCATCTTTGAATGATCCGAGTATGTAGATCCAAGTTTCTGTGAAGTTGGCAGTGTTTATTTTGTCTTTAACTATGTTGATGAGCTGAAAACATCCAGAAGTTTTGAAGGGAATTTAGGGAAAGTGCATGTGTTTATACTTCTTCCTCATCCAGAGATTCCATTAGTGTTTCCAGGGAACTACGGTCACCCTTCTGTCCATATTCATTGAATTTTTCGTACACTGAACTCATAATGATACATAAATTATTAAATAATTCCACAGATTGATCCTTCCTAGTTTCCTAATCATGTAAATTGAAAATTGAAATACTGAAAAATAAAAACCGCTAAAAAACTTGAAAGATATTCAAAATGACTGATCTTTGACATTTGACATTGACAAATAAATATATAGCTGTCCATCACACATTCACAGAATCACAGTGTTCAAAAAACTCGTGAAAACTGAAAAGATCCATGAATGAAATAATTAGCTTTAGCAATTCTCTAATAGATGGCGAGGCCGATAACTTTGCAGTTCTACCAACCTCGGTGTTTGAATCTTTTGAAATTTGAATACATGGTTTGTGAGGATTTCCTTCTTAAACCAAAGATATTTTATACAGGGTTTAAATGAACATACAGGGTGTCCCTGAAAGGTCTGTACAAAATCTCAGCACATATTCCTGAGGTCAAAATGAGCAGATTTAAGCTCCGTTTCCGAGAGACTGGGGTTATTTCGAAAAGTGATATTTCGGTTTTTTATGGGATGCGAAACACAAATACGGACACCTTTTCACTGTGGCCATCAGAGGGCGCTTACCAATGCACTTCTCATATGGTTTAGAATGGCCATAACTGTTTTCTCAGTGTAATTCATTACTTTATTCGTTGAGGAAATAATTTTGTGAACATTTTCAATCAAAAAAGATATTTTTGTGAAAATTCGCCAAAGTAAAGATTTCGAGTTATTTTCGATTTTAATGTTCGATGCAGCACACCGGAATATACCTGATAGTCTGAGACACATTATAGGTACTGAATTTTTGTATGAAATCATCAATCATACCAATTATATTCATTATATGTGGCACACACGAATTCAAAAGACAGAGGTGTTGCATTTGAATAAAAAATAAAAATTTAATTCCAACGCCCTGTATAGGCTGTATAGCGGCTGAACGGAGTATTTGGTATAGAGGTGCGATAGTTTGGTTCAATCACCTCACTTTGGTCTCAGGAGTCTGTGGTATCATTTTGTACAGACCTTTCAGGACACCCTGTACATTTATATCACTTCTGATGATAATATAGTTCGTCAACAATAAGCGTTCCCAGTGACACTAGGACACTAGCGTTCTAATGGGCTACCATGATATATTTGTATCGTGTCGTGAAGTAGGCACTTGACAACCGCATCGAAAAATAGAAATTATTGGAAAAGTCAAAATTTTTGAGTGAAAATATAAGTATTCGTCAGAAAAATATAACATGGCACCAACATCCAGAAATTCCAGTAGAAAGCAGCAGAAGAACGGCAATGACAACAAAACCAAACCGAGAAAAGAAGTGAGTTTCACAAAGCGGGAACCTCTCAGAAGAAATTCAGTGGTAGCAGCGAAGCCTCAAGAAAACTTCGAGAACCTCATCCTGTATTACCTGACCAAGCTAAAAAACCTGTTCGCAAATCCCAACAATCACCCAACGCCGGGTAAGAGAGAAAACAGCGGTGAAAAGATGCGTCGGGAGCTCCTGCACAACGAAAAGACCACCAAATCAAAACTGGAAATCAATCCAAACAAGTACATATCCAGGCAATCAACGCCGAAACCCAGAAACTCCCTTCAAGATAACGAAATACGGGACAAAATCTACGACGTGGTCAGCGCTGCCATCGAGTACGGCTACAGGAATAACATAATCGAAAGGAAAGGCAACTACTTTATGCTGAGAAACAAGAAAAATCCCAAGCTAGCAAACCGTCAGGCCACTCCAGGACCAGGAATCAGCGAAACGAGGGTATCGGTCTACGCTGGCTGCAACTGCAACAGATGCAAAACAATGAATTCTGAGGCTATGCAGCAGGATCCTCCACCGATGCCATCGGAAAGTATGTACTACGATAGTCCGATTAGAGATTTCTGCCAAGGCCCACAAGAATCCACAAACTGTTTTCCTTTTACCACGGATTCGGTACTTCCGAAAAGCAAATCATGTACTTTTGGCGTAGCATCAGCTTGTCCTCTCAAAGAGAGACCGAAGAAGAGCTGCCGTTGCAGAAAATGTCTTTTGGCTAACAAAAAACGGAATATGTGAAAATGAAAATTGTCCTGGTGTTCAGAATAAAGTCTGCGTTTTTTTATAAGCTAAATTTTGATTCCACGATGAAAAATATGTGTTTCAAAATGGCGCCTGGACCACCTGGACGCTATATTGGAATATCCATCACCTTGATTGGAGTATTTTTTAAAAATTGAATGGACGGGTCGAATGCTATCTCCTTTTCATCGTCTTCCAATTCTCTA
This sequence comes from Phaedon cochleariae, assembly GCA_918026855.4. Lineage (NCBI taxonomy): Eukaryota > Metazoa > Arthropoda > Insecta > Coleoptera > Chrysomelidae > Phaedon > Phaedon cochleariae. Next base: position 1,226,901 of record OU896713.1, on the reverse strand, counting down.
TTATAATAAGACACCAGAATTTCAGACAAAAACAGGGAGTAGGTGATCCAAAACAAAATGGCGGATGAAAATGTTCGAAATCTCATGTACCAGGATCCTTTTGACTACACTTGTGTTATATAATATTTTCTATAACAGTATTAGTAGAAGATCCGAACCTAAATCGACCTTCACCGAGCTGATAATAGAACGAAATATATTTTATCATGAATTTAGTATATTAGAAAACATATTAAAAATGGGTTCGCTAAAAAAATCCTGGGCAGACTATTTTTAATTATTTTTCGAAAAATGATTTTTAATTAAATGTTGCAACATCAGGATAATAAAAAAATTTTGTCCTGACTGAAAGTATAAAACGTATAGAATGTGCAGCCGTTGGGTTGTCTACTATTTACCTGGGCGAACTACTGGGTTGTCAGGTAAACACAGGTATATCGATGCCAGTTACTTTCACTGGATTGGATAATTAAAAAAAATGTATATCATCATAAGCGCTGTTTAATTGCGAACACGTTGATATATAGGGTTGTCTGCGAAAATTCCGGTCCTATTAGGGGTTTGCGAATTTTAAAGATTTTAATTTCAACGCGCGTGGAAGTGTGTGACAGAGAGATCCGAGGTAAGTATACTGTGTAATGATAAAGGACCCAACATCGCAGTCGCTTGTGATGGGACCCTGACAGTGCGCATGCTCGGTGTGTAAACTATGGAGGGTAGAGGTACCTCTGCTACCCTTCATATAGTAAACAGTGCGTGTTATTTTGGAGCAACTGATATTTCAGTAGCAAAAAAAAAAAAAATTAATTACATAATAATTAAATATATTTAATATAATACTAATATATACAAACAATATAATATCAATATATTGCGTTATAACCATAATAATATATCTATAATCTATAATAGACAATAAAAATATCAATTACTTACTTTGAAATTTTTTTGCTCTTTCTGGAAATAGAAACAAAGTGGACCGCCAAAAATTTAAATTAAGAAATAACAAAAAAGATAGACTAGACATCTTGTATTACGATTTAAAATTTTATTAAAAAACAATATAAATACTGCGATGTTGGGTCCTTTATTATTACACAGTATACTTACCTCGGATCTCTCTGTCACACACTTCCACGGGCGTTGAAATTAAAATCTTTAAAATTCGCAAACCCCTAATAGGACCGGAATTTTCGCAGACAACCCTATATCAACGTGTTCGCAATTAAACAGCGCTTATGATGATATACATTTTTTTTTAATTATCCAATCCAGTGAAAGTAACTGGCATCGATATACCTGTGTTTACCTGACAACCCAGTAGTTCGCCCAGGTAAATAGTAGACAACCCAACGGCTGCACATTCTATACGTTTTATACTTTCAGCCAGGACAAAATTTTTTCATTATCCTGATGTTGCAACATTTAATTAAAAATCATTTTTCGAAAAATAATTAAAAATAGTCTGCCCAGGATTTTTTTAGCGAACCCATTTTTAATATGTTTTCTAATATACTAAATTCATGATAAAATATATTTCGTTCTATTATCAGCTCGGTGAAGGTCGATGTAGGTTCGGATCTTAGAATATATAGACTAATTTGTCCAAAATGGGTAAAGATCCTATTTTAGATTTTGGTAAATTTACATAATAAACAACTCACCGGCAAAAAACGTATTTCCTTGAAATTCGTTATCTACCTAATATTTTAACTAGAAGGTTCTGTGGTTGACTAATCTCTGACTAGAAGTAAGTAGTAACGCAGGTTGAAGAGCTACTTGTTGATGATTGGCTAAAGAAAACAATCAACGAGACAAACAAATTTGAATCGATAATAACAGTGAAAGCAGTGAAAGTACCAGAAAAATATTTTTTCGTGTTGAAAACGATAATTTTCTGATTCCAATATTGAGCCGTCCTCTATCACACAGAAAAAAATAGCGTATTATACACGGAAAAAATACGAGATTTTCAGTTTTAGCTCACGGTTTTTCGTCTCCCTCCGCTACGCGTCAACAGAACCTCGAGCTTAAATCCAATATTTTTTCCATGTATATAATGAATAACTATTTTCGGGAACTTTTAAAAATATTCCAGGATGGCAGTTTCTTTGCCGGTGAGTGTATCATTGGAATCAGCAGGGTTCCATTTTGATGTCAATAAAAGATTATCATAGTTTTAGAAACCTTTATTGAATTTAGTTTTCCGAGGATTCACTATCCGAACCACAACACTTACCACCTTGGCTATTAACATTGTCATTATCATAGCAACTCTTAGTCAATTCTTTGCAGCTAGGCTTTTTGATGCAAGATTTGCTAGGCTTAGGAGCTGGAGATTTAGACCTACCCCGCGAACTATTCGGTTGAGGAGGACATAACTTCACTATTCTCTTCTTCTTCCTCGTTCTACCACCGCAAGGACTAGCAGATCTGGACTTGCTAGGACTGTTCGATTTACTTCTGCTTCTGGAGCGGCTTCTACTTTTAGATCTTGATACGCGTTTTCGGGTTCTAGGCGATTTCCTGATGGGATTGTTTTCGAGTTTACATGAGTCTTGTGGGGGTATTCTCTTGGATTGTCTGGTGGAACAAATAGTTTTACTGTCTACGGGACACTGAGCTGAATCGAACGACAATTGGATTTCTTCCAGTTTGTTCTTCAGGCACGGTTCTGGAACGAGATGGAGATTGGCGGCCGGACTTACTAGTAGGTATAGTTTTTTTCGCCTGGTGATGAGCCTAGAAGCTTCTGCAACGCACAAGGCATTTTCTAGTTGACTGATGAGGTCGCCTGTAAGGCAATTGTTCTTCTCCATGAATTTTGCTATGTCTGATAGGCCCACTCCATTGCAGAACTTTTTCGTGCACAAGAGCTGCTTGATGGACACTAGTACTTTGAAGAAGAAACTGGTTTTCGATCTACATTTGCTCGGTGAACATTTTGTCATCTTTTGACATTTTGAATATTTTAGAATGTCTTTCTTCTCATGCAGAGGTATTTTTCTAATGACATAAATACAGAAGTATACGACAAAAAATGTCAAATATATGGACAGGTATGTCACAAAATGAAATTCACAACTGGTGTCTCGCAGGTTGTTTGTATTATATACCGGGTAAGTAAAAAGTATTGAAACAGACAGAGATATCTCAGACTTTTCTGATCAAATCTGATCCAAAGCCTGCCTCAGTGGATATCAAGCACTGATGACATTTTTGTGATCAGATTCATGAGTTGCATTTATGGGTAAACGGGTTCTAATGTAACAATTTCATTTTATTGTTAAAATATTACAATCTACTAACATAATTCAAAAACATTTTAACGTGTTCATCGAAAATATTGATTGGTTGTTGAGCGTGTTCATCGTTGAGTTGGTGTAGAAAAACTAAGCCATCTTCAGTACCAATAGCCTAAAATGATATTTCAATGAAGGGAATCTCATTAGTCTCCTATGCGAGTAACTGTTGAACAATAAGTAGCTATAAAAAAATTCAAAATTTTACTGATTCCAAGCTAGCAAAATATCATATTTCATCTTGTGGCGTAGCTAATTTGATAACTCACCAAGTAAGATGAACCCTCAATGCTAGTATTCGACGATGGAGACAACTTCATACAGGTGATATTATTCCCAGTAGGCACTGAATATACAGGGTGCATATCGCTTTCGCTCAGATCCCAAATGTGAATTTTGTCACTTTTATCTTTGGTGTATATCACAAAAGGTCTGTTCCTAGACCACTCAATTAATTCAAGACCGCATTGGTGTATGCTGCTCTCCTTATCAGCGAAAACCATCAGAGGTTTTTCAACCAAGCGAGAGTACAGATTTATATCCCCGTTTTGATGTCCAGCAAGGAAATAATTGGAGGAGAACGGACATATTTCCAAACAATTTGATGAACAGTGAGAATCTGGAAAAGGCCAAGATAAATTGATATCACAATATAAAATGGATATCCAGGATATTTTTTCATAACTGATGAATATTTTGTTCCACCAGAATCTAGTAGGTATTTATCAATAACGACTTTTTCATTTGCTGTCATGGTCATGACTACTAGATTTTAATTAGTAGTGAAAAGAAGTGCATTCATAGTGACAATAGGTTCGTATATCAGTTTCACAGAACTAAAATGATTGAAATGTATTGCTAGTGGTGAAAAAAAAAATACACCGGCTGAAGCCTCGGGATAGTCCCTAGTCCCTGATATTCTTTACTACCTTATTGAAGTATAAATAACTATTACCTACTACCACTACAGAAGATATGCAAAACACACGATACACACAGCATCAGTAAGTAGCTCATCACGCACGGTAAGCAAAACGCACAGTTTGAAATATGCCATATTCCACATGATAATGATACACATGATTTGACACATCTATATACATAGGTGTACCTGAGAGGTCTGTACGAAATCTTAGCACATATTCCTGAGGTAAATATAAGCCGATTTAAAGCAACTTCAGTCTGAAATTGCTCCGTTTCCGAGATACAGGGTGGTGAAATAAAAAATAAAAATCGACAAGTACACTCCAAGAAAGTATTTTGAAAACTCTATTTTTGCACTGCTAAGTCAATGACCAAATTACATCAATTAACATTAGAAACCGAAATATCTCTCAATCGGCCTGTTCAATCGGTTCATCACGAGTCTCTCTTTTGCTTAAAAATGTTCAGAAAATTATTTTCTCAACGAATAAAGTAAGACACTAAACTGTTAAAAAAGTTATGACCATTATAAACCATGAGAAGTGCATTGGTAAGCTCCCTCTAATTGCCACGCAGTGAAAAGGTGCCCGTATTCGTGTTTTGCATCCCAAGAAAACCCCAAATATCAATTTTTGAAGTGATATGTTTGAATATAATAATAAACTCTAAGATTTTTATACTTCAACCACCCTGTATCTTGGAAACGAAGCCATTTTGGACTGAGGTAAACTGCTTTAAAATCGCTTCTTTTTGACCACAGGAGTATTTGCTGAGATTTTGTACAGACCTTTCAGGGACACCCTGTATATTTATAAGTTATATAATTATACTATATCTGAAGTTGTCAACAAAGGAGAAAAAAATTATCACTAATCTTAGGGAAAAAAGTTCTGCAAGGCTAAAATTTTAAATTGCAAATAGCAGATGTAAATTTCTTCAGTCGTATACGAGGTATGTCAAAAAATATTAATTTTGCTATTATTTTACTAAAATTGGAAAACCAACGATGAACATCAGGTTTCATTATTTAATTTGAGCAATAGGAGCAAAAAGGATGACTAAAACAGTTTTCCATATGAATCGATCTTAAAATTGTGAAAAAGTAATAAAACATTATTTTCATCGTAGATGAATCTAATTAGATATTCGAACGTCGTCTTCAATTCCAGTCAACTTTTCTCCGTAACAATTTTCGATATTGTCGAAAATAAAGGTACTTTACTCAGCAGTATCAATATTTTTTGAAATACCTACCTCGTATACGACTGAAAAAAATCGATATCTGATGATTGCATTTTCGTTTTTACAAACTTTTTATGAAGAATCACTTCTTTATGGCATTGAAATAAGTGCAAATATTTCAAACACTGAGAGAGCTTGACGTGTACTATGGAATGGCACTGAAATGCTTATAACTAGGCATCTTAAATGGCACTAATAACAAAAATGTAGGGATCAGAATAATATTTGAGGTTAGACCCCTTTTTCCACCCAAAGTACTACACTGTAGCAAATCTGACGTCACCTCTGTTCAAATTTTCATGCGGTAGGCACAATCACATGGAGTTCAATCATTTAAATTGTTTTAAAGTGGTGTACTTGTTGTTATTTTCTCGAATTTTGTTCCATTTTTGGGATGAAATTTCTCGTTAATTAAAGGAATTAGAAAAAATCTGATACCATGGGAATATTCCTTAGACTGTATCATATTGATGTGCTGAATATGTGCACTTATTTCAAAAACACCTTGTATATATTTTGGATAATTGATCATTCTAGAACACGTGATCTTGACATGGTTTCTTGAGGGGCACACAAACTATCTGTAAGGTTACCTTTGATGAGCATTGCCCAGGCCGTCCCTCTGCCACATCCATGATATAATGACAGTTTCACCAAACAAAATTATGAAATTCTTTCTGGTTCCAACTCGGATTCCAAGGAAAACGATCCCACTAATTCTGGTTTTCTATGACAGATCTTGACAAAATACAATGTTTGCCCCTCAGCAACCTGTCAAATGACGTAATTCTGGAATGACTAATTGTTCGCATTAAAATTGTTCAGAAAATGTCAAGATGCAATAAAATAGAGGATGTCTCATTTGAAAGAAATCAAGTATCTATATTTTATGTCCTGACTTTTTTTTTGTTACTCTGTTTATGGCCGTAGGTAAAGTATGGTACATTAATGCGTGTTGTAAAGCAATTACGCACTCGCCACTATGAAGCGCGTAATTTTTCCATTCGTGCGTAATATGCTTCTTATTACAACACTCATTACATACTATTTTACATCAATTTCAGTTGATTACTCACCTGTAGAGAACATTTTCACGTTACTTCTACCGCCTTTTATAAGGTGATGGATGATGAAACCATAATTCGTAGAAATGAGAGCTACGTTCGTGTTTTTATCATCGATAACAAAGTCTGTACAATGTAGACCCACCAAATTTGGATGTAATTCTTGCAAAGAAACCCTTGAATTGAGAACAAGCAAGACACCAGTGTCTGAATGAGCAGTTGAATTTTTCGTAATGGCAGTCCACAGTATGATGTCACCTGTTTCATCTAAACTGCAAATCTAAAAACGCACTAGATGTCATTAGTTGTGAATGAGAATCAAGTAATCTGACTCGCGAACCTCATTTGTTTGACTCAATTCATTGAAAGACGAGTCAGAAATATCACCAATTGGATACAAGCCGATGATTTTTGAGTCGTGCCCACAACCAATATCAGTACAAAAATCAGCACTGTTGCCGAATTCCTCTTTCTTACGCCTCAAGTTCCATACAGAAAGCATTCTGAAACATGAAAATCTCTCAATATACTATGAACTTGAGCGGATGAAGAATTGTTTATACCCGCTAGTAAGTCCAGCAAACACTAGTCCCAATTTTTCTGGGCCAAAAGAACAACAAGATACACCATGAGACAAGTAAACAGCCTCAGGTTTTTCTGGATCACATATTCGCCATACGGCCAACACACTATCACCATCACTTTTTCTGGAATGAACTGTCATAATCCTACCTCTAATATCACAAGAAAAAGTCACAAACTTCACAGTGCTATCTTTGAAAATATCTTCGCTGGTATTGAGCGAAATGTAACCAGCACTGAATGGTATGGCTCTAGAATTTTTCTCTAGCTTATTAATGTTTCCAATTCTAGATTCCTCTAGGATCCGCAGGACCAAGTTTCCTGCAGATGAGAAGAAGTTATTCAAAGAGAATTCATTGAATCTCGTAGTTTCCCATTTTGATTCTTCGCAGTTTTCATTTCCTACCCCTAGATAGTCTTGTTTGTATGTTTGCCAAAATTGTGGATCATCTTCTTCTATATTACTAAAAGCAACAGGTGCTTGTGTCCATTTTGTTGACATATCAACAAAGTCAGTTTGAGTATCTTCATCTATGTCATCTTCGCCAGTCTGAACTGCAATCTGCACGCTATTGGTGCTTCCATAATTCTTGATAAAAACATCATAAGGCACAGGCGGTAAATCAAACAAAGTGAAACTGTAAGTATCCAATCTGATCATGCTCAAAATTTCCTCCCCACGTTTCCTCTTGATCTCCACGCTTTTCCTATGCTCGTGTTTCTTCTGGGCATCCAAGAAGTTGATCATCTGCAGAGATTTTTGTTCTTCAAAGCCTTCGTCGGAAAGAGAAGCTGGGTTATTGCTCAGCATCAAGTTGCTGTTCTCTTTCTCCACGGACTCCTTGATGTTGTCGAGGATCTGCTTGTGCTTGAAGTCCGGCATATCGAAGTGACCAGAGTCCAGCTTTCTCTCTTCCTCGCTGCCAGCTGATAGGACTTTTCTCCGGGCAGACTGAAGCTCTCTTGGTGCCACTTCTTGGTCACTACTACTACCGCTGCTAGTTCCTTCTCCAGATAAATTATCTGCGTTGGAACTGGATGAAGAGTACTGCTCAAAATCTGATTCGTAGGAGTCAAAGTCATCTTCGTAGTTGAACTCTTCCTCTGATGATCTGGGTGTCGGAGATTTGACTTTTGCTAGGGTCCTAGGTGCATCTGGTCCTACTATGTTTGCGTTTACAATGCTGCCTTTCCTCAGTGTAGCTGTTCTTGGTCTTTCGGAGATGGTGCTTGTGTCTGGTGAGGTATACGCAGATTTGTTGGATTCCAAAGATGGAGGCTGCTTGGATCGAAGAATTTTGACTGGGCCATTTTTCTTCAGGTCTGCTATGGGGCTTCTAGGGGTTGTCTTGTCGGCTAAGGTTCTGTTAGACACATTAATCAAACTCTTGGCTTTATTTACATTTCTTGTAGCTTCAAGTTTATCGGTCTTGGTGGTTGTTTTCTTCGGTGGAGCAGTATTTTGGGAAGATTTTTTAGATGAGAGTTCTTCTTTCACGGGTCTTTTGATGTTATCGCCTGCTCCTTTCTCATCTTTATCTTTGAGTGCATTCGAGTACATGGTTTTGGTGGGAAAGAATTGGGTTTTCGAAATCTTACTACCGCTAGGAGTTTTCGGTCCATCTGATGAGAGTTTCTTCTTACTTATTGTTACTTTAGAATCTACAGAAGGTTTGCTAGAAGATTTAGGCACTTTGGGTTTTGTATCAGGTTCTACTTCCTTGTTTTCGGATTTTTTAGGTTTCAAACTGGTAGCTTTGATGGGTATTTCCTTCTTTTCTTTCTTCTTTCTGTCCATGCTTTCTTCACGAGTTTTTGCATTGATCTTTGATGTACTTGTTGAAGATTTTCTTGTACTGGTAGCTTTACCCACATCCTAACAACACGTTGATTATGGCATTATCACTATAACAATATTAATAATATCAGGTACTCACCTTTTTAGTGGACATTAACAAACAGAAACAAGTTGAATTCGCTAATGTTTTGACACAATTAACTGTGTCATTCTGTTGCCAACTAAACACCGTTGGCTGTGGAATAATCAATATAAGGGGTTGGCATAGATAAAAAGCACTATGCTTGAGTGAATCAAGCAGGTGGGTAAAAATCGATATAGCGTTACGATAAAATAGTTTTATTAAACATACAGGGTATATCACAGTTTATTTCAGTGCTGGGTGACACAAAAAAAAGATACATTCATACAAAATAATAAAATAAAATGGCTGAAATGAGGATGAGTTGGGATGCTCTATAACTAGTACTAGATGATTTTTTACAACGCTGATCAATGTCGAAGGTATTGTTGAAAAATCTCGGCATTTGATCGGTGTTTTTGAAAAAAGGTACGTCCCTCAGATTCTGAGTCTCATCGTGAAACAGCAAATCGGGTTTCCCGTTGTAGCGACCGTACATCGTGAATGGCGTAGTGAGAGACTGGTAATTCCTGCCGAAAAGTTGGTCCAGTTGCAGGAAAACATCCAGAGTGTCTTTCATCCAGAGATCGCTGGAATTACCGCGGACCATCGCTTGACCAACGGTGGCCCAACTTAGGTGGCAAGATTTTGAGTTGCCCTCGCAAAGAATTTCGAAATCGTTTATGGACAATCTGCTGCCTGGATTACCCTCACTTTCATCTAAAGAAAAAACAGTCTATAGAGTTTATATGGTAATTTTGAAATGATATTCGTTTGAAATAACTTGTAATATATTTGAAATCGTTTGAATCTTATGAAATATAGATTATTGTTGTATCGTATGCAGATAATTTCAGTTATTCTTTAATTCCAAAGTGGGTACTGTGTTAATATAAATTGAGAGTTAAATTGGCCCCAAAACTGACCCTAATGGTACCACATGTAAAATTCACCAAGTAATTACAAGTATTATCCATATTAGCCTACGGTTTTATATGCTTTCAACAATTTTCAAGTACTCAGATCTTGATGTACACGGTGTTGTTTTTGCGAAATACACCTTTTGTTTGTTTTGAATTTCAACCCAGTATACAGTGTCATCTTAGAATATGTTTATTTTTAGAAGCTCTTGTTTAGTTTCATCTGTCCCGGTGTCTGTGTCTGTCTGCATGAAATTTTTGACAGAGAAAATAACAACATGGCGGCTTCAAAATGGCGGATGAGTTTTGTAATATTCATCCGATTTTATTCAAAATTGGTATCTAGGGATTTTTAGGGTCGGCAATTATGATTCTTCTGTCAAAATTGGAAAATTCAAGATGTCGGCTCCAATATGGCGGACGAGTTTAAAATAAATATTCACAAAACTCGTCCACCATATTATAAAAATTCGTATCTGTGGGTTTTCGGGGTCGGAGATTTCGATTATATCGTCAAAATTGAGAAATTCAAGATGGCGAATCAAATATGGCGAGCGAGTCGATTCGATTCTATTCAAAATTGGTATCTGGGGGTTTTCTGGGACAAAAATTATGATTCTGGTTCCAACGAAATTGAATAATTGAAGATGGCGGCTTCAAAATGCGTGATGAATTTTGTGATCATATTCAAAATTGTCACATGGGGACTTTTTTTGTTGAATAATTTTACAATTACAAGTTTTAATATAGTTGTAATATAATTATAAAAGCTTGTTGATACAAGGCAGTCATTGCGGACATTTTTCCCAATGTTGCGCTAGAGGGGGTTGTCATATGCTATTCCCCCTATTCCCCTCATATTTTCTAAGCCATTGATGATATCATGCCGCTTTGACAGCTTTCAAGAACTCCGATAGATGGCGTTACGCATATTTTCTATAGCGATCAGATATAATTCGTCGTGGCATATAGCCAGGAAAGTAGTTGTTTTCTGTTGAATAGACCGAGAAAGAATTGATATTTCCATCACATAGAGAATGCGAATTCTCAATGAATTTCTTTATACAGAGAAGTGCACAAAAAACGGCCAGGACTGTAACTTTCGAATTATTGATAGGGTTTTGAAAATTGGTGGGCAGATAGTATAAAAAATTGCTCATTGATTGACGAAACAATTTTTGATCTATCACGGTTTCACTGGAAACTATTCCAACTTTTGATTTTCAAATGGGACACCCTGTATTGTATGCCATAATCGGTTAGGATTGTCATAACGAATTCATCGATACTGGGTTTGATAGGGTTATTTCAAACGATTGCGCAGATATTCGCGTTCTAAAGATCATTCTCAAGTCTTTTTTTTTTTTTTTTTTTTAAATGTTTGAAATGAATTTCATTATCTGCAAGTTCTTCGTTTCTTGTTGGTTCTAAACTGGAATGAGGTTCTTTTCGATACTCGCTCAGTTTATAAATTGTGGGTTCGACTCTTTCGCTCAATGTTCTATATCCTACCAAAAAATTTGGATACCTCGCAAATTTTGTGGCCTGAACGTATATTCCATGCCGGCCGCATCATATTCTGTTTCCATTGTTGTAGAATTACGTTATCCGATGGAAATTCGAATAGAGAGTGAATAGATCTCACGTGTTCTCACGGTTCGAAACTGCACAAACTTGCATTTTTCTCCAAATTATCTTGACGAACCTCTGAAATTTATGTCCTGTACGTCCGTGTACTGTCAGTTCCCGCTTTTTCCATTAATTTATTTGTGGTTATGTCTGATTGTCAGTGCTTGTCATAGTGTCCGTACTCTAATAGGTCGCGTGCACGAAGACCGACCCTGGAGGCAAAATATTGAAACACAACCTCATTCTTCTGTGAATTATTGAAACACAACCTCACTTTTTTATTTGCTTACAGAGGAATCAAAAGGTTGAAATAGTTTTTCACGATATCTTGGCATACGAATCGTGTTTCTTGCGTTATTCATTAATTCAAGCATGCCTTCGCATTGTGCTGTTGTACAATGCACAAAAAATGCAGCAAGAGACTAGGGAATATGATTTTTCAGGTAAATAGTAATCTCACATAGTTATCATTATGAAATGTTGTCATTCCTTATTAAAATTCCTTCTGCCTTCTGCCACTTCTGCAATACAAGCTAATGCTGCTAATAGATTGAAAATGTCTACAACACACACGATCATCAGCATGTCAGACCAGTCCTCCCGATTGATTGCATGAATCCAATCTTTTTGCATTATTCTAGACATTTCAGGTATATTTCTATTAGCTCCTATTGCAGAAGGAATTCCGATGAGAAATCAGAGAAATAACCAAATTTCAAAAATGAAAACTATATGTGAGTGACTATAGTAGGTACTTACTTTTAAATAATAATGTACCATCCGGATTCCTTCATCTTCCGCTGCAGTTTTTGTGCATTTTACAACAGCACAATGTGGTGGCATGAGCGAATTGATGAATAGCGGAAAAATACGATTCATATGCCAAAATAATTGTGGAAAACTATTTCGATCACTTGTAAACAAATAAGAAAAGTGACGATGTGTTTCAATGTTTTGCCTCCAGCGTCGGTCATCTGACAGTTCTTGCACGCAACCCATATACAAAAAACGTCTAAACAGCAGTGTCAAGTACATTTCAGAACTCTACCTGCAACGAACTTCCTGATGGAATTCTCGGACACGAATGCCACGTCCCCCACTTCGCTGGACAAGCAATGCAGCGCCCCGAACTCCCCATCGAAACCGTCCCCCTGGCACTTCTCCTTCATCCGCCCACCCCCCAATTCATCGGGAAACGCGGGGACGCAGCTGGGCCCGAAGAACTCCGCCATCCCCCCGTCCAGAGGGCAGCTCTCGATGGCTCCGATGGCGAAAAGGTGCTGCTTCATCGTGTTCCAAGCCACCCCGTCGTACTTGGGGAAGCAAGCCTTCGCGCCCCTGAGAGAGAGATAGAGAATATTTGTTGTCCAAGATACATAATGTTATCAACAAACACTTTGCATTAAATTATAACAAATTATAACATAAAAGTAAACACAAACAAAAATAATGATTTTTTTCTACAAACGTCAGAAAATGACAAGATTCGCGCATTAATAACAAATTGCGAACTGACACTTCTTTTCAGTTTCCTACGTTACCATGGTACCTTGCACAAAACAATGCGCGAAGTGCAACAGTGTGCTAGGGGAAGGGTTCTTTTTCGAATCTGACAATCTGAATCTGAATCTTTATGTGTCTGAATTGGTGTCCATTGAATTTTTTGGGATTTTTAGGTCAATCAGGTAAACAATATTTTTCGACCAGTATAAGCCTACTGCATCGCGTGAACAGCTGATTTTGAAAATCTAGGAGGAAGATTCTTTCTCAAATCTGAGATCAAATTCGTTCTTTATGGTTCTGGATTAGTGTCTATGAATTTCTTGGGATTTTTAGGGCAATCAGGAAAAAAATATTTTTCGACCAGTATAAGCCTACTGCATCGCGTGAACCGCTGATTTTGAAAATCTAGGGAAAGGGATCTTTCTCGAATCTGACACCAAATTCGTTCTTTATGGGTCTGAATTAGTGTCTATGAATTTTTTGGGATTTTTAACTCAATCAGGAAAAAATTTTTTTTCGACCAGTATAAGCCTACTGCATCGCGTAAACCGCTGATTTTGAAAATCTAGGGAAACGATTATTTCTCGAATCTGACATCAAATTCTTTTTTTATGGGTCTGAATTAGTGTCTATGAATTTTTTGGGATTTTTAAGTCAATCAGGAAAAAAATTTTTTAGACCAGTATAAGCTTACTGCATCGCGTGCACCGCTGATTTTGAAAATCTAGGGAAACGATTATTTCTCGAATCTGACATCAAATTCGTTCGTTATGGGTCTGAATTAGTGTCTATGAATTTTTTGGGATTTTTAGGTCAATCAAGAAAAAAATTTTTTTCGACCAGTATAAGCTTACTGCATCGCGTGCACCGCTGATTTTGAAAATCTAGGGAAACGATTATTTCTCGAATCTGACATCAAATTCGTTCTTTATGGGTCTGAATTAGTGTCTATGAATTTTTTGGGATTTTTAGGTCAATCAAGAAAAAATTTTTTTTCGACCAGTATAAGCCTACTGCATCGCGTGAACCGCTGATTTTGAAAATCTAGGGAAAGGGATCTTTCTCGAATCTGACATCAAATTCGTTCTTTATGGGTCTGAATTAGTGTCTATGAATTTTTTGGGATTTTTAGGTCAATCAAGAAAAAAATTTTTTTCGACCAGTATAAGCCTACTGCATCGCGTGAACCGCTGATTTTGAAAATCTAGGGAAACGATTATTTCTCGAATCTGACATCAAATTCGTTCTTTATGGGTCTGAATTAGAGTCTACGAATTTTTTGGGATTTTTAAGTCAATCAGGAAAAAAATTTTTTTCGACCAGTATAAGCCTACTGCATCGCGTGAACCGCTGATTTTGAAAATCTAGGGAAACGATTATTTCTCGAATCTGACATCAAATTCGTTCTTTATGAGTCTGAATTGATGTCTATGAATTTTTTGGGATTTTTAGGTCAATCAGGAAAAAAATTTTTTTCGACCAGTATAAGCCTACTGCATCGCGTGAACCGCTGATTTTGAAAATCTAGGGAAACGATTATTTCTCGAATCTGACATCAAATTCGTTCTTTATGGGTCTGAATTAGTGTCTATGAATTTTTTGGGATTTTTAAGTCAATCAGGAAAAAAAATTTTTTCGACCAGTATAAGCCTACTGCATCGCGTGAACCGCTGATTTTGAAAATCTAGGGAAACGATTATTTCTCGAATCTGACATCAAATTCGTTCTTTATGGGTCTGAATTAGAGTCTACGAATTTTTTGGGATTTTTAAGTCAATCAGGAAAAAAATTTTTTTCGACCAGAATAAGCCTACTGCATCGCGTGAACCGCTGATTTTGAAAATCTAGGGAAACGATTATTTCTCGAATCTGACATCAAATTCGTTCTTTATGAGTCTGAATTAGTGTCTATGAATTTTTTGGGATTTCTAAGTCAATCAGGAAAAAAAAATTTTTTCGACCAGTATAAGCCTACTGCATCGCGTGAACCGCTGATTTTGAAAATCTAGGGAAACGATTATTTCTCGAATCTGACATCAAATTCGTTCTTTATGGGTCTGAATTAGTGTTTATGCATTTTTTGGGATTTTTAGGTCAATCAGGAAAAAATTTTTTTTCGACCAGTATAAGCCTACTGCATCGCGTGAACCGCTGATTTCGAAAATCTAGGGAAACGATTATTTCTCGAATCTGACATCAAATTCGTTCTTTATGGGTCTGAATTAGTGTCTATGAATTTTTTGGGATTTTTAAGTCAATCAGGAAAAAAAATTTTTTCGACCAGTATAAGCCTACTGCATCGCGTGAACCGCTGATTTTGAAAATCTAGGGTAACGATTATTCCTCGAATCTGACATCAAATTCGTTCTTTATGGGTCTGAATTAGTGTTTATGCATTTTTTGGGATTTTTAGGTCAATCAGGAAAAAAATTTTTTTCGACCAGTATAAGCCTAGTGCATCGCGTGAACCGCTGATTTCGAAAATCTAGGGAAACGATTATTTCTCGAATCTGACATCAAATTCGTTTTTTATGGGTCTGAATTAGTGTCTATGAATTTCTTGGGATTTTCAAGTTAATCAGGAAAAAAAATTTTTTCGACCAGTATAAGCCTACTGCATCGCGTGAACCGCTGATTTTGAAAATCTAGGAGAAAGGTTATTTCTCAAATCTGACATCAAATTCGTTCTTTATGGGTCTGAATTAGTGTCTATGAATTTTTTGGGATTTTTAGGGCAATCAGGAAAAAATATTTTTCGACCAGTATAAGCCTACTGCATTGCGTGAACCGCTGATTCTGAAAATCTGGTTTCCTTGAATTTTGTCATTGAATGAAATATTCAATTCGATTTTCAAATTATGTCATCAATTTTTTTCAAATGGGTCGCATTTCTCACAAAAATTGAACAACTTCTAAACCATCATTAATTTGATAACCACATATACCGTGAGTTTGATTGCAAATGACTCCCCCTACTACCTCACTTCTTTTGATCCATTATTCATGAGACACCCTGTATATCCTACTTTCCCAACCTGAAGGATTAGAATTATCTGTGGAAAGGTTCGATAAACCTTCATTTTCGGAAAATAGGCACAATATCTACATTAAAATACGGTGTACCGGATCAACTTGAAAGGGTTGATAGCAAATAGCAAATAATATGTATTATACAGCAATTTTCAAATGATTTATGAATGAATCCCGGTGTCTTTTATTATCCCCACCATTCGCGAATTCTTTCATTTATCCGTGTTCGGCGATCAGGCTTGTTGGCGTGTACTTTGTAATGATTTATGAATAAATCTGAGCAGAATACCCCACCTACATTCTCACCTGAGGTCTTCAAGGCTCTTAATATCAGAACCAGGTCGCGTAACAGCCACTGTAAGGTACTTTTCTGTGTCCAGCACCGTTTCGTAGAAAAGCGTTTTCAAATTGAATTTTTCCCGCGCGGCGTAAATGACGTCAGAGGGCACCATAACGATATCGGCGGCGCCCATGTTGAGGGCCAGCATGCAGTGGCTGGTGTTGTCGGCCTTGATGCAGTCCAGGTCCGGCTCTATGCCGTACACGGCGGCCGATTCTCGCAGCCAGGAGCATTTGGCAGTTTCGATGATGGATGTGGTGCAAATGCGGATGGTTCTAGGGGGATGGCAGCCGGAAAAACTGTTGGCACTCAGGAAACCTGGAAACATTTTTCTTTCCGTTGAAACTTTGAATTTTCGTATCTCAGTAGATTTTTTTGTAGTACGATTTTAAGTGTGGATCTATGCAGCATCAATTCACAATTATCAATGGGCGTGTACACCTTAGTAGAACTTTTAACTCAAACCATGTTTATAATGATCCTTTTATACATAAATAATGATTGACGACATAATTCGATCGAAAAATTAACTGGAATGTTTTATTTTTGGACATAAATAATAGTACCTTCTGAAAACGGACCCTCTTATGACGTAGAAACCTCATCTCGCCATAGTTAAAACTGACACTTATCTCTGTTGCCATATCATCCAAACAAAATATCCGAGAGATCGAAATCGATATTGAAATATCTTTTGATATCCATTACCACTACTGCAGAAGAATATATTCAAGTTGTCGATTGTAGGTTGAATCATTGGAATATAAACAATCTCTAGACAACGAAATGTCTCAATCTCAAAACCATTTGCACTATTACAATTTCACAATAATCCAATATATTTCATAAACGCAGCAACATTGCTTTGTTGACCCGTTTTACATGGAGCTGCAAAAAGTTAATATAGGTTAGAATTGATCTTCTTCTTGTTCTTATTATCTTTGTCCCAAAAATCAACTTGCCGATTCACCAATCTTGGTGCTTTGTCAGAAATCATGTATCATTCATCTCTGTCTGGAATAGTCTTGTTTCCGTATTAGGGTTTTGACGTCACATCATCGCCTCGTTTTCAGAGGTCCGAAAAATCGGTTATTTCAATAATTTTTCATAAAACGTAGGGAGCTCACAGCAAGAAACGGTTTGCGGTGGTGAGCTAGTTTGAGGGAGTTCTATCGAATTATGAAATAATTTTTTTTATATATAAGCCCATTACCAATTATCAGGTAAGGAGTAGCTAAAATGCTACTATTTATGGAAACCAAATTAACAATTGAAAATATAAAATACGCAAGTGCAAATGTCTTTTCCAAGCCATTCAAGATAACCATAGAACATATTTTCATAATATTGTAGACACAGTTTTGGTATTTTGCTATCACAGGTGGGCCCAAGGCTGAAAAATAATAGGAATAATGAGAAGAAAAAATAAACACAGAACCGGGAAATATTTTGGGGTTAGTCCATCTCCATCATAGGATGGAGTATGGACCAATCCAATTTACAGGGTCATCATTTTTAATTGATGCTACATAAATCCACACTAAGCTTTTCTAATCAATTAAATATTTTTTTGAGAAGGTCTGAAGGTAGAATTGTTTTTTCATCATGTTCAGCTCATCCTGGTGAAAACAAAACTTTGACTGATTCTTTTTTCAAATGTTCACAATTTCTCTTCAATGTAGAGGTTAGAATAATCGTTCAGCGAAATTTTACTGAAAAAAAATTCAAAGTTCTACCACAGAAAAAACTACTGAGAGGCAAAAATTCAGTTATATGCAATAAAAGTTCTCAAAAACAGTGATTTTATATTGGGGATTTTTTCATTACAAGTAGGGCGTGTCGTGAAATTGACGAAGTTTTTACGAAACATACGCCATTGTAATCTAAGAAGAGGAAAAATTATATTCTTGGATGGAATTAAATGAGAGCCAATTTTAGCCAAATTTGCATTTTTTCATATTATTTGAAAGCTTGAAGTAATTACGTCATTGATTTTTTTTCTTAAAACCATACCTTTATTTTGGCATATTGAATGAGACCTGATTTTTCAAGAAAAATTTTGTAAATTAAAGAATTGAATCTTATTATTCTTATTCCATTGAAAATTTCCAAATCATTTTCTCATCAATTTTTGATCAATTCTTGATTTATTCCGAAAATTTTGTCACCAGAATTTTTTCAAGTTTTTCCAAAACCCTTGGAAAAATTGTTCACATTGCATTGGGAGAAGGTGAACGCATTCAAAAAAATGAATCCTGCAAGAACGAGACTGACAGAAACTATTTCCCTGCATTCCTGGAAGATCATTGAATCAGTAATTTTGTACTTCTCCATTATGATAATTCGAAATATATTTTTGACTATTCCACTCTTGATCTCGAGAACCAATCAGAATCGACCATTTTCACGGTTTCTTCTGTATTCTAGCGATATTTTTTGTTTATTAAATTTTATCGGACTTGCTCTACCAATACAGAAGCCGAATTGACCCACACGTGACCAACAAACCTCGTTCATCAGCGATAAAATTTTGACAGCGTGTCTGGTCAAGATTGCTTTGGATTCAAATCTGAGACAATAACCTAAGTTCCTACTTTATTTTATTCACTTATAATTCGCGTTAGTGAGATATTTTGTACGAAAGGCGAGACAATTTTATTCTGGCTGGACGTTTCATGTGTAATTTGAAGAGTTTGCATATTTGTTGACGGTCTGATACAACAATACTAGAATTCAAATTCCGTTTTAAAGTAATCTTCTTCAATCACTCAAATTATTGTGACTCACTAATATAATTATCAGCTGATGTAGCGCAACTGTTAGGGTTGTTACGATACGAAGGTCGATGGTTCGAGCCCTCGGCGACGATATCTTTTTTTTAATCGTTTGATGTCACATAAATTCAATTTATTTTGTTTGAATTGGATAGCAATTGTATACACTCTTTTGAGAGCAACCATCCCCAGGATAATAAAAAAAATACTGTCTATCAAATTTGTACATTCCACTTTGTGAATAACTATAAGTAGGTAGTTAATTTCTAAAAAATTAAATTCTGTATTTCATTACTATCATTATGTTCTTCTTCGCAGTTTGAGTTGAAATATACTTAAATTGTGTTTCCTATTCCTTATATCTATTGTCTCATTCAAACATGAAATAGTCATACGAATACAACTCGTGATAGTATTTTTCCTGGAAATATTCGTCGATTGAAATACTCCAGCTTGCTGCTCTAATTTCGCTCATGACATTGATCCAAAACTACTCGCCTACAGCTCGTAGTTTTGATAACAATGTCATTCACGAAATTACTAGGCAACAAGCTGTCGTAACAATCACCGAATATTTCCGGCAAAATATTATCAACATTATTACTACAACTATTATTACTACCTATACAGTGAATCTGATGGCACTTAGAACATTTCAAATTAGTTTTCTCGTATTATTTTATGAAACAAAGATGTATTTTATTATCGTATATTTGTCAGTTAGAACCTTGTTCAAGTATTACAATAGAAAATCCTTCTGGAACCATTTATTTGAGAATGAAGAAAGGAAAAAAAATAAACTGATAAAAACTTCAACCCATTCGAATATACTTAATCAGAACAAAAAATCTGGTCGATTGAAATGGGACGAAATGGATGGAGTCAAAAGTTCACAGCACGATCCTGAGCAACTATACTTGGTCCAGATAGTACCTTCTAGGGCGACGATAATGTAATATTTTCTCAATATTAATATGCCCTCTTTCCTGTCACAGAAACAATAGTGTTTTATACAGGGGAAATATATTAGATTTTAGCTCACGTTTTTTTGTCACACAACCTGTTGCTAAAGTGTACAACTTTGTTCCCTCTTGTATAATAAATAACTATTTTACCTTCTGCTCGGTCCAAATAACTCTCGATGGGTTCGACGCTCGGCGTCTGATACAACGTCGAGTACGAGGTCTGTATCAGGTTGAGCAGGCTGAACCGCCACGTGTCGTGGTCCTTGTGGCACAGGCTCGACACCAGCTGCTGCACCTCGTTGGCCTTGCTCCTGCCAGATGCCACCACCGGCCAAGGTTTCACCACCCACACACAGGGCGTCGAGCTGTTCAGGGGCCTGGTGGTGTCGTCCGGACACAGGAAGCTGTACCTAAAGCGGGTATACCTCGATGAATATAATGGGCGTGTAAATAAATAGTAGTTTGAGAAACTAAAGAAATTTTATGGACAGTCAAACTAAAAAGAAGTAGAAAACAAAATAATAGAAGTATATAAAATATGTATATATTATATATTTCTGTGTATAAAAAACAACGTTTGCCGGGTCAGGTATTGCAATTAATGGAGCTTGGGAAAAACTAATGAAACATGCTTTTATAGATAGTCAAACTAGAAATAGTAGAAAATAAATAGGATAGTTTGAAAGAAACACGCTTTTATAGATAGCCAAACTAAAAAGTAGTATAAAATGAAATAATGAAAGTGTGTTGATAAATATTTAAATAAAAGAAATATTTTTTAAAAATAATATGTTGATGGCAAAACAGCTTTTGCCGGGTCAGCTAGTAAAGTAGAAATATATATATGAAATCAGAAGAAAGAAATCTACCATTAGAAAAATAAAAGACAGGCTAGGCTGTTCCATTCAAAAAATACCATTTCATGTAAATTTTTCGGGTTTACTATGCTTTTCCGCATTTTCTAGTAATAGATCCTGAATGCCCTTAAAAAATACTTCACTTTTACCCCAAATATCAACTAAGATAGCTCCCGAGTAAAATATAAACAGTCACCCTCTACTCGGCTTTTCTAAGTAGTCATGAAAATGGTGGAGGAGCCGAAACTTTATCTTCACGAATTTTCACTGAACTCAAATTTGATATCAGGAAAAAAAAATGTGTTCAATGTATGGGCGTGTACACCTTAGTAGAACTTTTAACTCAAACCATGTTTATAATGATCCTTTTATACATAAATAATGATTGACGACATAATTCGATCGAAAAATTAACGGGAATGTTTTATTTTTGGACATAAATAATAGAACCTTCTGAAAACGGACCCTCTTATGACGTAGAAACCTCATCTCGCCATAGTTAAAAGAAAATACCAAACGCCCGACGGAGACTGAGGCAACTGATATATTAATTCTTTCAACTGCGATCTCGCACTACTTCACTCTGTCAGAAATCATGTATATCATTCATCTCTGTCTGGAATAGTCTTGTTTCAGTATTAGGGTTTTGACGTCACATCATCGCCTCGCTTTCAGAGGTCCGAATAATCGGGGATTTCAATAATTTTTTATGAAACGTAGGGAGCTCACAGCAAGAAACGGTTTGCGGTGGTGAGCTAGATTGGGCAAGTTCTATCGAATTATTAAATAATTTTTTTTTGTGATATAAGCCCATTAGAGACAAGACACACCGTGTCATTTCCACCAAATTCCACCAAAGGATTATCTCGGATTATTTGGACATGTTTCGAACTATCATACATACAGAGTGTGTTACAATTCGGTCGTAATTCTAGAGCGATTTGAAAAAAAAAGTTTTTCAAAATATAATACTCAAAATTATCTATATACACAAAAACTACAGCAAAATCGGAGAAAAAAGAAACAAATATCAATATTCAAAACAAAATATTATATCGACATTACAATTTTTGAATAATTGGATTTTTCAAGTCACAGTATACCGGGTGACACAGTACACATATGTAACAGCCTGTAGTTTTTTTATTTGAAGAGATAAAAATTTGAAATTCACAAGGGTTATATTATCGATGATGGCGCTTCCCTTGAATTCAATGACAATTTTCTTCAACCACCTGTTTGATCGGAAGTAGACCCAACTTTTTTTTTCAAATGGCACCCTGTATATTTCTGTAGCCTTTCTTTTTTGCCTTGGAATTCTCTATTCAACTATGTATCATAATTTGATATTCGTTCATCAATTGGCCGTTAAATTGCATTTTACTGAAATACATGAAGTTGGCTGTGGCCCGAATGCAATGACATTTCGATGCTTAATAGGCTTAGAAATCCAAAGATCATTACTTAGACGACATTGTCAGAATATTTTCCATACCCTAATCGGTCCCAGAAGATTGCCTAATAATTTCATTGATTTTAAAAAAATCATCCGAAAATAGCTCACTATAATAATAACCCCATCATCACCTGTCTGGGGTCTCTGGGGATGTTTCTGCACCCCCAGGGGCGAGTCCGAAATGCTTGTCATATAGTGTCCGTAAACACATCAAGCAACCCCTAACTTTACCTGTCTGGGGCCGCTTCTGCCTCCCCCCTGGGGCCAATTCAAAATGCTGCCTGACGTCATCAGTACTTAAAATTCACAAGGATTCCGAATCTAGATATTTTTGCCCCTAATTCAAAGGATAGCCAATGACGGCTAAATGGACTGTCTGACGGGTTATAAATACATGACTGTTCATTCAGCGAAAATCGCCAAATCGCCCTGTATTTTGAAGGGACGGCAAGTGGCGTCATCTCTTTCCTGTGTCAAATGAGCTATTCAACATAACCTGCATTCATGATCCTGCATTATTTGTTGACAAATTTTCTTACTGTCAGCCTGTCACTCATTGTCACTCGAGATTGGAGAGGTTTGTTCGAGATACCAAGTAAAACTGTGAAAAGGCCAACAAAATGAAGTGGTTAGGAGTGTTCATGCCAAATAACGCTATTATATGCATAAATAATAATGCCATTCAAGTGGAAATCATCTTCGTCAATTCGTGAATAGCTAAGGACATGTTCAATTATTGAGCCGTCATTGGGATAGCATTTTTCCTAGACGTACGTAAAATGTCATATTCCGAATCTATAATAGTTATTTATTATACAAGGGAAAAAAGTAGTAGATTTTAGCTCCAGGTTGTGTTGTCTCCCGACGCGTAGCGGAGGGATACAAAAAACCGTGAGCTAAACTGTAATATTTTTCCCGTGTATAATACACTATTTTTTTCTGTGACAGAAGAAAGGACGAATCAATATTGAGAAGATATTACATTATTTTAAAATCTGAAAATTATCGACGTGAAATTTTAAGTTTTTAACAGTAGGGACACCTGCGTTGTAGACATCTTTATCATTCTTTTGAAGTAATCAAATATCTGATGTCACTCCTGTCAGTCTAATTCTGTGATTTGATTTCAAAAAATTTCGAATTTAGTGGTTGTTTAGTAATATACGTAACCGCGAAGTCGAATGGAAGATGGAAGGACTTGCAGTTCTTTCTCGGAGACGGTATTATTGACTCATTTTTCGGAACTATAGCACAACAAAAGCCACCAAC
This sequence comes from Phaedon cochleariae, assembly GCA_918026855.4. Taxonomy (NCBI): domain Eukaryota; kingdom Metazoa; phylum Arthropoda; class Insecta; order Coleoptera; family Chrysomelidae; genus Phaedon; species Phaedon cochleariae. The sequence continues at coordinate 1,203,125 of OU896713.1, read as the reverse complement.
AGTGTTCATATATGTGATATATATCCGGGAAAAAAGTACTCACTATTTTTTCCCACGGGAAAAAAGTAATTTATGAAAAGTGACATTTTATAACCTGCCAACAGAGATGAGATGCTAAATTCTTTTCCCGTCAAAGAAAAAACATAATTTTTGTTCAAATCGTCGCAACCTGTCTATTTGAATTCATATTTGGCGCGCACAAGCGTGGTTAACAATAAGGAGTCGTCAGCATCATCACGTGACATCCGGCATCTCTGAACAGTCAGTCGGGAATTAGGGATCGTTGACGAGGTTTTGTTCGGTTACCATTTTCATACATGTATATGGTCTGTGATAATATTCGTAACTGCTATTATAAGTGAAGTATTGAACAACGAAGTTGTTTTATTGATTATAAGAACACAACACTAAGTACTCGGAATACACAAAAACCTTACAACAAAAAAGCCGAACACACCGAATAACCCCTATCTTTACCTGTCTGGGGCCGCTTCTGCCCCCCCCTGGGGCCAATCCAAAATGCTGCCTGACGTCATCCAAGCGAGCCCAGCTGACGTCCCCAGCTCCGTCGGTAAGGCAGAGCAGGGAACCCCTTCTGCCCCAGTACTTGTCTTGGGTGGAACAGCTCGCGGGGTTGCCGCATAGTTCGCACAGCGATGGGTACTTCTTTTCTGCAAAAAAAAAAGGAATAACGATGGAGAATTTGTTTCTAAGTGTTGCACATTTTGAAACGTTCAATATAGTTTCTATAGGTAGAAAATAGGCGAATGGACTACTTTTTTTTTTCTTAAATATACCACCTTTCATTTTCATATTTTGTGAAAATTTTTTGGTCGATTTTAAGGTGCTTAATCATCATTAATACCACGGTAATTTTCAAACGGCTAGAAATTTATCATATATAATACCAGAAGTGATAATATTTCCAGGAAAAATAGTATCACGAGTTGTATTCGTATGACTATTTCATGATTGAATGAGACAATATATATAAGAAATAGGAAACACAATTTAGGTATATTCCAACTCAAACTGCGAAGAAGAACATAATGATAGTGATGAAATACAGAATTCAATTTTTTAGAAATTAACTACCTACTTATAGTTATTCACAAAGTGGAATGTACAATTTTAACAAACAGTATTTTTTTATTATCTTGGAGATGGTTGCTCTCAAAAGAGTGTATACAATTGCTATCCAATTCAAAAAAAAATAAATTGAATTCATGTGACATGAAATAATTAAAAAAAGATATCGTTGCCGAGGGACTCGAACCACCGACCGTCGTATCCTAGCGCATCAACCCTATCAGTTGCCCCACATCATCTGGTAATTTATCAGTCACAATAACTTGACTAATTGAAGAAGATTACTTCAAAAAGGAATTTGAATTCTAGTATTGTTGTGTCAGAGACCGACAACAAATATGCAAACTTTTTAAATTACACATGAAACGTCCAGCCAGAATAAAATTGTCTCGCCTTTCGTACAAAATGTCTCACTAACGCAAATTATAAGTAAATAAAATAAAGTAGGAACTTAGGTTAATGTCTCAGATTTGAATCCAAAGCAATCTTGACCAGACACGATGTCAAAATTTTATCGCTGATAAACGAGGTTTGTTGGTCACGTGTGGGTCAATTCGGCTTCTGTATTGGTAGAGCAAGTCCGATAAAATTTAATAAACTAAAAATATCGCTAGAATACAGAAGAAACCGTGAAAATGGTCTATTCTGATTGGTTCTCGAGATCAATAGTCGAATAGTCGCCAGTAAAAACTGACGCGACGATTTTGTAAGTTCGATTGGGAACTTCAGAAAAAATAGTTATTCAATGATTCATAAAATCACAATCACAAGTATTAGTAATATTCCTAATTAGCAATAAAAATTTGATTGTCTCAAAATGTTCCCCTATGATTTGTGGTTCATTGCTTATGATTTTGTGTAAATAATAATTATATTAATTCACACTAGAGGACATTCGAATCGGTGAACGTGACAACAGCGCACGAATTGTGAGCATGGTTTTGACAGTTCTCAGCATTCAGGACAATGTTGCCAAGTCTCCAACATTTACATGATATTCTGTCATGGAGAATAAGAAATATTTCGACATGTTGGTCGCTCAATAAAGTCAAGAATGAACTAAAATATCATGGGTTCCTCCTATTATGTTCAATTCAAAGACAGGACTCCAAAATCTCTTTGATAACTCGATTATAATTGGAGACTTGACAACCTTGCTTCATGAGTGGAAATGGAAGATTATCTGACCAATAATTAAACAGCACAAAACCTGACGTCACGATTTATTCGACGTATCGTCAAATGGCGGTCATGACGGTACGTTTGAAATGAGCTTTGAAATTCAACAATTTTGAACAACGCATGGACAGATTATTTACGTAAAAAAAAAGCGCGAGAAGTGTTGCAAAAACTAATTTAGGTCCGAACGACGCAGTGGACTAAATAAATGCCAATAATCAGTCCACTCGCTCATATGGTTTGAAAGAAAAAATATGATATATTTTTCTTGTTGAACTCGCCGTTTCCGAGTGTATAATTATTCACATTCGCAAAAATGCTGGGTAATTTTGCACTCATCATGCGATGGGTTTTTTTTTTTCGAAATTTTTTTTTGTACTTACGTATTTTTGTCTGAAAAACACGAATTTGATAATGAAAATGTGAACAAACTACTATTTATCGAGATATTTCAAGAAAAAGTTCGAAATTTTGCCTTCTTTTCCCCCTTGTGTTGGATGCATTTAGAGGTACTTGCTCTTTTTATTTTGTCATTGGACACTTCATATACTCATGATGTACTTCAATGACACATTTTAAGCTGGAAAATTCAACAGGAAATATGATTTTTATGGCGAGTTTTTACTATTTAGTAAGCAAGCATACCAGATGACGGCCATTTAATCTATATGCAATCCAAATACGATATGTCAATTGTGAATAGATTGCTTTGGAATGACATTACACACGCCATTATTTCAAATGATATTCTTCCTTCTTTTCACTAAACATGGATAAATCATATTTCTAGTTGACTCATATAATAAAAAAAAATGTGCCCAACATTGTGTGATATATATAAATTGTCCAATGATGGAAAAAGAAGATACTACACTGTTTTACCACTAACCAAACCGATTTTTTAACGCCTCGACACGTGTTTCGCTAACTATGTTAGCATCTTCAGGAGAAGATTAAAACTGTTTTAATCAGTTTTAATCTTCTCCTGAAGATGCTCATCTTAATCTTCTCCTGAAACACGTGTCGAGGCGTTAAAAAATCGGTTTGGTTAGTGGTAAAACAGTGTAGTGTATTATCGTGCCAAAGGTTCCAGTCTTCGATATATGGAAGAAGAAGGTCAAATTGTTCTAAATGCGATCCAAAGACAGGCGGAAAAGAAGGTGAAATTTGTAACTTTATAGTGAAATATCTTAATAAATAATGGTTTGTTCACATTTTCATTATCAAATTCGTGTTTCTCAGACAAAAATACGTAAGTACCAAAAAAAAATTTCGGAAAAAACCCATCGCATGATAAGTGCAAAATTACCATAATCTGAAGAATAATAATAAACCAAGTTGTTATCATGCAAAAAAATTGTTAATCGAAGAATCGCCCTTTTTTTGTTTCAATGAAAACGTCATATATATTGTCGTTTGTCTCTGGAAGATAGATCTGGAAAATTGGGAGATAGCCACAGGATATACTTACTCAGATTGTAATCCAGAATTGGATTTTCTACCCAAGGCCCAGCTTTGCAGGCTGATTTGAAGAATTCTGCTGCAGCTTTAACTCTATTTTCGGTTAGAGTGAGTTTTGGTTCGCAAGATGGCGATACTACCGTAGCTTCGAAAAACTGAAATAACAATTGAAGAATTCGATGATACGATGATTGAGTTGACCAATTTAACTTACATTGGACAAAATTCTGGTCCAGTCATTCAAGTATCCATAGCCAGGATGACAGTATCGTTTGCCTTTTAGGTCGTGTCTGGTCGTTATACCGGATGTATTTTCTATGACTGCCACTACCTCGTATTCATTCTCTTCTAAAAAAATAGTCCAGTATTATTCGTGATATTTGTTTACCAATCAGAAATTTCAATGATTTCAACTCAATAAACTGAAAACAGGCAAGAAAGCATGATGAACAAAAACAAATCAACAACAACTCGTAAGAGACATTCAATTTCCAAATGATAGTTTATTATCTATGATACATCTCATGAATTTATAATAAGAAAATAACGTAGATCAAACTATAGGTACTTATATGTTTTTGGAATATTTCATGCATGAAAGATTCTGTCACTCAATTTAATGCCATGTTCCTTAACTTTAAGAAATCGTACCAGAATTGAAAGACCTCAGTTCGTTGGTAACCAATAGCTGTATTCCTTCATTGGAAGCAGTTATTAAATCTTCTGGAGAGAACACTGAGAAATCTGCTGTTCCTTTCTGTATTCTTCTTAGACAGTCAGTCCTAGAGAACGATGATACAACCAAATTAGTCATGGAAAATTCGTAAGATAAGTATATTTTCAGTTATCGAAATGACTCGAATGGAGCTTGCATATAGGTTGTAATAGAATGCGAATTTGGGATGAAAAATTGGGTTTTGGCCTTGATTATATACACTAGTGTGAATACTCAATGGTTTTGGTCTGATTTCCATGGTTAGGTTTTTTTAAAAACGTGTGTTTGATATCTATCCGATATAAATTTCTCGAGGTATCCCACCGGTTTCAGACTTCTTGGGTACCCGGTATATTGAAATTTTCTCTTGGAAACTACCTAACATATTTCGATTAAAAGTAACCAACATTCGCATTCTCATTTTAATGATCAGCTGATTTCAGGAATGATAAAGTCCAAACTGCAATACTGCAGAGGAAATATCACAGGAAGATATTTACTTTAGATTTGTCTGTTCTGGAAACTAGAATTCTTTCACAGTCTCAAATAAGATAAGTGGATGATCAAATAGACGTAAGTAACTTATTGAATACCCAAAATCTAGAATGAGTCATCAGATCTGAATACCAGTTTGCTGGATTTGTTACATAACTGACAAATCAGATATAAGATATTATTAAATATGTATATGTATTTGTTGGAGTTGGAACGGTTTTAACCTTAGCGCATATATAACGTATGAATGTTGATTTCGCAATAATAACAGGTAATTCCGAAGTACTTATACAGTATTACCGACTACTTATAATTAATTATGATGACAGAATAGGATCGACTGTGCATTGAAATTCAATTCCATAATCTATAGCCAAATTCATATTTTATCTTTCTCGAGTCTTGCTGATGTCGGCAATGGCAATATGAATTTGCAGAAACGTTGATCCGCATAGGATGATTATATCAACATGATTTTCTATCAATGTTGAGGCATTTCTTATTACATAACATAGCCATAAAAATTATCTTGATTGCTGAAGAGGATCAACTTCATTAAACGACATTTGAATTTTTATGAAGGATATGAATTTCACATTTTGAACAAACAAAATCCTTGACAAACTCTGACATCATTCTATTTCATGATTTAACCACTGAAAAATACAAAATACTAACCTGTCTGGTGCTACAACGCATTCTACCTTGCTATCGGGTGCTTTATCTAAGTTTGGGCAATACCTGTAGGACTTCTTAAAGTGTCCTTTCCCATCAACCACACATATTCTATCTGAAATACGAGAGAACAAAGTTCACTAAAGTTTCTATTTCTCTCTCTTTCTATTGTTGTTGATGTTGTAAAATTCTCTCTTTCTATACTCCTTCGATATTTCGTGGAATAATCTTCTGAAATACCATACATCTATTATAAGCAAACCAGATTTTTCTTGATTACTAGTGGTTGCCGGTTGGCGACTAAACAAAAAGGAAACTGATGTCGAAACTTCAAGAAACTATCAGATTTCCACTTAAAAAAAGAAGGACAATTTCTATGAACGTTTGTCCATGAGTTGTTCCTTTTTTAAGATACAGCGCAATGAGCTGGATATAAGAAAATGTTGAAACAGCAACGATAATTGTTAAAAAAGCTAGGAACGCACGATGTTCTTCGAACATTATACGAATTTTCTTTCGTGCGCTCCAAGAGATGAAAAAAGAATAATGGAAAAAATTATGAAAGCCTCTTCAAGAATTTGAAAGTCCCTTTGGAACTATCATTCGCAGTGAGATCAATTGCTAAAAGTGCATCCCAAAAACTTGGTTTTCTGTTTCGGGCCAGGAGCTATTTCACTTCCAGTCAGCTGCTTATGATCTATAAGGCACAGATCCGACCTGTCCTGGAATACTGTTCCCATATTTGGAGTGCAGCACCCAAACATACCCTGAAACTGTTGGATTCTGTCCAAAAAAGGGCAATTCGTCTCGTGGGTGATGCCTCGCTCACAAACTCACTCACTTCTCTGGAACACCGTAGAAAATTTGGCGATCTGGCTCTATTTTACAGATATTTTCATGGACGATGCTCTTCTGAAATCGTCGAGTTGAGGCTTCTCACTCCTTCGTGGTCACTTTGGAGACCTGCAGAACATCTTTTTCCAAAGATTCGTACATTCAACAAGCAGCGAGGCTCTGGAAGACATTGCCAAGGGAAGTGTTCCTCGAGGCATTTAACCTCCAGAAATTTAAGAAGAACAACAATTCCTACCTTATTTCCCTTGGTTCTCACGATGTTCTCTGGACATTACAGGATATCCCTTTTCGTGGGAACCCGAACATAAAAAAAAGTTGTTTTCTTATTTTTGGTCAAGGAATCGAATGCCAAAGAATTGAACATTCAATGGAACACCCTGTAGGTATATAACTACCATCAGTTTTTACGTTATCAAAAAAAATCTCTATAGCGATAAAAACATCACCCAAACAAGTTATTTATTTATAAATAACGACAAGATAATAACACTGACTAAATTACCTATAATGATCTGTTAATCTTATGACTAATGAACATCTTCATGACCTTGACATGTAAAACAGACATTCTGGAAACCGAAGAATTGTGTAGGTACTCATTGGCTCATAAAAAAAACTGCGAAATTCGATATGGAATAAATGGGGGCGTATCAATCAATCATTATCAACAATTCACTCACATTTCTCGCAAGAAACAATCGATAGCGAGGCTGCTACTAGCAACAAGCACGTGGTGATCCCACCAGAGCTGATCATGGCACTACTTGATCCGCACACAGTTCCACCAAGACTGAGTACTGACCAAGGCCTCTTCATTTGTCCAACTCGATCGCCGAAATCTTGTATCTCTTGGTAGGCCATGCCAAGAGACGTCACACCTCGATTGGTATCTGCTCGGACTTCCCTCGTCTGGGATTTCCCTTGACCGAGGTCAAAAACAAGCGCGATACTCGGAAACGCAAGGTAATCCACATATCTTTGACCAAAAAAATGAACCCGACATATTTCTGAACATATAAGAGATATGTATACACCGTGTCCCAGCTAAAATGAGCCGCCGGTAAAAAATCAACCGCGCGATCGAATGACTTGAAATTTGGGCACACAGTATATTATGTGATGATGCTCACTCGACTCGAAATATGCAATTGAATAAATCGTAGGTATACAGGGTCACACCGAAGTGCACCTCAACTTTCTTATTTGAATAGAATGGCGACCATGAAATGTTGAAGAAAACCAATTTTTAAAATGTCGACGTTTCGAAACTTTATTGTTTCATCTTCAGGACACTGAAGTAAAAACAAGAACATACATATCAAAATGATATTTTAAAATGAGGGGATTTGATAAAAGCAAAATAAGTTATGTAAAATAACAATCGTTGAAAATAAAACACTTATCACACTTTACAGAAAACAACATTGATAGATACTTACATTTAGGGTGGCTTTCCTGGTTTGAAAATAGTGAAATAAATAAAATCGACATTCCTTCATATGTTCGTGTCTGTCATGAACCTGTGTGTACTTATTTATACTTTATGTATAATTCAATGTTCGACGTGGTAAATAGCCAGGAAAGTAGTTGTTTTCTGTTGAATATTCAGAATGATAGTATGTGCATATCTTCATATGAAGGAGAATGCAAATTCTCTACTTCAGAAGATTTTGTTTTCAAATTCTTATCGTGTGTGTTCGATAGATGTAATTCAATGTTCGTCGTGGCATATAGCCAGCAAAGTAGTTGTTTTCTGTTGAATAAACCGAGAGAATTGATATTTGACATAGAGAATCAGAATTCTCAATGTTTTTCTTTATATATATATCCATTTTTTGTGTTCATAATTATATCTGAGAATAGGTATTCCTATTCAATATAAGAGATACTCTTTCTGATAGAGAAAACGATTAGCAGTCTGTAGATTTCTACCGTCATCTGATAACGAAATGATACATGTCCCAAAGGAAAGTAAAAACATTGTAGTTCATCAAACAGCACCTGTGCCAATCACTATCCTGAACAGAATGATGAAAAAATTGCACTTTCCTGTGCGGAAATGTGCACTAGATTTCGTGATTTGATAACGAGATAAGAATTATACCATCCGATACCAATTGAATAGATAGATAGATAGATAGATAGATAGATAGATAAATAGATTTATTCAGGTCGATATATCAGTATTACAAAATTATGTTTGGATATTTATAAAACAATGTAGAATATTCCTATTCCTTAATGAATAGGATTTTTGTGGTTGTTGATATTTTTAATATATGTCGGTAGCTGATTGTAAAGTTTAGGGCCAAGGTAGGTGACGAATTTTCGGTTGTGAGTCAATCTGCAGCGTGGTATGTTCATAACTTGGCTTGCGATCATTCGTGTATTATTAGTATGTATTATTTGCTCCTATCATTCCGGACATACTTCCGTCAAGTGATAACAAGTTGAAACAAGAAGCGAATGAAAGGGAAAAATGCCCCTTTTGAGAATATCTAAACGTGCCGCGATTAAAACTGATCTAAGTCAGTGGCAAAGAGTCAATCTTTTCGTGAATATTTCGCCCTCGTCTAAACATAATATCCGATGGACCAGTCTGAAACTCATATCGTTCTCATATGGTGCTAACACTACAAGCACACTTTAGAGAATATTAGACTGTGCTACAAGTATTCTAATCCACATGTTGAGTTTCACATTGGTCCATCGGATATTAAATAAAATCATTCGTATCAGGGATATGGGAATTATATATCTCACTAACAGGTTATATGATTTCATTCGAACCAACACATTTCGGATTCCAAACCCTCCGCAGTAACACCTGAAGTCCAGTTATCTTTCAGCCATTCTTCATGATATACACAATTTTCATCTCTCTATGATATAACTAAAACGATAATATCCATGATTAAACGATAATATCCATGATTCAAGAAAATCTGCATAAAAATTATTAAACGGCTAGTCATTAACATTTCAACATCAAAAGTGAGGCAGCGACTAAATCAAATGCAGCAAAGTCTTCATGACTTGATGGTGGTACTTCCTTACAAAAGGTACCTACCAAATACCCAAAAACTAAAAAACAGTTACAATAATATCTGATTAATACAGAGATACCTACCTACCTATAGATGATTCCACTATTTTTCTTCAACAATTTTCAAAATTGATTATGAACAGATGAATTTAAAGTGGAGTAGTCTAGTTGTTGAAGTTGACCCATTGCAGGAGTAGAAACCGATTATTGTATTGGTATTGAACTTAATGCTTTCGATAATAGATGGAAGCACATGTCTTTTCAGAAGCATGATTGGAGATTGTATCATTCCCAAATTTTTCTCAATACAATGAATATAGATATAAAGAACGCCTGGTAGAGAAATGGAAAATAAAAAAGTAATGGTAGCTAAAAACTGATTTTAATTCTTTAATTTTTGGAAATTGAACTCTGATCTTTACCGAGCAAAACAAATATAACACACCCAGTACATGATTGATTTGTTATAAATGACGATTGTATTATATCACTACCCAAGAATAAATATTGGATCGAAAGTAACATCATTAAAATACATTCAAATAATAATTTCGATTGGGAAATGAGTGGTTTGGTTAGTTTCATTTCATAGTCTCATCAAAGAGATAACGGATGTGGCTGAATTTATTTTTAGATTACTTAGGTACTTTGTTGTGTTTAGACTTCAAATCAGCTGAAGTTGATATGAGTATGAGATGTTTTTGTACACTTATCTCATTTATATTAGCTTAAAAGTTCAAGAAACTTAGTAAAGGTCGTTTTATAGTCGACAAATTCGAATCAACGATAATGATACTTGTTTGTATAGAAATTATGTTAAATTGAAAAATATATCTACCTACTGTATAGTCTCCCTATTACTTAGTCTCCAGAGCATGTGGGACACAATATATCTGGAATGAGCAATATGTTCTTTAAATCTTGCGACCATGTCCCAACGTATTTGTCCAATATAGTTCATCTTAGAGTCAATCAAAATATTTATAGTATTAATTGTACCTTTGAAGTCACCATGAAGACTAATTTTATTCAAGGTATTTTGGGGCATATTTTTGTTTTTAATGCTCTCACATTTTCTTATCAATGTTTTATTGCTTCGTTTCGTGGAAGGGGGGGGGAGCCCTAGAACCTCTTTCACCAGTGAGAAGGTACGCCACTGAAGTCGAGACCTACCTATACATGCCTATACCATCGTCCTATACCTTTTAGGTCCTAATAGAAGGGATGGAGCTATATAAATAGCTCGAAACGGAGGTTCTCATCAAGTTCAACGCCCATTAAAAATTTAAAATACAACACTAAATAAGTGTGTGATACCAACGTGGACAAAATACTTGGCTCTCGAGTAGTTGTCAGACTCGTTTCATTTTTAATTTTTATTGTGTTGCTTTTCAATGCACAACGAAGTACGCGATAGTGTTGCATTATTTGATATGAACATAATATGAAGAATAATAATTTGATGTGCGAATGAGAAGAAAACGCGAGCTTCTGTTCTTTTTTGTGTTATAAATGGTGATCCTCCTAATGGAGCAGTTATAAAAATAATAGTACCAGGTCTGTACAATATTTGTTTTCGATATCGATATCACAGTACTTATTCAATATTGATATAGAAAATAGAAAGTGACTTGCGCATATTGTTTCACTTTATCATAATCAGTACTGGATTTACTAAATTAAAATTTTTTCAAAGCATAAATATATACAGTGTGACACACTTCTAATGGAAACACCCCTGTATATTACGTAATCGTTGGGTAAGGATTCTGAGATTTGCTGGAGCGAGAGAAATACCAAAAATGCACTAAATGAATAAGTGAGGTCATCTTCAGTGATATACACTGCTCGCCAACAGCCATGGAACCACCATAATTTCCGGAAAATGATATTAGGAGTCGAAATAGGTTGAAAATCACTTCGGATTCGGAATCAGGACGCCCAATCCACTAACTATTCATAGTTTTCCAAGAACATTTTCAGTTCAGAAAAATCGAATTTTGTCTCACTTCTCATGAAAGCACCCCCGTATCTCACGTAATTATTAAGGTAGGGTTCTGAAAGGACCCCGCACTTTTAGTACGTGAAATGGTTCTCGGTGAAATTTTCTGAATTTTCAGTATGTTGTAGAATTCGATGAACTGATTGAACCTGCAGAATCGTAAAGTTATGAACAGATTCTGAGATACAGGGCGTTGAAGTTACAAATCGGTATTTTCCATTTAATTATTTTCTCGAAATTCAAAGATGCCAAGTACAATTTTCTTCGCTCATATCATTAACGAACCTCCATATTACTCAACATAATTCAGATGGTTCAATGATGTAATTGTTTACAGAGTGAAACATATAAACATTTCAGTGATGTCTGAAAATTCGATGTTATAATGAAATATCGAAAAAATAATTTAGGCATGCAATATTCTCATTCCATCATGAATCACAATTCATACATTTCATACAGGGTGATTTGAAAAATTACCACTACAAAATAGGATGATAATATATAGTATTTGTATGATACAATTTGGTAGTAGTAATATCATTTAATTATTAAATTCATATATCTGCTATTGTTATTGAATTTCTAATGTTCACCCTGTATATGAATACTAAACTTATTTTCGTCTCCACATTCTCACGTTTCACTATTTGTGAAAAATATCGGCCACTATGCGAATGTAAGTGAACAAGTCTCTTCAACTCTTCATGCAAATGGTAAGTTCCTGAATTAATAACTATGACACCCGTCATGATAGGAAACTGAATTTTCAAGACAGCGTTGAGGAGCGAATGATGAATATATCGAAAAATAATTAGGGAATTTCACCGCGTTAATATTGAATAACAGGGTGATTTGAAAAAACACGATTTTTTTTCATTTTCATCATCGAAAATCTTCATGATCACACCGTATATATCTCAACGAAATCATGTTCATACGGTATCAGCTATCTTTGGAGACACACAATTCACTCGAATATACAGGATGTGTATGAATAAATCGGTCTTAGGTGTCACCAATTTTTCAAATCACCCTGTATGAGATGTATGAATTGTGATTCATGATAGAATGAAAATAGTATATTGCATGCCTAAATTATTTTTTCGATATTTCATTATAACATCGAATTTTCAGACATCACTGAAATGTTTATATGTTTCACTCTGTAAAAAATTACATCATTGAACCATCTGAATTATGTTGAGTAATATGGAGGTTCGTTAATGATATGAGCGAAGAAAATTGTACTTGGCATCTTTGAATTTCGAGAAAATAATTAAATGAAAAATACCGATTTGTAACTTCAACGCCCTGTATCTCAGAATCTGTTCTTCAAAGAACTTTACGATTCTGCAGGTTCAATCAGTTCATCGAATTCTACAACATACTGAAAATTCAGAAAATTTCACCGAGAACCATTTTACGTACAAAAAGTGCGGGGTCCTTTGCAGGAGGAAGGGAAAGATAAAGTCAGTTACGTTAGATACGGGGGTGCTTTCATGAGAAGTGAGACACAATTTAATTTTTCAGAACTGAAAATATTCCAGGAATAATATAAATAGTTAGTGAATTGGGTGTCCTGATTCAGGATCTTAAGTGATTTTCGACCTATTTCGACTCCTAATATCATTTTCCGGAAATTGGGGTGGTTCCATGGCTGTTCACGAGCAGTGTATATCACTGAAGATGACCCCACTTCTCACCACCCTTATTGTCAATATGTTTTCATTCGGTAATCGTTAATATTTGTTATCTGCCTACTTGCGAATTGCAAATATATGTTTTTCATACATTTTGGAATTTAAATCACTGTTATTGCTTGATTGATACGGATTTTTTTCTTGGAAAATAGTTAAGAATGTATTCAACAGGAATTAATAGTTATTTTTGTATCTAGAGCGCGAAATGCTACTTTGGTGATCGAGATCTGATTTTTTTTAAAAATAGTCGAGATGACCAAAGTATTTCGCGCTCGAGTTGCAAACAACATTTTTTCTACAAACGTCAAAAAATATAGTTCTAAAGTAAAAACATGCTTAGCTTGATATAAAAAATAGTGTTGAACTAGCAAAAGGCCTCCTCTCCCTATCTTCCCTAGCTACGCACGATGTTCCACGAGCATAATAGGAATTTCCTTTCGTCCGCTCCAAGAGATAAAACAAAGTTATTTTTGAATATTCAGAAATGAATGATTTCGTGGATGTTTGCTCGATTGAGGACCATAAAGTTGAAATATAAATATCTCATATATGTTACATAACAATGCGCGAAGTAGGTACTTCGCGCACTGTTTTACTTCGCGCATTGTTTTGTGCAAGGTATCATGGTAACGTAGGAAACTGAAATAAAGTGTCACTTCGCAATTTGTTATCAATGCGCGAATCTTGTCATTTTTTGACGTTTTGTAAAAAAAAATCAGATTTCCTGCAACATAGAAACATTTCCAAATTTTATACGAAACCATGAAAAGCCATAGGCTATACAATTTTGTACAAATTGAAACTTGAAAGGATTCGTAGCGCGATGCCAAATTCCCACGATGTCCAGTTCCCACCATCCCCACTTTCATGTCAAATAAGAAGATTGCCGAAGGGCGCAACGTTGCCAGGTTATGAGAAAATGTCAGAAAACACAAGATTCCCACCACACCTACTTCTCATAGATTCCCACGATGCCCAATTCCTCCAAAGCCCAATTCCTATCATGCCCACCTTCCTTGGATTTCTACCATGCCCACTTTTCATACATTCCCATACAAAACCTACACAGAACACACATGGCTGAAGGACTTGTCGTAAGGACGATTGCCAGTTGATGTGTACGTACAGTCGTATTCAATAAAAAAGTGTACAAGTATTAAACATAGAAGATTTCGGCATTCTAGTTCTGGTTGTGTAAAATTGGCTCAGCGAATGCTTTGTGTTTTTGAGAACCTATGATTACTGTACTGTCAAAATTTGGTAAACATTCATTCCCGATAGCCCGTTTTACGCAAATAGGATGACGTTAATTTCTCCCTCCAATATACTTGTACGCTTTTTTTTTTAATACGACTGTACATACCAACAAAGTACATTGTATACTACTACCTAAGAATACAAACAGAAATAGAAATCATAAATAATGGCCTACTGCCTATACTGGTCTAGACCCTTGAATTTTATAGGAATCTATTTATTAGATCTAAGTAAACAACGCAATTTGTTGATCTCGGTGCGTGCTGTATGACTATGAAATTTGCAATAACAATATCATCAATGAGTCATTAGGAAAATTCAAGATATCGGATATTAATAATTATTTATTAATATCAGTGTGTTTAGATCTATGACTGAACATACAAGTATGTATAATAGTGAGTAATATTTTTTTTTATCTGATGTGAAAACTTCACAAACGATGAGATTTCCAGAAAATTCTGAATCACACGATAAGTTTCGCTAACACAGTAGCTTCAGCAGGTGAAAATGAAAATGAAAAAAAAGTTATTCGTAACTAAGTCATAGTGAGCTATGACCTACATTTGAAAAACTAAAGTTGGTGCTGCTATCTCAAATTCTAGAAGAGTTGGTATGAATTTCATATTTTTTTCGAAATCACTTCGAAAAACTGCCATGAGAATGTGAAATTCCTATTTGAATATTTTCATAAATGAAGAAGTTACGGAGGAGATGAAAATGATCAAAATCTGTTTTTTGCGTATAAAACAAAAACGAATAGATTTTATCAAAATATTTTTTCACATTATAGTTGGCCTTGACAAACTCCACATTTGGTGTCATTTAACCGACCTCGTATCTCTCACCGTTAAAAAGATACCCATGGTGAGCATGGTAAGTGGGACACACTGTATAAGTTTAGGCAAGCCAAGGTTAGTTTATTTCAGAATTTTGTGACAATCTCATCGTTTGTGTGAAGTTTTTAGATTTGCTATTGATTTCCATCAAGTAACGGCCGAGTCAATTCAAAACTTTTTTTATCTTTTTGAGCGCACGGAAGGGAATTCCTATTATGGAAGGATAGGGAACAGAATGGGTATAAGGTATTCCAAAGCTTTGCCGTTATATATAATAGACAAGCGTGTTTTGTTAGAAAGTTATTCGACGTATTTTGAGGTTGACGACAACAAAATTTGCTGTGAGCTTGCCTATTTACTAGATATTTCTAAAAAAAATGTATGTCCTCTAAACTGATTTCACAGTGATGCTTATGGAATTTTTCCCAGAAATCAGTAGCATTTATATAGTAGCTACGAGATGTGCTAGAAACTGATTTTCGCATCATATTGTTTCTATTTGTGATAAAATTTATCGACCTTGCTATATAACTGATAAAAGATAAGTTTGATTAAGGAAACCATACACGTCCTACAACACATATGTATTATTCGTATCTGTTATGTGAACTCATCAGTACAATGAACACGTAAAAATGCATTTTTGTTACAGTGGACCAATCTAAAGCCAGGATTCTGTGCAACAAAGAAGATGAAGATCAACCATAAATTACTGCCTATCAAGGCACACTTCTTTTTCTTTATGGCAGGTTAGTCTATCACTACATACATATTAGGAAGACTAGAATAAATTCGAGCTGATACAATACATACTGTTTCGGTTTGCTAAGACTCATCACCCGTGCTAGGTCAGCTGACAATAGCTGGGCGTTGATAGATCAATGGATCCATTGCTAAAATTTATGATATATTTCCCCCTCTTTTTTATCATTATTTTTTGTTCCAATTCGCATTATTTCAACTTATTCCGATGAGGACAACACATGGAATAATCCTTTGCAGCCTTAGGTAAATCACCCTGTACACATATCAGCAATTTTTATCTTATATCCATACGAAAATATACAGAATTTGATTTTGCATTTGGTTCGAAAGGATTCATGAATACAGTCTGTCCAAGATAAGGTTGAACAGCATGGGGATCTCGAAAACGGTAAGAGATACGAAATCGGTTAAATGGGGAAAAAGTTGCGCATTCGGAGGCTCATATCAAGAGCCTTCGAAAATTTTGAAAATTATTTTTAGTTTTTGAGTTATATCGAAAAAAGTGAATTTTTCGAATTTCTATTTTTTTTTTTCCGTTATTATTAGAGATACAGCAAAACTGAGAATACTTTTTCATAGCAACTTTTGATGACGGTCAACGTGGTGATACCGATTTTTTCATGCGACGTTTCGTATTCGTGGAACCATCATCAACTTTTGTTTTTTAAATACGGTCCTGATAATTTTTTCACAGATTCTAAAAGGTTTTTTTATTCTGAATTCAACCATGTATTATACAAGGTGGTTCATTTGTGTTTCGACCTATTTCCATCCATCATCAATGTTTTTTCGAAACTCCAAAGGAAAAATGCCATCAGTTCCACTTATTTTGAAGGAAAATTAGTCAACACACAAATACCTCATCAACTGGTTTCAATCAACAACCCATTTCATTTTGCGGAAACAAAAATTCCATCCATACAAATTCAGAATATGTCAAGCGCTAAAACCCGGAGATGACGAAAGGCGCAAGACATCCTGTGAGTGGTATACCAGGAAATGTTAAAATTTTGCAGATTTCTTTCGAACAATCATCTGGACTGATGAAAGCATGGTCACTAATCATGGTAGCTTCGATAGAAAAAATACACATTATTGTTCACGAGAAAATGAACATTTATACATTACAGCGAGACACCAACACCGTTTCGGCTTTAATATGTGGGTTGCAATATTTGGTACACGAATTATTGTTCCTTCTATTTACCATGAAACACAGACTTCCGAACGTTATAGAAATTCGCTTGAGAATCATCTTGAGGAAGCTCTGGATGATTTACCGATTGCGGAAGTTCAGAACTCTGTTGGTTTCAACAAGATGGCGCTCCGGTACATAATTCCAGAGAAGTCCGTGCGTTTTTATCCCTTGGCCGGCGCGGTCGCCTGATTTAACACAGCTGGATTTTTTCTTAGGGGATATATCGAACTTTGTACACGCAAATAACTTTGAGGATGAAGAAGAACTAAGGGACAGTGTCTTCGAAGCATTCAATAGAATAACCCCAGAAATGCTTAGCAATGTCTTAGAAACAACTGCATGTGAGAAGAGGATATCTTTGTTCAGAAAATAATGGTTATCATTTTGAACATTTGTTATGAATGTCTCTGTAGGTATTGTCAAAGTTAAGTTGTTAAAGTAATTCGTGTAAGAATTCATCAACAATTTTAAACGCTGCATTGATCGAATGATGTAGTGAGATATTTTTTATTCACTTTTCAGTATTGAATAACTAATCCATCAAGTTTGACACTAAATGATAAGAAATAAGTGGAACTGATGGCTTTTTTTCTTTTGGAAGTTCGAAAAAACATTGATGATGGATAGAAATAGGTCGAAACACATTCGAATCACCTTGTATAGTACATTGTTGAATTCAGAATAAAAAAACCTTTCAGAATCTGTGAAAAAATTATCAGGACCGTATTCAAAAAACAAAAGTTGATGATGGTTCCACGAATACGAAACGTCGCATAAAAAAATCGGTATCACCACGTTAAACCTCATCAAAAGTTGCAATGAAAAAGTATTTTCAGTTTTTCTGTATCTCTGATAATAACGGAGAAAAAAAATAAAATAGAAATTCCAAAAATTCACTTTTTTCGATATAACTCAAAAACTAAAAATAATTTTCAAAATTTTCGAAGGCTCTTGATATGAGCCTCCGAATGCGCAACTTTTTCCCCATTTAAGCGACTTCGTATCTCCTACCGTTTCCGAGATCCCCATGCTGTTCAACCTTATCTTGGACAGACTGTATAGTGTAGAAAGATGGAAAAAAAAATCCCTTGTTTTTATTGTAATAATGTCATGTTCATAATAATAATAATAATGATTATCTAGTAATTCTCTCACTTGTATTGAGTGCATTTACAGCAAATTAAAAAAATAATGTATGAAGTTTTTGTTTGTATGATAAATTGATAGTCATCATACAGGACGTGGAAAGAAAGACTGAATTGAGAAAACCTAATCACGAATCTGCGATTGAAGGCCTATGAAAATAACAAGTATCCATTTTTTTATGTTCATTATTATAATTGAGAATATTCCTTTTCAACAATGTATAATTCTTTTTTTTTTCAGCAATGGGACCAATTTTACCGCAACTACCTGTATTTGGCAGAGAACTAGGAATCTCCTCTTTGGTAATGGGTACCATTACAGGCATCCTACCCATAGTCTTTCTCTTTGCCAAACCCTTGTTCGGGCTCATTGTAGACGTATACAGGGAGTACAGAAAAACCATATTCATGCTCGTCATAACAGTGATGGGGGTGTGTTTCGCTCTTTTGAATTTCGTGCCACCTCAGCCAAAAGTTGAGGTCAATTTCACAGCGGCGGACAGTACTGCTTTCACCAAATGCATGGATACAGTAAGCAGGATTTTACGTTGAATTTTATGAAAGCGTAGAAAGGCCACTGTTCTGTATTTAATTTTTATTCAATTCAGACTTTTTTCTTTGGATTCAGACTATTTTCACAAAATTCTAACTTTTTTTTTTTATTAAGGTTTTTTTCTTTAAAATTCCGACTTTCTTTCTCTGAATGGAGACTTGTTTCTTTGAAATCAGACTTTTTTCTCTGAATTCCGGCTTGTTTCTTTAAATTCAGTCGTTTCATTTCGAATTCAGAACTTTTTCCTTTGAATTCAGACTTGTTTCTTTGAATTCAGGTCTGTTTGTTTTGAACTCACTATTTTCTTTGAATCCATACTAGTTTCTTTGAATTCAAACTTTTTTCTTTGGATTCAGACTTTTTTCATAAAAGTCATACTTTTCATTTCAATTCAGAGGTTTTTCTTTGAAATCAGAAGTTTTTATTCGCATTCAGAATTTTTCCTTTGAATTCAGACTTGTTTCTTTGAAATCAGACTTATTATTACGAATTCAGAACTTTTTCCATTGAATTCAGACTTGTTTCTTTGAATTCAGGTCTGTTCGTTTAGAACTATCATTTGCAAATGTTCGTAAAACAAGTTTTTTATTGTGTGGCAGCTCAGACGCGTCGTACAATAATGAATTTTTTTAGGATATCACCGATAGAGATCTATGCAGTAACCTCACAATTAGACTTATATGTAACTCAAAATGCTTCAGGCAGCCAGAAATGTTCATAATGAATTCCGTGAATTCATCAAATTCTAGTTATTGTTATTTCGGTAACAATTCTATCGCCAATACTACCAGCTCCAAATTACCCTGTGATATAAACTGTGAAAAGGACATAGACTATGACAGCCAATGTCTGTACAAATCCATCAGCTTTTGGGGATTCGTCATCCTCATGTCTTTGGGATCGATTGGATTCAACGTGGTCAACTCCATCAGTGATGCTATTTGTTTCGAAGTCATTGGTAAGTCAAATTCATTCGCCTCATTAAATGCGAGTAGAATACTATACTTTGTCCACGACTACTATTGTTTTCGATTTATAAATTTAATTTTAACAACTGTTTTATTATAACACATTTGACATTAAGAAAACTGAGACTTGAAGATACCTGATGTTATATTAATTATTTGTCCACGACTGTTGTACTTCCTCAAGCAGAACGATAGCCATTTTTCACACCATCAGTAAATAATAGCGGTGAATTACCATTATTCACTGGTCTAAAGTTCCTTATTTGTTATATCGCGTACCCTAGGAACTCTAGACCAGTGAATTATGATTATTCACTGCTATTGTTCACTGGTGTGAAAAATAGCTACCGTTTTGCTTGAGGAAGTACATGTATTATGAATATTTTATGCAACAGTCGTGGATAAATACATAAAAAAATGACGGTCTCATATGAGGATTAATCCGAAATCGGGAATAACAAAATAATATACAGTACGCGCACTGTTGCTGAAGGTAATTTTTTCAGAAAAGATGGACAGTTCATTTTTGTTTTTTTAAATATACGCTACAGTTAAAACGTGTTCAGTAACTAAGCAAATTTGATTTAAAGTATATATTTGAGATTATTTTATTATACAGGATGTGCCGAAATTACATAGAAAGATTTCAACAGGATCTAGGAACGAAAATAGTAGAAAAAAGTGTATATAAACATGGGTCCAGAAATCCTCTCCTAGGGAGTTATAGATTATAGCCATCTGAAGAAGAAGAATTTCGTATATGTGTCTAACTTTTTTTCGGTAAATTCTCAACATTTTCAAATCGGGTATAAAAAGTAAGGTACATATACAAAATATAGTTACTTTACCACAAAGGGTACCATTTCTAGACCCATGTTTATACAGTGTGTCCACCTTAAGGACTTACCACCCCTGTAAAATCGTTATTATCCGACCAATTTCAAAAAACCTTTTTTTGTTGGATAGGTATTTGAAATGCCCATCCAACGAGAGAGTGATCTAATTCTTTGACTGTTATCGTGGCCAACTACGACGAATTTCAATGACCCATATTCCAGAAAGTACTATTAGGGATTTTTTTCCACGAAACTTGATGATGGATTCTGAATCAGTACCACTTGAAATATACCTGTACCGATTTTCATCATCATAAAACACAGGGTGTCCGAAAAAAACGAATCATCATTTTCTTCAAATAGGTGATCAGCAAATGTAGTTCTGTGGTTTTTCTAGAAAGAAATAATCATTGAGGATTATTTCAAATATACCTGTACCAATTTTCGTCATTTGAATATACAATGTGTATGAGAAAAAAATTAAAAAGGATAGGTTAGCAATAGTTTTCATCCTGATAATTCTTCACTCAAAATAAAAGATGAATCAGGATCACTTGGAACATACCTGTACCGATTTTCATCATCATTAAACACAGGGAGTTCGAAAAATCAAATTAATATTTTTTTGAGGTGATGAAAAAGTATTGCCTACTTTTTCTTTTTAATTGTTTTCTCATATACATCGTATTTTTGAATGATGAAAATCGGTACAGATGTTCAAAGTGGTCCTCAATAATAATGTGTCATCAATTCTTCTCAAAAATACCACAATACTACATTTTCTGATCGCACCTATTAAAAAAAAAACAATTCGTTTTTTCGGACACCCTGTGTTTTATGATGATAAAAATCAGTGAAGGTGTTTTTCAAGTGATCGTGATTCAGAATCCATCATTGTTATTGTGAAAAAAAAAATACCTAATAGTACTTTCTCAAATATGGGTCAATAAAGTTGGTCGCAGTTGGCCACGATTACAGTTCATGAGTAAAATCACTCTCTTGTTGGATGGACATTTCAAATACCTATCCAACAAATAAAAGTTTTTTGAAATAGGTCAGATAATAACAATTTTACAGGGGTGGTAAGTCCTTAAGGTGGACACACTGTATGAACTTTTTTTACTATTTTTTTTCCGAGAATCTGTGGTTGAAATATTTTTATGTAATTTCGAGACACCCGTATAAAATTAAATAGGTTCCAGCTGGAATGTCTTTCCAAAGATCACCTACATTATTGTTATTTTTATTTCTTTGAATTCTATTTAGGTGCTTCTCAGCACTCAACAACAACTAAATATGCATGGACTGTAATTGCATTTTTTATATTTATTCAAAATCCCCGAAGATATATAGGTATAGAGAACAAAAATGAGACATAAGAAGGTAGATCTGTGCTCTGCTCAAATAAAATCTCTATTTTCATGCATTCATCGTTGACGTCCTCGAAGAGTTTTAAGAAGAACGAAACAGGGTGTGACGTGAATTTCACGAAACAATTTTCAAAAATGTTATAGGTGACGATTTTGACTATGGAAAGCAGAGGGTATGGGGCACCGTAGGTTTCGGAGTATCAGCCCTCATAGCAGGCTATGCCGTGGACTTTTTCTCTGGCAATGCGATGAAGTACTCCCCAGCCATCGTAGTGATGATGGCCTGCTGTACAATCGACCTATTTGCTTGTATCAAACTGAAAGTAGGTAATAATCGATGTTTCAGTTAGTTGTTTGGCCTCCTCAATGAACCTCGTATTGTTTTCAGCTGCCGATAATGGAGGCTCCTGATAACATCTTCAAGTCCATCAAGGATCTACTGAAGAATAAGCATGTTGCTACTTTTCTCACTTTCTCAGTTTTTGCTGGTATAGTAGATAGCTTCATCATTTACTATCTTTTTTGGTAAGACAATTTCCTTATGCTCATACTAGAAGTTACGATGATTATGATATTGTCAACAGGTATTTGGAAGATTTGGCAGAGGCTACTGGTACAAAGAATGTTAAATTGTTAGAAGGCCTCATTGTAGCAGCTGAAACTTTGGGGGGTGAAGTGATATTCTTTTCAATATCAGGTGAGTGGGTGGTCTCCATATCGGATTATCTTATCGAAATATCACTTTCAAACTTCATTAGAAAAACATGGGGAATCTCTAGGTGTGGCGTTGGATATATCAAAGGCAACAGGCCCAACATAAGCTTGTCAGGAGTAACCATACCTCTGAAGACATCCATTTCGATGCTTATTATTACTATCAGCCATAACCTTTCTTGGAAAAATCACGTGAGATCAATTATTGCTAAAAGTGCATCCCAAAAACTTGGTTTTCTGTTTCGGGCCAGGAGCTATTTCACTTCCAGTCAGCTGCTTATGATCTATAAGGCACAGATCCGACCTTTCCTGGAATACTGTTCCCAAATTTGGAGTGCAGTACCCAAACATACCCTGAAACTGTTGGATTATGTCCAAGAAAGGGCAATTAGTCTTGTGGGTGATGCTTCGCTCACAAATACACTCACTTCTCTGGAACACCGTAGAAAAGTTGGCGATCTGGCTCTATTTTATAGATATTTTCATGGACGATGCTCTTCTGAAATATCAACAATTGTTCCTCCCTTGGCAGTCCCCGCGAGATTAACCCGTCGAGTTGAGGCTTCGCACCCCTTCGTGGTCACTTTGGAGACCTGCAGAACATCTCTTTCCAAAGACTCGTTCATCCAACGAACAGCGAGGCTCTGGAACACATTGCCAAGGGAAGTGTTTCTCGAGGCATATTACCTCCAAAAATTTAAGAAGGACACCAATTCCTACCTTATTTCCTTTGGTTCTCACGATGTTCTCTGAATATTACAGGATATCCCTTTTCGTGGGAACCAGAACATAAAAAAAAGACGAAGTATTCCCAAGAACTTATAACCTCCAAGATTTCAAAAAAAATCCAACAATTACCTCCCCTCCGTATCCTCCCTAGGCACGCACGATGTTCAACGAACATCATAGGAATTTCCTTTCCTGCGCTCCAAGAGATAAAATACGTCCCGTTGTGTTCAACCTCTTTACCCTTGCCATATAGCAACGTGAATGCTATTCTCATTTTTGGGACCTTTCATGACTGCAAAAATGAAAAACCCAAAAACTTCTCTACTGCGAACAGTATACTCAAATCATTATTGCAATTTTCACTTATAATATTACGGAAATTTTTTCGAGAAAAAATTCCCGGATATTAATTGAAGCTAGAGTGGTATTCGGTAAGGAAATTTCACACTGAAATATTATTGAAAAATTACTTGGATAATGACGATTTTCGATGGTTTTGACATTTGATTAGTATACTTTGTATGTTAACTCAAAAGAATAATATATTTTTTTTCATTTACGTATGTCATTATTCATGTCAAAACTGAAGAGTAGGTATAAATATCATGGTGTTTATATAAAAATGATGATTGTTTGTGATGAAATGTAAGAACTAACGTATAGTAACAACATGTGTTTTTGTAAAATTTCGAATTTGCAAGTATACCTACATAATATTATATGGTAAACTGTTGATAAATGATTTTCATTTATTGGCTCATAGAATGAACTCGAAATAATCTGGTTGAATGTAAATGTCATTTAACCTACGAACGTCAAAAATTTTCCAGTGTAATTTCATGCTCCGTCCCCCAAGGAGAAGGAAAACATTTCGTAACGATACGAAATAGAGGCTTTGAATTAATCGAAAATGTTTGATGTGGAATTTTCAGGTAAAATTCTGGAACGTTTCGGGCATGTCCACTGCTTCAGCATGTGTTTCATCAACTACGCCCTACGACTGGGCCTCATCTCGATAGTACCATCGCCTTGGTGGATAGTGCCCATAGAATTCATCTTTCAAGGCCCTACCTACGCACTAACCTACACCACCATAGTAGCCTATGCTAACGAGCTAGCACCTCCAGGAGCTTCTGCTACCATGCAAGGGATAGCAGCAGGAATGGACGATGGATTTGGTAAGATTCAATGAGGATTGTATGATTATTATGTTCGTTAATACGTTTAATGAAAATTCTGCTCGTTTGGCCTATGTAGGTTTCCACATCTTACGTTTTTGTCTGTAGGTTATGCAATTGGTAGTTTCATCGGAGGTATTCTGTACAACTACATGGGTGGTAGGAATGCTATGCAAGTGTTCAGTTTGCTCGGTGTTTTATGCAGCATAGTTCATCTTCTACTTCACAAGACTGTTCTGAGACAACGTGAGACGGACAAGTCTAACGGCCATATCGAATATAAGCCTCCAGATCTAGCTATCAAGATAACTGACAACCAGATTGCTTGACATAATGTTTATGTTGTTTCCATATGTGTTGTGATATATTGTAAATGAAGACTTTTATTATGATAAATATAGTATTTTTTTATAAATCTGAATCTTATTCGCCAGTCCAAGGGATATGGAGAGAGATGTACAATGTATGAGGATTGATATTTTTAACTGTCATGCTTTTTGATTTATTGAGGAAGAGTTGATAAACTGATAAAAAATTGGCTTCTTCTTTTCTTATCATTTGGCCTTATTCTACGATATCGTCTATCTCCATAATAGTTCAGTCATTGGGGATCCAAAATAAGGCTTACCTGGAAAAAAGTCCGGAAGTTTTGAAACTTTGTAGGATTATAGTTTTGGGTGTCCAGAACTAAAATTCACAAAATGCACATTCCGGGACATGCCGCCGGCGCCGCCATCTTGCCAAGATGGCGCTCAAAAACGGTTTTTTGAAAATATCTCCAAAACGGTGCGTTTTTTGAAAAAATATGAAGACATAAAAATTTAAGATGAAGACATTTTCTACAAGAAATGTTCCGAGCATATTTCTGCTAAAGAGAGCCGTTTAGGCTCTAGAGCTGATTGAATGACAACATATTCTGTTAATTTCTATAAACTGCCCCTAATTATCTCCATATATGCGTATAAATTCATATTTTATAATAAAACGGGCTATTCAATTTGTTCCTCGTTATATTGGACGATTTTTAGATCAATTATGGGACAAAAACTTTGCATTTGTGACTTGCGATTATTTGGGCGATATAAAAATTGCATTATCGACGAATCTGGCGACTTTGCTCCAGAAGTATGTGGGTGCAGGATGGTTATGAGTAAATTTCGAACCTATACTATGTATCCGTAGATATAGGTACCTTCTCGTACTGTAAAACCGCCCATAAATTCATAGAAATTTGAAATTTTGCTTTCTTGATGTCTTTACCACTCTATCCCAATATGAGTAAATACACAAAATATATATTTAAGATGAGATATTTTTATAAACGGCAAAAACACAAGAACTTTTTCATCAACTAAATTACCTTTCCTAACGAACACAATTTGCCAATCAGTAATTTTACGAGAAAAACGGACATGAAAAAATTGCGAGACCGTATTTAACCAAGGAAAAATGAAGTTTCTAACAACATTAGAAAAACATAAAGAGTTACAAGATCATATTAAAGTTTTTAAAAATGAACATGCCACCCCTGATCAAGTTGCCTTTGCCGGTGAGAAATTTTTCCTTGCACTCTATGGATTCAAAGACACAAATTACACCAATCTTGATAAATATCGATACCAGTGTTTCGTGAAGTCGGTAACAAAAAGTAAATTCAATTCGGCATCTTTACCACCGACAAGCGCAGCTGCACGACAGCATTCGTTTGAGAACGTACTATCAGGTTCAACTATGGCGTGGTTGTCCGAAAGTAGTTGAAGAATGGGGTTGGAAGAAAACACAAACTGGCCTCCTTCGATCATCAAAACGTTGTTCGGAGCTGGCCTCACTCCAATAACTACTTTGAAAGATCCTGCTTCCAAAGCACTACTTGCTTTTTTATCTTGTAAGTGCAAGGCGGCTTGTGGTAGAGCCTGCGGATGCAGGAAAGCAGGATTGCGATGTTCGATGATTTGCGGTGTCTGCAACGGAAAAACTTGTGAAAATATCAGCCAAGTGACACTGGACGAATCCGATGAAGAAGACCTCCATTCGCTGCATGATGATTCTTTATCGACTGCAGAAGAAGAATCCGACGAGTTGAAGGAAATTAACATCGATTCTGGAGCTGAGGTAACCAGTTTCCCCGTTGAATATATCGAAATCAACGAGCCAGGTCCGTCTGGCCTTTGCCAAAAATAATTTCAGTACCTGAGTGGATTAGAACTACAGGGGAAACCACGTTAAAAAAAACGCGCCGTGTACTTAGCCTCTTGGGTGGTGTGGAAACAAGTACAGCATTTAAAATCGAAATTGATTGATCATAAATTATTAACATGGATTAATTGATGAATTCATCGATCAATTGAATAATGGATATCCACCGTTTCGTGATAAATATTTTTAAAGTCGTTAAATATCAGATTTGGGGACCCCTAATACACATATTATTTCCGAAACTCGCCACTACAGAAAACTTACGCAACATTTGTAATTTGGTAAGGGCACTTATGCCTTAACGAGGGTACTTTAGCGAGAATATTCTAGGAACATATTTTATAGGAAATATCCTCTGTCAGCAAGCTATAAATATAACGAGAAACCAATTAGATAGCCCGTTTCATTATAAAAAATAAATTAATACGCATATTTGGAGATAGTTAGGGGCAGTTTATTGAAATTAACAGAATATGATGTCATTCAATCAGCTCTTGGGCCTAAACGGCTCACTTCAGCAAAAATATACTGGGAACATTTCTTGTAGAAAATTTCTTCATCTAAAATTTTTATGTCCTCATATTTTCCTTAAAAACGCACCGTTTTGGAGATATTTTCAAAAAACCGTTTTTGAGCGCCATCTTGGCAAGATGGCGGCGCCGGCGGCATGTCCCAGAATGTGCATTTTGTGAATTTTAGTTCTGGACACCCAAAACTATAATCCTACAAAGTTTCAAAACTTCCGGACTTTTTTCCAGGTAAAAATCCCCAATGACTGGCCTATAATATAAAGTTCCACATTGAGATCAAAAATAACGTGAGTCTGCTCAAGTTTTTCCATAACTTCAGGGTTTCTATTTCAATAATGTATTGTCACTGAAATTATGAGCACCTGCCAAATTTCAAGTTAATCGGAATTATGGAATTTTTGTTGAAATTTAAAAAAATGGCTGCTCCAAGATGGCGGACAAGATTTGGTCCGATTCCATTCAAAATTGGTGAGTGGGGGTATTTGAGGTCAGAGATCATGATTTTTTGTTAAAATTTATAAATTCAAGATGACGGCTTCCAAATAATTTTTTGTTTTTGTATAAATGACGATAACTCCGTTGTTATCAACACAAAACTATTACTGCGACATATCATCTGTAAGAGAAAAAAAAGTTATTTGTAACTAAGTCATAGTGAGCTATGACCTACATTTGAAAAACTAAAGTTGGTGCTGATATCTCAAATTCTAGAAGAGTTGGTATAAATTTCATATTTTTTTCGAAATCACTTTGAAAAACTGCCATGAGAATGTGAAATTCCTATTTGAATATTTTCATAAATAAAGAAGTTACGGAGGAGACATGAAAATGATCAAAATCTGTTTTTTGCGTATAAAACAAAAATGAATAGATTTCATCGAAATATTTTTTCACATCATAGTTGGCCTTGACAAACTCCACATTTGGTGTCATTTAACCGACCTCGTATCTCTCACCGTTAAAAAGATACCCATGGTGAGCATGTTAAGTGGGACACATTGTATACTACATTGCGTGAACCACTAATTTTAAAAATCTAAAGGGATAGTTTTATATCGAATCTAAAATCGAGCTTTTTTTATGAGTATCAATCAGTGTCTATAAAATTCCTGGAATTTTTTGAGCAATTATAAAAAATAGTTTTACAGCAAATATTTCGGTGGCGCAGATTTCAGTGAATCGTGTAGACTCGAAATTAGTCAAAATGGCCATAAATAATCTTGGCGATGAGTGTTCGTGAGCCGTTCGTAATCCGAATCCAGGATGTAACTTTCGGAAAGTTGGTTGAAGTTGTGTAAAGATCGCGAGACCATTATCTTTATCCAGGTGATATTACAGTCCGTGCGCCTGGAACTAGCTGTGCTGTGAGAACTGTCAGGTGTTCGGCAGCCCTAACTTTGTTATGGAAACAAAATTACCACTAAATAATCATTAACGTTATTATGGTCATTACGGACGTGACCTGGTGGCGCACCAACAGGGATGACCAAGAAAACGATTAACATTCGAAGGTGAATGTGTCATAGGAGATCTTTTTGAGCTCAAAATGGTAATTTTACACTTTTCATGTGATGGTTTTTTTCGAAAAATGTTTTTGTCATCTACGTATTTTTGTCTAAAAAACACGAATTTGGATTTTTTGGGATTTTCTCTCCTCGTTTCTATAAAATAATAGTATATTTTCTACTCACATAACTAAAATGGCATTTAGCGTACGGATATGTACCACGCTAAATGATCGATTAATAACGGATTGACGATCTGTGATTTATTCAAAATATTAAACACGTTACCATGGCAACACGATTCCTTAAACACATTACCATGGCAACGCAGTTCATTAAACACAGCTTCAGTGATTTGAGACATGTCTGGCTTGTCAATTGTAGGAACTGTCAACTGTCATTTTCGAATTTTGTATCAGAATTATTCAAACAATTTTCGTTTGTATCAGAATTCATCAATAAAAATATATGCGAAATGTGAACGAAAGTGAAATCGAAGAGAATGTTTTGGTACTTGCATATTTCCAAGAAGTGTAAAAATGAAGCAACCATCTTTGAGAACAATTCATTTATTCTGCGCTAAGCATGACAATAAATGTGAAACAAAGGTTAATAATCAATGGACTGAACCAATATATCACTTATACGTGTCTCGCTGGTTGCATGCAGTTGCATGTATTATTATATTCTTAATTCCCATTCCTTTCGAATTATGTTCAAGGTTAGCAGGAATAGCAGGTATGTTAATGTTATTTTCGGAGTTCGTAGAAAAACTATAGTATGTAACGCGTTTATAAACTCTTCTAGACACTCGTTTATTAAACACTCGCTCCGCTCGTGCTTAAAATACTCGTTACTAAAAGGACGTTTATTACACTTGGTACAATAATAGTATATTATGTAACAAGTGTTATAAACGTCCTTTTAGTAACGAGTATTTTAAGCACGAGCGGAGCAGAGCAGAGCGAGTGTTCAATAAACGAGTGTCTAGAAGAGTTTATAAACGCGTTACATACTATGCTTTTTCTACGAACTCCGAAAATAACAATAACAGACCTTCTATTCCTGCTAACCTACAAAATAATTCGAAAGGAATGGGAATTGAGAACATAATACATGCGCAACTGCATGCAACCAGCGGGACACGAATAAGTGATATTGGTTGGTTGGTGATTTTGTTTCACGTTTATTGTCATGCTCAGCGCAGAATGAATATATTGTTCTCAAAGATGGATGCTTCATTTTTACACTTCTTGGAGATATGCAAGAACCAGAACATTCCCTTCGATTTCACTTTCGTTTACATTTCGCATATATTTTTAATGAAGAATTCTGATGCAAACGAATATTGTTTGAATAATTCTGACACAAAATTTGAAAATAACAGTTGACAGTTAATACAATGGATAGGCCAGACATGTCTCAGATTACTGAAGCTGTGTTTAATGAACTGAGTTGCCATGGTAATGTGTTTGAGAAAGCGTGTTGCCATGGTAACGTGTTTAACATTTAGCGTGGTACATATCCGTACGCTAAATGCCATTTTAGTTATGTGAGTAGAAAAAAATATGAATATTATTTCAATATACGTGTAGTGGAGGACAAATCAGATGATTTGCCCCAAAATGTCACTGCGTTTAAAGAATTTTCCTATCAGAGAGTCTAAAAGAAAAATTCAATAGCTTGTCAGTGACAATTTGTATTGAAAAAGGTTTGGAGAAGAGAAATAAAGGTATATAAAAAAATATAAAATTTTCACTTAGCTTTGGACGTTTCGGGACCGAACCTGCTCCCGTTTTCGACATAAAAAATGGTTATTTCAATAGCAAATTCGTATCTGTCTTGAAACTTTTCAGTTCTCAGTGAAAATATAATTCATTGACATTTCATAATTGCAATATTAATCTGAAAATTTCACACCAAACATTTTCGATCAATTAAAAGCCTGTATTTCGTATCGTTACCATAGCAACTAAACAAATTTCTTGGAAATTTTTCCCCCTCCTTGGGGTACGAAACATGAAATTACACTTTTTTGACGTTTATAGGTTAAATAACATTTACATTCAATTTCAGATTATTTCGAGTTCATTCTATAAGTCAATAAAAAAATAGTTATTTTTGTATCTAGAGCGCGAAATGCTACTTTGGTGATCGAGATCTGATTTTTTTAACGAGGCGTAGCCGAGTTAAAAAAATAGTCGAGATGACCAAAGTATTTCGCGCTCGAGTTGCAAACAAAATTTTTTCTACAAACGTCAAAAAATATGGTTCTTAAGTGAAAATATGCTTAGCTTGATATTAAAAATAGTGTTGAACTTGCTTAAAAGGTCTCCCCCTATCCTCCCTAGGTACGCACGATGTTCCACGAACATAATAGGAATTTCCTTTCGTGCGCTCCAAGAGAAAAAACAAAGTTATTGTTGAACATTCAGAAATAAATGATTTTGTGGATGTCTGCTCGATTGAGGACCATAAAGTTGAAATATAAATATCTCATATAGTTTACATAACAATGCGCGAAGTAGGTACTTCGCGCACTGTTTTACTTCGCGCATTGTTTTGTGCAAGGAATCATGGTAACGTAGGAAACTGAAAAAAAGTGTCACTTCGCAATTTGTTATCAATGCGCGAACCTTGTCATTTTTTGACGTTTGTAGAAAAAAGTCATTTATCAACAGTTTACCATATAATATCATGTAGGTATACTCGCAAATTTGGAATTTAGAAAAAAAAACACATGTTGTTACTATAGGTTAGTTCTTACATTTCATCACAAACCACCATCCTTTTCAACTAAATTATCTAAGTATTGTTGAAATTCCTTCAAATTGATCGAAAATGGTTGGAGTGATATTTTATTACCGAATACCACTTTAGCTTCAATTAATATCCGAGAATTTTTTCTAAATATTTGTGTTCTCGAAAAAATTTCCAGAAATAATTGAAGCTCTCGTGATATTATGAGTCAAAATTCCATACCTATCATTTTGAACCAGTTGAAAGCCTGTATTTTGCTTCGTTAACATAGCAACTGAATAAATTTCTGGAATTTTTTTTCTCCTCCTAGAGGAAAGAAGCATGATATTACATAAGAAATTTTTCAACGTTTATAGATGAAATGACATTTACATTCAACGTCAGGTTATGCCGAATTTTGATAAGTTCCTTGTGAGAAAATATATTTCTAACAACTTTGGCTAAATGAATTTGTGATAACTGAGAGATTGAGGTACTATCGACTAATTTTCTATTATTTTCATTTAATTTAATGATACTAAATAGAACTTTGAGTTTCATGTGAGAAAATATATTTCTACAAACTTTAGTCAAATGAATTTGTGAAAATCTGAGGAATCGAGCTACTATTGACTTATTATTTATTATTTTCTGTAACTAAAGTGAATTAATTGGGTTTCATTCAGCCTAACAAGGTTTGGATAGATTTAATCACTCAGTGGTCTTCCCCATTGTCAATTTTTAGTCATAGTTAACGAAATACTCCTGGTTTTCAAATGTTTCATGAAAATCTTATCGTTTGTGAACATTTGCTTTGTCACTCTGTAAGGAGATTGATCCCTTCTGTTGATGAGCCCGCATCGGGCTAATGTAAAAACAATAAAAAAAAGAACGAGGGAGTTTTCATGATCGTAGTCGGCAGCGCCACATAAAGTCATAAGCCGTGGGAGTTTATCGAACATGAACAGGTGACAGGGCGACACGTAAGGCCATCGTGTTGCGCTCACTTATTATTATAAAATCGGTCACTCTATATGCAATTCGACGATCAAACGGTGCCGAAATAGACAGACAGGCACAGGGTGGTTTCATTTCAGTTATCACCGACCTTTTTTTTTAAGTTGGTAGAAGTCCATTGTGAGTTAAAGTGGAGTGATAGGGTTCATATTCCATGAGAAAAGCACAAAGTCATCTCCACAATTTTTAATTCGAAAGCATCGAATTAGAAACATGTTTCATATATATGCAATGTCCATCTTCAGCCTATGCCTCTAGATTTTCAAAATCAGCGACTCAAGCAATGCAGTAGGCTCATATAGGTTGAAAATATTTTTCTCCTGATTGCCCTGAAAATCCCAAAAAAATTATATAGACACTGATTCAGATCCATGAAGAACGAATTTGATGTCAGATTTGACAGAAAACTCTTCCTTTCGATTTTCGAAATCAGCGGTTCAAGAAAACGTAGTAGGCTCATATAGGTCGAAAAATGTTTTCTTCCTGATTGCCCTAAAAATCCCAAAAAATTCCTAGACACTAATTCAGACCCACAATGAAAGAATTTGATGTCAGATTTGACAGAAAACTCTTCCTTTAGATTTTCAAAATCAGCGGTTCAAGCAATAATGCAGTGGGCTCCTATGGGTCGAAAAATATTTTTTTCCTGATTGCCCTAAAAATCCCAAAAAATTCAAAGACACTAATTCAGACCCATAAAGAAAGAATTTTATGTCAGATTTGACAGAAAACTCTTCCTTTAGATTTTTGAAATCAGCGGTTCAAGCAATGCAGTGGGCTCCTATAGGTCGAAAAATATTTTTTTCCTGATTGCTCTAAAAATCCCAAAAAATTCTGAGACACTAATTCAGACCCACAATGAAACAATTTGATGTCAGATTTGACAGAAAACTCTTCCTTTAGATTTTCGAAATCAGCGGTTCAAGCAATGCAGTAGAGGCTCCTATAGGTCGAAAAATATTTTTTTCCTGATTGTCCTAAAAATCCCAAATAATTCAAAGACACTAATTCAGACCCACAATGGAAGAATTTGATGTCAGATTGGACAAAAAACTCTTCCTTAAGATTTTCAAAATTCGCGGTTCAAGCTATGCAGTAGGCTCCTATAGGTCGAAAAATATTTTTTTCCAGATTGCCCTAAAAATCCCAAAAAAATCAAAGACATTGATTCAGACCCACAATGAAAGAATTTGATGTCAGATTTGACAGAAATCTCTTCCTTTAGATTTTCGAAATCAGCGGTTCAAGCAATGCAGTAGGCTCCTATAGGTCGAAGAATATTTTTTTCCTGATTGCCCTATAAATCCCAAAAAAATCAAAGACACTAATTCAGACCCACAATGAAAGAATTTGATGTCAGATTTGACAGGAAACGCTTCCTTCAGATTTTCGGAATCCGCGGTTCAAGCTAATGCAGTAGGCTCCTATAGGTCGAAAAATATTTTTTTCCTGATTGCCCTAAGAATCCCAAAAAATTCGAAGACACTAACTCAGACCCACAATGGAAGAATTTGACGTCAGATTTGACAGAAAACTTTTCCTTTAGATTTTCGAAATCAGCGGTTCAAGCAATGCAGTGGGCTCATATACGTCGAAAAATGTTTTTTTCCAGATTGCCCTAAAAATCCCAAAAAATTCAAAGACACTAATTCAGACCCACAATAAAAGAATTTGATGTCAGATTCGACAGAAAACTCTTCCTTTAGATTTTCGAAATCAGCGGTTCAAGCAATGCAGTAGGCTCCTATAGGTCGAAAAATATTTTTTCCTGATTGCCCTAAAAATCCCAAAAAATTCAAAGACACTAATTCAGACCCACAATGAAAGAATTTGATGTCAGATTTGACAGAAAACTCTCCCTTTAGATTTTCAAAATCAGCGGTTCAAGCTATGCAGTAGGCTCCTATAGGTCGAAAAATATTTTTTTCCTGATTGCCCTAAGAATCCCAAAATATTCAAAGACACTAATTCAGACCCACAATGAAAGAATTTGATGTCAGATTCGACAGAAAACTCTCCCTTTAGATTTTCAAAATCCGCGGTTCAAGCTATGCAGTAGGCTCCTATAGGTCGAAAAATATTTTTTTCCTGATTGCCCTAAGAATCCCAAAAAATTCAAAGACACTAATTCAGACCCACAATGAAAGAATTTGATGTCAGATTTGACAGAAAACTCTTCCTTTTGATTTTCGAAATCAGCGGTTCAAGCAATGCAGTAGGCTCCTATAGGTCGAAAAATATTGTTTTCCTGATTGTCCTAAAAATCCCAAAAAATACGAAGACACTAATTCAGACCCACAATGAAAGAATTTGATGTCAGATTGGACAAAAAACTCTTCCTTAAGATTTTCAAAATTCGCGGTTCAAGCTATGCAGTAGGCTCCTATAGGTCGAAAAATATTTTTTTCCAGATTGCCCTAAAGATCCCAAAAAATTCAAAGACACTAATTCAAACCCACAATGAAAGAATTTGATGTCAGATTCGACAGAAAACTCTTCCTTTAGATTTTCGAAATCAGCGGTTCAAGCAATGCAGTAGGCTCCTATAGGTCGAAAAATATTGTTTTCCTGATTGCCCTAAAAATCCCAAAAAATCAAAGACACTGATTCAGACCCACAATGAAAGAATTTGATGTCAGATTTGACAGAAAACTCTTCCTTCAGATTTTCGAAATCAGCGGTTCAAGCTATGCAGTAGGCTCCAATACGTCGAAAAATATTTTTTTCCTGATTGCCCTAAAAATCCCAAAAAATTCAAAGACACTAATTCAGACCCACAATGAAAGAATTTGATGTCAGATTCGACAGAAAACTCTTCCTTTAGATTTTCGAAATCAGCGGTTCAAGCAATGCAGTAGGCTCCTATAGGTCGAAAATATTGTTTTCCTGATTGCCCAATAAATCCCAAAAAAATCAAAGACACTAATTCAGACCCACAATGAAAGAATTTGATGTCAGATTTGACAGAAAACTCTTCCTTCAGATTTTCGGAATCCGCGGTTCGAGCTAATGCAGTAGGCTCCTATAGGTCGAGAAATATTTTTTTCCTGATTGCCCTATGAATCCCAAAAAAATTCAAAGACACTAATTCAGACCCACAATGAAAGAATTTGATGTAAGATTTGACAAAAAATTCTTCCTTTAGATTTTCGAAATCAGCGGTTCAAGCAATGCAGTAGGCTCCTATAGGTCGAAAAATATTTTTTTCCTGATTGCCCTAAAAATCCCAAAAAAATCAAAGACATTGATTCAGACCCACAATGAAAGAATTTGATGTCAGATTTGACAGAAATCTCTTCCTTTAGATTTTCGAAATCAGCGGTTCACGCAATGCAGTGGGCTCATATACGTCGAAAAATATTTTTTTCCAGATTGCCCTAAAAATCCCAAGAAATTCGAAGACACTAATTCAGACCCACAATGGAAGAATTTGACGTCAGATTTGACAGAAAACTTTTCCTTTAGATTTTCGAAATCAGCGGTTCACGCAATGCAGTGGGCTCATATACGTCGAAAAATATTTTTTTCCAGATTGCCCTAAAAATCCCGAAAAATTCAAAGACACTAATTCAGACCCACAATGAAAGAATTTGATGTCAGATTTGACAGAAAACTCTTCCTTCAGATTTTCAAAATTCGCGGTTCAAGCTATGCAGTAGGCTCCTATAGGTCGAAAAATATTTTTTTCCAGATTGCCCTAAAAATCCAAAAAAATTCAAAGACACTAATTCAGACCCACAATGAAAGAATTTGATGTCAGATTCGACAGAAAACTCTTCCTTTAGATTTTCGAAATCAGCGGTTCAAGCAATGCAGTAGGCTCCTATAGGTCGAAAATATTGTTTTCCTGATTGCCCAATAAATCCCAAAAAAATCAAAGACACTAATTCAGACCCACAATGAAAGAATTTGATGTCAGATTTGACAGAAAACTCTTCCTTCAGATTTTCGGAATCCGCGGTTCGAGCTAATGCAGTAGGCTCCTATAGGTCGAGAAATATTTTTTTCCTGATTGCCCTATGAATCCCAAAAAAATTCAAAGACACTAATTCAGACCCACAATGAAAGAATTTGATGTAAGATTTGACAAAAAATTCTTCCTTTAGATTTTCGAAATCAGCGGTTCAAGCAATGCAGTAGGCTCCTATAGGTCGAAAAATATTTTTTTCCTGATTGCCCTAAAAATCCCAAAAAAATCAAAGACATTGATTCAGACCCACAATGAAAGAATTTGATGTCAGATTTGACAGAAATCTCTTCCTTTAGATTTTCGAAATCAGCGGTTCACGCAATGCAGTGGGCTCATATACGTCGAAAAATATTTTTTTCCAGATTGCCCTAAAAATCCCAAGAAATTCGAAGACACTAATTCAGACCCACAATGGAAGAATTTGACGTCAGATTTGACAGAAAACTTTTCCTTTAGATTTTCGAAATCAGCGGTTCAAGCAATGCAGTAGGCTCCAATAGGTCGAAAAATATTTTTTTCCTGATTGCCCTAAAAATCCCAAAAAATGCAAAGACACTAATTCAGACCCACAATAAAAGAATTTGATGTCAGATTCGACAGAAAACTCTTCCTTTAGATTTTCGAAATCAGCGGTTCAAGCAATGCAGTAGGCTCCAATAGGTCGAAAAATATTTTTTTCCTGATTGCCCTAAAAATCCCAAAAAAATCAAAGACACTAATTCAGACCCACAATGAAAGGATTTGACGTCAGATTTGACAGAAATCTCTTCCTTTAGATTTTCGAAATCAGCGGTTCAAGCAATGCAGTGGGCTCATATACGTCGAAAAATATTTTTTTCCTGATTGCCCTAAGAATCCCAAAAAATTCAAAGACACTAATTCAGACCCACAATGAAAGAATTTGATGTCAGATTCGACAGAAAACTCTTCCTTTAGATTTTTGAAATCAGCGGTTAAAGCAATGCAGTAGGCTCCTATAGGTCGAGAAATATTTATTTCCTGATTGCCCTAAGAATCCCAAAAAATTCAAAGACACTAATTCAGACCCACAATGAAAGAGTTTGATGTCAGATTCGACAGAAAACTCTTCCTTTAGATTTTTGAAATCAGCGGTTCAAGCAATGCAGTAGGCTCCTATAGGTCGAAAAATATTTTTTTCCTGATTGCCCTAAAAATCCCAAAAAAATCAAAGACACTGATTCAGACCCACAATGAAAGAATTTGATGTCAGATTTGACAGAAATCTCTTCCTTTAGATTTTCGAAATCAGCGGTTCAAGCAATGCAGTAGGCTCATATACGTCGAAAAATATTTTTTTCCAGATTGCCCTAAGAATCCCAAAAAATTCAAAGACACTAATTCAGACATACAATGAGAGAATTTGATGTCAGATTTGACAAAAAACTCTTCCTTTAGATTTTCAAAATCCGCGGTTCAAGCTAATGCAGTAGGCTCCTATAGGTCGAAAAATATTTTTTTCCTGATTGCCCTATAAATCCCAAAAAATTCAAAGACACTAATTCAGACCCACAATGAAAGAATTTGATGTAAGATTTGACAAAAAATTCTTCCTTTAGATTTTCAAAATCCGCGGTTCAAGCTATGCAGTAGGCTCCTATAGGTCGAAAAATATTTTTTTCCTGATTGCCCTAAAAATCCCAAAAAATTCAAAGACACTAATTCAGACCCACAATGAGAGAATTTGATGTCAGATTTGACAGAAAACTCTTCCTTCAGATTTTCGAAATCAGCGGTTCAAGCAATGCAGTGGGCTCATATACGTCGAGAAATATTTTTTTCCTGATTGCCCTATGAATCCCAAAAAAATTCAAAGACACTAATTCAGACCCACAATGAAAGAATTTGATGTAAGATTTGACAAGAAATTCTTCCTTTAGATTTTCAAAATCCGCGGTTCAAGCTAATGCAGTAGGCTCCTATAGGTCGAAAAATATTTTTTTTCTGATTGTCCTAAAAATCCCAAAAAATTCAAAGACACTAATTCAGACCCACAATGAAAGAATTTGATGTCAGATTTGACAAAAAACTCTTCCTTTAGATTTTCAAAATCCGCGGTTCAAGCTAATGCAGTAGGCTCCTATAGGTCGAAAAATATTTTTTTCCTGATTGTCCTAAAAATCCCAAAAAATTCAAAGACACTAATTCAGACCCACAATGAGAGAATGTGATGTCAGATTTGACAGAAAACTCTTCCTTTAGATTTTCGAAATCAGCGGTTCAAGCAATGCAGTAGGCTCCTATAGGTCGAAAAATATTTTTTTCCTGATTGCCCTAAAAATCCCAAAAAATTCAAAGACCCTAATTCAGACCCACAATGAAAGAATTTGATGTCAGATTCGACAGAAAACTCTCCCTTTAGATTTTCAAAATCCGCGGTTCAAGCTATGCAGTAGGCTCCTATAGGTCGAAAAATATTTTTTTCCTGATTGTCCTAAGAATCCCAAAAAATTCAAAGACACTAATTCAAACCCACAATGAAAGAATTTGATGTCAGATTTGACAGAAAATTCTTCCTTTTGATTTTCGAAATCAGCGGTTCAAGCAATGCAGTAGGCTCCTATAGGTCGAAAAATATTTTTTTCCTGATTGCCCTAAGAATCCCAAAAAATTCGAAGACACTAACTCAGACCCACAATGGAAGAATTTGACGTCAGATTTGACAGAAAACTTTTCCTTTAGATTTTCGAAATCAGCGGTTCAAGCAATGCAGTGGGCTCATATACGTCGAAAAATGTTTTTTTCCAGATTGCCCTAAAAATCCCAAAAAATTCAAAGACACTAATTCAGACCCACAATAAAAGAATTTGATGTCAGATTCGACAGAAAACTCTTCCTTTAGATTTTCGAAATCAGCGGTTCAAGCAATGCAGTAGGCTCCTATAGGTCGAAAAATATTGTTTTCCTGATTGTCCTAAAAATCCCAAAAAATACGAAGACACTAATTCAGACCCACAATGAAAGAATTTGATGTCAGATTGGACAAAAAACTCTTCCTTAAGATTTTCAAAATTCGCGGTTCAAGCTATGCAGTAGGCTCCTATAGGTCGAAAAATATTTTTTTCCAGATTGCCCTAAAGATCCCAAAAAATTCAAAGACACTAATTCAAACCCACAATGAAAGAATTTGATGTCAGATTCGACAGAAAACTCTTCCTTTAGATTTTCGAAATCAGCGGTTCAAGCAATGCAGTAGGCTCCTATAGGTCGAAAAATATTGTTTTCCTGATTGCCCTAAAAATCCCAAAAAAATCAAAGACACTGATTCAGACCCACAATGAAAGAATTTGATGTCAGATTTGACAGAAATCTCTTCCTTTAGATTTTCGAAATCAGCGGTTCAAGCAATGCAGTAGGCTCCTATAGGTCGAAAAATATTTTTTTCCTGATTGCCCTAAAAATCCCAAAAAATTCAAAGACACTAATTCAAACCCACAATGAAAGAATTTGATGTCAGATTCGACAGAAAACTCTTCCTTTAGATTTTCGAAATCAGCGGTTCAAGCAATGCAGTAGGCTCCTATAGGTCGAAAATATTGTTTTCCTGATTGCCCAATAAATCCCAAAAAAATCAAAGACACTAATTCAGACCCACAATGAAAGAATTTGATGTCAGATTTGACAGAAAACTCTTCCTTCAGATTTTCGGAATCCGCGGTTCGAGCTAATGCAGTAGGCTCCTATAGGTCGAGAAATATTTTTTTCCTGATTGCCCTATGAATCCCAAAAAAATTCAAAGACACTAATTCAGACCCACAATGAAAGAATTTGATGTAAGATTTGACAAAAAATTCTTCCTTTAGATTTTCGAAATCAGCGGTTCAAGCAATGCAGTAGGCTCCTATAGGTCGAAAAATATTTTTTTCCTGATTGCCCTAAAAATCCCAAAAAAATCAAAGACATTGATTCAGACCCACAATGAAAGAATTTGATGTCAGATTTGACAGAAATCTCTTCCTTTAGATTTTCGAAATCAGCGGTTCACGCAATGCAGTGGGCTCATATACGTCGAAAAATATTTTTTTCCAGATTGCCCTAAAAATCCCAAGAAATTCGAAGACACTAATTCAGACCCACAATGGAAGAATTTGACGTCAGATTTGACAGAAAACTTTTCCTTTAGATTTTCGAAATCAGCGGTTCACGCAATGCAGTGGGCTCATATACGTCGAAAAATATTTTTTTCCAGATTGCCCTAAAAATCCCGAAAAATTCAAAGACACTAATTCAGACCCACAATGAAAGAATTTGATGTCAGATTTGACAGAAAACTCTTCCTTCAGATTTTCAAAATTCGCGGTTCAAGCTATGCAGTAGGCTCCTATAGGTCGAAAAATATTTTTTTCCTGATTGCCCTAAAAATCCCAAAAAATTCAAAGACACTAATTCAGACCCACAATGAAAGAATTTGATGTCAGATTTGACAGAAAACTCTTCCTTTAGATTTTCGAAATCAGCGGTTCAAGCAATGCAGTAGGCTCCTATAGGTCGAAAAATATTTTTTTCCTGATTGCCCTAAAAATCCCCAAAAAATCAAAGACATTGATTCAGACCCACAATGAAAGAATTTGATGTCAGATTTGACAGAAAACTCTTCCTTTAGATTTTCGAAATCAGCGGTTCAAGCAATGCAGTAGGCTCCTATAGGTCGAAAAATATTTTTTCCTGATTGCCCTAAAAATCCCAAAAAATTCGACGACACTTATTCAGACCCACAATGAAAGAATTCGACGTCAGATTTGACAGAAAACTTTTCCTTTAGATTTTCGAAATCAGCGGTTCAAGCAATGCAGTGGGCTCATATACGTCGAAAAATATTTTTTTCCAGATTGCCCTAAAAATCCCAAAAAATGCAAAGACACTAATTCAGACCCACAATAAAAGAATTTGATGTCAGATTCGACAGAAAACTCTTCCTTTAGATTTTCGAAATCAGCGGTTCAAGCAATGCAGTAGGCTCCTATAGGTCGAAAAATATTTTTTTCCTGATTGCCCTAAAAATCCCAAAAAAATCAAAGACACTAATTCAGACCCACAATGAAAGGATTTGACGTCAGATTTGACAGAAATCTCTTCCTTTAGATTTTCGAAATCAGCGGTTCAAGCAATGCAGTGGGCTCATATACGTCGAAAAATATTTTTTTCCTGATTGCCCTAAGAATCCCAAAAAATTCAAAGACACTAATTCAGACCCACAATGAAAGAATTTGATGTCAGATTCGACAGAAAACTCTTCCTTTAGATTTTTGAAATCAGCGGTTCAAGCAATGCAGTAGGCTCCTATAGGTCGAGAAATATTTATTTCCTGATTGCCCTAAGAATCCCAAAAAATTCAAAGACACTAATTCAGACCCACAATGAAAGAATTTGATGTCAGATTTGACAGAAAACTCTTCCTTTAGATTTTTGAAATCAGCGGTTCAAGCAATGCAGTAGGCTCCTATAGGTCGAAAAATATTTTTTTCCTGATTGCCCTAAAAATCCCAAAAAAATCAAAGACACTGATTCAGACCCACAATGAAAGAATTTGATGTCAGATTTGACAGAAATCTCTTCCTTTAGATTTTCGAAATCAGCGGTTCAAGCAATGCAGTAGGCTCATATACGTCGAAAAATATTTTTTTCCAGATTGCCCTAAGAATCCCAAAAAATTCAAAGACACTAATTCAGACATACAATGAGAGAATTTGATGTCAGATTTGACAAAAAACTCTTCCTTTAGATTTTCAAAATCCGCGGTTCAAGCTAATGCAGTAGGCTCCTATAGGTCGAAAAATATTTTTTTCCTGATTGCCCTATAAATCCCAAAAAATTCAAAGACACTAATTCAGACCCACAATGAAAGAATTTGATGTAAGATTTGACAAAAAATTCTTCCTTTAGATTTTCAAAATCCGCGGTTCAAGCTAATGCAGTAGGCTCCTATAGGTCGAAAAATATTTTTTTCCTGATTGCCCTAAAAATCCCAAAAAATTCAAAGACACTAATTCAGACCCAAAATGAGAGAATTTGATGTCAGATTTGACAAAAAACTCTTCCTTCAGATTTTCGAAATCAGCGGTTCAAGCAATGCAGTGGGCTCATATACGTCGAAAAATATTTTTTTCCTGATTGCCCTATAAATCCCAAAAAAATCAAAGACACTAATTCAGACCCACAATGAAAGAATTTGATGTCAGATTTGACAGAAAACTCTTCCATCAGATTTTCGGAATCCGCGGTTCAAGCTAATGCAGTAGGCTCCTATAGGTCGAGAAATATTTTTTTCCTGATTGCCCTATGAATCCCAAAAAAATTCAAAGACACTAATTCAGACCCACAATGAAAGAATTTGATGTAAGATTTGACAAAAAATTCTTCCTTTAGATTTTCAAAATCCGCGGTTCAAGCTATGCAGTAGGCTCCTATAGGTCGAAAAATATTTTTTTCCTGATTGCCCTAAAAATCCCAAAAAAATCAAAGACACTAATTCAGACCCACAATGAAAGAATTTGATGTCAGATTTGACAAAAAACTCTTCCTTTAGATTTTCAAAATCCGCGGTTCAAGCTATGCAGTAGGCTCCTATAGGTCGAAAAATATTTTTTTCCTGATTGCCCTAAAAATCCCAAAAAATTCAAAGACACTAATTCAGACCCACAATGAGAGAATTTGATGTCAGATTTGACAGAAAACTCTTCCTTTAGATTTTCGAAATCAGCGGTTCAAGCAATGCAGTAGGCTCCTATAGGTCGAAAAATATTTTTTTCCTGATTGCCCTAAAAATCCCAAAAAATTCAAAGACACTAATTCAGACCCACAATGAAAGAATTTGATGTCAGATTCGACAGAAAACTCTCCCTTTAGATTTTCAAAATCCGCGGTTCAAGCTATGCAGTAGGCTCCTATAGGTCGAAAAATATTTTTTTCCTGATTGTCCTAAGAATCCCAAAAAATTCAAA
Organism: Phaedon cochleariae; assembly: GCA_918026855.4. NCBI lineage: Eukaryota > Metazoa > Arthropoda > Insecta > Coleoptera > Chrysomelidae > Phaedon > Phaedon cochleariae. The sequence goes on along the minus strand of OU896713.1, from coordinate 1,159,437 downwards.
GACACTAATTCAAACCCACAATGAAAGAATTTGATGTCAGATTTGACAGAAAATTCTTCCTTTTGATTTTCGAAATCAGCGGTTCAAGCAATGCAGTAGGCTCCTATAGGTCGAAAAATATTTTTTTCCTGATTGCCCTAAAAATCCCAAAAAATTCAAAGACACTAATTCAAACCCACAATGAAAGAATTTGATGTCAGATTTGACAGTAATCTCTTCCTTTAGATTTTCGAAATCAGCGGTTCAAGCAATGCAGTGGGCTCATATACGTCGAAAAATATTTTTTTCCTGATTGCCCTAAAAATCCCAAAAATATCAAAGACACTGATTCAGACCCACAATGAAAGAATTTGATGTCAGATTTGACAGTAATCTCTTCCTTTAGATTTTCGAAATCAGCGGTTCAAGCAATGCAGTAGGCTCCTATAGGTCGAAAAATATTTTTTTCCTGATTGCCCTAAAAATCCCAAAAAAATCAAAGACACTAATTCAGACCCACAATGAAAGAATTTGATGTCAGATTTGACAGAAAACTCTTCCTTTAGATTTTCGAAATCAGCGGTTCAAGCAATGCAGTAGGCTCCAATAGGTCGAAAAATATTTTTTTCCTGATTGCCCTAAAAATCCCAAAAAATTCAAAGACACTAATTCAGACCCACAATGAAAGAATTTGATGTCAGATTTGACAGAAAACTCTTCCTTTAGATTTTCGAAATCAGCGGTTCAAGCAATGCAGTAGGCTCCTATAGGTCGAAAAATATTTTTTTCCTGATTGCCCTAAAAATCCCAAAAAAATCAAAGACACTGATTCAGACCCACAATGAAAGAATTTGATGTCAGATTTGACAGAAATCTCTTCCTTTAGATTTTCGAAATCAGCGGTTCAAGCAATGCAGTAGGCTCCTATAGGTCGAAAAATATTTTTTTCCTGATTGCCCTAAAAATCCCAAAAAAATCAAAGACACTGATTCAGACCCACAATGAAAGAATTTGATGTCAGATTTGACAGAAATCTCTTCCTTTAGATTTTCGAAATCAGCGGTTCAAGCAATGCAGTAGGCTCCTATAGGTCGAAAAATTTTTTTTTCTGATTGCCCTAAAAATCCCAAAAAAATCAAAGACACTGATTCAGATCCACAATGAAAGAATTAGATGTCAGATTTGACAGAAATCTCTTCCTTTAGATTTTCGAAATCAGCGGTTCAAGCAATGCAGTAGGCTCCTATAGGTCGAAAAATATTTTTTTCCTGATTGCCCTAAGAATCCCAAAAAATTCGAAGACACTAATTCAGACCCACAATGGAAGAATTTGACGTCAGATTTGACAGAAAACTTTTCCTGTAGATTTTCGAAATCAGCGGTTCAAGCAATGCAGTGGGCTCATATACGTCGAAAAATATTTTTTTCCAGATTGCCCTAAAAATCCCAAAAAATTCAAAGACACTAATTCAGACATACAATGAGAGAATTTGATGTCAGATTTGACAAAAAACTCTTCCTTTAGATTTTCAAAATCCGCGGTTCAAGCTAATGCAGTAGGCTCCTATAGGTCGAAAAATATTTTTTTCCTGATTGTCCTAAAAATCCCAAAAAATTCAAAGACACTAATTCAGACCCACAATGAGAGAATTTGATGTCAGATTTGACAGAAAACTCTTCCTTTAGATTTTCGAAATCAGCGGTTCAAGCAATGCAGTAGGCTCCTATAGGTCGAAAAATATTTTTTTCCTGATTGCCCTAAAAATCCCAAAAAATTCAAAGACACTAATTCAGACCCACAATGAAAGAATTTGATGTCAGATTTGACAGAAAACTCTTCCTTTAGATTTTCGAAATCAGCGGTTCAAGCAATGCAGTAGGCTCCAATAGGTCGAAAAATATTTTTTTCCTGATTGCCCTAAAAATCCCAAAAAAATCAAAGACACTGATTCAGACCCACAATGAAAGAATTTGATGTCAGATTTGACAGAAATCTCTTCCTTTAGATTTTCGAAATCAGCGGTTCAAGCAATGCAGTAGGCTCCTATAGGTCGAAAAATATTTTTTTCCTGATTGCCCAAAAAATCCCAAAAAATTCAAAGACACTAATTCAGACATACAATGAGAGAATTTGATGTCAGATTTGACAAAAAACTCATCCTTTAGATTTTCAAAATCCGCGGTTCAAGCTAATGCAGTAGGCGAAAAATATTTTTTCCTGATTGCCCTAAAAATCCCAAAAAATTCAAAGACACTAATTCAGACCCACAATGAAAGAATTTGATGTCAGATTTGACAGAAAACTCTTCCTTCAGATTTTCGGAATCAGCGGTTCAAGCTATGCAGTAGGCTCCAATAGGTCGAAAAATATTTTTTTCCTGATTGCCCTAAAAATCCCAAAAAAATCAAAGACACTAATTCAGACCCACAATGAAAGAATTTGATGTCAGATTTGACAGAAAACTCTTCCTTCAGATTTTCGGAATCCGCGGTTCAAGCTAATGCAGTAGGCTCCTATAGGTCGAAAAATATTTTTTTCCTGATTGCCCTAAAAATCCCAAAAAATTCAAAGACACTAATTCAGACCCACAATGAGAGAATTTGATGTCAGATTTGACAGAAAACTCTTCCTTCAGATTTTCGAAATCAGCGGTTCAAGCAATGCAGTGGGCTCCTATAGGTCGAAAAATATTTTTTTCCTGATTGCCCTATAAATCCCAAAAAATTCAAAGACACTAATTCAGACCCACAATGAAAGAATTTGATGTCAGATTTGACAGAAAACTCTTCCTTTAGATTTTCGGAATCCGCGGTTCAAGCTATGCAGTAGGCTCCAATACGTCGAAAAATATTTTTTTCCTGATTGCCCTAAAAATCCCAAAAAATTCAAAGACACTAATTCAGACCCACAATGAAAGAATTTGATGTCAGATTTGACAGAAAACTCTTCCTTTAGATTTTCGAAATCAGCGGTACAAGCAATGCAGTGGGCTCATATAGGTCGAAAAATATTTTTTTCCTGATTGCCCTAAAAATCCCAAAAAATTCAAAGACACTAATTCAGACCCACAATGAAAGAATTTGATGTCAGATTTGACAGAAAACTCTTCCTTTAGATTTTCGAAATCAGCGGTTCAAGCAATGCAGTGGGCTCATATAGGTCGAAAAATATTTTTTTCCTGATTGCCCTAAAAATCCCAAAAAATTCAAAGACACTAATTCAGACCCACAATGAAAGAATTTGATGTCAGATTTGACAGAAAACTCTTCCTTCAGATTTTCGAAATCAGCGGTTCAAGCAATGCAGTGGGCTCATATACGTCGAAAAATATTTTTTTCCTGATTGCCCAAAAAATCCCAAAAAATTCAAAGACACTAATTCAGACCCACAATGAAAGAATTCGATGTCAGATTTGATAGAGAACTCTCCCTTTAGATTTTCAAAATCAGCGGTTCCCACAATACAGGTCGAAAAACATTTTTTATCCAACTAAAATATTATCCTTATTATGAAGCTTCCAGTACTTCCGGGAGTGACGTCACCTTCGTCATTTCCAATGAGACATCTTGTATTTTATAACATTTTTCGAGTCCTCTCATGATTCTGGTTGAAATTAGCGTATCATATGTTCCATATGCATCTCATGTTACAAATGTTATCAATGTTACTATTGAAATATTGATAACGAACAAAACTGTTTGAAGAGTATAATAATGACAAGGCGCTGAAAATCTTTCTCCCTATCCTTTAAAATCATCCCCTACCCAGATAACCCTTTGAATTTTTAAGGGCGGCAGCATTGATATAATATACAGTTCGTATGTCCATTTAAAGTAAGTACCCACCTATATTTCATCAAGAATTATTATCGCTAGGCTAATCAAAGGATCCATAATTACAATTCTTAGATCATTTATTATTATAAGAGAAAAGCGGTTTTTATAAAGGGAATATTCAATGTCGCCCTTGTGTCCATCCTGAGGAAAGAAATTATTTATGAACGTGTTAGAGATATGGGGTTGATAAGTGCTGCAAATGACATAATTGATCAAACGGAGTTGATATTACTGTAATTATCAGTCTTATTATAGAACACAGGTTTTGCTCATTCAATATGAAAAGATTTCGCGTACTCTGTAATCTTGCAAATTGGAAAATCCAGTCGCCGAATCAATAAAGAAATTTGCTTTATATCAGTGATGTTCCACCTAATAACTTCAAACTGGAACCGAATGCAGCAAACAAATTCAGATTGATTCTTGCGATGAAAAACCTAGTGATAAATAGGTTTCTTGACTTCATGTCAGGAATATCATGAAACCATTGTAGCATTTTGTATGAATTGGTCAGAAAAATCCAGAAGGGCCTCCTTACGCCCCCTTGGATTGCCTTACCCGAAAAATCACGAAATCAATTCGAGATATTGAGCTGAGCAATCGATCCAAATGAAGGATTTGTGTTAAGCATAGCATATGGTTATGGCAGCACCAAACTGAACAGACGATTTCACCAAATTCTGAACATTTCTCCAAAAAAATCATTTTTTCTTCTGTTGAAGTTGTCGATGACTTCAACGAAATATGAATCCATTTTCTAGGATGTGTTTCGTTCTATGGAGCGGTAAAATACGTTGAATTTGGCTTGCATAATTTTAAAATCGAAAATGATGCGATAAAAACCTAAAAATGAAAAATTATCGATTTTGAACATCCTGTATGAGGAATATGGAAAATTACAAAACCGTTTCGAGATATCGGCTTGAACGTTCGAAAAAAATGATTAGTAGAAAAATAACAAAACATTCCCTAGAATACGGAAGCGTTTGAATTCTCTCAGTTTGGTAATACTTTTTTCGAACACTTGGTGTATGATGACAGAAAAACTCCCGACGAGTTTTGAACGGGGAATCTTGAAAAGAAAGATTGCATCTTCCAAGCCCAAGCACTGCATTCTGATTGAAAATCCATTCATTTTCTAAAGAGATATAGCAGTTTGAAAATTGTCAAATATTTCAGTGGTTCACTTGTTTCTTTGAGCACTTTACAATGAACCAAAATCTGCATAACCATGGGGAAGACCACTGAGGGAAGAAATCCGTGCAAACCTCTTTCAATCGACGAATCATGATTTATATTTTATGTACAATCAATATTATGAGTTGAAGTTTAAGGGAATCGAATCTATATCGTTTTGAAATCAGCATATTTCATTCGATATTTCAAACAGCCAAATATGATGGTGGAGTCGTGACGTATTAGTCCCGAACTGTAGCTATCTCTCTCTGATACCTCGTCATTCTGCAGTGTTGCAGTGTAATTGGTCAGTTCAAGGACAATAGGCGTGTTAGGACTAAGACGTCGCACCAGTCACACCAATGAATTGATGAAATTTCAAATGGCGCAGGAATTGTGTTTTGAAATGGACATTACTAATTTATTTTTTTCATCGTCTTAGTATGAATGAAAAAATTCAAAATTAATTCACTAGTAGTGGTCAGTGGTCTTCCCCAATTAGTTAAGTTTGAATTGAATTCATCTGCACCTGACAGTATTGGACCTAAAATATTGACCTGTTAACTGTTATAGAGAAGGGAACATCACACGTGCGGAATATCTCACGACAGGAAAGGGCCCATCATTGCCCTTATCCGGATATAACAATTATGAATCCAAATGATTTCACCTAGGCCAGACAGAGGGGTGGATATTGGGTGATCACACGCCAACCGAGGATCACACTTTTCGCATTTTTCAACTATACACCTGTTCGTCAAACGATGTCGAATTTTGTTCATATGATTCTGTCCTTCAAGTCACACCTTCATTACCCGTGACTAAAGAGAAAAGTTCTTCTAATTTTCCCTGTGGTGAAAAACGTATCATACAATTTTTGGTTGGTCCTCATAAAATAATTACGCACTAAATTGAAGACATGCATCTTCAGTGTATTCATTAACATTTTGAGTGGCATCAGCAGTATATTTAGAATCTAGGCTCACCCTGTATATCAAATGGAATCGAAAAATTGAATTACAGATGATCGTTAGCTGTTGTTTGTAATGGGCTTATCAGTAAGGCAAGTAGCTTTGTTTGCAGATGTAGATGTACAATATGTGGTGTAGGTTACATTCCTATTGTTTAACCATTAGTGGGGGAAATGCCCAAAATAAACAAAAACACCCTTGATTGATGTGCAAACAAGAGTCGTTGTTTATAGATGCGTCAACAGATAGTAACATGAAATAATCATCATTATATTATATCGTTCTTTATCGTGATTTTACGTATGTATTTGAATCCATAAGAATAAACAACTGATCAAAGATTAATGAAATTGAAACTTTAATTTTCTCAAATAATCTTATGTACAAACAAATTGTGTTAAATTGTCTAAAGTATGCATTTATCGAAACTATCACTTTATTTAAATTTCGATCGCTTTGAATATGGGTAAATTTTTCTATCAGGGAGCCTAAGAGAAAAATTCAATAACTTGTAAACTATACAGTGTGTCCCAAATTCGATCCTCACCATTGGGATCTCAGTAACTATGAGAGATAGAGAAACGGTTAAATTGGCAAAGTTGTAGCAGATTTAATGTTGATTCAGAATCTATTGAGAAATCCGAGCTAGCTTTAGTCATTCTTGAGTTATTTGAGAAAAACTCGAATATCTCGGAAACTATTGATTTTATGAGAAAATGATTTCAACATTCCCATAGCACTTTTTGGTGTTCTTCTCAATGGTTGTGTCAGTTTTCCATCAAAATGTCAAATTTGTGAGATATCACCTACAACTTGAATTTTTCTTATGGATGCCATATTGGATTTCAACAGATTTGAAATCAGCATAGAATTTCCTTTCTAGTGCATGATGTATCACAATCGCAGTTTTATTTTATTCGGGGTACTGATTTCCAATTTTTGTTTTTATGTCCAGTAGGCTATGAATTCTGTAACTAATAAATAATACTCGAAGTTATCTCCATGACAATAATTCATTATGTTGTGTTATTAGTTACTACTTCACTGCACCATGACTTTTACCTCAGATTATGGAATTTGTGTTTAATGTTCTTGCAAAACTCAACAAGTGGATTATACAAATACTGAAAAAAATTAATTGAACTAACTACTAACTAATATTCGCTGCTTTTCTCAGATGAACTCTGTTGATGTGCTGGAATGTGTCCATCGCTCTCTCGTAGATCATCAATATCTTGAATTGGCTCTTCATACATTTTATTTTTGGCGTAGCCTCACGGGTAAAAATCGAGAGGCGTAAAATCAGGCGACCTTGGAGGCCATCTGACAGGTCCATGAGTAGTAATTAATGTAACACCAAATTGATTTTCGAGATATCGATATCGATTCTTTCACACTGGTTGACGAACCAGTGACAAAACTCGAATCGACGTTCATTATCACCAGGTGTTAACCCTTGTACTGTCACTGGTTTTTGTGAACGGCATTGTTTGCCCCGAAATAATTAACTTGTATTTTCTCTTGATGTTCACAGAAATGTCACTTGGCTCCAAGCCTACTCTATGAAAGTTGTGCCAGAACACAATGACATAATCGTTATTGTTTATAGATAGAGAGTTTAGCGCATAGCCTATTGGACATAACAAAAATTGGAAATCAGTACTCCTTATGCGATAAAACTGTGACTGTGATACATCACTAGAAAGGAAATTTTATGCTGATTTCAAATCTGTGAAAATCCAATATTGCGTTCATGAGAAAAACCGTAGTTGTAGGTGATATCTCAGGAATTTGACATTTCGATGGAAAACTGACAAAACCATTGAAAAGAACACCAAAAAGTAATTCCAGAATGTTGAAGTCATTTTTTCATAAAATCAATAGTTTCCGAGATATTCGAGAAAAACAAAAATACAAGATTTCATTTTTTCTCAAATAACTCAAGAATGACTGAAGCTATCCTGGATTTCTTGATAGATTCTGATTCAACATTAAATTTGCTACAACTTTGCTAATTTAAGCGTTCCTCTATCTCTCATAGTTACTGAGATCCAAATGGCGAGGATCGAATTTGGGACATACTGTATAGAATCCTGAATCGACTCGGCCAGCAATAAGATTTCACAAAATTCTCAGTCACAAGACATGTTTCGCTAACACAGTAGCTTCATCAGGTGATATACTGGTACACAGAATCCTAAACCACAAAGAAACATAAACAAGTTATGGTACCTATAATTCCATGAAAAGATCGAATATTCACATACAAAATGAAGTAAAACCAAATACTAACCACGAAATGAAAAAAGCTGTGTATGAATAAATAATACTTGTGAATGCGTGCGTATTGATAGAAAATAATGATTACCTACTACGGAATTAGTAATGGCGTAACTATGGAGTCGAATAGTGAAATACAGTCAGTAGAAAAATAAACTAAAATTGAAAAAATGTTCTCATTATCTCTCGATATTTTCAAAATCTTCAAAATTAGTTCTATATCTTGCAGTATAATATTAGGGCTAATCAAAAATTGAAGAAACTGAAGAACATTCATCATAGGATTCTTAAAAATAATCACTGAGAAAAAATAAGGAAAATGCTTTGAAGTTATGACGTTGATATGCCATTTAATGCTAAGCAATACGCCATCTGACGGAAAAAACTCGCATCGATATCATGTGACCAGCAAGTGTGAATCGTTTGTTTACACACTGCATTTTGCATTTGTGTGATCATAATAGTTGTTTTATAAGTGATTATTGATTTGATAAGAGTGAAAATGACCAGCAGAGCAAATTGTTATGCACCTGGATGCAACTCTGTGTATAAAAAAATCCCAATTTGACTATTCATCATTTCCCAAATGAGGATCAGAGAGTTGAGCAAACCTAGTGATTGTTCGTCATAGGTTATAGCGAATGCAATCAGCAATCACACTTAGCGTCAAAATTCTTTGTTTTTTGACAGAATGACAGCGCAAGAGAATGAAGGTTAAAAGGTCAATAGAACGTTTAATTGAGTTAAGCTACCTTGTACAATTTCGAATATACGTGGATATACATAGGGTAACTCCACCAATCAGAAATTTAGAATTATGTCCATAGTCAGTTGCACACAATAATCTTCCCGCTTCGCGGTCGGATTATTTCAACTGTCAAACTGACACTCTTTGTAATTATGCAACAAGTTATCCATTTTGAAGTACTCATAGTATTACTACTGAAAATATATTAATCAAGCAGGCTTCATATTCAATGAAAAAAGCACAAAGTCGTCTCCATGATTTTTTAATTCGAAAACATAAAATTAGGAAAATGTTTCGGACATATGCAAAGTCCATCTTCAGCCTATGCTAAGAAGTCCTACAATACAAAGAGATACATCATCATTATCAAAAAAAGTGCATTCTTCAAGGAATGCAACAAATTATGAAAGATAATATGGGAATTTGTCATCAATTACCAATCATTGCTTCTGATAGTATTAAAGTAGTCACCCTGTGTATATCGGTCACTTATTCTCCGTCTATTCTGTAAGATTTTTGAGGGTGACTGTAAACACTGGCCGTAACATTATGACTTCAGGGTGGAGTTACACAAATCATTGTTTCGATGTTGTATAATCCACCCTATTTTTGACCAGCAGTAGCCAATGGGGTGAGAAAATCCCCGACTTTCCTTTGCGCAAGCGATGGAGGGCGGAGAAATGGAACACAAAGAAAACGCCTTTTGGTGTCATAATAGATTTCATGGCAACACTTGATGAGAGACTATTGAATAGCATTCATTTGTCTTGTCATGTTAGTTTTTCCCCAGATCTCGAACTCGAACAATACATTTTTCCGGATTTTCCGAATCTATGTTTGAGGTCTTTTATGGATCCCCAGAATCCTCAGTATGGACATTCGGTGCTGCCTGTTTCTGCATTTTCTGCTTACAGTTTGTTGAGGAATTGCAATTTTCTTTTAGGCCCTCAGGCACATCAAGGTGCGTATCAGTTTTTGGGGTGAGTCTTTGCCTCGTTGAGTGATTTTGCACCGCATTTTTTTTATCTTTTGGAGCGCACGAAACGGAATCTCTATACAGGGTGTCCCTGAAACGTCTGAACGAAATCTCAGCACATATTCCTGAGGTCGAAACAAGCCGATTTAAAGCAACATACCTCAGTCCAAAGTTGCTTCGTTTCTGAGATACAGGGTGGTAATATGTAGGTAATATGAAGAATAAAAATCCAATTTCTAAGAATTTATGAACATCTTTGAACGTATTACTCCAAAAATTGATATTTGGATTTTTTTGGGGTGCGAAACAGTACAGAGGCGTAATCAAGGGGGGGTCCATGGGGTCTGGACCCCCCTCCGAGAGCTGTTTGAAAATCCGATTCAAATAATAATAATAATAATAATCTTTATTATTCCTCAGAAACGTATATGTTTATAGCAGGGAAAATTATGAAAGAGCAACTAAAAAAAATTAGATAATCAGATGATCATTTATAAATCATATACATAGTACATATAATGTTGTTTCTTCTAGAAACTGTTGAATATAAGTTCTTGAATTGATTTATCAAAGACATAAGTATTTTTTCAGTTCTTTTTTTGAATTTCTCAACACTTAATTTTTTCTTCAGTCTGGCAGGTAATTCATTATAGAGAATTGTTCCATTGTATGAAATAGATCGTTAACCCATATCTGATTTAATTTTGATGAGAGTTAACATATATTTTCGTCTGTAAAAATAGAGATGAGTATAGGACATGTCAAGGGAATTCAATTTGTAATTTGTTACCATTTTCATACAAAATTCAAAAAGAGAACGGAAGTTGACTTGTTCCAGAAATGGCCGAAGATGAATGAAATTTTATTATTTTCAATATGCACAAGTATTCTTCTGCAAACAACATGTCACTGCATATGGATTGAATTTCTCTTTTAGGTTTTTATAACAATTACATTTTAGGCGCAGTTACATTTTGGGATAATTCCCCTGATAATTTGTCCGTTCTACAGGTATATTGAAATAATGCTGATATTTTTTACTTAAAGACGAAGAGAATAAATCCGATAAATATCAACTAAAGAAAAGAATATTCCATCTCCGGGTTTTTCAATCAATATCTTCAATAACAAAATAAGAGAATAATGTATTCGTTTCGAAATTCTTGAAATTTTGGCGGTATCACATTGAGCATTCGCCCATTTTTCGAAAACAATAATAGAAAAGATTACGATAACATTCGTGTAACATAATATTCATTTCTAAATACTTCAAATTTTGGTTGAATTATTGAGAATTCCCCTTTTTTCGAAACCATTGATAGAAAAAATAACGATAATGTTCTTATAATAGGGACATTTGAATATATTTACACCCCACACTTATATTATTTAGACACATTTGCATGGAAAACTTTTTTATTTGGTACCAATACATTTCTGGAAATGAGAATTTAATGATGCAGAGTAAAATACACATTTTGAAATATCAACAAAAATATGTGAACATTTTGCTAACAATTCAATCAACAGATTAAAAAAACACTCAATTACGGATTTAAATCTATGTCCCTAACTTATTTACTTACTCAGAGCTTTGAAATTAGCCACAAAGTTTTTCTAATGAAAATTCAATGGTCAATCATTCTTTTCAAAACAATGAAGCATAAAATGAATCAATTAATAATTATTGATAATATTCATTTGTACACAATTTGGCGGAGACATATTTGAGCATTCGCCATTTTTCAAAAACAAGTTTCAAAGTATGATCTTTGGAAGTACCAAGAAAAACAAATATTCACACACCATACATTCATTGAAAATATGCATTTTAACACAATTTGGCGGAGACATATTTGAGCATTCGCCATTTTTTCAAAAACAAGTTTCAAAGCATCGAAGTATGATCTTTGGAAGTACTAAGAAAAACAAATATTCACACACCATACAGTCCTATGCACATAGTGAATTCTGAATTTTGAAATATCAAAACAATATTAAGTAAACTTTTTCTATTAACTTTATCAACAGGTTTGAAAAGTACCTATAGGTACAAAAATTCTACTTCTCGAATGAAATGTTATTCAAACGTCTCGTAGTTTTCAATCTATTTCACATCAAACTCATACATTTAATTCAACTTTTTGAAATGGAAACTATGTTCCACCTTGTGCTTACCCAGCTTTGAAATTATACAACTTTCCGAGCTACTACTGGAGTGTTGATTAAAAATTTTATGAAAATCTCATCGTTTGTGAATTTTTTTAAATGTTCTACCTACAGAGTTACCCAATTGAAAGAGTGCCACCCTGATAGGTTTTTTATTTATGAACCAATTTTGATAATTTTTTTTTATGTGGAGGGGAGAAAGGCGTATTTTGAAGCCACTCTTTTTAGAAACCGAGGCCAACTAGATCACATTTAGATGCTGAAAAATTCAGAATTCATATTAGCGATTTTCATTGAAAAAAATCCGCATACGCCACTGGAATTGGCATCCTCTTAAATCAATTATTATATGACTAAATTACAGACAAGTTGTTTATCATGCATTGAGAAGCTTGATGTTGTGATATTCATATACATGGTGTATCTAAATAATACCGAAAAAAATCAATTAGTATACTTCTCCTAAACATTTCAATTTTCATTTCAATACTGAACATATTGGTAAGTTATATTTTCATATTTTAATACCTCATATTATTCTATTCGATTTGAGAGATTATGTAAATTCTCGATTTCAGAGGATTTTGATTTTTCATGCACTCTTTTTGAATATTCAACAGATATAATTCAATGTTCGACTGTGACGCCACTGGAACTATTATTTCGAATCTAATTGCACTAGAAGAAGTTCCATATTATTATTAACGAAACTACAACATTTCATTGAGATTGATGAAAAGACAATTGAGAAATGAATAGAAAAAAGAATTTTCATGGAAATATTAATACCCTGTATTAGTGAGCTTTGCAATGGGGAAGACCACTGATTTTTTAAAACGACATTATCGTGAACTCTATACTGAAAAACTACCAGTGAATTAATTTTGAATTTTTTCATTCATGCTAAGACGATGAAAAAAATAAATTAGTATATGTCCATTTCAAAACACACAATTCCTGCGCCATTTGAAATGTCATCAATTCATTGGTGTGACTGGTGCGACGTCTTAGTCCCAACACGCCTATTGTCCTTGAACTGACCAATTACACTGCAACACTGCAGAATGACGAGGTATCAGAGAGAGATAGCTACAGTTCGGGACTAATACGTCACGACTCCACCATCATATTTGGCTGTTTGAAATATCGAATGGAATAATAATATGCTGATTTCAAAACGATATAGATTCGATTCCCTTCAACTTCAACTCATAATATTGATTGTACATAAAATGTAGATCATGATTCGTCGATTGAAAGAGGTTTGCACGGATTTCTTCCCTCAGTGGTCTTCCCCATTATCGAAGTCACAGATGACCGCAAATTAATGCAGATCTTTCGACTCAACTCCTCTAAGGAGGTTTGATAAAGAGAACAACATGAAAAGCTTTTTAATGCATATAATATATATCTAATAAATAGTAATTTCATAGAATTGTTAATGTTGAATATGTCTTCATGAAATTTGGTACAGATCTATTTCAGAGTAACAGAGTACGTAGATTTCAGTGGCGTACGCAGATTTAAAAAAAAAAATCGCTAATAATAGTAGGCCTTTGTTTTTAGAAGAAGTAGACACCGCTACGCGCCAAAATGCACCTTTTCCCCCTCCACATTCAAAAAACAAGTTCGTCAAAATCGCTACACATAAATAAAAGATTTATGAGGATGGCTCGCTTTCAAATGAGTCACACTGTATATACCTATTTCTTTTCTGATACAAATGTATTCATTATTTATTCGACATCCACACTTTATCCTGTTGGAGTCCTAAATTAGAACGAACGCTATTTTCTATGTGTCATTCGTGCGAAACGAAAACTATGAAGAATTTCCTTCTCGCATATCTATTAGAGCCTGGCACAGTGTGGCGTTACATCAAAATCGTGTTCATTCTTTTGCTCGATTTCTTCCAAAACGATTTATGCACGTTATATAGTTATCTGACCACATTAATTTATTTCCCGAACGCGTGAAGACCATTTCTGAGATAATAATATCCAAAAGGAAAACTTTGATAACGCTTCAAGATGAACACGCAAGTTTATGATAATAATCATAATAAACGTCTTTATTACTTCTGAATAGCAAATAATATGAAAACTATGGGTGGATAATAATTTTCAGAAGCAAAGGGCGAAGTTCAATTCAGTTTGTGGATAACTGCGTCCACCGAATATTTACTTTGAACAGAGTTGAAATTATAGATGTATGTACAGAGTTATCCATAGAAAAGACCCATCCCTATATATGTATTATTTTCGTCATTTTTAGTCGAAAAAAAAAAACAATATGCGGAAACTGAATGCCGTAATTCGGCATTTCCACAGCCCTTATCAGAATTTTTAGAGGGTTATCTCTAGAAGCGTGACGAAAACAATTTTTTTTTAATGGAATGTCTTTTCCTTTCATTTCGAAATCTGTGATTTTTCGTGATCACAAAAATACATACATACAGTATGATATCTGCTATTTCCACTTATTCTATGTCGCACCACTCCTTTGACCCCAGAAAAACAATTTCTACAACTGTCGAATTATCATCATTCATGGCTAACACGATATTTTTAGAAGAGCCAACACATATAAAAATTGTTTTTGTGGGGTAAAAAAAACTGGTGATAATATAAGCGAAAATAGAAGACATCATATAGTTACTGTATCTATATATTATATATATTTTTCTGATTACATCAGAAATCCCGAAAAAATATAAAAAACAGGGTTTTCCATTTAAAACATCAATTTGTTCTTTTTCACGCTTCCAGGGATGGACCCTGTAAAAGTGCTTTTCTATCTCGATGAAAAATAACATGAATATATAGTGGTGGGCCTTTTCGATGAATAAGTAACCTTGTTAAAAGTTCAACTTCAAAAACAACAGATTGATATAGTACATTGATTTGCGTTTTCAATTAAAATAAAATATAATTGAAGGAACCACAATTTTGTGACTCACGACTAAGCACATATCACACTCAGCGTCAGCAGCTATCAGCTGACTCAGTTTTAGTTCCGAGGTGTTAAAATTCAACTTTAGCTCTTAGACACTGAACGTGTTATCAAGCAATAATATGCCTATCAATCATTTTATTGTGTCAAAAGAAACGTCAGAACGACAGTTTTGAGACAGTAGCAGGGGAAAAATTGTTCATGGGTACTTAAGCATGACTTTTATTTTCAGACATATATATAAAAAGTTTTGTCAACCCAGATCTACATCTATGTTCTTCAGCAGCAGCAGAACATGACAAATCTTTGGGAAATAGTTCTAACAAAGCTATTTTATCTCCTACTGTGCCTTATGGATACCAACATCCACATATGCATATTGTACCTGAGCAGTTACGTGAGTAAAACAAATACCTACTTATAAGAAAAGCACACCCTATAAAATATAGATTTTACCAACAAATCAGTTCACCCAATAATCTTGAGTGCTAAACACCCAGTATAAAATATATATTTTGTTTTAAGGCCCCAGAAGCCCATCAGATTTAGCATCGACTCTGTATGCAACAAATTTGAGAAGGCAACGGGGAGAGAAAAAACCAATACCAGAAGAACAAAAAGACGATAAATACTTTGAAAGGAGAAGAAGAAACAACCAAGCCGCCAAAAAGTCAAGGGACGCCAGAAAAATGCGGGAAGATCAGGTGCGTCAAAAACACTGCAATTCAATTTTTACCGATGTTTTACTGGAACTTTCTTAATTTTTTCAGGTTGCCTTAAGAGCAACGATATTAGAACACGAAAACGCTATTCTTAGAGCTCAGGTTTTGACTCTCCGCGAAGAAGCTTCATCTCTTAGGCAAATGCTGCTGCAGAAAAAAGCTTTGGAAATAACTTCACGAGATCCTCAAATTTGTATATCATAGACTCGAATTATGTTTAATTATTGTGATATTATGTTGATTGAGATTGTATATATTTTATGATGTGAAATAAAGACTAATATTGAATGTAAATCACACAAATCTTCAAGAGCAAAGACTATAAAATTCAATCCAACAAGCCCTAGTTGAAGAAAATAATGAAACAAGAAGAAAAATATAAGAAGAAGAAAACGAGAGTGAACATTGTCACTTGTCATTCCTGTCAAATTTTGTTTGTTAGGTTAGGGAGGAAAAGGAAACTGTAAACTTCACAAGTGAAAATCTCAAACCTTCAAAACTCACCTTTTTACATTCCAAGTCCGGTCCGCTCTAGTCTAGTCTCTCTGTATAGTCTGTAGTGTTCCAGTTATGTGCATTATATGAAATCCATTCTAGTATGAACATGACTTGTGGCATCAAATTATTTAATAATGGTTTCCCCTCATTGCTTTTTGAAAGATCTTTCAACAGAACTACTTCTAAATATATTTGGCTACTTGGATTTTCTTGATCTATGTAGATTGAAGCAAACCTGTACAAGATTCAATGACATAATCAACTCTTGGGATCATACTCTCCTTAAAGTTACAACTATTGTGACTAATCAGATGAATCCAAAATTTTCAACAAAGTAAGTTGAGATGCCCTAGATAGATACCCTTGTTTTGTATAGTTAAATCTGTTGATTCTTCCAGGTGTATGCATGGATTATCTGCTTTGGAGAAAATGAGGATAGATAAAAATTGGACAATTGGGAGATACTCTGAAAAATCTTTGTTGTATTCAAAGAAGAAGATCATGCCATGGATTCATATGAACGATCAATTCTTGTGGTTCAGCAGAGGCAATGAGATTTTGTGTTTTGAAAGGAATTACAATGGCATCAATATCCACAAACCCAGTTTTTCCCTGAAAACAGAAAGGAATGAAGACATAGTCAATTTTCAACTGAATAGTAACTTTCTAGTTTGTGGATTGAGGTAATATTTTGAATCAAAAGCAATCTGAATTATTTAACATGCACAGTTTGCAGAGAAGGTGGAATTTGGCTTATAGATTTGTGTGAAAAATCAACATTATTTGAAGTAGAAAAATGCCATAACTCTGATGTAACTTCAATAGATATGAGTCAGAGAGGAAACCTTATAGTTTCTGGATCAAAGGATAGTATTTTGAAAATCTGGAAACTAGAAGAGGATCCAAAATGGAACGCTGTGGAATCCCACTGCCAAATTTTACAAGACTTAATATGGAAAGTTTCTCTATCAGAAGATACATCTATGATAGCTGTGGGAACATCTGGAAAAACCAATTCAAGTTCAATTTTTATTCATGATGTTGAGAGGTAAATTCAATAAAAGCACTAAGTAGTGATTTTTTATCTATGTTTCATAACTTCTAGACCAGCTCATCAAATCATTCATCTTGGCTCTACAAAGCATCCTGATAAAGGTATTTGTGACCTAAGATGGGATGGGGAACAAACTCTATGGTCTTGTGGGTACAATAGTTTCTTGAAAAGATGGGATATTCGTACAGGAAATTGTGAACAGTGTTTCACTGATCCTCATGGTTCAGGGCTATACTGCATGGATTATGATTACCACAATACCATCATGGTAGGGACTCAGATGCATGGGAGAGTCATATTGTGGGATATTCGCCAAACAAAATTTGTACAGGTAGTAATATATTTTAGTAGTTTATGTTCCATGACTGAACAAACAAAATATTTCAGATGTACTTCATGGAATCTTGCAAAGGAAACAGGTACCAAAGAAGTTCACCAATTTATAGTTTGGCATTTGATGCTGAATATCTCTTCACAGCAACAGATCAAAATCTCAATGTTTTGGATTTCTCAGTTTATACTGGTGCTGTCAAAGATTATTCTTTTTGTGCCTAAGAAGTAAGAATGTGAATAAAAAATCTTAAACAAGCTTACCCCATTTAAGTTTAATCAGATCAAACTGTTTTATTTGAAAAATTAAAATTACACCACTACCGGCACTACCACCCACAGCCGTCTTCTACCAAAGAAACTATTCTTTGCTTCTACCACTTGCAGAAACCAGAACTTCAGCTGAAGATAACTAAAGAGAAGAGGGAAAGTTGAGGTTATGTTTGAAGTATTTTTGGTTCAGTTGATTTTTTTGTTGCGTGGTTGGCATCCTCTTTTGGTTGCACGAATTCGTTTGGCCCAGACATAACATCTAATCATCTATCATAGATGCCTCATCTATCCCATCACAAGATCGAACCTGCTCGAAGAGCTTTTTCGGAATACACCCATTTAATTTGAAATTCCGCCATTTCAGTTCAGCAAGAATTTTTCAAATTTCTCTTTTGGCGGATGTCTGGGCGACACGAATTGCCATGTTGGTAACACGATGTTTCCCTACATCGTGGTTGGTAGCATTGCCAATCCGACATTTTGATTTTCGATATCCAATAATCTTTTGTGATCATTTGTGATGCATGCGGTAGAAAGAATATTTTAATAAATATAAATTTCTCCCCTTTCGCACATTTGAAACAATCCTTTCACAATGTCGAAACGTAGAATTGAAGTAATGGATCCCTTCATCAAAAAGAAAAGGTATATAAACCGTACACAACAAATCAATACCACTAGCAGTAGGTAAATGTTTTTTTTTCTATAATCAATTTTCAGAGAAGAACGCGGCATCAGTACAGCAGTAGCACAACCAGTATCGGGTTCAATAAATGCATACACCGGCTTACCTTACACCAATAAATACCATGAGCTCTTCCGGAAGAGGATATGCTTGCCTGTCTTTGAGTACCGTGCCGATTTCATGCGAATCCTGGCAGAGCACCAATGCATTGTACTAGTCGGTGAAACTGGATCTGGCAAGACCACCCAAATTCCTCAGTGGTGTGTAGAATACTCAAGAACAGTGGGCAACAAAGCTGTATGTTGCACCCAACCTAGAAGAGTAGCTGCCATGTCTGTGGCACAGAGAGTTTCTGAGGAAATGGATGTAGCTTTAGGACAAGAGGTTGGTTATAGTATTCGATTTGAAGATTGCTCATCAGCAAAAACAATTCTCAAGTAAGTGGTATGCAAATCTTTATTTGGTTTTATTGATTGACTTTTCCTGGTTTGTTCTTTCTTCAAAGGTATATGACAGATGGTATGTTGTTGAGAGAAGGCATGAGTGACCCAATGTTGGAGGCTTACCAGTGTATCCTTCTTGATGAAGCCCATGAACGTACTCTTGCCACTGACATCCTCATGGGTGTTCTCAAAGAGGTGGTCAAGCAACGTAAAGATCTGAAATTGGTTATCATGAGTGCCACTCTGGATGCTGGCAAGTTCCAGAGCTACTTTGACAATGCCCCATTGATGAATGTCCCTGGCCGTACACATCCTGTAGAGATATTCTATACCCCAGAGCCTGAAAGGGACTATCTGGAGGCAGCCATCAGGACTGTCATTCAGATTCATATGTGTGAGGAAATTGCTGGGGATATTTTGCTCTTTTTGACTGGCCAGGTAAAGAAAAGTTTGGATATTTATTTATTTATTTCAGTTATTGTGTTTCTTCCTTTTTCACTAATACATTTTCTACAAATAATATATAAATTGTGATTAATTTTCAAGTAGGAATGACATGAATGATCATGAATGATGTATGTCCAAGATACATCAGATTACTGTGCTCAGATACAACTAAGTACCTCAAAAAAGTTGGAAAAAAATCAGCTCCTGCTATTGTGATTTTCAATTATGACTTTTTTTGACCAGGCAGTACATTTATTTGAGTCATTACATCATTTAGTATTAAATTCTATTCAAATAATGGATATTTTTAGTGAACTCTACAAAAGTTAGGTACATATTATTATAATATAATGAAATAATGGCGATGTAATTATAATGAGTGGGAAAAAAAAGAGAGAAAATAATGGAAATTCATCAGTTGTCATTATTTGTGCAGTTTTTTATATCATCACGTGATTCATTGAAGAAAAAGTAATAGATGTAATTTTATTTGTCTTTAAAAAAAATGTGCACTCTCCTAAAGACATCATTTTGATTTGATTTTGATTCACTAGAATTTTGAAATGCCCATTTTTTGCCTCCTTTCAAAAATATTTTGTACTCAGTTACCTAAAAATATTTGGGAACAAAAATGAAGTTATATTTTATTGTTTCTATCTTATGATGTCATTTGACAAGTTCCTGACCTCAGAAAAAAAAATAGTATGCCCCTGAAGATTATTTTGATTCACTATATATAAATGCCGATTTTTTTATCTCAAAAAATGGTGTGCTCCAAGGTGGTATTTCTCTCCTCTATCAAAGTTTGTAAAATGAGAAAAAATCAGAAGGTGAGATTGAGTCTCAAAATTTCAGAATGATATCTATTGAGGTTATTTAGTAATCTCAAAGGGGGTCATGAGACCATCTACATCAAAATTTGGAGCCAAATCGAATTTTTCTTGGTAAGATTGGTAGTATTGAAAATTTACATTGCATCAGTTATTTGGTTGATTTCTGTTAGAGGATTGTTCAAATTGGTAAGTGAAATCAGTAAAGTACTTTCAAGTTTAACTCAGTTATTATGTATTACATTATACAAATTCTGAATTCTATGCTCACTTGGTTCTCTTTCTTTTAATTTAAGTTCAAGCATCACTGCCTTCCTGTCAATAATATTGAAACATAAGAACAATGAAGTTATGCTGGGAATGAGGTATTTTTAACTTGGCAACATTGTGTTAGCACCAGTTGCTTCATCTCTTTCTGTTTTGTAGACACAGTTGCCAGATTAGCAATAAAATTTTCCGGGAATGAGATATAGTAACACTGTTCAATGTCAAGGAAATTTCAATATAACTAAAAAACCAAACTATGTATGTAAAAAGTGTCTCCCTGTTAGATGCCTGCATCTCATTTCGCTCAATTGCAAATTGTTGTTTTTTTTTGTCAATCAACATCTCCCTCTAAAAATTATCAGGAAGAAATCGAGGTGGCGTGCAAACGGATCAAACGAGAAATCGACAATTTGGGCCCCGAGGTGGGCGAGCTGAAGTGCATCCCCCTGTACTCGACGCTGCCGCTCAACATTCCAATTTCTACGTCCAATTGACTTGTTTTTTTTTTATTTCAATGTTATGTTGTTTTTATTTCTTATATTTGAGTATTTTTTGAGTATATATTCAATAGCCATGAACAGTCATATGGTTTACATATATTATTAGGTACAAAATGAGCTTTAGAAGCTTGTGTGTGCACCATATCATAGATATGTTCTTTGAACTGAATGTCCTATTTATTTTTGAAAATATCAGTGAATTGTATATATAAAGTTGATTTATATCCATTTTCTTAGATTCCTTATATAAAAGTTAAGTTTGAAACAAATAATCTTTTCCATAAATAATTTTTAAAATCCATTTTTGTGCAATTTCCACAAATATATCACCCTAGGAATACGAAAGTACAGAGTTGGGTTGGAGCAACTTGCAACACACTGTAGATGTCGCACCTGTTGCGCATTTCCTGAATCCAAAATTGTATTTTCGTCAAACATCATCTTTTTCTGAAAATTATCAGGAAGAAATCGAGGTGGCGTGCAAACGGATCAAACGAGAAATCGACAATTTGGGCCCCGAGGTGGGCGAGCTGAAGTGCATCCCCCTGTACTCGACGCTGCCGCCCAATTTGCAGCAGCGCATCTTCGAGGACCCCCCGCCCCCCAAACAGAACGGCGCCATCGGCCGCAAGGTGGTCGTCTCGACCAACATCGCCGAGACCTCGCTTACCATCGACGGCGTCGTTTTCGTCATCGATCCAGGTATTTAAAGCCTGTATTTCGTATCGTTACCATAGCAGCTAAACAAATTTCTTGGAAATTTTTTCCTACTCCTTGGAGGACGGAGCATGAAATTGCACTGGAAATTTTTTGATGTTTATAGGTTAAATGACATTACATTACATGGTTCATTACATAAACAAATGTTTGATGAATTAAATCGTCTTACCGAATTACACTAGATTTTTTTTTAGTGAAGTAAACTTGGTATTTATAATTCGAATTTGTTGCCATCAGGTTAAAAACTTATAACTTTAATTTTCTTCTAACTCGAAAGTAAGAAAATCTATTCACTACTTACGGCAGCTTTTCGCCAGGAGCATTCATGGGTCGTAGATTAATTCGTATTTTTTAAGGGCGCCACTTGATTATTATATAAGATTTCGGCAGTGTTACAAACAAGAAATTACACAGCAAAAAATTATTGATGATACAACTACTACCCATTCCATAAAACATTTTATAGGATTGATTCTAGATGGAAATGATACGATTAATTCCCCAAAACATAATCACAAGTTTAATGAATAATATCACTGTTTTCAACAACACCTGATTTCAGCATAATGAGTATTATGTAAAAACATATAGGACAGTCCAAATTAACCATTGGATATCATCAAATTATCTCATCAATTATACGCCATCAGTACAAAAATATGATTATGATTACTTGATTGAATATTGACAAGGGTAAATTGACCTGTCAAAACTGTTTCAGAATTCATGAATTGTTCACAATTTTATTGCTTTGACGTATAAAGTTGGTATCAAATCATTCTCATATATTTTAAATATGCTAAGACACGTTAATAGAAGGGTTAAAATGGAAAGTACTGGCCTTATGGAAATCCTTGGAAATGATTGTTGGTGTCGTTACTCGCAGCAACAACTTCAACTTGCAAAAAAAATCGCCTTCTGCTTTACATTATCAAACAAACTGGAAACATCAGCATCCAACCATTAGGTATTTAAAGTACGGAGCATACAGGCTGATTCACGGTGGATGGCACATTAGACGTTTCTGGTGAACCAGACAGCGGATCATTTTGAAAATTTAATGGAGGTCATATTCGGACATTCTCTAGTCAACTAAAATATTTTCGACAATGCAGTGTTGCCGCTTCTATTAAAAAGCAGTAGCAACTTTGATTTTTCAAATGGAACACTCTGTATTTCATTGCATTTTTAGATTCTCCCTGAAGAGCTGATTTCATCGATGTATCACACTTGGGGTCTAGCGGAAATGATTACAGAGATATAGGGTGTGAAAAATCGACATTTTTCAACTTTAGGATTTTTTTGTGTCGAAACTATTCATCATTGATCAAAACGGCTTACATGTCCCTATCTCAACTTTTGATTAACTATCTACTGATATTTAATTGGGACATATACCGGGTGATCAAGATTCTGAATTCTGCACCACCCTGTATTTGTTTCAATTAAATGTTAGTAGATAATTGATCAAAAGTTGAGATAGGGACATCTGAGCCGTTTTGACCAATAATGAATAGTTTCGACAAAAAAAATTCCTAAAGTTGAAAAATTTCGATTTTTCACACCCTATATCTCTGTAATCATTCCCGCTAGATCGATGAAATCTGCTCTTCAGGGAGAATCTAAAAATGCAATAAAATACAGAGTGTTCCATTTGAAAAATCAAAGTTGCTACTGCTTTCTAATAGAAGCGGCAACACTGCATTGTCGAAAATATTTTAGTTGACTAGAGAATGTCCGAATATGCCCTCCATTAAATTTTCATAATGATCCGTTGTCTGGTTCACCAGAAACGTCTAATGTGCCATCCACCGTGAATCAGCCTGTATACTTCTTATTTCCGACATGGAAACTGCCGGTTTTCTACAATAATTCATTCCATGAAAAATTTGTTAGTACATACACATTGATAAATCACTTACCCCCACAATAATAGTTTCGCCAAATTACAAACCAAAAATAGAAAGAACGATCAGTGAACCAAATTGATATTTCGGTATTGGAAATCATAGGACCTTAAATAAAGTGAAAATAGTTGACAACAACTGATGAAAAAAAATTATGAAGACTCACCAGTATGTCGGCTTTCCGAAATTTGAGAAATTTTCACCAATAGAAATGATAAATGGATTTGCTTTTACCGAATGACATGATATCAGAAGATGATTTTCATGATTTGGATATTTCCAAAGACAAAATATGAAAAATCACTTGACAATTCGCATACTGAGAATGTCATCGGTAGGTGACAACGAGCCAAAAATCACAATGCTCTTTTAATCGAACCAACAACTTTTCGAGAAATAAAAAAACATACAAAAACTGGTACGGTGTTACCGCTGATTGAAAATTAAATTATAAATCGAAAATAGGAATGGGTATTGCCATCTATTCGAAGATTGCTGAAAGTGGTATCAACAGGTTGGAAGATTTCTAATAATTGTGGAAATTCCAAGTACTGTGAAAGATCAAGACTTCTGATGATACGAGGGGACTAATAAATAAGTTAATGTCATACTGTGATGAAATAAATTAATGATTTTATTCATCAGTTTTGGAAGGCCTTTTCTACAAATTATTAGAAACACATGACTGAGTCAATTCCTCTGAATTTACCGATTCTGGCATTTGTCAATGCTAAAAACTTACTTAATCGAAATGCAATTACACAATAAACAAATTCAATGTGACAGAAGTGTCAATGTCAAATTGATTTTCGTTCAGACTCGTCTGTAACCTACAGATATGTTTCATAATAATCTGCAATAATGATCATAATATGTAAAAATTGCACACTATAATATTATAATATGCGATTTGTGAATGTTCTCTGTTATAATGTGCACACTAGGATCTGCAAAGATTGCACATTTGTGTCTAGATTGCACATTTCAATAGCAAAACTTGCGAATTTCGTTACTTCAATGAATTTTTTCGTTGGTTATAATATGATCGACCGAAATATTTCTAGGATTCGCGAAACAGAAAGTGTACAACCCGAGGATAAGGGTGGAATCGCTGTTGGTGTCGCCGATTAGTAAGGCTTCGGCCCAACAGAGGGCCGGCCGAGCTGGCAGAACGAAACCGGGCAAGTGTTTCCGGTTGTACACGGAGAAGGCGTTCAAAAACGAGATGCAGGATAACACGTACCCGGAAATTCTCAGGTGAGGGGATTGTGGAATGCTGAATTTTCATGGTATAGTTTATGCAAACACATCACCGCAAGCCGTCGGTCCCTTTGAATGTTCAAAGAGTGCGGCAGCGCTGCCCGACATTCGTTTGATGACCTGTTCATGCAAAAATAGAAAAAACACTTAACTTGGAACTCCTCAATTATATGACCGCTCTCGATGACGATGGTAGTAGTAGTAGTATTGTGGGGAGGCTGTAGCCAGGCAAGTAGGCCCCCATGGGCCCTTTTTGCCAACCCCTGCTCTCCACATATCTACACATCCCTCTTTTAGTTGTCCTTTTCGAACCTTCCCGTCCTTCTGATGAAGGTCAGGATGTCCGTCCACTCTAATTCGACCAAGTCTTCCTGTTGTAGTTTATCTACTCCAAAGATTTCGAATCTCATCCTTCCATACGCCTCACACTCTCCCTATGACGATGGTAATCTGATGGATCTGGGCGCGGTCATGGCGGAATCCCCACCATTCGTGATTTCATTCATTCAAACATGTTTAGCGTTTAAGATTGTTAGCGTGTACTTTTTGATCATGGCGGAATCCCCACTTAGTGATGGGCGGTGGGTATTTACCCAGTAGCTGGGTTGTCATAAATTGGGCATTTATCCGGGTATTTACCCTGATGATAAATACCCACCCAAAAGTGGATATTTATAAAAAACGATTTGATATTGTCGACGACACAAAACCGCCGTGTAAACATAGTAAAATGTTGGACATCGCGCCAGATAATAGAAAAAGAAGCAGGAGAAGAAGAGAAACAATAATATAACCTCACTTCCACAGTTTCACTTCTGTACTTTGCCACAAATCTGAATAAAATGATAAAAAAGGAAGATCCAGCTTGGTGTTGATTTACTATAGAGAAAAAAGGTGTTCAATGTAAGTACTGTAAAACCAAATGTCAAGAAAATGCAAAAACATGGTTTTATAAGTGGGTAGTTTTTTTTAAATATCGATTTTGTTTATTGTAGTTTTTTGTCCAGAGTGTCATTTCTGTATTACCAGATACCAGACCACTGGTCGTTTTTGATGAGTTCATGGAGAGTTGTTCAATCTAAACATTGTTTTGTCAGAGTTGTTGGTTGCTCAGAAGGTTGTCAAATTTAAAAA
This sequence comes from Phaedon cochleariae, assembly GCA_918026855.4. Lineage (NCBI taxonomy): Eukaryota > Metazoa > Arthropoda > Insecta > Coleoptera > Chrysomelidae > Phaedon > Phaedon cochleariae. The sequence goes on along the minus strand of OU896713.1, from coordinate 1,133,279 downwards.
CCTGTTTTAAGACATCAAACTTGCAAAAATAGTGTAATAAACAGCAATTCCATGTAATACAAAATATCCTCATAAATACCCAGCTCCTGGGTATTTACCCTTAGTGATAAATGCCCGGGTATCACCCATCACTATCCCCACCATTCGTGATTTCATTCGCGAAATTCATAAGAGTGCCGATATCTCCAAAACTAGCAACAAGTATTTCAGATACTCTGGTCAGTCCTGAGCTGGACTAATAGCCCTTCAAAGGATGGCGTTGAGTTTTGGAACACCCTGTATATTATGTATCTGTATCAAAATGTAATATCAAAAAGAAATACAGGGTGTTTCGAAATTCGACCGACAACGTTTGACAGGTGATAGCCCTCGTGATTTCATAATCATTGAGATAGGAACATTCGGTCTTCAAGTGTTCAGTTCTCGAGATACAGGGCGTTGAAGTTGAGAAATGAAAATAGTTGTTTCGCAATATCTCAAGAATAATTGAATATAATGCATTCAACTTCGGTATATGGTTTCAACTTTGAATGGGTCATATTTTGACCTGGAAGCCATTCCGAACATTTTGTCCAGTGGTGCCCAACAGGGGGTTGTGGCATTTTTTCCTTCCATATTTTCTACGCCACTGATTAAATTTCGATTATTTCCAATTCCTCGAATTCATTGTTCAATTTTGTTCAGAAAATGCATCACCTTCAACTGAGCTGAAATAAACAGTTTTCGAGATATTCGACCCAAAATAGAAGATTGCATAGTAATATTTCATCATTTTCAGTAGTAGAAAATTGCAAAAATATTTTTCTGGTGTTGAGTAGATTAGATACTATTCAGATCTCATGCTATAGCTGAACAGAAATAGTTATTCCACGCATAAAGAGAGAACAAAAATGTTCGTAATTTTCTAATACTGAGGAAGATGAAAAATTACTATGCAAACTTCTATTTTGGGTCAAATATCTCGATAACTGTTCATTTTAGCTTAGTTGAAGGTGATGCACTTTTTCAACATAATTGAACAATCAATTCGAGAAATTAGAAATAATTGAAATTTCATCAGTGGCGTAGAAAATATGTGCGGAAAAGTTATCACAACCCTCTGTAGCGCACCTCTGGATAAAATTCTCGGAATGTCTTTCTGGTCAAAAAATTAACCATTGGAAGATCAAACCATATACCGAATTTGAATGCATTATATTCAATTTTTCATGAGATATCGAGAAAAAACTATTTTAATTTCTCAACTTCAACGCCCTATATCTCGAGAACTGAACACTTCAAGACCATATGTCCCTATCTCAGAGATTATGAAATCACGAAGGTTATCACCTGTCAAGCGTTGTCGGTCGAATTTCGAAACACCCTGTATAAACACCTACATCTCCACATTTAAGAAGTCTGGGTTGGTTGAATATGGAAGAAAGACGCTTAGTGCATGCTTGCATTCTTTTCCACAAAATTATAATTTCGAGAAGTCCACCATATTTATACAATAAAATCAGATTCAGAACGGATGTTCACAACCTCAATATTAGACACAAATCGCGCATCACTCCTCCACAGCACAAGGCAACTTTCTATGACGGATCTTTCAGTTTTCATTTGACTAGGCTATACAACTGGCTTCCAAAGGAGTTGAAAAGTGTATATGTTTTTGTCCTTAAACAGAGGCTGAAAAATTGTTTGATATCAGGGAGAATTTCGTTTCGTTGATATAGTTCTCTGTCCATATCTGTTCACAACTGATCTATTACAATATCTCTAATACCATAGTTCATAAATATGTATATATCTTCTCTCTTTTTTTTCTGCTTTTTCATCTTTATTCCTTCTGTTATAAACATAATGATGTTTTAGATTATTATGCATGTATCATAAAATTATTATTAGATTCTAGTAGTTAGCTATTTATAAATATATATTTGAACTCTTTCAATTGACTTGAATGCATATGAATGAGTTTTTACTGGTTGAGTGGAAGAGCAAATTCCTGTCTTCACATGCGATTTGAACTCTGCCATTTGGCATTTATTAAGTGTTCAACTTGTATATATCAGCTGATACAATGTCTGTCCAATAAAAACATTTATCATTATTATTATAACTGAAATAAATGGATGAAAGAAAGATGAAGACCACCGAAATTGACCTAGTTTTTTCGCTCGAAATTAGATCCAATTTGGGTTCGGTGGTGCTTCAGCTGAAAAAACTCGGCATCGACGATCTCGTCCATTTCGATTTCATGGATCCGCCTGCCCCTGAGACCCTGATGCGGGCGCTCGAGCTCCTCAATTATTTAGCCGCCTTGGATGACGATGGAAATCTGACGGATCTGGGCGCGGTCATGGCGGAGTTTCCGCTCGACCCGCAGCTGGCCAAGATGCTGATAGCCAGCTGCAATCACAATTGCTCCAACGAGATACTGTCGGTGACTGCTATGCTGTCAGGTATTTATTCCAATTGACAAAGAGGGGCGTGTGTCGGTGATGATGAATGGGGAAGTTTTCTATCTTGAGGTTCTTATCTCACTGTGAAGTTTGTCGAAAATTGATGTACAGGGTGTCCGGAAATTATGCGCAAAAAATCAAGGAAGTGATTCTGCATGAGAAAACATGAGATTTATTTCATATATACTCGGGTCTAGAAATTTTTTTTAGAAAAAATCGGTTATTTATGAATATCTCAAATATCCTTTCACCGATTCTCTTTAAATTCTTTGTCATGAGGAGCTGATTTAGCCATAATTAAATTGGAATTGTGAAATCCAGTGGCGTCCCGGGGGCACCCTACCGAATATTATTGTCAATAAAATGTGCGCCACTGATTTTTTCAAATTCTACATCGTCATATCCTAATGATTAACTGAGAATACAACATTTTGGTCTCTTGAATTGTTTTGCAATTTTGCTCCGTTTCCGTGGAGAAAAATAAATAGCAATTCATTGTATAAATTTGTGCAAAACAAAGCTTCAAAAACAGGGGTGAAATTAAATGTGTGATCCATGTCCATAGACGTAGAATAATGATGAAGATTCATTTTCTTCAGATATTTCATATTCATGTTTGACACACTTTGTATTATTGAAAACTGCGCCTCCCTGGAGCGAGAATACATAGTTCTCTATATACAGAGTGTAGAGTGTGTCAAACATGTATCAAGAAATATTTGAAGAGAATGAATCTTCATACTTATTCTATTTCTATGGACATTGATCACGTATTTATTTTCACCCCAGTTTTTAAAGGAATTTTTTGGCACAAATTCATGCAATAAATTGGTATTTATTTTTTTCCATGGAAATGAAGCAAATTTTCAGAACAATTCAAGAGACCAAAAAGTTGTATTTTCAGTTGGTCAATAGGTTATGAAGATAAATAATTCAAAAAAATCAGTGGCGCACATTTTATTGACAATAATATTCGCTAGGTTGCCCCCTGGGACGCCACTGACTTTCATAATTCCGATTGAACAAGAAATATCATTGCCAAAATTTATAACAAAACACTTGAGCATGAGAAATAATTAGGGATGGGTAAGGGAAGAATCCTTATAACAACTAGCAAATTTGTAATTAAGTTGTTTAGGAGAGGTCTTGATGTACAATGATTGTCAGTCTTACTTTCACTAGGGAGGGCGCCAGAAATAATCCTTAAGGTTGTGACACTTTAAAAACTATTTCAAATTTATATGTTGCAAATGTGGGGAAGCAATAATATACAACTTTTCAACAACAAGAGTAACAATTTAATCAGTATGTTAGTTCAGCTACAATCGGTAATTTCGACTACAATTTTTCAACCGGAGTTAGAAAAGTTAGTTCAAACAATTTAGTAATTAATCAAGAAATTTAAACAATTCAAAAATTTTACAAAAAGCTAATAAGAAAATAGGAAGGCTGAATAGGATTGAAAAGATATACTGCTGTTCAGTTTGACACCTTGAAATTACTCTGGATAGTGGTCAGAGAATACCTGGTAGCTTCCACACGGATTCACTCCTGTCTCAAGACTGGTAGAACAGGCTTCCTTCAAAGATATACCAGCAAATATAACTGCTAGGTTGATGATCTAACTGGCACCGTTGGTAAGGCTCTAGGACTGGCTTTTCAGGCTACCTTTAGAATATTGACATCAGGTTTCTCTTCCCAAAACCGTGAGCTGGTGATTGAGCTGCACACAGGTCGTTGGTCTTCTTCAATTGTGGTTGTGTCTCACAAGGTGTGTCATGAAATAAACGTGAAGCAGTATGAGCAAGATTCAGAGGAAGGATGCAGGAATGGAAGAAATAATCCAAAGTGATACAACTAACTATGGATCCAATAATTAGAAATTTTATATGAACTTTATATAATATGAAATGATAATGTATATAAGGAAATATATAATCTACAAGAAAATAAATTTATAGAATCGATTCTATGAATTATATCCTACGATTTTTACAAATTTTAACTGAGAATAAAAAAAATAGTTTGACTTATTGAAATTTATTAAGTGATTGAAATTGCTGTGGTAGGAAAAATTGTACTCTCAATATTTTTTTCCAATTGAAAGAAAATGACTGATAATAGTAAAAATTACTGATGATACAAAATTACTGATTAGGTACAAATTATGACCATGGACTGAAATGGTACTAATTAAGTATATCTGTTACTTAAACAAATAATGTTCAAAGGAAACTTTCCATGAAATAGCAAAAATTGTCTTAAATCAATTGGATAAAATTGATATCACTCAATATGTGAAGATTCTATTCGAAAGAGTGAAGTACTTCTTCAAAAGTGAGGAAAATAACATCAAATAATTGATAGTAAATTTGAAAATAATTCCAGATAACGAGGCACTTCTAGAAAAATGAGGAAATTATATCAAGAAAATTGATAACTATTGAGAAAAATTCACATAAAATATTCCACAAGAAAATAACTGATCTCAAGACAATTTCTGGTATTATTTCATATGAAAATTATACTGAAAAGATAAAGAAATATTTCTCAAGGATAGCTCAAGAAAATCGGTTAAAGGGTTTGCACTTTGAGACAGGTGACCATTACATAGCTGTTAACTTTATCTTGCAGTGTCTCGAAATGTAATAACACAGAGGAACCACCAAGTACAGTAGTGAATCAGGGTTCTAGCAGAAAACACCACCGGAATGAATTTCAAGCCCTTCAAATGTGGCAATTAGCCGGTACCATAACCTACAAATAGGCAGTAACTGAACTTGAAACTCTAGAGGCTGATGCTCACTACCAAAACACCGACTCAGGCCTGCAAAGGACAGTTTCCTGACAATATCAAAAAAATGTGAATAATTCACCAAAAAAACTCTATGAAATATGCTATACTGAAGAATGTGAATACAACTTAATCAAAGATATTATACCAACTTTAAATAATTTACCAGGACAAGAGAAGAACTATAATAAATGTATGTGAATGCCCCAATTATATGAACTCTGTGAATACTTCACCAAGAAAACTATATGAACCCTAGTATATGAAATCAGTGAAAAGTGCAAGTTATGCCAACAGGACGGACAACTACGTCTGTCGTGTAGGAGAGTGGAGTCTCACTTATGGATATGATCCGTGAAATTGTTTGATCTACTAATGATTGCTTATTAAATTGAAAATCCACTCACCTTACACTCAGCGTAGTACTTCAATAGGTCCTTTCCTGGTTACACACTCCTTGGGTTCAAATTTTCCAGAATCTCTCCTTGGATTATAATCCCTTCTGTCTGATAACACTTCAAATAACACGTGTGTAGTACTTCAGATAGCACGTGGATAGTACCTCAGAGAGCACGTGGATAGCACTGAAAAATGATCACAACGACAGAACAAATCTATGGCACAGTAGCTGTCTCAAAAAAAAATTGCAATGATATCAGAAAAAAATGGTTTTATTCAGTCCCAGAAACCTCTATCACCATATAAATGAAAAGCACGTGCAACTAATAAATTTAATGTTGAGTGAAAGCCAGGCAGGAATGATATTTAATTCAAAAAGTTATGTGCAAGGAACATTCTGTGAACTCAATGATCTTTACTCAAATCATAAGTCAGACATGTGTGACCATGCCTGATCTGGAAAATATTCAATTTCTCCAAAAATAGCAGGAAAAGAAAAAAATAACTACCAAATTTGCTACTATACGAGAAACTGCAAACAATTAACAGCTAGTATTCAGACAATGATTGAAAATTAAGAAAGTGCAAAAGGGAATGGTTTTACCTGTCTCAAGTCACAAAACCTTCAAGTCAACTCTTCCAGTCGAGAGCCAAATCAAGAGAGAGCTAAAATCTTCAATTCTCCATCATATCGATTCCAAAAAAAAGGTTTTTTTTATAAATTTGATGTTTACTTTTTCCAAATATCATACTCTATCTGATGAAGTGAGATGGACAATCCTCCGTTTACCAACCCAGCAAATAAATTATGTTTTGACACAGAACACGAAACCAAGATGATAGATTGACCACGGAACATAAATCAAACTCATGGAACTTGCGGATATTTCAAGCGGTGGGAGTCATTCGCCTGGCAAACGTTAGCAATCTTGAAATTGGAGATGATACTTACGGTGTCACAGAACTATTGGCGAGAGTGAAGGATATTTGTGGGTACTGCACTACATGAAACGCGCTATCGGACTAGAGGCACAGAATACAGAGATGTGATTAGTAGAAATGTAACGACAAATTCAATTTTTCGTTACAAATTCAAGAAAATCGGTGGAAGAACATTTGAGATATTCATAAAAAACGAACTTTTTTAAAAGTTTTTACACACTGTATGTTGAAAACTATGCATTTCCGGACCCACGTACATATGAAATGAAATTCTTATTTTATCATGTAGAATCACCCCCTTGATTTTTTGCGCCTAATTTCCTGACACCCTGTATACGTATTTTTCTTTTTTTTTTTTTTCGTAAGATCAAATTTCACTTTGGAAAAAAATAAATAAAAGTGGAACTTGGCTCCTCCACCATTTCTTCGACGTACCTTCTGAAAATACACATTCACACATAGTTGATATACGATTCCCTGTTCCGGAAGGAAGTTGCCGACATCATCAATATGTCTAGATTTCCGGAAATTGTTCTTTGAATGCATAATAACTATATCACATTAACAGCAATGAGATATAATAGGTTCTTCAATCCTACTTTGTCAAGTGTTATGAGCTCTCATTGGCTGAATGAATTTGATTTCTAATAAAGATAACTTATTATATTTTGCGATAATATCTATAATTTTTCACTATCGTTATATTACATACTATATTTTATACATAACTTGTCAGTCATTTTTTTGCTAATGAATTCGTTCCTAAATAAAACGGATCTATTTTATAAGAAAGTTGGAGATTATATCTTGCAACAGCGCCTGATACTTTGAGTCCATCCACACCAGTCAAAATACTGACATGCACAACAACAGGAAGGAGCCATAGGTGTCGGCTTCATTCTGTTCTGACCGATGGCAGTAAATTAGGAAGGATAGTATCATTGAATGTAGCCGATAGTGATTCATTGATTCAATGATATTTTCATTTAGAATCGAGCTCTATTGGAGATATTTCAATGCATAAATAACAAAACCATAACCTGTCAGAATGAAGCCGACTACCCTCTGCATTCCTGCTCCGAGTGCATTTATGGTTATGTTTGATTTTGTTAACCAGTTTTGCTTCTTCTATTTTTTTCGATCGTTTTTCAATTGCTTTAATTTGAAAATGAAATCGACTTGGACTTTATCGGTCGCCATTCTGTACAGCGTGGACATAAAACTGGAGAGTTCCGAACTTATTTTATAAAAATTCAGCTGAAGGAAACTTCCCCATTGTATTTCCTCATGTTGAAGTCTCTGGGCTTGGTACGTTTTCTAAATATTTATTGAAACAGATTTAATTCATGAAAAACGCGGAAAAACACAAAGATGAGCGCAGGGTTCGCCGATATAAATATATCATTCGATATACAGGGTATGTCAGGACGAGCTTACACTTTCTCTATATCGAGAATCAGTCGGGGGAACTCCATGAAAATATGCATTCTTATATTTTAGAATACGCTCTCTTCATTTAAAATATTTTCAGCAATGCAGTGTTGCCGCTTCTATCAAAAAGTAGCAACAACTTTGTTATTTCAAATGGAATACCCTGTATTTTACTGCAGTTTTAAATTCTTCCTGAAGAGCTGATTATATATATCCATACATCACACTTGGGTTCTATCGGAAATGATTACAGAGATATAGGGTGTTCAAATAAACTGATAAACTGTTTTATCCTACAAAATCCATGATTTTCTACATCAATTTTCTGAAGTAAAATTCTAAATAGTGGAAACTGTGTACATGCTGGATGCACTACCTCTCAATATGGGCCTGTACCAAATTTAATTGAATACTATGATAATATGGTATTGTTATGTTGAGAAAAGTTATGTCACCTGCCAAAATGGCAAATGTTGGATTTATTTATTCTTCTATTTTTGTGTTCAATAATTTTCACAAAAACCCCGAAATTGACTGTAATTATGTGCCTTGCCCTTATTATCAGTATGGTTCAGACAATTATTTTGAACATGATAAATTTCAAGAAACTTTGATCTGGAGCTATCTCAAAAGAAAAAGAATGTCTTTAGAACATGTGCACAACAAAACACAACAAAATATAAACGACCATTTACTGATTGAAATGATTGAAGACAATGTTTGGAGGCTGAGTGCTTTGAAGTCTCCATCTATTTTTTGTACGACCGATATACAGGGTGATTTACGTAGGCCACACATTAGGAGTTTTCCAATTTGCAGTTGGATATTGATCATTTCCAATTTACCTGAAATAGTTTTAGTTCTCTAGATATACAAGGTGCGCCACAAGTCGGAATCGACTTTATTGTTTCTAATTGAAATCTACATTTTTTTCACACTTCCTACTAATTTTGAGTTTGAACAACCTAATTTATGTCAACTTTTCTATCAGTTTACAAGATTTCATGACAGGGCTGCGACAATTTGAATAAAATTATTCAAATCAACTAAATCAAATTATAAATTACGAATATCTTCGTAAGCGTTTGAAATAACCCTATCAAACCCGGTATCGTTGAATTCGTCATGATAATCCCTATCGAATACAATACAGGGTCCCATTTGCAAATGAAAAGTTGGGGTCGTTTCCGGTGAAATCGGAAGTGATCGAACAAAAATTGTTTCATCAATTAATGAGCAATTTGGTATACTAGCTGCCCACCAATTTTCAAAACCCTATCTCGAATAATTCAGAAGTTACAATCCTGGCCGTTTTTTGTGCACATCTCTGTATTTATTTTGGTTAATTTTTTTCGGTTGCAGAAAAAATGGCATGTTTCATTCGGATCGAAAGTGACTTTGATTGACTCGCAAATTTTGCTTTCGCTCGGCCTCGCAAATGCAAAATTCGCTTGTCAAACAAAGTGTCACTTTCGATCCTAATATCTACTATTGAAATTCGGGCAACAAAATAGTTATTTATTATACAAGGGAAGAAAGTATTAGATTTTAGCTCCAGGTTGTGTTGTCTCCCGACGCGTAGCGAAGGGAAACAAAAAACCGTGAGCTAAAATCTAATATTTTCCCCGTGTATAATACACTATTTTTTTTTTCTATGACAGAAGAAAGGACGAATCAATATCGAGACGATATTACATTATTTTGAAATCTGAAAATTATCGACGTGAAAGTTTTTTAACAATAGGGACACCTATAACGTTGTAGGCATCTTTATCATTCTCTTGAAGTAATCAAATATCTGATGTCACTTATGTCAGTCTAATTCTGTGATTTGATTACAAAAAATTGCGAATTTAGTGGTTGTTCAGTAATATACGTAACCGTGAAGTTGAATGGAAGATAAAAGGACTTGCAGTTCTTTCTCGGAGACGGTATTATTGACTCATTTTTCGGAACTATAGCACAACAAAAGCCATAAAAGTGACATTTTATAACCTGCCAGCAGAGATGAAATGCCAAACTTTTTCCCGTCACAGAAAAAAACAATTTTTTGATCCGTGATTTATGAAAACACAACTTATTCTCACCAAACTAGCAAGGTCGTACAAAAAAAATATGATAAAATGATGATGATGCCAATGGGATGGATAAGGGTGGATGTGTTTTGTTGCGTTTCGTTGTGCTCGTCGGTTCTGACTGAATAGCTCTGTAGGCAGCCCCCCGCTTGAGCTCGTGTCTCTATATCGTTTGGATACGGGCGTTCGCCCCGCTCCAACGTTTAGTCCCGCAGTGTTTCGTCAGGCCCAACGAGGCGAAGAAGGCCGCCGACGATGCCAAGATGCGCTTCGCCCACATCGACGGCGACCATTTGACCCTGCTCAACGTCTACCACGCCTTCAAGCAAAGTAAGGATGATTTTTATTTATTCGTTTTTCTTTTTTTGGTTATGTATTTGTTCGTTTTTCTATGTTCATGCAGGAAAACAAACCCTTATTGAACCATTTTTTGTAGAAAAAGTGGTTCTTTATCGCACTATTTGCTAGTGCAATAAAATGTTTATTGCACTCATCTGTCATTTTGCTATAGCGTATTTTGATTTTTGACATAACAAACATAAACTTTCACTGAAATAGAGCAGTTCAGCTGGCGTTGAGAGAGAAAAATAATGTCTTTCCTAGAGTGACTAGATTGAGAGCATGTTCCGATATTCCCTAATAGAACTATCCAGTATATTTTATGTTTCCGATTTTACTGTTTACTGGCAACGTTTTCGCGGGTCATTGCAAGGAACCCTGTTAGAGGCTAAAAGTTAACTTCTTTTTTTGGATGTATGATAAATTGATATTCATCATACAGGCCGTGGAAAGAAATTCTGAATTGAGAAAACCTAATCACGAATCTGCGATTGAGAATCTGAAGGGTATCTTCCTTGCAGTAATGAATTTGCGTCTTCGAAGTGCCCACCTGATGTTTGGTTTAGATATTTGATATTTTGATTTTATCATTCAATTAATCTGAGACTTACGAGTCCGAAAAGACGGATTCTAATAGTTAATATCCAAGATTATGTTGTATGTTTTGTGTCCAACGAGCAGTGATGAAGTGAAATAGGATGCATAGAACTGAATGGAGAAAACAAGATGGCAACACTGGAAATAAGAAGAAATGGAGAAGACCATTCTAACCTTTTTTAATTGAGGTTAATATGAGCTTCTTCTCCATTTTAAATTATTTTACGTTGGAACTCTGAAGAATGAATGTCTCTTGGAAACTCATAATGAAGTTTTTTGCTTATTTCAGAAGTATTTTCTCATCCGTTGATCACACATTTTTATCCGGGCTTTCCTGCTTTTTCTTTGTCCAAATTTCAACAAAAAATTTGAATTTGATTCGAATTTAACCTGACATTTTTTGAAGTGACAGCACTGAACGTGACAGAATTTTAACAATTCGTGAAATGCTCAATTGTTGAAAGTTAGTCTGCATTACCATAGAAAAAAGAACAATCTTTCCTACTAACATTTTATTAAGTAATTATGAATTTAAAACCTTATTCACCATCGAATGTTTTCACTGTACACCAATTTTCAAAATTAAATTTCAAAGGGTCTGAAAGATATAGAGAAAAAATCGTCCTTAAGGTGTCCTATGCAAAGGGGCGTAGCTCCCTTAGGAAAATAAATGAATATTATTTAAGTCTGTACTCTTTCCTTATAATCTCCTATCATAAATGAACCCGTAGTTCTGAAAAAAATTTCTTTTTTTTATATAAAATATCACAATTTTTTTCTAGTTAATCGATTTTTTTAGTAATTTTACACTTATCATGCAATGGATATTTCAAAGATTCCTTTTGATACGAATTTCGTAACGAAAATATCAAAAAACTATATACCGCGAGATTTCAAAACAATTCTCGTCATGGTATATTTTTCTGCTGGGAATCCGGGTTAGTTTCTACGAATATTTTGCCGCCTCTGCAGGTATGGAGGACCCCCAATGGTGTTACGACAACTTCGTCAACTATAGATCGCTGAAGTCGGCGGACAACGTCAGACAGCAGTTGAGCAGGATCATGGACAGGTTCAATTTGAAAAGGACCTCGACCGATTTCACCAGCAAAGATTACTATCTGAACATACGGAAGGCTCTGGTCAATGGATTCTTCATGCAGGTGATCATTCGAATTTTAGGGCGAACGTCCTCATTTCTATCAAACAAAAAATGTTTCATGTTTTTATTTCGAATTTTTGAAACAAACAGCAATTTTTTTTGTTGCTTTTAACGAGTTTTGCAAGAAGTTACAACAGGTTATGGGCCCAGCATGGAAGCGTACTGGGCCCATAACCTGTTGTAACTTCTTGCAAAACTCGGTGAGAATATGAATTTGAAAATTTCTGCGTTAATTATTTATTTTATTAATAACAACTGAACTAAAAAACATTTTCATCTCCATGACATAACATAAGAACACATACATGTTGAAAACATCATCATAATTAATAGAAAAAGTTTATTGAACTTTGACCCCCTGTAGATCGGCTACTGACCGAGATCGGACTCATGTTAATATCAACTTTTTTAATTGAAATGATGAGATCGATCTATCACCCATTTCAGTTTGTACCTCAAAACCTGAACCGCCCTGTATAGTGAGTCTTACTAGAGTTAGTACAAAGATTAGTGTAAAGCTAGTTGAATCCATGATGCAAAATACATTCAAAATTAATAAGTCTAAAACTGTTGTGCATAAACATCTCCATTATGCATTTGTCTTCCTCTTCTAACTTGTTTTCAGGGTTCACAAAAAATAAGAAGAAAAGGACGTCGATAACTTGAGAAAAAAGTTAAAATGGTCTTACTCTCAATTTCTCCTCATTCTTTGTGTCACCAACATAAACTTTTCATTATTGGCGGATTTCAAGGTCATCAGATGAAATTGCTAAACGACATCGCACTGTCAGATTATGATCTTGAAATTCGCCAAGTCGTGGGTTTCAAGGGCATTAACTGACGTGGCGATGACGTTGAAATTAGGGAAAGACAAGGTTGATAGAATTGATATCTCCAAGGCATTCGTTGGAGTCTGGCACCACGGGCTCCTCGCCAAGCTTCCATCTTATGGCTTGCCTCCCCAGTTATGTTCTCTGCTTGCTAGTTTTCTCTACGTAGTTTCATCTGACTCTCTTATTATAAATGCTGGTGTTCCGCAAGGATCAATTATAGCACCAACACTATTTCTACTCCATATCAACGATTTGTTGGAAGCAACTTCATGTCCAGTAAACAGCTTCGCGGATGATAGTACCCTCCATACCGCCTTTTCTTCCAGGGCTCCAATACCAGCCAGGCAAATCAGAAACGAACGAGGAAGAAATGTTGACAACATAAATATGGACTTGGCAACAATTCTCGAATGAGGATCCAATAACTTGGTAGATTTCAATGCAAACAAAACACGAGCATGCCTCTTCTCTAGAAAAAAACCGATCTCACTGTGCCCAACATAAGCTTGTCAGGAGTAACCATACCTTTGAAGACATCCATTTCGATGCTTGGTATTACTATCAGCAATAACCTTTCTTGGGAAAATCACGTGAGATCAATTGCTAAAGGTGCATCCCAAAAACTTGGTTTTCTGTTTCGGGCCAGGAGCTATTTCACTTCCAGTCAGCTGCTTATGGTCTATAAGGCACAGATCCGACCTGTCCTGGAATACTGTTCCCATATTTGGACTACAGAACCCAAACATACCCTGAAACTGTTGGATTCTGTCCAAAAAAGGGCAATTCGTCTGGTGGGTGGTGCCTCGCTCACAAACTCACTCATTTCTCTGGGACACTGTAGAAAAGTTGGAGATCTGGCTCTATTTTATAGATATTTCCATGGACGCGATGCTCTTCTGAAATATCAACAATTGTTCCTCCCTTGGCAGTCCCCGCGAGATTAACCCGTCGAGTTGAGGCTTCGCACCCCTTCGTGGTCACTTTGGAGACCTGCAGAACATCTCTTTCCAAAGACTCGTTCATCCAACGAACAGCGACATATAACCTGCAGAAATTTAAGAAGAACAGCAATTCCTACCCTATCTTCCTTGGTTCTCACGATGTTCTCTGAACATTACAGCATATTCCTTTTCGTAGGAAACAGAACATAAAAAAATGTAGAGGAAGGTTTCCTCGATCAGCAAAACGCGGTAAGAGAAAGTGGTAATGTTGGTTAACTATTACGTCATAGTTTGGAATACACTTCAAGGAAAATGGACTGGTCAACTTATTGTTGACCGGGTTTGTGTGGTTAACTTCGAGGAAAAATGGCTCGTATCTTGAATGTCTGTTTTTGTTTCAAGGTCGCCCATTTAGAAAGAACCGGACATTATCTAACTATCAAAGACAACCAAATAGTACAACTTCATCCTTCCACTTGTCTGGACCACAAGCCGGAATGGGTGATATACAATGAATTTGTGCTGACGACGAAAAATTACATTAGGACTGTTACAGATATCAAACGTAAGTGCAGTTATTAGAAAAAACACACTAAACGGACCACTCAAGAGGTCGGCCATTTTTTTACATCCTGTTTTCAATTTCAGACCTCAATGTGTCTATTTTTGAGAGATGAGACCTCAAACTTATTTTTTTCCCATGAAAAATCAGTTTCAGTAAAGTGGGATGCAATGAGTCTTGATCAATCTTTCGACAATTTCAATTTTTTTCTCAATTTGCAAATGAAAGATGAAGTTTTTCCTAGTCATATACTCATATTCATATAAGCAAGAAAAGTACTATTGTTGTAAAAAATCTCACTAAGAGAGAAAAAAACTAAGAATTTTTTTTTTCATTTGATGCAAAATATTCAACGAAAAATCCATCAGAATAGTTTGTTGACGAAAATATGCCATAGACTCCATAGGATGTCGTATAAAGGACGAATTCTAAATTTTCTGTTTGGTGTGTTAGAAATATAGATGAAGATTGGTGCTATAGTGAAATCTGTATTTGTTTTTTTTTTCAGCTGATTGGTTACTGAAAATTGCGCCCCAGTATTATGATTTGAACAATTTTCCACAGTGCGAGGCAAAGAGGCAATTAGAAATAATCCAGACTAGGCTGGAGTCAAAACAGTTCCAGCACGGTTTTTGAAAATTTCATCAATTAGAGTTTATTTTTTTATAGTCTCGCTTTTCACTATTAGCGATTTTGGACATTTGTAAAAATAAATGTGAATGTATTGTTTACAAAATTGACAACTTGATACTGATGATTCAAATAATACTTCCATTCCAAAATAATTATGATTAAATTATGTGTCTCCCAGTAGATACTTTTATTTCCAATTTCCAGAGGCTTATTTTCTCAATTCAAATAGGAATCCAATGAAAATTCGAAATAAATTGAATATAATTCTTAACAGGGAATGGGAAATTTCATCACCGGTCTCTTGTTTCTGTACTCATTAAAACAGGGTGCTTCTTCTTCTTCTACAACAAGTTGGTAGCAAATCTTGAACTTCTGAGAAATTGAAAATCAAAATTTTATAAGATAAATGGATAAAGAAACTGAAATATATTTGAAATCTACTTACAAATTCTGTTGCTGAAATGTGGGTACCGTTCCATTGAGACATGAAAAATATTGATTGATTGATTGTTTGACTTCATTATTACACCAAGAAACATTTCTGTTTATAATATATCGTTACGTGAATACACATAAAAAATGAAATTGTGATGAATTCCACTATCACTATCGCCATCAAAAGATATTTTAAAGAAATATTCGAAACGAATTGAATGTAATGGAAGATAGGAATGGGAAACTCACCACCGATCGCTGGTTTCTGGTCTGGTTTCTTCTTTCGTGCTATTTTTTCGTTGGGTTTGAATAACCGATTTTTAACATGTTGCTTCTCAGGATCTAAAACATAGTTCATATATTAGATATCTAATAGAATATGAGACTGAAATATATACGAGAACTATTTTCAAATTTTGTTGCCTGTCGAGTCTCCATTGAGACATAAAGGTGACTATCGAAACATTTTCTACGATATATCGCCTTCCATAACAAATATAAAATTTTGAAAAAAATACGAAACACTGGTCGCTGGTTTCTAGCCTGGTTTCTCCATATTGCCCTTTTTCTCTAGGGCTTAAATGGTCGATATATAACACGTTGCTTCTTCGATCTAAAATAGAGTTGATTAATAATTTCGAATAGAAAAATCATCACCGATTGCAGGTTTCTGGTCTGGTTTCGTCTTCTGCACAATTTTTCCGTCGATTATTAACACTTCGCTTCTTCGATCTAAAACATAGTTGGTATCAGAACTCAAATTTAAAATATGTTGAAAATTGAAATCATGAGTTACATGGAATGAGAAACTCAAAAATATATGAAAACTTTTTTCAAATTCCGCTGCTGAAACGCGACATATCACTCGAAAAATGAACGGAACAGCCAACAATTTTCTCCTGAATGAGAAACACTGTATATACCTAACCCATCAGGCGCCTACCCCGGTTGCAACGAGGGTTTACCGATGCCAAGGGTTGATACTCTCCCCTCGTAAGGGTACCTGTCGTGTCTCCATTGAGACATAAAGGTGACTATCGAAACATTTTCTACGATATATCGCCTTCCATAACAAATATAAAATTTTGAAAAAATATTCGAAAATGATTGAATAAAATACGAAACACCGGTCGCTGGTTTCTAGCCTGGTTTCTCCATATGTGCCCTTTTTCTCTAGGGCTTAAATGGTCGATATATAACACGTTGCTTCTTCGATCTAAAATAGAGTTGATTAATAATTTCGAATAGAAAAATCATCACCGATTGCAGGTTCCTGGTCGGTTTCTTCTTTCGTGCTATTTTTTCGTTGGGTTTGAATAATCGATTTATAACGTGTTGCTTCTCAGGATCTAAAACATAGTTCATATATTAGATATCGAATAGAATATGAGACTGAAATATATACGAGAACTATTTTCAAATTTTGTTGCCTGTCGAGTCTCCATTGAGACATAAATGTGATTTAGAAGAAAGGGAGATGATGGTCCCACCACCACCCCTACTAAAATGTAGGCTACTGAACAGAGTTTCTCTTAATGACAATAATTCGACAACTAATGTACTCGATTCATGAACTTGATTCATCTAAGTATCTGCCTTTGGAAAACAGAATTTTGAAAAATCATTTCACCTCCCTCTCTTCTTTGTCTCTTTTCTCTTCTCTTTCTCTTTATTATTCAGTAATATTATAACAATGCAGAATTTACAAAATGCAAGAATGGGTAATTCATCACCCGTCGCTGGTTTATGGTCTGTGCTATTCTTCCATTATTAGGCTTGGATCGATTCATAGCACGGTTCTTCTTTGATCTAAAACATATATAGTTGGTAAATCTCAAATTTAAAATATGTTGAGAATTGAAATCATGGAAGTTACATGGAATGAGAAACTGAAAACTATATGAAAACTTTTTTCAAATTCCGTTGCTGAAACGCGACATATCACTCGAAAAATGAACGGAACAGCCAACAATTTTCTCCTGAATGAGAAACACTGTATATACCTAACCCATCAGGCGCCTACCCCGGTTGCAACGAGGGTTTACCGATGCCAAGGGTTGATACTCTCCCCTCGTAAGGGTACCTGTCGTGTCTCCACTGAGACATAAAGGTGACTATCGAAACATTTTCAACGATATATCGCCTTCCATAACAAATATAAAATTTTGAAAAAATATTCGAAAATGATTGAATAAAATACGAAACACCGGTCGCTGGTTTCTAGCCTGGTTTCTCCATATGTGCCCTTTTTCTCTAGGGCTTAAATGGTCGATATATAACGCTTCTTCGATCTAAAATAGAGTTGATTAATAATTTCGAATAGAAAACTCATCACCGATTGCAGGTTTCTGGTCTGGTTTCGTCTTCTGCACAATTTTTCCGTCGATCAATAACACTTCGCTTCTTCGATCTAAAACATAGTTGGTATCAGAACTCAAATTTGAAATATGTTGAAAATTGAAATCATGAAAGTTACATGGAATGAGAAACTCAAAAATATATGAAAACTTTTTTCAAATTCCGTTGCTGAAACGCGACATATTACTCGAAAAATGAACGGAACAGCCAACAATTTTCTCCTAAATGAGAAACACTGTATATACCTAACCCATCAGGCGCCTACCCCGGTTGCAACGAGGGTTTACCGATGCCAAGGGTTGATACTCTCCCCTCGTAAGGGTACCTGTCGTGTCTCCATTGAGACATAAAGGTGACTATCGATAAATTTTCAACGATATATCGCCTTCCATAACAAATATAAAATTTTGAAAAAATATTCGAAAATGATTGAATAAAATACGAAACACCGGTCGCTGGTTTCTAGCCTGGTTTCTCCATATGTGCACTTTTTCTCTAGGGCTTGAATGTTCGATATATAACACGTTGCTTCTTCGATCTAAAATAGAGTTGATTAATAATTTCGAATAGAAAAATCATCACCGATTGCAGGTTTCTGGTCTGGTTTCTTCTTTCGTGCTATTTTTTCGTTGGATTTGAATAACCGATTTATAACATGTTGCATCTCAGGATCTAAAACATAGTCTATATATTAGATATCGAATAGAATATGAGACTGAAATATATACGAGAACTATTTTCAAATTTTGTTGCCTGTCGAGTCTCCATTGAGACATAAATGTGATTTAGAAGAAAGGGAGATGATGGTCCCACCACCACCCCTACTAGAATGTAGGCTACTGAACAGAGTTTCTCTTAATGACAATAATTCGACAACTAATGTACTCGATTCATGAACTTGATTCATCTAAGTATCTGCCTTTGGAAAACAGAATTTTGAAAAATCATTTCATCTCCCTCTCTTCTTTGTCTCTTTTCTCTTCTCTTCATTATTCAGTAATATTATAACAATGCAGAATTTACAAAATGCAAGAATGGGTAATTCATCACCCGTCGCTGGTTTATGGTCTGTGCCATTCTTCCATTATTAGGCTTGGATCGATTCATAGCACGGTTCTTCTTTGATCTAAAACATATATAGTTGGTAAATCTCAAATTTAAAATATGTTGAGAATTGAAATCATGGAAGTTACATGGAATGAGAAACTGAAAACTATATGAAAACTTTTTTCAAATTCCGTTGCTGAAACGCGACATATCACTCGAAAAATGAACGGAACAGCCAACAATTTCCTCCTAAATGAGAAACACTGTATATACCTAACCCATCAGGCGCCTACCCCGGTTGCAACGAGGGTTTACCGATGCCAAGGGTTGATACTCTCCCCTCGTAAGGGTACCTGTCGTGTCTCCATTGAGACATAAAGGTGACTATCGAAACATTTTCTACGATATATCGCCTTCCATAACAAATATAAAATTTTGAAAAAATATTCGAAAATGATTGAATAAAATACGAAACACCAGTCGCTGGTTTCTAGCCTGGTTTCTCCATATGTGCCCTTTTTCTCTAGGTATTGAATGTTCGATATATAACACGTTGCTTCTTCGATCTAAAATAGAGTTGATTAATAATAATTTCGAATAGAAAACTCATCACCGATTGCAGGTTTCTGGTCTGGTTTCGTCTTCTGCACAATTTTTCCGTCGATTAATAACACTTCGCTTCTTCGATCTAAAACATAGTTGGTATCAGAACTCAAATTTGAAATATGTTGAAAATTGAAATCATGAAAGTTACATGGAATGAGAAACTGGAAAATATATGAAAACTTTTCAAATTCCGTTGCTGAAACGCGACATATTACTCAAAAAATGAACGGAACAGCCAACAATTTTCTCCTAAATGAGAAACACTGTATATACCTAACCCATCAGGCGCCTACCCCGGTTGCAACGAGGGTTTACCGATGCCAAGGGCTGATACTCTCCCCTCGTAAGGGTACCTGTCGTGTCTCCACTGAGACATAAAGGTGACTATCGAAACATTTTCTAGAATATATCGCCTTCCATAACAAATATAAAATTTTGAAAAAATATTCTAAAATGATTGAATAAAATAGGAAACACCGGTCGCTGGTTTCTAGCCTGGTTTCTCCATATGTGCCCTTTTTCTCTAGGGCTTAAATGGTCGATATATAACGCTTCTTCGATCTAAAATAGAGTTGATTAATAATTTCGAATAGAAAACTCATCACCGATTGCAGGTTTCTGGTCTGGTTTCGTCTTCTGCACAATTTTTCCGTCGATTAATAACACTTCGCTTCTTCGATCTAAAACATAGTTGGTATTATATATGGAATTTGAAATATATTGAGAATTGAAATCATGAAAGTTACATGGAATAAGAAACTGAATAATATATGAAAACTGTTTTCAAATTCCGTTTCTGAAACACGACGACATATTCCTATTACTCAAAAAATGATTGGAACAGATAGCCAACAATGTTCTCCTAAATGAGGAACACTGTATATACCTAACCCATCAGGCGCCTATCTACAGAAGGAAAATATCAATTCTGCGTTATTTTTTTTTAACATATATCAGCCTAATATACAGGGTGACAGGTGACATGGAAATAAATAAAAATATTTCAAACCCTGAATAATGTTACGGAATACAATTGAATGGCACCCATAGAAAAAATATAGGGATCAGAAATGATGAAATATGAAATAGGAATACGTAAAGACTCACCATTGTGGAGGATACAATTTCTTCTCTCATCATAAAGTACTTTCCTGTCACAGAAGAATTAAATTATTATCGATATATTCATACAAGACCCAGTACAAGACAATATGTCAGTTTTTTCAAACGTTGATATTTCAAAAACGATCTAATTATATAATAATATAATAATAATAATAATAATATAGGGGTACATTCCATATGAAAAAATATTTCCCATTCGAGCCCTCAAAATTTCGTTGTGATATATCAATAAGTGGTTCAAAAATTAGAAGGGGGGAATGGACTTTGGACGGGCACAGTATACGGGAATTCATATGTAGGATAGATCAAATTGAATCACACTGTATACATGAATAATGGCCCTAAAAACGGTAATTCAGCAAAGTAATAGTGTCAATATGAAATATGATTGAAATTAGTGTTCATAGGTGCGAAATGTTAACTGAAGATCGTTATATTGAAAGTAAATTGCAGAAATACATTTTGCTTACATTTTGAGTATCAGTATGATGGTCACTACATAAAACATAAAGTGTCGATACGAAATGTCAAATTGACATTAGGACCAAAATGGAAATATTCTTAATTTTTTTAAATGCTATCAGTGGTTTCTCCACTAATTGAATCGACCGTACACAACGAAATCTAATATACGACTGATGAATGGCTGGCTTGATTCATTATTCTGATGACTAATTAGTTACGTCATCCTTCTAACCGATTAATTCCCGAATAATAAAATTTTATCTATGACAGAAGATGATATGGAAAAATAGTTCTACAGGGGGTGACGAGAAATTCGAGAAAATATCTAATGAACCTCTATATTCAGTGTACTCTCGTAAAATAGGATTGTCATTAAAAAAATACCGCGTTGACGTAGTTTTTCAGCCACGAATCATTATATACAGGGTGTCTGGAAAGGTCATGTCGTAAAAGGGGGTGATAGAGTTAGCCAAAATAATGCCAATACTTCATGTAAAAAAATGTCTATCGCACTTCGAAACGAAACTATCGACCTTGAGAGTTTGAAAAAAAAAATCATGTATAACTTCTATAAACGGTTGCCATGGCATCAATGATATTCGTGCAACTAAATACACTCATACCAATGCCCTTTTCGATATGTATACGGGTGTTCATGCAGTAATCATATTTTATACAGAATGGACGCTTTTTTTTCCTTTTAATGAAATCATTTCTT
The DNA here is from genome assembly GCA_918026855.4 of Phaedon cochleariae. Classification (NCBI taxonomy): domain Eukaryota; kingdom Metazoa; phylum Arthropoda; class Insecta; order Coleoptera; family Chrysomelidae; genus Phaedon; species Phaedon cochleariae. Next base: position 1,111,370 of record OU896713.1, on the reverse strand, counting down.
ACAGAGGTGACAAAATTGACATTTTGCTTCCACCGTTTGATTTCAAATACTATACTTCATTTTAATTGATATCTTTCACCGTTCTAGAGGTTCTATTCACTCAATAACATCATGATAGTTGCAGTCATTGTCATAATTGGCGTCAAATCATTTTGACAGTACCTATTTAATAATTTAGTAACACCTAAGTAACACCATGTATGAGTTTATAGTAACGATGAGTCTGCATATTTATGGAGTTGCAGAACTTTCAGGTTCAATAGCACCGTAACGACATGCGATAGATTTTTTTTATATGAAGTACTAACATTATTTTGGTTTACTCAACCCTAACATTTACATTAACATGAAAAATGAAATCAAAATCGTAATTGAAGTTTGAAATTTCACTCATGTGGTATCATTGCATTTAGAAAATGATGCAGAATTCGAAAATGCAACGATAAACATGGTGTTCCATTTGAAAATCAGAAGTTATTTCCACTGGAAGTAGAATAAAATGAAACATTTTTATGTCAATACATAAAGATTATCAAGTTGACGGGTCATTTTATTCATTCATCTCTCAAACTAAAGGGAAAAGAAGACCATATGATCATTTTACACCCGGTACCTATATTGATCGAATTTGAAGGAATGCCCGAATGGAAATAAAATTGGACGGCTTCGAAAATTCTTTCAATATTATTCCTATAATTTTATCACGTCAATTTCTTATTTTTAAGAGAAGATACAAGTGTTTCAGGAAAGTATGGCATCTTTCAAATTGCATTAACACTCATATTAACAATAATCAGAACCTACATAAATTTATTGATTATCAACTTGAAGAATTAATATCAAAATCTCCTTGAAGGGCGAATTGTAGTCTCTGATATGGCCGAACTAAGGCGAATGAGCCTCTGGAGTTCATCCCCAAGATGCTATAAGTTCTAAATTTTTGACATAAATTAAAAAAATCCATACTTTCTCAAAAGACTTTTATCTTCTCTTAAAAAGAAGATATTGACTTGAATCTCGAACCATTGTGTTAAGAAGGGACGAAGAAGGATCACACTTCAATTCAAAACATGATAATGCAAAAATTTGGAGAATGGTTCTGAATTATTGTTAATGAAAATAAAACAAAAACATACCTACTTTCTTAAAACACTCGTATCTTTTCTTAAAAAGTGGTTATCGACGAGAATCTAAAACCATTTCAATCCAAAACATATCACTTTAACCACTCACCTTTGCCACAGGGCGTTAAGAATATACACTTTTGTTTTTTCCTGTATAATGATCAAGCCATCAGCTTTTCTTAGGACCTTATATCTAGGCTAACATTCCGAAACATGTATATACGATTTGGTCGAAATTTCACCGAAATCGGAAAAGAATTAAAAAAGTTACATGGGGAACAATTTGGCAAAATTTTTGGTGGCCGGTTGTTTTTGCCGGTGAGTGTATTCACAATAAAAAAAAAACAAGAGTCGTTTTCAGTATATAGGGTGAGTCAATATTGTGTTCTCTCTCGATATTTGCCAAACCGTTAGATATATAGACAAAATTCAGACACGGCAGTTATATAGGGTGTACAAATTCGAAGGTAACGGCTGATGGTGAATTTTTTAAATGGGATACCCTGTTTTCAATTGCATTTTCGAATGCACTGTCAAAATTGCTACACAACTGTTTTTTGTTTTCTATATTCGACTCCACGGTTGCCAAGTTAGTCAATTATTTCTGTGAAAAACTGAATATGAAGCGAGGCCTATAAAAAAATTATTGTGATTCCCATTTGGACATTGTAACGAAATAAATTCACACGAGTGAGTTGAAGATGTGTTTCATTCGTTCCTACAATATCAGTTCGAAATATTGAACATAATAGTCAATGAAAAGGAATATTCTCAGATAAATTATGAACATACAAAAATGGATATATATTAATATAAAGCAATACATTGAGAATTCGCATTCTCTATATGTGATGAGAATATTTACTCTTTTTCAGTTAATTCAATAGAAAACAACTACTTTCCCGGCTATATGCCACGACGAACATTGAATTATATCTATTGAACACACACGATAAGAGTTTGAAAATAAAATATAAAAATTTCTGAAATTGAGAATTTGCATTCTCCTTCAGACAAAAATATGTATATACACACATCATTCTGAATATTCAACAGAAAACAACTACTTTCCTGGCTATTTGCCACGTCGAACATTGAATTATATCTGATGAACATTCAAAAGTGGAACATGAAAAATAAAGAATAAAATCCTCCGAAATTGAGAATTGACATTCTTCTTCAAACTTGAACGATGGAAACTTGTGATTTTTATAGACCTCTAATCGCAGAATCGCAGATTCGTGATAGAGTCTCAATTCAGAATTCATTTCCACGCCCTGTATGATGAATGTCAATTTATCATACACCCAAAAGCAAAAACGTCCAAATGACAGGAATAGAATGTCAACAAATTTCTCAGATATCATTTCGTTATAGTTTTACTCGATTTTATTCGTATTATATAGAGATGAAAATTGTGTATATCATGAAGAATGGCTGTAAGAATAAGTGGACATCATGGTTACTGATGAGGATTCAGAGATCCGAAATGGGTTCATTGCAATAAAGTCATATAACCTGAGTGTGAGAGATAATATTTCCCATATCACTGATATGAATGATTATTTTTTGGATGTTTTCAAGCTCATCAAGATCAGAGTTCGTGCCAGTATACTTCTCCTATACATTCCAATTTTCATTTCAATGCTGAATATATTGGTAAGTCATATTTCTAGATCATTATTCATCATATTATTCATCCGATTTGAAGAAGAATGTCAATTCTCAATTTCGGAGGATTTTATTCTTTATTTTTCATGTTCCACTTTTGAATGTTCATCAGATATAATTCAATGTTCGACGTGGCAAATAGCCTCGCAAATAGCCAGGAAAGTAGTTGTTTTCTGTTGAATATTCAGAATGATGTGTGTATATACATATTTTTGTCTGAAGGAGAATGCAAATTCTCAATTTCAGAAATTTTTATATTTTATTTTCAAACTCTTATCGTGTGTGTTCAATAGATATAATTCAATGTTCGTCGTGGCATATAGCCGGGAAAGTAGTTGTTTTCTATTGAATTAACTGAAAAAGAGTAAATATTCTCATCACATATAGAGAATGCGAATTCTCAATGTATTGCTTTATATTAATATATAGGTATCCATTTTTGTATGTTCATAATTTATCTGAGAATATTCCTTTTCAACACTTTCATACCCAATCAGGGGGTTCAAACTTGAACGATGGAAACTTGTGATTTTTATAGACCTCTAATCGCAGATTCGTGATAGAGTCTCAATTCAGAATTCATTTCCACGCCCTGTATGATGAATGTCAATTTATCATACACCCAAAAATAATAGTCAATGTTAGACGGATTTGAATTGAATATGCCGAAACTTCATTGTTTCAAATGGAACACCCTGTATTTTTTTACGTTAATAACGGTTTCAGATCCAAATTACCCTCAATTTTCATGGAGTATGTCCTATACCTTAATATTGCCGTTTTCGATATAAACGATTTATAACGGAAAAATTATTTTTCGAAAAATGACAAAGATAGATAGATAGATAGATATCATGGTATATCCGTATATCCTCTCCATTGGTTTTCTAGCTATATTTCTGAAATTTAGAACATCGAATATGCTCACTAGAGGGCACTTTCTCACATTCAAGGATTTCTTTTCATCTTCCGGTTTTCCTGGAAATGACATCAACTTTCGATTTTCACATGTACCACTCTGTATTGCATTCCACAATCGGTTAGAGATTATTATAACGAATTGTATAATTTCGGGTTTGATTGGGTTATTTCAAACGATTACAACATAAAGTCGGTCGACCACACTGAAATAATCCTATCAAACCCGGTATTGTTGAATTCGTTATAAAAAAATCTCTAACTGATTCCATTTGAAAATCGAGAGTTGATGTCATTTCCAGGAAAACCGGAAGTTAAAAAAAATCCTGAAATGTGAATTAGTTTCCTCTAGTGAGTATATTCGATGTTTCAAATTTCAGAAATATAGCTAGAAAAACAAAGGAGAAAAGTGGGGTGTACCATGAGTCAGTTTCACCCGGTATAGTATAAAAAAACACTTACCATCTTGAAAAAATATAACTTTCACACACTCAAATGAAAATACAATCACTAAGCACTAAGCCGAACATCAAATTTCCACTCTTTATAAATACTTCAAGTATTTTTTTTATTGTCACTCGAATCGACCGTACACGATGAAGTCTAGAACGACACTGCTGATTGGTTCGATTCATCGTTCAATAAATGACTAATTAGTTACGTCATCCTTTTAACCGATTAATTCCCGAACAAGTATGAATAATTCCGATATCGATAGTAGGTATATAGAGTAGAGTGAAAATCGATATAAGAATTTTTTTTTATTCCTTGTCTATACGAGGTGTTTTCGAAATGAGTTATTATATTCAGCAAATCAATGAAATATAGGCTAACGGTTATTTCCATGATATCAGATTTTTGCTAATTCTTTTAATAAACGAGAGATTTGATCGTGAAAATTTGATGAAAATCAGTGAAAAAAATACGCCACCTCAAAGCAATTTAAATGATGGAAATTTGTATTCGATCCTAAAATGTTTTCTTTGGATGCCATTCAATAGTATTCGTCGAAATTACTAAGGGTTTGAAATATTTGTATTTTATTTCAATGTCACCTGTCACCCTGTATATGGAGCTGAGAAAGGTTAGATTTTTTAGAATCGATCATTCTAGAACACGTGCTTTTGACATGGTTTCTTGAGGGGCACACAAACTATCTGTTAGGTTACCTTTGATGAGCATAGCCCTGGCCATCCCTGCCACATCCACAATATAATAACAGTTTCACCAAACAAAATTATGAAATACTTTCTGGTTCCAACTCGGATTCCAAGGAAAACGATCCCACTTATACTTATACACAAAATACAATGTTTGCCCCTCAGCAATCTGTCAAATGACGTAATTCTGGAATGATTAAGTAGTTTCCTTGATTACGCAGCAATGATATGTTCCTTCTGTATCTACAGAGGGCGATTCACTAAGAATGGGAAATCTCTGAACTACCGATGATAAACGCCAAAATATTAAGATCCAACTCAACATGCCTTATAGAATTGTTTCAGATACAGGATGATATTCAAGGAAAGATTTCATTTTAATTTTATTTCAAATTTGGTCGAACATTTACTTCAAAATTCTGTTTGTTGTTGTTCAAATTCGCATTTCTCATGTAAGAAAACCTACAATAACTATACAAAATTTCATGCTCATCATGGTACACGATACAGTATGAAAAAACACTTACCATTTAAAAAAATATAACTTTTTAAAAAAATATAACTTTCACACACTCATATGAAAATATACGAGTTCTTTTTTTATTATCACTCGAATCGACCGTACACGATGAAGTCTAGAACGACACTGCTGATTGGTTCGATTCATCATTCAATAAATGACTAATTAGTTACGTCATTCTTTCAACCGATTAATTCCCGAACAAGTATGAATAATTCCGATATCGATATAGTAGGTATATAGAGTGGAGTGAAAAGAAATTGTATGGATATTTTCTTTCATTTCTTGTCTATACAAGGTGTTTTTGAAATGAGTTCTTATATATTCAGCAAATCAATGAAATATAGGCTAACTGATATATATTCCCATGATATCAGATTTTTGCTAATACTTTTAGTTGACAAGAAATTTGATCTTGAAAATTTAATAAAAATCGGTGAAAAAATAACAAATACCTCAACCTCAAAGCAATTTGAATTAATGCTGTTGAGAGATTTCAATAAAATAAAAGCTCCGCTTAGAACACCCTGTATCTTCTAAACCAGCAAAATTATAATCAGGCATGTTAGGCTAAATCTTAATATTTCAGTGTTCACTATGTTTACAGCATGGATTCAAAGTCAAGACTGAATATATAAAACTAATTCTAATAAAAATGTAAAAATGCAAAATTGCAAGAAAACATAGAAATCATCAGAAATCTAAGCTAATGGCGAGGATATGGAATCCGTTTTTTTTAGGCACTAGTGTATATATAATCAAGGGCCTTACTCAAATGGCTCTTGCCTTGATAGTCCCTTGCCATTATCGCAATATTCGATGATTGATAGAGCGATAGTTGTTTGATGTTAATCTAAGAAGAAGAACAATTTAACCAAACTCAGTATATTTTGTTGACGTCATCTTTGTAAACAAAATCATTTTATATTTATATTGGGATTATTGGGGGGGTTTCTATATTTTTATTTTATTTATATTGATTATTAAATTACCTTGATTACTGATGGTAATGAATATGTTGAAATTAGAATCATCAAATGGTCCTCAAATTAAAGAATTGCCAGACATGATAGAATCAGACAATGATAATGAGTTTGAGGATGAATTGAGAAGCAAAAACGAGAAGGGTTTCCTCACACAAGAAGTTAAAGTTGAGATGGACATTGATGAAAATCATTGGAATACAATCAAAATTGAAACTAATTCTGAACCATGCCAGACTTCTCCATGTAAAAGAGAACCTTTGGGTGGATATCCAGATCAAGAGTTTGAAGAACTTGAAGATCCAGGAATGATTGATGGTAATGTTCTGAAAACGGAGACACTTCCAAATGATGAAGATTTCACTGAGGGTATAAGTGATCTGCTTGAAAATGACAAAACTACAAAAGACATTTCAGACATAGAAGAGAGTGAACAGCATGTTTCACAAAATAAGGTTGAATCTTCTGGTAGAATGTTGAGAAGCCAAACATCCACAAGAAGAAGAAAGGATATGAATGACAGTTCAAGCAGTAAAGGAAAGAAGCTGAAGGAAAAAGTAGAATTAAAAGAAAAACCAGCAGAGGATCCTCCACTATGTAAAGTTCACTATGTTGATAGACATACATCAAAGTGTAAAGTATGTGGAAATATCATCTTGAACAAGGCTCATTTGGCTAAAGAGGATTATAATCTGAAAGAAAAAGCATTTGTCTGTGAAATATGTGGGGAATATGTACTGGAGTCACTTTTGAGCAAACACCAAAAGCTACATCCCATTACTCATTTCGATTGTGCATTTTGTGAAGAAACATTCACTTTCAAATCTGAACTGATGAAACATTATGACAAGCACATTAAAAAGAAACCAGAATTGTCATTCCAATGTGAATATTGTGGAAAGAAATTCCCACAGGAGTATAAACTTAAAAGACATACTGTGAGAAAACACTCATCCCTATCATCAATGAAGACATGTTGAAGAATCACCCAGATAACAATGCAGACTTTGTTCAGAGTATCTCAAATCCCATTTAATGTGTTTGTTAGTCAAGTGTAAAATTTGTTTGGTATAATGATTAATTCAAGGGAGATAATTATATGTGGAGAGCCATCAGGAGCCTATACAGCTTTTCCAAGGGGGGGGGGGTGACAAAAAGCAATAAAGCACTGCAGGCAAAATTTCTTATAGAAGGTCAAATGCCTTCAAATTGATCAGAAATGCAGTTTGTTTTATTCACCTTGCAATTTAAATTACCTCAAGGCAAAAAAATCAAAATATAAATTTCAAATTTACTTCCACAAAAAAATGCTTGAGTGTAATTTGGTGAGATTATTTAATGAATATGTAAATCACATTATTGTTGATGGTTTTTTTCAATTTCCCCACTGGAACACTCTGAATCAAGACATTTCCACAGATTGAATACTTTCTTGTCAGAGCAAGTTTGAGAAAAAATGACAACACTATCAAATACTCAATCAAATATTTGTTTACCATTTTGGTTGAAATGCTTTCAAATGTTAAGTATTTGTTTTGTTGCTGGAAAGGTTAGGGCAAACCACGCTCACACTCAGGGTATACCCCCTTTTCTCCTTTGTTTTTCTAGCTATATTTATGAAATTTGGAACATCAAATATGCTCACTAGAGGGCACTTTCTCACATTTTTCGAATTTATTTTCATCGTCTGGTTTTCCTGGAAATTACATCAACTTTCGATTTTCAAATGGAATCGGTTAGAGACTATTATAAGGAATTCAACGATACCGGGTTTGATTGGGTTATTTCAAACGATTATGGAGATATTCGCGTTCGAAGTTTCCATAAGCTCAATGAGTGTGACAGAGAAAGAAGATTCGATATTGCGCCGTCACACCCATTGAGCTTATGCAAACTTTGCGAATATCTTTGTTCTCATTTGAAATAACCCATTCAAAGCCGGTATTGTTGAATTCGTTATAATAATCTTTAACCGATTCTGGAATGCAATACAGGGTGTTACATTTGAAAATCGAAAGTTGATGTAATTTCCAGGAAAACCGGAAGATGAAAAAAAAAATCCTTAAATGTGAGAAAGTGCCCTCTAAAGAGCATATTCAATGTTGCAAATTTCAGAAATATAGTTAAAACCAAAGGAAAAAAGGGGGCATACCATGAGTCTATGGCACCTGGAAGGTACATAAATTAAATTGTCAAAATGAAAAACGAATTTGTATGCTGCAGTTTCCGCCGAGATTTTGGCAATTGGCAATTACCCTCATTACCCCCACCCCTCTTGTATATACGCCTGAGAGCCACAACAGACAGTACAAGGGATTCCCTTTTGGAATCATCCAACTGAAATGTGGATGTTCTAAAGGTATAAGGAATATAGACAAAGAGTTAATATCAAAGGAAAAAAACAAGCAACACAAAGTCGGTCGATCACACTTTATTAAAAAATCTTCAATAACAGGTTACCGGTTTCGGCATTACGGCCATCATCAGACAAGGGTACCTAAAATATTATGTATGACACTAATGAGGAGACAAACATTTTTCGAGAGAACATACCAAACAATATGGAACTCTAAATATAAATCAATCAATCATCTCCTAGTTCTATATTGTTTGGTATGTTTTTTTATCAAATTGTCCCCTCATTAGTGTCATACATAATATTTTAGGTACCCTTGTCTGATGATGGCCATAGGGCCGAAACCGGTAACTTGTTATCGAAGATTTTTATATAAAGTGTGGTCGACTGACTTTGTTTGGCTTGTTTTATTCTTTTAAAATTACTTGGAGATATGGATGATGTTCATTATTTAAATAGTTAATATATTTATATTGTAGGTAATCAATTTTTATTAATTATTGTACAGTCAATATATACTTGCACTGGATTTTGCTGATTTTTTTTTCAAGGTTTCGAGTTAGCTTTGAATGAGGAATGAGACAAAATTAATTAATTGAGAACTTTTTTCCCTCTCCTTCACTATATTGAAGAGCTTTGTCTCTCCATTTTCTCCAAAAATCATGTTAACTGGGTGTTCATAATGTGCTGGAAACGAAAAATCAATTCTTACTACCTCCACCTTTTCCTCATATTCATATTTTTTCAATCCGGCTCTGTCACTCAGATTTCCACATTGGATTGACAACCAAAGAAAAAAACATCCATAACTTTCAATAATATTTATTGAGCTAAATCAGATCTTAGTGTTCCTTATACAGCATGTGAGGTGGTGAGCACATTTAAACAGAGACACATTGTATACAAATAATTCTTTGGGTAACAAATCAATTCTCTGAGAGTATAAATATATACAAAATATTCAACATTCAATTACACAGCCATTTAATTGGACGAGTAAACAAAAATACGCATTTTTATCATTGCTTTTTGTTGATTCTTGAAACAAAAAAATGAATGAAACTTGCGTCTTTTGTGGAGATTCCTTCACTCCATCTACATTCACTTGAATTTCAAGACTGAAACAGTAAAAACTCGAGTATTTTTATCTGAAACCAACCCTCGCTTTTAGAATTAACACAACATTGAATAAATATTAAGTACCTACCTACAATATTGAAAAAAAGAGAAAGACCTAACTCTACTAAAATTCTAGGAATAATAATAAAAACAATATCTTCTTGTACAATAAAGAAAAATCCATTTTAAAATGATTAACTGATATGCTGTAGATTGGCTGGACATAAAATTCAAATCAAAATCTTAAAATTAAAAATCCCATCAAGAGCAAAGCAGTTGGCAGTATCACATTGTATGAGGCTCTAGAAACGGATATGGGAACATGGCACTCCTGCGAGTTTTTCATCAAAGTTTGTAAGTTTTTCACATATATGGATACATCATCACCAAATGCTAGGCCTAATTTCGTGTCCTAAAATGTAAATCTCTGATATAAACCCACGAAAAATTTTTATAATTCGATATTTACATTCTTTATCGTGCACACTATGTTTTTTCATACTTTATTATATTTTACCTCACAAATTTTATTGAAAAAATAATGAAAATTTCATGATTTTTTCCCATTTTTACAATATTTTTGTGGTGTCAAAACATGAGTATCAGAATATGAATGATAAGTATAAGACAAGTTGGCAAAATTTCTTTTGTGTGTCTATCATTTTTCAAATGGCGACCATTCTTTGTCAAATACTTTCAGGAAAAGGTTTTTTTGACGAACCTGACGATACTATAATTCATTAGTGATTGGATTAAAAATAAGAACATTAATTGAGTTGAAGTTCCTTGATCTTGTGCAATATTGAAAAATGATTTTGTCATATCCTGATCCAGAATTTGTTCAGTAATCGAGAAATGTTACAATATACAAGGTGTTCCATTAACAAATTCAAAAAGGGAACTATGCAGGACTTCTCTTCTTCACATAATATACAGGGTGTCCCATGAGTCATAGATCAAAAGACATGTGGTCAAACTAACCATATATGTTGTTATCCAACTGTTGATGGTTCAAAAGTTATTAATTATTTTCACTTTTATAAAGAATCCCCTTAGATGCACCTTTGCCCAGAAATAATTTGATGACCTGTGATACTTCTTATCAATTACCTGAGCAAAATGTTGTTTTCCTGGAGTTTTGTCATTGAATGAAATAATTGTTGATTTCAAAATGCTGCTGACAGATTCAAAAACTACCCCGCAAGGATAACCAGTTATATATAAGAAGAAGTTTCCCATTTAATACAGATTCCAAAATGGTATAACATATGGGGTAATTCAGAACAGCCTTCTTGTTATTGCAAATGACCTCTCTCCTGTATCTTACGTAAAATGATTCTGAAATTTGCTGGAGCGAGAGATACACCAAAAATGCACTCTATAACCAAGTGGGGCCATCTTCAGTGATATACACTGATCACCAACAGCCATGGAACCACCCCAATTTCCGGAAAATGATATTAGGAGTCAAAATAGGTTGAAAATCACTTTGGATTCGGAATCAGGACGCCCAATTCACTAACCAATCATATTTTTCCTAGAAAATTTCAAGACAGAAAAATTAAATTTTGTCTCACTTCTCATGGAAGCACCCCCGTATCTCACGTAATTATTGATGTAGGGTTCTGAAATTTGCAGGAGGAAGGGAAAGTCCAAAGATAAAGTCAATAAAGTAAGATACGGGAGTGCTTCCGCAAAAAGTACGACAAAATTCAATTTTTCAGAAGTGAAATTTTCCAGGAAAAATATGAATAGTTAGTGAATTGGGCGTCCTGATTCATAATCTGAAGTGATTTTCGACCTATTTTGACTCCTAATATCATTTTCCTGAAATTGGGGTGGTTCCATGGCTGTTGGCGAGCAGTGTATATCACTGAAGATGGCCCCACTTGGTAATAGAGTGCATTTTTGGTATATCTCTTGCTCCAACAAATTTCAGGATCCTTACCCAACGATCACGTAAGATACAGTGGTGCTTCCATTTGAAGTGGGTCACACTGTATGTAAGTATACCTACTATAGCGAATCTCATTTCCATACACCCAATATTCTACAAGTCTAACAGATTCGTCGACACCCAGTACAAAGCGAGTCGAAAAATTAAAACCCATTTCAAAAAACTACTCACCGGCAGCAGAGAATTCTTCGAACCATCAAACACACCGAACGCATCGAAAACAGCCCCCGGGTTTCCCCCGAACACCGCCTCTATCTCTCTCAGCAGCAGAACAATGTCATCCCTTTTCGACGAATCATTCCTAGCCACCACCTCGCCGGTAGCGATGACCGTCAAAGGGGCCCTTTCGTCCACCAGGAGCCCCGGGATGCGAGCGAGAGAGCCGTTTTTACACAACACGCGGTACATGGAGGTGTTGGTAGAGGGCGCCACCTCTGCAACAGCCGACATTCTACAGGTATGTTCATGCTTGTACGAATTCCGCAAAATTTATGTGAATCGCAAAAAATTAAATTCCGAACATAATTCGACGTTCATACTCATGCGACAAAATTTGCAGGAGTTAAGGGTTCTGTTGTCACATATAATTTCTTAATTTCTGGTCCCACTATTCATTGATGTTCATCAAATTGAAGGCACGTTACATCAAAGTAATGGGGAAGACCACTGAGAGAAGAAATCCGTGCAAACCTCTTTCAATCGACGAATCATGATTTACGTTTGATGTACAATCAATATTATGAGTTAAAGTTGAAGGGAATCGAATCTATATCGTTTTGAAATCAGCATATTTCATTCGATATTTCAAACAGCCAAATATGATGATGGAGTCGTGATGTATTAGTCCCGAACTGTAGCTATCTCTCTCTGATACATCATCATTCTGCAGTGTTGCAGCGTGATTGGTCAGTTCAAGTACAATAGGCGTGTTGGGAATAAGACGTCGCACCAGTCACACCAATTAATTGACAAAATTTCAAATGGCGCAGGAATTGTGTGTTTTGAAACGGACATATTCTAATTTATTTTTTCCATCGTCTTAGCATGAATGACAAAATTCAAATTTAATTCGCTGGTAGTTTTTCAGTATATAGTTCACGATAATGTCATTTTAAAAAATCAGTGGATTAGGGTCATTCAGTCGCATTTATCGAACGAGGCTGTAATAATCTCCATACATTTTTTGGCATTCAAAAATGCTTGGCACACTATTCTGTTCCCTTTTTTTTGCTTCTGGATACATCATTAGCTCTATAGACGATACAAATGATACTTCAAAATTAATTCGTCCAGAGTATCCATCCTGCGTTGAAGAAATGATGAAATTTTCAATTATAATTATGTACTTACCTGTAGCCTAGTGTCTAGTCTCTTCTTTTTTCAGCCTCTGCTGATATCCTCTCCCTAATTCCCTAATTTTGATGTTATCAAAATAACAACACATTATTCGCATAAATTTTGACGAATTCGTACAAGCAAGAACATACCGTACTTCTCCAAGGTATTCAATTCAATTCAAAATATGCCTTATTGTCATAAGTACAAACACACTCTTGTTGACAAATCTTGTTGAATGGGGAAGTTTCTGTGGCACCCTGTATTTCTGTATTTTGATAGTGAGTTATGTTATGTCAGTTTGTTGTCAATTATTAAAAAGGTAGAATTTAAACTTGAATTAGTCCAACATCTGGTGACCCCGAAAGAACATGGTTCTACTTATACAAAATATTAAAAAAGAGCAACTGCTTAATGTACTGCAACATTTCAAGTTACCTTCTGGTGGAACGGTATCCGATATGAAACTAACTCTGGAAGGTTTCATAAGAGAAAAGTATCCAGATTTGAAGAATCCAAATGATTTCGATTATTCCGACATACTCGAAGAAATAGAGCAGAATACAAACCATATGTTCCTAATAATCTAAGACGTTCAATTTTCAAGAAAATTCACGATATGTCTCATCCTGGAGTGAGATCTTCAGTCAAGCTCATCAAGAGCAAATATGTTTGGCCTAAAATGGAGAAAGATATTCGAAATTGGTCACAGTGTTGCATATTATGTCAAAAATCAAAAATCACTCGACATACTATATCACCTGTAGGAAAATTTGTTGTTCCTGAGAGTCGTTTTGAGCATGTAAATATAGACATTATTGGTCCCCTTCCTCCCTCGCATGGTTTCACCTACTGCCTCACCTGTATTGATCGTTTTTCAAGATGGACAGAAGCTCTTCCAATAGAAAATATCACAGCGGAAACTGTAGCGAAGACATTTTATAATGGTTGGATATCGAGGTTTGGAGTTCCGTCCAGGGTAACCACCGACCAAGGAAGACAATTTGAATCTTCCCTATTTCAAGAGTTTGCTAAGCTATTGGGATTTCAGCACATTAGAACGACTGCCTATCACCCTTGTTCAAATGGAATGATCGAAAGATTTCATAGAACTCTAAAAGCAGCCCTAAAATGTCATAATAACGAAAGCTGGACGGATGTTCTTCCAACCATTTTACTAGGAATCCGTGTTATGCCTAAGGAAGAATTGAGAGCTTCTAGTGCAGAACTACTCTATGGATCAGCACTGAGAATTCCAGGAGAAATGGTAGTACCAAATTGTAAAAGGAACGTTATGAACCCAAAATTCTTGGAAGATCTTCGAAATTCAATGGCTGATTTCAAAGTGATCCCTGGTACTAATCATGATAGATACAAAAAATGTTTCATATCCAAGGATCTACAGAGCACAAATTTTGTTTTCGTCAGGACCGATTCAGTTAAAAAGCCTTTAGAACAACCCTATTCTGGTCCATATAATGTATTAGAGAAAACAGATAAATACTTCAAGCTATCGATGAAAGGTAAAGAGAAAAACGTTTCTATTGATCGACTCAAGCCCGCGTTTTTAGAGAACGACATGAAAAAAGGAGAAACTGGCACTTCACCTACAGTTGAAATCAACCGATCTAGGAAAAAAGTGACATTCTCGGAGGACATATTAGTGTATCGTTAACACTTGGGGGGGAGTAATGTGGCACCCTGTATTTCTGTATTTTGATAGTGAGTTATGTTATGTCAGTTTGTTGTCAATTATTAAAAAGGTAGAATTTAAACTTGAATTAGTCCAACATTTCCTTTCGATGAATTTTCATAAAATAAGTTCGGAACTTTCCAGTTTTATGTCCAACCTGTACACGCATGGCGACCGATAAAGTCCAAGTCGTTTTCATTTTCGAATTAAAGCAATTTCTAATTTTCGGGACGGCAAACTGTGACGTACATTCTGAATCTAGTCTGAAAATAGCTGATGGTGAAGAATATAGCTAGTGAATAGATAACGAATAGAAACTGGTAAACAAAAACATACATAACCACAAATGCACTCGGAGCAGGAATGCAGAGGGCAGTTGGCTCCATTCTGACAGGTTATGGTTTTGTTATTCATGCATTGAAATATCTCGAATAGAGCTCGATCCTAAACGAAAATATTGAATCATTATCGGCTACATTCAATGATGCTATTCTTCCTAATTTACTGTCATCGGTCAGGAGAGAATGAAGCCGACACCTATGGCTCTTTCCTCTTGCTGTGCCTGTCAGAATTTTGAGTGGTGTGGACGTCGAACTCGAAGTATTAGGCGCTGTTGCAAGGTATAATCTTCAACTTTCCTAGATTTTAATTTAATTCTTATTCTTTTGTACGAAAGCGTAGAAGCGCCATATGACTTTTGTTATAATTGACGGATATTAAGTGTCAACTAGCCTACTTGAGAGATACTAATAAGTGACAGATGTCAAGAAGTTGTTCTTATTTTTAATAAATCAGTGGTGAATTGTTCTACCTATCTTACCAATATATACCATAGGACAAGATCAACAGTTCAATTTGTATACCTGATTTTTAGAATTTAGAGGTTTTGTCTCAATTATTTCCCTACACAACCAGTCATTTGCTATATGAGTTGAAGGTCTATAATTCCGAAATATTATTGTTTTTCTCAGCTTTCCTGAAATCGCGATATATTCAAAATTATCGGCTATTTTTTCAATTCTAGTATCTGTGATTTGTTCAGAAAAAAATTCCACTTCTGGACCTGTGATCTCCATTTTCAGCCGACAACGTATAAAATTCTAATATTAATTTTTGACATCCTTAGTGAAAAAATGAATTTCATATGAATAGAGGGACACTTCCAAAAAGAAATTCCAACCAAACCAAATAATTGTAAATTCAATTTTCATAAAATTATTGTTTTAGTCAATTCCCAGTTTTTAAAGCACTTTCTGTTTTCCTGAATGAACAACTCACCATTCACAGAAATCACAGCATAATCAGCACTCTCATCATCCAGACACCTCAGAGCACCATCACTGGTATAATATTTGTTACCTTCATCGGCATTACAATATTTTGCAGCTGAAAAAACAAACATTTCCAAAAACATGCTCTTCTGAGCAAAAACACCACTCTCCCTAAAATGTTTCTCATCAATACTCACTGAGTCTGTTGGATATGGGGATACACTGGGCACATAGCTTTTCGCGAGTTTCAAAATCGGAATCACAAGATCGTGATTTGGCACCAGGAAGGCAACTGCTACCCACAAAATCACCAAATATCTTGTCATTTTCACAGCTAATCGGCAACAATCCATTGTTTCTAATAGCATCCATGAACGCTTGCCATTCTAAAATAATGTTTTTTTGTGTCAAAAATGCACAAACAATATTTGAAGAATTGAGGGGATTTTGACAAAATAAATCATCTATTCGCGGGAATCAATGTTACCAGGTGGCGCTCGGTTTTCATCGTTCCATGTCAAAGCCACGTCAAAACTGGGGGAAAACAAACTCAATCCTCACTCAATCCCATTAGTGCCATTAGCTTGTGTACTGTGTACTGATAAGAGTGATGTTTTTAAATTTCTTGACATTAATTGTCAACAATCGATCGAAAACGCTAATAATTCCTGTTGTAGATGTTCTTTTGGCAGATATTTTGCTCTATACAGATGGAGAAAGCCGACCAGTAGTGGAAGAAGAAGCAGTTTTCCGTGCTAATCATGTGATTTTGTGTGAGGCAGAAGACTTCAACAAAAGGCACATTTTTGCACTTTGTCTACAAACTTCGGCGATGAAATCTTCCCCACATGAAGTAAAATTGAAGTTGGGGTCCAGAGGGACTCCTGTAGAACAATGGATTTGTATTTGTTCATGCAAAGCAGGACAATCTGGGTATTGTAAACATGTTGTAGCTGTTCTTTTATATGTCAATTGATTTGCTCGTCATAATTAGTTTGAATTGTTCGAACTATCTCCAATTATTCACCCGTTATTCACTGTTCACTAAACTAATAAAAATGTAATAATATAAAAAAATTAACCAACTTAACCATCATCACTACCAACAGTGCCAACACTTTATGTCATTGACAAGTTTGACTACAGCTACAGCAAGCTGAATGCAATGTAGTCTATGCACTTTATCCATAGACAACAGTTTGTTTTCCCCCAGTTTGAAGTTCGTATTATGTAACCTAGATGTCGCCCACTTCGTGAATCTCGCGAATATAAGACACATCTCAATTACCTTTTCCACCGTATTCTGGGAAACACGCTCTTTTTCCTTCAAGATCCTTCAAGTGATTAATATCTGATCTATCATTTCTAAGGACAATCAATACTGAGATTAGTTTTGCATCAACATCCTCAGGGTAGGCTATAGCTTCCAAGCCACTCCTTAAAAAATAGATCCACATAGTCAATTTGGGTAGGAATTATGGAAAGTCTACTGTACAAAATTCGAAAATTAGATAAAATTCTTGGGGTTTAGTAATATCTGAAGATTTAGAGTTACTGATGTTCCTGTATGCATTTCTCGGATATTTTCCTTGTTTGACCAACATACACAGTGCATTAGAAACATTTGAAACAAGTCACATTTTCAGGAGGCACTAAACAACATGTCAGGAATGATCTAAACGGGGACATAGTCTTGATAATATACAGGGTGTATCTGAATAACACCGAAAAAATTCAAGGTGTGATTCCTTGTGATATTTTAGGAAATAAAGTTCATATGAACATGTGTCCTAACTTATATTCACTTACTGCTTAGCCATACTGTCATAGGTGATGTTGATAAAAGCAAAATCTGCTTTTTCAGCCTTAATATCCCCTGCACAAGATTCATCTACATGGTTTGGTACACAATCAATAGAAGGTTTCAGGCCATAATTGGCAGCAGCTTGTTGTAACCACAAACACTTCTTCTGTGCATTGTCAGAAAGAGTGCACCATTTGAGAGTCATGTTGCAATTGCTGTTATTCTGAACACTAGGAATAGATCTGAAAGCTTAAAAAAATATTCCAACTTTTCTCAGTGGCAAATATTTTCTGATACATATTGAATCGATCAGAAAGAAAATATCTCCAGTAATCGGAGTACTCTACAGGATCAGACACCAAATCACTTTGAAATACTTGAAATGTATATATTTTTTCTCCGATTGGCAGCAAATATTGATTTTGCTGACACATATCAATCAGCAGAGTATTACTTTTCCTGCCTAGGCAGCAAAGTGGTTACTTTGCTGATTGATATGTATCAGCAAAAATAATTTATAATTTCCTTCATATTTCATCCGAGACTTCTCCGGCAACAAATTCAGCTCTATATTTTTTGCCACCTCCCTTATTTCTGGAGGAGTAAGTACTTCCAGGTCGCTATCACTGTCCATTATATAATAATTTAAATAATCCGATATTTTTTCGCACAACTGTCAGAAATTTCATGAATTGTCAAACTATAATTATTATGGACATTTCCATAGCAACCAACCATTCCAACAACTGCGATTTCTATCAAATTTTATTTTAATTGAACATTACAGGAAAAATGAAGAGATATATATCATTATGAACAATCGGAGAAAAAATTATATGTTCAACTCGGCAGCAAAGTAGATTGACTGCCTTAGCTGGATTCCTAGCCTCGCTACGCTCGGCTATGAATTCAGCCTCGGCAGTCAATCTACTACTTTGCTGCCTAGTTAAACAAATAACTATTATTTCATAATTCGATAGAACTCACCCAAACTAGCTCACCACCGCAAACCGTTTCTTGCTGTGAGCTCCCTACGTTTTATAAAAAAATTATTGAAATCCCCGATTTTTCGGACCTCTGAAAACGAGGCGATGATGTGACGTCAAAACCCTAATACTGAAACAAGACTATTCCAGACAGAGATGAATGATACATGATTTCTGACAGAGTGAATTAGCGCGAGATCACAGTTGAAAGAATTAATATATCAGTTGCCTCAGTCTCCGTCGGGCGTTTGGTATTTTCTTTTAACTATGGCGAGATGAGGTTTCTACGTCATAAGAGGGTCCGTTTTCAGAAGGTACTATTATTTATGTCCAAAAATAAAACATTCCAATTAATTTTTCGATCGAATTATGTCGTCAATCATTATTTATGTATGAAAGGATCATTATAAACATGGTTTGAGTTAAAAGTTCTACTAAGGTGTACACGCCCATTCTCTATAATGAATTACCTGCCAGACTGAAGAAAAAATTAAGTGTTGAGGAATTCAAAAAAGAACTGAAAAAATACTTATGTCTTTGATTCTCTTATATCATCCTAAATCAATTCAAGAACTTATATTCAACAGTCTCTAGAAGAAACAACATTATATGTACTATGTATATGATTTAAAAATGATTATCTGATTATCTATTTTTTTTTTGTTGCTCTTTTATAATTTTCCCTGCTATAAACATATATGTTTCTTGGGAATAATAAATGTTATTTATACTCACTTTCTACATAGGTTTTCAGTGGGACGGGATTGTCGAGAAGTGTTATTTTATCAGTTTTCTTCAGGGCAAAAATTTGTTCTAGTGATTTTGTTACAGCAGTCTCAATACCATGATTTTGCAAGTGAGTTCTGATATAATTCCGAGCAAAATCTGTCACATTCCTGTGAATACAAGAATATCTCGTCACTATAAAACCCTACTATCATAAAATTTCGGAGCTGAATTAGTGTCTTCGAATTTTTTGGGATTTCTAGGGCAATCAGGAAAAAAATATTTGTCGACCTATATGAACCTACTGCATTGCTTGAACTGGTGATTTTGAAAATCTAAAGGGAGAGTTTTCTGTCAAATCTGACATCGAATTCTTCCATTGTGGGTCTGAATTAGGGTCTATGAATTTTTTGGGATTTTTAGGGCAATCTGGAAAAAAAAATTTCCACCTATAGGAGCCTATACTGCATTGCTTGAACCGCTGATTCTGAAAATTCAAAGGGAGAGTTTTCTGTCAAATCTGACATCGAATTCTTCCATTGTGGGTCTGAATTAATGTCTATGAATTTTTTGGGCAATCAGGAAAAAAATATTTTTCGACCTATAGGAGCCTCTACTGCATATATAGCTTGAACCGCTAATTCTGAAAATTCAAAGGGAGAGTTTTCTGTCAAATCTGACATCAAATTCTTTCATTGTGGGTCTGAATTAGTGTCTATGAATTTTTTGGGATTCTTAGGGCAATCAGGAAAAAAATATTTTTCGACATATAGGAGCCTACTGCATAGCTTGAACCGCTGATTTCGAAAATCTAAAGGGAGAGTTTTCTGTCAAATCTGACATCGAATTCTTCCATTGTGGGTCTGAATTAGTGTCTATGAATTTTTTGGGATATTTAGGGCAATCAGGAAAAAAATATTTTTCGACCTATAGGAGCCTACTGCATTGCTTGAACCGCTGATTTTGAAAATCTAAAGGGAGAGTTTTCTGTCAAATCTGACATCAAATTCTTTCATTGTGGGTCTGAATTAGTGTCTATGAATTTTTTGGGATTTCTAGGGCAATCAGGAAAAAAATATTTTTCGACCTATAGGAGCCTACTGCATAGCTGAAAATTCAAAGGGAGAGTTTTCTGTCAAATCTGACATCAAATTCTTTCATTGTGGGTCTGAATTAGTGTCTTCGAATTTTTTGGGATTTCTAGGGCAATCAGGAAAAAAATATTTTTCGACCTATAGGAGCCTACTGCATTGCTTGAACCGCTGATTTTGAAAATCTAAAGGGAGAGTTTTTTGTCAAATCTGAAATCAAATTCTTTCATTGTGGGTCTGAATTAGTGTCTATGCCTTTTTTGGGATTCTTAGGGCTATCAGGAAAAAAATTTTTGTTGACCTATATGAGCCTACTGCATTGCTTGTACCGCTGATTTTGAAAATCTAAAGGTAGAGTTTTCTGTCAAATATGACATCAAATTCTTCCATTGTGGGTCTGAATTAGTGTCAATGAATTTTTTGGGATTTTCTGGGCAATCAGGAAAAAAATATTTTTCGACCTATAGGAGCCTAAGCAATAATATACAGGGTGTCCCATTTAAAAACACCCATCATCAGCGGATATCTTGGAATTCGAACATCGATTAGAAAATAATTTCAGGTGATAGGAGAGGAAAAATGAGACTCAGTAGTAGTTCTCTAATCCTCCTAATATATTGAAACTTGTAAGATATATTATATCGGTGGTTCTTAATCTAGTATCCACTGAACTGGTACATATGGTAATGTCAAAAGATAAAAGATACATTCCCTGAGCAAGAGGGGGTTAGAAGTGTCATGTGTCATTGTGTATCCTAATTGCTATGTCTCTGTTCCCGCTAGTCGGTAATTAGTGTCTATGGTACAGAACTGGTGAACATAACAATAATATTATTCACAGATAAAAATCACAGTAGGACAATGAAATCAATTCATTAAATTATTTCAGATAAACTCACCCTTCAGTTATTATTAGGGGATCAAGTTGTTTGGTCCAAATGCAAGGCTTCAGCCCACTGCTAACTGTTCCATTAGGACACAGATACTGAAAGCTTTCCACATTAACAGACTGACTAAAAAATATTTGGGCATGTCTCAGTGTAGTTAGGGCTACATCACCAGAATTCTTTGTAAGGCACGTTAGGGTATCATTAAAAGGCACATTGTAAATTGTGGCACATTTTTGTGGGCCACAAAGATCACAAAGATTGGAATAGGTTGATTCTAAAACAAGATAAAACATTGATCAGTATCTAATATAGAGAAGCAGGATAATAAAGTTATTTACTCCATTTGGTATCTAGTTCACTGTCAGTTGTCCATGGTCCAGGTTTACAACTGCTGGCAAAAAAGTTTGAAACAGCTTTGACATTCTTCTCAGCTACAGTCATATTCTCATCTGTATCACAGAAGCTGTTGTTCAAACTGATAATTTTCAATTCAAACTCTTCTAACACATATTTTGTAATAGCTTCATCATGACTGTAACCAGGGTGACAAAAATTTTTGCCCTTCAAGGATTCAAACCCATTGTAAGGCTTGCGAATTATCACAACTGTTTGGTAAGGTGGAATTTCTGTTGATACTGTCCCAATGACTATAACTCTATCAGATACCAAAGCAGATGCTAACAAAGATTGTTCAGGGTCCATAATTGCCAGCCGTGATATTCCCTTGTCCATGTTAAGGAAACAATCAGCTCTAGAATGAAAATTAGCCTCATTTATTTTATGAACATTGAATTAACATTTTGGACTGCATATAGCTTACTTAGAAGCTGTTTCTTCTGTACAAACATAAGATTTGTTTCCTGAAATCACATTGCAGGCTTCCTCATTGTAACTATTAGTACATATTTGATCTGAAATCAATGTTGTGAATTGATAACTGTACCAAACTACACCTATATTTTTTTGCACAATTTGAAGGCTTTGGTTTACTAAGCAACACATAGTGTAGGGTATTTGAGAGAATTCTATTATTATGAATTTCTGGTAAAAAAGCAATAAATGGCTTCAAGATCAACACCACAGTTAAAACATAAAGAAGGTAGAAATATAACAGACCTGAATGAAATCAAGTACATTCTCAATTCTCAGTCAAAGCATTAACAGCAGTAAAGATTACCTATATAGGCATATACTGTCATTATATCAATTGATTGGTTATTGTTGTTGAGATGCTTATACTAGTTGTTGTATTGTTTTATTATCTAAACTGATTTGCATTCTTGACAAAATTGAATGATAAAAACAGGCTGAATCATCAACTATTTGGAATAGCTAGCTCAATTTTCAACATCAACAGTTAAAAATACATGTATCTGATGATTTATTGTGATGTATATCGGTTCATTTTGAAACTGAAGATTAATTCAAATTCCCAAATTTTGAAAAAATCAATTATGTTTTTTAGAAGTAAATAATAAATGAATAACTTACCATATTGTCCATATGATTCCGTGGGCGAAAAAACATAAATTAGAAAATAGACGGAAAAATAGGTTTTCCACATTTTAAATGTTATTTTCATCATGATTTTAAGATTTCATCACATAAAAAAATAAAAAAACACCTGTTGAAGCAATGAACACTGACTTCGTCTTAAAAAATGTGACTTCAACCTTCAACCGTCAACACCGGATTCACCGGAATAGGCAAATTCCGTCCGCAGCAGAGTTGCCAGTCCTACCGAATGTCCAGTAGATCTCTCGATTTCCATATTGATCTAGTGCTAGTGGGTATCTACTGAAATATTTCATAATCTCTAATTATTCACATACACTTATAAATTGCATGATATCTCTGCACGCCCTATTTAAATTTATTTAACAAAATAAGTAATAAATGTGCATATAGGTATACTCTAATGATATGTATAAACCAAAAAAGGGCAATAACTTTATCTGATTCGGATCAAATTCGATTTCTTCTTATATACCCCTGTTTTAACCATTATTCATTATTATTACCCACTGATTCAATGGAAACAAGAAAAAAAAATACATCAATATCGATACAATAATCGATAAAAATATTCAGTTACTTATTTTATTGAGTCACACAACTGAATTCAAATTCACTTCAATTTTTCCACATCCAACCATATTCCTCCAGCTACGAATATCAAAAATGAAGGATAGAACTTGATCGGTAATGTAGTTTTCTCGTTCACAGTGACTTTGAAGTTCTTGATAACCGAGATCAGTCCAACTTTGCTTTGCAATTTCCCAAATCGCAATCCTGAAAAATCGTATAGAGTGAAATAAACTGAAAGAAGTATATCGCCGCTCAATGGGGACAAAATAATCACCTATACAAGCTCGTGGTCCTTCCCCAAATGGCATGTAAGCAAATGGATGTCTGGTAGATTTGAATTCCTCGCTGAATCGTTCAGGATCGAACTTCTCAGGATCAGGGAAATATTCTTCATCGTGATGAATAGAATACAAAGGCACACTCACTGCGGTGCCCTTTTCTATCACAACGTTTGTACCCGGTACATGGTAGTCCTCGGTACACCTCCTGGGCAGTACCGGTAAGGGAGGAAACAAACGAAGAGATTCTGAAAATACATGGTGAATCTTATATATTATGGTAAAAAACAGGTTATCTACCTGCAATAACTTTGTCCAAATACTCCATTTCCATAACAGCCTCGTACGTAATCTTGCCGTCATGTTTGTCCAACACCCTATTGATTTCATCCCTGAGTTTATCCTGCACATTGGGATTTAGAGCCAGCTCCAACAAAGAGAACATCATGGTGGTAGATGATGTGTCAAACCCGGCTGTGAAAAAAACGAAACACTGTGCCGTCACCTGTTTCAGTGTTAAACCGTCTCCATTCGAAGATTTGATAACAATTTTATCGTCGTCGCTCAGTTTGCCGAGATTTTTCAATTGGATCATCAAATGTAAAAAATCTTTTCTAACTATATTATTCTTTTCTCGGTACTCGATAGCATTCGCGACCAAGTCAAAGAAAAAGTCTCCTAATTCTTTACCCATTAGTTTGAACCCTAGTTTTAAGAACAGCCAAGGTGGTAGAATACTTCTCAGGAGATTTCCGATCATTCCCTTATTTCTGTGACCCAGCTGCATAATTTGTTTCGCGTAGTAGGCGAATTCAGAGTCTGGGTTTTTCATTGTATTGCAATCGATGCCGAAGGCGACATTGCCTATGACGTCAGTGGTGAATCTGGACATAACATCTTTGACTTCCATCGGTTTCTTATCCGTTGCAAAAGTTGATATTAACTCCTCCAGGCCCGAAGTACGATCTACTATTGTATGGAACATCATTTTCATTTTTCCTGCAACGGAAAATCTGGGGTGAAATAGTTATTTATTATACTAGGGGAAAAAATTGTAGATGTTAGCTCCAGGTTGTTGGTTGTGTTGTCTCCCGACGAGTAGCGGACGGAGACAAAACACCGTGAGCTGTTTTTTTCTGTGACAGGAAATAAATATTTCGTGGAACTATACCTGACGTGAATGTTGGTGTTAATTTTGCCCTCATGACTCTCCACTGATCGTCATTGAGATTGAACAAATTTGCTGTTAGTGGTTCATCATCCACATTAGAAAAGAACCCGTGGTTCCTGAAGTGGTTGAAGTCTGTCGTCAACATACTCTTAATAATGTCCAGATTTATTGGTACATAAGACGGGCTCTGACGCTGATAGATTCCGAAATGCTTCTCTCCTTTGGTCTTGAACCTCCTGTAGTGATGCATTACTTTCACATATTCTGGTTCGGGGAGTCCAACCTCTTTCGTGTTCGTCGGTTCGGCAGTTTGCAACCCCTTTCTTGTCCAATACGAAAACAACCATTTTCTACGCAAATATACCAGCAGAGGTAGAGATAGCAAAATATATAAAATATAACGCAGTATACTAATCATGTTTGGTTTGATTCACTGGAATAAAGGCAGTATCCGTATATCTCCACGCTTTATACGTTATTCATATTTGAATGCATTATTAATTGTTATCTGATTGTTTTGGATTACACTGATGGTCGGAATTATTTGTATAGAATTCAAATGTAAGTATTTATGTGCAGATAACGTTTTGAGCTCCTTAGTTTTGCATATATATTAGGATCATCATGTCGAACAGGTCCCTCTAACTGATTCGATTTTTTGAAATACTTCGCCAAGTTTTGAAGCCTCAAAAACTGTCTTTTACACGCGTCTGTAGCACTCCCATATACCTATAGTTTCATAATAGATTTGACAAAATCCATGATAGAATAATTCAGGAATGAAATGGATTAGGCGCTCGAGCATTGCCTTGATAATTTATCAATCAAATAGTACCTTATAGGTAATGTTGATAGATAAAAACTGACCCACAGCTAGTTCTATTATTGTGCAGGTGTTCCTGTATTGTGATCTATTTTTAACTCGACTGATAAGTTGAAATAATAATATGAGCTATGTAGATAACTACCTATTATATGATAAGGTGTTCGTTCTGCTCTGATAAGAATTGACAATTCCAAAGAATTTCTTCTTGTTCGAAAGTTTGATTAAGCCAATTATACGACATACAGGTTGTCGAATTAGTTGAAATGAAGTTCAGATTTAGATATGATATATCATCATATCTAAATATATTATAGGTTCTGATTATATCGAATACTAGAATTGTTAAAAAATATCGCTAATAGCTTTGACGTATACCTGAGATATCATCTATAATAACTAAATGATTGGATCAGTAAAATTTTGTTGAGATTGAAGCGATCATATATATGAGTCACAGGTGGTATATTATATATATTTACTAATAGAAGCATGAAACATCTAGTATATTTTTGCAACGGTTTATTCAATGAATTATATCAGTTTTATATGGTACTTCTTTGTGTGCCTACTCCATCTACGCCACTGAACCCAGGTTTTCTAGTTTTGACGTCACAACTCGGCAAGGGCAGACACGTCATATGTCAATTCAATAATGGCAAAATGGCAAATTTGGCATTTATGTCATGTCAATGTCATTCTGTTTCTGTTGATTTGTTGATCTGTTGTTCAGGGTTGTTCTGTTGAAGAAAAAAAAGGTTAATTTTTTTAATAATTTATGTGAAATTGTGAGAAATCAAAGGTAATTTCGTTCATATCAAATCTCAGATTATTGAATATGCCCGTGTTTCGTAGAATACTCGTTCACCTGCAAACTAGCCATTACATCCCGAAAATGCTCCAACCTAGACCGACCGAATAAAGGATGGGGGATCAGTGGAACTACAACTACCCACCACCAACTGTTCCCAACTATAATTACCCTCCTGCTGCAAACCATCCCCAATTCAACCAGTACAACCAGTGGCCCCAACAGCAGTACCAACCACTCGGAAATCAGCCCTACCCTTATCAGCCTGTCTCCAGTTATCCACCGCCGGTAGCCTACAACGTGCCCCCGCCTGTCCCTCAGTCAAACTTCGCCGCTTACGGCAACTACCCTCCTCAGTTTGAACAGTATCAGGGGGCACCTCCTCCTAACGATTACGTCAAGGAGCTAGAGAACTACAGGTACATCAAGGCGAAAATTAATGACGTTGATGGTGATATAGAAGGCAAGGCTCCTAGTAGATCTACAGACAGGTTAGTACAAGCTATGTATGGGTGTTGAGTGCTCAAAACCTGCCTACTTTGACCAGATGGTTTGAATTTTCTCACCATAATTTATTTCAACTTTGGCAACATGCTGAATTATTTGACACCAGTTTTGTATTTTTCAAACAAGAAGGTACCTGGTTTGATCAGTATATTTCCCTTGGTGTGAGGAATGCATCAAGAAAAGCATCATGCTGGAACACAGGTAAGGACACTTTTAACAATATTTTGCTGGTGTGACACCAACAGCATTGGAATATGTTAAATTTGATCTTATTGTTTTTCATTTCAGTACCCATGGCATGGAATAGAACAAAATTGGGCATCAGAAAACACATTATGATGAATAACATTCTATTCACACCCACATGATATTTGTGAGATGTGCCATTCAGTTATTATATCAGTGTCAATAATATATTGAAATGTATATTCACATTTTTTTGTGGTATTCCAGGTTATGTATTTGAAGATGATCTATTCAAAAGATTCAGTTTAGTTGATCAATCAGTAAGTATAACTTTTTTATTATTGCAGTTTTTACCTAATGCTTTGATACTATTTTTTTGCACATAATCAAGCTGTGTTGGTACTTTCATTTACATTGACAAAATATAAATGAATTGTAGAATTATTTTTATAATTTTGAGGGTGATTTTGAGTTGACTGACTTGGCCTTACTTCATGTGAATGTAAGAACTTCAAAAATAATGAGATTTCAACAAAATCCTTGTGATATACTCCTACTCAGAGTTGAGTTCAAATAATAAGGATTGAGTTTTATTCCATTATTTTCTAAACGTGAAATTTTGAAATTGTCATCAAAACTATGATTTTCTTCTAATATATGGTTAGCATTATATTGAATTTGTGTGTTTTTTTGTAAAACTCTGTTGATGTTCGTGAATACGGTAGTTTTACGTTCTACCTGTCTGCCCAATATATCTTTCAGGATGAGCTCCAGATTTTTTTAATCTAGAAAATTCTATTATTTTGATTATTGTTCCTGATGGTAGGATCTCAGGTAGGATTCGTTTCTTGCATTGCATTTTCACGGACTTGAAACGTTCCAGATGTATAGAGTACTTATGCTGATAATTTTTTGAGCACCAAATGGAATAAATTTGTCCCAATTTGAATTTGTTGAATTCAAGATCCTTGTGGCAAGAATTTTATATTTCACCTTCTATAAAGGGCTAAGTTTTCAAATCTGTCTAGAGCCATAGACACTTCCGCCATTGAGGCTCACTTTTTATTAAATTCCATTTAGTATCTAATTTGAAATGTAAACATCGAGAAAAAATATCACAATAACCTAGGCAAAGTAGGCAGGTATGTACAGAGAAGTGCACCAAAAACTGCCCGAATTGTATCTTGAATTATTCAAGATAGGGTTTTGAAAATTGGTGAGTAGCAAGTATACCAAATTGCTCATTAATTGACGAAACAATTTTTCTTCTATCACTTCCAGTTTCAATTTTTGAATGGAACACCCTGTATTGTATTCCATTATCGCCCAATCACAAAGATATCGCTCATACCCAAAGCATTTGAATCTATTGTAAATGATTTTCTGAAGTTTAAATTCAAAAATATCATCAGCTCAACACAACATGGTTTCTGCCAAGAAAGATCTATCACTACAAATCTTTTATACTCTATGAGACCTACATTGTCGATGCCTTGGAGAAGGGACTAAGTGTTGATGCAGTTTACACAGATTTCTCCAAGGCATTTGACAAGGTAGATCATAATTTGCTTTTTTTTGAGCTGTCCAAATACCTTGGAGGCAGTTTGTTGGCATGGCTAAAATCCTATCTAGATAATCGCAGGCAAAGAGTTAAGATTAATTCCTCCTTGTCAGATGAAATTGTAATCACTTCTGGAGTTCCTCAAGGTGCTCATTTAGCACCCTTACTGTTCAATTTATTTGTTAATGATGTATCTTCTTGCTTTAAATTCAGTTCAATATTATTATATGCTGACGATATGAAAATATATCTCAAATTGGAGAGACCCTCCTCCTCAAATCATCTTCAAGAGGACTTGGACAGGTTCTCTGTGTGGTGCCACAAGAAAAAACTAGTTCTTAATATTCCAAAATGTAAATATATTCGTTTCAGCAAAAATCACAGCATAATTAACAATGATGAGTACTCCTTAAATGATGTAGTCATTGAAAAGGTAGACATTATGAAAGATCTTGGTATACTTTTTGACTCTAAACTTAGCTTTATTCCTCATATTGAATTTATCTGTAACAAAGCTTTGAAGATGCTAGGGTTCATCAAACGATCAACAAAGGACTTCCATAATATCGTGGCATTGAAATCCCTTTACTTTTCATTGGTACGCTCTCAACTTGAAAATAGCAGCTCTGTGTGGTGTCCTGCCTTCCAAGCTCATATCATGAAAATAGAAAGAGTTCAGAAACGTTTTTTGCGTTATATTGGTTTCAAGCTCGGTATTCCTATGGAGGAATTTGATTATGACAATATTTTAAATCGCCTAAACATAAAAAGCCTAGAAGAGCGTAGAAGCAACAATGACATCATCACTATTCAAAAATTATGTAATAATCAGATTGATTGTCCTGAATTATTGGCCTCCCTAAAATTTCATGTTCCTCAAAAACGATTACGTTATAGCAGCACGTTCAATTCAGAAACTCATATATGCAAACAATAGCCCGATAAACAGGATGATGACGCTGAGTAACAGAGTGAACTGGGACATTTTTAACACTGGCACTGAAAGAGCCAAACGCATTCTTGCAATAATGTAATGTTTTTATTTTTAATTTTCATTGTATTTAAAGTGTAGATATGTATAAATCAATCAATGGTCTGTGATATGTTGTATAGGCTATATATATTCATGTTTTTTTTTTACACTGGGTTCACCCGTTAATAAATAAATAAATAAATAATCGGTTAGGGATTATCATGACGAATTCAACGATACCGGGTTTGATAGGGTTATTTCAAACGATTACAAAGATATTTGCGTTCGAAGTTTCCATTTATGCTCAATGGGTGTGACTTTGCAATATCAAAACTTCTTTCTCTGTCACACTCATTGAGCATATGGAAACACAGAACGCGAATATCTACGTTATCGTTTGAGATAACCCTATCAAACCCGGTGTCCATGAATTCGTTATGACAATCCCTAACTGATTATGGAATACAATACAGGGTCTCCCATTCAAAATTCAAAAGTTGGGGTCGTTTCCAGTAAAACCGGAAGTGATACAACAAAAATTGTTTCATCAATTAATGATACATTTGGTATACTAGCTGCCCACCAATTTTCAAAACCCTATCGAATAATTCAAAAGTTACAGTCCTGGCCATTATTTGTGCACTTCTCTGTATACAATGTCTTTCAAAAGTCTGGGAACTGTCTCATATTTCAGAAAGGACTCAGAGAAAATTTTTTGATTCCCAATTCAATGGTGATATTGGCAATGTTACCAAATCAACAGTTTTTAAGGGAATTTCATGTCCACTTGGGATATTGTTCGGCAAATTTTGAGCACTTAGTCCGATAGTTTTCAGTTTCTATTATTTGATTCAATACTTTATTGAAAAATCATTTAATACTCAAAAAGTTTATTCATCAAAAACCATCTTGTATATAATTTCATAAATTATATCCGAGCCCATTTGAAAATCGATTGCAATGAGAACAAATAGCGTTGATAACTGTTGATTTAGCAACATTGCCAATATCGCCAATGAGTTGGGCATCAAAAACCATCCTGTATAAAATTTCATGAATTTTCTCCGAGCCGTTTCTGAAATATGGGACCGCTCACAGACTTCCGAAAGACACTGTATATGGTAACCCTATGTTATCTCAAACATTTTGAGAGCCACCATCCATGTTCAGCCCTTCGCTATCTGGTCCTTGAGCCCATTTTATTGTATCCTAGCATGGACCCGAACGGCAACGGCATCTCAGACAAGCCCAAAGAATTCATCACGTCCAAGGAGTTCATGGGCATCCAAAGAGAAAACAACGCCTTCGAATGCCCCGAAGACCTCGACTTCGTCTACGATAATTGCGACTCGCACGCCAACGAAGTAGCTGAATTGTACTCTTACACGGAAAACTCCGACTTTCACGCCAATCTGGCATCCTTCGAGGAACAGCTGAACGACTATCGCGTCTCACATGTCTCTTGGAGGCAACTGGGCCCTATCGAGAAGAGCTCCATCGTCATGAAATGCCTGGACCAGCTGGAGTTCAGCAACGCGCAAACCCGGATGCGAAGCGCTAGGTGCATACTCTATATCGCCCAAGGGGGCTGGCTAGGCCTACAGAGCGACCAGGAGGTTTTGACCAGCGCCAGAGACAACTGCGTCTTGCTGTACAAGCTGGGCACTTTCAGCGCCTTCGTGGATTTGCTCAACTTGGAAGTCGACAACCACATCAGCATCAACAAAACCACCATATCCATGAACGATTCCGAGGATTTAAGAGTTATACTCTCGGTGCTTTGTACCATTACCGAAGCTATTCGGAGCGAGAGAGAAAACCTACCGGACTTGTACAACTCCTTTTGCGCAGAGATAATGAATAATCCTAGTGAAGACCTGCTCATCCTCAAACTACTCAACATGCTCACCAAGTTCTGCGGAGGAACTTCCCCACATTTCCCAATAAAAAAAGTACTTCTCCTTCTCTGGAAGCTAATCCTCATGTCCCTCGGAGGCATGGAAGAACTGAAGAACCAAAAAGTTGAGTACCGCAAGAAAGCGAGCCTACCAAGCCTCGAGGAAGATTCCGTGGAGGTACTAAGAAACATGCGCCCTTCTTCCCCACCTAACTTCCCTCCAGACCTGCTGGAAGACCAAAATCAGAGACGCAAGCGCAGTCTGGTCAAACAAAGCAGCCTCGAGGAAAATGAGACTTTGGACAAGGAGATGTTCGAGAACGAAGACAACTACGACAGAAACCAAGACGGCATCGACAGACACCAAGATTTATCCGCGTTCGATAAGAGCAACTTGAAGCTGAAGCTGCCCTGGAAACCCAAAGTCCACAAGAAAGAGATAGACCAGTTCCTCAACTTGTCGCGAGAAAAGTTCTTAGGATACACTCTGGAAGGGGACGACACTACCATGTTCGGCCTGCCCAAGCCTATACATGACAGTATCAGGATCCTCAAGGGTCACGTGTACACCTCCCTAGCCGAGCTCCAAATACAGAAAGAAGAAGAGGTCAACAGGAGCCCCATGACGGTGTCAGATGAGATAGAACAAACCCCCGCTGAGGTCCTTTACCAAGCGATGTTTCCCAACTTGCCCCAGTACATGATATGCTTGCTGAAGATTCTGCTAGCGACTACTTCACGAGCAAAGACTAGCAACGACTCTATTTACATACTGGGCGATGTGCTGCCAAGGGAGATGCCTCTGACTGCTTTTCAATCCATGAAACTAGGCATAGACGTCAACAGGCACAAGGAGATCATCGTGAAGGCTGTCTCAGGCATTCTGTTGTTGCTGCTGAAGCACTTCAAGCTTAACCACGTGTACCAGTTTGAGTTCATGTCGCAGCATCTGGTGTTTGCCAATTGCATTCCGCTGATCTTGAAGTTCTTCAACCAGGAGATAATGACGTATGTCAAAGCGGGGAATAATATTCCTTTGCTGGACTTCCCTTCTTGTGTGCTTGGGGACCAGAGCGAGACCAGCGTGGGCATAGAGATAGGATGCGAGTTGAAATACTGCTGGAGGAACGTCTTCTCCAGCATCAATTTGCTCAGGGTGCTGAACAAGCTGTGCAAGTGGAAGAACTCCCGGATAATGATGCTGGTGGTGTTCAAATCGGCTCCCATTTTGAAGCGGACGCTGAAGATGCGGCACGCGATGGCGCAGCTCTATGTCCTCAAGCTGTTGAAGATGCAGACCAAGTACTTGGGCAGGAACTTCCGGAAGTCCAACTTGAAGACGGTTAGCTTGATCTATCAGAAGGTGAGGCACCATTTGAATGACGATTGGGCGTACGGGAATTTCCTGGAAGCCAAGCCTTGGGATTTCCAGGCGGAAGAGATTACTTTGAGGACTGCCGTTGATAGGTTCAATAATAGGAGATATGTGAAGAACGGGGAGTTGGAGTTGGAGCCTGTGGATAATAATTTGACTAGTGCTTTGGGGCATGAAGTCAGTTTTTCCGATAGTTTCCAGAAGAATTACTATTTGTGGTTGGAGGATGAGGTGTTTAGAAATGAAATTGAGTGGGACAAGTTGTTTTGACTTGTGTGTTTTGATTCAATGTGATGATGTTTTTTCTGAATGTTTTATCAAGTTATTAGTGTTATGACCTACCAATAATATTACTCTGGAGTTTCTGAACTTGCAGGAATTATACTCAAGAAGGTTGAAAGACATGCTCAATTTCTTTTGCTAGGTATTACAAAAGTATCTGTTGTGTTATCGTACTTCCTAAAAAAATATGCCACCTTGTATGTTAACTGTTCTCAAATATCTTATGACAAATCAACAACATGTAATTTATGTGAAATATAATGGTCCGTGTTCTTTGTATTTATTCTCTAATTTAATAATAATAAGTAATTTGAAGTTGACAGTATTGATTATTACTCATAGTTGCATTTTGAAATGAATTGTATTTCGTTGTGTATTTCACGAAATTATTTTCCTGAATATCAGCGTTCATCATAATTACTTGATTTACAGTAAGAATGTCCGAAAAGTCCATAGTAACTGTGGAATATCTCGAGAAAACGCGTCGGACCAAAACTTGAAAGAAAAATCTGTTAAATGGTTATAAAAAATCTATCCATTGATACTACTACTACCTAAGCTTTGTTTGGTAATTTTTTCTTCGATTCATGATAGATGGTTCTGTAATCGCAACACTAAAATATCTGGAAAAATGCACGTCAGAACAAGAAATTGAAAAGAAAACAATCAATATTTTCACGAAATCTATTGAATGATACCAAACTCGACAAATCCACCCCCACCCCTATTAGTAGGAGGTTGGGTAAAAACATTTTAATTGATTCGGATGAATGAAAAAAAAGATACGTAGCATGAAGCCAACAGCCAAAATTAAAATAAAAAACTGCTGTGAATTGTTGATGGTTCAACAATCTGATACACGCCACACAATTTCTACAACCGCTTGTATGAAATTTTTGCGAGAATTTTTGTCATTTTTTAAGTTTTGCTTTCGATTTAACGAAAAAAACACTAGGTTTCATGCCTAAAACAAGGAAACAGTACAACCAAACAGTAGATCTACTTTTAAACCAGTAGGTTTGGCAGCGCTGCAGGCAAAGTGGCTAGGTTAGGTTAGGTTGAGTGGGGCGAATACCGCCCCTTCACTGCAACCTTAGATGGGTCTATTGTGGCTGACAATCCACTTCTTTTCACAAAGTTCATGGTTGAATGCGATGAATTCGTGTACCCAAACTCAGTTTCTCTAAGTATGGTCAAGAACAGTATGTGTTCAGCCATTTTGTGTTCCACACAGCAGAACCGACAGTCCACTTGTTGACTCATCCTTCCTAGATGGTGTCTTAGACGATAGTGTCCCCTAAGTAGCCCTGTCAGAATTCGTAGGTTACCCCTGCCCCATTCTAGGATCAGCCTGGTCTTTTCTTTCGTTGGTTCAAGCAGGAACGCTTTCGAATGGGTTAGTCCAGGTAATTCAGACCAGTGCGTGAGTCTTTTCCCCTCAGCCCAGTCCGAGATAGTTGTTTTGGCCGCACTTGCGGAGACCCCAAAGTATGGTTCTGGTCCTATATCCTATACACGGATTCGGCTCCCTGTTTGGCGAGGATGTCGGCTTTCTTGATGCCTTCCATCCCCCCAGGCACCCACAGCAGAGTGACTGTTGTTGGTATGGATTGTCTCCATCTCTAACCAGGTGAAAGTCTCGAGTGTATATGGAAGATGCTGGAGAGTTACCTAAGACTTTATTTTTTATCTGATATTCTTTCCCAGTGAACACAAACATCCCTGGGATGTCACACTCATGTCTCGCTAGGTAACAATGCGAATTACAATAAAACATCATTGGTATTGCCGGGGGACTCTTTGTATTACAAAACATTCGCAATATTCGTCACATTTGATTGGATATGAGACTTGTAGATTGTAGATGGGTCGTATAGGCTGGGAGACCTCTCGATCACTGCGACCTAGAAGATCTATTGTGATTACCCCTATCTAGTTTTGGTCCTCTAACCCTAGACTTCTGATGAAGCCTACGATTTTCCTGACGGTTGACTTTTCCACTTCAGCAGGGGTGAGATAGACCTGTTCTAGGTGGTTCAGCCTTTGGCGGACTAATACTTCACATGAGCAAAGTATGTGTTCCGCGGATTCGGTCGGATTGTTACAAAAGCGGCAAGTGTCAGTCTCCGCCAGACCCATCTTTTTGAGGTGGTACCTCAGAGGGCCATGTCCTGTGAGAAAGCCTGTGATAAGCTTTAGCTCTGGTTTGCTGAGGCTGAGTAGCTCTTTGGCTCGGTTCTGCGAATGGTCGATGCACCTTTTCGCTTGTCGTTGACCTGGAGTTGCTCTCCAGTAGGAGGACTTTTCAATTTCTTCCCATATCCCAAGTTTTCCCTTTAGGTGACATTTGCTTATCCCACAAAAAGGCTCAGGACCAAAAAGTGCAGATGCTGCACCTTTTTTTGCAAGGCGATCAGCTGCCTCATTTCCTTTGATTCCTTCATGCTCTGGAACCCACATAAGTATGACTTGTTGCCCTTTCCCAGTTGCATGAGTGTTTCGAAGCAGTCCCATGTAATCTTTGATGTGGATATGAGACTTGAAATGTAGGTGAATTTGTGAGGCTTCCTAACAACCAATTAGATACTCACTAGAACCTCACATTCTTGTCTATATATATAACAAAACGGAATATTTTGAATGAGGAGTCGCTTGATACGTACTGTGAGTTTCATTTGGCAACATTATGTGAATCTTAAAATGACCTAAAGGGTCCGAAATAGCAGTCATTGTGATTTCAGTGGGACTCTCAATTCGAGTCACGGATGTGATGTGTGTCATGAATGTGATGCTCATCTCCTATATATCTCTGGGATAAATCTGTGTTAACTGGGTCGTGGTTACAGCATTATGAAAAAATGCTTTCTTCAGAAACCAGTAATAACATTTTTTCATTTTGCTTAATTCTTATTTTCTGTTGAATAAATAAAAACTGCAAACATGAAAGCAGCTTCTAAAATTTCCACTTCTGACTATAAAGAAGCTCCACTCGATAAACAAATATTCCCGCAACCGATCTGGTTCTTTGAGCCTAGTGCACACAGTGGAAGTAGAACCACTTTGGATTTTTCACTCCTAACCCCATATTTGTGTGGACGATTCGTCGATTCCCGTCTATTGTCGGGAAAGAGAAAGGGAGAAAGTGAGTAGGTCTAATGTAGTTTCAGAAAATCACGATCTCCGAGCCCTAAAAGTTGCAGGACTCGACGCAGATCGAGAAGCAGGAGTGGGGGCCGCAGGAGGTCGAGGGAGCGCAATGGCAGGAGCTCAAGTTATAGCAGCAGGCACAGCAGGAGTCCTGGCAGGAGTCGAAGCAGGGGGAGGTCTAGAGATAGAGGTAAGTAAAATCGAAAAAAAAAAACAAATAGGGAAGTTTTCTATATTGAGGTTCTAATCTCACTGTGAAGTTTGTAAAAAATTATAATATATACGTATTGTTTTCTTTTTTTCGTAAGATTAAATTTCACTTCAGAAAAAAATAAATAAAAGAGGAACTTGGCTCCTCCACCATTTCTATGACGTACTTTCTGAAAATCCACATTCACACAGAGTTAAAATACGATTTCCTGTGCCAGTACGACGTTGCCGACGTTGAAAAGAGACCTGCAAGATTCTCTATAATTTGCATTGCTCAAGATTCTTATGGCCTTTTTTTGCTGTCTGAAGACAGTAAAAGCTGCCGATGAGTTACCCCAAAGTAAAATTCCGTAATTGAGGTGGGACTGAATGAAAGAGAGACATGGTGTTGAAACATTATACAGAGTGGGCCTTTGAAAACGAAACAGAGGCTCTGTAGGTCGCCAAAACCGGATTATCAAAAAAAACTGAAACAGGTCAACTACATTTTCGAGGGGGACATCTTTCTAAAATATTTTCAGCCCTGCGGCGTTGCCGCTTCTAAAGAAAAGAAGCAACAACTTTGTTATTTCAAATGGAACACCTTGTATTTTATTGCATTTTTAGATTCTCCCCGAAGAGCTGATTTCATCAATGCATCACACGTAGGGTCTAGCTGTAATGTTTTTTTGTGTCGAAACTATTCATTATTGGTCAAAACGGCTCTCATGTCCCGATCTCAACTTGTGATTTACTATCTACTGACATTTATTTGAAACAAATACAGGGTGGTTCAAGATTCAGAATTCTGATCACCCTGTATCTGTTCCAGTTAAATGTCAGTAGATAGTAAATCACAAGTTGAGATAGGGACATGAGAGCCGTTTCGACCAATAATGAATAGTTTCGACACAAAAAAATGTCAATGTTGAAAAATATCGATTTTGAACACTTTATATCCCTGAAACCATTACAGCTAGACCTCAAGTGTGATGCTTTGATGAAATCAGCTCTTCGGGAAGAATCTAAAAATGCAATGAAATACAAGGTGTTCCATTTGAAATAACAAAGTTGTTGCTTCTTTTCGTTAGCAGCGGCAACGCCGCAGGGCTGAAAATATTGTAGGACGATGTCCCCCTCGAAAACGTAGTTGACGTGTTTCAGATTCTTTTCATAATCCGGTTTTGGCGACCTACAGAGCCTCTGTTTCGTTTTCAAAGGCCCACTCTGTAGTTTAATTCTATTGTAGGCTTCGAAAACGTATTTTGATTATTGATAGCTTATTTTGTCTTATTTATACTAAAACAACTGTTTTTTTGTCGGTTTAAATCTCAGAAACCAAGCACACACAACGACATAGTAAAATTTCATTCAATTCGACCGAGAGCCAATTTCCTATGTTTTCGAGCGGGGTCCTTTGAAAATCATGCCTGCCTCAACCCATTGGTTCTCATTTCAAATTACGTTCGTTCAGAAAGACGTAGAAGCAGAAGTAGGGAACGAAGTCCCAGAAACAACAGCAGCCTCAGATCGAAGAGAGGAAGCACTGGTTCCTCCTACTCTGTCTCAACTTCTTCTTCTTCTCGCCCCAGGTCTTCCCACTCGGACAGAACGGCGCCCGAGTTGAAAGCGACCGAGAGGGACCAGCTGCTCTCCAAATGGAGGAGCAACTATTGCAGCACGGAAGAACAGCTCACCGATAGGCTGGAAGAGCTGGCAGAACTCAGTGTGGATGATATCGTCGAGAGGTAATGTTCAAGGCATCGGTCGCGTGTCTGTTTTGAACTTGTACATCGCCCAATATGGTTCATATTGCAATACATGTGAGTAACATGGCGACATGTTCTTGCGAAGAAAAGACAGCACATACATTTCTCAATCATCAACTCAATACCAATCGAATCGTCATACTGTCGAAATACAGTCCACTGCACTCAAGCATCGAACAAATTGGTCCTTCGAACCGAATCTCTGTCTTGAACGTGATAGCATTTTACATGAATTTCATTTAAAAATCGTCAGACCACTAAAATTATCTTAATTTTTAAATGTTCCACCGTCAAAATGCCAAAACACCCTGAAAAACCAGATTACTTTGTTCAAATTGATTAATATTGTATTACAAATCATACCTGTAAACGTAAATTCTCGCATCTATGATCCCGAGACCGACTAGGGACCAATCTAGTTACTGGTGATATGTAATTAATGTAATAAGAATAAGGTATTTCAAAAAGCTGCCTGCCCAAACCAAGGCAATCTTGTTATTTTTGCGACTTCAATGGAATTTGTTTTGCAAGGGAGAAAAGTATTTGGACTAGATCTACCCCGGCCGAGCTTTTTTACGAACGGAGCGAAAACAACATAAGATTGGTGACGGCAACCCCAAAACTAGAAGCACTTTGTAAAGAATTCAATGAAACGCTCGTTACAAGGGCGAGAAAAATTAATGCTACCAAAGAAAAGTACGAACCTCCTCCTAGAAAAAATAGGGCGAGGCTATGCAAACACAAGAGTGAGTAAATCAATGATTGATTGATTTTATCTGAATAGGTCATGTGATGAATTCTTTTTTTAGCTGAGTCTCATAGCAGTTCTGAGAGTTCTGACGAAGACAGCTTAACTGATGAAGAGGATTGCACCATGGAAGAGTTGCAGAGAAAACAACAACATCCTGATAGATTGCATCCTGAAATGTGGTGAGTAAATATGATGAAAATTGTTGATACCGAGGGGCCAAGAAAAATTTGTACACCTGTGTCCCAATAAACAAAGACTTTGAATAAAGAGTGAAACTAAAGAAACGCGCTTTTATAGATAGCCAAACTAAAAAGGAGTAGAAAATAAAATAATAAAAGTGTCGTTGATAAGTATCTATAAAAACGTGTTGTGACATTTATTTCCTACTTTTTAAAAGCGTGTATTCAGTCTTTTTATATTGTTTGTAAGTACTTATTTCTACGAAAAAATCATAATCTCCGACCCCGAAAACCCCTAGATACCAATTATAAAGGTGTTGATCACTACTAAATACTTTGAATGACTACCAAAGACTTCCAGTAACTTACAATTACTACCAATTACTTCCAATAAATTACAAAGAATTCCAATTTAATGACTTTCAGTTACGTGTACACCAGACTTTGACTTGCCTATCGGGACACTATACATTTGAACCTTTTGTGGTTGAAAATGACCTTTGTAAATTTCTTCCTTGAATTTTTCGTAGGTTCAATGAAAATGGGGAGATGAACGACGGCCCTCTATGCCGGTGCTCGGTGAAATCTCGAAAATCCGGTATCCGGCACGGCATCTACCCCGGAGAAATGTTCCTCGAGCCCTGTCAACCTCTCACCAACAACGCGGAGCGGCTGCACCACTATCGCATCACCATATCGCCACCCACCAACTTTCTGGTGAAGACGCCGACCATAATTCACCACGACGAGCACGAATTCATCTTCGAGGGATTTTCTTTGCTGTCGCATTTCCCCTTGGAGAAGTTGCCCAGCTGTCGCGTCATCCGGTTCAATATCGAATACACCATCTTGTCGATAGAGGAAAAGATTCCGGAGAACTTTACTGTCTTAGAGCTGGATTTATTCAGTGAGTTTGTTTTTTCTCTTGCTCTTTCAATCGATCTTTAACCCTACTAAACTTCTGATCTCCCGAATATTTCCTCCACTCTCTCGAACAGTTCTCATTTCTCTCAAACCCCCTGCTTCTTCCCCTTGAATACTCTTCCACTATCCGTTGCACCCAATAACTTTATACCATCTCAAACCCATCTCCACTCTCAAAAATACTTTTTTACCCTCTCAAACCATTCTGCACTCTACCAAACCCACAGCCACCTTTGCAAATAACACTCCAACCTTCTCACTTTTCTCACATGGTTTTCAGCCTTCTTGATGGACACCGGGATTCATTCATCAATCATTGAAAAGTATATGCCAAGAATTTTAAACGCCAAACACGGATATATGAATGATATCGCGAATGGTGGGTAGAAAATCTGTATCTATAAACAATATCAGTTTATAGATACATTTTGAATAAACATCTAATGAATGCACCACTATCGCAAAACTATATCACCGCCCACAATCTTTCTGGTCAAAACGTCCAGTATCTGTTGCAAAGAGTGTTGGAACTGATCGACCTCGACCTCAAGGCGGCCGGACAGAAAGGCGGCAATAATTCCATAGTTATCCCCACCATTCGTGATTTCATTCATTTAACCACGTTTAGCGTTTAGGATTGTTGGCGTAAACATTTCATTGATTCATGAATGAATCGCGGTGTCTATTATTGTTGTTTAGTTCGAGACCAGTACTTGTTTCTAACTTGGAGTCATATTTGCAATAAATAAATTACTAGATGAATATTGTGGGTTTGCAGCGGAGTATCTGTTCCAAGAGGTGTTGGAACTGGTTGACCTCGACCTCAGGGCGGCCGGGCAGAAAGACGGCTGTCCCCAGTTCCATTTCTTGCCCCGCTTCGTCCGTGAGCTGCCCGACAACGGCAAAGAGGTCCTCTGCATGAAGGAGGTGCTTAAGTACCTGCTGGCCAGCTCGCAACCCCTGATCGAAGCGGACCAGCTGGGCCACATGATCGAGATGAGCCAGTACGAGTGGCAGAGTTTCGCCGACGAAATAAAGGTCAGGTTAGGTTAGGCTAGAGTTCCTAAATGTACGTCAAAACGGCAGTGTCAAGTACATTTAGGAACTCTAAATAGGTAAGCTGTGAACCTGTAGATTTGGCAATGCAATGAAACCTATATTGGTGATTACTTTGTTCACATGTCAAAATGTGACGTTTATGTTGTTTCGACTAATAGCAATCCGTTATTCTTGCCATTCATTCGGTATTATACTGATAACACTGCATTGTTGGTAGGTTTTGTCGTGACTGGACATTTTTTTTCTTTAGGGAATGGTGGTTACTTATCCTGGAAAGAAACCTTGTTCTGTCAGAGTAGACCAGTTGGATAGGAACATTGAGCTGCAAAAGGAGGGGGAGCACATGTTTCCGGAAATCGTACACTTTGGCATCAGGCCACCTCAGCTCAGCTATGCTGGCAATCCTGAGTAAGCAACTTGATTATTTACACTAGCAAGATGATCAACCTCCATGTAAAATGTTGAAGCCAAATTTGGACTTAGTTCTTGGCTGGTTCGTAGGCGGCCGATTTGTCTATAGTCATCGATCTGCAAGTTGCTGAACTATCTAGGAATATCCTTGTTTCTAAAGCAGGAAAATCACTAACTTTGTGATTCCGACTTTAAAATAATTAAAATATTTTAATCCGGTCCCGGTGCGACATTCCTTCTTGCATAAAAACATCTACACAACAAAAAGTAGTTCACCTTGTGGCTCGTAGATACCGCCTCCTACTGGATATAATTTCTTGCTTCATTGCTCCCATAAGGATGGTTCATCTTGTTAGTGTAAATCATTGTCGATCTAAATGGAAAAGCTAGTTAGTATTATAGTAGAATTCTGTCATTAGCTCATTTGTTTCAATGTCAGTGACACTGTTTTAGGTTGAATTTGTCTTCTACTTTTTTCTAAACACAGATATTAATAAAAGAGATGAATAGGTACCTGACAGTTTTGACGCCTAGTGGCTGACTGTTGACTTCATTTCTAGAATTATCTTTCTCTGAATTGTGATCTTTTCTGGGTTTGTTATAGTTTCTCCTAGTGTTGCTTGTTATCTATTAATTAGTTGGTTTGTATTTGTTGTTTGTATTTTCTGTAAGTAGATACTTCCGGTACTTCCAAGTAAGTACATTGATTTTCTTCAGCTGTTGTATTTATATCAGTTCTACCTAGTTTATAGCATCTAGTAATTATTATTGTGGCAACTCAGATGGTTCTAGTAGGTTATATGGCATTATTGAGAACAAACGGCGCCTCCACCACGTGTCGCAACTCAGATGTTGACCTTCCTATAGGTCGTAACTTAGCTACTCGCTTGGCTTTTTGACGAGAGGTTTTGATAAGTGCTTGCCACATGGCAGATTAGCAAAGAAAAATAACTTGATGGCTTACCAAATGAAACACAACGCAAAACAACACTTGAAAAAAACAGTACTTACATTACAACGTCCAGCAGGATTGAAGTCGGGGAGACGGCGAACAATTTTTAAGTGACAATTACTAATGACTTGTATTATT
This sequence comes from Phaedon cochleariae, assembly GCA_918026855.4. NCBI lineage: Eukaryota > Metazoa > Arthropoda > Insecta > Coleoptera > Chrysomelidae > Phaedon > Phaedon cochleariae. Next base: position 1,068,295 of record OU896713.1, on the reverse strand, counting down.
AATAATGATGCCTCATCTACTCGGGTAATATTAATATTCGGAATCTATGTTAGGTTTGCAATTTTCCGCAATGGGAATGGCCATTACCTTTCGATATTGCTTACCTAGGTATTATCGCATGGTAAGCGGTTTTTGCAAATTCTACAGGAACTGACGTCTATGAACTCCGCTGACCTGATTGAAACTACACTATACTGGATGTTTTAATAAGGAAAAGTTAATTTATAATTAAAGATCTCGAAATGAACGCGAGTTTGAGTGATGTTATTAGGCATTTGTACTTCTTGACATTAACAGGAGGGGTGAAAGAACTTACAGTCACAACTCCACCACATAAAAATTTTAATAATGACCAACGGTCATGGACATAAAAAGGACATGTTTCGAAGGATTAATCCTTCATCATCAGCAAATGTGTTAAAAAGAAAATCTGTAAGAAGAAACAATGCTTATGTTAGTCATAAGTGTTGATTATGGAATCTAAATGTACCTACCATTATTGGTGGAAAAAGTTCACATAATGCAAAACATGGAAAAAAAAATAAAAAAAAAAAAAAAAAAAAATATATAAAAAAATTATATATATATTTTTTTCCATGTTTTGCATTATGTGAACTTTTTCCACCAATAATGGTAGGTACATTTAGATTCCATAATCAACACTTATGACTAACATAAGCATTGTTTCTTCTTACAGATTTTCTTTTTAACACATTTGCTGATGATGAAGGATTAATCCTTCGAAACATGTCCTTTTTATGTCCATGACCGTTGGTCATTATTAAAATTTTTATGTGGTGGAGTTGTGACTGTAAGTTCTTTCACCCCTCCTGTTATATATCACCTCCACTGTAAGTTATGGATCACCTACGTTGGTTCTTGACATTAGTTTGATTGACCATTTTCAATAATTGTTCTCTATAATGGTTCTTTTAGATTATAGTTATTTCGCTGTCTGATTTTGTGAGTGTGGGTTTGATGGTGTTGTGGTGCTGTGAATAATGTCTCCCATATACTGTCGCATTCTATTTTACACTCCAAGTGGTGATATATATACACACGACTGCTTCCCTAATGATGTAAATTTGAGGCACCAATCTAGGATCGCATATTCGAACATAATGCAGTGAAATTTCGGGAGTGAAAACATTTGAATATATTCGGAATAACGGAATTTCATGATTTATATAGTATCTTATCAAAAATATAGAAGGAAATAAGCAGCCCCTACCGTGTCAAAAAAGTTAGTAACGTTTTTTTATATTTCAGTTCCAGCCGATGTTACCGCAGTTTCTACTCAAATTCAAATATCTTGAAAAATCGAGCTTAGCTATGCCTAAACAACTTCTTGCTTCCATTCCAGTAAAGATAGATTATTTCCCCACTTGATAAATATTTTTATTGATAATGTGTCAACCTCGAGCTTCAACATTTCCATTTAAAAACTTGACAGTCTATGCTTGACAGGAACCAGAAAAAAGTTCAGGTTAGGAATATAAAATGAACAAATTAGTTCATGTAGATGTCTCTACGGTATAGAATACTGTCACAATGAGGGCCGTTTTCGCAATTGTTTTTCCAATGAACCGGCAATATAACTCTCGCCTACTAATTAGCAAACTAGCTTCTCCAATGGGGAAGACCACTGAGAGAAGAAATCCGTGCAAACCTCTTTCAATCGACGAATCATGATTTACGTTTATGAGTTAAAGTTGTAGGGAATCGAATCTATATCGCTTTGAAATCAGCATATTTAATTCGATATTTCAAACAGCCAAATATGATGGTGGAGTCCTGACGTATTAGTCCCGAGCTGTAGCTATCTCTCTCTGATACCTCGTCATTCTGCAGTGTTGCAGTGTGATTGGTCAGTTCAAGGACAATGGGCGTGTTGGGAATAAGACGTCGCACCAGTCACACCAATGAATTGACAAAATTTCAAATGGTGCAGGAATTGTGTGTTTCAAAATGGACATATTCTAATTTATTTTTTCCATCGTTTTAGGTATGAATGAAAAACTTCAAAATTAATTCGCTGGTAGTTTTTCAGTATAGAGTTCACGATAATGTAATTTCAAAAAATCAGTGGTCTCCCCCATTAGATCGACATTGGTGTAAATAATCAAGAGTAAGCAAAAAGAACATGATGGAAATTCTTTGAATCTATGAAACTTTCACCTCAGGTACCAGAAAGCTTGGAGGGACTACGTGAAATTCAGGCATCTGTTGGCCAACATGTCGAAACCCACGTACGAGGACAAGAGGAAGCTGGAGGCGAAGGAGAACAAGTTGCAGGAGATGCGCACTCAGGGGAAGATGAAGAGAGACGTGACGGTGGCCGTGTCTGCGAACGGGTTCTACAAAACCGGGATCATGTGTGACATCATTCAGGTATTGGTGTGGAAAAATAACGAATGGAGTTTCCAAATGTCTTTGACACTATCCCATGAAGTATTACAGCACTAGGAGCGAACCTAATTCTACTATGAGTTTTTTATAGGTGGCCTAAAATATTTCAAATCATGCAATTTCTTCCATTCCGTTAATCAACCGAGGTTACTAATGCTTTCAGGGCCGGAACCAACAATTGTGACAGTGGGTATCTACTGGTGACTACGGTTGTGGTTTATTTACGGAATGCCAGTCATTTGTCGAATTATGGTTCTGATAATTTTTTAAACATTCATGTTCTGCCAGAATTTGATTTCCAATTATGTCACCCATAAGTCCCTAACTGAAAATGTATAGAATATTATCAATTTACCTCTGTAAAACGTTTTCGTTGTCAACTCAAACTTACCTAACACCAGTGGAAATCGACGGTCGTTCTGGTGACAGTGAATCAACCGCTTTTTCAGCAACCGAGTTCCGTAAATAACCTTTTTTTCAGGAACCAACCGAACATTTCATATTTACGGATCGGAAAACTACTAACCGAAAGAACCAAGTTGATTTACGGAACATACCCTCCATCTGACGGTCATAGCCTTCAACTACACAACTTTTTTCTTAATGGTTCTAAAACTGAAAAATGACAGAATTTTTAATTCTTTCCACACAATCTGAAGTAAATTCCTAATTTCTTCGAGATAGTTCATCAAAAGGGAATCGAAATGGCGGTTTCAGGGGTGTGCTCACATTTTTTATAGGCGGTCAAAAATAGAATCCCTAAATGTTTCGGACACAATCTGGAATAAAATCTGGAGTAATTTTACTTCCGATTCATAATAACTACCTAACAATTTTTTATTGAATATTATAATAAATGGCAGAATTTTGAGATTTCTTCGACCCACTCTGATGAAAAACTGCCACTCCAATGAGAGGGAACTTTGAAATTTTCTCCACACGTTTCGATGGACCATCGAGAGGGTCAAAAATGGGAGGAGATTAGAAGTTTCTTCGAACCCATCTGAACTGCAATCAGAATTGCAATTCCATGGGCGTACCTAATATTTTCGAAGGAGGTAGATATTGAAAAAATTGCAGAATATCGTGATTTTTTTCGACAATATACAAAATAAAATCAGAATTGGGACTTCAGGACCGTATCAACTTCTTTCTGATAAAAGATTGACGATCCGAAATTTCTTCGACACAATCAGATGAAAAATCGAAATCGAGACCCCAGGAGCGTGAAAACTAAAAAATGTAGGAATTTCGAGGTTCAGTCGGAACTTGAAATAAAATCGAAATAGCAACGCCAGGGGCGTATCCAATTTTTTATCATCTGCTAGGAAGTAAAAAAAAATTACGAATTTTAAAGGTTTTTCGGAGCAGTTTAGAACAAAATGGTGATTGAACGGTCAGTGGCGTCCCCATTCTTTTTCAGAGGATCAAAAATAAAAAAATCTTGTGAAAAGTAGAAATATTATGGAATTTTGAAGATTCTTCCAAACAATCTGGAATAAAATCAAAAGTATGAGGCCAGGGGCGTACCTGGTTTTTTCTTAGGAGGGTCAAAAATGAAAAATTGCCGAATTTCGTTAATTAAAAACTCCATAAGCGTACCTATTCATTTCTGAGGGGGTAAAAACTAAAAAACTGTAGGAATTCGTGATTTTTTTCAGTAATATATGAAATGAAGCCCAAATCGGGATTTTGGGAGTGTGTTACATTACTTTCTTTTGTTGAGATGAAAAATTTAGGAATTCCGAAGTTTATTCAAAATTATTCGAGATGATTTTGAAATAGCAACCCCAGGGGCGTACTCAATAATTTTCAGATGGAGTCAAACATACGAAATTGCAGATCTTAACAATATATGAAATTGAGACTTCGGGAGCATAGGTTACTTTTCTTTTTCTGGAAGATTTATTCCTGTAGAAGTCCCGAAGTCGAGAATTTTAAATTTCTTAGACAAAATTCGATGAAAAATCGAGGTCTAAACTCCAGAGGCGTGCTCACTTCTTTCATAGAGGGTAAAAAATAAATGAAAAAGCCGATGAAAAGTACAAAAATTGAGCAATTTTGAAGGTTTTTCGAAACTATCCGAAATAAAGTCAAAATTGAACACTCTGGGTCAGAAATGAAAAAAACATCTGTGAGAAGTAGAAAAATTTACGAAATTTGAAGGTTTTCCCGAGCAATTTGAAATAAAATGAAGATTGAACGGTCAGTAGCGTCCCCATTCTTTTTCAGAGGGTCAAAAATAAGAAATCTTGTGAAGAGTAGAAATATTATAGAATTTTGCAGGTTCTTCGCAACAATTTGTAATAAAATCAAAATTATTATGTCAGGGGCGTACCAACTATTTTTCTGAGGGGGTCCAAAATAAAAAATTGCCGAATTTCGTGAAATTCGTCAATTTTTTCGGAAAGACCTTATTGAAAAGTCGAAAATTTCGTATTTTTATCATCTTCAGCATGCCATGCTGATTCCGGTGCTGGTGTGCCACCTGCGCTTCCACCACTCCCTCAACGTGCTCGAACAGTCGATCGGGTACACGTTCGAGAACAGGGCGCTGCTGCAACTGGCCCTCACCCACCCCTCCTACAGGGAGAACTTCGGCACCAATCCCGATCATGCGCGGAACAGCCTCACGAATTGTGGCATCCGGCAACCGGAATACGGGGACAGGAGGATACATTACATGAATACGAGGAAGAGAGGTGAGAGGACTGAACTTTGGCTGTTTATGAAATTGCTCAATAATAATAATGATAATAAACTTTATTTTCCTTTTGATAGTTACAAAAACCATATAGGAATAGTCAAGAGAACAAAACAGTGAAATATTATTGTATCCTCAAGTTGAATAATCTTTAAGGGAGTAGTAACATGATGATGTCAAGAATTCATTGAGTTGGCTTTTGAAAAAGTTGATCCTCACGATATTCTTCAAATTATTCGGTAGTCTATTGGAAAGCTTTAGTGCTTAAAAAATTTGGTGCATTTTCTCTGATTTTGAGTTTTGCAAAGGGTACATGATAATTATTTTTCTGCCTAGTATGATAATTTTGAAGGTCACTATTTGAATTAAGCTTCTCCTTATTCCTAAAAACAAACATACACATTTCAAATATATAAATACCAGTGACAGTTAGGATTTTGCATTCCTTGAAAATCGGTCTACAATAAAAGTTCAAAAGTTGTTGGTTATTCAATAAGAATCTTATATTCCCCAATAGAAATGTAAGAAAAGATGATTTTGAGACCAGATTCGAGCATTGAGATCTCCAGTTGGGACATTCATACATAGAGACACCTAAAAATGTGACAGTTTTTTTTGTTGAAGATTTGCATTATCACCGATCAGATTTATAGGTCCTGCACTTTTTTGCCATGTATGAAATCTCACCAAGTTACCAGGTACTGAGAGATTCTAGTACTACACTACTCTTGGCAGCAATATTGTCATCACGGTTGTCTGATATTATTAGAGATACATCATCAGCATATAATATGAAATTGGTATTGGGTGAAATGGCACTTATTTCATTTTTATATATGATAAACAACATAGGGCCCAATATAGATCCTTGTGGCACCCCCATGTTAACGTCCGCAAGTGATGATGAGACATTTGTATTTCCTCTCTCATTTCTATAATTAATGCAAACAAACTGCTTACGCTCAGACAAAAATGATGCAATCCAATCAAGTGGGGTACACCAATATCATTGATTGTCTTTATGGCCCCAAGAAAACATATCTGTTCATAGATACATGAACGAATTTCAATAAATTATATATATTTTATTTATCGCTTGGAGCGCCCGAAAGTTAATCCCTAAGTTCGGAAAATATCGTGCGTACGTAGGGAGAATGGGGATAGAAGTTTCAACTGGCAGACTGGCACAACCCCCAAAAAAACAGTTTTTTAATATCAATTTTCAATTGACTTGATGGAAAACAGCGATTGAAATATTTCGCAAATGATAAAATTTCCACAAAATTCGGAAATTTTGTAGTGACTAGTTTTTAAAATATTTTTCAAGAAAAATTATATGTGAGAAATTCAACAGCATTCTTATGGCATGTCAAATAATTTTCTACTGAATCTCGTTTGTTTAGAGAAATATTCTCAACTTTTTTCCCCATCCTTCTTAGGTACACATGATTTTCCATGAGAATTTAGTAGAAAATAGTAATTCCATGCTATTGTTCGCGTTTTATTATTTTAGGTATCAACACCCTCATAAATATCATGTCTCGTTTTGGAAAACAACATGAAACTGAATCGAACATCACTCATAATGAGCGTTTGGAATTTTTGGGCGATGCAGTTGTGGAATTTTTGTCATCTATTCACCTATTTTTCTCTTTTCCCGACCTGGAAGAAGGTGGTCTCGCCACCTACAGGTAACTATGATTCAAACTACTAATTTTAATATTTTTTTCTTTTTGCATTGGTCAAACTATTGAAATCTTGATATTCTTCAAATCACAATTTTTTTTCTGGAACTGTTTCCTTCAATAAAATCACCTGCTCATTTGGATATATAAATGTGACCCACTTGAAACTTTTAGGGCTGCCATAGTGCAAAACCAGCATCTGTCAGTACTGGCGAAAATACTAAAGTTGGACCAGTTTATGTTATACGCTCACGGCAGCGATTTGTGCCATGATTTGGAGTTGAGGCATGCCATGGCCAACTGCTTCGAGGCCCTAATGGGCGCCCTCTTTTTGGACGGAGGAATAGAGGTGTGAATCACTTATTTCAATATCCATTACATTGTTATTTTTCGCAAAAACATACACTTTGCTTTTGCGTTGCATACCATGCCGACAAGATTTTTTTTAAATTAATTTTTCCAGTAATTTTAACGCTGTTTTTGTACGGAGGAATGGGAAGTTTCCTTCAAATGAATTTTCATCAAATAAGTTCGGAACTCTCCAGTTTTATGTCCACGCTGTACATAATGGCGACCGATAAAGTCCAAGTCGTTTTTGTTTTCAAATTAAAGCAATTTCTAATCTTCGGGGCGTGACGTACATTCTGAATCTAGTCGGAAAATAGTTGATGGTGAAGAATATAGCTAGCGAATAGCTAACGAATGAATAAAATAAAAGAAGTAGAACTGCTAAACAAAAACATACATAACCACAAATGCACTCGGAGCAGGAATGCAGTGGGTAGTTGGCTTCATTCTGACTGGTTAGGGTTTTGTTATGCATTGAAATATCTTGAATAGAGCTCGATCATAAACGAAAATATCATTGAATCAATGAATCACTATCGGCTACATTCAATGATACTATTCTTCCTAATTTATTGCCATCGATCAGAACGGAGAATGAAGCCGACACCCATGGCTCCTTCCTCTTGTTGTGCCTGTCAGTATTTTGAGTGGCGTGGACGGACTCGAAGTATTAGGCGCTGTTGCAAGATATAATCTGCAACTTTCCCAGAAAGTTATGAATGACATATTTAAATATACCGATAGTTTAAAATTATAGATACTATCGCAAAATATCATAATTTATCTCTATTAGTAATCAACTTCATTCAGCCAATGAGAGATTCATGGGAATTATTAATAATACTTGATAAAGTAGGATTGAAGAACCTATTATATCCCATTGCTTTTATGATAATATAGTTATTATGCATTGAAAGAATAATTTCCGGAAATCTAAATATATTGATGATGCCGGCAATGTCGTATTGGCACAGGGAATCGCATTTTAACTGTGTGAATGTGAATTTCCAGAAAGTAAGTCATAGGTACGGTGGGCCAAGTTCCTCTTTTATTTATTATTTTCTGAAATAAAAGTTGATCTTACGAAAAAAAGAAAAAATACGTATATATTATTTTTTTACAAACTTCACAGTCAGATAAAAATCTCGATATAGGAAACTTTTCCATTGAGGTGTGAATCACTTATTTCAATATAAATTGATGCTTTCTTGAGGTTTTTTCAGTAATTTTACGCATGCTATTGTCGTTCTAAATGAAAACCTTTTTAGTAGGGAACCCAACAAACCCCAAATTTGAATATTCTGGTGGAAGCCACAACAAAGACCACAGGTGCACATCTGCAAAACAGCAAAATTACAGTACTGAGTTTCCAGTTCCTACTTAAATTCAAATAACACAATGAATCGAGAATTTTTTCATTGCTATCATGCTTTCCTTATTATTTGTTTTAGTTCTTGAAATGTTTGAACATAAGAAATTTTTGATAACAAACTTGACAGAAAAGTGGATTTTGACAGGAATATGAAAAATTCCTGGGTTCATCAGTATAATTGAATGACTTAGTTCGGAATAGAGGTCACTAGCTTACTGAAAATGTGGTCAATGAGGGCAATTTTCGCAGTTTTTTTTTCGCCTACTTACTAGGTTTCCATTATGAGCGACAACTGACCCGAAGTTCAAACTTTTTTGAAGTGGAAAATAATTTCAGGTGGCAGACCAAGTGTTCTCGATGACGTTTCTGCACGACAAACCCGAGTTGCACGAGATTTGGGTAAACATTCCCGCCCATCCCCTGCAAGAGCAAGAACCCCTCGGGGACCGCCACTGGATCGAAAAATTCGAACTCTTGCAGAGTCTGGTCAAGTTCGAGCAGTCCATCAACGTCGAGTTCAATCACATCAGGCTGCTGGCCAGAGCATTCACAGGTAAAACACATTTGGGAAATTAATCGAATTCTGGGGCAAAAGTGAATAAATTAATTCATTTTCTCGAAATGTTATCAGTTTTTATACTCCAAAAGTTGCAAACCCACACAATGGTTCTGATTTGGGGCCAGTCAATATGCTAAGCTCCATTGAAAAAATTCTCGAAAAGACAGTTTATGAACAATTAGTGGGCTTTGTTGAGGAAAATAGAATACTTAACAATGTTCAGTCAGGTTTTTGAAGTAAGTATAGCTGTGAAACAGCATTCCAATGTGTTCTGGATGACTGGAAAAAAGTTTAGGAGCAAATCAAATGACCCGTGCTGTATTTCTTGACCTTCGAAGGGCTTTTGAAATGTGGATCGAGATAGGTTGATTGAAAAACTAAGATGTGTTGGCATCGAAGATAAAGCATTGAAATGGCTAGCTAATTATTTGGATAACAGAAAACAGAAACTAAGGATTAATAATATATTCTCTGAAGAGATAGAAAATAGTCATGGGGTTCCACAGGGAAGTGTTCTTGGACCTTGATTGTTCTTAATATACATTAATGACATCGTCGAAGCAGCAGGAAACTGTAAAATCAACTTGTTTGCTGATTAAACTTTAATTTATTTCTCTCTGCGGTTTTGGTACAAGTTCTTAACAATTCAGTAAATCAAATACATGAATGGTGCTCTGGAAATCTATTGAAAATTAATGGTAATAATACCAAATTCATGCTCTTTGCTAACGACATAAATTATAATAATTTTCTTGGGGAGAACGTCCTTCATGTGAAATTTTCGAATTTGAATCAACAGAAAAATTACCCCTTGATGTCTGGTCATATACTTGGTTAACACCTTGTATAATTTCAGATCGGAGCGTTGGTTATACCAACCTGACAATGGGTTCCAATCAGAGGCTCGAGTTTTTGGGAGACACGGTCTTACAGCTCATAGCTTCCGAATATTTATACAAGTTTTTCCCAGAACATCACGAAGGACATCTATCGGTAAATAAAAATCACAATCGACTTGAAAAATATACAGGTTGATCAAGTTCTGATGACTAATACTCCATCCATATGATTGATGAAATATGTTCATTTAGACTATAGAGGGATAATAGAATTTCATCGAGTTTTATGGATTCCTGGATTATTAGTCATTGAGACTTGGTCACCCAGTATACATAACTCTGATATTTTGTTTCTGTTTTTTAGTTATTGAGGAGTTCGTTGGTGAATAACAGGACACAAGCGGTTGTCTGTGATGATTTGGACATGTCCAAATATGCCGTTTATAATAATCCGAAAGCGGAATTGAAGACCAAAGACAGGGCCGATTTGTTGGAAGCCTTCATTGGGGCCCTTTATGTCGATCAAGCAAGTATTTTTTTATCATCTGATTCTCATAAATGAACACTAGAAAAAATGAGTGTTTCCTTCTCTGTGTCTCAAGTTTTACAATTTTGAGTAGAAGGACTCATTTTATTTTCATGATTTTTTGTATATTGGGTGTCTCAGGTTTTGATAGCAGGATTTTTGAAGCAACTCTGGACCATTGTTCGTGTGAACTTCTTTTTATATTCCGGAAAACTCTTGACTTTCTTCAAAATGGTTTTATAAATCAATTTTCCCATTTTAGGGTATGGAATTTTGTGAAGTATTCTGCCAAGTGACTCTGTTTCCGAGATTGCAAGATTTCATCATGAACCAAGATTGGAACGATCCAAAATCCAAATTGCAACAGTGTTGCTTGACCCTTCGAACGATGGATGGCGGGGAACCAGACATCCCAGTTTATAAGTGAGTATAAAAAATAAATTCAATTGTTTTTTTTTTATAAAAAATATAATCTTTCCAAATGCAACTTGTAGGAAATGAGAAATATCGATTGTACATACATTTTCTTATTCATAGGGTGATCGAGTGTAAAGGCCCGACAAACACGAGAGTGTACACTGTTGCCGTGTATTTCAGAGGCAGGAGATTAGCTAGCGCCATGGGTCACAGCATACAACAGGCGGAAATGAATGCTGCCAAGAAAGCTCTGGAAATATCTCACAGTGAGCGTTCAATCACCTTAGTCAATATTTCTAAAACTCTGGTAATAATTCGAGCGAACGAAAATTTCTAATTGGGAAGGAAACGTCAAATTCATGGGAAATTTTGAACAAACCTAGAAACACAAAGGAATAAGTCCATAGTTTGTCAAAGTTGAAGTAGCATGATTTCAAGTGTATTTACTTCTTCACCTAGAAAAGTTGGTCTGTTGGACATTTCCCACAAATTTGAATGTTTTCACATGTTTGTCTTTTTTCTGTTATGATTTTACAGACTTTTTTTGGGTTCCTCTACCTCAAAAAGAAGAAAAGAAACCATTATGATATCATATTTCTGTCTGTCAATGTGTCTGGTTTGTTTGTCAATAGTTGTTTTACTAGGCAAAAAAGCACAAGGCATAACTGAGGCTAGAAAACCAGAACTATATGGCAGTAGGTAAAGTATAGTATGTAATGCGTGTTGTAAAGCAATTACGCACTCATGGAGTTACTTTTCCATTCGTGCGTAATATGCTTCTTACAACACATATTACGTAATATACTATCATTATACTTCCTTAAAATCAACTTGTTTTGATATATATTAGTAATATTGTAAGATGGGCTATCGCACGGAAAAACTTTGAGAATAATCATGGAAACGGATCATACATACCAAACACTGTATTGTCAGCATTGTTCATTCTCTGTCAATCAAATTTATGCTGACAAAATGAACTCTGAAGAAAATCCCGAAATTCCCGATAATATCCTAGAGCAAACGGCACATGCCACCACGAATTTATTACCAGTAAAATCCAGGTCTAGTAGTTTTTTTATTCCTACAACTGTGAAAATGAAAATGTTTCAAGTTCATTTTGTGTCTTTTTCATGTTATGTTCAATTGATATGAAAAAATATCGTTCATTACACGTCCAGAAATGATTTTTCCGTGCTTGCATGACTTCCCGTGTGAGGCGAAGAATTAGTCACACACGCACGGAAAAATCCCTATTTCCAGACTCGTAATGAAATATACTATTTGATGAACTCTCCAACGTGATATTTGTTCTCTAAGCAACACTCAGGTGTTGACGTAGGCATGGCGCTATTCTTTCTGCTTTTCGCAGATCTGTTCCCGCAGCTGGACCACCAGAAGCGCGTGATAGCGAAGAGCATGAAGAACCAGAAGAAGCGCCGCAGCACCCCGAAGCCCTCGGCCTCCAAGTCGCCCGAAAGTTATTCCAGGAACAGGTTCCGGAAGTCCGGGTCCGGATCGAGCAGCAGCGACGAGGAGAACGGGAAAGATTCCAGCGACGAGGATATTCCGAAAAATATCGGCGATGTGGAGAAAATGTGTAGGAGGAATCTTGAGAAAGAGGTGGAGGAGAATGATGGAAAATCGGGGGGAAATGAGGGGGATGATGAGGACGATGAAGGCATGGTGACATCCAAAGGGGGAGGACAACTTGATTCTAGTGAGGGTGATATGGTATCTGGGATGGGTGAAAAATTCGAGGAAAATTCGTAAAGTAGGGGAAACTAGTGGCGAATTCCATTTGTAAACCCGCACTACGTTGGTTCTCTCCAATATGTGAATTGGTGCATTCCTAATGGAATAGGAAATTATTGCTGGAGGTTGAATCGGAAAGTTGGTTTGTTCAGGTTTGGTTTTGTTTATAACTTGTCCGCATCCTGAAAGTCATTCTTAACTTCAATTGAAAACAGTAGATGTTTCATAGAATAAATTTTGAGCACTTTTTCTAAATAAGAACCTCTTCATCATTGAATTAGTGCCTAACACTTTCAACAAAATTATGCATTCTGGGAAGTAATCGCCTTTATTTTCTTGGAATCTCCAACTTTTCATCACTATTTGATGACGATGATTAAATTGCCACTAACAATTTGGCTTTCAAACTATTCATATTCTATGTTTCCAGCACTGACTTCGCAGGACCTATTAGAGCTCGTGAGAGAATGGGCGTTGAATTTCAGAGCTCATTTCACCGATTCAAATGTCCTCTAGTGTGAATTAATATAATTATTATTTACACAAATTTATTATCAAGCAATAAACCGTAAATCATAAGGGAACATTCTGAGACAATTGAATGTTTATGGCTACTTAGGAATATTGCTGTTACATAGTTAGTTGGCACCCCTGCCAACCAACGACATTGACAACCGACAAGCAATTGACGGTGACAGCAGACAGTCGACGGGACTTGAAAAAGCAACAGAAAAATACAACTGCTAATAAATAAAGTACTTTTATTAATGTCATCCTCGACTATAAAGTCTGCAAATAAAACTTTTTGACATGGTGGCAGCGGTGGGATTCTCTCCATACTTGATTTTGAATTTATGAATTATTGAATAACTATTATTTCTGAAGTTCCCAATCGTATTTCAACACATAGCAACTGTGCTATGGTCTGCCCCTACTTACAAAATCATGGCGCCAGTTTCTACTGGCGGTTAATTTCTAGCCGTTTGAAAATTACCGTGGCATTATTGATGATTTAAGATTCGACCGAAAAATTCTTCAAAAATATGAAACTGAAAGGTATTTTGAGCGCTGATTCTATGTAAGAAATAAAAAGAAATTAGTCCCACTCGCCTATTGTTGCACTGAGTTTTCCAATGGAGTACTAAATATGCACTTAGTGCAAGCCAGTTTTACCAATGGAATTCGCTATAGGTGTAATTTTAGGTTTCAAAAGGGCATGATGAAATTACACTGCTCATAGCTTTGTGAACGCTTTTTTTTTCAGAATCTACGGGGTGTTGTGAAGTTCGACCGACGATGCTACACATGTGATAGTCCTCGTGTTGTTTTAAGCATTGAGGTAAGGACATGAGGTCAAGTGCTCAGTTCTCAAGATACTGGGTGTTGAAGTTGAGAAATGACTATTGTTTTTTTCGCAAGTACTTGATAAACGCCTTTTTTTATTTTTGCATTGTCGATCGAATTTCACAACACCCGGTATACTAATTCTTTCAATATCATTCTTTTACTGTTAATTTTCTCAAGGTATTATGTGTAGTAATACTATAAGTACAGAGTGTCAGTTTATCAGTTGAAATAATCTGACCGCGAAGCGGAAGAATTATTCTATGACACGATTTGTAACTGAGCAGGAAGTTTGAGATGCATTCGTGGTCGCCAAGGTCGTTAGATGACGTTGTGATGACCTTCAAAACAACGGGAAAACATCCTTACTAAAATTGTTCTTATCCATCATTCAGTTGCCCTTTTACGAGCAACCCTCAAAAGACGGCGGTCTTACCTTTCAACGTGTGAACCCAAACACTTTCTTATGCCATCAGAAAAATTTCTGTGATCGTGGATAGAATACTGACGCTTCAACCACGAGGCTACGCTGGCCACCTGGCATAGATTGAAAGCTCGACTTGTTGTCCCTTAATTTTCAATGTCATAGCAACGTCATCTAATGACCTTGGCTACCGCGAATAACCTTGATATTCTGAAGTTCGAATTGAATTCGATGTGATTATTTTTTGAGTAGTTCTACGTCAAAATTTTACGACGCGCTTTATATGTAACAATATGAATTGGTTACTATGGAAATGGGATTATTCTGTTTAACTGACACGATTTGTAATTGTGCAGGAAGTTTGAGACTTTGAAATTCGAATTGTATGCGATTATTTTTTGAGTAGTCCTGAACTAACGTCAAAATTTGACGACGCGCTTTATTTGTATGTAACAATATGAATTGGCTTCTTTGGAAATGGAAATTGTTCTAAATTTCTGATTGGTGGAACTACCTACTATGTGTATCCACGTATATTCAAATTATACATAATTCAACATTATTCATTATTATTACTATAATTAGTATACAGGGTGTTCTGTGATACATTTTTCCTCTAAGTCTAATTCCCAATTTTCGTTAGAGGAGGAAGACGACATCCTGTATATTATAATAGTCATTGCATGTACTGTATTTTGTGATATTTTTAGTAAACAATATTGTGCGGTTGTAATGGGCCTGTTTCCAACATTGATTGATTTTTTTCCTTCCTGTTGATTTAATATTTTTAATGTTTTGGTGCTATAAAATTCGAAAATGTGGAGAAAGACTATCATTGGCGATTGAACAATGTTATATTTTTTTATAGATTTAAAAAAATCAAAACTTGGAAAAAGCATTGGCGTTATATATAATTTTTCATGAAAACTGTTCCTTTTGGCCCAATGGACTGAAAAAATGACAAGACAAATTTAATTAATAGCTTGTCTCTGAAAATCGTATTGATGATAGTCAAGATAATAATAAAAACGATGTATAATAGCAGGAACGAGGTATTTTCGGACCTATGATTTTTTTGTCCAGGTCTATTAGGCCTATATAAATTGCTGGAGTATATGACAATTCAGACGAAATAAATGCTCCATTTATAGGTATGTACTACATTTGTCTTCTGAATAAAAAATTTAAAGTAACATATTTTTATTATTCCAAAACAAAAAGGAGATTTCTATCTTCAATTTTCATAAACAGATGTTCAGAAACACTTGGAGGAAATTTACCAACCACTAACCTATAACCGACAAATGGAAGGACAATACTGGTTCTTTCGTTTGATTTTCTGTGTAAAAAGCACCACACCATGAATCAGCTGATTTGTCGTGAAGCTACACCAACAAATTTTGAAGGAATGATGTGTCTCTCGCCAGTCGTTCAAAAAGTAGCTTGCTGCTGTGCTGCGGTAAATCTCAAGGTTATCAGAAACTTTTAACCTCACTCAGCCTAGATGGACCTTTTACCTGAAAAGTATATTTTTCAAAACACACATGATATTTCTCCGTAGATGAAACTTTCGAATATCTTGATAGCTCAGTGGGATGTCCATCTGACTTTCTCGGCGGTGGCTCGTGTTCAAGTCCCTGCATGGAGTCATTTTTTTTTCACTCAAGTAATTTTTTTTAAGGAAAAAGGTTGATTTAGGCCGAGAGGTCAGAAGTAGTCTCCTTTTTCATGCAGAAACGATATTTTCCTTCCTCATGATACCTTATAACCTTCTGATAACCTTGAAATTTTCCGCAGCTCGGCAGCAAGTTACTAATTGAATGACTGGCAAGAGACGTTTGTGTATTCACCGTAGTCAAGGTCATCTTCTGACGTTGCGATGACATGAAAACTACTTGAAAACATGTCTAACTTTCAATCTGAGCCAGGAGTTAGGAATGTTTTCCCGTAGTTTTTATGTCATTGAAACGTCAGATGATGACCTTGACTACCACGAATGGTGTAAATCAGGTTTCCACCACTGTTGCCAGACCTAAGTTATCAATTTCTTGGAGAAATTGAAATATCTCTTCAACCTTTCTACAAGAATTCAAATTAGAATGATCAACCTCAAGAAAGAGCTGTCAGCATCATTGTCATTTTGAATATCCCCGTAATTTTATAATCGTCAATTATTATGCTTTTCTAATATATATGTTTCGTCTACAATTCCCATTTCATCAGGTATTTGGTATAGGGGTGAATTTTTAAAAAATACGTCATTTCAAATACCATGGCTAACTATGATGTCAGAACGAAATTTTCTGAATCATTAGATTTGATTGCATTTACCGATAAATCTTGTCTGTACTGGCGTAAAACGGTTCGCATTATTAGCTCATGAAAATGGTGGAGGAGCTGAAAATATATCTTCACGATTTTTTTCTGAATACAAATTTGATCGCACTAAAAAATAAAAAATATGTGTTTAATGAAGTCTCATAAACTATATATAGGAATGAAAATTTGTTCATTCTCCCAATTCAACTGTGAACTAGTATTGTCCTTCCATTCGTTGTTGATAGTTCAGTGATACCTTGAGCGAACCCGAACCTCTACCCCATCTTGTCCATGAAATGCGGCTGTCCGTCTCTCTCCCTCCTTCTCGTCATTATCTCGCATCCCGTCTCGTTGACCAGCAGGGTCTGCTCGAACTGCGCCGACCACATACCGTCCGCCGTCACTGCCGTCCACTTGTCCGGCCACACCTCGTCGCGCCACGTTCCCTCCGAGATCATCGGCTCGATGGTGAACGAGTGGCCCGCTTTCATCACCCCCACGGCTCGATTTTCTGAAGAAAAAACCTCAATCACGAAATTGAACCGGCATTTTGAAGCCGCCATCTTGAATTTCTAAATTTTGACGAAAGAATCACAATCTCCGACCCCGAAAACCCTCAGATACAAATTTTGAATAGAATCTGATCATAATTACAAAACTCGTCCGCCATATTGGAGCCATCATCTTGAATTCTCCAAGTTTGACAGAAGAATCATAATTGCCGACCCCAGAAACCCCTAGATACCTATTTTGAATTGAATCGCATGAAAATTACAGAACTTATCCGCCATATCATCAATCATAATCTCCGACCCCGAAAACCCCCAGACGGGATCATAGTTACAAAACTCGTCTGCCATCTTGAATATTCTTGAAAATTTACTGCAATCCTTGGTTATTTACATTAACAAGATGAACCAGCCTTATGAGAGCAATGATGAGGTCACCCGGGTAATCTCGACTGCTGCTCTGTAACCTTTGTGAATAACTTAGCAGTCTTGAAGGTTTGATTTGAAAAGATCCGGCTCGAAGGACCAATATGTTCGATGCTTGATAGATAGTGGGCTGTATTTGTATGATTATCTGATATATGATAATGAAATGAAGAATGGTGGTAGATAAAGAGATCCTTATGAGACTATAGTGCGATGTGCGATGTCCCAAGCAAATAAGGAATCTTTCATGTTAATTCTTATTTTGAATTAATCTTACTGAAAAATAATGGTAAAAATTACAGAAGGCCGATAGCAATCATTGATGGTCTACAAACAAAAATATACTTATTCAGATCCTTCATGTTTATTATCATGAAACTTATTCCGAAGATTTTTTTGTGGACCAGCAGCGTCTGCTCGAACAACCGTCCACTTGCCCGTCTACATCTCGTCGCGCCACGTTTCCGGCCTTCATCAACCCCACTGCGCGGTTTTCCAAAGAAAAACAGGGATTTTGAACCATCCTTATGAAAGCAATGATGAGGCCAGCCAAGTTTTCTTCAGTGCTGCTCAGTGAACTTGGCAGTCTTAAAGATTTGAATTGAAAAGATCCGGCTCGAAGGACCAATATGTTCGATGCTTGATACATAGTGACTTTATTTGTATGGTTATATGATTTATGATAATGAAAGAAAGATTGATGATTGAAAAGTATATCCTTATGAGAGATACTATAGTGTGATGTTCCAAGCAAATAAGGAGTGTTTTATGTTAAGTCTTATCTGCAATAAATTTCACTGAAAAATAGTGGTTATGATTACAGAAGGTGGGTTTTCCATAGCAGTCATTCATGGTCTACAAACAAAAATATACTTCAATTCAGATCCATACAATATTTCATAATCATCTAGCTAGTTTTTGTGGTGAGTATATTTTCTCCATTCTCAAACTAGTAAAAAATTCAAGGTGAGAAATTGGTTCTGATTTTTTGATGTATTTTCAAACAGGTTTTTTCCTATTGGTCCCTCTTGAGGTATAATGCCATTATTTCTCTCTTATCTGATTCTGTGAAGAAAGGAAGGTGAAGAATTGAATTAGATTTTTTGAGGAGTGATAGATTTTCTCACAGAAAAACATGTTGTAGAATCTGATTTAGAGTTTTCAACTTCAATTTGGTAGCAGTGAAATGATTTGATTTTCTCCAGGGGTAAATCTACTCTGAAAATGTGTACACCAGACTACCAAATACCTTCAATGACTATCAAAGACTTCCCAAATATGTATTTCAAGTGACTGCCAAAGACTTTTAAGTGACTGCAAAATACTTTCATTCACTTACAGTGAAGTGCATACTAGACTTCCAAGGATATTTACCCCTGAGAATAACTTGATACTATTTGGGATTTTATATTACAAAATATGGAATCAAAAATATATATGATTTATTTGTATATGATTTTTCAATTCAATATCATTTATAATTTTGAACATATGACTCATATGAGTTAGTAAGGTATCAATTTAAAATAAATATACTTACTGGCATAATGAGGTACATTTGGAGCTGTATGGAACAACCTATGAATTCCATGACCACAATAACTCCTAACCACTGAATAACCATGTGCCTGTGCATGTTTCTGGATCACATTACCAATCTCCCGATATTTTTCTCCTGGTTTGACAATCTCAATAGCCTTCATGAGACACTCATGAGTCACTTTCACCAGATTCTTATGCTTGTCACTGACATTGCCAACAAAAAATGTCTCATTCAAATCACCATGAAAGCCCTTGTGGTACACCTTCAAATAACAAAATTTCACCACTATCAACTGAGAGAATCATAGATTTTATTACCGTGATATCAACATTGCAAAGATCACCATCTTTGAGAGGACGTTGGTCAGGAATTCCATGACAAATAACTTCATTGACACTGGTACAGCATGACTTGGGAAATTCATAGTAGTTGAGGGGGGAGGGGTAGCAATCCCTTTCAAGGCATGCTTCATGAACAACTCTATCAATTTCATCTGTGGTAACACCAACATCACACACTCTGGCAGCCTCATCTATCACCTCACGTCCAAGTTTACATGCAACATGCATTCCTATGAAAAAAAGTCGTTCTTGAAGCCAAAAAACAAGTTTGATTGTCAACTCCACCAACCTTCAATTTCCTCATCATCCAGTACTTTTATTAGGCCAGACCCTTTGACAGCTTGTTCACTCAATGGATAACCTTGTGGATGGTCAGCATAGTCTGGTCTCTCAATACTTACTGGTACAACCCTCTTTGCACTCAATGGAAAAGGTCTCAGCTTACCAGTAAAGCTATAGTGGGGCCAGGGGTTGTATAAATCATCTTTTCTACCATCAACATTTTCGCCCTCTAGTGAAATATAAATAGTCTGATGAATTTCTTGAGACAGCAAACTGTGCTTGTGCTCAAGAAGTGAACGCACAGGCATCAAAAGAGCCTAGTATAGAATATAATCCATTGGAAAAAGCACTTCCATACCTACCTAACCTTACTTACTGGCTAATGAATGTATGATCTTGTGGCTCTTCCAATTGCTCTTGAAGCACTCCTGCGAGCAGAAAAAGGAGCCTGGGATGCCGAGCTTGATGCAAGTGGGGCATTGTAACTTCGCTGAGTTAGTGCAGCCGGGAGATTCGCAATGCCCCAAACTTGCCATTTTTTCAAATTATCAGATGAAAATTTATTATCATTCAAAATCTGCCATCAACGTCAGCTGTCAAAAGTTCTTCAACTTCTTTTGTTTGGTTATGTTCCTTGTTGGTCATAGCTATAAGTATTCTGTGCTCATTGAGAAATAAAATAAGAAGAATTAGTAGGTCATATGAATATGTATGTTATGTCCGTTAGGCGCAAATGTATATAGAAATCACGGTATAAAACAAGACGAAAAAAATTCAAGAACTTGCAGCCTCAATTTCTTATGAAATTTTCGAATTTTCAATCAAAACAATGAATTATATCAACAATGGATATAACATCATTAATTGCCATTGTTAATTGCAAACGAAGTGGAAAGCTGCCAAAACTTTAATCATATTTATTTACAAAAATGCCATCAGAATATCCTGGACACTGATAAAAAATACATTTATTTATCTCTTACATTATTAAAAATTGTTTAGGGTGACTTTCGCTTCCGTGTTTGTTTTTTCAGACTGGGTGCTACATTTACCTAAAAAAACACAAGATACTTGGTTGAACTAGAGAACAAAAAACATTGTTGTGTTATTTTTTTTTTCATCAACTTACATCAATACTTTTTTCTTCGGTGATTTCCGGTAAATCAGATTTTGCAGAAATCACTCTCCTACTTCTTGAAGATTTTCTAGGTGAATTTGATGAATCTGAAAATTTTAAAAAATCATCAACACCTAGCGCATCCACAACTTAAAAACTCAATATACCTGACTTTGCAGAAGAAACAGAATTTCCCCTACTTCTGGTTGTTCTTGGTTTTGGAACTTCGACGTCAGTGACTTCGGCTTTCTTTCTAGTCCTTTTTGATGGAGTCGCGGGCTCAGCTTTTTCTGACACCACCGAACTCGTCTCAGACTGCTTCCTCACTCTCCTGTTCACCCCTGTAAAATCAAAAAATGTCTGCATATACAGGTATTGTGTAACTTTCCTACACTGAATAATGAAAAAGTTGTTCTCCATAAATGGTTCTAACTCAGTGAGACATACTGTAAATGCAATCAAAACATAAACAATATTTCCCAAAAATCTATCAGCTTGCAGAATTTGAATACAGTTAAACAAAAAAATCAACCGAGAAAATAGTTTCTAACCTGATCCATATTTTCTTGTCGTTATCTTTTCAGGAGTGACAGACTTGGTCGGCGACAGCGGAAGGGAAATATCGGAAGCGACCGAAACAGATCTACTTTTTCTTCTAGCCGGTCTGGTGAAAGAGCTCACCGTGCTGTTGGAAGGCGAGGAACCTTCGTAGATTTTCTTCTCTTCTGGATCTTGTTCCCCTACAAGGAAAATAATTCAAATAGAAATGATATTCATTCATATTTGAGGAACGGTGATTTATTGTGATATCCTCTGATTCATTATTCATGTTCACT
The DNA here is from genome assembly GCA_918026855.4 of Phaedon cochleariae. Taxonomy (NCBI): domain Eukaryota; kingdom Metazoa; phylum Arthropoda; class Insecta; order Coleoptera; family Chrysomelidae; genus Phaedon; species Phaedon cochleariae. The sequence goes on along the minus strand of OU896713.1, from coordinate 1,046,540 downwards.
TCTACTGATGTTTCTGTAGTAGTTCATAGATATTTATTACTCATTATTTTATAATTATGTTAGTAACAAAACCTACATATAACTCAAAGTATAAGTAACTCAACGACAGAAAAAACGTTCAGAAGAAAATTCAGTCAAATTGATCATCCTTCAACTTTTTTGATTCTTCCGATTTTGGTGGAATTTCGATTATATCGTAGATATGGCGTTATTATTATACAGGGAAAACAAAAGTTACTCTTTCACCTTCAACTTCTCACTGTGCTGTGGCAAAAGTAACTGTTCAAATTTAGTTTCCTCATGTTTTGAATTGAAGTGTGATCTCTTCTCAATACAATTATCAGCACTGCTCGGTATATGGTTGACAGAACAGAATCAGTCCCTCTGAAACCTTCCACCTTTATCAACACTTAACACAATGTATTCTTTACAACGCTTCAAATAAGAATGAATCAACCTAAATGCCTCCTGATCGGATACAGTCATTTGTAGATAGGTGACTAAACCTTATGTAACCACTAACTGTAGCTCTGTGCTTCTAATGGTACAGGGCGTCCGGCATCTGGCTAGTCGCTAACACAATGGTTCTTGATCCCTGTCAATATCTTCTTTTTGAGTAAAGATACAAATGTTTCAAGTATGGTATATTTCAAGTTTTATCAACAATGATTCAGACTATAATGATTGAAATATATGCAGGGTATAACATGAAGTTATAGTCATGTTGTAGCCATCTAGTGGCAAAGCTCTAAGGTAGGATACAGAGATCGCGACACACATTGTATGGCGCTGCCATCTATAGTCACACGTACAGACCCCTACGTCTATACGCTACAGAGTTGTACTACAAGTAAACTACTCTGCTGACAGATGGCACTACCTGACATACTTGAGAGGAATTTTTTCACCACCTATTCAACTGCTAGATCTCGAGAATGTCAGGTAGTGCCATCTGTCAGCAGAGTGGTTTACTTGTAGTACCACCACAGATGTGATCTGTGGTACCACTCCGTAGGGTTAAGTGGAAGAGCATTATCTGGAAATCCTTGATTTACAGGAAATGAACTTCGCCCTTTATTTCCACTTATAGTATTTATAAGATAAGATTGATGTTTATTTATTTTATGTATGGAAATAATAAAGACGATATATTATATTATTATTATTATATCCATCGGATAGAAAAGAATGATGAAAATAAGTGATTTATTCCCATATTTAAGGCAGATAATTAGTAAACAAAAAAATCACGATTTCATAAAAAATAGTAGATTGTTTTATTAGGATCAAAAGTGACACTTTGTTTGACAAGCGAATTTTGCATTTGCGAGGCGGAGCGTTTAGCGAAGCCGAGCATATCAACAATGATAATAGTGATTATTCATTCCTCTCCATACTACACTGTGTTTGACTTGATAATCAAATGAAGCTAAACAATATCGTTGTTTGAGACAAAAAACTATTGCTTGCCGTGATTATTCAAAAACAAGTTATCCATCCCGAGAATAACGAATGAAATACAGATCAAGCAAGTATTTGAATCTTGAAGGCTTCCCTGATCAAAACAAAAATACTCAACTGAGATGTTTATAATTCCAATACTAAACTATAATAAGGTGTATTTATATCTCCAGCATGGGTATGAAATGCCAAATCTGCTGAAATCAGGTATGCGTCTCAACCCAAATAACCAACCGTTACAATGTTGTTTATTCTTGATGACGTCCAGTACAACCTTTTTAGTTCCTAGGAGCCAAAGTTCAACTTTAGCTCCCAGGAACTAAAATTCAACTTCAGCTCCTAAAAACTAAATATGTTGCCTAGCAACATACCTATTTTTGTGTCAGTAATAGAAACGTCAATTTAAGAGCTAATTTTGGTATCAAAATGAACGACTTTTGTGTCGGTTGCAGAAAAATCGTATTTTTTTGCAACTCTGCGAAATATTTTAATATGTTTGTACCGTATTTTACCATAATGTCGTTAGTTTTAAACTGGATCAGAGATATTTTTATGGACAAATCTCCTTGTTAACCTGACGAGTAAGTAACCTCACTTTTATCAATTTCCAAATTCGTATCTTACTATTTCCAAATTTCGATTTTATGATAATGTCTTTTTCAAAATCAAGAGTTTATCAACAAGAAACAAGTCACCAATCATTTTTTCAATATTAAAAATTTCCAAAAAAAAAAATCTAATTTCCAATTTCTTTCCAATAGCTAAGAGCAGATTACTTACTTACAGGTATGCACTGATGATGACTTAACAGTCGAAAGCGCTCTGCTATGAGTATAAATTTGAATAAATTATCTTGCACGACATACAACACTTCCCTTTTTTGGTTCGAAATTTTGTTCCTACCTTGATAAGATTCCTTGTCGAGCAACACGATCGGATCGATATAGTCCAGCTTTATCGTCTTATCCGACTCCTCCCCATCCCCCAAATCGATCCCCTCCTCGACGTCTCTGACCATGCTGGCCTGGCTTCGCGTCAAGCGTCTGGAAGTCGCGTACGTCGCCTTGTTGCCCCTGTCGCCCCCATTACCCTCTTCCGAGATGGCCGGCATGTGGACGACGGACCGGGCCCTACCTTTGCCTTTGGGCGTTTTCACCGGGTTTGTTGCAGGGGGTTTTTCGTCCACCGAGTTGCTGCGTTGTAGGGACCTACGGACCATTTCCAAAATTCTGATTTTCATTTCTCTGTACATTTTATGAAAATGGGCTCGGTCTCATTCGATTCAGCAGCTCATTTTCTTTCAGAAAAGTGATAATTCGCGTGGATTTCCGCCGTTTTTTCGGTCGTTTTTTCGTATAGGACTGTTAGGAGGAAAAATAAAAATTTTTATTCGGCCTATTAAAAATCTGAAAAAATTCATGTAGACCAATTCGAGGTCGTAATGAAAGAATCCATTGTGGAAATTGGAAAATTCTGGAAGATAGAGGATTATTGGCCTTCGGAAGTGCTCCTATTGGCAATAAACGCATACAGCTGGCTTTCGGTGCCGATATCTCGAAAAGTATTCGTCCTATCGACTCGCTCTCGGTCTCATTCGATTCAGCAGCTCATTTTCCTTCAGAAAAGTGATAATTCGCGTGGATTTCCGCCGTTTTCCGGCACTTTCGGCCATCCGAAGGTGCCTCGGTCGTTTTTTCGTATAGGACGGTTAGGAGGAAAAATAATAGTTATTTATTATACAAGGGAAAAAAGTAGTAGATTTTAGCTCCAGGTTGTGTTGTCTCCCGACGCGTAGCGGAGGGAGACAACAAACCGTGAGCTAAAATCTGATATTTTTCCCGTGTATAATACACTATTTTTTTCTGTGACAGAAGAAAGGACGAATCAATATTGAGAAGATATTACATTATTTTGATATCTGAAAATTATCGACGTGAAATTATAACTTTTTAACAGTAGGGACACCGCGTTGTAGGCATCTTTATCATTCATTTGAAGTAATCAAATATCTGATGTCACTTCTGTCAGTCTACTTTCGTGATTTTATTTCAAGAAATTGCGAATTCAGTGGTTATTTAGCAATATACGTAACCGCGAAGTCGAATGGAAGATAAGAGGACTTGCAGTTCTTTCTCGGAGACAGTATTATTGACTCATTTTTCGGAACTATAGCACAACAAAAGCCATCAACAGTGTATATATATGTGATATATATCCGGGAAAGAAGTACTCACTTTTTTCCCAAGGGAAAAAAGTAATTTATGAAAAGTGACATTTTATAACCTGCCAACAGGGATGAAATGCCAAACTTTTTTCCCGTCACAGAAAAAAAATTTTTATTCGGCCTATTAAAAATCTGAAAAAATTCATGTAGACCAATTCGAGGTCGTAATGAAAGAATCCATGGTGGAAATCGGGAAATTCTGGAAGATAGAGGATTATTGGCCTTCGGAAGTGCTCCTATTGGCAATAAACGCATACAGCTGGCTTTCGGTGCCGATATCTCGAAAAGTATTCGTCCTATCGACTCGCTCTCGGTCTCATTCGATTCAGCAGCTCATTTTCCTTCAGAAAAGTGATAATTCGCGTGGATTTCCGCCGTTTTCCGGCACTTTCGGCCATCCGAAGGTGCCTCGGTCGTGTTTTCGTATAGGACGGTTAGGAGGAAAAATAAAAATTTTTATTCGGCCTATTAAAAATCTGAAAAAATTCATGTAGACCAATTCGAGGTCGTAATGAAAGAATCCATGGTGGAAATCGGGAAATTCTGGAAGATAGAGGATTATTGGCCTTCGGAAGTGCTCCTATTGGCAATAAACGCATACAGCCGGCTTTCGGTGCCGATATCTCGGAAAGTATTCGTCCTATCGACTCGCTCTCGGTCTCATTCGATTCAGCAGCTCATTTTCCTTCAGAAAAGTGATAATTCGCGTGGATTTCCGCCGTTTTCCGGCACTTTCGGCCATCCGAAGGTGCCTCGGTCGTGTTTTCGTATAGGACGGTTAGGAGGAAAAATAAAAATTTTTATTCGGCCTATTAAAAATCTGAAAAAAATCATGTAGACCAATTCGAGGTCGTAATGGAAGAATCCATGGTGGAAATTGGGAAATTTTGGCCAATAAAGCTTCAGTAGCCTCCGGAAGTGCTCCTATTGGCAATAAACGCATATAGCTGGCTTTCTCAGCAAAAACCATACGTTGGGCGCTGTCGGTTCGTTTCAAGTCCTCGAAGACCGTGACTACAGTTTGAGGCTCAAAAGCGAAGTGCTTCAACTGACTATATATTCTCCCTAATTTTTACCTCTTCCTGGAGTACGTTTTCACATCGTCAACGCTCGAGCTTCTGGTCTTCCTGAGCAGAGCTGCCACCTTAGGCTCGACGACCGTCTCCTTCGAAGTGCTCGACTGGCAATCTATGACGCCGCTACCGTGAGAAGATCTCCTCGTCCGGGTACTCATCCGGGTAGGTGTCCGAGGATCTACAATAAATCCGAGAATTGGAAATTTTCGGAAAAAACTATATCTATAATAGCGTGTTTTATTTTCTATCCATGTATCTATTCGGCTAAAAGAAATAAATATTGTTCAATTCACTTTGGAATGAAATTGACTTACATAATGCTGAAGAAATTCCGATTTTTCTCACCTCAGACCCACAGAACTCGAAGACCTAGAAGGCCAATATCGTTCTATTCCAGTGTTCCCTAACGTGGCTCGAACGACAAATGTGAGCATGCGCAGTAGAGACGTGACCATGCCAGGGGCGGCTTCAGAGTTATTTGATCACAATGATAAAATTCCGCGTGAAATTAAAAAAGTCTATATATACGAAATTCGTAAAAGAAATTCGAAATTTCATAAAAGATGGGATTTTGTGAAATAATAACACAATGAAAGTGATTGTGATATCAGATACGGAAATAACATTGATGGCATACAAAGTATAGTTTATGCAGTCAGTTGGAAAAACAAAATACATGGATTTTGAATTTATTTCCTGTTTTTAGGTATATATTTTTGAATTGGCAATAGTGCTTGCCCACGCATCACACGTTGAAGTCTGCAAATCACGCGAAAATATTCAACTTGGCAACATGTATTAGAGGCTGGACTCCTTCACAAGGCCCAACCTACTCGCGCAATGCAAATGCCCGAATAGCACGTGTTTGTCGTGTTGCGTCGCGAATTGCAGGCATTGTTTATGTTTATGTTGGGTTAATGGTTAGGGGCTCTATGAATTTCTGAAAAATGAGTGTTTTGAACGATTGCGATTTAGTGGAATACTTTTTGGTGAACCCATTCAGTGCTTTGTCTTATGAAGATAAATTGATTGTGAAAAACAAACGTGTTCAATTCTCATAATTAAAACAAATATATCTGGCTGACGGGATCTGAGGTAAGGAATAAGCTATTTTGTTGGTACTGCGTATTATTTTCAACCGATAAGTCGTCATGTTGGGGGCGATTAGGATATAGTGATTTGAAAAATTTGGCTCGCGGATTGGATAGACTCTGCGAATCACAGGAATACATCTCTTCAAGTATTGAGTTCAGGTTAACCGGTAAACAGAATGTCATTAAAGCTATTGATTTGGGTGAGTAGAGATTTGTTTTTGGCAATAAATCTCATATCTTTCAGCCTCCTCTGTCATGAAAGTCACGAGCCGCCACTGGATTTGCGTATAAAAATATATAACTGAGAATGTTGCCGACAATATGCGCATGATCACCATTGCCGCACACTGGTTGTATCAGATTTCAGCGATTTCTCACACATGCATTAGCCTTCTAGGTCTTTGAGTTCTGTGCTCAGACCTCCCCATAAAAAAAATTAGTATGCTTCTACAGTAGCAATTATTCTTAGTTTCTCCTAGAAGTCCTAGATGATGCAGAAATTTCAATAATCCATTCAGAAAAAAAAATTATACGTCGTTGAAGTGGCGATTCTTATTCTCTTCCGGATAGTGCCTATATTTTTGTTGTTAATTTCAGACTCCTTAATTTTTTTTTATGATTAAATTTCGTAATTTGAACTTTTTTATTTTTGAACCTTAAAAATTGGTGCAACCTTGGAAACGATTCTTTATCAATATTTTGTACTTCATACTTATAGATTATTCCATACAGAAAAGAAATAATGTATCGAATAAGATTCAACTGTGTTGAAGAAGATCATAGTTTCACTGTGAATATGCATTTTTTTACAGATTATATGAGTTCCACCCAACGAAAAATAATGATCTTGTTCCACCCTTCTCCCTACCTGCCCCAATCAGGTCATCGCTGGAAGAAACGTCCATGCTGCCCGGCTCCACCAGCGTATCATCGAATATACTGGGCGTCGTGTCCCCCTCGCCCTGCGTCATCAACAGGCTGCTGCGCCGCGTCACCCTTCGGATGGGCGGTTCGGTGTGCACCTGCGCCGTCACGAGGATCTGGTGGGCTGCCGAGTCGCCCTCAACGGTGGTGTCGGAAGAGGAGTCCTTGGACGATTTGAGGTCTCGCCGGTCTGGTTTAGGGCCACTGGAATCCTTGAAAAGTGATAGAAACCATGGATTCTGAGGTGTAATTTACAGTGCTATCTATGAATTACGATCTGATTTACAATGGTATCCATATATCGAAGACTGGAACCTTTGGCACGATAATACACTACACTGTTTTACCACTAACCAAACCGATTTTTTAACGCCTCGACACGTGTTTCGTGTATCCATGAATTAGTGTTATCTGTGAATTAGGGTCTGATTAATAGTGTCATCTGTGAATGATCATCTGTGAATTAGGGTCTGATTTATAGTATATTCTGTGAACTCGGATCTAATTTACTGTTGCTTCTGTGTATGAGTGAATAGACAGTTTTATTCATAGATAATTATACAGCACGCTGTAGATAAGACACTCATATGGGCGTGTTGTGATCCCAAGATCCCATATTTAGTTTCTTCCAAACCGACAGAGTGCGCTGAGGTCAAATATCAAACCACAGAAATTCGGGTGTGGTGAAGTTTTGTCTAGTTTCTCCTGTGTTGTTTGTTGTGAGTCGAAGAGTTTGTTTCAATATTTCAAATTTGATCTTTAATAGTGAATGGTGATTTCAGAAGTGTTTTTCTTTGAACCATAGACAATTTCACAGTTTGGACGAGGTTTGTGTGTTGCGATGGTGGCTATTTACTGTACAGTACATTGGTGTTGGGGTTCTTTGAAAAGTAAACACCGTTTTCACACAATGATTTGCTGACAAAAAAAATTGTCACAGGCTAATTAAAATATGCTTGCATAATTATCGCAGACAACTTTGCAACATCCTGTGTGGTAAAGATCTCAGGAAGCTTCCACAGAATACTTCTAAATTTTTTAAAAATGCCAGAGTATACAATAAAACCTACAAAAAAAAGTTATTTCATACTGAAATCGAATTATGATTCATGTATTGTTTCATATATATTTTGAATTGTATCACATTCAAATAGGTTATTGACATGTTTGTGAAAGAGATGAATTATTTCAATAATAAATTGTTTTCTATATCACTTATAAAATAAAATTAAAATAAGGAAAATGAATTATAATAGGAAGTAAGTAAGAAATCTTGATTGGCCATATAAAAAATATACAGATTACAAATGACACGGGATTTTATATTGAATTATGATTTTTTTCTGTATTCTGAATAAATTCGTGACCATTTATACCTAGATATGCCTAGATCGAAAATTTGAATTTTGAAAATACGCGCCAAAAAGATATGCTCTTGTCTTCAACTCAGTTTCGTCTCTCTTCAATTTAGTTTCTTCCAAGCCATCAGAGAGCGCTTCAATGCCCATAATGAATACATTACAGTGTCCTATCTACAGCGTGCTGTATAATTATCTATGGTTTTATTCGAGTTTATCTTACATAGAACTGAGAATTATAAGACTTACTGTTTCATTTATTGTAGTGTTTGTAGATTGGTTTCTTTTCCTGTTACCATCTCTATCTAATTTTGAATCGTCACTTGCCAGAGTCGTATTCGTCGATAGTTCTTCTTTCCCAATAGAATGCTCTCTTAAATTATTATGAAGAATGACAGACATAGGTTTTAGCTGTGTTTCAATACCTTCTGCTTCTACATTTTCATCTGCAGTTTTCTCTATTTCCATTACTTCTACATTGTTATCGCTATTTTCAATAAGTGAAACAGTTGACTGTGCTTCTTCATTTGTTTCATTAAATTCTTTAATATCCGAATGTGTCTCATTATCATCCACTCCTTCTGCTTGTTCTACTTCCATAGTTTGATCTTTAGATGCCAAAAGTGAAGCTGCTATCTCCTCATTTGGATTCTTCGATTCTTCATCATCTTCTCCTGGAACATGTGTTGCTTCTTCAACTACCGAGATTTGATCTTCGGGTGCTGCTGACTTTGCTTCTTCATTCGTTTCACCTGTATCATTTTCTTCTACTTCTTTCGTTTGTTTTGGTTCTCCAACTTCAGATGGTTCATGTTCAGTTGCCACTGGTACAGCAGCATCCTCCATTTCAAAATCTTGTTGTAACTCCTCAACTTCAGTTGTGATTCCTGTTTGTGGTTCTACTTCCCTAACTGGTTCTTCCTCTGTTAAACTTTCAGCATTCGAGTTTTCATTAACTTCTTGATCAGAAAAATTCCACTTTTCTGTTGTACTACTACTAGAACTGTCATTTTCTTCGCCGTCGGCAGGTTCATTCTGCTCGAATATCACCCGCTGATCTTCTCCTACAGACCAATCAGCCTCTTGGTTTTCTGCTATTGCTTCTCGGTCTTCGGAACCCCACTTTTCAGTTGAACTGCTACTACAAGCAAGATCTTCCCTGATACCATTTTCCGGATGTTCGATATCTTCATGGCGTTCGTCATTATCAGTCGACTGATCAGTGGAGCAATCTTCTTCTTGGATGTTACGTTCGAAAGAGACATTGATATCTTCTTCATAGCTGGACTGGTAAGAATGAGTGTCTTCTTCACTCGAGAGGATAACTATGGCTTGGTCTTCTTTATCCGGCGAATCTACTATCAAAGCCACGTCTGCATCTGGCACATTGAAAAAGGAACTTTCTGAGTCAATATTTTGCGTTTGATTAGGCGTGGCAAGTTGAAAAACATTCAGTTCCAGTTCATCAAAGTGACTGTGGTCCTCCTTCTTCTCTTCTGGGTATGATGCTTCGCTACCACAAGATAGGTCGTCATAGATTTCCATAGATATGACCTCCCTACTTTTCTCCTTGTCGATCGGTCTTTCAGCATCATTATCAAGTTTTTGTTCATTTCCTTCAACTTCAATAACTCTGCCTTCTTCTCGGGGAGGAGCTTCGGTAGGATCAAGTTCTTGTTCTAACTGTTTCTTGATTTCAACAGGTGATTCCTCAATATCAACAGGTGGTTCCTCAATATCAACAGGTGGTTCCTCAATATCAACAGGTGATTCAATGTCTTCTTCGTTTGGCGGGGGTTGCTCGATTTTGTTCTTTCTTGCCTGTAGAGAGGCTACATACTCGTTGAGCCATTCTGGTATCTCTGGGATATCCCTTTTTGGTTGTTCTTGCGGAAATATGTCACTACCGATAGTGGTATCACTGTCGAAAGATACATCACTTTCCAAAATGCTTTTTCTCGAGATATTGCTGGTAACATTATGGCTCTTTTGACTAATGGGGGATTGGGGGTTAGAAAGGTTAGTAACATCTGAAATATCCAACGTAGACTCAACAGTGGTGATTTTTGAAGTACTAGGGGTCTTTTCTACCAGGACGGTTTTCTCTGTTTTTGTAATTGAAATCTCTGACGATGCCCTCACGGGGGTTTGTATTTTGGAAAAAGCGTTGTGTTCCAAAACTTGTCTACTGAGCGATTTTCTTCCTTTTACTTTGTGTAACAATCTAGGAGATTGTACTGATTCGTCACTTATAGACGGTATTTCACTTTGAGAAGGCTCTGTAGATGATGATTTGTTCAACGAAACTTGATCCTGCTGTTTTGACAGTCTTGGGCTCGACCTGACAGGAGACATTTCCTTATAAGACCTCTTGTAGCTTCTTCTAGCTCTCGGAGACTGTATCACAGGCTCTCCATTCACTTCATCCCCTTTGAGCTCCAAGTCCCTTTTGTCTTCAACAACTTGGGCCATTTCTTCTTCTTTTTCCTGTGGCACCTCCTCACTGACAGAATTGTCAGGCGAATAGAAGGTCTCTTCAGAGGTCGAATTGGTGTTGTCTTTAGTGGAAACCATGGCGCTAATGTCCCTAGATGAAAGGGAAGACCTCTGAAGGATCTGGTCCTCCACTGAAGACCCCTGCAGTATCTGATCTTCCAGAGAGGTGGTTTCCATCATCCTGCTACTTTGGTCGCTGAAAGACGAAGAAGCTCTGGTGGCTATATCGAATTGAACGTGTGGACGAGGTGTTCTGGAAAGGGATCTTCTAGGTTGCAGACCAGTTTTTTTAGGCGAAAATTCGCTTCGTGCTATTTCGTCGTGGTCCTCGCCGATTGTTACTTCGTTTACCGAAGACTCAGCGGTGTATCTAGCCAGGTTTTTCCCTTTGAGGATACTTTGTGGAGTGTGCATCTCGAACAAATCCGCCTTTTGTACTGATGTTTTTCTTTTCACGATGGGAGTGAGCATCATTGAATGCACAGAGGTATTGAGTTTGCTATGGGGACTGTAAGTTGGAGTTCTGGGACTCAATTTTAGTTTCTTAGCAGGCGAAGGCCCGTCTTCCTCTCCAAGTTCTATGACTTTGGGGGTTATGACAGGCGTAGCTAACCTCGTGATCGACTTGCAAGCCTTAGGTGTCCTCAAAAATGGAGTATCTTCTGTAATGACTTCAGAGTAACGCTTGGAAATATCATAACCATCGGTCTGCTTAGCTTTAGTTAGCGCAGCACGTATCAACGTCGACTTATATCTAATTTGCTCCTCAGTATTGTGAACGAAGACCGATAGGGGCGTCGGTTTCTGCACTTCCCTCCACAAATTCCCCTTCTCCTTCCTCACGTAATCCACCAACTTTCTGCTGACGTCAGGCAGCAGCGACTTGAAAATCCTGACAACCTGATCGGCCCTCGACACGTTGCTCTGGCCAATCAGACCTTGCCTGTCCGGCTTGCCCCGCCCCATTCCGGCGTGGAAATCGAACGCCTCTAAGAACCTAGAGCGCAACAGGTAGTAAAACACCTGTAGCTCGTCAGAAGCGGGATTAGCTGAGCCTTTGAGGAACCCAATGAAGGATTTTTCTTCGGCAGAGCTTAGATTCTTGTACAACAAGTCGTGCAGAGTATCATTCTTTCTGCACTCGTTGAAGAGATGCGCCAGCAGTCTTTCAGCGTTGTTGTTGTGGTGCTGCTTCATGAAATAGAAAGCCTCGTCGAGCATTTTGTTGGCAACAAACAAAGATATGGCGGTCATAACGTCTTTTTCTCTTGTCATCGGGGGTCTTAGAGTTTGCAAGTACAACAAAGCGAAGTTGTACTGTTTTTGGACGCAAAGAGAGCGCATAATCACCGAATGGTGCCAGTCTTGGAGGTCCTCACCCAGTACAAAAGGGTCCAGGAGGTGTTCTAGGGCTGTGGTGAAGTCCCCGTGGTCCAGCTGCCAGAACGCTTGAGTGATTTTGATGCTGCTAGTGCTGACCTTGAAGGAAATAGTTGAATAATAATTCTGATAGGTCGTTCAAAGGAAACTTCCTTATATTTGGATAAGTACAAGTGGGAGAAAAATATACCTTGAACACAGCGGGAAACTTGATCAAATACGTGATGACAGCCGAATACTCGTTCTGATCGAGAGCCATCGCTAGATCCAAGAAAAGATAAATCACCAGCGAATGCTTGTGGCTGATACCAGCCCCCTCAATCAAATAAGCCCTGATAAGCGATTGCAGCGAAGGGGGCGGATAAAGCCCAGTGCCACCGTCCTCTTGCCATTGCTTCTGCAACTTAGGGCCCCCGCATTTCCGTTCCACCAGGTTGTCGATGAACAGAAGACTTTCGTCGTCGAAAAAAGTTTCTGAGCTTCTCAGTTGGGCACGTTTTTCGTCGTAGAACTTGACGAGGTCTCGAACAGGATAGGGGGCGCTGATTCTGTCAGAGTTGTCTTGACGGGGGTAGGTGGAAGGCGGACATTCCGGGAGGAGGCCTATGTTGACCAGCCATTGGAGCACCTGGAAAAAGTCAAGTACTGAAATGACTTCTCAACGTTTCACAGTTGCACCACTTACTAAATATTTGTTTATGGAACTAGTGTCACTTTGGTGTGTAGTGAAACAGTGTACCAAAGCCTTGATCATTTACACTAACAAGATTAATCATCCTTATGAGAGCAATGAAGCCAAAAATTCTATTTAGTTCGGGGCAGTATTTATGAGCGACAAATTAAGTAGCGAAGGATAAGGATCGGTAATGCAGAATATATTCTGTTTATTTTTAGATGTTTTTATGCAAAAAGGAATATCGCATCGGGGTTAAAAGTCAGAATATCCGAGTTAGTGATTACCCTGCTTCAGAATGAAGGATATTCCCAGCTAGTTCAGCATCTTACAGATAGATGGACTCGAGCAGATTCCGAGAGTAAAGGGCAAATCGGCCATATTTTGCTGAAATTCGCTATCGCCGCCTACGAACTAAGGCCAAAGTCGACTCCAACATTTTACATGCAGGTGGATCATCTCGTTAGTGCAAATAACAAGGTCCAAAGGTTCCAAGCTCCCTTACCTCAAAATAAACAGACACCATCTGTAGACTCCTATGTTGCTCTCCGACAGCTTCAGGATACACCAGAAAGTTTCCCAACTTCGTCAGTACATAGGAGTAAAGAGTGCACAAGTTATTTATCTGCCTTATACAACAATTCAAAAGATTAGCCGTATTACCATCTAGCTGCACTTGGGAATAATCAAACAAAGGCGCACAATATCTGTCACAGTTAGACTTCAGAGTCACAGCCCTTTGAAAAGCCCAGCTGAGGAGAGCTTCCAAAGAACATCCAGCCGAGGCAAAACTCCCATTCGCCCACTCCGAGGCGCACTTGCACAACCAGCTAACCAACTGATGCTCCAGCCCCACGTTCAAAATCACCTCTCGCTGAGCATCCAAGCAACTGCTAGAAAAATCCTCCACGAACAGCGGCTGCAGCCCTATCGTCACAACCTGCCGGGCGATATTGCTCGGTTTCAACAGGCAAAGCGGACCTGTTGCTTCGATCTGCGACAGCAACAGGTGTTGCACTCCTTCGTTATGCACCGAAATAACCTCATTTTCCTTTAGCATCCACAAATCGAACGATAAAGCAGTGGGGTGGAAGTGCTCTTCTAGCCTTTGCACCCCCATGAACTGCCTGAGGGTCTGTTGATCCACAGATAAAGCGAGCACAGGTCCGGGCTTGCTGCCGGCCGATGTCAGCTCGCCGGGGCTCAGTCGAAGCATGTAGTTGGCGCAGTCTTTCCAGTTGGCGACGGAGGGCATTTGCTCTTTGTACCACTGGTTGAGGTCGAACAATAGGGCGCAAGTGTGGGTTTCTGAGCGGCTGTGCCAGACCGACCAGGTGATCAGGCAGAGGGCCAGGGTATCGCCAGAGGTGGCGGGGCAGTTGGGGTCTTTGCTGGGCGGGAGTTTGGTGATGGGTTGGAGGTCTAGGCAGAAGCCTCCTTTCGGGGCGCCGGAGTGTCTGGAACAAAATTAATTGGGGATTGAGGTTCAAGTTTTTGTGAGAGTAGGTGGGCATAAGCAATAAATGGAAAAAAAGTATAGTAGGTGACAAAATAATACAAAATTATTTTTAAAAAGATTCTATACGTGTTGAGTATATTCTCTCGGATTCTGCAGAGGTGGTTTGGAAATCAATTTCATACCACATACAGGGTGAACTACATCAAATATTTATTTTATTAATCTGAACATCGGAACACCCTTTTATTCCTTTACTTTTCGTTTCAGAAAATTGAAATACTAGGGTTACGTAAATATTTGTCTTTTTTTATGCTTCACAGTCTTTGGATTAGCTTTCCACGTCACATAATTTGATTTGATGAATCAATGAGAATCTATGGAATAATTGATTGAGCTACAGGGTGAGGGTTTCCAAAAAATATTTCATTTTCACTGTTTATCTATACAAATTCGAGATAATTTACATGATAGGTCGACTTAAAATGTCTACCAGTGGAGTAACAATGTGATACGTTCGACCCTTTGAGAAATGAATCACTATGCCACTGTCATATTGTTGTTTTCCTTTTTTCTTGTTAATTTCAGTAAAATGTGTTATTTTTTAAGTTGGTTAATCAATAATCAAAACGAAGAAATAAATCGAAAAATCTGATGAAATTTAACAGTATCTGTTACAGAAATAGTAATTTACATAACAATTCCGAACATACTGTTTTTTTGGACGAGTAGAGAAAACTCTAGGCAGAGTCCTGGAAATCTGCGAGTCCAAAAATACTGTTTTTGGACGTGTTGTGTACAATATTTTTTCGGCAACCATTTAGAATAACAAATCAATGAGAAACATTACCATATTATATTTCTTTGTAGAAAAATTTCGAACATTTCAATTCTTATTTGTATCAAATACTAAAATTTGAACAGCATACCTATACCTACTAACAGCTACATTGGAAATTGCATATGAACATTTTCAAACTCACTATTGCTGTTGATTCAGATAGTTTATTGTGATAATTGCAACCAAGAACCAAAATTCATAATTACAACACAATGTGATACTTGCATGCACTTCTCAGACTATGCTAGAAAAATACTACTTTCTAAAAGAAAAAGCGTCCGGAAGTAAACACCTGGTCGGTTGCCGAAAAAATAATGTTGAAAAATAATTTTGTGAGAATATGAAATATTTAAAATAGTACCTTTGAAAAATCACTATTTCATAATAATCTAGGTTCCTATAACTTACCACTCTTTGTGAATATGTAGTGTAGGTATAAAGGTATAGGTAAAAAGGAAACATGTTGAAATAAAACAAGTGAATATAACTTTATTGTGCACAAAAATATGGGATAAACTACCAACATGCATTCCAAAAAAAATGAGAAAAAAGGTTGTCAAACAGTTTTTGTGAAAGACTCCCAACTGCTGCCAATTCCAAATCAGTACCAACCCATTTAAGAATACATTTGTATTTCAATACCACAATGAAAACTCACCTGTGCTCATCCATGGGCCCCAATTCCACTTGAAATCTTACAACACAATACCGAAAATCCTGATACAGATACCCATAACCTTCATGGTACTCTTTGGACTCATAACAAACAGAATACATGGCAGCAAGAGGCAATCCACTTTGATAAAGCTCAGTATTTCCATAAGACACCCAAATATAACAAAATGCTCTTGGATCATCAGCAGGCTCTTGCAAAGCAAACCTACCAACAGGCAAATGCTCATCACAGACTGGCGAAGTATAAGCTAATTGTAATGTAGTGAGATTCCAGAGCTGGAATGCCCCAAAATTGTAGCCAACTAACAGTGAGGTCAGCTGAGGACAGTAATAAAGACCACTGGTAAGCACTTCTTCTCTATTCACATGGATTCTGTCATCACCTTCAGGACCTTTAAGTGTGAAATGTTCTGTCTGGCTGTCCAAAACAGCATTCAAGTGTATGGCCAAGTGGTTACTGTCACGTACAGACTTTTCTTTGTACTGTTCAATTCTTGTGATGTTCTTAGATGTAAGCAACACTAGCTGGCAAGGATTCAGCTCATCATGTTTAATAGGTGAATGCAAAGATTCTTCACAAATCTGACGGCAAATATCAATGAGAAAAACATGTCCACCTTTAGTACCAATAGAAAGAATGCCATCAAAATTCCTCAAAGGACCTGGAAGATTCAGGTCTTCAATGCCTGGATCTATGATGTGCAAGGCAGATATCTAAAAATACAAAAAGCTTAGCAGGAGTTCTATACCATATTTGATCACTTACTTTCTCATTTATTTGAATGGCTCTTACAACCTTTGAACTGAACACATCAAAGAAGCATATGATACCACCACTGATGGTGCAATCCAACCCAACAGCTAATAGAGATAATCTTCCATAGGGTCTTGAGATCTCTTCTACACACACTATTTTGGTATTTGAGTCTTTCAGGATAGACCCAAACATCCAGGCTCCGACTTTGCATCCTGTTCTGGTGTCACGGACTTCCAGGGAAGCGCCTTTGGCGTGCCAAACGTGCCGGGAGTCTTGAAATATACCCCCCAGCAGTTGTGTACCTGAAAGGTGAAAAAATTAGTGGATGGAGGTAGTTATTATTTTTGTTGGATAATACCTGCAGCGTGATTTGGTTGATTTTCATTTTGGCGGATGTATTGTAGGGGAGGCTGTCGAAACTGCTGAACTTTATTTATTGATAAAGACATTTTGAGGTTAAGACACTAGGATAACATTCGAATTACGACGAGTGCAGGGTGACTAGGAACTATTGAACCGAAAATATGACCGGTATTCTTATCACTATCACTTATTGAATTCAAATTTTGCATTTGCAATTAATAATCAACAATTTTAACGACCACAAACCACAATAATAAAAAAAAGTATACATACTTCTGTCGTTCTGTCAACAGTGTCAACACTGTCAACGTCAAATGAAAAGTCTTCTTCTCATTTTCTTTCCTTCAATTCTGTTGGGCTCTTGTCCACTGAGCACTTCTTTCTGTGTGGCCATAGCTACCTGTACTATCTGCTCTTAACTGAACCAGTGGCGGACATATTACATTTATTTAATTTTTTTTATTTTAGTTGCTCAGTGCTCATTATTGATTCAGAGAGCTCGCACTAATTTCACTAATTGGAGAGATACGGAATAATAATGAGGACCATGCGCCACGCAAAAATAGCGGTAAAAATACTTTCTGTGTTCTTCCCACTCACTTTCGGATATTCCACGAAGATTGCGACTGTTCCATATATTATCGATATACACATACAGGGTGAATCAGAATAGAATTGGTTATATTTGAGCCAATATAACCAAATGTTTCAGATGCCAGGCTCATATACGCATAATTTATAATATTGAATTCTTTTTCACATAAAAGCGTGGGAATGAAATAAAATAATCTATTATAAATATCAAGATACATTTATTTTGTGTATTGGTACACATATAATATGATGCAACCGATACAGGTTGAATATTTATTGATAAATTGGTCAGATTTGATCATTGCAGTATCAGTATAAGAGCATATCGGAGGCTTTATAGAAAAAAACTTTCATGAAATTTCGACAACCCTATATCTCGAATATAAAGCGAATCTATAATGATGTGTGGAGATTTCAACTGTTTCAACAGCAGGGATCGAGGTGAATATTTTTTCTGGTAATTCCTGACATACGTCAACTATTTGATGTATTTCCCAATTTTTTGCAAGCAATATCGAAAATATATTCCTCCTGGAGTAGCTGAAACCACCCTCAACATAATTTTTTCAAACGTAACCCTATTTGGCTTGTGACCCTTCATTAGCTGGTGGAAAGAGGAATCCGACATCGCATACTAGTCAAATTTTAGATTTTCATGTGTTTAAAAGTTGCATAAAATTGGAATGTAATTTTGAAATTGATTTTTTTGCAACGTATCAATTGCTCAAAATATGTGTTGAACAATTTTGATGGTAATTTTTTGCTTCAACTGCTATATCTGCTATTGAATTCCAGTGTTTTCATAGAGCCGCAAAAATAAATTTACCTAGTTTTTTTGCTGTATTACAGTTTGAAACAAAGTGTTATTGCGAACTGGTGATGGAAATGCTTTATAAAACTTTCACTGAAAGTCGAAACTTTGATGAAAATATGTTGAAAATATATCAAACTTCGAAATTATATTTTGATTTTATGCGTCCCCCAAACGTACTCGCAAACTGAAATATGATCAGTACGCTGGATTCCTCTTTCAACCAGATTTCCAATGAAGGGTCGCAAGCCATAGGGTTGCATTTGAAAAAACAATTTTTGCGTTGATTCTAGCTACCCCTGAAAGGTTATATATTCTCCATAGTGCTCGTCCAATGTAGGTAAATACATTTAAACGTGATGTTTCTCGCGAATTTTCAGAAAAATCATTCACTCCCCCGCCAGTATAGCGAGTGTATTCCAGTTAAAGTCTCCAGCACCCTGTATGTTTATATGAAGACATTTTCTTGAAATCGCCCAAGGATTATCGCCGTCTTTAAAAAATATTGTTCTATCCGTCATTCGGTTGCCCCCTTACGAGCAACCCTCAGAATAAGTCTTCGAGAGTCTTGTGAGAGCAAGGAATGACGGCGGCCTTACCTTTTAATTATGAAACGCCCTGTAGATGAGCAAAAACGGTGGAATTTCGCGATTTTTGTGATTAGTGATGAGAGTGGGATTTATTTATATGGCATGTCCACCTCGAAACCTACATTATGTTGGTTCTTTCTCGTTTCTTTGTCACTTTCGACCGGCGTATCCAGTGGCGTAGGTAACTTATAAAGGATGAAGGTGCCACAAGGGGATTGAGCTGATTGCATACAAGTCCATGCGTCTTCAAAAATTAATAATCTCTTCAATAGACAATGAGATTCAAGAGGATCATCCTACCATCAGATATAATAATGAAAATTATAGACTGTAACCTATTTTGCAAGATCAATAAAAAAATCTGCTTCATTTATACATAACACAATAAGACTTGGCAGTTGCTGATAGAACAGATATAATAAGTTGGGAAGGTTCATCAAAAATATAGGCCTGTTCGTTTGTATTACTAAATTTGCTAAAGCTGATTATTTTCCCATGGTTGTCTTTGTTCATATGGCATGATGTATACAGAGAAAGTCATAGAAAAAAATCAAGTTCACCAGGTAGAGCAAGCACAAACGAACAGGCCTATTAAAAGGTGGAAAAATCATGTGAATGTATGTAGGTACAATCTGATTCATTGTGGATCTTGTCCTAAATACAGGGTGTCCCAAAATTGCTGGGACACAGAGCTACCACGAGTAATACTTTTCCTAATAATTTGGTGGACCCATTTTATTTATATAAAAAAATTGTCTGTGAGACGAGTTCAAAGATTACATAAAACATATTTTCGTGCACTGCTCAGAAATAAATTGGTTGGAATTTGACAAAAGTTCATTTCAGAGGATAACCTCTCTCTCAGTGATCAAAGAAACCTGAAAGGAATCGTAGAAGGGTTGAAGCCACCCTCACTCCCTGAAATTTTTTTCAGAACACTCTTAGGGGTGAAGATCGGGTTCCCAAGTGTTTTAAGGCAGATGACTGATTAATTAGCTTCATTTTGTAACTTCTGCGAAAATTTCTTATTCCGCTATGTTTTTTTAAATAATGCTAACGCACATATTCCTAGTAACCCTGTAGATTGGTCAGATATAGGTATAGAACGTTGAATCACCGCATTCACGAGCATGAATCAATTAAAAATAAAATGAAACAAATCAAAATACGCTATAACCACAAATAATGATATATTTTTGAAAAATAAGTTTTTTTCATTCTCGCTTACTTCTTATTTCAGATATTACCACTCGAAAGGAAAATCCTTTTTTTTTTCGTAGAAATATATGTGCTTGCCTATAGGCAAGCCACTGGTTGCATCAAAGTTGTTTGCAATGGAAGACCATCATCGTCAATTGCTGAGAGTTCTTCGGCGAAGATGACAGTGGAAGGTCGCAGAGTGTTGTGTTTTTTCGTTTTGGTGACTTGTATCTCTGGAGATGGATATTTTTTGCGGAAGGTATGCTTGGATTATCGATATCCCAAAAAAATTCAATATTTTCGGAAAAAAATCAGAAATTCTAATTTCTGTATAATATTCCCAAACTCCCTAACAATGCAACTGGATTCATTGAAATAAAAATGAATTTTTATTTCCTCGAATTGAAAAACACCATTAACCAAAATACCTTTTTTTTTAAAGGAAAAAAATGAGCAAATAATGTACTATGAATTATTATAATGTTTATATAAACCTTTTTGATCAAAATGATGAGATTTATATCCCATTTCAGTTTGTACTTTGAAACCGGAATCACCCTGCATATCTCTTTTTCAAACATTATTTAAAACAAAGTGTGACGAACTATTGATTTGGGATTTTTAGGCTCTATAATAGTGACTTTTGAGGCAAATCATTTTATTTTTCGTCCTTACTAAAAGAATACTGCCATAACATTAATATTTTCATTTATAGAAATGATCGTTGAAAAAAATCTAGAGAAGTGGAATTCGCTAGTTACATTTTTATTCGTTTATAACTTATATCAACGTATAAATCATGGCCAATCATTTTCTCATCAAACCCACGTCACTTATTTGTTTTTCGCACAATCTTGTGATCATTGTCTAAGAAGTTATACTTATTAGTTCATTACCCTCAGTTTTTTACCCATTCGAGATTACCGTCATTATTTTATATCACCTCACTGGCAAAACATTTATACAGGGTCTTCTGTAGACTTTTCCGGCTATCGCGATACAAAATGACACGTCGCCCCACCTGACGGAAACATTTGAACACTTCTGAGGGGTTTGTTTTGATGGATATGTGACCAATAAGCACAAACAAAAAACAAAAAAAATTAACCAATGAACACAAAGTAGGCAGACCATTTTGACAGCTTTCAAAAAGCTATATACTATATATACTATCCCTACTATCTATCTAAGTATAAACATTTTGAAATTCAAGATGGCGGATCCAACATGGCGGATATTGCAATTATGATCCGATTCTATCCAAAATTGGTATCTGAGGGTTTTCGTAGTCGAAGATTATAATTATTCCTTCGTCAAAATTAGGAAATTCAAGATGGCGGATCCAATATGGCGGAATAGTTTTGTAATTATAATCCGATTCTATTCGAAATTGGCATCTGGGAGTTTTTGGGGTCGGAGATTATGATTCTTTCCTCAAAATTTCAAAATTCAATAAGGCGGATCCAATATTGCGGAAGACTGTTGTAATATTCATCCGAATTTATACAAAATTGGTATCTGGGAGTTTTCGGGGTCGAAGATAATGATTCTTTCATCAAAATTCGAAAATTCAAGATGACGGAACCAATATATAGCGAACGAGTTTCATAATTATTATGATCCGATTCCTATTCAAAATTGGTATCTGAGGGTTTTCGGGGTCGGAGATTATGATTCTTTCGTTAAAATTTGAAAATTCAAAGTGGCGGAACCAAAATGGAAGACGGTTTTTGTAATTAGGATCCGATTCTATTCAAAATTGGTATCTGGGGGTTTTTGGGGTCGTAGAGATCATGATCCTTTTATCAAAATTTGAAAATTCAAGATGGCGGAACCAATAAAGCGGACGAATTTTGTAATAACCTGAGCCGATTCTATTCAAAATTGGTATATGGGGGTTTCGAGGTCCATCATTATGATTTTTTCATCCGGAGATTATGATTCCTTCGTCAAAATTAAAACTATTCAAGATGGCTGATCCAATATGGCAATATAACAAAGCAACAGTTTCCTGTCAAGTTCAGCTTTGCTGTTACCTACTATAAACAAAGCACAAGGGCAGACATTTGTTGCTAGGGTGTACTTGAAAAACCATGATCCTATGCACGGTCTCACGTTTATCTAATGCTCAAAAATTTACACATTTTTGCTCGGGACGAAAAAACTTACAACATCAACATATAGTATACGAAAATATTCTTATAAGTGACAGAACAAAATTACATAATAAAATATAGAACAATTGCCAACAATGATATCAGGTGCAAACTGATATTATTATTCGAAAAATTCTGATGGATACCACTTTTTTTTCGAACTTTTTCGCTTATACAAAAGAGTTATTATGAATATACATGATTTTTCTAGGCTTTCTACAAACCGGAATCGATTTTGGAAAGCCCCAACGATGTGATAATCACGAAAAACACAAAACTCATCGAGGAGCATTCAGCGAACCTTTCGAAACAATCTAAGAAACCATTGACGTACTGGCTGGGCAGCAAACTAATCCGCTCACCCATGAAAACAATCGACAATATGGTGATGGAGAACACCATAGAATCGAAACCGTTAACGATAAGGAGAAACTTGTCAAGTAATGCGAGCGACCAGCTTTTTTCTAGACCAGAAAAGGCAAATGTAATCGATTGGTTTTTAGGATTGGTGGGGGTTCAGAAACCTGATCCGAACGCCCCTACTGATGAGACTGTCACTCCCCCGAAGGATTGCCCAACTTGCAGTGAGTGAAAAAATATAAAAAAAACTTTGGACTCATACAAGGTGTCCCTAAAAGATCATTACAGAAACCTACCACATATTCTTCAGACCAAAACAATTCGATACAAACAAATTTACCTCAGCAGGAATTTGCATAGTTTTGACGCTAGATGACTGTTATAGTTTTCAGATTGGTTTTGCTTCATAACTCTGAAATTACTCATAAGATTTTACTCAAATTTGGTATGTTGGCATTGCTTCTCCGTGAAGCCAAAAGCAATGAAACCCATATCATGATTTTTTCAGTAACTGTACATATAAAACTTCAACGTGAATAAAAATACGGGGGTTTGAATATGAAATTGAGGTTTCGTACTTTTTTTGCTACTACGAAAATGGTAGGAACTCCTGATGAAATCCGATTTCTCTCATGATTTCGTTAAAATTTGAATTTCTTGTAATTGAATGCATCAGTCAACACTTGAACGATCAACAGATATTTAATAAAAATTGTTCAAAATGTCCATCATTTTCACGTATATATACAAAGATTTACAAGACGAACAAAAGGGATACAAGCAAACTCACCTCAGTACAAAATTGCTCATTCTGATCGTTAGACGGCTCAGTACAAAAAACAACGAAAAATAGCTGTTAGCACATTTTCATTTTTTTAGTCTTATAATTCTTTGTATACGTGGAAATAGTGAAAATTTCGATTAATTTTTATGAAACATCTGTTAATTGTTTTAGTGTTGACTGATGCTTTGTATTACCAAAATTCAAATTTAGTCGAAACCATGATAGAAATCGAATCGAACAAGTTACGCTATGCAAATTTTACATTCAAATCCCTTCCTTTCCATTGACGTAGGGGTTTTAGATGCTTATTTACTGAAAAAATCAACTTCTACGCTCATGGAATGATATGTGATGTATTTCTATAGTATTGTCGTTTTTATGACGTGCAAATGAATATACTCTACTCTCTACTCTACTCTATGCATCCAAATCATGATATGGGTTTTGTTACCCAATGAAACTTTGACAACGTTCCAAATTTGAGTACAATCTCATGAGCCGTCGTTTCAAAGTTATGAATGAAAATTGTAGCTTCAGAGCCATCTAGCGCCAAAACTAGGCAACTTTGTACTTCGTTAAGTTTGCTTGCATCAGATTTTTAAGGTCTGAGGAATATGTGGTGAGTTTTTGTAAACACATTTATACGGGGACACCTTGTAAAATCTCTCGATAAATGATGAAAATTTGATTTTTTATTGTCCAATACGTTATAAGTACCACATCCTGTAACTCTTTCATTTTGAAAGAGGAAAAAAAAATTAAATACAGCCGCACAAGGAGTTATTTTTTCTTCTCTAATCATCTGTTGAAAAGCTTTCCGAAAGATATTTCCGATGGTGAGGAAATATATAGGATGTTCAATTTGAAATTATTACAATTTCTGCTGCTCCCTGTATATTTTCTCAGGAAGTAAAAACTTATTCTCTTATTCAATAAGTGAAAAAGCACACTGTGAGGCTGTTTTAATTTTTTTTCTTCACTGTCGAAAATGAACGAGTTATAGAGCGTGGTACGTTATAACTTGTCACCCACCGTATATTTTCCCAATTATTTCAGGATGCGGTCAAACATATGAGCATATAAGAATAGTAGGAGGCATTGAAACAATGGTCAACGAATACCCCTGGATGACAGCCCTTCTATATAACAATCGTTTCTATTGCGGTGCCACTCTGATTAATAACAAATATTGTTTGACAGCAGCCCATTGCGTCAACGGGTAAGAAATAGTAGATTTATACACCTAGAGACTGTAGTGGCAATTTTAATACCGATCCGAAATGTTTGTAGCCAGATTGGAGGGATTAAAATAGGTATTTATGACCCAAGGACGAAAAACTGTCTAATATAGTCGCGAGTATGCAAATTGATGTTTTTCGCCAAGGTGCATATTACATTTTTTCGTCGACCTCGAACATTTATATTCACATCAGGGTTCTATTGGATTTAGTGAATAATTAATTTGACAACAGCAAATGACAGTTATTGTCATCTCACATAATGAGATACACCTATGACCACAAAACATTATGTACTTCTACTCCTTTTCCAGATGTATTTCAGAAAGCGTCAATTTAATTTCAGAAAGCGTCAAATGTATTTCAGAATAGTCACTTGCATTTCAGAAAGCATCAATTGCTTTTCAGAATAGTCAATTCAATTTCAGAAAGCATCAATTGTATTTCAGAATAGTCAATTGAATTTCAGAAAGTGTCAATTGTATTTCAGAAAGTATCATTTGAATTTCAGAAAGCGTCAATTGAATTTCAGAAAGCATCAATTGTATTTCAGAATAGGCAATTGAATTTCAGAAATCGTTCTCTATGGACTGAAAGCCAGCGACCACCAGACAACATTTCAACAAGTTTGATATTTTCTAGGTGTGTTATATCTTATTCGGTGGAATCGTTTTGGGGGTTGAAAATCTTCAGTACTGGATGGGCTTTCAAAAGATACCGGGTGTTGAAAGTACGAAAAAAAAAACTGGCAAAAACATCATTTCCACAAAAGCTGATCTTTTTATGTTAAATCGGATCCTATCATGAAAGAGAATATACTATTGCCAGGCACTTCCCACGCGTTGTTCTCCTGCCAGACAACTTTATAAATCGTGAAAATATCATTACATTCACGTCAAAGCAACAGAGCTTGATTTTATAAATGCTATTACGAAGCCTATTTTACAGTATCAAACAGCAATCAGAACTTTTTCATAGCAATAGAAATAAGTGCCCTTTCATTCCCTGTTTCCCAAGCGATATTTTGGCTTTAGGTTCAATAAGGACAAAATTACAGCAGTGTTCTTGGACCATGATAGATCAGATGCATTTGAAACGAAAACAATCACGAGGAAGTTGAAAAATATCTACAGGCATAGGGGATATGGTAGTGGTAGCAACTACAACAACGACGTGGCCATTTTGCATCTGGAACAAGAGGTGCCTATGACAGGCAGACTGAAACCTGTCTGTCTACCACCAACTGGAAAAAGTTTCACCGGATTCACAGGTGAGTTTACAAAAAAAAAAAAACAATTCTGGTGATATTTTGACCAAATCGTAGAATTATATTCCAGTTTTTGGAATTTAAGGATAAAATAGTAACTTTCGCTTTTCCCTGTATACTGATCGAGCTATCAGCTTTTCTCGGACATTAAAACTCAGGTTACCTTTGCGAAATATCAACTCACGATAGATCGAAATTTCACAAAAATCGGAGAAGAATTAAGAAAATTACAGGGTGAACAATTTGGCAAAAAAAATCTGGTCTTTTTTAGAGTGATTGTCTACCAGGTAGAAAATAATGGTAATTTTGTTATGTTGTAGGTATTGTGACTGGATGGGGCGCAACCAAAGCACAGGGTCAAACATCTAGTAAATTGCAAGAAGTTAAAGTTCCAATCATTTCCAACATCGACTGCAAAAAAACAGGCTATTCCAACAGGATAACAGATAATATGATGTGCGCAGGATATCCAAATGGACAAAAAGATTCTTGTCAGGTATGTAAAAAAGTATCATTCCGATGTCAATCTCTCCCAAAGACGGAATCGAGCTTATTCTTCTAGAGAGCTTCGCAATTTTTTCTCAAAATTATTGAATAGTTGCCCATTCCTCAAACCTGTTGTTACAGATATACAGGATGTCCCTCCGGGAACTGCATCGATCAATATATAGAGAACCATAGGTGGGCCGAATTTGAAAATTTGGGAGTTCACTATTGTTGATAAGTGCTATCAGACTAAAATATTTTGAAGATTGTAGCACTTCCGGTTGTACCGGAAGTGGACCCCAACTTGATGATCCTGAATATGTTTCATGTATAATGTCCTATACCCAGGTGTAACTGTTTTCGAAATATTTAAAATTTCAAGTTGAAAATTCCGTTTGCAGACCGAAAAATATTTGTAATCGAATTGATATCGAAATTCTACTGAACTGGGCCCTCTCCTAGGAATAAATCGATACACAATCGAAAATAAATCATCATTCCCAGAACTAAAAAAAAAAAAAAAATTCGGCCTGCAAACGCAATTTTCAACTTAAAATTTGAAATATTTCGAAAACAGTTAGACTTGGGTATATGACATTATGAATTAACCATGTTCAGAATCATACGTAAAATTCGAAACCTTGATAATATACAGGGTGTCCAATTTGAAATAACAAAGTTGGGGTCAACTTCCGGTGCAACCATCAGAAGTGCCACAATTTTCAAAATATTTTACCCGAAAATTTTCAAATTCGGCCCACCTATGGTTTTCTATATATTGATCGATGCAGTTCCCGGAGGGACACCCTGTATTTTGAAAATATATTCAAACAATATTGCAGAAATAATATGCAATATTCAATCTGTATTTGATATACCTACTATGATCTTTTTTCGAATTCCCATCTGTATACCATGCTTGAAATTTGGGTCTTCGATGTCTTCAATATTCAACATTGCTGCAACATTTCTCAGAGATTATATGTATAATATTGCATGATTTATCAAAAAAAGATTATCGATGAATATCCGTACTATATGTGATTTTTGACCATATGCCAAAGACTATAATTAAATTTGTCGATGGACCTCAATCATATTGGTGATATTGCAGCAACTTTTCCAAATATTATAATAATTACAATAAACAATATCTACGTTGATGTCCAAATAATAATCATTGATTATTTTGTCGAAAATTGTTCTAAAATTTGGTCTTCGATGTCTTCAATATTCAACATTGCTGCAACATTTCTCAGAGATTATATGTATAATATTGCATGATTTATCAAAAGAAGATTATCAATGAATATCCGTACTATATGTGATTTTTGACCATATGCCAAAGACTATAATTAAATTTGTCGATGGACCTCAATCATATTGGTGATATTGCAGCAACTTTTCCAAATATTATAATAATTACAATAAACAATATCTACGTTGATGTCCAAATAAATCATTGATTATTTTATCGAGAATGTTTAATAACATACTACTAAAACAGTTCAAAATTGTTATATTACGTTTTTGGGTGATATATCCAATTTTTTCTCATGTGCTCTAACAAAAATATTATAATACCTTCAAAAATTTAGATGAAATTTTTCAGGGGGACAGTGGCGGTCCTCTTCATGTAAAGAATGGGTCATTTCATCAAATAGTTGGTAAGTTTCTGCCAAAATATTGATGGGTCTTCGAACCCATTTTATTCTCGAATTATTTTTTCAGGTATCGTTTCTTGGGGTGAGGGGTGTGCCCAACCCAACTACCCTGGAGTATACACCAGGGTAAATAGGTACGTTTCTTGGATAAAAAGTAATACCCGTGATGCGTGCTACTGTAACTGAACTACTGTTAATTATTTAATTATATAATAAATATTTATTTTCTATACTCGTGGAATAGTAATTCATTGCACACTGTACCTATATGGATTGTCTTCTTGCGTTTATGACGTTTTTTGGAGATCAACCTTGGCTGCCTTTGGATATCCATTCTCGAGCAACCAGTAGGTTTGCATATTTCCTTTTCCCTATAAGATTTTGAAATAACATCACACATTGAAAAAAAATCAACACTCAAAATCAAATTTGAGGTAAGAGCCTCCTTTCCTGTCCAAAGTTCAATTTCAATGATTTCAATTGTCTTTAACTCGATTTTTTTCATTTTCTCTTTAGATTATCAATGTGAAATTATTTGTTAATAGGAAGACAGGAAAATCTGATATTTTAGGAATATTAGTTACAATTTCATCATGAGTTATTGGTATCTCTCCTTGTGAAGAAATCGAAGAATTCTGAAAATCTTCTGTAATAGTCCATACTCAAAGTGGAGTGGAATGATCAAGAAAGAAAACTCGACGACTTCGAGTTTTCTTTCTTGAATTCTAATAATGATGTCAGTAAAACAGTAAAACTTCAACCCGAAACCATTTCAAAAGAATAGTAAACCGTTGCAGTCGATTTTGTATAGTTTCGTATCAATGCATCTTGAAAAATAATTATTTACCTTTACTTTGACAATTCCTCTACTCTCAGTTTTATACTTCTCCTCTGGCAAAAGTTTCATTGTGTTGTATGTTATGTTAATCCTACCAGGCTACAAAAAAAATCTGTCAGAACATTATCAAAGAATGATATCTAGATTTACTTCGCTGATAGACTGCATACGAGAAGCAGTGTTGACAGTGTCGCCAAAAAAACAATATCTCGGAACTTTCATACCCACCACTCCAGCAACAGCAGATCCTGAATGTATTCCTGAAAAAACGACTATGAATATACACTAAGTTGCAAAAAAAGCGGTCACTAAAAATTTAGTATTTTTTTTCTTCAGACTGTAGGCTGAATCACCAATTTGAGCTTATACAGAGTTTAGTTTAGTTTAGTTAGTTTAGTTTTTATTCATCCATTAAAGAGCTCATAAGAGCAATAGGATAAGTCAAAAGGTACACAATTCTAACACATCACAATAATACATAGGATTGAAACAAATGGATAAAATGACTTACATACAATATTTACATGTCCAAATGATACATTAATTTTGTAAAAATAAAAAGAACTCGTCAATTGTATAGGGACTGATGTCAAGGAGCAAATTTTTTATTTTATGTTTGAAATATTTTTCAGAAGGAGCATATTTGATGTTTTCTGGAATAAGATTATATGCTAAGTCCAATAGACTCAAACGAATGAAGTCGCAGAGATAATCGTGTCTTAGGCAGATGAAAATTGTTTTTTATGCGGGTATTGTAATCATGAAAAGCATTATTCCTCTCAAAATTGGTTCTATTTTTGTATACGAATACCAAGACTTCCATGATGTAAAGACCTGCTAGAGGCAAGATTCTGAATTTTTTGAACAAGTTTCGACATGATTCAACTGGTGGTACTTTTGCAATTGTTCTGATAATTCGCTTTTGAGATAAAAATACATTATATGCATGTGGAGAGGAACCCCAACCAATCAGACCGTAGCATAGTCTGGATTGAACTTCTCCAAAATAATACAAGAGTAGACCTGAGTTGTCAAGAATTCTAGTGAAATTTCTCAACAAGTGCAAGAATGTAGATTTTTTTTGCAGGGCAGTGTATATATATTTTGTATAGCAACTGCCAAACTCATCATCAAGCACTGATGAAAAAGAGCAAAATTTTTGAATACTGTCCTTAGGTTAATCGAGGAGATGGTACATTCATTATTCCAGATTTTTTTGGGATTTTCTCTCCTCGTCACTATAAAATAAAAACATGAATACTATTTTAATATACGTGTAGTTAGGATAAATCAGATGATTTGCCCCAAAATGTCACTGCGTTTAAAGAATTTTCCTATCAGAGAGCCTGAAAGAAAAATTCACTAGCTTGTCAGTGACAATTTGTATTGAAAAAGGTTTGGAGAAGAGAAATAAAGGTACATGAGAAAAATATAGAATTTTTACAATATTGCAATGCAATGCAATTTTGCAATACAAAAAATCCAATTTTTATATTGAAAATGGGAGCAGATTCGTTCCGAATCGTCCAAAGATAAGTAAAAATTTGGTATTTTCTCCATATACCTTTATTTCTCTTCTTCAAACCTTTTTCAATACAAATTGTCACTGACAAGCCAATGAATTTTTCTTTCAGGCTCTCTGATAGAAGAATTCTTTAAACGCAGTGACATTTTGGGGAAAATTATCTGATTTGTCCTAACTACTCGTATAATGAAATAGTAATCATATTTTTATTTTATAGAGACGATCGAGGAGAAAAGGAGGAGAAAATTACAAACAAATCTGGAATAAAAAAAGCTACAGTTTATATGTTTGCATTCATCAGGATCCAGTTTCTTCACTTAGCCCTCTCATTCGATGTTCCACACTTTTTTTTTTGTCGATTTATTGGATTTCCAGTTCAATTTTGTTGAAATACAGATAACCTTCTGTATATTGGACCTGCTGATCAGAATATTTCCAACAAAATTCATAGGTAGTAAAATTCCTTCTGTAGTTGAGAAATACTAATTTGGTCAAATATCTGAGCATTTTTTGAACAAAATTGAACAGGACATTGAAAAAATCTCAAAATATTAGAGATTTCTCCATTGTCGTACTAGAAAAAATAGGAAAAAAGTTTCCACAAACCCGTTATTTGGCGTGTCACTGAATAAAATGACCAAAATTACTGTATTGTTCAGGTTTTCGAAGAGGAAATTAATAACCATAATCGATTAGAACTAAATTCCGGGGGGTTCGTTGTTCGGAGGTTATTCCTAAGAACCAATTTTGATTTTTCAAATGCTGAGCCAAATTCAAAGTTGTTAAAAATTTAGACTTAACCATGAGTTTCAAAGTTTCTTGATTGTCAGTGACTCACCAATTTTCAGTGTAACTTCAGTAATACCCGGAGTTTTAACCTTCTTGATCGCCTTCAACATTTCCAGGGCCAAATCCGAAATATTTTGGGCGTGAAGAGACGTCCTCTCTGGCGCGCCGCTGGCCGCCATGTATATTTGCCCGACTGTTTCGACCTGCAAGCGAAATAAACGCTGCTCAACAAGGCGAGCGGTCCCTCGATAATCGCGGTACCTTGTAGACCTCGAATTTGTCCAAAAGGGCGTCGAAGCAAGAGAAAACGGCGTTCATAGTCGTCACTACTGCCATTGTTTCCTTGACGGTTTGAGACGTCAAACCGACTAGTTCGCAAAACAAAATGCTGACAGCTTCGAAAGCCTGTAATTTTTTCAAAATTCAGCATCACTCTTTCTTAATTGACAAAATAAATGATAATCTGCATTGAAAGTCGTCATTTCCATATCAATATTATGAAGAGGAAATATTTGTTTGTTTGTTTGTATTGAATAGTCTCTGAAACTACAAGACCGATTTGGCTTAGAACCAGCAGACAGGCATAGGATACCCGGTACTATTAGGAAATTTAAGATGGCCGATCCAATATGGCGTATTTTGTGATTATAATCCGATTGTATTCAAAATTGGTATTTAGGACTTTTCGGGATTGAAGATTATGATATCTCCGTCAAAATTTGGGAATTCGAGATGGTGGAACCAATATGGCGGACGAATTTTGTACTTATAATCTGATTCAATTAAAAATTATTATCTAGAGATTTTGAGTATCGGGGATAATGATTTATTCGTTAAAATAAGGAAATTAAAGATGGCAGATCCAATATGGCGGACGAGTTTTGTAATCATAATTCGATTCAATTCAAAATTGGTAACTATGGCTGTTTTCGTGATCGGGGATTATGATTCCTTCGTCAATATTATAGGAAATTCAAGATGGCTGGTCCAATGAAACTCTTATAGCTAGCCAAACTAAAAAGAAGTAGAAAATAATAAAATTATGATAGTGAGTATGTTGATGAAAATTCAACTGAAATAATATTTTCTAGAAATAATGTATATAATAATATATAATATAAAATAACGTTTGCGGGGTCAGCTATAGTACCTAGTAAAATAGAAATGAAAATTTCAGGGTATACCTTAATTTTAACACGATCTGCAAAAAGTAGCATGATTATAAAACTTTGTAGGGACGATGAAATCTTTGGGTTTCCCCAGAAACATTTCTGAATTCCTCTTATACATGGGTTTGATTCAAATTTATACATCATTCGAGTTTTTCTAGAAAAAAAGGCAAACGCATCCTATCAAACATACGTAATTTTCATGTGGATCACAATTTTTAGTGGTGTGCAGTGATTCAATCTTGAATATTGAAGATTGAACGGATAACACTATATATAATCACAACCACTGAATAATTCACAGGGTGCAATGTAAAGTGGTTCCAGAAAGTGAATGTGGAACAGTGAAAATCTCTTTTTTTTCAATTAGAAATCGCATTTTGTCTTCTCATGATTAATTCAATTATAAAAATGAGGTCTAGTGCTGATTACGTTTTCCATACCCAAAATCTATAATTTCGGAGACATAATTATAATAAGTACATGCTGATAATTTTGGATTTTTCCTACTTGGCCATTACTCAATGAAAATTCATAGTGAATTGAAATGAAAAAACTTCACAAACGATGATATGGCCACCAAATTCTTGATAACAATATTTTTTAATTCTCAAGAGGTACTTACCTCACAAGTGTTGACTGAAGACTTCGTTGATCTCAGTCTATCAGCCACTGATTTCGGAATCATAGAGTATAACAATTCGTCCCCCCTTTGCTTCCACGTGTCAAGGAGTTCATAGTTTTTGCTCAACTCATCCGATCTCTGTTCCGCTTTTTCAAACATCACCTCCAGTCTAAAATGCAAGAGGTAGTCGTATAGGAAGTTTAGACTTCTACTCTTTCACGATATAGGTGTTTTCAAAGGCGAATCATATTTTTACCACGCTTTGAAAAAGTTGTCTCACCTTTGGAAACACTTTGTACGTATTTTCTTTTGACAAAGTGAGTAACAGGATTTTTTTTATGTTCTGGTTCCCACGAAAAGGGATTTCTGGATTTAATATTCCTCGTGCCAAGGGAGGAACGATTGTTGATATTTCAGAAGAGCATCGTCCATGAAAATATCTATAAAATAGAGCCAGATCACCAACTTTTCCACGGTGTTCCAGAGAAGTGAGTGAGTTTGTGAGCGAGGCATCACCCACGAGACGAATTGCCCTTTTTTGGACAGAATCCATGAGTTTCAGGGTATGTTTGGGTGCTGCACTCCAAATATGGGAACAGTATTCCAGGACAGGTCGAATCTGTGCCTTATAGATCATAAGCAGCTGACTGGAAGTGAAATAACTCCTGGCCCGAAACAGAAAACCAAGTTTTTGGAATGTACTTTTAGCAATTGATCTCACGTGATTTTCCCAAAAAAGGTTATTGCTGATAGTAATACCAAGCATCGAAATGGATGTCGTCAAAGGTATGGTTACTCCTGACAAGCTTATGTTGGGCACAGTGAGATCGGCTTTTCTAGAGAAAAGGCATGCTTGTGTTTTGTTTGCATTGAAATCTACCAAGTTATTGGATCCCCATTCGAGAATTGTTGCCAAGTCCATATTTATGTTGTGAACATTCCTCCCTCGTTCGTTTCTGATTTGCCTGGCTGGTATTGGAGCCCTGGAAGAGAAGGCGGTATGGAGGGTACTATCATCCGCGAAGCTATGTACTGGACATGAAGTTGCTTCCAACAAATTGTTGATATGGAGGTAGAAATAGTGTTGGTGCTAGAATTGATCCTTGCGGAACACCAGCATTTATGATACGAGAGTCAGATGAAACTCCGTCGACCACTACATGGAGAGACCTGTTTGAGAGAAAACTAGCTAGCAGAGAACATAGCTGGGGAAGCAAGATGGAAGGATGTTTCATTCAACTGATCTTGAATTTACCATTGTCTTACTCAGATTTTAGGAGTGATTGGACCTACTTGGAGTTGTGTTGCCAACCAGCCAGTACCATTTCTTTGCTCAAACCATGTGGGTTGAGATCATTCAAATAAAGTGCTTGATCAGTGAGGTCGTCAAGGTCATTTATGCTGAAACAAAGCACACAACAAATTCAAAATTGAAGCTTGTAAATTAAAAATGCGAAGTATTACATTGGACTGCAAAGGAAGATTATCGCATTGATGTCTCTGATGTATTTCATTTGCCCTTTGAGCAGTATATTTTTGGATCCAGGAACAGGAGAACCTGGATCTTCATCCTTGGAGGTTTCATTCGCTTCATCAACTATTTCTTCGTTGTAGTTTGTGATTCCCCTATTGCATTCCAGTTCAAACATCACAGATTGCAAGTTGAGAGTCTACAAAAGAATACATCTTCATGAAATATCACAACTAAACGAATATTTCGCATACAGGGTTAGTCAATGCAGCGTCCTACACAGTGGTGGGGATGGAAGTCACTGGCCTGGCAGGACCCACATGGCTTACCATTTGAAGGTCTGGAGATCCTGGAGAACAAAATTGTGGACTCCTTCTGGCACCTAATTATTACCTTCCGTGCGCTCCAAGGGATACAAATAAAATAAAATGAAATGATAATCAATAATTTATTGCGGAACCATGTAAATTGTTCGAATAACGTATGTAAATATATATAGTCAGAAACAAGAATTATCTGAAACTGAATTTTAGCGTTAAAAATCTTTGCTGAAATATAGTAAATCAGTAAATCACTCTCATTGTGGAGTAGGAATAGCTTTGATTGATAGATGGTTTTGTTCCATCGCAATTCGATTCCCATTTTGTATAATGTTCATTTTTGAAAATGAGCGATCTCCAGTGCAATTTGATATCATCAAATCAAAACCAAATACATTCTCAGTATAATTTCAATGTTTTGAAAATGTAGCTTTGAAATTTTTATATTCAAACAATGTAGCAGTAAAATAGCTCCATAGATTATTGTTTTTTTCCATAGACCTTTTTGTATAAGTCAATCAGAGATACAAATTGAATCAAGCCATTACGAAGACTAGTTCTATAGCATCCAAAGCTCGAACTGTCAGCCTTTCGTATGCATGCAATGGCAACTGATTATCAGGGGGTCATTTTACATATTGATAATTTCAGATTCAAGTGAACAAATATGGAAACATTTTTTTTTAAATTCAAGATAATATAACCATGTTTGTAGAAGTTACTGTAGATGAAACATCTTTCATCCCCACCCCAAATCGTCCAGTTTCATTGACTAACCCTGTATTTATTTGGATGAGGTTTTGTATATTTTTACGAAAAATCGGTCAGCTATATGATAAGAAGAATACCAGGGGGGGGTAAGAAACTCAGCAAACATTTGTGCAATGTGGAAAAGGCGCCGCAGGCGGAATATTTTTTGAATTCAAGGTCAAATGCCTTCAAATTGAGAGTTAGAATTCTTTTAGAGTGACAACAACTCCATTTCGCAGTGTTTACCAGGAAGGGGGTCAATAAAGTCAAACAAAAATTTTGTACGGTGAAAATAAGAACAATAAGAAATGCAAGATACTGTCTGCAAGTTACCCGAGCAGGTGGATATCACCTCATTTTTTTTTGGAAGCAAGGGATACTGATTCATTTTTTTGATTCACCAAAATAATTCAGAGATTCCCTGATTCACTTCAATTTTTTAGTTTATCATCAGTCTATTGTAATTTTTACATTAAAGGACCATTTGTTTCCTTATACAGGGTGTTTCTAAAGTACTTGTAAATAATTCAGAAGCATGTTGCTGACGTCAAAAGTCAGTCAGAAGAAAAGTTCGTATAAATATATGTCAGCAAGTTCTTCTCTAATTTCAGAATAATCGTGATATTCGATTGAATTTGCTATCTCACTCGAATATCAGGAATATTTTGGAATTTATTCGCAAAAACCGAAGTAACAATCAAACTTTGACACTCTGTATCTCAGAAACGAATTACTTGCGGACATATGTTTGTACGAACTTTTCTTCATATTTTGACTTTAGCAACATGCTCCTGAATTTTTTGCACGTACTTGAGAAACACCCAGTATACCTAAATTTCAACAATTTTGATTAATAATATATATTTTTTTAATTTCAAGCACTGATATACAATACTGATGGTGTATATAATGTGGTTACAGGATCGGAGAATCTATGAGAATCACATTTTTTGTAGAGTCAGGGGGAGGAATTGCCTCCCCCCCCCCTTCGATCATTTCTTTTTTCATCTCAAAATGAACAAAACCGCATCCAAATATGTGAAAAACTGCGAATTTAAATTCCCAATTTTTTTTTTGCGGTTCATTGATTTTTCATGTACATTTTTCCAAGAGAACGAAATGCCCTTAGGTCTTCTCAGTTTGAAGTAGTTGGTGATTGGTTGATCGAATAAGGTGCCATCGTTGCCTCTCCAGATTTCTGGATACCTTTTTCCCATTGCCACAATGTGCATGTTTTTGTCTAAGACCACACCGAATGGGAACAGATCTAAGAGTAAGTCACTAGAGAATGACAGAGCACCTACTTGGTGATAAGAGTCTTTCTGACTCTTATGTAACATCTGGAAATAATAATAATGACTAATTATGAAATTTTTAATGTGAATTCTGTTTGGAAAATTGCTTACGTATGCTCTGTTATCAAAGTCTAATCTGAAGGTGACGATAACGTAATTTTTGGGACCACTAGCAGAGGACGCTTTCTCTAAAACTTTGACTTTCAGTGACAGGTTGTAAAAGTCTTTAGCTATTTGTAATAGCTGACCTGAAATACGATATTTTGAGAAACAGAAGTATAACACAATGGTATATTGAGTCAAAAATATGGCAAAAGCTGAAAAAAACATCATTTTGAGGTACAACCTACAATGCCTCAAACTCAAACAGTTTTGACCTCTTACGGTTGAAAATTTAGATGTTTAAGGCACTGTACAACTTAGTAAGCAATTTTCAGCATGAGCTACACCGTACTGTTTCAGGCCACCAGACCTCATCAGTCGCTCTCGGTCTGACTCACTAGTGTTGTAAATGCAGTGAAATTAGATGGAATGAGTTCCATATACCGGGTGACAGAGGAGACATGTAGCAGCCTGAAGTTTTTTTATTTGAAGAGATAAAATTTTGAAACTCACAGGTGGTATATAATAAATGGTAGCGCACTTTACGAACTTAACGACAATTTTTTTCGACTACCTGTTTGACCGGAAGTGACCCCAACTTTTTTTTTATGTCACTCTGTACATTTCTTCAGTCTATCTTTTTCGCCTTGAAATTCTCTATCCAACCATGTATCACAAAGTGGCATTTATTTCTTGATTCGCTGTTGAATTGCTTTTCATTGAAAAAGAATAAGTTGGCTGTGACATGAATTCCATGATATATCGACACTTGGTAGGCTTTGAAATTTAAATATCATTAGTAAACCGATATTATTCAAAATTTTTTTATATTCTGATCAATGTCTGCAGGTTGTCAATAGCTTGTTTGAGTCAAGATGAAAACCTTCGAAAATAACTCATGATATTGAGGAATCTAAGATAGGAACATATTTTTTCGAATTCAGCTACTCGAGCAGAAACTATCTGTCTTTCATTTTCGTCATGTACCTATCACATGATCTTCCCATTTGGAATAATAAAACTAAAATTGTTCCTCTCATACGATGATTCACAGGGCTATCAGTCTATTTTTTCATAATTATTTCACTTAGTAGGCGGTGTACCTACACAAAATGTTTGATGTGTTTGACAGTTAATCGATTGCATCAATAATTTTTCTTCTTCATTTGTGTGTTGATTAAAATTGCATATTATCAATAGAGACGGAAAATGTATTCAAGAAACGAACCTAACCTGAGATATGTTACCAAATCTAGTAACCTAACCTAAGATATGTTACCAGATCTAGTAACCCAACCTAAGATATGTTACCAGATCTAGTAACCCAACCTAAGATATGTTACCAGATCTAGTAACCCAACCTAAGATATGTTACCAGATCTAGTAACCCAACCTAAGATATGTTACCAGATCTGGTAACCCAACCTAAGATATGTTACCAGATCTAGTAACCCAACCTAAGATATGTTACCAGATCTAGTAACCCAACCTAAGATATGTTACCAGATCTAGTAACCCAACCTAAGATATGTTACCAGATCTAGTAACCCAACCTAAGATATGTTACCAGATCTGGTAACCCAACCTAAGATATGTTACTAGATCTAGTAACCTAACCTAAGATATGTTACTAGATCTAGTAACCCAACCTAAGATTTGTTACCAGATCTGGTAACCCAACCTAAGATATGTTACTAGATCTAGTAACCTAACCTAAGATATGTTACTAGATCTAGTAACCTAACCTAAGATATGTTACTAGATCTAGTAACCCAACCTAAGATATGTTACCAGATCTAGTAACCCAACCTAAGATATTTTACCAGATCTAGTAACCTAACCTAAGATATGTTACCAGATCTAGTAAACCAACCTAAATAAATGTATTCAAGAAACGAAAAAGTCGATATGTTGTTAATATGCAATTTCAATCAACACACAAATGAAGAAGAAAAATTATTGATGCAATCGATTAACTGTAAAACACATAAAACATTTTGTGTAGGTGCACCGCCAACTAAGTGAAATAATCATGAAAAAATAGACTGATATCCCTGTGGATCATCGTATAAGAGGAACAATTTTAGTTTTATTATTCCAAATGGGAAGACCATGTGATAGGTAGGTACATGGCGAAAATAAAAGACAGATAGTTTCTGTACGAGTAGCTGAATTCGAAAAAATATGTTCCTATCTTAGATTCCTCAATATCATGAGTTATTTTCGAAGGTTTTCATCTTGACTCAAACAAGCTATTGACAACCTGCAGACATTGATTAGAATATCGAAACATTTTGAATAATATCGGTTTACTAATGATATTTGAATTTCAAAGCCTACCAAGTGTCGATATATCATGGAATTCATGTCACAGCCAACTTATTCTTTTTCAATAAAAAGCAATTCAACAGCGAATCAAGAAATAAATGCCACTTTGTGATATATGGTTGGATAGAGAATTTTAAGGCGAAAAAGATAGTGTGTATAATCTCTGGATAGACTGAAGAAATGTATACAGGGTGACATTTAAAAAAAAAAGTTGGGGTCACTTCCGGTCAAACAGGTGGTTGAAAAAAATTGTCGTTAAGTTCGTTGAGTGCGCTACCATTCATTATATTATACCCTCTGTGAATTTCAAAATTTTATCTCTTCAAATAAAAAAACTACAGGCTGCTAAATGTCTCCTGTGTCACCCGGTATACCGACAAGTTTTTTTTATTGGCAGAACAATTGAATCATTGACAACATAAATAATTGAATTCACAGTGGGTGATGAAAAACATCAAGTAAACAATGATTGATCATCGACAACTAGATCCAGTCGAATCTATCAGTTTGTATAGTATAGGTAGTAATCATTTCTGAATTATTTTTTCTGTGGATTTATTGAATGATAGTGGACATTTATAATAACTATATTGACATGTTTTCGAACAATTTTTGTGGATATACCTGTGCTCCATTATTTTGCAGATTTCTGGTGAAACGATTCATTCTGACTATATCATTTGAAAACACCCAGTATAGGTGAAAAACCACAATAAATAATGTGGCGAAAATTAATTCAAATTGCGAATTAGACCACATCTGCTATAAACGCTGGTTCACTTTAACGCTTTTTTAAAAAACGCCAGAAAGTGTTTTAGTTTTAGTAATTTTTACCCATAATGTACTGGGTGAATCCTTGTCTGCCACTTCTGTAGACCAGAACGCAACCTTTTGAGTCAATGTTGGTCAAATACATGGAAGGACTTTGCATTTTCGGATACGTGAATCGAAATTGTGAATGTATATTGTCCACACTCTCCAAGAAATCGGTGAAATATCGCCCTGTAGCTTCCACCGTTATGTCATACCTGAAACACAACCCAAAAGTAGGTTTTGGGCATTACAAAAATATACCCAAAATACCACAATAATATATTTCGCCACCTTGAAATTAACTTCAAAGTTGATGAGAAATTTGTGATGAATCATTTTGAGCCATTTAACCCATAAGTTACAAGAAAATTGCATGGAATAGTCTTTTATGTAACCGCCGAATTGATAATAAATATGTCAGGTATTTAGGAAATGGGTTGGGATGAGTGTAACCTGAAATATATTGGGCAAACACGAAAAATCATAGTCAGAAGTTTCACAGAACATTTTTCTCACTTCCGATATACTTGATAAATAGATATAAAAAGATGAATCGAGTGTTTGGGGTATATTTTTTGAAGAGTAATTTTTTACCCTAATTTGGAGAAGTATCTGACGAAACATCTCCCGAAGAAGTTCATGAAACTATCATAGGAGGCGTTGGTGATAGTGGCGCAAGCAGCTGCCAAAGATCCCAAGATATTATCGGGGTAGGTTTGGTGGGTGTTGAACACTTTGTGTTCGCAATTAGCCACCCTTCTCACCTCTTCCCAAAAGTCGTCTCCATACTCTAGCTGAAATTATCGAAAAATTTCAGCAATCCAAATTGAAGAAAAACCTGAAAATTTCTTTCAGCTTTGAACAGTTTCAACTTCTGTATATGAATTGAAAAGGAATATATCATTCTGAATATTCAACAAAAAACAACTACTTTCCTGGCTATTTGCCACGCCGAACATTGCATTATATCTGTTGAATATCCAAAAAGAGAGCATGAAAAATCAAAATCCTCTGAAATTGAGAATTGAGTCGAATTGACATTATCTCTCAAATCGAATAGAATAATATGATGTATTATGATACAAAAATATAACTTACCAATATGTTCAGTATTGTATATGAAGGGTGATATTGAAATATTGCAAGAACATTCAACGTCAAATTGTAGAGAAAGGACCATTAAAAGATTCGAAACCAATAAACAAATTCAATCGAATAAAATTTGGAGATCAGGAGTCTATTTTTTCATAATTATTTCACTTAGTAGGCGGTGTACCTACACAAAATGTTTGATGTGTTTGACAGTTAATCGATTGCATCAATAATTTTTCTTCTTCATTTGTGTGTTGATTAAAATTGCATATTATCAATAGAGACGGAAAATGTATTCAAGAAACGAACCTAACCTAAGATATTTTACCAGATCTAGTAACCCAACCTAAGATATGTTACCAGATCTAGTAACCCAACCTAAGATATGTTACCAGATCTAGTAACCCAACCTAAGATATGTTACCAGATCTGGTAACCCAACCTAAGATATGTTACCAGATCTAGTAACCCAACCTAAGATATGTTACCAGATCTAGTAACCCAACCTAAGATATGTTACCAGATCTAGTAACCTAACCTAAGATATGTTACTAGATCTAGTAACCTAACCTAAGATATGTTACCAGATCTAGTAACCTAACCTAAGATATGTTACCAGATTTAGTAACCCAACCTAAGATATGTTACCAGATCTGGTAACCCAACCTAAGATATGTTACCAGATCTAGTAACCCAACCTAGGATATGTTACCAGATCTAGTAACCTAACCTAAGATATGTTACTAGATCTAGTAACCTAACCTAAGATATGTTACCAGATCTAGTAAACCAACCTAAATAAATGTATTCAAGAAACGAAAAAGTCGATATGTTGTTAATATGCAATTTCAATCAACACACAAATGAAGAAGAAAAATTATTGATGCAATCGATCAACTGTCAAACACATAAAACATTTTGTGTAGGTGCACCGCCAACTAAGTGAAATAATCATGAAAAAATAGACTGGATCATCGCATAAGAGGAAAAATTTTAGTTTTATTATTAAAAATGGGAAGATCATGTGATAGGTACATGGCGAAAATAAAAGATATTGAAATATTTGCGAGAACATTCAACGTCAAATTGTAGAGAAAGGACCTTTAAAAGATTCAAAACCAATAAACAAATTCAATCGAATAAAATTTGGAGATCAGGAGTAGTAAAAAAAAACGTTCCTCATTTTCAGTATGGAACTGTTCAAAACGAAAGACCTATTATACAGGGTGGGGGAATGTGAGTTTGGCAATATAGAGTGGAGGACTTATTATTGCCGTATAAACAGAGTGTAATGAAAAAAATCTAGAGTCGAAGGAAATTTTTTCAAAAAGAATGCCCAAATGGCACATTTTTCAAGCATCTCAGTTAACTCGTACTTTTCTTCAATATTATTGACTATGTCTCAATCACCTGAAGGGTTTTTTTATTGTTCGAATAATAATAAAAAAATCACTATCGTCGTCATTATAGAACTAGAGAAAACATTTTGAAAT
This sequence comes from Phaedon cochleariae, assembly GCA_918026855.4. NCBI lineage: Eukaryota > Metazoa > Arthropoda > Insecta > Coleoptera > Chrysomelidae > Phaedon > Phaedon cochleariae. The sequence continues at coordinate 1,004,002 of OU896713.1, read as the reverse complement.
GATTTTTCTCGAGGTTTTCGAATAGAACACCCTGTATATTTTTCGTCCATGTCATGTATAGAACCGTGACGTGAATATTTTTCCCTGGCTATTTTCAACCGTTTACTATTACCCAATCCTGTATATGATGTATGTAATGTAATGACACTAAAAAAAAATTGTTTTACCTGCAAAAAATGCTGCACACTCTCTAGTAACATGCCGTACATGATGGAATAGTATTTTAGTATCCAATTTTTCTGCTTATCAGAGTACTTTTACCTGTCCACAGATTAACCTGTGTTTGCACTCGCTTTTCGTGCTATCACAAAGAGTTCCGAGCGAATCAGCATTAGCTAAGAATATGGTTTTAGTTAGTGGGATCACGTCAAGTGGATTTTAGGGTTGATCAAGGGAGTTGTTAAAGAGATAAAGTCTATCGGATTAATGTCTAGCATGCGAGCTAAGGGCTTTTTCCTCGTTAATTGACAAGATCAATTATAGATTAAATTAGTAGGTTATGGTGAAACCCTCTGAGACTCGTTGTACAGGGCGATCCATAAATTTCTCCCCTCTAACTTTCTTGTTTATTTGAAAATCTCAAAGTCAGTTTATGGGATTTTTCTCAATTACCCTCAGAGTGCAGGTACTAATGAAGAACTGGACGGAAGAAATAGAAGTGAAACCCTCAAAAATGGATTGATTGTATAGATTACGTACCCTTTGACGACGTGGAAGGTCTTCCGATTTGAGTACTTGTTCTTTTCTCAGGTGGTATTTGGATGGAAACGATTTTATTGATTTACATGAAGCATTGATTCCTTGTGATTTACAGAGTATTAATATTTCCATAAAAAATCTCGTTCCTATTCATTTCTCAATTGTCTTTTCATCTCTATTTCAATAAAACATTGTGGTTTTGTTGAATGTCATATGGAACTTCTTCTAGTGCAATTAGATTCAAAATAATATTTCCAGTGGCGTCACAGTGGGTGAATTTATCGATATTCATGATGAATTTCATTGTACAGGGTGCGCCTCTTAAAATGGAACCCACCTTAACTCTTTTGTTTTCGGAGATATGAAAAAATGTTGAATAAAAAAGTTGTTTGAAACGACCAAAACTCTTATTTCGTGAAGTTGTTCCATATACAGGGTCATTCGTTTTTCCAGAAAGAACATCAACTTTGATTTTTTCAATGGAATACCCTATATATTTTCCAAAAATATATATGAGTTGCAGGAAATGTATATTTCCAAAATTTCGCATCTTTCATTCAAACTGTAACCCTTTTTTTTTCTATAGAAATCGAACGTTTTCAATTTCATAATAAACATGGAGCTCAAATAATTCATAAACATTATCTCAAAGCCCACCATGTTCAACTTACATTACATATGATATTACCTATGAAGTGAAGGTTCATAAAGCGGTATTTTGGTCAACTTTGATCATCAATAACTCAATTATTTCCAATCCGGATATGCAACTCATATATATTTTTGGAATCAGAAGAGTAAGCTCTATCGACATATCGGAAAATATATAGGGTGTTCCATTGAAAAAATCGAAGTTGATGTCCTTTCTGGAAAAACGAATGCCCCTGTATATGAAACATTTTCACGAAATAAAAGTTTGGGTCGTTTCAAACAATTTTTTCCTTCAACATTTTGTCATACCTCCGAAAACAAAAGAGTTAAGGGGGGGTTCCATTTTAAGAGGCGCACCCTGTACATCACTGGTTTTTCTGAGTTTCATATTTTTATTAGATTGAACTATTGAAATAACAACTTTTTTATCCTCTGTGTGATTTTCGTATCTAGCTTAGTTTCTGAGGAAACAATAAAAATTCGATTTCACTCCGAATTTTAATGCAGGTGTTTTCAAGACTTCCATTGAGATTACTCAATAACTCCGATTAGAATCATTCTGAAATTTTGGGGCTTCCTAGTTAGTCTCCACCCATACTGAATTTTGGCACCATGAAGGCTTATACAGGGGGGGTCGGGTTATTAAAACAATTAATACTTCCAACATCCTGTATCTCAAAAAACGAAGTAAGTAAGGGCATTAGATACATCCTGTATAAACATACAAAAATTTCAAATTTAGCTAATTTCATTTTATTTCAACAATGAATATATAATACTTTTAGGCAATATACATAATAATATACCATTAATAATAATATTCAATAAGTTTCCACATATTCCTCATCATTGTAAATATTTTCGAATATCCAGTAAGTATTGACATCACCTTTTCCCTAAAAGAAAAAAAAACATAGATACCTATAATGTATTCGAATGTTTAGATTTTCACTCAGTACTTTTAACTTGACTTTTCCTCTATTCCTCAGAATGTATTGCTCTTTGGGAAGTAACTTTTTCGTAGATTCTGAAATATGTACCATACCAAGCTAAAAAAAAGGTAGTACATAATTATATAAGACAAAAATAACAGTAGATTTTTTCCACGGCAATAACACAAAGCTGCGATATTTCTCAACTGTTCTGGATCAAACAATGAGGTACATTGTATATGTATTTAAATTTCATCGTTATAGTTTTTACCCATGATGATGATTTCACTTTAATAATGTATGTGTGGATATTATAAATGATTTAATTTTCATTTCAAAACTCCTGAGAATATTAAGTATAATTGAGCGTAAATTCTGAATGACATCAAATTTGAATGTCATATTATTTATATTGTGAAATATTGATAATTATAAATGTTGAATCCGTAGAAAAAGTATAGTGCATAACTCGCTCGGGATGCTCTTATTTCCCACTCATGGGAAATGACTATCATTATTCGGTGCTCGTCAAACAAGAACCTATAATGTGTTTTTTGTCGAATATATTATACCTCACTGGAAGACTGCATTCTTGAGGCTGTATTCACTGTATCCCCGAAAAAACAATACCTCGGAACTTTAATGCCCACAACTCCAGCCACTACTGGACCTGAATGAACTCCTAAAAAAAACTCATAAAACATCGTGTTTTTGTATCACCAGCGCAAAGTAACAGTTTATCGCTCCATTGCAGAAAATGCCATTTCCTAACACTACAGAGAAAAGTGACACTTTGCGCACCAGCGTTAAGAAAAAGAAAATTGACAATTTGATACCTATTCTGACATCTACTTTGGTACCAGATGGGACTTGTAGTTGTCTCACATGTTTCACCATGCATAGAGAGACGTTGGCGATATTTTGGGCATGTTTTTTTTGTCTTTCTGGTGCGCCAGAGACGGCCATGTAAATCTGGCCAACAGTCTCTACCTAAAACAACCAAAAGGAATTTCAAAAAAAATATCAATTATCTTTAATTTATTATATATTTTTTTTATTTGAAAATTCGTTCACATTATGTTTATGGTTCCGTTCGTGATCAGCTCAGTTTCTATCGATATTGTATAATATGCAAGATTTGCGAAATTGTACCATACACAAAAAAAAACTTCATTCATACCTTGTATACATTGAAAGTGTCCACAAGTGAGTCGAAACAGGAATAGACTGCATTCATAGTGCTCACCAGTTCCATGGCATCTTGCACTGTAGAGGAATTGAATCCAACTAATTCGCAAAACATCACTGTGACTGCATCGAACGACTAGAATGAGAACACACAGTATAACATCAAAACATCTCACTACTATTATGAAATTTGCTCTGATCCAATATTCGAGAAGTGTCCTTATATTATTTTTGTCTTCGAACGAATGTATCTGTGAGGGATGTTAAACGTATAAATAAAAGTTTAGCGGCGCAGAAGACAGTCATCAGTTGAAGACAAACAGTACCACATCAACTGAGCGATATAAAAGACGTTGAATAATTAGTGTAGTTACCTATTACAATGGAAACTAGGGTAGTGTGTTATGGACCTTGAATACATTATTCACTATTGATAAAAGTGTTTAAAATTCACTAAACTATAGGAAATCTATCTGAATTCCACGATCCAGTGTTATATGTATTTGACTGATTCTGACACTTAACGCGAAGTGTTCTTGGAAGAGTTATTAACCGTATAAACAAAAAGTTCAGCGGCGCAAAGGACAGCCAGTTGAATACAGAAAATATGGGATATAAGTTAAATAAGCTAGAGAGCACAGTGTTATGCTACGGATGAATTGTTCTACTATTGGACAGATCTAAACGATACCCTTGATTACACTAACAATAAGATGATCCACCTCCATGTGAAATGTTGAAGCTGAATTTGGCCTTGATTCTTGGTCTATACTATCGGAATCTGCACGAGTCCATCTATCTGCAAGTTGCTGAACTAAACTGCCCCACATTTGAAGTGACACAAGCGAATATTTTGTTTGTTTTCGAACCGTAATAACTTTGGATGGGATCAAGCGATTTTTGTTTTTTTTTTTGGGATTCGGATTGCTCAGTCAATTGAGTATTTTCTAAGGTTTCTCCACCTTTCTGGAATCATGACCTACACGATGATATCTGAAAGAGAAAGGTTTGAGGTCGCCCCGTTAGTATAGGATAATTTCTTCAATTTTTTTCTGACTGCAAAAACATGAAGCCTGAAGTGTTTTCTCGAAATGGTTTCAAATTCATCAAGATCCATACAGGATGTTTTTGAGCAGGAAAATCACTAACTTCGATATGCTGAAGGCTTTTGAATGAAAATATCACTCATAGATACCGCCACCTACTGAAATGAATTACTGGCTTCATTTCTCTCACAAGGATGGTTCATCTCGTTAGTGTTAATAATCGAGGATGGAATTTACCTCGCAAGTACTGAGAGGGCTTTGACCGGCCCTCAGACGGTCCGCCACTGCTCTCGGCATCATCGAATAGAGCAAATCATCCCCTCGACGTTTCCAAGTGTTCAACAGGCTGTAATTGTTTTCCAGTTCGCTGGCCCTCTGTTCGGCTTTATCGAAGATCAGCTGTAACCTTGAGAGATGAGGAGATTAATGGGGATTAGTGATTGATTCGCTTTTGTTAGGGAAAAGAACGGGGAAGTCCATTGACGCAGTTTCAGGGCGGACTTTGGCTTGGTTTTTAAATGGGTTTGCATATACCAGCTCGTTGAAAAATGTAAAATTGTATATGTATTTATATAATTACTTCCAAAATAGTTATTTTTCTGCAAATTACATTAAAAGTAGCGTTTTAATGACACCTAACAGGCAGAAATGGTGTAGGCACCGCACAAGATTTAATGCCGCTGGCTTTTCTGTCATGTGAAACATATATTTTTTTCTCCAAATTCGTTCCAATTTCACGCCAAATAAATCCGTCATTTTGTCTTCACCCAAAGTTATTGTCAATTTTGATAACCATATTTGATTGAAATTATTACTTGGAAGGTAGTACGTCGTTGCATATAGAAACAAACTATATTTCTGTCTAGGCAGTAAAAATATGTCATTTATGCCTGTTAACTGCCATTGAGAAACCACTTTTAATATTATTTGGAAAACAAATGTAACTTATCAATAATTAATAATGGAATTGAATCTTGAATCAAATAAGAATTTTTCAAATCACTAGGTATGCATTGAACAATAATCCAGCTCTCCTTTTTACCATGTTTTTCTGGCGTAATTGTTGATGTTCTTCAGAATATTTTAGGATTTAAGTCAACGTTTGTGGCATGAACACACCCACAATAATTTTCCTAGTTTTTGCTATACCTACCTGTATTAGAAAAATGTTGGTCAACCGTTTTCATTTATATGCTAAGAGCTTCAACCAAGGCGAGGTACCATTTTAACAATCTCAGCCAGAATCAGATGAGTAAAAACATTGTCTGCTAAATATATAGATACAAATCTAGTTAGTATCTGGTCTGCTCAAACAATGAGAGAAATCACCTACAGGTTTCTGTGGCCGATACAGTAGTGCCGCCATACGGTCAACTCGAGGAAACACTTATTCCAATTACTCTCCTGTCAAACCTACATAACCTTGAAAATCGTAAACGAGTTGAGCAGCTCTCAGCAGTCGCGGCCGTCGGCGTATAGTTTGTTCAGTGAGTTTGAGTTCAGTATCACGAAATGGCTGCTACAGACACTACAATAGTACCCAATTTCGTAACGTTCAACACCTAAATTGAATGAGGTAGAATCAGTCGTAGTATCGATTATTAGCTTTTGATCAGGGCTCTGTTATCTTACTCTGGTAATGAGTCTTAACACTCAATATCAAAAGTATCTACTTATGTCGTGAAGAAATATCATCACTTGGAAATCCATGAATTGAGACGGTTTCGCATTTTCTGGTAGGCACAATTATTGAGAGACAGGGTTTGTACCGAATAATCAATCAGAATAAAACTACTATAATACTGGGAGAACTTCCCAAAACTATATCTATAAACGAAAGGAACATTAGAACAATGATAATTGAAAAAGAAAATTTTTTTTAAGAAAACATACCAAACAAGTCATGATGGCACGACAGCTCTTGACAATACATAACCACAAATTTTGACAATTTTTTACAAAAAAGCGAAGATCATATCGTCCGATACGGTAACATCCTCTGGTGGTCATACACTCAACTGAGCATAGAGCAGACCAGTAGTTATAGCTCACTAGATTTTTTCTCCACATTTAGCAGACAATGAGTAAAAATATTCGTTTATATGTCACATGTCATTTTGGGTTATAGTAGCAAATCACCTGGAGCTGTTTTGCCATCCTGCCAAAACCATCTCCTTGCTAAGACCGTGAGGATTCAGATCGTTCAAATACAGGCCTTGGTCCGGTAGTTCGGTTATGTCATTCACCCTAAAAACCAGTAAATATATACAGGGACGAAACTCAGAAACGAGTGTGCAGGTGAAAGTAATACCAAGAGTTCTGATCAAAATGTCGGTTGCTCTCTGAGATATTCACACACAAAAAAGCAGGGGTTTACCTATAGCCATCCAGCCCACCTACAACAGTCACCTGTCAGTCAAATGTGAAATGAGAGCGGGTTGGGGGGGTTCAGACCGCCTTAAATATTTCGTGTTTATCAGAAATCTAGTCCGAAATAGTGTCGATATGGCAGATTTTAATTGACAGGAATATTGTGATTGATATACTGACTTATGGTGCAGTACCTACATATTTTTGGGAGTGTATCGAAAATGTGCGGTAAATCGTCCTATCGTTGTCGATATGTTTTTTTTGCGTATTATACAAGAAAATCTTCTCTTCCCATACCACCTGAGAAAAGAAGTCCTCGAGCTGGAAGATATCTTTCACATCGTCAAAAGAGACGAAATCTTTAATTCGAGAAATAGATTCAGAAAAACCCACATCCATTCAACCAACCAGCGATGGTTTCCAATGAATATTTGTTGAGGAGAATTTATTCTCCGTTTGAAACATTGCATTGAGTGTGATGGTATTCATCAGCATTCGAACAGTTTCTTTGACTTGTATGTGTGTGTGTGGTGTGTTGTGTTTTGATATGGAAAAATTCAATATATGTTTTCTATTTTCGAAAGTGACTGAAACCATGAGTCACTTCTATCCCCACCAGCTTAGCTGTCATCAGTCCCAAGTCTGATAGGGGGTAGGAGATATGCGATGTTGTCCCAATATAGACAGGTATTTTAGTTCTCATTTTTTTTCTCGAATTTTGCTTTGATCCAAAATAATCTCAACATCATTCGGTGGTGTCTAGGCACTCACTTATTCCTTGCATTCTTATATAGATCACCCACTATAAAAATCCTTTTAAGACGTTCACTTTCGAGTGCGAATATCTCCGAAAAAAAACGACTTAGGAACATTGCTATATTTTATATGAATTTTGACCTCATACTTATTGAGAAAACTGAATTAATACAAACACTGGACTGCAGAGGAAAATGATCCCGTTGATATCCTTCAGATACAACATCTGGCCCTTCAACAGGATATTCCTCAAGCCGGGTTGGCTGTCTCTTCTGCTCGTATAAGGGGAAATGCTTTTTCCGTCGATTTCGATGTCTCTGTTGCCGCCATTGCTCAAATCGTCCCCCAAACAATCGCAATCCGCTTTCTCCTCGTTTTTTCCTGTTTCGTCCGCTCTGGACTTCATCAGTTCCACTCTGAGCACTTCGATTTCGAACATCACAGATTTCAAATAGAATGCCTAGAAATGTTCGTGTTGCAATCGAAATACGCTTTGAGCGTTGAGTTTTGCTTTGAAGATAATGGAAAATGGCCAACTCGGACGTGACTTTCACTACATGTCGTCTATACCCCGAATTAAAACACCATTTGCCTAAAATTTGAAAGTTTCATTGAGAGCCCCGATTATTCGAACCATTTCAAGAATTGAACTTTATATGAACGTGTATCTCGTAAGATACAGAGGGTGAAAATATGCATAGATACTTTTTTGTACACCCTGTATCTTTTCCTAATGGCAAAACTCAGTCTGCTATGTGACTCAATCGGTAACAAAATTCCAAAATGTTACATACGGTGGTTATCCAGTAATGGATGTCCTGAATTGAGTACTCAGACATCAAAATTTGAGATCTGGTTCTTGTTTTTTCTATAACGTAACGTTCTATCGAGTATCAACAAGAGGAACTTTTTTTGTACATAATTGAATAGCCTTTCATAGCATTGTACGAACTTTGAAAATTTTCCGTCGTGCTCACTTTTGAGTAAAATATAAACAATTATATTCCCGTAACGGTGAGACTGGTAAAGGAAATGAAAATTTGTGTACATCATAAAATGCAGCTTGATGCATAAAAGACGTGAACCAAATTTCATGAAGATGTATACAGGGTGTTTCACAGATTAAGGGAAATATTTCAATGGTACATAGGGGTCACCAAGGTGGTTCTGAAAATACCATTTTGATAGGTCTTAGAGTCTTCATAACGGAGATACAGGGCGATGTATCGATTTCGAATAATTATTCATTCGTCTATAAGTATTGAACTACCCAGTATATTTTTCTGAAATTTGGTATGGAGCTTATACTTGGGACGTTGAATTCATTCACCTATCGAGCGGAGTAAAAATCCAGGTTCGGCTTCAGGAAAAATTTACATTTATTCGAAATATCAAAATAACACACTGTATGTAATAATTCACAGAGTTTATCAAAGGTATCGTGAAGAGGAGGAAAAACTGAACTGGATTTGATGCTTTTTGTTTTCCCGCCACCAATTCTCATCGTAACAATCATAAACAGGAAGCTAAAAGTATGTCAATTCCAAAAGTATTAAAATTATGAAACCACTTTCAATTATGATTAATTGATATATTCTTGTTGAATGATCGTTCGAAAGAACTTACTGAGTCTCACAGTCTTTATAACTGAGATACAGGGGTGAATTAGCGGTTTCGAATAATTATTCACTCGTCCATAAGTATTAAACTACCCATCGCAGTAATAAATTCTCAGATTTGGTATTGAGCTTACTTGGGACGATGGATTTATTGACCTATCAGGCAGAATGGAAATACAGGTTCAGCTTCAGGAAAAGTCTCATAGTCTTTATAACAGAGATACAGGGTGAATTATCGAATTATAATTATTTGGTATTATTTCCATTCCGCCTGATAGATTAATGAATCCATCGTCCCAAGTAAGCTACATACCAAATTTGAGAAAATGTTACTGGGTAGTTTTATTCTTATGGACGAGTGAATAATTATTCAAAACCGATAATTCACCCTGTATCTCCGTTTTAAAAACTGTGAGACTTAGTAAGTTCTTTCGAGTGATTTTCTGACAAAAATATATCAAATAATCATAATTGAAAGTGGTTTCATAATTTCAATACTATTCAAATTGACATACTATCAGCTTTCTGTTTATGATTGTTACGATGAGAATTGGTGGCGGGAAAACAAAAAGCATCAAATCCAGTTCAGTTTTTCCTCTTCCTCACTATTCCTTCGATGAACTCTGTCAATTATTACATACAGTGTGTTATTTTAATATTTCGAATAAATGTAAATTTTTCGTGAAGCCGAACCTGGATTTTCACTTCGTCCGATAGGTGAATGAATTCAACGTCCCAAGTGTAAGCTCCATACCAAATTTCGGAAAAATATACTGGGTAGGTCAATACATATAGACGAATGAATAATTATTCGAAATCGATAAATCGCCCTGTATCTCCGTTATGAAGACTCTAAGACCTATCGAATATGGTATTTTCAGATCCACCTTGGTGACCCCTACCTACCATTGAAATATTTCCTTTTACCTGTGAAACACCCTGTATAATATTGTCTCAGTTATTATGAAGAAACTGAATATTTTTCTAAACTTCATCAGCCTGTATCTCAAAAGTTAATACTTTTAGGACATATGTTCATATAGTGTTTTCTTCTTAAAATGAGTCAAAGAACCTCAAATATTAGCATGTATTCAAGGAACACCCTGTATAGATATATTCAAGATGGGTAGAAATAATCATCAGTTCCACCAATCTTGGATATATTGAAAAATTATTGAATTTGTACTTATCTTCGGACATTTTGGGAACGAATCTGGTCCCGTTCTCAACTTAGAAATACAAAATATTTCTCTTCGAAAATTCTGTTCCTATAAAAATGTATAAATTTGAACTTGTAGTGAAAGTTACGTGACCCCAACCGAGTATATAGGCATTTTTTTATGCTCTTCAATACAAAACTAAACGCCTAAGTTGAATAATTTCAAAATGAATTATTATCAAAAGTTTTTCCCATATAACGCAATTCACTATAAGTAACCCACCACCTATCATCATGGAGAAAAAAAAATCATATTGAAGTTGTGTGGCTGTGCCTGAATTTTGACACACAAACTTTTGTAAGAAGTTTGCATCATAGATTTTTTTTTCGATGTTCTATGAAGAAATACTGATAGGTATGTTGTTGTGTTCTCTTGACATCCGGAAAATCGTCTACATTTTCCTCACGTTTTTCCAACTGAAGCAAATCCCTTTGGGCCGCCTCAATTTGAAATACGTCGTCACATATTTCCCCAGCAGTTTTTCCTTGCCCCCTGCCACCTCCACCAATTTCCCCCCACATCCAACGATAGTCATTACAGGGTTGAAAAGTACAGCAAAGGGGAACAGCTCAAACAGCAAATCGCATGAAAAAGGTGCCAGATGGCGATCTATGCTCGCCGCTTCATTCTGTCTGGAAGCCATCTGCAAAATATTCATCATCACCACGCTGTGCGGAAATGTCCACTTTTCTGCACTACTTTCAGCGTTGAAAGAGTCACTTTTCCGCAACAGTGCGGAAAAAACTGTCAACGCTGAAATGGAATGAGTGCGGAAAAGAGGAATTTGGGTTTTTTCCGCACGCTGGTAGAAAAAATAGTGTACCTTACACGTGCGTAAAGTAAATTTTCCGCGATTTCAGATCGCTGAACTTTCCGCACTTGTTAGGTATACTTCTATTTTTCTACGGCTGTAACACAAAATTGCTTTTGTTTTATCACTCTGTTCGACAAATCAATTTCATTTCCGTATCTGATATCACAATGATTCATTTCACAAAATCTCATCTCTCATGCAATGTTGAATTTCTGATAGATGAGCATTACGTAAGAGAAAATCAAATGGTTACATGCCGAAGAAATCAAAAAATTCTTTTTTTCGGTGACGGGAAAAAAGTGAGTACTTTTTTCCCGGATATACAGGGTGAGTCATGAGGAACTGTACATGCTCCTACTACGAATAGAGGCATCTGAGGGGAATACCAAATGACCATCAGAAAGTGTCTCCGCCTCTTCTAAAATAATCTATAGGGTGCATGATTAATGAGATATGGCAAAAACTTCTTTCAATCATAACTTTCCAACAGTTCTTTCGATTTCTTTCATTTTTTCATGGATTATCATGCTGTCACTCAGCAATCAACTGACGTATTCAGAATCGTGAAAATCAAGGACCGGTCTTGAGAAATTCTGCCAATTTGGTCCATATAAAAAATTTCACCCTGTATGAGGTTTTAGTAAACTGTGATATGGAATTTCTGAAGTTGATGAACAGGCAACTAAAATGAAGCATTTCAAATTTTCCTCACAATTTCATTGAATTTATTAAAAAATGATTAATTTAAACTACACACGAAACTTGGGCAATAAATGTATTAATTTGAAAATTAATACTTCGCAACGCATGAATTTCACGAATGAAAGTAGGGATAATATCATTCTCAATTCTTCAGCTCAACAATAATCAACATTCTTCTATTTCCAGGGTTGGATTCAGTAATTTTTTAGTAGAGAGTAATAATCACCAAAAATTACACCCTGTATATGGTTTTAGTAACCTGTGATATGGAATTGTCAAAGTTGATGAACTGGCAACCAAAATTAAGTATTTCAAATTTTCCTCAGAGTTTCACAGAATTTCTTAGAGTACGATCAATTTTCACTACACGTGAAACTTTCGCAACAAATGTATTAATTTGAAAATGAATACTTCGCACCCCTAGAATTTCACGAATAGAAGCAAGAATAACATCATTTTCTATTCTTCAGTTCACTGAAAATCAACATTCATCTATATCCAGGGTTGGATTCAGTAAATTTTTGGTACATGGTAATAGTCACCAAAAATTGCACCCTGTATATGATTTTAATAAACTGTGACATGAAATGTTCGGAGTTGACAAACAAGAATCAGGAATAATTTTACCCTTACTTTTATTCGTGAAATTCATGCATTGCGAAGTATTAATTTTGAAATTAATACATTTGTTGCCCAAGTTTCGTGTGTAGTTTAAATTAATCATTTTCTAAGAAATTCAATGAAATTGTGAGGAAAATTTGAAATACTTCATTTTGGTTGCCTGTTCATCAACTTTATAAATTCCATATCACAGTTTACTAAAACCTCGTACAGAGTGAAATTTTTTATATGAACCAAATTGGCAGAATTTCTCAAGACCGGTCCTGGATTTTCACGATTCTGAATACGTCAGTTGATTGCCGAGTGACAGCATAATAATCCATGAAAAAATGAAAAGAATCGAAAGAACTGTTGGAAAGTTATGATTGAAAGATGTTTTGGCCATATCCCTTAAATCACCCTATAGATCATTTTAGAAGAGGCGGAGACACTTTCTGATGGTCACTTGGTATTCCCCCCAGCTGCCTCTATTCGTAGTTGGAGCATGTACAGTTCCTCATGAATCACCCTGTCTATATCCTTCCTTCTGTCACAGTAAAAAACAGTGTATTATACACGGGAAAAATATTAAATTTTAGCTCACGGTTTTTTGTCTCCCGACGCGTAGCGAGCTAAAATCCCTTGTATAATAAATAACTATTTCTACGGCTATAACACAAATTGCTCTTGTTTTACTGTGTTCGATACATCAATGAGGTACTTGGTATGTCATTCATTTTATTTCCGTATCTGATATCACAATGACTCCATTGTGTTATTATTTTAAAAAAAACTTATCTCCCATGGAATATCAAATTTCAAGCAATGACAGCTCTGTCTGATAGATGAACATTACTTGATAGGAAATCAGATGGCTACAAGACGAAGAAATCGAAAATACGGATGTTATCTATTATAGCCGTAGAAAAATTATAGTGTATAACTTGCACGGAATACTAATTTCCTACTCGAATGATTATAGCATTTGCCTATGGCTCATGCTGAAAACTTCATTCTCGTAGGAAACCACCATCATTCCGTGCTCGTTGAACAATATACTATTGTTAGCTGTTATAGCCGTTAAAAAAGTATAGTTATCGGTATACTCGTTATCACATGACGGAAATATGCCCGGAATAATAGGAGCAAATAAAACGCTGTGTCGATTTGGCTCAGATTTAATTTTTATCTAGTTATCATATCGCGAAATCGAGTGCAAATTTTCGCTCAGGAAAGTGCATTTTCAAATCATTTCGCTCAGGATAGTGATTGCCACAGGTGCCGTTCGATGAACGGGACATACACTCAGTTCCAAAAAAAGTGACGCACTTGATATTTGACCTATCTTCTTAAGAAAAAAAAACAAAAAATTGTAGGCCGATTTTTATTTTTTTATTATTATTTGGTAGGTAATGCATCTGTCTTTAAAAAAAAATAATGAGGTGACTATGTTTTCTAAGCCTCCTTGATGGTGGTGGAATAACTTGAACCATGATTTATTCTTAATTTTTGACTCACCCTGTGTGTTAATTGAGTAATGGTATACAAAGTGCTTACACCCTATACGAAAGAGGCTTCTTTCGCGAGCAGTTCGTTTTTTGATTCATTGATTTATCTCTAACATTTTCCGAATTACAGCTTTTTTGCTGATACCTTACGCTTATCCCACAAATCAAATTTATTGAAGGATCAGAGTACTAAGCGATTTTTTTTTTAAATCGAATTAAATGGTGGATGATGCTCCACCACCAAAATATCAAATGTTCCGTCTCCAAAATGTCAAATAATGTAGGTTAGTCTTTAATTCTCCGAATAACAGTTTACAATGCGTTTTATATCCAGAGACATGACAGTGTCTTGCACCAAATACGCGTATTAATAGTTACACCCAAAGAAATGGATGATTCTGACCCACTTCAAAATGTCGAATTAAATTAATTGAAACTTTGCACACTCATCAAGAGCCGATAACTATAGTATAAAATGATGTTTCCGGGAAAGGAGTCGGATATAGTTTGTCCTTCGATCATATACAATATACAATGTTGTTCGGAGAATTTTTCCAACTATAATTCATTTTTTTCAAGTTTCAGACAGCATCATTCGTATGTCGGGTTCGTTTTGAGACCCTCTGAATATACGACTATACGTTAATTGAATACTAATGAGAACTGAGCTAATTAGGTGGATTATTATTACACTCAATTGTCAAAACACGCTCCCGAAAAGGGATGTTCGTCATCAAGGTAAGTAATTATCTTTTCCAAATAACAAGCTGTGCCCTTGTACAGGAAAATTAATTAGGATTACATATTATTATTATATGTTTTGAAAACAAACCTCGATTACGTCGAGGTGGCCATACTTACGTATTGAGAATTGTCGAAATTCAATCGCAATTTCACAATAGTAGCATTTTTTCCATTGCTCAGATGATTCTGAGTTGACACCACCGTAGTCTCCAACTTCAAATTGAAAAACTCATTGGCAATTTCATCGAGCTGTCCTAAAACCCCAAATAAACGAACCAATAACATCGCATTGTGTCGAAAAAAAAAATCTACAAATGACAGGGTTAGCGTTAGCGCATTGACAGATTCAGATTCCTTGTGAAAAAGTGCCTCAAGAATGTCCCAGTCAGAAACGTCTAGGTCTTTTGGTTTTCGCTTGAAAAAATAAAGACTCAAATTGTATCTCTTATAACAACTGATATCTCCAGGGTTGGGCTCGAAAAACGGACACCCTGAATAAGATTTTTGTATTTGAACTTTATGGTCCTCAATGGAGCAAACATTCAAAAAATCCATTATTTCTGAATGTTTAACAATAATAAAGGCCTTTTAAGCCAGTTTAACACTATCTTTCATATTAAGCTAAGCATATTACTACTTTAGAACTATATTTTTAGACGTTTGTAGAACAAATTTTGTTTGCAACTCGTGCGCAAAATCCTTTGGTCTACTCGACTATTTTTTAACTTAATCAGTTCTCGATCACCAAAGTAGCATTTTGCGCACTAGTTACAAAAATAACTACATTACCCATCACGTAATATGTGAGTCCTTGTCTCAAACTTCTATAAACCAAGACACAACCGTTGATATCGACCTCTGCTAGGTACATAGAAGGACTCTGCATTTTTGGATAGGAAATTCTGAACCGAGAATGGATATTGTCCACGCTGTCCAAAAAATCGGTGAAATACCTTCCTGTTGCTTTGATAGTAGCGTCATACCTGTACATAAGCAGAAAGCAAAACAGAAAACAGATAAAAGTCAATTGCACTGAAGGGGACGAAAGTAATATAAGCAGAGACATTAGAATTCAATATTAAAATCCACAGCATAACATATTTCTAGAAGGTATTTTCAAGCTATTTTTCAAACACTGATAAAACGCTGCTATAATATAGTTCTGAAAACACTTATACAATGTTTTGATGGAATGCCTACACAACTAGATATAAGTTTTTGTATCACAGTTCGTGAGACAGGGTTCATAAGCGCTTTATACTCGGCTATATAGTACCACTATAAAATTATTTTTTAGAAAGTCATAAGAGTATTCATACAGCCTTTATAAAACCTTAAAGTTAATAGAATGAATTTGCAGTGGTATATCACATAGAACTATGTGAAAATTTAATTTTTTTTGACAGAACAAATTCTACAGCTGGGAACTAGTTACTGTTGCCTACAACTCTCTGATGGATTTCTAACACCAATGTTGATTGCACGTTGTATTTATTCAATTGATTTTCTTCGAAGAGACTGTCAAGGGTATTTGAAAAGTATTAATTCCATCTACACCTACCTGCGACAAATAGTTTTCTTTTTCCACAGAGATGTTTGATCGTCTGTCAAGAAATGTTACTCTTGCGGAATTCTAGATACGTTTTTTTTAACTATTAATTTTTTTTACAGAACAAATTCTACATCTGGATCTATGTTGCGAACACGAAATTCTAGCGCGAAATTAAAAAAAATAACAAATATTTGATCGTATAATCCCGGGAGTTTCAGGTACCTATTCATTTATACGATGCATAGATTTCGTCAGGATTTATGTCTTACCCGTAGTTGCTGAAGAATCTGACGAAACATCTTCCGAAGAAAATCATGAAGCTTTCATAAGATTTGGATGTGATGGTGGCCAAAGAAGTGGCCAGCGATCCCATGATGTGATCGGAGTACACCTGGTGGGTGTTGAAAACGATGTGTTTGCACTCTGAGAGGATGAGAGTGCGTTGCCATACTTCTTCTCCGTACTCCAGCTACGGAAATTGTTACTCTTTTTTCTGACATGTGCGCAAAGTGTTACTTTTTCGCATGCAAATACAGTTAGACGAACGACGTAAATATTAGGTTTACATGGCTTTTTGTCGACAGGCCCAGTCAGCACATTCTTTAGTTGCTAACCTTTAAATATGTCAAGCAAAACTGTACTAAAACTTGTTCATCTATATATAGGACGAAAGCTTAAGAATTCGATGCCAATGGTAGTATTCCAAAGAATTTATAACCTTCAAAAGTTCAAAAATTCCAATACCTACCTCTTCTCCCTAGGACGCATGATGATCTCGAACATTATAGGGACTCACTTGCGAGTGCTCCAAGAGATAAGAAAAATAAAATGATGAATAATGGAAGATTGCAGTGAAAGCGAGTTTATAATTGTGGCTGACACAATAATTATTGCCTGAAAATTCAAAGTCTAGTAACGAAACCGATAGATTTGTTCACAAAATAGTTATGATGAAGATATCATTTTGGTATATTTGTCACAAAAATAAGAAATTGTTAAATCCCGAAAAATGTGGCAGTAAATTTTAAAGTTTTACCAACTTTAGATGTGTACGTGCTATTGTTTTTTAAACAAATTTATCAATTATAAGTATAGGTGAGAAGTCTGTTTTGACCCCCAAGACCAAAATTAATGAAATCGACCCATAAATGAATAAGTTATCTTCCGAAAACAAAATACGTTTTCTCTTGATGGATCACATTGACAAGATCAATTAAACTTTAATCAAGGAAAAAACAACGACTTTCGTAACTTTCATTTCAATCGGAACTTCTCGAAGTTCAGTGAAACCAGTTTAATTCATCTGTTCCCCAACAAAAATATAACTTTTGTTTCTTTCCATTCTTGGAGATACGCCAAATAATTATAGGGAAGTAATCTGATACAGAACAGTTCCCTGAATTCAATCAACGGAGAGGGTTGTGAACGTCCTTGCACGTTCTCTATTGCTTAGCCGAATTAATTGATTTGACTATTTCATTACTTTTGAAGATAAACAGTAAAAGAGGGGTTGTTTCCAAAACTGAAGAGATAAAATATAAAGTTGGTAATAAAGAAAATACGAAAAAAAATTAAGAATGGTAAAAAATATTTCGGAAGATATCGTGTGCATTTGAAAATTTGCCTGGAAATTTTGTAAATTATGAATCATAGCCAAACACGAACATTTGCTTTAGGTTAAATCAAAAGCACCGGAAGTCAATGACTTTGGTAACTTTGCCGAAAGTTCAATGATAGTATGACAATTGTATTCTAAGTGAAATTGAACAATTCTTTGAAAATTTCTGATTGTGTCCAAAACATTTAATTTTTTCATGAGATTGTTTTTGATGGCTTCAATCTGATGGGAAACAGGTTGTATACTGCCATCTCATCTTGATAGATTATTTTCTGTAAAATCATCATATTGTTTGCAGAAAAAAAAATTACTCTACCTACTCACTGTATTTCCGATATCAGTGTGATATTGATTAAAATATTTCGTTCCTACAACTCTTCATACCTATATATATGCGTCCTGTAGATATAGTAACTTAAAAAAATACATATTTGGGTTGGAGCCAAGAATTCTTTTTTCTCTATCACAGATCTGTACCACAGTCCGTATATACAAGTTTGACCACACTCGTATCTTGAGAGAATGAACGAAAAAAAAGTACCAATTTTTTAAAATGTACTACTCAAAAAACAACCTCTATTCCGTAAATCTATGGATATATATGGTCTATGAATTGATTGAGTTTAATTTCAAATTTTACTTGGAGCATATATATATCCACGAACATAACAGGGATTCCCTTCAGAAAGATTAAAAAATACACCTACATTAATGTAATAGTGTTAATTTAATTATATTTACCTGGACAAAGTGCTGGATACTCTCCAATAACATTCCATACATTTTTTGAATTTTCAAACCTTCCAGCCACTCACTTTCTTTCACCTATATACACTTGTTGATTATCATCCGAAAGCAACCTAGCAATATGCGTACGTGCCTATGCCAGAATATCTCTGGACCTCTGTCTGGTCTATCTGGATTCTGGATAA
Source organism: Phaedon cochleariae (assembly GCA_918026855.4). Classification (NCBI taxonomy): domain Eukaryota; kingdom Metazoa; phylum Arthropoda; class Insecta; order Coleoptera; family Chrysomelidae; genus Phaedon; species Phaedon cochleariae. The sequence goes on along the minus strand of OU896713.1, from coordinate 985,051 downwards.
ACACTCTCGCGCGATGCTCGGCGGAGATAGAACAAGCAACAGGTCTTCAAGATTAGGCCAACGCGAAACACATTATAGAGCGAGTAAGACTACCTACATACGCAGGCATTCGATCAAGTTGGCTCTGGCAGTTCATCAATAAAAGAAGAAGATTGCGATTTTGGTAGCCCCTTACGTCTCAACACCTCGCAGAATGCATCGATTTCCCAATATCATTGAATTTTAATGAAACTCTATATGGAATCTGCCTTTACATTATTACATTGTTACATCAAACTTTCAACTTTGCGTGTAGGTAACCGTTTGGAAAGTTTTTCCCGCTGATTTTTCAAGATCAAACGGAAAAAGTTATGTGACTTTGTTCGATTTCTTGAATGCACGTTGAATATTGAGACTGCATTATCATTTAGCGGGGTCAGGTAGCCACGTGGTAGAAGAGATAGTATTCTAATCGCGTTGGCTTGCTGGTCGTGATGGGTTCGAACCAAATGACTGCAGATTTTTTTCTGATGGCCAAAGAAAGTATATTAAATCACACGTTATATAAATGCGCATGTACAAGGTGTTTCAGAGTTGGAGTGGCAAAAGAGCCTAAGGGAGAATTTCTCTCAAAGAAATATGAAAAAAATGATGATATCGGTCCGTATAGATTTTAGAGAGGGTATTGAGTTTTGTTCCTTTTTTGTTCTCATAAATATTATTTTCCCTATGGAGTTTAGAGATATGCCAAAAGGTATATTATTATGGTATTATCAGTTTTTCTCGAAAACGAAGCAAGAGGGAGAAACGTTGTATTTTCAGTGGGTTATTTATCTGAATATATAAAGAGAATCCGATAAATAAACATACAGGGTGACTTTGACTTGAACGACATTTTCAAGATATTGTTAAAAAACTTTTTTTTACTTGGACTCCCTGTATCTCGCAAACGAAACATTTTCGGACCCTTCATATGAAACTTTTCCTCATATTTGGTTATAAGGAATCTCCTCTAGGCTTTTGTCACCACAAACTCTCTGAAACACCCTGTACGTATTATAAAAGATAAGGCGGCTCTGTCATTCCTCGCACAAGTATCTTGAAGACTTCTGAGGGTTGCTCGTAACGAGGCAGCAGAATGAGGGATAGAACAATTTTAGAACAATTCTTAGAAATTCAATTTTATGAACGTTCATGCATGAATTTGAGTTTGTACTTACCAGTGGAAATTCGAAATTTAGGAACTTTCTCTATTTCGTAGTTGGTTACTCTGTTCTTGCCGGATAGCCTAAAGCCCAAGCAGCAATGAGTTCTGTCATTTCTATGGTTCTGATGTTTCTGTCGTTCTGTGGATAACCGTGAATCGTGATTGACAATAGTTGACATTGACATGACAACTGACAATTTAAAATTTGAAATTTTGTATTCTGGATTCTGGACACTTCTGGATTTGGAGATATTTTTGGATTTGTCATGATATGATAAAAATAATTGTAACAAAAACAGAACCCGAAACTGCGCGTTTTCATTTTGATTTAACAAAACTATGTAAAACCCCTTTCCATTTTTACTCCAAAACACCAAGTCAGCCCAGATGTCGTCCATTCTGAAAAATATCACAATGGCTGCACTAGAACCATCCCTATTGCGAAGCAAATTTAGGGGAAGTCTACTCGGAGCCCTAATTGGAGACTGTACGGGATCCCCATACGAGGGCGAAACTATCACCGCTGGTGAAAAAATTATAATTCAAAGATATTTTGATAAACTGGAGGAACCAAACTTAAACTTAAAAAGTGAGTAGCATCAGCACTTTTCACAACATAGAAATGTAACTATTGTGATATTTCAGCTCCATTCAGAGCATACACCGACGACACAGCAATGACAAAGTCCGTAGCGAAATTCCTCATAGATAAACCAGAGCCTGACTATGGTTTCCTGGCAAGATTATTTGTGAATGATTATTTCAAAGAACCCAGGCGTGGGTATGGACAAAATGTTGTAGATGTTTTCCACAAACTGAAAACTAGCAAGTTCGAGGATGTCTTCAAACCAGCAGCAGAACAATTCATGGGTAAGTTGAAACCACAAAAGTTAGGTTAGATTACCAAAACAACATTTGCTGCATGCATTAGGTTCTGGTTCATATGGAAATGGGGGTGCCATGCGTATTGCCCCTATAGGCCTCTATTATCACAACAACTACAAAATCATGATCAAAGTTGCTACACAGTCCACAAAAATCACACATACACATTTATTGGGAATAAATGGGGCACTTTTGCAATGTATGGCAGTTCAGCAAGCTTTAATGTTGGATCCACAGAAGAAACTAGATCCTAGACACTTTTGCTTGGAATTGTATCTCAAGATGAAGGAAGTGGAGAAAACTGAAGAAGATGGGGAAGATGAGTGAGTGAATGAAATTTTCATTCAGTGATATTTTTAATGGTAGAGAATTATCTGTTTTCAGGTCTGATTTCACTAGCAGAGCTTATCAAGAGAAATTGAAAGTAGTAGAACGCTTGTTAGGTAAACCACATGATGATAATTTGGATGATGAAGTTATCAGGAATCTGGGTCATGGCATAAGTGCTTATGAATCAGTTCCAACAGCAATTTACTGCTTTCTGAAAACACAAAATGAGTCCTGTGGAATAATGGTAAGTTGTGTGATATTTTCAGGGTATATACACTTTATTAAATTGAACCCCATTTATATTATTCATTTCATTTCTTGTCAAAGGCTTTGGAGATAAATTCCCTATTCATTGATGAAACTACAGAGTATATCCTATTATGAGAAAGATTTCTGATAGTTAAAGCAGGTGATTGCTTCTTTAATGAAAAAAAAAATTAATTAACAGCTTTCCTAAACTGGATACCTATCTATCTACCTAAATAATAGTTCCCACCAATTAAGTGCAAGGTGTGGAAATTTATAAAGCAGTGAATATGTATAGTTTTGAACTAACTAATAATTTTTGACATAGTGGGCATATATGTAAAAGATATCTGTCAGGTTTCCATTGAAAGAAATGATGCCAGCTGTTCAAAACATTTGTTAGGATTCATTATCATGTTTCTTGACTCTTTTATTTTGATTTTCTCAGTCAGCCCCAAATGCACCTCATTATTGTTTGTTTGGTGGGAGGGGAACAAAATTGAAAAATATTAATGATACATTTTTTTGGGCTCTAGACTGACAACCTGCTGAGACGTACTATCCAGTATGCTATAACACTAGGTGGTGATACAGATACTATAGCGAGTATGGCCGGTGCTATTGCAGGGGCGTATTTGGGAGAGGATGCTGTCAATTCCAGTATAGCCAAACACTGTGAATCATACAAGGAAATTGCAGAGTTGGCTGATAATTTGTTTGAAGCTAGAGGTGGCTCACTAGTTAGTGAGTGAAGATATCTTACATCTGACAATTTATTTCTTATATTATTATTCCATATTGCCAGTTAGAAAGCATGGCATGCATCACCAAATGTAAAGTAACAACAATATTAATTCTCACTATTTGAGAAAACTTACAAACATTGTCCTTGTGATTTGAGAGCTTATAACCTTCCTAAATTTTTATTGTTGTTTCATTTCATTGAAGAATTTTTATCCATTACTTCATTTATATGGAAATTCTTTGTTGTTTCAGAGTGATATTTATGTAAATATATATTGTTAGACAATCTATACTTGTTATTTCTAAGTTGAATAATGTTATAGAAAAAGTAGTTCCGGTATAGTTTGTATATCAACCAAATATTTTGAAACTGATGCTTTTGATTAGCTTGTTGAATTTAAATGAGAAATCCACATTCACTCTTATTATGAATAGTTTGTCATGTCCCTTCATCAAATTATTGAACCAATACACAGATCACCGATACAACACCCAACACTTGATTATTAGAACCATATTAGATTATGATTATTAGAACATTTAACATTTTACTTCAAAAATACTATGCTCAATTATTGCAAATGGCGACTTCCGTCAGTTCCACTTCTAAGTTCAGTTCCGTCGTACATTTGTGTTCGATGCTCACATGGGAAATGGACAAGAACTAAAGATTCGTAATTTTTTCTTCCGTATGTATTGGAAATGTATAGGGTGTCTGAAAAGAAGGTGGTCTGTGAATTAATCAGTTGTATCAGGTTGTATGTAGCCCAGGTAACAAATAGGTAAGTCCGATGAGTCGAATATAATAAAATGAGAAGAAACCAAAGTAGGGTTATATTATTATGTTCTCAGGTTAGGAGTGTTTAGTTTTTGACATTTTTTGACTGAATTTCGATAAAGACTCGTGTGACTATTTGAAAAACTAAAATAAGGATCGCGATGGCCCAAATATCAGCTACGGAACAAAAAGGCATGCAACAAATCGATCTGACTAGTTTGAATATACAACAGTTATCCACTTTGAAACAGCAACTTGATCAAGTGAGAATGGATTTTCATTGCCAAGAACATTCTACTTTTATCTTTTTTCAGGAACTGAATGTTTTCCAAGAATCGCTCACTTCCCTGAAAATGGCTCAAGGAAAATATCAAAACTCTGGTGAGACTTTGGAGAAGATTACCCCTGAATCTGAAGGTGCAGATATTTTAGTCCCACTTACAGGATCTGTATCCTTTCCATCCAAAATCTGTTCCATTAACTTGACAATGACAGAAATATTTTGAGTTTTCTTAACTACCGCAATAGATGTATGTTCCTGGAAAACTTCATGACACAAATAATGTGATCATAGACATTGGAACCAGATATTATGTTGAAAAAGTGAGTTACATCTATATTGAAGAAATGTGGGGAACCAATGATTTTTTGTTTTAAGGACATTGAAGCAGCTAAGGATTACTTCCAACGCAAAACCAAATTTGTCACAGAGCAAATGGAAAAAGTCCAATATATTGGAATTGAGAAGAGCAAAATTAGAGATGCTATAGTGGAAATAGCAGAGTTGAAAATGGCCCAGCAGCAGCAACAACAAAGTTGAATGTGAATTGTGGTGCTTCCTTTCTCTTTCATAATCAGTATACCTACTTTACTAAAATGAAGGAATTCTATGTTGAATTCATGCTATAATAATGACATTTATTATTTATATTTGTTTTTGTAATGATATTTAATGAGCATTCTGTTAATAAAATGAACCTAGCAATTGAAATTATTTTGAAGCATTGAATTTTCTAACTTATTGGTGTAAAACAAATAGTCTCAATTGATAAATACAAGTGAGTCTTTATAAATTATATAGAATCTCTTTTCTCTGGTCATATATGGCTTGTTGAAATTATCATAGCATCAATAGCATCATAGTGAATATTGAAACTGTAACTAATACATATACCCATCAGAAAGTCAAAGGTGATTAGACCTATACCTAAATTAATTAAACTGTTACTGGACAATAGAGTAATAATTTTTTATTGTCTATAAATAAAATTCCATAATGGTTTTTGGGACAACTGCAATTAACATAGTGAATATTCTTCCCTAAAATATGTGAAGTGATAAAAAATTATAAAGTATACAGAATTCTAGTTATTGATGGTGTGTTGCATTTGTAAAAAGAAACTAAATTATTCCAGTCTAGGCATTCTGGGTCATGTACCTGGAGGTCTACCTTTTTTATTCCTTTTTTATCGTAGAGCTTTCATATCCGTATCGGGAAGATAATGTGCCAAAAAAGCACAGCCTAAAAGTAGAAGTAAATAGATTAATTCGTCCACTGCACAAAGTTCTGAACTTTTCAATAAATTCATTTTGTACCTAGCATCACAGATCCGACAGAAAAAAATGGTGGGGCACAACCGGATTCTAAAAGAAAAGGAAAAATCATATTTCCCAGTGCAGCTCCCAGTCTACCAAACATCATAGTGAGAGATACAGTCATTGCCCTGAAAAAAAAATCAAATAGAAAAGGAAAAAAATGCCATGCCTACCATGCTCATTAAAATCGATTCATCATTATAATAAGATAATTTCTTCGTGAAAAATAAAATCTTGTATGCACCATGAGCATTACTACGGGGCGTTAGGATCTATACAGGGTGTCCCAAAATTAGCCTGCCAAACTTCACCAGCGTCTCCTACGGCCAAAAATAAGAAGAAAAGTTCTTATGAACAGGAGTCGAGAAATGTTTCTACGGCGCCTTGAAAGGGGACTCCTTAGATGATATTTCTTGAATATTTCCGAAACGTCATGTCAAAAAATGATGCAATTGGTTGATAGAACTGAACTTTCCATGCCCAATGCAGTGAAAATGAAATCATTCAAAAATTTCATTCAGGATTGTATAATACTGGGTGGGACTACATTAAATATTGCCCAAACTGTTTTATATGCATATTTTTCGACAATTCAATCTCGGATTATAAAAATCCACACATATTTACAGAAAAATGTGCTCTTATTCCGTATCGATCGGATATATGAATTACAAGTGAAATCGATTTAAAAATATTGTTACACTCATATATATTATTCTTAACATTGCCAATTCTCAAATTATAGTGACTATAAACAAATCAACTACTTTCTTTTCACCAAACCATATCTCATAGTGGCGCGTTGAATGAAAAAATTATGATAACCATAATCTACTTCACTATTTTTGTGCTTTTTTTTTCAATATCCACTACGATTTTTTGCAATATGTGATGCATAATATCTGAGATATATACAACAATATTTTGAAATCGATTTATATATAAATATATGTATACATATCTGATGATCGATACCGAAAACGGATCGAATACCTTTTTTCAGTTAAGATAGGTGTGGATTTCCATAATCCGGGATTGAATTGTCGCGATATATGCATATAAAAATGTTTGAGCAGTTATTAATGTAGTCCCACCCTGTATTATACCCTCCTGAATGAAATTTTGAAATTTAATTTTCACTGCATGGGCATGTGCCAAATTTTTGTCATAGAAGCCGCTGGAGAAGTTTGGCAGGCTGACACCCTACCCAGCCAGCACAAAGAGGTCCTAAAGATATCTTGAAGAAATCCTTTTAGGAAATTGTGATGCCTTTTGTAACTTCTTAGACAGATCGCCGAGAGTGCTATATCTAGGCCAAATGTCCGCCACCTAGGCTGAGCTCAGCGAGGACTTGAAGATATCGCACGCAGAAATTCTCATACAATGCCCTCAGGCGCGCACTTTGAGATATACGCTTCCATTGCCACTGGCGATAACTGAAAGTGCTCGCAATCATGAGCTGTTTGAGAAATTCGCATACATTGCTTTGTGACGAGGACATTGGGAGATTCGCATCAATTGCTTCTGTCGAGGTCTGACTACGAGCAGTTTGAGATTTTCGCACGCATCGCCTTGTGAAGAGAACTTTGGGAAATTCGCATCAATTACTAATAGCGAACTCTTCAAGTGCTCGCAACTATGAATTGTTCAAGAATCCGTGCACATCGCCTTATAACGAGGCCTTTAAGAGCGATATTTGCATCAATCGCCACATGATCGCCACTAATATGGTAAGGTGTTCAATTTTTGGGAAGTCATTGGTTATCAGCAGTCTCCTGTCGGCGAAGTCTAACTAGCGCCAGCTATATTGTTTGGGGTGAAGTTAAATTTACTGGATATTTGTTTCAGCGAAAAAGATTGAGTTACCAAACTTAGAGTTAGATCAACGTAATGAGCTTTAATTATATATTATTCTATAGCAAGACATTGATCAAGTAAACTTTATCACTTGAAAAAATCTCCGAGGAGTTGGCCGGGTATCCTTTAAAAAAAAAACCGTCCGATATCTACCCACGAATTTGAGGTAGATATTTGATTCTCGATCCCACCTGAATTAGAACATTTTTGTCTTTTTCGTCAGGGCAGATAATTAATTATCATTAATTCACTGCAAAATTTGAAATAATCAAGAAGAAAATCTAGTATCTATAGTATACAATTATTATTATCATAGATTGATGGCTCTCATTTCATGTTAATACTGGGTGTCCCAAGTTATCGTAAAGGTACCGGCAAAAACTTGCTTACTCGACAAGATGAACAAAAAAAAGTAAAAATGCTTCAAAAATGACATCAGAGAACTTTCTTTATGACTCAAAAAAAGTGTATAAGATTGGACAGCCACCTGGTAGCAACTCCTCAATTTTCATTTAATGGACTCCCTGTATATTAATTGTCAATGAAAATTGCCAATCATCCTATTTCGGGAATGAACGATAGCACATCGGTACTTTGTATTTTGTTCATTAATAACAACATTAACAATACAATTTTTTGACCTCATTTACGTTACATCGATTGAAAATTGCCTCCTCCCATGTTCGTAAAAATGTCCCACATGAAATTAGATTAATTATTACACTAGGTCGGTACCGTCTGCAATGATTGATGTTGTGCAGTTCAAAATGGAATATCTGTCATTAATATTTTGAAACAAAAATGCAATCCATACTTCTTATTGAACACATGGGTGAAAGCAATTTGTCATTTGAGTGACGTAAAAAAGTCACAAAATGTTCATGTTTTTGTTGTTATCAAGAACAAAACACCAAGTATGTGCTATATCGTTGTATTCCAAATAGATTGACACGCAATTTTCAGAGACAATATGCTACTAGATCAGTATCTACCATCCGGGGGCTGCCAAATATATCACATTCTTCATAAGCCATTAGGAAGGTTATTTAATGCCATTTAATGCAGTTTTTTAATGCTTCTGATATCTTGACAAATAGGCGAGATATTGCCTGTAAACGATAACTTGGGACACCCAGTATTTGAATTATAAAGGCTATTGAAAAAAACAACTCAATATTTTTGTATATAGGAATATTCATTAATTATTCAGGTTATGTTTGTGATTACTTTATGAGCTCGCAATGGGAAATTCTCGATCTTGTTACGTCCAGGATATCCTTGGGTGCCCGCAGAAAGAAATGCCTATTCATTTCCTGTTATAGATAACGTCAAGGATTCGCAATAATGAGGAATATATCAAATCTGAGGCGAGATCTCCGCGATTTCTTTCGGACGACTCCAGAGAGTATTTCCCATGGTGACAGCCTATAGTGATCTTTGATACCTCGCAGAAGGATTTCGCATTTTGATCCTGAAGATAATTACTTAGAGATATCGCGGAGAGTACTGTGTTACCTGAGTATATAACTGTAAAACTGTAATTATTGAGATTTACCTCAGAGATGTCGGTATAATATCAACAACTACTGCCAGTATGACGTTTATTCCTATGCTGCCAAAAGTCACAAACATAGCTGACAATGCAATCGTAGATACGATGTTTCTAGAAAAATACATCGTCATCGCTACTGAGCCTGATACCAGTCCCAAAATACCTTAAACAAGAAAAAATCTATGAAATATCAGTGTTCCGGGTGTCCCAGATTTTTTATACACCCAATATCTCAATTTTACGTGCGCTCCAAGAGATAAAAAAATGTACAGTGTGTGCCAGCTAAAAGTTATTGTCACCCCCTTATATCCGAAGACGTTAAAAAAATTGAAAATCGCTCGGACAGGTCGATTATCATTTGGCGATTGACACATTTTTCTGTAATTATCAGTTAAAACCTTGAAGCGGTACAGGCATCAACTTTAGGTTTTCAAAAGGAACACCCTGTATATGGCTATACATATGATATTGAGTGGCCCTCAAAAAACAATTCATGTCACTATATTTGAAAATATATATATTGGTTGCATGAGAAGATCTAGGACACTCTGTACCTACATATAGAGCGTTGTTTCACTCACTCAGTAAAGTTTTTTTTCCAATCGAGTTGATCAAAGTTCCAGCCATGATGTAACCTACGATGCTGGTAGCAGCAACTATCATAGAGTTGGTATAAACTTGGATGTTATCAGGGCTCTATAAAAATGTTATATTTCCTCAAAGTTAAAATTTCCAAGTCGAAAAAAATCATACCACTTGACAGTTGGTGAAGTTCAGTGTTTCGTTATTCGGTTGGAAAATTTCCAGCATCTCACAGAGACTAGCGTCCGTATCATTTTCGAACTGGTGATCGTACATTGCCTTGTAGATTTGCGGCAGCCAAAGTCGTAATGTGTTCAAGCTCATCATAATCATGAACTGAATCAGGAAAACCAACATGATTTTGGAAAAGTATGGCGTCGAAAACATTGGCTTGAAGTTGCTCATTCCCTCTTTGAGAGCTTGTTTCTTAGATCTCACTACCCGCACATCTTCAAACTCAAAATTCTTCTCAGTTTCGTTCAGCAAATAGCGAATCTGAAACAGCCAGGCAACAGTCAAAACGTATTTCATCAGGAACGTATTGTATCAGAATATATTCGATCAAAATGGTATTTATTCAACTGAACCGTATTTTAACGAAGCAGTAATTCATCAGAATGTAAAACGTAAAACATCACAATGTAATCCATCATGTAGTAAAATGGAGGAATGTACTGTATAGGAACGAATATCAAACCGTACTTCGTAGGAATGGTAATTCATTATAACCGTATTTCATCAGAATGGTATTTCATCAGAATCGTATTCTGACGTAAAATTAATTCAACAAAACTGTATTGTATTGAAGAGATCTCTTCTATAAAATACAGTTTCGTTGAATTAATGTTACGTCAGAATACGATTGTGATGAGAAACCATCGACAATTCATCAGGACCGTATTTTGTCGCGACAGTAATCTGTCAGAATCGTATTTCGTCAGAACTGTTTTCTGTCGAGACAATGTAAAATCATAATCGTATTTCGTCGCAATATCAACCTATAAGAATCGCATTCTATAATGATGATAATGTTTTACTGTATCGACGAACTATATGGTTCTGATGGATTACTGACTCAATGAAACACGTTCCTATACCAAAGGAAGGAAGGTATGCTCGAAGTTCCTATATAATGAGACTTTGACCAAATACGATTTTGACGATTTACCGTTGCTATGAAATAAGGTTCTGTTGAATTACCATCAGAATACTCTCTCTACAGGATGAAATTATGATGAATTATCGTCACGATAGAATATGGTTCTGATAAATTGTTGTTTCGATCGAATACGATTCTCATTCAATATCATTCTCTGATGGATTACATTTTGACTATATACGTTTCCATATTCATTCAGGTCATATCATGATACTTTATATTCTGATGGTTTTGGTGTTCCCGTGTTGAGCAGTGTATTTTTCTGATATTTTGATTCTCTTACTGGATATTCTTCCTCGGGTAGACCCGTGTTGATGCTGTACACTCTCCTGAATACCTTCAGAGCATTTTCGTTATCGCCTACCCACTAAACATGATACATAACAGAAATATTTTTCAGTTATAAGTTTTGTGATATTGTTGAAATAACATTGCCATAATGTCCTTCTGAAGTATCCAACATAATATTATGAAGTAAAACGTTTATGAGACGTTGCATCAATATTGATATCAATACCATTAGATAATATTGTGATATGTTGATTTTAGGTTCATCAGACAGAGTTGTTATGTTATTTGTGCAACGTTTTCGTTTCACCACCTTATAACGTAGCTAACATGTATAGGGGATATAAGGGGATAATATTTTTCCTTCTACGGCAAAGTAACCTTGTCAATTGTCAAAAGTCAATTCAATTCCATTCCAGCCATTTTGTTTGTTGTCTATTAAGTATGGTGAACAGGTCAAACAGTGTGATCAGTAAATAGACTCGAATGAAAATATGAACTGCTCATGATACCTATTTAGATTCCAGGTTTGTTCTGCTGGAATATAGAAATGCAACCAATCTGTATCTGCATTTCATAATACCTATGTGAAAAAGTAGGAGGGATTCGTGAATACGCATTGGGTTCATATTTCACGAATTACAAAAATAATGGGTGAGTTATATGTCATAGCTAGAAGAAGAACATAGAAAAGAATTTCAAAATAAGTCAGAAAACTTTCTAAAACTCGGATATATTTACCTATTACTTTTCAGAAAGTCAGTAAGAGATCACTGGACTATGCAGAAATCATAAAGCTAAGCTTGGTATGACTGGATTCATGAAGCATAATAACTAAAATGATACATAGATAGATAGTAGTTAATCTGTCTCAAATTATCACTATGTAACTGGATCATACTTATATATACATAGTCTTTCAGGAGTACGGTAAGATCAATTCTTATTCAGGGATAGATCATCTTCTCTGTCTTTTGTGAAGATCATTTAGATGATTGTCCTGATGATTCCAGATAAAATAGACATAACCTGAAAACTCCTAGAAAATAATTAGAATGTTGAAATACAATATTGTTTAGATGTATCGAGTAACATTGAATATACGTTATAAAGTAACATCGATTTTATGTGAATCCTGATATATTTATACAATATTTACTATCAACATTACATTGTAATATTTAAAAGAGGCACAAAAGCCTATTCCCGCAACGTATCTGTGACATTATGCATCTCTCTGAATAACATCACAAAGTAACAATGTAATATAACATTTATGTTTAAGTTATGTTTTCATGTTTAGTGGGTATAGCCATAAGAAATTTCGGACTTTCTGGTAGAAACATGAAGGCTGCACCACTAGCCAAGGCAGGTAGAGCCATTACCATCAAATAGACGTTCCATGAATGGAAAACTGGAACAATAGGTAGTCCACGAAAATCAGGATCCTGATGCAGATTTCTCATTATTCTAACTGCTCGAAAACTCATCGAAAAATATTTTTTTTCTCAAACTAAAATTCTATTCAAAAGACCTGTTGCTGGTTATATACCTACACCTTCAAGTTCAAGTTTATTTTGTCATTTTTGATACAGATTGTATATGTACAGTATGATGCAAATGTATGGAATAAATTCATTATTTCAGAAATGGGCGACATTTGAAGAAATTCCAAAAACACGTGAGTTTTAATTTTTGAAACCTCATCTCATGACATTCATATGAGAGATGTTACGTCACCGGTGTTGGAGTAATGACGCAATGGACGGTTTTTTTAAATACAAACAGGGGTCATGTGACACCTCGTTTGAAAGGTCTACTTATCGTCTATCCAATAGTCAAAATTTTGCAAAAGAAGATTGAAATTAAAATGGATTATCATTTGGTTAACTGAATCTTGCAGAGATCTTCTACTGAGAATTGAACATCGAAGGGTCGTCTAGTTGAAAAAATACATCGATAAAAAAGTTCTGAACTCTACTTTTTGGATTTTTTTCGGAAGTCGTCTTGTTTTGAAATGAATTTATTCCATACATTTGCATCATACTGTATATGTGACACGTTGAAAACAAAAAAAAAACAATCAAAGTACCTACACATGAATAGTACATCAAAAGAAAGGTCTCATACTCTCTGAGGGAGTAAAAGCAACTTGTTAGAAGATATTCTTTGAGGAGCTTTCGAAATTTCACATGGTTTTTTCTTCTTTGATGGTTTGGGGAAGTATATTGAAATATTTTGTTCCTGAGTAATTTGGGGATTTTTTATACCCGGAATAGTTACATTTGGTCAAATGGAAATCATTTCTGTTCCTTGTAAAATGATGATGGCTTTCTTTATTCTGCATGAAGGATACGGAATTTGAATGAACATAACTTAGCGTTTCATAAACGTAAATGCATGGTAGCGTAAGAATACGGTTTTTAAATGTTTCTTTGCAAGCTTCTCTATATTTGACATAAAAAATCAGACGCAAAAAACGTTTTCGAATAATGAAGATCCTATTTATATCTGATGCTAGTCCCCAAATGGAAATATTTATACTTATTTTGGAATATACCAATGCATAAAGTAAATATACAGAAGATCTGGACTTTATCTGGGTTAAATCTTCTTACCTAGTTCGCCAATTTGCAGGTTGATTTTGAGGGGCAGAATGAAAACTGCCAGTACTGGTAGAATTAAGTTTCCCATACTGAAAATAGTCCCTAGAATCATTTGGACTCTGCCTCTGTCTCTGGCACAGTGAAACTCCGACAGGTATGCAGTCAGGGCCGCAAACGGACCATTAATACTGCAAAAACATATTTTTCTAAATAGGGGTATAGGGTAATCATTGCCAAGGTGGAATGTTAATTTCTCTAGATTTTTGGGATTCTCCACTCTGTATTTTCAGTGCAAACTGTGATCAAAAATGAGTATTCAATTAGCATTTCTTACCCCCCTCAAAATGAATAAAACAAAAAATGAAGTTTGTGGAAAGTATTATTCAGGCGAAACATGGAGACAGACCTCTCTCAGTGAGAACGGAAAAACAAAAGAAATGCTTAGTTTTTTAGTACAGAAAAGAAGTAGATTGATACCTATATTAAGTTTTATTGACTTACATGAATCCACCTAGAAATTTTGAAATCATGAGCAGCTGAAAATTCTGAGATGTTGCTGCCATAAGGAAAAACAATCCATCAAGTAACAAGCCGATGATTAATAGCTTCTTCCTTCCCAAGGCGTCGCAAAGGTATCCCCAAATGAATGCGCTAGATATCATTCCTGAAAAAAAGGCAAATCAGTGAATGAATTTGAATAGCCAAAATTAAAGTAAAAACACTTCACTGTTTACATTTTTCAATTCAATTTTATTAGAGATGAAATTTCTCGTTAATTCGAAGGCTCAGGAAAATTCCAATACTTTTGTAATTTTTGTTGAGACTAATGTATGTTGATGTGTTCCATATACAGTGTAACCCACTATACCAATGGAAACACCCCTGTATATTACGTAATCGTTGAGTAAGGATCCTGAAATTTGCTATGACCAAGTGGAGTCATCTTCAGTGATATACGCTGCTCACTAACAGCCATGGAACCACACCAATACCCGAAAAATGATATTAGGAGTCAAAATAGGTTGGAAATCACTTCGGATTCGGAATGCAGGAGGAAGGGAAAGTCCAAATATAGAGTCAATTAAGTAAGACGGCGACAATATTTAATTTTTTATAAATGAAAATTTTCCAGGAAAAATAGGAATAGTTAGTGATTTTCGACCTATTTTGACTCCTGATGTCATTTTTCGGAAATTGGGGTGGTTCCATAGCTGTTGGTGAGTAGTGTATATCACTGAAGATGATCCCACTTGGTCATAGAGTGCATTTTTGGTATATCTCTCGCTCCAGCAAATTTCAAGATACTTTCCCATCGATTAGGTAAGGTCACATTGTATGAATTTATTTTGATAATACCATATACCTTCTATAATTATCATTCATTGCTTGGTGGCGCATGGAGTTGATAACAAGGCCAACACAGACCACCAATTATCCCAAAATCATCTGAGAAAAGGATAAATATTGATAGGTTTGTGCTTTTTTGAGTTTTTCTGTTTGTTACCTGAATATGTATGATTTGAGCCACCCTTTGTGGTACGAATTGAATGAATAAATGATTATAATGTAAAGAATGAATACAATGATTAAAGTGAATAAATGTCGCTTTTTGCGTGATGTTCAATGCTAAGAAACTCTTGTTTGCGAAATGTATTATGCAGAGTCGTAGATAGCATAGTTGGGAAAGTTCGCTCTTTTTCGATGATCAGCATTCCCGGTTAGTCAACTGATATAAAATTTATTGTTTGCTAGGTGGCGCATGGAGTTAGTAACAAGCCCTACACAAACCATCAAGTGTGCCAAAATCATCTAAGAAACATGAAAAAATTCCTCTAGGTTTTTTATTGAGGGTTTTTTGTTAGCTGCGTAAGTGATGCCGTTGAACTACCCTTTGTGGTACGAATTGATGGGTAAATGATTTTATAATGGATATAATTGATTCAATGATTAAAATGAATGAATGCCGCTTTTCTGCGTGATATTTTTATTAATGCTAGAAACTTATGTTCGCGAAACGTAATCTGGGAAGTAGACCATAATTGAGAATGTTTGTCCTTTGTGAATAATCATCATTCTCGGTTGATCAACTGGTATTTGTTTGCTAGGTGGCACATGGAGTTAGTAACAAGGCCTACACAAGCCACCAAGTGTCCCAGATTCCTCTAAGAACCTGAGAAATAATAATAGAAAAACTTCTCTAGCTGTTTTTTTGTGTTTTTTTTTTCAGTTTCCTGCGTAAGAAATAGCGTTGAGCCACCCCTTGTGGTCGAGGGTGAGTCGGAGGTTGCATTCGGCGGCAGGGAAAACGTAAGACATGAGTTTTTGAGATAACATTTCTCGTTAATTTGAACTATACGGAAAAATCGAATATTTTGGTAAAGCATACTGCTGTGATCAATATAATATAATATAATTGGTTGCTAGGAGGCGTATGGAGTTAGTAAGGAGGTCTACACAGATCACTAATCGACCCAAAATTTTCTAAAACAATAAAAAATTATGATGGAAAAGTATCTCTAGATGCTTTTTTTAGTGTTTTTTGCGTCTTTTCAGTTTTTTTGGTTACCTGCGTATGTGATTGCGTTGAGCCACCCCTTGTGGTCGAGGGTGAGTCTGAGGTGGCATTCGGCGGCGGGGAAGACGTAAGACATGGCGGTGGTCTCAAAGACCGTCGGCCATCCGGCGGCGGCCGAAAGAATGTACAGGGCGACGTTGAATCTGCCATAGCCTGAGGCGGAGATCGCTCGTTCAAAATCGGCCGGCTCTGCATCTGGACATTTTTTGGGCAAAAATTCGTTAATGCAGGCTGTGGCATTCATTACACCTCTTTTTCTCTGGTGTAACCCTTGAATTCGACAGGGTGGTCAACTTTATAATAGCAAAACTTTGACAATTGATAAAAGACGCTATTTTAGGAAGTTCCTATACAGTCTGTCCAAGATAAGGTTGCACAGCATGGGGATCTCGGAAACGGTAGGAGATACGAAGTCGGTTAAATAGAGAAAAAGTTGCGCATTCGGAGGCTCATACCAACAGCCTTCGAAAATTTTCAAATTTTATTTTAGTTTTTCAGTTATATCGAAAAAAGTGAATTTTTGGAATCTCTATTTTATTTTTTTCTCCGTTATTATTAGAGATACAGCAAAACTGAAAATACTTTCACATGGCAACTTTTGATGAAGTTTAACGTGGTGATACCGATTTTTTTATGCGACGTTTCGTATTCGTAGAACCATCATTAACTTTTGTTTTTCAAATACGGCCCTGATAATTCTTTCACAGATTCTGAGAGCTTTTTTCATTCTGAATTCAACCATGTATTATACAAGGTGGTTTGAATGTGTTTCGAACTATTTTTAGCCATCATCAATGTTTTTTTCGAAATTCCAAAGGAAAAATGCCATCAGTTTCACTTATTTCTGACTATTCAGTGTCAAACATTGATGGACTAGTTATTCAATACTGAGAAGTGAAAAAAAATCCACCAAATTATGCAATGCAGCGCTTCGAATTGTTTATGAATTGTATTCATATTTTAATCCGAAGGAGCTCGTCATAATTAAATTTTTCGACCGAATTATTCCTATAAGTCAATCAATCGGAACTAGTTGATGAGGTATTAGTTTGTTGGCTAATTTTCCTTCAAAATAAGTGGAACTGATGGCATTTTTCCTTTGGAATTTCGAAAAAACATTGATGATGGCTAAAAATAGGTCGAAACACACATAAACCAGATTGTTTAATACATGGATGAATTCAAAATAAAAAAAGCTTTCAGAATCTGTGAAAGAATTATCAGAGCCGTATTCAAAAAACAAAAGTTGATGATGGTTCTACGAATAAGAAACGTCGCATAGAAAAATCGGTATCACCACGTTGAACGTCATCAAAAGTTGCTATGGAAAAGTATTTTCAGTTTTCCTGTATCTCTAATAATAACGGAGAAAAAAAAATAAAATAGAGATTCCAAAAATTCACTTTTTTCGATATAACTGAAAAACTAAAAAAAAAATTGAGAATTTCCGAATGCTGTTGGTATGAGCCTCCGAATGCGCAACTTTTTCCCTATTTAACCGACTTCGTATCTCCTACCGTTTCCGAGATCCCCATGCTGTGCAACCTTATCTTGGACAGACTGTATAAACATATTGGTAGTGTGACTAATTCGTTTTCAGGTTGAATGAAACAATTGAAAATTCTCTCAGTACTAGAAAACCACTCAAACCAATTAGAATCATTTTGAAATTTTGGGGCTTTCTCAGTCTCCATCCATACTGAATTGTGGCACCGTGAGATTAGAAATCGATAGAACAAACCGCTTTTTACCGGAAAAAAAATTGTCTCAAAATACAACTGCGCTCTTCAAATTTTATCAGATATTTTGTTATTTTCATCACTAGAACTTCTTCTTTTGAGGCAAAAGCATTCAAACGAACCGCATTAGAAAAAATCACTCTTTCTGATAGACTCGTAATTTTCTCAATCGGTTTGTTTTCATATTTTTGCTAAATAATAAACAGCATTTATTCGTGGGAAATTGAAAAAAATGTTCGATAAAATTTGAAGGACTCGTGTTATTGTTATTAACTTTGATAATTATTAAACATCTTGTGATGATTATCAAGTCATTAGTTATGGTAACTGAGTATGTGTTCCATTATTACCTACTAAATTGAATACTTCATGAAAAAAAAATTGATATCACTCTTATTTCCTCATTCAAATTCGCTTGTTTCCCATCACTTGATCATCAGATATAATAATTATTGATTTGATGGAAAAATTTGCTTTCCATGGCTTACTAAGCTTAATGTCACCAAAATGTAATTTCCGACATACAGGGTGAACCTGAGAGTAAGTTTTTCTTAACAGAGTATATTGCGCCTGATGTTTCACAAAATTTCTCTGGACTCATAGAAAAAGTGAAGACACATCGAAGGAAGGAAAATTCCATGGCTCCTGACCCTGTGAAATGGCTCACCGTGTATTACGACTGCCTCCAGCTTCGAAAATGAATGTATCTTGGTTTTGGCGGGCATTTTTCGACGGTCTGAGGACGACTAGATCCATCCCTTCCAGCCGGGGATGGCTTTTCCGGGTGAGAAACTTGTTGTTGGTCGAACGAAAGGTCTGGATGAGAGCCCGGATCGACTGTGAACGAACGACTGCCAGAGGCACGTCCAGAGACGATCCAGATTCCATCCGGAAGCGTCGGGCAGGTCACGTGATATCGATTTTAGCGAAAGCATCTGGGACACAGAATAAGGGTCTAGGGGATTCCAGAGAGAGGAAACAAGGTGTTTTTGAAATAAGTGCACATATTCAGCACATTCATATGATACAGTGTGTAGAATATTCCCATGATATCAGATTTTTTTCTAATTCTTCTAATTAACGAGGAATTTCAACCCAAAAATTGAACGAAATATGAGAAAAAATCGAGCACACGTCACTTTAAAAGAATTTAAATGATTGCAATTTGCGTGATTGTTACAGTGTAGAACTTTGGGTGGTGGAAAAATTGATATTTTTTTCTGTGACGGGAAAAAAGTTTGGCATTTCATCTCTGTTGGCAGGGTGGGATAAAAGTGAGTACTTTTTTCCCGGATATATATCACATATATATACACTGTTGATGGCTTTTGTTGTGCTATAGTTCCGAAAAATGAGAGAATAATACCGTCTCCGAGAAAGAACTGCAAGTCCTTTTATCTTCCATTCGACTTCGCGGTTACGTATATTACTAAACAACCACTAAATTCGCAATTTTTTGAAATCAAATCACAGAATGAGACTGACAGAAGTGACATCAGATATTTGATTATTTCAAAAGAATGATAAAGATGCCTACAACGCAAGTGTCACCACTGTTAAAAACTTGAAATTTCACGTCGATAATTTTCAGATTTCAAAATAATGTAATATCTTCTCAATATTGATTCATCCTTTCTTCTGTCACAGAAAAAAATAGTGTATTATACACGGGAAAATATTAGATTTTAGCTCACGGTTTTTTGTCTCCCTCCGCTACACGTCGGAGCTAAAATCTACCACTTTTTTCCCTTGTATAATAAATAACTATTGATCCCTAGATTTTTTTTTATTAGTGCCATTCGATAGTACACGTCGAGCTTCCTCAGTGTTTGAAATATTTGCACTTATTTCAATGCCACCCTGTATAAAAGATGTATTCCCATGCATATCGCATGAGAATGATATCGGAAATGCTGATGAGATTTTGAGATACCAGGTAAATATGACATATAGGTCTACACTTGGTTTCGAACCCACAGTGTCCTATTTTTTTTCTCTAGGAGCGTACGGAAGGGGATCCTCCATAATGTTCTGAGATCATCGTGTGTACCTAGGAAGGAGAGGAAGGGGAGGTAAGTATTGGATTTTTATTTATTAAATGATGTAGGTTTTTAGTTCTTGGAAATACTTCCATTGGCCAGAAATTCCAGAGCTTCACCATTCCAATAAGTGGGAGAGCCGACTACAAATTTCTATTAGTGGGAGAGCCGACTGCAAATCTCTATTAGTGGGAGAGCCGACGGCAAATTTCTACCGTCATCTGATACAAACGAAATGTTATATGTTCCAAAGGCATCCAACACCCTTGTAATTCCCCATCTATTGATTGATGGCCAGCGTAGCCCCGTGGTTAAAGCGTCAATGTTCTATCCACGTTAGATTACCGGCATGTGGGTTCGATTCCCACCACGACCGCAGACATTTTTCTGGTGGCCTAAGAAAGTATTTGGGATTTCACGAAGATATATTACAAAAAGGAATTCTTTATTGAAAAAAAAAACATTTGAAAGACATTTTAATACCATGATTATATCAATATGCTACTAGAGAACACCTCCTCAGTAGTTCTTTTGCAGTTATCAACATAATAAAATAAATATAATAAATTTCAATTTATTTTACTATGGTGTCAAATAATTTAGATCACTCTAATCACAAATATAATAATACTACATCAAATAAAAGTTATGTCTAAGCTAGTATAAGGGCTTTGTAAGGTATTTTTTTGAAAATTCCTGAAACGATTGATCTAGCTAGGGTTCCCACAGTCTGACTGATCGCTCCACCAAGCTCCCCAATCACTTCCTTCCAATTGTCATTGAGGAAACTGTTCATTTGTTTTCCTATAACAAAAAAAATCACGTACAGAATTTTGAAAATCATATAGATATTCTAGATATTCCATGAAAATGTCTCAACAACTTGTGCAGAACTTCCTAACCTCATTCACTTTTAGATCCTTATTAGATATTTTTGTTGTATTTCAGTCACTTTCAAATTATCATTGAATAATCTTTTTCATTGAGATTTTCTTACCTAGCACTTCATCACCGTTGAAAAGATTGTCCAGTTTGAAAACGGCTTTCTCCAATTTGAAATCCAGCTCGTCATTGGTTGTCATAGCCATATACTCTTCTCCTTTCACATTTTCGAGGACGTAATCAAAATCGTATTCGTATTTTCCACCAACTGAAAAAAACAAAGGGTTGAATAATAACACCTTTCTAATATTAATGATTGAAGTCAGTCGAATTTCGAAGAACCTCGATTTTAGATTTTAGAAATTCTTCTTCAATCAATAATCAATTAGGGTGCCTCTGGAAAGAGACTTGAACACCCTTCAAAATATGTGCCATTTCACCCCCCCCCCTTTCCATTCAAGATTCTAAGGGTAACATTTATCGCTCTCCTTCCCCTTGAAAATAAATTCATATTATTTACTGTAAGGGGAATATTAGGGGTTAGAAATTATCGAATTGACATACTGTGTAGTTATAAAGTACCAACGAAAACTTAACACCCCGATTTAAGGGTTCCAAAATGAAAATCGTCTTCGACCCGAAATGATGTTCAAAATATCCATGAGCTCGAAAAAATTTCCGGAAATATTCTGACCTCTAGTGGTATTACAAGTGAAAATTCCCGAGCAATATGGACAATATAACCGTTGAGGGGTAGCTGGAATCAACCCCAACATGACTTTCTCAAATGCAACCGTATGGCTTGCGGCCCCTCACTGGAAAGCTGGTTGAAAGAGAAATCCAGCGTATTGATCATATTTCTATCTTTAGTTGATGTTCGGTGGTTTGGGCGTCGCATGAAATCAAAATATAATTTCGAAGTTTGATATATTTTCAACGTATTTTCATCATCAAGATTCACCCTGTAGAGAGACACTATCAATTATAATACTCACTGGCAGTAATGCTGACGTCACCTTCTCCTTTGATAGGGAGGATCATGATTTTTCCGTCGACTTTGTATTGTCCAATGAGTTCCAGTTTGGGGACATCCAATTTCAGTGTTATTCTTTTAGCTTTGGTATCAATTCTAAAAAGAACAAAGTTACAGAAAAAATTGTTATTCACAGTTCCTCATTAGATCACATAAAATTTAGACAGAATTGAGATTTTTTTGCTTGAAGTTTATGTACCTATCTCTGTACCAAAAAGTACAGTGACAATAAATATTTTTTTATAGTTCTACCCGAAATGAAAATCATTTTGGCATTATTTGAGTTGTTTTCAACAGCTTCGTTTTCAGGTTCAGGGACTAGCAAATGTTCGATTTTATGTTTTACTTGATCAAAGCGAACATTAGAAAATTGGTAAAAGATGATTTTACTTGGAATTGTAGTTTCAATATCAATACAGCCAAAGAGTAACCCATTTGTGAATTCTATCGAATCGATGAATTCATTACCGCGCCAGTGCCAGATATAGGAAAAAATGGAAAATGTTAGGTTAGTGAGCATATCAACAATAATAATATTATTATTTATTTCCCTCCATATTCCACTGTGTTTGGCTCGGTAATCAAATGAAGGTAAACAATATCGTTGTGTAAGACAAAAAAGTATTGTTGGTCGTGATTATTCAAGAACAAGTTATCTGATTAATCAGATCTCGAGAAAAAATGATATACAGATCAAGCAGGTATGTAAATCATGAATCTCCAGTATGGGTATGGAATGCCAAATCTGCCGAAATCGGGAACAATCAGGTATGCGTCCCATGCCAAATGACCAATCATAACATTGTTGTTTATTCTTGATGCCCTAGTACTTCTTTTTAAGCTCCTAAAGTTAAACTTTAGCTCCTAGGAACTAAAAGTGTTGCCGAGCAACATACCTTCGTTCGTGTCAGTAATAGAAACGTCAATTCAAGAGCTAATTCTGGTATATTGAAATGGACGACTATTGAACTATTGTGATTGCAGAAAAAAGCTTGTTTTCTACTCACTTCACTAGTTTAAGATCGACGTTCTCCAACCCGTGCACTTTCAGGTCCTTTAGGAAGATGGTCAGGTCCCTTCCTGCATTAACTTCCACGTAGGGCACATTCAAGGGCTGCAGGTTGGGTATTCCGAACTTTTTGTCGCCCTTAAGAATGAAGGGGATGGCTTCTCGGCCATGTTGGAGGCAGCAGGAGGAGAAATCTGGAGCACTGAGTGAGCACGGCTTCAAGTAGGACGCTGAAATGGATAAAAGTTAGTTATAGATGTGGCAAAACTTGTTTTTTCATTTGCAATGATTTTTGTTATGTAGTCCTGTCAAGGGTAGTGCAAGTAACATGAAAAAAATATTGAAAAAACTCAAAAATATCAATGTCGCAAGAGACATCCATATAAATACATATATGGCTACCAAAAGGTTCATTTAGGACAACAACAAAATCCGGATCATACATCCTTCTTGCTTGAATTCGAAGCTTTATTCAATATACAAAACTTACAATTATTTTCTGGTTATCGTAATAAAATATATATTAAAAAACATACATATACGTATTTAAAACTACCCTGAGTGAATTATGGCTCATATATATGTCTTGCATAAGGCAACATTACATCATTATATTTTTGGCAATAATAACTTCACCGAAACCCTAAGATTAATTTTATAATTTTTTGATGCCAGATAGGATGTTACTATAGTTGTTGATGAGGCCCATGAAAAAACAAACCAGGTTATACTCAGAAAAGATGAAAATATTTTTTTTTCTACATTCATGCAAAAAGCAGAACTTTATTGAACTATATTTAGTGGAAAAAGAAGTTCTTTATTGCACTCATCTGTCATTCTACTACAACATGCTGTCATCATGACAAACATTTTTTATATTGCAACTGTGGTTATAGAAACGTCATATTTTATATTCATATTGAAAATTGCACCAATTGTTCATTCACTTTCAACATTGAGGGTAAAAATAAAGTTTGAGTTAAATTGTTCGTAACGTATTAGTTCCTGTTTCAATGCAAATCGATATTAATAATAAAGTATTCAAGTTGCGTTTTTCATTTTCCTACACCTAGTGCCGCACCTCAATAAATCATTTTTTGCTTTTTGCATGAACGTAGAAAAAATGTTGTATGCAACTCGTGCAAAAATTGTTTATTGCACTTGTTGCATAAATAACTATCTTGTTCTCTGTTTGAGGTTTGGTGGGGTACCACCCATATCATATCTTCGTATTACTCATGGATATGTCAATATTTCAACATGCAAAATAAATGAGATATTGAGAAATGCAAAAAAGAAGAATTTATTTCATCACTACACCAGCCGCAACACAGTAAATAGACAAGGAGAAACATAAAAACGCAATTAAACAATCGAAAGTGAGTTTTTTATATTGTATACAAGCGAAAAAAGTTGTAGATTTCAGCGGGGAGGTAGTAGTAAAAAACGACACGAGATGACATTTCTCGATAGTTATGAGACATCTGATATTCTGGGAATATTCGTTAGACTAGATCATATTGATCGGCTAAATATATGTACTTATTTCAAAACCACCTCGTATACATAAAAAAAATGACGGTTCGACTGAGCTGAAAACGATGCAAATTCAATAAGAAATGACGTTGGATGAGGTGATGGCAGATCTGCATCATATTTGATAAACCAAATATACAGGGCATTCATGAATAAGTGCAAAAAATAATAGTACTTCAAGTTGAGGTTTTTGAGGTATCACAATGAGTGTCTTGAGGCACCATACATTAAAATTTGAAGTCAAATCGAATTTTTTTATTGTTCCCTCGAGAACTAAAAGTGAATAAGTAATTTGTATACTATTCAATCTATAATAAGAATATGGAACTCAAAAAACCAGCGGCGTAGATTCATTTTCTACCGTAAATATATTGATAAGGTAAAACCCCTTGCGACGCCACTGGAACCATTATTTTGAAAATAATTACACCAAAAGAAGCTCCATATTACGTATAACAAAACCACGAGTAATAATTAAAATTGAGAGAATGACTTGAATAATTATTAGAAACGATATTTCATGGAAACATTGTTACCCTGTATCTCGAAAACGAATCAAGTTACTTTGAACGCTGCGGTCCTCAAAACCGGGCGGGAAAGTGCTATTTTACACCCGATCGTGCATAAAATCATCTTTTTATAACATTAAACTGTTTGTAATTGAGTTTGAAATCAATCAGTTTTTATCAATTCCCGACAATTAGCAAATATATGAAGCAGTATATCCTTCTTGCAGAAATTCTTCAATTACAATTCAAATCTACCACAAACTTACGGAAATAAATTTTCCTACTAAGCACAACCACAAAAAACAATTGTAGCAAAACGAACACGAAACAATTAAACATATTTTTCAATAAAAAAAACAGAATCTGTCACGAACCGACGATCAAAAGAATCTTTGCACAAAACAATGGGATCGTCTCGTTATATACCATTCATGAGACCATTGTCTTGAATTTTCCTTACGATTAATATTAATATTATGCGTCTCTGATTACGCAGAAAATCCATATTGGAGATGACACCTTGCATTTGAATTAGCATCGATTCAAAGGATCGCAATACATTCAAGAACAACACGAAAATTTCCGTGTAAATGAGAATTATCCGCTACGGGGGCTGGACAATAATTTGTGGGGGAATATTCCGTTAGAAGCTGAATCCATTTATACTCCATCCTGAAATTGTGGATAAATGCATGGTGTGTTAGTCTCCAAAATTGTGGGCAATCCGATGTAATTCATGATAATAACTCGTGCTGAATCTTCTTATAAATAGGTCTTACCACAGTTTAGGGAATGGGTTTCCCTAAACTGTGGTAAGTCCTGCTCTTAGGTTCAGGAATATTACGATACTTTAGCAGCTAAATCTATGAACAATATTGAAATATTCAAGATTCGCATTTAAAAATAGAAAGATATAATCATTTCCTTTCATAATATGACAATGTCTTTAATATTCCAATTGTGTATTGACTTAATATGCATTTCAGCTTTTCGTAATTCTCAGAAAATTATTGACGACGTTCTGTTTTTTGATCAACAAACATGATAAAGTAAGCGAGTGACTCAACACTACCAATATGGAATCTTTTTTGTGACTATAGTGCAGAAGTCTAGCGATTCTGGAGGAGCACGAAAAGCTTTGGAGAGCACCAATAACATTGTACTATAGAAATACACAGAATGACTAAAAATCTCAAATTTAACCGTTGAACTGAAGAGTGAGAAACATGATACAAATGTATCTAAATGACTTCAGAGTCTTTGATTTTTCCCCCAACAAATCAGTAATTCATTTTCAGTTTTTTTTTTAGGTTTGTTATTCAAAATCGACGACTTTCTTATTTCATGAGTTTTGTATATTTTCCAGTTTCTGATAAAAGATATTAAGACCTGGTTTGAATCGAAGTTCTGATGTATTCGTGTGTGTGTATTGAAAACATCCATTGAAATTACTCAAAATTTTGCCATTATGAAAGTTTAACAAAGTATAATGAGATCGTAACTTACGGTAACTGGATCCAGACCTCAGAAAACTCACACTAAGTACAAATAGCAGTAGAACCAATCTCGACATTTTTGCAAAATGTATCTCAAGTAACCAGGAACAGAATCACAATCCAACTGAACTGAATATACATGAGTCCAGAAGGATTTGAATAATATATTTCAATTAACGTAATATATCATCAGGATAATCGTTTTATTATTAGAACAAATAAGTACCTTTAATAATAAGGTACTGACCGGAGTTCCACGAATGGGATATCAAGATTAAATCCTGGGAATAATAACTACCTACCTGTATCCATAAGCTGGGAGAATGTAATATAGGTACCTATATTTTCGGAGATAAGTTCATGCATGAAAAATAGTAACCATATTAATATCTGGAGACCATTTTGGAACACCGTTAATAGTGAAATTTGTTACATATTGAAAAATGGAATTGATGATTATATTTGAATTTTGTTCCAATGTTCCATATTTCTGGGTTTAGGTATACCTATAGCAATCATACATAATATAGTATACATCAGTGCTTTTCTTTTTAATGTCTTCCCCTTTTATTTTTTGAACAGGCAGACTGAAAAATTTAAACTTTGGGTAATGAAATTTGAGGTATGAATACTATATTTTAGAGTGAAATTGACAGACGAAAATTTCAAGATGGCGTTGGAATGCCATCTGAGAAAAACATTAAATGGAGAGGAGGGTCTTGTGATATACATTCTTTTGAAGGTGCTGACGAATACGTTAAAACCTTAGATTATGAAGCCAATATCTACACCTACTACAAAATTACGGAACACTTAATAATTGCCTGAAAGCATCGACGTTCACTTCATAATTTGAGGAAATAAGCTGAGTTCAGCTCCGAAGGTGCTCGGAATGGTTGCCTTGAACTTCTTGACATAAGAACAGTCTAGCCGATATTTTACGCCGAACACTTTCCCCCACAAAAAACGTCTAAAGGTGTCAAATCTGGCGAGCGGGCTGGCCATTCCGTAGGACCTCGACGGCCAATGCAACAACCGGAAAAAGTATCATCCAAGTCTCTCTAACTTGTCTGGAGTATATTGATATGTGTTTGTATTCAGGGAAATATTAAATGTTTCGCCATTTTATAGTCGGTGAAGATATTGATTTTATATTCTAGGGTTGTGAAATATTCGTCAGGAGCTTCAAAAAGATGTGTCATTTATTTTTCCCCCTGATGGCACCCACTTGCCATCTTGAAATTTTCATGTGTCAATATTACTTCAAGATACAGTTTTTATACATTATTTTCATTATCCCAAGTTTCAATTTTTTCCGTTGACCCGTTCAAAAAATAAAAGGGGGGGATGGACATTGAAAAAAAGCACTGTATAAATCACTTACTTTGGTCCTCTTGTCCACTTGTCTCATTTTTTTAATGCAAAATAAATAGGTAATCAAATTTTCAATTGTTTGAAATTAACACTGTCTACACTTCTTTACGTAGCATTCATGATAATGGTTACGAATTTACCTATTAATTACCTACAGCCTATATAGTTTACATGACAATCACTACATAATACGGTTGTTCATAAACAAAACAATTGATGGGAATCAATAATTATATGACCTTATTATTATTATTGAGCTTAAATGAAACAGGACAATGTTTTCAATTTATCTACAAAATACTCACAAGTTATTGTTGTTATTTTGTTATTATTTTGAAAATACCATATTTTGTGCCTATACAGGGTGTATCCAAATAACACCGAAAAAATTCAGCGGGTGATTCCTTGTGATATCTTAGGAAATGAAGTTCATATGAACATGTGTCCTAGCTTCGTTTTCGAGATACAGGGTATTAATATTTCCATGATGAAGAATCCTTCTTCTATTCATTTCTCAATTGCCTTTTCATCAATTTCAATAAAACGTTGTGGTTTTGTTAATAGTGATATGAAGCTTCTTCTAGTGCAATTAGATTCTAAATAATATTTCCAGTGGCGTCACAGTGGAACATATATATATTTTTATTAGATTGAACGATTGAAATGTATGATTTTTGTATCTAGCTTTGTTTTTGAGGAAACAATAAAAATTCGATTTGACTCCCAATTAGAATCATTTTGAAATTTTGGGGCTTTCTCAGTCTCCATTAATACTGAATTTGGGCACCATTTTGGTGGTTCAGAATTCTGATCACCCTGTATCTCTTCCGATGAAATATCAGTAAACAATAAATCAAAAGTTGAGATAGGGACATGTGAGCCGCTTTGTTTCGACACAAACAAATCCTGAGTTGGAAAATCTCGATTTGGAACACCCTATATCTCTGTAATTATTACCGATAGAACCCAAGTATGATGTATCGATGAAATCAGCTCTTCAGGGAGAATCTAACAATGCAATAAGATACAGGGTATTCTGTTTGAAGTAACAAAGTTGTTGCTACTCTTTGATAGCAGCAGGAACACTGCATTGCTGAAATTATTTTAAATGAAGAGAACGTATACTAAAATATTAGCATACACATTTTCATGGATTTCTCCCGACTGATTTTTTTTATATGTTCTGGTTCCCAAGAAAAGGGATATCTTGTAATGTTCATAGAACATCGTTAGAACCAGGGGAAATAAGGTAGGAATTGGTGTTCTTCTTAAATTTCTGGAGGTTATATGCCTCTGGGAACACCTTCCTTGACAATGTGTTCCAGAGCCTCGCTGTTCGTTGGATGAACGAGTCTTTGAAAAGAGATGTTCTACAGGTCTCCAAAGAAACCACGAAGTGGTGCGAAGCCTCAACTCGACGGGTTAATCTCGCGGGGACTGCCAAGGGAGGAAAACAATTGTTGATATTTCAGAAGAGCATCGTCAATGAAAATATCTATAAAATAGAGCCAGATCGACAACTTTTTCACGGTGTGCTAGAGAAGTGAGTTTGTGAGCGAGGCATCACCCACGAGACGAACTGCCCTTTTTTGGACAGAATCCAACAGTTTCAGGGTATGTTTGGGTGCTGCACTCCAAATATGTGAACAGTATTCCAGGACAGGTCGGATCTGTGCCTTATAGATCATGAGCAGCTGACTGGAAGTGAAATAGCCCCTGGCCCGAAACAGAAAACCAAGTTTGTGGGATGCACTTTTAGCAATTAAATCGATATAGAAATATTATATTTATTAAAAATTAAGGAAATGGGTGCTTACGGAATGAGAAGGTAGACCTCAATACCAGTAATCCAACGGCGACCAAAACTGTTGAGATTCGAGACATAATCTTCTGTAATACCTCCCTCACTGAGGAAACTATGAAATCTGAATACCTCGCACAGCAATTACAAGTGTCGGCATCTTGTCAACGCTCTTTTTATACACTTAACATAATAAAAAACTAATAAAATTGTAGAGTAATTATACAGTGATATAGTATAGTCAAGGTGCGAACTTTAATCATTTATACTGGTTCGAATTATTTCAGACCCTTGCATCGAAATAATATGGGTCATAAATTACCAAAATTATTATACATTAGGTTATTTTTATGTACCTCACTCATCTAAAAAAAAAAATTTCACTAACATTTCAAGAGAGTTTTATATCAAATTGCGAATTAACGTAACTGTATCCATCATTTGGAATTATACAGGGTGAGTCATATAACTATTGGAACATAGGCTAAGGGCTGATTTTTCGAACCAAAATATGGCCGAATATGCCTCAATAGAATATTGCTGTGGAAATACATATGCAAAGTCTTTTTTTGATTCTTCAATATACGGAACTTCTATTGATTTTTTTATATTTTTGATTCTACTACTAAATTGTCAGGTTTTAGAAAATATAATACAAGTTACAATAATGAAAGACAACACGTAGATATGTGAGAATTGAGCAATAATACATTCCAGTATAAGTATTATGAAAGGATCAGTAATATTGTTGGTACTATAGCAAATGATATAGTAAATCATGAGAAACCACCCATTTTCATACCTGACCTATTAAATTGCAATTAGAATATGATGATCTAGAGGTTTTAGGTAGGGCTATTATTGAAAATTAAGTACACTCTAATTTCCCCAGTTCCATATAACTGATAATAGTTCAGAATTCTTTGAGAATTACCTATTTTTTTAAAATCAGTTCTTCAAGATAATCGTAATGATTTTTCTATTTTTACTGGCGCTTTCACTAACCATAGTAAATTCTATGCACAGACGTAAGTAACTTTTTGTTCTGTTCTCAATCAACATGTCCTTCATGATTTTTACTAACAGAAAATTTAACCTCGCTATAAAATTATATGAACACAAATATTAACTTCGGAAAATATATTTTAGGATCTCCTTCAAAGTCAGATTCCTTCGCCAAAATATGAAAATTAATTTATGTAGTTTTGAAATGCCAATATCACATATCATTTTTCTCTTACCCTCTCCAATAGTGAAATTTTTAAACTCAGTGAAATTTTGGGGAAACCATCTAATGTGCCCTATATATAAATACAGGGTGATTCAGGATTTAAGGTACAAATTAATCAAAAAAGTTTGTATAAATGTGTCCGATCTCGATCAGTAGCGGAGATGCAGGGGGTTAAAGTTTAATTATTTTTCTATTAATTGAAATATCTCGCTCACTTCTGTGCTCCAGGAACAAATTGAATCACAAACTCAATGCTTTGCAGTTATTTTCGTGTCAACAGACAATGTTTGCCAACAAAATATTTGGAGCCACTTCAATAATGCCCATTTTCGAAAAACTCCGCAACGAAGACTGATATCGATATGCGGTTTTTTCCATTGAGTTTTTCATGAAAATGAATGAGACTTTCCCTTCAAAAGTGTTCAATTTGGTCCACCCTGTATATACAGTGTATATTGATGTTGTTTTCTTCTTTTGTTCACAGCTAGCTACATATTACCATGTTCCAGACGTTTAAACTTCTCAACATGTGCACTGGAACACTCCAAAAAAGTCCTACCTTATATTCTGAAAGGTAAGTTTCGAAAAAAAAAATAAATCTTATAAATCAATTCGTCATAATTCGCTAATTGACTATCAAAATCTTTATACAGGGTGTACGAGCTAGCGTACACTATCTTTATATCGAGAATCAGTTTAAAATTTTCATTTTTCGACAATGATATTGCATCTTCAAATTCTTCCTGAAGAGCTGATTTCATCGATATATCTTACTTGGGGTCTATCGAAAAAAAAAAAAAATGAAAATGATTACAGAGATATAGGGTGTTCAAAATCGAGATTTTTCAACTATAGAATTTTTTGTCGAAACTATTTATTATCGGTCAAAACGACTCACATGTCCCTTTCTCAACTTTTGATGCACTATTTACTGATATTTAATCGGAACAGACACAGGGTGGTTCAAAATTCAGAATTCTGATCACCCTGTATTTGGACGATTAAATATCAGTAAATAGTAAATCAAAAGTTGAGATAGGGACAAGTGAGCCGTTTTGACCGATAATGAATAGTTTCGACACAAACAAATCCTAAAAGTAGGAAAATCTCGATTTTGAACACTCTATATATATCTGTAATCATTTCCGATAGACCCCCATCAAGTGTGATGTATCGATGAAATCAGTTCCTTAGGGAGAATCTAAAAATGCAATAAAATACAGGGTATTTCATTTGAAATTACAAAGTTGTTGCTACTTTTTGATAAAAGCGGCACCACTGCATTACTGAAAATATTTTAAATGAAGAGAGCGTATTCTAAAATATAAGCATGCATATTTTCAAGCGGATTATGTAAAAACTTCACAAGTCTTTGAGAACCTCATCAAGTCCTTTCGCGTATTACTTGGAATTGAACGGGATTGGGATTCTTCTTGAATTGTTTTTATCTCCTTGGAAAGTTGAAGAAATTCGATAGTATTTTGATATCATAACCATTGACGCCAGCCAACATTCCCTTCGACATCGAATTTTTGTTTGCTCAGAGGAAATAAAAATAGTCTTTGCACTAGGAAATTCAAACTTGCCATTTTGTATTGAAAACAGTGATCGGAGTCGTTGGTTATATATAGTATATGTATGTATAGTTTCTTTCCTAAAAACACCAAATTCCAAATTGTTTTTGCCATTTTTGATCACAAGAACAGCTAAGAATGGTAATTGACCGTTATTTTCGCATTCAAAAGTGAATTTGATAAAGAGAAAGCTATTTTTCAATTGTGAATTGAAGTTATCTATATGTATATCTGTGATTTTCGTATCAAAAATACCGAAAATATCGTCGACATATCCAATCCAAACCCTAGGAAATACTAAAATGTTTCTTTTGCATTCGTTTCAAACCGATTCATAAACAGTTCAGCCAAAAAAGGTGATGAACAATTACACATAGCTGTACACCTCCCTGTTGTTCAAAAAACTATTATACGAATTGAAGAATTTTCTCCTGAAGATGCGTACATAGTTAGCGAAACACGTGTTGAGGCGTAAGAAATCGGTTAGGTTACAATATTCTTTCTCAGCAAAGAACAACAAATCTTTGAATACCTTCAAATCTCCTGAGTTCAAAATTCAAATTTAATTCGACTTATTGAACGCTAAATGTTTTCTCTTGGGCAGAAATTGGTATTTAACTTTTTTTTTTGAATTTTTAGGTGACAGACGATTAGGACTGGCCAGGATGAACCCTTTGGAGTTGACTTTGGTCGAATTGAATGGTGCTGATGATTTCCACTTGGCT
The DNA here is from genome assembly GCA_918026855.4 of Phaedon cochleariae. Classification (NCBI taxonomy): domain Eukaryota; kingdom Metazoa; phylum Arthropoda; class Insecta; order Coleoptera; family Chrysomelidae; genus Phaedon; species Phaedon cochleariae. Next base: position 951,719 of record OU896713.1, on the reverse strand, counting down.
ATAAAAAACATCAAAGTTTATGGACTGGAAACGGTTGAAGTGGCAAAATTTGAGTGAGCATTTTTCTATGCACGTATTCTATTTTTTCATGCTTCGAATGTTAATTTCTAGTGTGAATTTTGAACGTCAGAAGGCTCACGTGATTAGCAGAGCATCTCCCGTGGTGATACTGGGCGATTACAAGATGAATGGTCACCTCATGATATTCCCATTGAATGGTCATGGTCTCGTAAACATAACACTTGGTATGTCGGTTTATTATTCCATATGAATCCCATCAGCTAAACTTTATTGTCTGGAAAAAATGATAGGCAATAGCTCTGCTTTCACTATTATTTTTATCATTATACATAAACTGGGCGTCAATTGAAACGTCAGTATTGAAATTTGGCATCAAGTTTGACTTCTCGTAATTTCTAAAATATTGAACGAATTTTGAATTGCCGCCCAGATTCTGAATGCCTTTTTCATCGTCTTTCAAACCGTTCCTTACAGCTTCTTCTAAATTGATCAGGACCCGTGATACAGGGTGAAACAAAGTTTCGTGCATTTGGAAAAATATTTCTCCGCCCCCCCCCCCATTTTGTCGGAAGACCACGATGCTCATATTTTATTCAGGCATTTCATAAATAGCAACCATACCTCGGGATGTTTTCGAGTTTTTGCCAAAAACTACTGTGGTTTCCGGAAAAAACATTTTTTATGCATTTCAGGAAAGCGTTGGAGCAGACATGTATACCAGGTTACTCAAAAACAATCAATAATTTATTACTTCGCAGTCTATGATAAAAGTTTTCTACCTTAGTGAGCAGTAAATCAACACATCTCATCAACAAAAACAAACAACGATACCTTGTTTCTATAACAACGTATTGTTGAAACAATGTAGGTATGCATAGAGGTTATATCAATTGCCAATTTTCATGAAAACGTCAGTGTAATTCGGGTCCTAAAAAATTTGAAGATGCTTCGTTCAAATCGGGTCGAAATGGAAAATATCATTAGGTAAGATCACTATAGTGATATAAACTATAATTCAGTACAGATAATTATTATTTCAGGCTACGACGTTTACGATATAAACTCATTTAAGTACCATTTTCAATAGGTCAGTCATGACAATAAATAGACTGATTCATCGTTTTGAGGATACAGGTAATCAGTCCATTTAAAAAACATGCAAAAAACATTTTTTTTTCGGAAACCACAGAAGTTTTTGGCAAAAACTCGGAAACGTTCCGAGGTATGATATGCCTGAATAAAATATGAGCATCGTGGTCTTTCGACAAAATGGGGGGGCGGAGAAATTTTTTTCAAAATGCACGAAACTTTGTTTCACCCTGTATCATGGGTCCTGATCAATTTAGAAGAAGCTATAAGGAACGGTTCGAAAGACGATGAAAAAGGCATTCAGAATCTGGGCGGCAATTCAAAATTCGTTCAATATTTTAGAAATTACGAGAAGTCAAACTTGATGCCAAATTTCACTATTAACGTTTCAATTGACGCCCAGTTTATATGAGAACATTATGTGGAAAGTAGATGTAGGTTCTTCAATATTTTTTTTTTAATTTCAGTTGAAGGACTGTACGATTATGAATTGGAATGGACTATGGAGAACAGAAATGGAGCAGAATACGCCAAAATCATAAAATCATCGTATGATTACCAGCTAGGCAATATGATCTACAATTTCACGAACTTGATGAATGGTGACGAAAGACTAAGTAATTTCCTTCTTACTTTAATCGATTTCCAATCACGTGACATGTTACGTTTGCATTTGAACAAAACAAAAAATGTTCATCTCCTGTATGTCAAGAATGTAGAGAAGAAGAAGCTATAACCTATATCTATATAATCTATGTTAATTTCAACTTCTTGTCTTGAAATCATGCACATATTAACCCCATTCAATATTAACGAATTTTTTTTCTCAGGTCTGGAATTGAACAAAGTACTCAATGACAATTGGAGGGTGGTGAATGAAGAATTGAAAAATTCTATCCAAAAGACACTGTTAACCATACACGACAATTTGTTCAGTATGATTTTTTCTCACATACCGTTCAGAGAACTATTTTTGGACTGATCAAAAATCCATCAACAAGAAAATGATTTATATAAGCTTAAAATTAAATAAATGTTGTTTGCTTAGTATAGGTATGTATTTTTTTCATAAATGTATCCTTCATTAAAAAATGTACAGCGAATATTTTGAATTTTTTAAAACATGTATTGAAACCCTATACAAAACTCATTTTACCTCTTCCTGGTTATTATATATTATGACTTACTGAAGTATTTTCAATTCCTCATAAAAAAATTATTGAAAAAAGGACAACTTGTATCAGTTCAAACTGTCAAATATTCAAACTAACCTGCTCAAGGAGTTGTTTAGGAATGATCTTGTTCTGGAACTACCTATACATATAATAAATGAATTATGTTTTTAAAGATATCTCTATTCTGAAACTGCCAGCCTTTGATATTGAATAAAATAATAATCAGTCTATAATAAATACGAAAAATTTCCCGAAAATATTTGTTCTGATGAGACAGTTCATTAAACAAATATGTTTTTCTCACACTCCATATCTGCATTCATCGAAGTTGATATATTTTTTAATTGTTTTGAAACATTATAATGTGCACTCCAGGTGTAGGTACATACATACATACATACATTGAATTAAAATGATGACTGATGATGGGGTAGGACCCTTTCTCGACATCTTTGCGACTTTTACAAAGAAAAAAAATTTGGGTGGAAGAAAAAGTAAGTAAATTTCATTACAATAGTCAAAGGGCAGGTGATTTCTCTATCGATTCTAGAAATTTCTGATTTTATTGGTGTTTGTAATATTCATTCAAAATAATTTCAATATACGTATAAGTTGATGTTTTTCTGATCATTGGTACCTAATGTTTTAGGCACGTTTGAAGAAGCAATAAATGAGACTGGATTCGGCATATTCAACGTTTTATTGATAGTACTATCTACATGTGGTATTTGGTCCACTATTTTCGAACATTCTACTATGTACTATATGTTCATTCCTACTAAGGATAATGAGCAAAATTTCCAGGAAGAACAAACAAGCTATTTGAAATCTATCTTTTACGTTGGTATGTAACATTTTTTGAGTATGTTGCAATCCTTTTAGCTTCTCAATCCATGTCAATGTACACATTTGAAAAAATATTGGATCTTTCATTCTACTCAGAAATATTATGTTGTTATATGTTTTTAGGCATGATATGTAGTGCATTCATCTGGGGATTCTTAACAGACACTTTTGGTAGGAAAAAACTGTTGATGATTGGATACTTCCTCTCTTCTTTTTTTGTTTTTGCCAGTATTTTGATTAAAAACAAGGACCTAGTGATAACCTGTAAATTCTTGGGAGAATTCACGTGAGTTTTTCCAGAACTAATTGGAAGTGCGAGTGGTATTTTGTAATATTTTTGCATGAATTTCAGAATGAGTGCTTCGCAAGCAGCAATGGCAACTTATCTCAGCGAATTCCACAGTTCGAAATACAGAACCATCATCATTTTGGCGTATGGAATTTTCGTAAATGTTGGTGTAATACTGTTTCCGTTGATAACCTTAGAAATTTTACCATCAACCTGGGTTCAATCCCCCTCCTATGGATTTATAGGTATAGGTATGACCATGATGACACACAATAATTCCATCCCTTATACAGCGTCTTCCATCTCAGACGAGCCACCCCGTGTATTGCTTATCCCATAGTTAGTGGAAACATTTAACGAAACACGTCGAATGATTTTGTTTGGGGGACATCTTTTGACGTATATTTAAGGCTTGAACGAGCAACCCCCTAATAGGGGACGTTTCAACCCCTCAAACTTGAATAGGAGAGAGGGGTCGAGTGATACTTCATTTGAAAGGTCTTGGAAGCCTCTTTACAACGTTGTATGAGAAACGTGAAATTGATGAACCGTTTTCGCCAAAAATCAATTTTGTAGCTCGAATGAGCCACTCTGGTTATTTTCACAATGTACAAGCCTAGTTTTATGAAGTCCTTGCCACAAACTAAACAATCTTCAAAAAATCACATTCGTGAAAAAATTGAATCGGTTTATCGTGCTTACAATCAAAAAAATCAAATCTGCGTGTTTAAATCAAATGTTCAAACTGTCCTCCATTGACTTCCATACAATAATACAGTCCAAACAAATTCATTCGACGTATTTCGCAAAATTTTTCCACTCACTAGGGATAAGAAATATACAGGGTGCTTATCTGAGATGGAACACCCTGTATGTACCATATCATACTATTTTTTAGAGTGGAATTCGGAAACTGTGTACTCACTGATATGCGGTTCATTTGGATTCATCACTGGAATAATTTTTTATTGCCTTCCTGAGAGTCCGAAATATTTAATGGCAATCGGAGAAAACGTGCAGGCGATGTTTGTTTTCAGAATGATATACAGGATGAACACTGGAAAATCTTCAAAAACATTTCCTGTAAATTATATTTTGAACATTCAGGAAGGTTAGCAAACTTTGGAAATTATTTCAGGTCGATGTATTGGTAGAGGAAAGAGAACATAACAAGAATAAATATTCAGGAAGCTGTTTCGAATTTCCAGCAATTAGAGAAAATTTCCTTCGACTCAAACCACTGGTATCTAAAAGATATTTTGGGAAATTCGTACTGATTTGTTTCATCCAATTACTAATTTTACAAAGGTACGATACTTTAGACTACCTAATTTATGATATCTTTGTGTTGACTTCTGCATTTATTTTTCAGTTCAAATACTGTAAAGTTGTGGATACCTGAAATATCTCAAGTTATTGAAAAGGTGAACAGTAATGGTACTAGTGCTAATGTGTGCACTATATTAGATGTATTTTACTTTAGAAATACTATTCACACTGATGGAACTGTGAGTGTCTACAAAATCATTGAAAATACTATTTTACAACTTATCGAATAAGAAACTTGAACAGATATTTTTTCAGGAAGCGGATACATCGTTCGTTAGAAATAATTATGTTGTCATATTATTCGTCAGTTTGGCTCTATATTTACTGACTGGCGCAGTATCACAATGTTGTTCTAAAAAGAAGATGTTGAGTAAGTGAGCATTCTTGATGGTATTTTCATAAAATTTAGGTATTTAATAGCTATTTATATATCAAGGGAGCAGAGATATCCATTGCCTCCCGCGTGTGAAGTTTGATAGGGCATTAAACACTCATGGGAGGAAATGAACCTTTGCTCCCAAGATATATACAGGGTGTTTCAGACTTAAATGTATATACGATACTTGCAGATAGAGGACACTTCAATGGTTTCAAATCACCCCCTATTGATGGGTCTACCGTAATTCATAACTCTTTTTTTTTTTGGCAAAATCTGCATCTGGTAATAATGTTTGTATCACTTTGTATAATCTATTCATACTTGGTAGAAATATTCCACTCATATAACAACCCAATACAAGCACCAACAATTATCTTAACGTTACCAATAATATCACAGTAGGGATTATGAACTGTTGTCAGGATATCAGATTTTTTTGCACAGCCTACTTTACCGCAGATCATGAATTGATAGTAAATAATAAAATGATCCCCGAAAAATGTCTGAAACCAAAGAAAAGGTATTCTGCCAAATGATCAAATCTATCGATAGTTCACCAAATTCGACTCTCATGATGTTGAACTTTGAAGACTATTATTCTCAAAAAATAACAATAAAACATCTGTGAAATCGGATGCGCGCTAGTTAAAAGTGGGTCACTCCCGCTCTTTTAAAATATCGAAATAGATTTACAAAATTTTGCCATACATAGTGTTTTTTTGACATTAAAGAAGTTTCCTTTTTTTTCTCAAGACGGACCTGGTTTCTGATCCCGCTTTTCATTTAGTTTTGATGGGTGATATAAGTGGAATATGATTATACAAAGTGGTTCAATAGTTATGACCAGATGAATATTTTGCCAAAATCAAGATAACGTCCTGTATCCCAGTTATAAAAGACAGGATTTGGATTTGGAATCATCAAAGTGTCCTCTATCTACAGGTATCGTATGAACATTTAAATCTGAAACACCCTGTATATGATTTTATCCACGAACGCATATAATGTTGCTTCATGCTTCTCTCGAGTCTGGATCCAAACGAACATCAATTTGACTTCGGTCACATTGAATTTGTTTATTATTGTATAACTGCATTTCATTCAAAGTGAGGTTTCGTTTGAGTAAGTTTAGAATATGAGGAAGTGTATCATTGGAGCTCAAAAATGAAATCGTTATTTGTTTTATAGTAGTGATAGAGACACTGCTCAGGTACTAACGTAACATAAATCTCATCTCTACCAAGGAAGCAAACTGAAGCCAATTTATTTTACTTCCCACAGGAGGTAATATTTTTGTTTCCTCTCGTGGGAGTGAAAAGACAGGTTTGTGGCTATAAATGAGGAAGCAAACTCTTACTTTCGATGCAGTGAGTAGATAAATATCTCTTTCTGTTTTAGTTATTCTTACAGCCATCGCTGGAATGAGCTGCTGTTTGTCGTATTTTTCTTCTTGTATGGTACCAGTTCTGGTTCTCGTATCATTGTTAGTTGCATTTGAAAACGTCTGTAACAGTTTGGTATTAGCAACTATAATAGAAATTTTCCCAACCACAGTAAGGTACGCGCATCTGAGTATTTTTCTATGTTTTTATATAGCATATCTCAATGGTACAGCTCATAGTTGCCGAGATAGTTACCTATAGAAGTTTATCTAATTATCAATGTGGCATTTTGGGTGTAGCTATTTTGTATTTTATTTAGAATATCTGTGAAAATGGCATATAAGTGTCGCAAATCTGCTGACAAACTTAAATTCTCAATATTTCAAATGAGAAGAAGAGAATTAATAATTCCTTGATATTTTTCAGAACTCTTGCCATTCTGATGTCTATAAGTTTGGCAAGGATGGGATCAAACACTGAAATTCTGCTGCCATTTCTTTCGTTCTTTGGATATGCTCCGCATTTTTTCATTCTTGGTAGTCTGATCATAGGTTGGTATACAGCATCTGGTATCTGATTGAGATAGTCTTATTATAAGGATTTTATTGTTCCAGGTATCGGGGTGATAGGTTTATTTTTACCAAATACAGAAAATGAAGCATTGAAATGACTATTATAGAAAAACAGAAGGTGATTACCAATCAATCCAAGAATTGTAAATAACTGGAAATGATGAACTATGTACAGAGTTTGTTTGTTTTATTAGCACAATTTTTTATAAATTATAAGAGTATCCCATTCCATTGAATAAATGGCGAATATCTTGCGAACGTACAGTATATGCAAGTATAAATATTTTCAAATTACGTATTGCTTTCGGATACTGAATATTATCATGGAGACATTTGAAAACAAAATTCAACATCAAGACTGTTGACTTTATATATTTATCTTCACATATATTCACATATCCCCACTTATACAGGGTGATGAAATTTCGATCGACGACTACGAATCTAGGAATTGATAGACCTTAAAATATTATCGTACCTTATCAACAGTACTAGAAATTATTTACCACCCTGTATTTCTGTGGATATATCGACATGCAATCAATGTATCCTGATTACCATAGTGTAACTACAAAATTTCAGAGCTATAACTAAAGATAATGATGAAATATTTGAGATTTTCTTTGAAAAATGAAATAATCAACCCTTTCAGAGCATTATCATGTCCATCGAAATATATGAAATAGTAATTCCAGAAGTATAAGTCGTTGAAATTTGATCGTACTGTACACAGGGTGATCTCTTTGAAAGCGGATCACCTACATAAGTTTTTTATTTATGGAATGATTTTGACGATTTTTTTTTTCAATGTGGATGGGGGAAATATGTATTTTGGAGCTGAGTGGAGTCCACTCTTTCAAAAACCAATGCCTACTAGATCTTATTCACGGGCTGAAAAATCCATAATCCATTTTAGCGATTTAAAAAAAAATCTGCGTACACCACTGGAATTGGCGTCTTCTGAAATACAGAGTTCAATTCAAATGATGACTGAAAATATGGATTATGGTTTTTTAGCTCATTTTAAGACGAAAAAGTCATATGAACATATGCCATACCTCTTAACTTTCGAGCTATACAGGATGTTGAAATTTTAGGAGAATATTCGTTTTCTCTTCATAACTTCAATACTGTTCTAGATGTTTTCATGAAACTGAGCACCAATAGGATTTTTTTTTGGTTTGGGAGTTTTTTAATGTGTTTTCCACTGGCGTCCGTATGGGACGTATAGTGGAGATTCTTTTAAAACATTTTTTTACATTTCGTAAGTTTCTTGAATCAATAGTTTTTTCTTAGAATTTTACCACCCTATAACTCGTATGTTAAGAGGTTTAGGGCATATATTCATATGAACATTTCTTATCCTATATTTTCAGCCATCAATTGGATTACACCCTGTATATCTGTACCAAGTTTCATGGGGAGATATATTCAACATTAACATTGATGGATTCTGGATTTTTCAGCCTCTGATGAAAATGATTTAGCAGGCCTTGGTTTTTTAAAAACTCAGCTCAGCTCCAAAATAATCTCTTTCTTTCTACTACTTTCTCCCTTCCATATTCCAGGGTGGATCTGAAAGTGAGGTTTCTACATATCTTGCCTAAATAAGTTGTTTGCCTAATGCTTCATTTTCCTTCCAAAGTTTTTTGGTTCACTTCAAAATTGATAGGTTAAAAATGTGAAAAGAGGTTTTTGATTAGTGTTTCTGATGAAATAATGTAACAGTAGAATATCTAATGCTGCATGGACTAATAAAGGCATTTTTGCGTTTTTTTTTTTAGAAAATGTAAACAATAATTATTTATTATACAAGGGAAAAAAGTAGTAGATTTTAGCTCCAGGTTGTGTTGTCTCCCGACGCGTACCGGAGGTAGACAAAAAACGGTGAGCTAAAATCTAATATTTTTCCCGTGTATAATACACAATTTTCTTCTGTGACAGAAGAAAGGACGAATCAATATTGAGAATATATTACATTATTTTGAAATCTGAAAATTATCGTCGTGAAATTTCAAGTTTTTAACAGTAGGGACACCTGCGTTGTATAGGCATCTTTATCATTCTTTTGAAGTAATCAAATATCTGATGTCACTTCTGTCAGTCTTATTCTGTGATTTGATTTCAAAAAATTGCGAATTTAGTGGTTGTTTAGTAATATATGTAACCGCGAAGTCGAATGGAAGATAAAAGGGCTCTTGCAGTTCTTTCTCGGAGACGATATTATTGACTCATTTTTCAGAACTATAGCACAACAAAAGCCATCAACAGTGTATATATATGTGATATATATCCGGGAAAGAAGTACTCACTTTTTGCCCACGGGAAAAAAGTAATTTATGAAAAGTAACATTTTATAACCTGCGAACAGAGATGAAATGCCAAACTTTTTTCCCGTCACAGAAAAAAATATGTTTCATAGTTGGAGTCTTCTTTAAACCATTAAATAACTGTACTTACGTTATCTTATAATATTTTATATGAGCAATTTTTTGCCAAACAACTTATTTTGGTGAGATATATATCCTGTTAAAAAAACTCACTTACAGATACACCTTGTATTTGATTCATTATCTCATCAAATATTGATTCCCTCAATGAAACTGAATAAATCATTCTCTTCCACGTTAGGCAAATCATCGTGTTTGAATTTTTTGTACAAAACTGGCAGTCTGATCCTGAGCACCTGCAGTGTCATCCTTTCTTCTGCTATGAAGGATCCCCGAATCCTCACGATAGAATTCAGAGTGTCTATGATGATTGAGGCCTCCAGGTGATTTTTCAACCTAATGGGAAAAGTAGCTTTTCTGTCTTGTTGATTTTCGTGCTTTATCACTATACCCACACGATCAGCTTCCTCGAACTCCCTCAGAACATAGCTCAGTAACTCGTTTAAAGCATCCTGAAAAGGATAGGACAAAAGTCATTGATAGCCCCGGTGCTGCTGACCGGCGCTGAAAGCAAATGCTCGGGTTCAGCTGTTGAATGTTCAACAATGATTCACGAAAATTCCTTTCAGACCTCAACGTGACAAGAATTTTAAAAAGGCTTACTTTAAGGGCATTTTGTTGGGCATAAAATTGTGCAAATTTGCTATAATTCAACCGACCCTGTATCTCTTAGAGTTCACGAGATCCCAATGATGAGGATCAAATTCCAGCCACCTCTTATAGGTGCTAATTCACAGTTGCAACAGTTATTTGGGATTTTTAGGGCAATCAGGAAAAAACTATTATTCGACCAGTATAAGCCTACTGCATCGCGTGAACCGCTGATATTGAAAATCTAGGAGAAAGGTTCTTTCTCAAATCTGACATCAAATTCGTTCTTTATGGATCTGAATTAGTGCCTATGAATTTTTTGGCATTCTTAGGTCAATCAGGAAAAAAATATTTGTCGAGCGGTATAAGCCTACTGCATCGCGTGAACCGCTAATTTTGAAAATCTGGGAGAAGGGTTCTTTCTCAAATCTGACATCAAATTCGATCTTCATGGATCTGAATTAGTGTCTGTGAATTTTTTGGGATTTTTAGGTCAATCAGGAAAAAATATTTTTCGACCGGTATTAGCCTACTGTATCGCGTAAACCGCTGATTTTGAAAATCTAAGAAAAAGGTTCTTCCTCAAATCTGACATCAAATTCGTTCTTTATGGGTCTGAATTAGTGCCTATTAATTTTTTGGGATTTTTAGGTCAATCAGGAAAAAAATATTTTTCGACCGGTATAAGCCTACACTGCATCGCGTGAACCGCTGATTTTGAAAATCTGGGAGAAGGGTTCTTTCTCAAATCTGACATCAAATTCGATCTTCATGGATCTGAATTAGTGTCTATGAATTTTTTGGGATTTTTAGGTTAATCAGGAAAAAAATATTTTTCAACCGGTATAAGCCTACTGCATCGCGTGAACCGTTGATTTTGAAAATCTGGGAGAAGGGTTCTTTCTCAAATCTGACATCAAATTCGATTTTCATGGATTTGAATTAGTGTCTATGAATTTTTTGGGATTTTTAGGTCAATCAGGAAAAAAATATTTTTCAACCGGTATAAGCCTACTGCATCGCGTAAACCGCTGATTTTGAAAATCTAGGAGAAGGGTTCTTTCTCAAATCTGACATCGAATTCGTTCTTTATGGATCTGAATTAGTGTCTATGAATTTTTTGGGATTTTTAGGTCAATCAGGAAAAAAATATTTTTCGACCAGTATAAGCCTACTGCATTGCGTGAACCGCTGATTTTGAAAATCTAGGAGAAGGGTTCTTTCTCAAATCTGACATCAAATTCGTTCTTTATGGGTCTGAATTAGTGTCTATGAATTTTTTGGGATTTTTAGATCAATCAGGAGAAAAATATTTTTCGACCGGTATAAGCCTACTGCATCGCGTGAACCGCTGATTTTGAAAATGTAGGAGAAGGGTTCTTTCTTAAATCTGACATCAAATTCGTTCTTTATGGGTCTGAATCAGTGTGTATGAATTTTTTTTGGATTTTTAGGTTAGTCAGGAAAAAAATATTTTTCGACCGGTATAAGCCTACTGCATCGCGTGAACCGCTGACTTTGAAAATCAAGGAGAAGGGTTCTTTCTCAAATCTGACATCAAATTCGTTCTTTATTGGTCTGAATTATTGTCTATGAATTTTTTGGGATTTTTAGGTCAATTAGGAAAAAAATATTTTTCGACCAGTATAAGCCTCTAATGCATTGCGCGAACCGTTCAAGGAAAAAAAATCATTGAGTGGTTTCACTAGAATGCTCAATTGTATTTTCATTACCTTCAACCATGTGAATACGCTGATGTTCTCATCTTTAGCTTTGAATGCAAAGATTATTCTTCTTTCTACAATATTGAGCCTCTTGACCTCTCTTTCGTTTTCACCATATTTAATAAAATGATTGAATGGTACCTCTTCTGTCGAATAGTATCTAAAAATAGTAAAGAATAACATTCATTGCTTCTCTTTAATGCCTACCCTTTTATTTTTTGAAATATCTCGGGGTGAAATTGACAGATGAAAATTTCAAGATGGCGACTGGTTGCCATCTGGGAAAAAAATTGCAAGCTCCTGAGGAATACTTCTCAACCCTAGAATTGGAGCCAATATCGTCACCTACAACAAAATGGCGACATTGACTTCACATTCTAGGGTTGTAAAGTATTCGTCTGGTGCTTCAAGAAGATGTATCAGAGGATCCCCCTTTCCATATATATTCGTCCCCAGATGGCGCCCAGTCGCCATCTTGATATCCTCATCTGTAAATTATACTCCAAAATATGGTATTCATGCAACGATTTCCTTACCCCAAGTTTAAATTCTTTTCGTTCACCCATTCAAAACATAACGGGAGGGGGGACATTAAAGAAAAGCACTGTATGAACGAAAAAAATTCAAGAACATGCCAAAGAAGTATACTGAATCATCAATTCATCAAGAGTCTACTGATGATGGTAATATAGTTGCCGAAATAGGTATTTATATGCATTTTAGGTAGGTACCTGAAAGTTTCGTCTAGATTCTTAACATAGAATGTGTACTGGAGCCTTATGCCATCTACTACCCTCTGAAGGTGTTTGTATATCTTCAATTCTTCGGTGGGTATATCTTCATCGTTGAAAATCACCTTGTAGTTTATCGTGTAATCGGCCATTTTGATTTCATCTGATGTCCTGAAGGCCCCATCAGCGAACATTTTCAGCAGTTCGACTGCAGTGAAGTTATTCAAAAACTCTATGAAAAATCTCATATTCAAACTGCTTATGTCACGAAAACTGATGTATTATAAATCATTTTGAGTCAAGAACTGAACGAAGATGGTAGACTATCTCCTAGAATTTTCCAAAGAATAGATCGGTATTTAATGACCATGGATTTTTACCAATGCAACCTCAATTCAATAATAGTTTGAAGATAAAACTAATTGCTGCTGATTTGTTAAAGATTTCTAAATTGAGCATGGTGATTCTCAACCTCATAAAGTAGTAGTAAAATATGTTTTATGCTCGAACGGGCGTGAAGTGGCACTTTACTTTCAAAATTTTGATTTATTTCCATCGTTCTTGAGAGGTGAATCGAGGTATATTCATAATGAAAAATCAAATATACCGGTATTGGTTCGTGCATAAAATGTTGAATGTATTTCGGGGGTACCTTGCTTTTATGTACGGTCCATATAAGCCTATTTTACACCCTCGATACATAAATAACTATTAGTAGATGCAACTCAACTTTTACGAATACCAACAGATATCACAGAGATCCATAGATTGAAAAATGAAGTGATCTCGAGAATTCTATGAAATGAAGCGTTGGAAGCTGAAAAGTGAATAAACATCAACTGATGACTCCTTTAGTATTTTCAGGAGTCTGTGGGAGTAGAATCTAGTAATATATACCAGACTTGTCATACGAGGCATACCTACTTAGATCGGAATTTTTAGAAAAAACACAGGCATTGAGTTTTGGTGGCGTTGAATTCAACTAGGTTGTTGGTTCTCCTGAAATTTTAGCAAGCTTTAAAATCTGGAGTATATATCGAAAGATATGAAATAAGAATATTTATACTTTTCTAAACTATACTGAGGTTGATAACTTAGTTGTCAAAATAGGGATTCAATTTTGTTTTTGTTTCATGTTGGGTAGGTATATATTTTTTTGCATTATAAGTATTTGTCGTACCTATTACGTGATATATGATAATATAGGTTTTCATTACTCACATATCGCATACAAAAATATTTTTATTGTATCAGAGATCAATAATTATTTTCGAGTGCATATACCTACACGTTTATTCAACTCTTTGCAATTAGTAAAGTAATTGTTCAGAAGGACACTCATTAACAACCACTTAGTTTGGAATCGAAATCTGACGAGTTTTGACAGAAATAATAAATTATAACAGTGGTTTTGCTCGTTTTCTGTCTGGGATTTTGTTTACGGTGTAGGTATCATCGTTTTGCAGCCTGACTTCTCAACAATACTATAATTATTGATTTTAAAAATCCATTTTATTGGGATTGGAGCAACGTACTCAAAACTGATCTTTCAAGGAATACTTATATACAGGGTGGAGAACCTTTTTATCGTGCTGACTACTGCTGACTAGGTAGAAATAGAGTTCCTAAATAATCTTGACACTGCTTGATTTTGAAATCAGCAGTGTCATGTACATTTAGGAACTCTAGAGGTAGAATAAGGAGAGGAGTTGGGTGTTGGCATTTTTTTTTAACTATTGGAAGTTATAAATAAGTTATTTCGAATACTTCCATTGGCAATGAATTCCATAGCTTTGAGTGTTGTTCGACGACATATTTCAAGATTGGCAACGGAAGGATATATATTAACTGGGCCTGTCGATCGAGTTCGTCTGAGTGTCATTCCTAGTGATGGAATTATAGCAGAGATTTCTGAGGAATACTTCCCGTGGAAAAGTGAAAGGTCGCCGACTTCCCTATGGTGTTCTAATGAGGTCAAAGTATAAGTGAGTGTGGCATCGCACTCACCTGGCGGATGGCCCTACTCTGGATAGAATCTAAGAGCATCAGCGTATGTTTGGGTGCTGAACCTCATGTGCGTGAAATTGTTGAAAAGCAATGTAAAATGTTATTATTCAAGTTAGTCGTAAAAAATGTAACTGTGTAGATAGAAGACTTTCTACATGTGAAAGTCCTTGATTAACATCAGTTTGATCGATTAATAAAGAGTTTCATGCACATCCAAAGTGTTTTCACGTCGAATGAGATGCCCCAAAGCTCTGCAGTATACACCATGTTCAAAACACGAATTTTTATCACCCAGAAGAATATTTTAATTTTTTATATCATCTCCTGCTTCACAGGATGAAAAATGGCTGTGAAAACCTCTGTAAAGACATGATCTTTATTTTCTCCATCATGGACTGAAAAAAATCTACCTATATTGAGAAATCAATCAACTATAGGTATCACCGTAGCCGAATAAAATCCAGGGTGTTCCATTTGAAGATTCCAAGAGCAGCAGCGTTTTTTGATAATTTAATTTTTCATTTATTTTCAGGATGCCTAAGGATTCTAATATTATTAATTAATATGTGATAATTATTGACCATAATATGATAATATTATAAAGTTCCTGTGTTGACCATTAGAACCATATATTTTTGTAGGTCAAATTAATTATATTGCTTCCTCCTGATGGTCTGACGAAAATGGGTACTAAAAAAAATAATAGAAAAAGTGAAATAAAAATGCAACACAACAACCCGATGGAATTAATTGTATATGAAAAAACAATCATGAATCATGAGTTCGGAGAGTATACAAGCACGATTAAACAACATTTTTAAACATATAAGTATTTAATTATGATGATGATTATAGGTAGGCAACCTTTATAATATAGAAAAGTGATTTGATTGGTGGCTATTTTGTAAAATATTAATGGTGATTAATTATTTTTTGCAAAATATCATTAAATTTCGTTCTGTGTGTCGAATCATGCTAACCCATTCCTTTTTTCAATTCATATTGATTTTGCCCATAGATACCTCCTTTGTATTTAGGGAAAAGTGTTTTTTCTTGTGCAAATTCACAAGATCTTTTCATTTGGAATATGATTTATAAAGGTAATTTAATTACCCTACACGACAGAATGACATTCTCTTCTCAGAGATTGAATGAGAAATATTTTTAAAATCATTTGAAAAATCTAGTGATTGTTATCATTCACAGAGATGTGGAAACTATCGATTGGATATTTCAAATTTCCTACATCGATTTTATATCACGAATGTATCTACAATTTATTTCAAATGAGAAGTAACTATAGTTTTTGAAATAGTAAGATTCAGGTCAATTATATTTTTCACTCAAAAACACCAAATAATTCACAACCTATAGTCACGACCGAATATGCTTGTAGACACTTCTCACCAGTTTTACATTTTGATCCCTCTCCTTTCAGAAACTTAAGCAAATCAAACAGCTATATAAGATAAGATGAACCCTAAGAATTCATCAATCAAAAATTCGATCTCATTGAAACATTATTCAACAGAACAAAATGTGGTGTTTACTATTTTCCGTGCTTTTCTTGGGAGGCTACAGTCTCAGTGAAGCCAAAAAACTACCTCTTCGTGAGTATTGTTTTTAGTAACTTTTATTTCATTGGAAATTGTAAATACTTTCTGGATTACTAAAGATATATGAGCGCCTAAGATCAATTCACCGATTTCGACGGAACTTTTTTTGAATTGTAGAGCTGAAAAAACTGTACTTCAGGACGAAACATATTTTGTATCTACAAAAACAGAAGCTCACTGCGCAAATATTTTTTGAGGTTCAAATTCAAGAAATCATTTTAGCTAATAATAATTATTGAATTCTGTGGATTAGTAGGATGGTACTCTCATTAAATGGCCGTCTTGATTCCCGGGCCTGACACCACTGGATTTTTTCGTTGGGGTATTGTGATTCAAAAAACTCAAAATCCTGACCGCAGTCAATATACAACCATTCGATGGTGTGCTATATACAATGTTGATTTCAATTTTTTCGTGAAAAAATCGCTTATATAAAATTTTCTGAATTTCAACTCCTGAAAATATATGCAGTAGGCCTTGCTTCTGTTAGGACAAATAACATGTTTCACTCTAAAGTAAAGGGTGTCTCACTTGAATTTATTCCTCCTCTCTTCCTCGTTATTCTCAACATATTTTGGTTTTTCAAAAACTTTTCTGGAGTGATTTCTTACGATTTCTTTGAGTTTGTGCTTACTTCTTCTTTATATCAACAAAATACAGGCTCAGAAAAACGTTTGTTTCTTTTAAATGAAATAATCCATATTTTTTTCCATAATTCGATAAAGCCCGTCAAACTGATTTTTGATTTAGATCATTTCATTTGAAAACATATTTTTTCTTTTTAGCCACCCTGTATTTTGTTGATATGAAGAAAAAGTGAGCACAGATTCAAGAAATTCGTACAAAAAATATTTCATAAACGTTTTTGAATGACCGAAAGGTGTTGAGAATTACAGTATTTGAATCATTCTGTTTCATTTTTTCCAAATTTTGCAGCATGACAACTAATAATAATTGAGTATACATATTTTATAATCACATAATTATCTTGATATTTATTGATCTCTTCAATATAGGAACCTAATATTCAGTTTACTCTTGAAATTAATTAAGTGTCCATAATCTTTTAATAAAAACGCGCGCGAAATTATTATTTACTTCTTCATGAACAACAATTCATCCGAAAAAATCCATTCAAAAATAATGAAATTGTTAACCTTGACTCCTTTTATATGTAACCATGACATTGAAAATTCACATAAATTAATATATTTTGTTTTATTAACATAAAGTTAATCACGGAATATAATAATGAATAATTGAATTAGCCTGGGTAGATTTGATTATTGCTCTTTTGAAATGATTATGAAAGAAATTATCGTTATAAAAATATAAAATTACTATTTTTTATAGATGTGTTACCAGCATTTGATCAAAATACAAAATAATTATATCTCGTCATAATTCTGTATGCCATTTGAAAGTTTCTAAATTAAATCAAGTATCTGTAAAAACTTCACAAACGATAAGATTTCCTAAATTTTGTGGATTTCCATCAAGTAACGGCTGAGTCAATTCAAAAAATCAAGGATCTACCACATTTTTTATGAAATAAATAGTTATTTTTCTATCTAGTGAGCGATCTGATCGAGACATGATTTTTAAACGAGACGCAGCCGAGTTAAAAAAAAGTCGAAATGACCAAATTATTTCGCGCACGTGTTACAAACCACGAAATTTTTTCTACAAACGTAAAAAAATATAGTTGAATATAAGTAATACTATGGAACGAATCTGCTGCCGTTCTCAACATAAACGTCCAAAGATAAGTAAAAATTCACTATTTCTTCAATATATCCATATTTCTTTCCATCAAATATTCTTCCAAACAAATTGTAACTGACAAGCTATTGCATTTTTCTTTTGGGCTACCCTAAAACTTTAAAAAACTTCTTCTGACAGTTGTGACAACTATTCAAATATTTTCGTTGATTCTCCATGGAAATGTATGTGATGTTGGCAAAGTGCCGTGAGAAAAAATATTTCTCACAGTATGAGCAATACATGTTTTTGAAACTAAGTAAGCTATGAGAAATGCGCTACTTTTCATAGCAGTAATAGAAACATTTTTTTAAACGCAGTGACATTTTGGAGCAAATCATCCGATTCGTCCTACTACACATATATTGGAATAATACTCATATTTTTATTTTATAGAAACGGAAAGAGAAAATCCCAAATAATCAAGTGAAATGAATGTACCACCTCTCGATTAACCTACAGACAGTATTTATCATATATGTATTGCAATAAAATATCACATTTTCATACATCTATTGAACGTTTCGCGAATGAATCTGCACGATGTTCTTAGAACATTATGGGGATACACTTCTCAGTAACTCCTTCAACAGAAGAATGTATATGTTACATTCACAGATATCTTTGTAATTTTTTTTTCTTGAAATTCCTATTTCAGCTCCATATATCAAAGCATGCCACAAAGATGACCCGAACATCGACGCCTGCGCATTGCAACACGCCAAAGAATCCATTCCCCAAATGTTGAACGGAGACAAAACATATGGAATCCCGATACTCAACCCCCTCGAACTGGAGTCGATTTCAGTGGAGACGGGGGGGAATCTCACCATCATTTTGAGCAAAGTGAAAGTTTTCGGATTGGATAAAATTGATGTCACAAAAATCAAGTAAGGAAAAATCGCAAAAGTGTTACTACAATGGTGGGGAAATATTCAAGGGTAACTGCCTTGCAAAAAACAAGAAAAAATCTTATAAACTTGTAGTTCATAGGTTTTCTAGATTCATTTTTTTCAACAAAGTCTGTTTTCTAAAAGTTCATTTCAGATTTCGTATGTTAATGCTATACCAATATTTCAGCAAAGAAGTAGAAGAAGGGCGTCTATAAGAGGAATAAGTTTTGAAAATTTGTTTCAAATTATATTGTTAGAGATTTGCCTACACGTAACTTTCTTTACAATTATGCCATTGTAAAACATTTGTACATATGAACATATACAGGGGATTTTGTAGTTCAACGAATAGTTTGTGCCTTTCTTGATATACCATGCACATATTATGATAGCACGAAATATGGCTTTGATGAATAAGAGAAAAGTGAACGGATTTTCAAGAAGAAATTATTCATATAAAAATGTTCATGGATTGGATATAGAATACCTAATTTTTTTCTAATAATCTTCATCACAAATGGAACTCCAATCTAAACATTGACATCAAACTTTAAGGAGAAATAACCATTCATCGATTCTTGAAAGATTTTGAAAAACGCGAATCTCGTTCCAGACGAGATTTTCAATATTTCATATAGCATTGTATAGGTACCTATACCTAGTTTCAGAAAAGATTTCGATATTGTCATGAATCGAATTGTCAACACAGTTATCGATTGTTTTTTTTAGAGTCGATCTGCCAGGCAAAGCTTTACAATTTGAGTTCAAAGGAGAAAAACTCGAAATTTTGGGGAAATATCAAATGGACGGAAAAATTCTCGTAATTCCTCTGAAGGGCAATGGCGACTGCAGCTTGATAGCTAGTAAGTAAGAACCAGTTGTAGAAAATCATATTCTTCCCCAAGAAATCAACACGACAACAAAAAGAAGCCAAAATATAAATTTTCCTCAAAAATACTCTTCAGATTTGAACGTTTTTTGTTTTTTTAAGATTCACTCCATTATCTTTCCTATTTTTCGAGAAACACCATTTTATAGCGTTACATGATTTTCTGAAAAATTAGTAACCGACTTCAACAACAAAAGAATGAAACATAATGCGAAGTCTCAAGTTAAACGAAAGGGTCAGTAGTGAGTACTTCTTGGCAAAAGACGGCTGCTACTTAAAATAGGAGACCTCATGTCATTTTGGTCCAGGTCTTCCAGAATTTGAATCAGTCTTTGCCAAAAGTCTTCCAAAGTAATCAATTTACGTTCCCTCTTGTAATCCCCTCCCAGAGATGCTAAATGGGATTAAAATCCGGGCTCCGAGCTGGCTATGCCATGGTAGCGATACCAACTTCCTCTAGATACTCTCTCACGAATTATCTAGCATCAACAAAAATCCTTACACTATTTATGTGGTTCTAAAGTATCCAATATATTTACCTTTCAGCTGTAATGCTTCCAATCTTCCCTTTATAATCACAAGTTGAATGTTATTAGTCAAAGAAATGCCTCCCCAGATCATAGCCTACTATACTTACGTGCTTATATGGGATTAAAGGAATAGTAATGGAGTAAATCCAAAGAAGGAATGTTGGAAAAATATGAGGCTAGTGTAATTTTAATCCTAACTTGATAATGTAACTGTAACACTCTACAGTATTGCTACACCTGGTGTTCATAAAAAAGAGGTTTTCATGAGGCTACAAGCGTGCAAATATTCAGAATTGGACAACCTGTCATTCAAAACAAAAAACGTCCGAATCGAACAAGTATAGTTTTGACAAACATTGTATATGTCAAACTTTTGGATACTTTCTGATGGTGCGTTGATTTTTTGCGTTTATTGTATCTGGCCTCGAATAATTTCTGAAAAAAACCATGTTTTCAGGTAACGTTGATATTAAATTCAATTTGAAATACGACCTGGTAGAAAGAGATGGTGATGAGTACATCCAGTTGGGAGAAAACAACATTGATATCGATCTGGATAATTTGCAATTACAATTCGATAATCTTTTCAATGGAAATGAAGAACTAGGTAAATAATAATTTCGAGTAGATTTTGGTGAAAAAGATTAGGAATATTCTTTCTACTGGATTTCTCTTCTGAAAAAAACCTTTTTCAATTGATCGAATCGATTGTATTTTACAGGAAAGAGCACGAATAAGATTCTCAATGAAGAATGGAAAGCAGTATATGCAGAATTGAAACCGGCGATCTCCAAAACAATATCAACTATTGCAGTCACCATAGTCACGAGAGTTACTGAAAGAGTCCCATACAAACAGATTTTTGTCTGAACCACTTAGTTCAAAATATTAATAATAGGTACAATTAATGTTTACTGAAACTATGCTCAATGTGTAAATGAACAATAAACAAATTGATATAACTTTTAAATGATTTTTCATGGCCTATAACTCAGTTTGTCTTGGCTTCTTCTCAAAATTTCTCGCCAACAATACAGGGTAGTAAAACGAAAATGAAACAGACCGAATAACTCCCAAGACACTGTCAAATTTTGAAGTAGAATTGAAACATTTTCAGGGCCATCAGTTTTGGTTGACACCTTTTTGTTCCACGAAAACATTGTGAATAAGTGAATCACTTTTTCTGGTTGCTAGATTGAATGGCCACACATGAAATTGTGAGAAAGTCAATGAAAAAGATGGTCTGGCATCAAAGTATCTTCTTTCCTGGTTCCTATACGAGTTTTTGGACTTTCCTCTGAAATTTCCATTAAAAGATGAAGGCATTGCTATAATATATATATTTTCGACAGTTACAATCGAAAAAGCCTTACTTTTCTTATAATTACCATCGACAATGATATGAAATCGGTATAGTTTATAACTTTCTTACATTATCAATATAATGTATTCAAGAATATTTTACAAAAAAATAGCTAATATAATCTTGTTAGTAAAACTAATAATAATGATGAAAGAAACTGAAAATCAGTTTATTTCATTGAAACACCTTCGAAATTCTCTCTTTAAATCACAAAGTAAAAATATTTTAGTGACAATAATTATCAGTGTTTTATAAAGTGAATAATAAACCTTGAAGTACCTACCTACAGTTTATAATCTAATGAAAAACATTTTGGGTTTCATAATTTCGTCGAATAGTAATGTATGAGACATTTTTAAAGGTACAATCATTGACTTTTTTCACTTGAGTTTGCTCTTATAAGCCGATCCGAAAGCATCTGCACCTGTCTGACAAACTTCTTCGTATCCGAAACTTTCCATGGCTGATTTAGTTCTTTGATACCAGCTCCAGACGTTGGAAAAAGAAGGCAGGTCGATAGATCCAGCAGCCTGACACAAAAAAATAGTGTCAATTATTACACAATATCTGCGTTATTCTTCTTCCAAGCCAGAAAGGTTTGAATTATCCAGAATTATCCATAGTTTTGGAGACGAACAAATGTTTGGATTTTCGGTTTTTTCCCTAAACGGAATAAACTGGCTCAAAAATCAATCATCCAACGAAAAAAAAAATCCATAAACACCGATCAGAAAATAAAGATTTCACAATAAGGGTTGGTGAGTCCATATTTCACATTTTGACCTATTTTCCACAAAGTGATTGAAGACAAAAAAAAACAAATGATTAGAAATGCAGTTTGTGGTTATTTACGAGTTTCGATTCAAAAAATAAAGGCAATATATAGAGTGTTTCTTAACATGTGTCGTTTGCGAGATACAGGGTGTGCAAGTTGAGAATTATAAATAATTTTCATCGAATTACTAGATAACCGCTAATCAAAAATTCTTGATATTGGGGTGCATAGCTCAGTACCTGTTGTAATTGTTGTAACTACGTTTGGTAATTAATAAAGTACTGATAATACTTTCATACTTTTATTCCACATACCCATTATAAATTGGAAAGCTCTACTTATGGTTGCTCATAGCACGTACCAATCAAGAAGGAAGCTGTCATAATTGCACTCACCTTATATACTGACTTAAGACTTATGACATATGTATGACAGACTTGACATATGGACATGCATGATATATCAGTGGTGTGTACATTATGAAACTCATAACCGTAACATTGGGTAAGTATATAACAGTAGCTGAGAGCTGAGAGTGATTGAATGGGTAGCATTATATATTTATTCAATCTGACACCCAGTGGCACCGTTAAGGGGTATTGATGTGTGATTTTTCAGAAAAAACATGGGTGGCGATGAAACTTTTCAAAATTTTAATCGAAAATATGAAAGAGGATGCAATTTTGTAAAAAAAGCATCTCGTAAAGATACACAGTCTTCGAGAAAAACCAAATAACCAAATTCAACTCCAAAATTTGATCTAGATGTCCGAGGATGTCGGATAGAGTGACATAACAGACTAAATTTTGCCACCACGATAAGCCATATACGGGGTGTGGCCATAAAAAATCTATGAATATTTTCAACTTCAACAATCTGTATGTATCTCACAAACGAAGCCTATCACCTCTCGAAGTGCATTCCTCATATTACGAAACACCCTGTATGAGATTTGTTAGATGTTTTCGATTACCTCGATCGTGGCAATCACAGTGATGATCGAAAAATCGGCAATAGTCATGTTGTCCCCTGCAACCCATTTTTGACCTTCCAAAAATGTATCCAAAAATTGCAGAGCTTCATTGAGATTGGTACGATTTTCCTCATCTGGTGGACTACCGAATATTAATGTAGGGGTCTGAAAAAAAGTCACAATATTCAATTGAAGACCACAGGGGAAAAAGGGGGAATGTCACAAAAATCAAACCACCTGGATTCATTTGATAGAGTATAATGGGCAATGAAGTTGAGCAACTAGAGATCAAAATCATATTTGAATCATCATCATTGAAAACAAAAAATAAGTCCAAAGAGTTAAGGAACAAATGGGGAATGTCCAAATGTATTATCAAGAAACTGGATTGTTTACCCCCAATTATCTGCTCTGGTACATTTCTCCATTCTTGCCTGACTACCTAATGAGCGATAAGTTGTCATATAGTACAGCTAGCATCTCTATAATTTGATCATTTTCTATCAATTCTACGTGATATGAGTGGGAAACCTCCATGTAGCAATCTAATTACTTCATTCCCATCACTCAAACGTACTCGACAAGCCCAAAGTCAACACACCATTTTGTCATCAACCTCTAAATATGTCGAACAACTCTTTACCAAAACTCGTTTATACATAAAACTTCAAAGCTTTGGACAATTTTGCCTAACAGAGTATTAACAAGAACTTATAATCTCCAAAGGATGAAAAAAATCCCAATGCCTACCTCCTCTCCCTATCCTCCCCCTAGATATCCATAATGGATCATCTACTACTTTTTTCCCTAGCGTGCGTAAAAAACCCAAATTCCTCTTTCCCGCACGCTAGTGGAAAAAACACATTTCTTCGTGACCAAAGAAAATTTGAGGATCATTTTATACTAATTCATGAACTCAGTATTCGAATACGTACATAGAATGCTCGAAATCTTGGGAACAAATACGTAGCACTGAAAAACAACCTTTGATCGACCAAGGCTGCTTTTTTAGGACTCGCAGGATACAGACTATCGTCTTTGCCGTACTGATTGGCCAAGTATTTCATTATGACGATGCTAAAACACAAATTTGGGAAATTAAAAATATAAAGGATTGAAATTTGCAAATTCTTCATCAAATCACCTGGTTGATAATCCAAAATTGACAATACCTAGCTACTTTTTTGCATTGTTGAATATTTTTTGATATAGGTAAATAATCATAATATTCTACCAATCATACTTAAGGATATTCCTTAGGATTAATATTTATAGGAATATTATATTTTCAAGATTATTTCAATTGAAAAACTTCCAGAGTGATATAAAAATGATATAAAAATACTCTAATTAAAGATCAACATGATATTCCTTCGGAATATTCCTCAGTCGCTTGAGAACTTGACAAAATATTAATCTTCGATAATGTGGAATCAATATATGAATACATAAAATATATATACAGTATGATGCAAATGTATGGAATAAATTCATTATTTCAGAAATGGGCGACATTTGAAGAGATTCCAGAAACACGTGAGTTTTAATTTTTGAAACCTCATCTCATGACATTCATATGAGAGATGTTACGTCACCGGTGTTGGAGTAATGACGTAATGGACGGTTTGTTTAAATACAAACAGGGGTCATGTGCCACCTCGTTTGAAAGGTCTACTGATCGTCTATCCAATAGTCAAAATTTTGCAAAAGAAGATTGAAATTAAAATGGATTATCATTTGGTTTACTGAATCTTGCAGATATCTTCTACAGAGAATTGAACATCGAAGTGTCGTCTAGTTGAAAAAATACATCGATAAGAAAGTTCTGAACTCTACTTTTGGATTTTTTTCGGGAGTCATCTTGTTTTGAAATGAATTTATTCCATACATTTGCATCATACTGTACATATATAAATATATATGGTAAAGGTGAACTCATTAAGTTTGTCTGAGCTTTCGAAAATGTATATTTCCATCATCAAGGCCACACTACAATAGAAATTGAATGTGTACATTGACAATAATTTCTTTTTCAATATGTTTATATTAATTCAATCAAATATTCCAATTGAATCAATCCCTACTAAAACATGATTATTCATGACATATTCAGTAGTAATACTTGTAAGTACTTCGAAATAGTAGGGTTATTATTAAGATGCCTAGAGACTTATAAACATCTCAGTTATTATACATCGATAACTTTTTGCATAATTACAAAGAGTGTCAGTTTGACAGTTGAAATAATCCAACCGCGAAGCTGGAGGAATATTCTGTTAAACATGATTAAACCATTGTCGTTCTAGATGACAACCTAGTTAGGTAGTTCGTCCTCCTCGCACTAGGTCGCCTACTAGGTTTTCATTTAGAGATAAATGAATAAATAAATGAATAAATAAATGAATAAATGAATGAATAAAAAAATGAATAAATAAATGAATAAATAGATGAATAAATAAATGAATGAATGAATGATTAAATGAATAAATATATTTGAACCTAATTAGAAGCAGTACTGATTTAGTGATTTACCTGTCATATATTATGAATCCTCCATCGTTGAGAACAGGTACAGTGTGCAAGGGATTCATCTAAAAAAAAATCAACTGTAGATACTGGGCATCGTTTTTCTTGTGGCAAACCTCAGTTTTTTCTTCCACTTACTTTGATGAATTCAGGACTCATATGTTCTCTTGTTAAAAGATTAACAACTTCGACAGTGTGTTTGATTCCCAGAGCTCTCGTCAAAAGCAAGGCAGCCCTTGATACTGGGCTCAAATAAAAGTGGTAAAAAACGACTGTGTGGTTCGTCATTTTCGAATTGAAAACACTGCAAACCATAAAAAATGGCCATTTTGACAAAGAATTTAAGATGAAGAATAAGTACGAAAATATTCAGG
This sequence comes from Phaedon cochleariae, assembly GCA_918026855.4. NCBI lineage: Eukaryota > Metazoa > Arthropoda > Insecta > Coleoptera > Chrysomelidae > Phaedon > Phaedon cochleariae. Next base: position 925,434 of record OU896713.1, on the reverse strand, counting down.
ACATGGTTCCTTTTTTCATATTTCAGGAAAAACAGTTCACATAAGCTCATATTTATGTCGTACGTGGCTTGCTTGGTTTTTGAGAAAAAGGATGTTGAGGATGAAACTATTACTTATAATTATTTTTTTATGATCCGCCTGTGGAAACTTTCAAGGAAGAAAAGTTAACTATGTTTGGTGACTGCGACAGTCTCAAAATTATACCTACTTATTGAGAAGGATATTGATATTGAATAATCTCAATGGTTGTCTTCAGAACACTATCGTTCGTTCGTTAATATTGAATATTTTCTCATGAAACTCAGTACAGAAGGTACAGATCTATTTCAGAGGACGAAAAATCGCTACTATACGGATTCTGGATTTATCAGCCTCTGAATTTATGATCTAGTAGGCCATGGTTTGAAAAAAATGAACGTCGATCAGCTCCAAAATACACATTTTCCTCCTCTACATTTCGAAAAATGATCGTGAAAATTTTACACTCCGTATATTGAGTCGATTGCATTTTTTCCGCAATACAATAATATTGATTTTAAATTTCTTCACAGATCGATATAACAAAAGCAATATTCAAATCAGTGGAAAAAAGTTGAGATAATGTGAAATTGGTCTAGCGAGTAAATATACCATGTATGCAGATGATACAGTACTTTTATATGAAAGCAAGAATCCTTAAAATTCAGAAAAGATGATAAATGAAGACTTGAAAATATTTGAAAAATGGCTCCACTCTAACATTTTATCGATAAATACTAATAAATGAACAAAAAGTTTACTTCAACCTTAAAATAAAAAATGAACTCTTGAAACAAACTGACCAGATAAAATATCTTGGTATTTGATTTGATGACAGGTTGAAGTGGGACAAACATATCGATGTTTTGACAAAAAAATATGTCCAATTATTGGTGCATCGAGAAGCTTGATATTAAAATGGCCAACATGATTCTCTACTCTCATATATATTGAGTCGTATCAACTATTTAATAAATGTTTGGGGATCTTCTTCAAAAAGTAATTTTAATAAAAATATCAACATTATGAAGGAAATCTTTAAAAGTACTGTATATCGTCTTCCATTTGATACACCAACCAATCAATTGTATGAAATAACAAATAATACGTATCCTTTAGAAGAAATATATAGAATTGAAACTCAAAAAATTTCATATAATATTATAAATAAAAAATTGAAGTCGAATATTATTTTGATACGGAATTCTGAAATTCATAATCATGAAACTAGAAAATATAACTTGTTTCATCTTGACGCCGCTATCTAGCTCCATAGTCGAACAAAAAAGATTCATTCATTCAGCCACCTGGCAATATAAAAAATTGCAGAAATATAGGTACATTCAAAAATGAAGTAAAAAAAACTAATAATATTGTGATATGTTTTTTCTAAAAATATTATTCTTTGTTTACCAATTCATAGTTGTTGATATATTTTGAATGATGAAATGTTTACTTATGTACATACTGCCTTATACCAGAGCCTATACTGTCTGGAAGTCATTTATTTAATAAATTAATAAATGAATAAATGTTCTTCAGAAAAATCATGTTTTAACAATCATTTATTTGTTTGAGGAGGACCAAGAATTTTTGATAGCAGTATATTTTTCGAGTAATCGATTAGTTTCACTCTTATAGGTAGGTACTCACCTGTTGTTGAGAGGGGTAATACCCTCTGAGTCCATGCAATTCCCCAGGGTGACTAAATTGATACTAAATACTTGTTCTTTTCACGCTTGAACTTCGGTAATTATATAACGAAGGAAATACCTTCCCTTGGGAGAAGCTAACAAATTGTCGATAAACACGTCATAAAAAGGGATGTGACCATAGAAACAGAAATCACAACAAGAATAAGATACTATGCCTACCTATTTATTTACGTGAATTATTTAGTAATTTCATTGATTTGGTGTACGTATGGATAATTCTCATATTATATCGATTTATTATTAGTGAGATAGCAATAATGTTCTTATACAGAATGATCAATTCTAGCACCATCAACACTATTTCTAATCCATATCCACGATTTGTTCGTAGCAACTTCATGTCCAGTACACAGCTTCGCGGATGATAGTACCAAAGTTTACAGAATTAATTAATTCTGTAAACTTTGATAGTACCCTCCATACCGCCTTCTCTTCCAGGGCTCCAATACTAGCCAGGCAAATCAGGAACGAACGAGGAAGAAATGTTGACAACATAAATATAGACTCGGCAACAATTCTCGAATGGGGATCCAATAACTTGGTAGATTTCAATGCAAACAAAACACAAGCATGCCTATTCTCTAGAAAAGCCGACCTCACTGTGCCCAACATAAGCTTTTCAGGAGTAACCATACCTTTGAAGACATTGATTTCGATGCTTGGTATTACTATCAACAATAACCTTTCTTGGGAAAATCACGTGAGATCAATTGCTAAAAGTGCATCCCAAAAACTTGGTTTTCTGTTTCGGGCCAGGAGCAATTTCACTACCAGTCAGCTGCTTATGATCTATAAGGCACAGATCCGACCTGTCCTGAAATACTGTTCCCATATTTGGAGTGCAGCACCCAAACATACACTAAAACTGTTGGATTCTGTTCAAAAAAGGGCAATTCGTCTCGTGGGTGATGCCTGGCTCACAAACTCACTTACTTCTCTGGAACACCGTAGAAAAGTTGGCGATCTGGCTCTATTCTATAGATATTTTCATGGACGATGATCAACAATTGTTCCTCCCTTGCCAGTCTCCACGAGATTAGCCCGTCAACTTGAGGCTTCGCACCCCTTCGTCGTCACTTTGGAGAACTGCAGAACATCTCTTTCCAAAGACTCGTAAATCCAACGAACAACGAGGCACTGGAACACATTGCCAAGGGAGGTGTTCTCCGAGGCATATAAACTCCAGAAATTCAAGAAGAACACCAATTCCTACCTTATTTCCCTTGGCTCTCACGATGTTCTCTGAACATTACATTTTCGTGGAAACCAGAACTTATAAAAACTCATTCACAAGGTGTCCCAGAACAACGTATTATTAATTCTACAGGGTGAACTAGTGACCAAGATAGGCCGATTGAAAATAGCTTACCTCTATTTTCATGTCCGTATACATACGAAAAGGCACCGTTGAGTCCTGAGAGAAAACAATTTTATTTCCAGATTTTCATCAATAATTAGAAATTTTTCAAAGGTACTGCTCTGACGCACTGACCAAGGGCGTCGCCAGCCGGAATGCTAGGGGGGGGCACCATTAAAAAAAAATTAAGAGAAAAATCAAATGAGAAGAGTTCAATAGGGAGAATTAAAAAGCCGAAAAAGATCTATCGAAAAATAATCTTCTAGAATTCTTTGCGAATTCGTTGGGCACTTTGTTGACGAAATCGTTCAAGTTTTGAAAAATATGTTGCCTGCGAGGCCATTACTTCAAGCTTCAGACATGGTTCTCCTTAACCAGGTTTTGATTCTCCTAAAGGCCACTAAATGACCTTCCAACTGTACAAGTCTTAGAAGGTAAAGCAAAAAGACCTCCAAAGCCTTGTTAATTTCAGAAAAAAAAATAAACACTATTTCACGTTCACGAATCATAAAAACCATTTATTATATATGACAAGTATATACAGCCATAATTATTTTTTGCCAAACTGACAGACTTTTGCTTCGCTATCGATGGTTACATCGTTGAAATCATCATCGCTGATAGATCAATCAGAATCATAGATAATTATACATAATTATCTGTGATCAGAATTGAAATCTTTCAAACCAATCTAGCATTTCCTTCATTTATTTATTTTTTTATTCACCAAGACTATGAATCGTAGCAGAATAATAATAGATTGTAATGAAATAAAACTGGAATTATGTAGGTGAGAAAACAAATATTTATTTTCATTTGAAGTTAATACATGAAATGAGAGTATGAGACTTGTTTTTAGAATACATTGATTCACTTTTGTTCACTTGAGTTTGCTCTTATAAATCGATCCGAAAGCATCTGCACCTGTCTGACACACTTCTTCGTATCCGAAACCTTCCATGGCTGATTTGGTTCTTTGATACCAGCTCCAGACGTTGGAAAAAGAAGCCAAGTCGAAAGACCCAGAAGCCTGACACAAAAAACATTCATTTGAACAATCCCTGCGTTATTCTATTCTTCAAAAATAAAAAGGTTTGGGTTATTCATAGTTTTATAGAGACGAGTGAATGTTTGATTTTTGATTGTTTCTCTCGAAAACTAATTCTATGATCCTGATACGAGAAAAACTGCACCTAAAATTGGTATTCCGTGGCTCAGAAATGAAGTAATCCAACTTGGTGAGTATTTCAAATACTTATTACTAACGAAAATAAAGCTCATAAACATCGATCAGGCAGTAAAGATTTTACCAGGAGGTCGTATAAGTAAGTCCTCAGGTGGACACTATACATATTTCATATTATATTCCATATTTTGATCAATTTTCTACAAATTGATTAAAAATTTTGTATCCTCAGTATCCTAAAGAATATAGAAATCCTTCTAATGGGCTTAAATCACAAAAAAAAATTCATAATTCGATAGAACTCACTCAAACTAGCTCACCACCGCAAACCGTTTCTTGCTGTGAGCTCCCTACGTTTTATAAAAAGTTATTGAAATCCCCGATTTTTCGGACCTCTGAAAACGAGGCGATGATGTGACGTCAAAACCCTAATACTGAAAGACTAAGACTATTTCAGACAGAGATGAATGATACATGATTTCTGACAGAGTGAATTAGCGCGAGATCACAGTTGAAAGAATTAATATATCAGTTGCCTCAGTCTCCGTCGGGCGTTTGGTATTTTCTTTCAACTATGGCGAGACGAGGTTTCTTCGTCATAAGAGGGTCCGTTTTCAGAAGGTACTATTATTTATGTCCAAAAATAAAACATTCCAGTTAATTTTTCGATCGAATTATGTCGTCAATCATTATTTATGTATAAAAGGATTTGAGTTAAAGTTCTACTAAGGTGTACACGCCCATTGCAAAATGTGAATACAAGTTGCCTGGAATTCTTGGCAATGGAAGTATTTCCGAGAACTTATAACCTCCAAAAGTTCGAAAAAAAAAATCCAACACCTACCTCCTCTTCCTATCCTCCCAAGGTACGCACGTGTTTCGAACATCATAGGAATTTCCTTTCGTGCGTTCCAAGAGATTAAAAAGAAAATTATGAATGTTAAGTGTTTTCAATTACCTCCATACTGGCCATCATAGGTATTATAGAAAAATCGGCAATAGTCATGTTATCCCCTGCAACCCATTTTTGACCTTCCAAAAATTTATTCAAAAATTGCAGAGCTTCATTGAGCTTGGCACGATTTTCCTCATCTGGTGGACTACCGAAAAATAATGTAGGGGTCTGAAAAAAAGTCACAATATCCAATAAAGACTGTGGTGAGTGTTAGGCTCTAAAAGAAGTCACAATATTCACATGAATTAAAGGAAATAATTTTGTTATTTTGCTGTATTATTCACAGTTTGATTCAAAGTCATTTTGCAAACTGATTTACACCAGCCTTATATAACTGTCACTGAAAATCAAAATTTTGATGAAAGTCCGTTGAAATTATATTAAACTTTGAAATTATTTTTTAATTTCATGCGACCCCCAAACGTACTGCAAACTGAAATTTGATCAGTACTCTGGATTCCGCTTATTTCAACCAGCTTTCCAATGAGGGGTAGCAGAAGCCATAGGGTTGCATTTGAAAAAAAAAACTTGTTGGGGTTGATTCCAGCTACTCCTGAAGGGTTATAATCTTCATATTGCTCTCAAAATGTAGGTGAATACATTCAAACGTTGAAGTGTCTCGCGAATTTTCAGGAAAATCATTCACCTCCCCAGTAGCCAATTTATTCCAGTTAAAGTCTCCACGCTGTATACACTATCCCTTATAGCACACAACGTCCTAGGGACGTCCTTATTTGGTACAATTCACGTCCGAATGTCCCGAACCAAAAATAAGTGTCCTTGGGACGTCCCATCCCGTACATCTCAAGCAATGTCCGAGCAAGGTCGTCCACGGAATGTCCCAGCTGGTACATCATTTCAAATGTCCTAGAAATAGCATCCCTCAGACGTCCCACGTGGTACATATTGTAGAATGTCCATGCAAGGACGTCCTTGTCATGTCCCTGACGAGATATGACTTTGAACCTTCCTTTAGGGACATCCATCGGATGTCCCGAGTAGTACATATTCTGGCATGACTCCAGATCTTATAAAATGTACCTCATAAACAACCATGAAATGTCCCTGAAGGTTCATTCCTTCGAATATCCCTGCACAGACGCCCTTAATATTTCCAGGATCGTATAACAATCGAAATGTCCCTCAGGGACATTCTTCGATTGTCCCTAAGGGATATCCGTCGGATGTCCCAATTCGTACATGAACTGTACTCTTCCAATGTCCTAGAAATAACATCCTATGGACGTCCCAGTCGGTACTTTCAATTAGTTGTCCCTGCGAGGACGTCAACTTACACCTCGCTGACGAATGATTGCTCGTAGGCTATAAGTACTCCTCGTCAATGTCCTTCACGTTAGTCCATTGGACATCCTTGGGAAACTTTTTAGGGACCTTCTACGGACCATCAACTCAACTGGATGTCCTAATCAGTTATGCAAGATCTGGTCTTAGAGGGACCCATAAAAATTCAAATTCAAGAATAATTCGTACTTCCCTGGGACATCCTATGGACATCCAATTGATATCCCTCAGCGTTGCTGATAGGTTGTCCTATGGATGTCCTAAGGATGTCCTCTGTAGTGCTTGATGAGGAATACTGTAGGATTCAGGTATTCGATAGTTGTCCCAGGGACATCCCTCAAGGACGTCCCTAGTTGGTCCTCAAGTGGGACATTTGTGCGTCCCACAGACGTCCAATGGACGTCCACGGTACCAAATTCGAACGTCCTATGGACGTCCTGAATGTCCCGACGGGACGTCCTAAGGATATCCATGGGACATAAGTGTGTTATTAGGGATATAAATTTCTTCCTTACCAAGGAAAACTCTAGGATCCAGAATGATGAGAAAATACACAGAACTTTGTATTCAAATACCTACATAGAAAGTTATGAATCTTGCAAATAGATACGTAGCACTGAAAAACAACCTTTGATCGACCAAGGCTGCTTTTTTGGGGTTCGTAGGATACAGACTATCATCTTTGCCGTACTCATTGACCAAGTATTTCATTATGACGTGGCTGAAACACAAATTGTAGGAACATAACATATTTGAGAAATTAAAAATATGTAAATAAGGGGTGAAAAGTGCGGATATAAAATCAAATCACCTGGCATAATAATCGAAGACTTAGCTAATTACCTTGCCCAGATGAATTTTTTGATTTGAGATGACCGATAATAATATTAGAAAATGTAGAATTGCGATATACTCCCGTCATGGTATGATTCAAATTATTTAAATAATTATAAAATCGATTATTCCTCTCAGAATATCATGTATATGTATCATCATTCGAATCATCATCAACATAAAATTGTATCCTGAAATATTTCTACAATCGCTTCGGTTCTTACATATCGCCGACAACCACTTAACGAACATAATGGAATGACATCTGATGCCGGACCACTTCGTCCAAGTCAAGAAGTCAAGACTATATTTATCCCTTATGTTTCCAAAGTCACTCTAGTAGAATCTCTTGGAATAATACTAGAATAATCCATATGGAATCAATCCCAAATAATATCAGATTTTTCATGGAATATTGACTCGAATATTCCTGAAATATTCTCAGGTGAGGACATTTTAATAATCCGTGGGAATAATAAAGGAATGATCTTGACGATTTTAGTGCTTGAGGCAGTGTATTTCGGACCAAATTAAAAGGAGTAGGTTCTACTTTACCTGTCATATATTATGAAACCTCCATCGTTGAGAACAGGTACAGTGTGTAGTGGATTCATCTAAAAAAATCAACAATGGAACGTATACTGAACTAAGGTTTTCTCGGAGCAATAGTTATTTCATTTTCTTCCACTCACTTTGATAAATTCAGGGTTCATTTGTTCTTTGGCTAAAAGATTGATAATTTCGACAGTGTGTTTGATGCCGAGAGCTCGTATCAAAAGCAAGGCTGACCTTGATACTGGGCTTACATAAAAGTGGTAAAGAATTACTGTGTGGTTCGGCATTTTCGAATTGGAAACACTGCAAAGCATAAAGAAAATGGTCATTGTGACAAAGAATTCAATATGAATATAATAATAGCCAAAATATTGAGGAGGTGGTTCCTTTTTAAATTTAAGGGAAAAGAGTGCTCATAAACATTTGTCCTAGCTCACTTAGTTTTTGAAATATAGGATGTTGAAGTTGTATACATTTTTCCCGGATATATATCACATATACAGTGTGTCCACCTTAAGGACTTACCACCCCTGTAAAATTGTTATTATCTGACCGATTTCAAAAAACTTTTTTTTGTTGGATAGGTATTTGAAATGTCCACCAACAAGATAGTGATTTTACTCATGAACTGTAATCGTGGCCAACCGCGACCAACTTTATTGACCCATATTTGAGAAAGTACTATAAGGGATTTTTTTTCACAAAAAACAATGATGGATTCTGAATCACGATCACTTGAAAAACACCTTCACTGATTTTTATCATCATAAGACACAGAGTGTCCGAAAAAACGAATTGTTTTTTTTTTAATAGGTGCGATCAGAAAATGTAGTATTGTGGTATTTTTGAGAAGAATTGATGACACATTATTATTGAGGATCACTTTGAACATATCTGTACCGATTTTCATCATTCAAAAATACGATGTATATGAGAAAACAATTAAAAAGAAAAAGTAGGCAATACTTTTTCATCACCTCAAAAAATATATTAATTTGATTTTTCGAACTCCCGTGTTTAATAATGATGAAAATCGGTACGGGTATGTTCCAAGTGATTCTGATTCATCTTTTTATTTTGAGTGAAGAATTATCAGGATAAAAAATATTGCTTACCTATTCTTTTCAATTTTTTTCTCAGAAACATATTGTATATTCAAATGACGAAAATTGGTACAGGTATATTTGAAATAATCCTCAATGATAATTTGTGATTATTTCTCTCTAGAAAAACCACAGAACTACATTTGCTGATCACCTATTTGAAGAAAATGATGATTCGTTTTTTCGGACACCCTGTGTTTTATGATGATGAAAATCGGTACAGGTATATTTCAAGTGGTACTGATTCAGAATCCATCATCAAGTTTCGTAGAAAAAAATCCCTAATAGTACTTTCTGGAATATGGGTCGTTGAAATTTGTCGCAGTTGGCCACGATAACAGTCCAAGAATTAGATCACTCTCTCGTTGGATGGGCATTTCAAATACCTATCCAACAAAAAAAGGTTTTTTGAAATTGGTCGGATAATAACGATTTTACAGGGGTGGTAAGTCCTTAAGGTGGACACACTGTATATACACGGCTGATGGCTTTTGTTGTGCTATAGTTCCGAAAAATGAGTCAATAATACCGCGGTCTCCGAGAAAGAACTGCAAGTCCTTTCATCTTCCATTCGACATTCGGTTACGTATTTATTACTATACAACCACTAAATTTGCAATTTTTTGAAATCAAATCACAGAATTAGACTGACAGAAGTGACATCAGATATTTGATTACTTCAAAAGAATGATAAAGATGCCTACAACGCATCAGGTGTTAAAAACTTAAAATTTCACGTCGATAATTTTCAGATTTCAACATTTCTCATTATTGATTCGTCATTTCTTCTGTCACAGAAAAAAATAGTGTACTATACACGAGAAAAATATTAGATTTTAGCTCACGGTTTTTTGTCTCCCTCCGCTACGCGTCGGGAGACAACACAACCTGGAGCTAAAGTCTACTACTTTTTTCCCTTGTATAATAAATAACTATATTATATGTTAGAAGCATTTGATATTTGAGGAGGAACAATAACTTTTGATAGCAGTTTATATATCGAGTAAAGAATTAGTTTCACTCTTATAGGTAGGTACTCACCTGTTGTTGAGAGGGATGACACCCTCTGAGTCCATGCAATTCCCCAGGGTTACTAAATTGATACCTTTACTGCTTGCACTCTCGTCAGTCTTTCTTAAACTACGATAATTTCAACAAAGAATTTATCTACCCTTGTTGGGAAAGGTGGCGAATTGTCGATAGACACGTTATAAAATCTATGACCATAGAAACTGAAATTACAACAAGAATAAGGTAGGTATAACTATACATGAATTAATTAGGAATTTCAGTATGTACGGCAGCATATACAGGATGGCATTGAAATAAGTGCAAATATCTCAAGCCTTGAGTAAGTTGGACGTATACTATCGAGTAGTACCAAAGAAAAAATATAGGAATCAAAATAAAGTTTGAGGTGACACCTATTTTTCCGCCCAAAGTTCCACACTGCAGCAATTTGGACGTCACCTCTGCTAAAATTTTCGTGCGGAATAATGTACAATCATATGGATTTCAATCAGTTAAATTGTTTTTAAAGTGGCGTACTTGATTTTTTTCTCGTTTTTTGTTCAATTTTCGGGTTGAAATTTCTTGTTGATTAGAAGAATTAGGTAAAATCAGATATCATGGGAATATTTTTTAGACTGTATCATATCGATGTGTCAATTGTATGTACTTATTTCAAAAACACTTTATACGAAAAATCACCTATTTTTATAGCCTGTTGAAAAAAAACGGCATTACTTCTTTGTACTCTCTGTATAGCTGGATGTGTCAGTCAGTAATTTTTCAAATATAAGTTGGATCATAGATTCCTCACAAAAGTAATTTTGCATTATTTTTGTGCTACGAGTATGGATTTTTTAATAAAAGCAGATTTTCATATTAGTCTAGCACGTTTTTTCTTTCATTCACCTAGAGTGACCTAGACTATGAATCATATAGCAGAATATTAATAGATTGGAAAGAAATGAAAGTGCAATTATGTAGGTGAGAAAACAAATATTTATTTTCATTTAGCCAATGAATAAAATAAATGACAAGAAACATCATCACAGTCTATTTAAACAGTCTCTTAAAATTAAAGATCACAATACAAAAGAACAGAAATGTGTAAAAATTGATCATAAAATGTGGTATAATAAAATTTGATCAGATACAACGGATTGCATAAAAATATCGATTAATATCATATACAGAAAGATACTTAGGTAAAACTCACCACATACCTATATTGAATTCGTTAATGAATTATTTGAAATGTCAATGGTTCCCTCCTAGTCAATATAAAAGTCATATTAAAACATCAACAAAGTGTTAAAAACATCAGGGGTATTCCCGATGTCTCGCATTTCCCTTCATATATTAAAAATTACATTTCTCTTGTCATACATCATTGTATCAAGAAAAAATCTCCAACAGAAAAAAAAACATGTGATGCCAATCGAAAAAAAAATTGACAATCGCTGACGCAATGGTTGAAAATCTGATGAATAATTACAGTTGCTTTTTTGTTTTTACAATCGGATATAATCTCTGGTTGGTGCTATGGTTTTGGGAATAGAATTTGACTCTATGGAAACGCAAAATGAAAATAATAAAGGATAAATTGCAGATGCTCATATTTTTTACTTGCGTCTGCGGAGTCTGCGTCATAAAATGGAATAGTGGGAAGGGGGGACTTCGCGTAATCCCGTGTCAGTTATATCAATGTTCCCCGATTGTGCTAATTTTCTTTAACTTGACGATCTTGAGCTGATTCCTCCTTCATAAAAAAGGACACTACTTTTTTCAAGCCATCTAACCTTACTCGGCCCAGATGAACCTTCTTCCTAAAAAGACAGTACTTTTTAGTACTATCCCTCCTGCATAAAAAAGGACACTTTTTTAAATCATCTAACCTTAATCGGCCTAAATGAACCTTCTTCCTAAAAATTATATTTTTCGGAAAATCATTTGAGAAAACAGAATTAAAAAAAGCCGACCGTTGCAGGCATTGAACCCGGGTCGCTGACGTGAGATTCATACGCACAGTCAACTACGCCACGAGTCGTAGTAACTGTTGTAGTATGAAGAGAGAATTTAGTGTGATTAAATTTGTTATCTCCTGTCTCTATAGGCGCTAGTATTCAAACGAAGAAGCGATAACTAGCAACGCTGCACTCCCCCCACCATTTTAAGATTTATGGCAAGTATACTCCCCAGACGCTACTATATTTTTGTGACGAATGTCAAACACTCAAACAGAGACCGACAACAGAAACACCTCAATACGAGACATGAAAACTTCCATTGTGTACATATTTCAATGACTTACAGCTTACCAGTTCTAAAATCGATATAATATCAAGCCCAAAAAGGTCAATAAAACCAAGATATCTCAGTGATCTATAAACACCAAAATGAAAGAGCATTAAAATTAGTTGAGACACCTGAGCAGTATTTATAAACGTCAGTACTGGTTTTCCTTCTGTGGTTTGCCATCCTGTTAGAACGTATGTCAATATACTCGATGTAGATTTTATTAGAGCTGGATTCTATGTTATCCTTTTGACAAAAAAGTTGAAAGAAATCGTCGATAGCTCAGTCATTTTTCAATTTAGGATAAAAGTTTACAGGACTGTTCTTGTTCAGAATCGACTATCCCATCGATTGAGAATATAGTATTCTGGGTGTACCCTTTGAAAAAAATTTTACATTTTGACATAACTCGTGAACATGCGATGTTGATTTCCTTCCTATTTCATCATCATAATCAACGGAAAAAGTACTTCTCGTTTGTCTATTTAACCGACGTTGTAGCTCCAATAATAACCAAGTTAGAAATAGTGCCGACTTAATTGGAAAACCCTGTATAATCATGGGTTAAACTGGGAACTAGCATCGTCCTTTCATTTTTATGTCTCTATAGATCAGTGAGAGGTTCGCATAACAATAATGGGAAAGTTTCCTATATTGACGTTCTTACCCCACTGTGAAGTTTGTAAAAAGTTAATATACCGGGTGACAAAGGAGACATGTAGCAGCCTGTAGTTTTTTTATTTGAAGAGATAAAATCTTGAAATTCACAGAGGGTATAATATAATGAATGGTAGCGCACTTAACGAACTTAACAACAATTTTTTCCAGCCACCTGTTCGACCGGAAGTGACCCTAACATTTTTTTCTTAAATGTCACTCTGTACATTTCTTCAGTCTATCTTTTTTGCCTTGAAATTCTCTATCCAACCATGTATCACAAAGTGGCATTTATTTCTCAATTCGCTGTTGAATTGCTTTTTATTCAAAAAGAATAAGTTGGCTGTGACATGAATTCGATGATATATCGACACTTGGTAGGCTTTGAAATTCAAATATCATTAGTAAACCGATATTATTCAAAATTTTTCGATATTCTAATCAATGTCTGCAGGTTGACAATAGCTTGTTTGAGTCAAGATGAAAACCTTCGAAAATAACTCATGATATTGAGGAATCTAAGATAGGAACATATTTTTTCGAATTCAGCTACTCGTACAGAAACTATCTGTCTTTTATTTTCGTCATGTACCTATCACATGATCTTCCCATTTGGAATAATAAAACTAAAATTGTTCCTCTTATACCATGATCCACAGGGCTATCAGTCTATTTTTTCATAATTATTTCACTTAGTAGGCGGTGTACCGACACAAAATGTTTTATGTGTTTGACAGTTAATCGATTGCATCAATAATTTTTCTTCTTCATTTGTGTGTTGATTTAAATTGCATATTATCAATAGAGACGGAAAATGTATTCAAGAAACGAACCTAACCTGAGATATGTTACCAAATCTAGTAAAGTAACCTAAGATATGTTACCAGATCTAGTAACCTAACTCAAGATATGTTACCAGATCTAGTAACCTAACCTAAGATATGTTACCAGATCTAGTAACCTAACCTAAGATATGTTACCAGATCTAGTAACCTAACCTAAGATATGTTACCAGATCTAGTAACCCAACCTAAGATATGTTACCAGATCTAGTAACCTAACCTAAGATATGTTACCAGATCTAGTAACCCAACCTAAGATATGTTACCAGATCTAGTAACCCAACCTAAGATATGTTACCAGATCTAGTAACCCAACCTAAGATATGTTACCAGATCTAGTAACCCAACCTAAGATATGTTACCAGATCTAGTAACCCAACCTAAGATATGTTACCAGATCTAGTAACCTAACCTAAGATATGTTACCAGATCTAGTAACCTAACCTAAGATATGTTACTAGATCTAGTAACCCAACCTAAGATATGTTACCAGATCTAGTAACCCAACCTAAGATATGTTACCAGATCTAGTAACCCAACCTAAGATATGTTACCAGATCTAGTAACCCAACCTAAGATATGTTACCAGATCTAGTAACCCAACCTAAGATATGTTACCAGATCTAGTAACCTAACCTAAGATATGTTACCAGATCTAGTAACCTAACCTAAGATATGTTACTAGATCTAGTAACCCAACCTAAGATATGTTACCAGATCTAGTAACCCAACCTAAGATATGTTACCAGATCTAGTAACCCAACCTAAGATATGTTACCAGATCTAGTAACCCAACCTAAGATATGTTACCAGATCTAGTAACCTAACCTAAGATATGTTACCAGATCTAGTAACCTAACCTAAGATATGTTACCAGATCTAGTAACCTAACCTAAGATATGTTACCAGATCTAGTAAACCAACCTAAATAAATGTATTCAAGAAACGAAAAAGTCGATATGTTGTTAATATGCAATTTCAATCAACACACAAATGAAGAAGAAAAATTATTGATGCAATCGATTAACTGTCAAACACACCAAACATTTTGTGTAGGTGCACCGCCAACTAAGTGAAATAATCATGAAAAAATAGACTGATAGCCCTGTGGATCATCGTATAAGAGGAACAATTTTAGTTTTATTATTCCAAATGGGAAGATCATGTGATAGGTACATGGCGAAAATAAAAGACAGATAGTTTCTGTACGAGTAGCTGAATTCGAAAAAATATGTTCCTATCTTAGATTCCTCAATATCATGAGTTATTTTCGAAGGTTTTCATCTTGACTCAAACAAGATATTGACAACCTGCAGACATTGATTAGAATATCGAAAAATTTTGAATAATATCGGTTTACTAATGATATTTGAATTTCAAAGCCCACCAAGTGTCGATATATCATGGAATTCATGTCACAGCCAACTTATTCTTTTTGAATAAAAAGCAATTCAACAGCGAATCAAGAAATAAATGCCACTTTGTGATACATGGTTGGATAGAGAATTTCAAGTCAAAAAAGATAGACTGAAGAAATGTACAGAGTGACATTTAAAAAAAAAATGTTGGGGTCACTTCCGGTCGAACAGGTGGCTGAAAAAAATTGTCGTTAAGTTCGTTAAGTGCGCTACCATTCATTATTTTTTTTCGTAAGATCAAATTTCACTTCATAAAAAAATAAATAAAAGAGGAACCTGGCTCCTTCACCATTCCTATGACGTACTTTCTGAAAATCCATATTCACACAGAGTTAAAATACGATTAGCAGTACAACGTTGCCAACATCATCAATATGTATAATAACTATATCAAAACAGAAATGGGATATAATAGGTTCTTCAATCATATACTTTGTCAAGTATTATGAATAATTCCCATAAATCTCTCATTGGCTGAATGAAGTTGACTACTAATAAAGATTAATTATGACATTTTGCGATAGTATCTATAATTTTTCACTATCGTTATATTCACGATATATTATTCATAACTTGTCAGTCATTTTTTGCTAATGACTTCGTTCCTTAATAAAACTGATGATAACGGATCTGTTTTCTAGGAAAGTTGTAGACTGACAGGCACAACCAGAGGAAGGAGCCATGGGTGTCGGCTTCATTCTGCTCTGACCAATGACAGTGAATAAGGAAGAATAGTATCATTAAATGTAGCCGATAGTAATTCATTGATTCAATGATATTTCCGTTTAGGATCGAGCTCTATTCGAGATATTTCAATGCATAAATAACAGAACCAAAACCTGTCGGAATGAAGCCGACTACCCTCTGCATTCCTGCTCCGAGTACATTTGTGGTTAGCTATTCGCTAGCTATATTCTTCACCATCAGCTATTTTCAGACTAGATTCAGAATGTACGTCACAGATTGCCACCCCGAGAATTAGAAATTGCCTTAATTTCAAAAAGAAAAACGACTTAGACTCTATCGGTCGCTATTCTGTACAGCATGGACGTAGAACTGGAAAGTTCCGAACTTATTTCATGAAAATTCATCGGAAGGAAACTTCCCCATTAGGCAGCATTCCAATGCTCCGCCCGCCACAACAACACGAACATATTGTTCGCCCTGCCCCCCACTGCGCAACTCCCCCCCGCCATCGGGCTCACCAGCGGCGTCCCTGCCACCTGTTGCGGCACGTCTGCGTACCTCGCCAAAAGGTTCCTGGAACAAATTCAGATTGTCTATTAACTTCATTTTGGAAGGAGTTTAGGATCTCTCGATATCGCCTACTTTGTGAAAGTTGCAAAGCGTGGAATAATCTCGCTAAATTTCCGGAGTTTCCAACCAAACTTACAGGCATTATGACAGATTCATTTGACTTTACATTTCCACTTTCATAATGTGATAACTTTGGATTGGATCAACTGATTTTAGATTTTTTTTGGGATTCGGATTGCTCAGTCAATTGGGCATAACAAAATTCTCTTACGTTTCTCCAACTTTTCGGAATCATGACCTACAGGATGATATCTGCAAGTGTGATAGATTTTAGAAAAGTTTGAGGTCACCCCGTTAGTAGGATACTTTTTTTTAACAAATTCTGACTACAAAAACATGAAGCCTGATGTGTTTTCTCGAAATGGTTTCGGATTCATCAAGGTCCATACAGGATGTTTTGAGATATGCAATTTTGAACAACACATGGCTTTTCGAATTGAAACTAAGAAATTATCATTTCTCGCAAAAGTCTTATTCCTCTGTCGTCCACCTCCGTGACGATAATTATGAGGATCTCCTGTTTGATCGTGACGACGGATTGCCCTGTATATTGAAGCTCTTGCTGTGTAGAAATACTGTCCAATGTGTGTCCAACATTCAATCTACGATCTCTCATTCTGGGAACCATTTGTAATTGTTCATTAGTTAGTCGTGGCATATTTTATTATAATAATCAAAAGTATGACAACATCTGGTTATTTCCCAGACAACATGAGACTATACCGAGGGGTTAACCAAAAAATTTGAGTTATTCAAACGATTCAAAAAGCCATATGTTGTTCAAAATTGCATATCTCAAAACATCCTGTATGAATCTTGGTGAATCCGAAACCATTTCGAGAAAAGACACCAGACTTCATGTTTTTGCAGACAGAAAAAAATACGAAAAATTAACCTACTAACGGGGCGATCTCAAACTTTTCTAAAATTATCACACAAATGTGGAGCAGTTGAGTTGAAAATAGTGATTTATTTTGTCTATTTATTTTGCGGAAAAGACATCTAATACTATGAACCTCTGTGGAAAAGCTGCCAAATCGATAATGCGAGAGGAATTTTCAGATGAAACGTTGAATACTCGGCAGAAATAGCGTATGATGAAAAAAAAACAATCTTCCAAACATGATAATACACCCATAACAACCTAATTGTCAGAAAATACACTACTAATTATAAATTCATTAGTTATAGTTAGGTACATAAAAAACTAACAAATTTGAATTATTCATTGTAAGAAATGCCATTTTTCGGTCTTGGGGTTAGGATTGGTTTTCCGGCAGTTGTGTGATCAGCTTTCGGTGTTTCAGTAACTCATTAAATATTATAAATCTGATGCAGACTATTCTCTGAACAAATACGTTTCGGTAGTTTCAAAGTCTGTGAAGAAATGTTAGTTACAAATATCCTAACCTGATATTTCACAGGAACGTAGACATTTGGTCCAGTAGCGGTATCATTTGATGGCTTGCTCTTGTTGTTGAAAAACGTGTTTAAAGTATTGAAAATTTCAAGTAACATCATTAAGACGTTACAAAATGACTCACACACACGGGTGAACTAATTTATCAATGCACATACACAAGACATCTCTGAAGAATATCATTTCTCCGGCAAAGATTCCACAGAGTTATTATCCCCACCATTCACGATTTCATTCATTTGACCGCGTTTGGCTATCAAAGTGTTGGCGTATACTTTTTAACGATTTCCAAATGAATCACTGTGTATATCTATTGTTAGCGACGATGTTCAAATCACCTCGTAATTGAGAAGAACGCCTAAGCCTAAGGAATGCCTTATCATAAGCGACGAATCATCGGTATTCGTAATCATCGTCGTGTGATCGAAAGTTGAGCAAATTTAGTCATTCGCATCGTAGCATCTGAACGAATCACATGTCGATGTTGTATTTTTATATACGGTCATCTTCGTACAAGCAGTCCTGAGTGAATAAAAATGTGTTTGAGTGTTGAAATTGAGTCTATCTACGATGCCTCCATTCAGAATTTTATACTATTGTTATTCAGTCTGAGGTCGATGTCATCAATCAAACTTTTCTGAGCTCAAGTCAATGATACGCAAGGATCAGTTATGAGACCAATTCAATATTTTCGACTTATATTAATCAAATATCAACCCTGGAAGGAAATCTGAAATTATTTGCAGATTATACAACATCGATTCAAGTATCGAAAGATTTAAATGAAATAGAACGTGATATTAATCTTGTTGTTGACTCTTCTCACCTGTAACCCTTGCCGATGGTGGCAATGAGGGCAGATTTGTCGTTGGATAAAGGTACGATGGCTCGCACCTCCTCTTCGTAGGGACGGAACACTGTGATTGGTCGAAGGGTGAAACGTTCGGCGACGATGACGCAGCCCCACGTGGTGCCGATATACAGCTCGTCGTTGAGGGACGCGAGGCTAGTCACCTGATGATGTGGAGAAAGAGAAAGATATAGGTCTCAGTTATATCGAAGACTGGAACCTATGGCATGATTCATAAATAAACGTGACTTGAGACATCTTGAGAGTTGCTTATAGAACAAATAACACGATGGGGAGGTTAATTCAGTGGGCCACACAATACGTCTAATGGATAACTTGGAATTCATGGGAACTCAGAGGCATTGTGAGAAATATTTTAGCTTCATATCTTGAAAATTGGAGAATCAGTACCAAATCTACTAATTCTGAGTCATAAACTGTCAATGAATAAGGGTGTTCCACAAGGACCTGTTTTAGGACCAATACTGTATCTGATTTATATTCGAAATATCAGGAAAGTTGGTTTAGCGAGTAATTATACCATATATGCAGACGATACAGTGCTTTTATATGAAAACAAAAATCTTCTGATTTTCAGTCACAGTCATTAATATCAAATTAGATCTTATAGGCTTCTTCGCCTAACTGATGAAACCCGGAAGTTCGAAAGCTCACACATTGCGTCCTAAATTATCATTGGGTTAAGGTGAAACCCGAATCCCAGTTTACTGCTTCGGGTTCATATGACAAAAGCAAAAGAACTTTTGGGATTTCGCAAATCTCCACGAATTTCCTGGCGCGATTGACCCTTTTGTTCAAAAGCAAAAGTCTGAGAATCCAAAGAAGCAAAAGTATTCTTTGGTTCGAAAACCTGTCAAGTTTGTGGCTTGTTTCGACTTCGGTTCGTCTTCTTCAGTCAGGGAAAGTACCCTGAGACCAGTTGGATTTTTTTCGTTTTAGAAGTAAACCTACAGAATAGTTTTGAGCAAAGACAAAAGTCAAAAGTGCATAGCACAAAAGACAAAAGTCGCTCGAAATCGTAGAACTCCGCAGATGCAGATTGTGTCTTTATTAATTTAATCTAGTTGGTTCAAGAAGTAGTTCTCAAACGCAAACTAACCCATCGTCATCATCATCATCATCATCATCGTCATCATCATCATCATCATCATCACTATGATCCAAAGTGTCGAATCATCGACTCACCTGGCAATTCGTCGGACTCAGATGCTCCTCGATCGCTATCGACTTCAGACTCTCCGAGCAGGGCACCAGCTTGCTGCAGTCCAGCTTGTTCACGATGCCCTTCGTCCTCGCGTCCCATTGGTAGACGACACAGCCGGGCCGCACGTACGACCACACGTTCTTCTCCACCGCTATGATGCTGGTGACGTCCACTTTCTCGATGAGCGGTCGATAGTGGTTGAGCACCTCGTGACCCACCACCACGTGATCTTTGATCACGTACACCGAGATCTGGCCAGAAGATTCGCCGCACCAGAGTTCGCAGGAACTTTGAACAGATCGAATACATCGACTTAAACTTCTAAATAAACCACTATAAATGTTATCATAGCAACTCAAACATCTCATCCAATTCATTTCCCTGAAAAAGCTCCTGTTCCTTGCACACGAACTCCCAGACTGTCATTCATAACGTCATAAGTAAGAGTGAGAGAATGAATGCACTAAGGAAGTATAGAAGGTTGTTTTTCCAATGGGCCTCGGAAATAATATTCAATTCATTCAACTCATGAAATAGTCTTGAATCATGTCTAGAAATACCTCAAGAGTGTCTCCGCTCCGTTCTGTTCGTAAAAGTGCCACCAGTAATCTTAGAACATAAGAGAGGCAACGTAAAACTGTCAGGCGGAAGTCAGACCCCAAAAATTTTAATAAAACGATCAGAACGCTGAGACAAAACTGGCACAATATCAAAATATCTGTAAGGAACAGGAAAGCTGAGAACAAAAATAAAAAGACTAATGAACAATCATTTGCTGAAAAAATAAAATTTGAAATCGCAGAATGATGGCTTGTGTGCACACAGACCAACAAACTACATCAGAGTATTTCTAGATTCAGGAAAAAAGGTTGGGTTGTAGGAGAAATCACGTACGACCACACGTTCTTCTCCACCGCTATGATGCTGGTCACGTCCACTTTCTCGATGAGCGGTCGATAGTGGTTGAGCACCTCGTGACCCACCACCACGTGATCCTTGATCACGTACACCGAGATCTGGCCAGATGATTCGCCGCACCAGAGTTCACAGGAACTTTGAACAGATCGAATACATCGACTTGAACTTCTAAATAAACCACTATAAATGTTATCATAGCAACTCAAAGATCTCATCCAATTTATTTCCCTGAAAAAGCTCCCGTTCAATGTGCAGGAACTCCCAAACTGTCAATCATAACGTCATAAGTAAGAGTGAGTATGTAATGAACGCGGCGACTCGACCAAATTCATTATTAGGAGAATGAATGCACTTAGGAAGTAGAAGGTCGTTTTTCAAATTCATTTAACTCATGAAATTGTCTTGGATCATGTCTAGAAATACTTCCAGAGTATCTCCGTTCTGTTCGGAAAAGTGCCACCAGTGATCTTAGAACAAAAAGAGAGGCAACGTCAAACTGTCAGGCGAAAGTCAGACCCCATCATTAAATTATATGAAACGGTCAGAACGCTGAAACAAAGCTGGCACAATGGCAAAATATCTGTAAGGAACAGGAAAGCTGAAAACAAAAAAAGACTAATAAACAATCATTAGCTGAAGAATAAAATTTGAAATCGCAGGATGATGGCTTGTGCACACACAGACCAACAAACTACATCAGAGTTTTTTCTAGATTCAGGAAAAAAGGTTCGATTGTAGGATGAATCACGTACGACCACACGTTCCTGTCCACCGCTATGAAGTTGGTAATTCGACTTTCTCGATGAGCGGTCGATAGTCGTTGAGCACCTCGTGGCCCACAACCACGTGATCTTTGATCACGTACACCGAGATCTGGCCAGCAGATTCGCCGCACCAGAGTTCACAGGAACTTTGAACAGACCGAGAAATAATGCAATTAAGAAGTTGAAGGTCGTTTTTTTCCATTTTTTTTTTATGTTCTGGTTCCCACGAAGAGGAATATCCTGTAATGTTCAGAGAACATCGTGAGAACCAAGGGAAATAAGGAAGGAATTGGAGTTCTTCTCAAATTTCTGGAGGTTATATGCCTCGGGGAACACCTCCCATGGCAATGTGTTCCAGAGCCTCGCTGTTCGTTGGATGAACGATTCTTTGGAAAGAGATGTTCTGCAAGTCTCCAAGGTGACCACGAAGGGGTGCGAGGCGTCAACTCGACGGATTAATCTCGCGGGGACTGCCAAGGGAGGAACAATTGCTGATATTTCAGAAGAGCATCGTCCATGAAAATATCTATAAAATAGAGCCAGATCGTCAACTTTTCTACGGTGTTCCAGAGAAGTGAGTGAGTTTGTGATCGAGGCATCACCCACGAGACGCATTGCCCTTTTTTGGCAGAATCCAACAGTTTCAGGGTATGTTTGGGCCTCGGAGGAAGTATTCAATTCATTGAACTCATGAGACGGTCTTGAACCAGGTCTCGAATCACCTCCAAAGTGTCTTCTTTCTGTTCGTGAAAGGGCCACCAGTGATTTTCGAACAAAAATAGTGGCAACATCAAATGTCAAGCGGAAGTCAGGAACTATCATTAGATTATAACAAGACGGCCAAAAAGCTGAAACATAGCTGGCACATTGTCTGTTAGGAACAGGAAAGCTTAGAGAAGAAAAAAGAGAATAATGAACGATAACCTCAAAATGTTATCAGAAAAATAAAATATGAGATCGCAAAATAATGGTTCGTGTACATACACACTAATGAAAGTACATTATATACAGGGATTTTGGTTTTGATCAAAATTTCTACTCATCGAGAGCTATAGTCGCTCATGGAAAGCATATAAAACGAGGAGTATCTCGGAGGACGAAGTGACGTTGCCACAGTTACAGGAAAATGGTGAGATAGCTAATAAAGTTTAGTAGTGGCTAGAAAGAAACAAACATTACTGACTCATATATTATTATTATGAGACACATCAGAGTCATTATTTTCTTTCCTATGAATGAAGGTTTACAGCTATCAGTCATTTTCTTATTAAATATTCTTTTTATGCATCTCTCTTGTGATATAAAGAATTGAAGATTTGAGTTGCTGTACTACTAGAACCTTCAAATAATATACCATACCCGATACGTGATTGTACATAAGCATTATAGGACAATTATTATTATTATTATTATTTATATGTGTTCATGTATCCCTATCATAAACAGATATGGTTCTTGGGGTAATAAAAAAAATCAATCAATATCGTGCGTACCTAGGGAGAATAGAGAGAGAAGGTATTGTCACGATCCTGGTCTTCCTGATGGGATAAGGCCACTGGATCATCTTTGAGGGTAGCTCAGATAGGGTAGATCATATCAACTCAGACACTAATAGTTTAAGAGGTATGAGAAGTAGTAAAAACCATGTTAAAACCACAAATACATTTATTACATCATTGATATAAAAGAGGAATCATCCAAATGCGATACAAAACAATTAAGTGGTACTTACAATGTAAATAGGGCCATTTCGGAGAAGGTTGTCTGGTAGGATGCACAAAGACCTAACTAACTCGTTAACGCGACGACCGACTGTGCGAACCCCTAGATTCCACGACCGACGGCAACTACCCGCTAATCAAGTATCCACTATCAGTTATCAACTATCAACTATCTCTTCAATAATCATAATCTGTATTTATCTGAATTCTCAAGAACTATTATTGTTTAGGTTATTCTCGGTACGTTACTAATGGAGGTTACTCAGTCGTACAGGTTGTTAACGAGTCAATGTCAAAACGTGTTCAAAATGTTTATAAACTTTTCTGTTCAATGAGAAAAGCACGATTTATAATTTTATAGAAATATTGAATTATTAATGACTTTGATTATGATTTTGGAAAAATTACTTAATTGTGACAGTATGAAATGTTTTTTTTCAACTTACTCGTCTTCTTGTCTAAACACCGCGCACATACAATTGACGATGGACGAGGACCCTAGCTCGGTCATCACGAAACTACCCTCGGCGGCGGTGGGGGTGAGAGGCTTCGCCTCCGAGTTGACCAAGAAGAGGCGGCCGTTCGACAGCGAGCAAGCCACCCGCCTCAACTGAGGCAGATGCAGCATGGCCTCCACTTGGGTGTTCGCCTCGGTGTCCAGCGTGTAGAAGAACAGTTTTCGGCCGTCATTTGCACTACAATAATAAATAACTATCATCGACATATCTAATCCAAACCCTAGGGAAATACTCGAATTATTTTTCTTTTGCATTCGCTTCAAATCGATTCATGAACAGTTCAGCCAGAAAAGGTGATGAACAATTTCCCATAGCTGTACCTTCATGTTGTTCAAAAAATTCTTGTTTATATATTTCAAAATCAAATAGCTGCTTCCCCTCTATCAAATTCACTTATGAATGCGAAAATTATGGCAAATTACCTTTCTTAGATGTACTTGCGATCAAAAATAGCGAACATGACTTAGAATTTGATATTTTTAGAAAAAAGTGTTGTTTATAAAGTGGCTGGCGTCAATGGCTATGATATCGAAATAGTAGATAAATTAATACGTAGACAGTGGATAAAAAGAACTCTAGAAGAATCCCAATCCCGTTCAATCCAGAGTATACGAAGGGACTTGATAAGGTTTTCAAAGACTTAGGTTTTGAAAGCGTTTATAAGTCTGGCTCAAAATTATGCAATTTATTAGGCAATCCGGAAGATAAAGTGGACACACTTAAAAAGTCGGGAATATACGAAATAAGTTGTAATGATTGTAATAAAACATATATAAGCTAAACCAGGCGACCCATAAAAACAAGATTTGAAAATCACATAGCACATTAAAAATATGGTAGGTTAGATAAATCGTGTGTAGCCGAACATATGTTCAATCACAATCATAACACACATATTACTAACCTCAAATTAGTTGAGCAAGTTGATAATATTAGAAAATCAGACGCATATGAAAGCTTAGAGGTATTCAAGTATAGTAATAGAGTAATGATAATGGACCTATACCACATAGCCCTCTGTATAGTCTAGTAATATAAAAATTAAGATAAACATGTCAACTCAACCATGACAAACATTAACTTAACGGTTGGGTGAACATATACCTTTTATATAAGCAGCACACTAGAATAGGATAATCCTTCTGAAGATGCTAACATAGTTAGCGAAACACGTGTCGAGGCGTTTAAAAAATCGGTTTGGTTGGTGGTGAAACAATAAAGTGAATGATATTTTCGTTCAGGCTCGAGCTCTATTCGAGATATTTCAATGCATAAATAACAAAAGCATAAACTGTCAGAATGAAGCCAACTACCTTCTGCTTTCCTGCTTCGAGTGCATTTGTGGTTATGTATGTTTTTGTTTACCAGTTTTACGTCTTTTTCAATCGTTAGCTATTCGCTAGCTATATTCTTCACCATCAGCAATTTTCAGACTAGATTCAGAATGTAAGTCATAGTTTGCTGCCCCGAAAATTAGAAATTGCTTCAAGTTGAAAATGAAAACGACTTGGACCTTATCGGTCGCCATTCTGTACAGGGTGGACATAAAACTGGAGAGTTCCGAACTTATTTCATGAAAATGCATCTGAAGGAAACTTCCCCATTAAAAAACAAATAATGTGTCATTCACTTACGAGTAGGCATGGATCCTTCCAGAATAATCCCCTATCCAGACGGACTCGGCGACCGTGCAGGCAGCCGTAGGCCGAACGGGCAGCGTCATCGTGTGGTATTGCAGCCAGCCGCGTTCTGCTGCTAGCAACAGGTCGATGCGGGAGTTTGCGCACATCAACCACATCTCTGAACCCGACAGGCCATCATCTGCGGAAATAGTTATTTGTTTAACTAGGCAGCAAAGTAGTAGTAGTCTACTTTGCTGCCGAGTTGAACATATAATTTTTTCTCCGATTGTTCATAATGATATGGGAGAATATTGTATTTGCGAATTATTACAATTCCCACAATCTCTTTATTTTTCCTGTATAGTGTTCAATTTAAAAAAAAAATTGATAGAATTCGCAGTTGTTGGTTTGACAATTCATGAAATTTCTGACAGTTGTGCGAAAAAATATCGGTATATTTAAATTATTATATAATGGACAGTGATACCGACCTGGAAGTATACTTACATCTCCATTAATAAGGGAGGTGGCACAAAATATAGAGTTGAATTTGTTGCCGAAGAAGTCTCGGATGAAATATGAAGGAAATTATAAACGATTTATGGATTTTTAATTTTGCTGATACATATCAACCAGCAAAGTAAGCACTTTGCTGCCTAGGCAGGAAAAGTAATACTTTGCTGATTGATATGTGTCAGCAAAATTAATATTTGCTGCCAATCGGAGAAAAAAGATATTGTCTATCTTATAATCCGACCTAATACCACCAACCAACCAATTGCTCGGCTGGAAAAGATTCTGTTCAGATCCAAACTGGCATTCATGACTTTCATGTGATATTATAATCATTCGGGTAACCATTTTGCTAAAGAGAAACTATAGAGAAATAAAATAAAAATATGAATATTATTTCAATATACGTGTAGTAAGGACAAATCAGATGATTTGCCCCAAAATGTCACTAGCTTGTCAGTGACAATTTGTATTGAAAAAGGGTTGGAGAAGAGAAATAAAGATATATAGAAAAAATATCAAATTTTCACTTACCTTTATTTCTCTTCTCCAAACCTTTTTCAATACGAATTGTCACTCTTTCATTTCATCGAAACTATGAATTTTGCTCAAAATTGCCTGGATATTTGCTTGTTCAATTCTCTTGTATTTTTCTGAAGATATTTGCTGATTTTGTTTCAAATCTGAAATAATTTTTAGGTATTAGTTCTGAATTTTGCTAACTCTGACTTATGTATCTAAATCTTTCTGCTTTAACTTATTTTTCAACTCTCTATTTTTTTCTTCTATTTGTTTCCTGAATTCCTCACTCTCTTCCACTCGTGAACCTTGGATTTTTTGATATTCCTGCTCTAAAAATTCGATTCTCAAGTCTTTCTTTCTCTCAAAATATGTTCGAAATAAATATCATTATCTGCAAGTTTTTCGTTTCTTGTTGGTTCTAAATTGGATTAGGGTTCTTTTCGATACTCGCTCAGTTTATAAATTGTGGGTTCGGTTCTTTCTCTCAATACCTATTCTTCAACATCAAATCTTCCGTTCTGAAGTGTACCTGATGAAAATGCGTTGAAAAATGTTCTATAACCTAAAAAGAAATTTGAATACCTTGCAAATTTTGTGGCCTGAACCTATATTCCATGCCGGCCGCATCATATTATGTTTCCATTTTTGAAGAATTACCTTATCCGTTGGAAATTCGAAAAGAGTGTATTGATTTCCCGTGTTCTCACAGTTGGAAACTGCACAAACTTGCATCTTTCTCATAATTCCCTCAATTTTTTCTCAGTTCCCGCTTTTTCCATCAATTTATTTGTGGTTATGTCTGATTGTCAGTGCTTGTCATAGTGTCCGTACTCTGATAGGTCGCATGCAAGAACTGTCAGATGACCGACCCTGGAGGCAAAACATATTTGTTTACAAGTGATCCAAATAGTTTTCCACAATTATTTTGGCATATGAATCGTATTTTTCCGCTATTCATCAATTCGCTAATGTCATCACATTGTGCTGTTGTAAAATGCACAAAAACTGCAGCGGAAGATGAAGAAATCCGGATGGTACATTATGATTCAAAAGTAAGTACCTACTATAGTAACTCACATAGTTTTCATTTTTGAAATTTGGTTGGAATAATGCAAGAAGATTGGATTCATGCAATCAATCGGTAGGACTGGTCTGACATGCTGACGATCGTGTGTGTTGTAGACATTTTCAATCTATTAGCAGCATTAGCTTGTATTGCAGAAGTGGCAGAAGGCAGAAGGAATTTTAATAAGGAATGACAACATTTCATAATGCTAACTATGTGAGATTACTATTTACCTGAAAAACCATATTCCCTAGTCTCTTGCTGCATTTTTTGTGCATTGTACAACAGCACAATGCGAAGGCATGCTTGAATTAATGAATAACGCAAGAAACACGATTCGTATGCCAAAATATTGTGAAAAACTATTTCAACCTTTTGATTCCTCTGTAACCAAATGAAAAAGTGAGGTTGTGTTTCAATAATTCACAGAAGAATGAGGTTGTGTTTCAATATTTTGCCTCCAGGGTCGGTCTTCGTGCACGCGACCTATACACAAAAAACGTCAAAACAACAGTGTCAAATACGTTTAGGAACTCTAGACACGGCAAGTGTCTCTGTTCATGAGATGGGTGAGGAAGGCGGTGTTGCCAACTCTTTAACACGTTCGCTGCCGAGCTGAAATTTCAAAACATGACTTCACGGGCCAAGGTAATTTTCACCAATGAGGTACGTATTCAATTTATACCCACACAAAAGTCCCCACTAAAACCCTCCAGGCCAAAACTTTCAGTTGCTCTTTATGCTGCCAGGCCGCAGAGATCATAAGCTAATGCATTTCTTATTGCCCGTATATTACAGAGAATACACCGTTGCTCAGACAGAATGATAGTCCGTGTATCATTTAGGATACCCCCGGCCTGTGGAAAGCACTACCTGGTGTATCATTAATGATACACCAGGCAGCGAACGTGTTAAATTGTTTGTAAATCAACAATTTCCAACATATTGTGAATACCTGTGATGTGGGTCAAGGCGGCGCTGGCCGACGCTACCACCGGCGCCTGATGACGCAACGAGACGACGTCGCACAAGTGCGTGAACTCCGGCGCGCTGGCTATCGAGACGATCTGGCTAGCCGACGGTCGGTCCTTCGGCTGCTGCGACCAGCATAGCACCATCAGGTCGAGGATGTGGCTAGGGTACAAGGTCTCCTGCGAACGGATCGTCAATCAATCCATCAAAATATACTTCATTGTCGGAAGGAAGAAATTATCATTGACAAAGCGTGGGATTGGACAGTTGAGAAATATAAAAGAATGTATAAACATTTATGCTTTTATTCGCGATAGATAAACATTCTAGTTTTATTGGATCTAAAATTTATAATGAAATACCATCAAAATAAAAACGCCTTAATATCATGACTTTTAAAAAAGAAGTTGAAAGTTAGCTTATAGAAAATGCGAAAAAAATCGTTGATATAACTCCATTTTTCATTATTTCACTTCATTCTCATTATTGTACCTATGAATTGTTTTTTTTAATTGACTCGGCCGTTACTTGATGAAAATCCATGACAAATGTAAAAACTTCACAAACGATAATATTTCTACAAATTCTTAAACACCCGACATGTTTCGCTAACAAAGTAGCTTCGTAAGGTATTATACTGGTACAATGAACTAACCTTGACTTGCTTTATTTTTATATACTACTTTCCCAACCTGAAGGATTAGTTACCTGTGGACAGGTTCGATAAACCTCCATTTTGGGAAATTAGGCAACAATATCTACATTGAAATACAGTGTACCGGATTAACTTGAATATGTATTTGCTATCAACCCTTTCAAGTTAATCCGGTACACCGTATTTGAAATCATCATCGAAAGCATTGAACTGTCATAGTCGTGGCAGTCTTGAAGGTTTCATTTGATAGATCCGGCTCGAAGGACCAATATGTTCGATGCCTGATAGGTAGTGGACTGTATTTGTATGGTTATGTTAATAAAATTGAGACAGATAATCGATTCAACTCACGCGATAAGTCAAGGGCGGCCTGCCCCCTTCCAAGATGCACTCCTTGACCGACTCGTGGCCCTCGAAGGGCTGTCGCAGCGCCAGCAGCTCGTAGACGAACATGCCGAAGGAGAAGCAGTCCACCTTCTCGGTGTACTCCTCCTCGCCGTTGTACCGCATGATTTCCGGCGCCATGAAGCCCTCCGTGCCACCGAAGCCCTTCGTGCCGGACGGCAGGGTCAGCCTGCTTATACCTGAAGGGCGGAGACGATAGTAGTGAAGTGCATGATGAACTAGACGCCCTCAAAGAATTGAACTGACTCGAAAGAAAGAAAATTACGAAGAAATCCAAAATTACATCACAAGAAGAAATCAAATTATCGTATGTAATACAACGAGTGCATTGATGATTATCGAAATACAAATCCCATCGATGCTATGCGCTCGTGTGGTTTCCAAGCAACATAATTTGTTTCGATAAAGATGAAGAATTTTTGAGTTGTATTTGTTAAGATGATGATACTTTTATCTCGTATTTTCATATGCAGTCGTTGCGTTATTCATACCAACATAGATACATCGAAGAATTTAGCGCCATCAATGAGATACAGTCAAGGCCAAGGTCCCTCAGGACAGCCATCTGGGTCCATTATTGTTTATTATCTACATAGACCAAAAAACGCTCTTATCTACATAAATGGTGTCAGTAAATGTTAAAAAAAAACTAAGTTTCTAGTCTACCCAATGACAAACATTTTTAAGGAAGTAAACATTTGACAAGTTTTCAGAATTTCGCGATGGAAATCACCTTTTGTATTTCTCAACGCGATAAACTTATCGTATATTGAACTAATGGACAATATTTTGAACATGTTCTGTTTGCCCAGACTATTTGAATGAATAAATGAATCAACAAAATCACTTGATAACAAAAATTACCAATCAGACGGAAAATCAATCAACTAGAAAAGAACATTGAGTGTCAAATACTCACCGTAATCGGCGACTTTAATGTGCACCGGATGATCTGGATGGTCCACGAAAGGTGGTGGCATTTCCCAAACCAGCACGTTTTCCGACTTGAGATCCCTGTAGATGATATGCTGGCGATGTAAATACTCGATGGCTTTAGCAGCCTCGAAATAAACAAATAACGCTCATAACCAAAAACCCCACGTTGGGCGCCAATTTCACAATGATTCTTCCATAGAACTTTATTCCAAGGAGATATTGATAATTTATTCACATTCAAACAAGATTATACATTGCCTAGTTGCCAAAAGTGTTTAATTAGTATTCTTTGCCATCCTCAGGAAATTATCAGGGAGAAACATTGACATAGAAAAAGAGGGAAGACATAACATTCCATTCATAAAACACTATTTGTTTAGAATCAATCATACATACATCAAAAGTTTCAAATAAGTTAGAAAGAGAAGGCAACGCTGTGAACTACACCACTGCTCAAGTTAGGAGAAACATAACCTTATAGTCGAAAGACCAATTTGAGGTTTGAATGGTGAACTTTTTCACAATCTATGAACTGGCGAACCATAATAGACTATTAATAATTGTCTTTATACAGATTTATAACAAGAAATCACTGAAAATCTATTGAAAAAGTCAAAAAATGGTAACAAACACAGCACAACAAAACGGTATCGTCGGCTTTTGACATAAGTGAAAGACTAAGGAAAATATGCGTTACCCGTGGTAAACACGCCAATACAGCGTTGCCACAGTTATCTCCATAATACATTATAATTTCATGAAATGATGAAATTAGTGAAATTTACATATTTCTTCGAACATTGTAGGAATTTTCTTTCGTCTTCTCTCTTTTTATATGTCTATGGGGAAAACAAATACCAGTGTCATGTCTCGTCTCCTTGGAATACCAAATCTACGGATTTCAAAAAACAGTCCTCTCACCTGCAAAATGATGGCTTGTAGGGTGTAGGGGCCCACTTTGGCCCCCGACCGCCTGTAGTGCCTCAATACCAGATCGAGCGCCCCCTGCGGGGCCAGATCTAATACTAGGGCCAAAGGGCTGGTGCAAACGCCCACGAACGGTACGATGTTCGGGTGTTTCAAGGATAACAGGATGTTGAGTTCTTGTCGAGCGGTGCAGTACGCCTTGCAAGCGTACTGCAAAGGGTCTCTGTCCCATTTACCTTGAGCTGCCTTAACAATGAGCAAATTTACAACTTTAAAAAATTTCATTCCTCTGTGTAGTTCATGAGAATTCATTGAATACATATTTTTTATTCTTGTCGTTAGATCAAATGGGAGTTACTAGATCATTACCTTGAAGGCTATAACGGCAGATTGTCTGGCATTCGGCCCAGGTTGGACGGGCTGCAACATTTTCATGGCCACGTCCATGGTCGTGTTGGAGCCTCTGATACGGCAAGTGCCTTTGAAGACGAACCCGAAAGCGCCTCGGCCCAACAGACGACCCTTCTTTATGTTCTCCGGTTTGATGATGTACCGTTCCCCCAAGTCCATGAATATCTGAAATGTTTCATTGGTAATAATAGTCCGAGAGTCATTCAAACGGTCTAGACAATCAGAGGCTAGTGTTCGTGTTCAGCGCAGTAGGCGAAAGAAGAGCTCCTGTATGGTACTGAGGCTGTGGTCGTAGCTACCCGGGAGGTCTACTGGTGCCGACTAACCCGAAGAATAAGTTAGTAGCCAGGTGGTGAAAGCATTGCATTTTCTGAGAGAGACGATAAACGCCATCTGTGCACCTGAGGACACTCGTTTTGCGTCGGGAGTTAGGTCAGGATAGCTCGATAGGGACTTAGAGGCCTTCAGTCTTGATAGGTCTAGGCGATAGTGAACCCCACGTGATCGGTGCAACGCCAACGTGGTATCCGAGATGGGTTTGACGGAAGCTTAGCAGCTGTAGTAGTAAGTTTAGCTATCTCTCAGGAAGGTAGAAAACTTGACAGGGGTAAGTGGTGTAGGAATTGTCCCGCAGAGGTTAGGATTTACTCTGCAGTTACCTGTAAGTGGGCCATAGTGTCTGTACCTTCCAAGTGGGTTATTTCTACACTTTCCAAACTAATTACTTGAGAGGATCGGACGGCAGTCGCAATTTCCCTGAGTTTTGTCTAATCTGAACATCATCAATATAGTGAGGGTTACAACATTCTCCCCCACTTATTTAGAAAATACATGCATATGAAATTGAATAAAAAACTTCGAATTTATATACATGAGAAATACTCATAAACCCATCACTACACGAACCCTTGATTCTTCACATCATTCTGTAGTCTTTGGACCAAACAGGTGGACGTCTGTCTCTCTGTGGTCGTGCTGCTATTGGGTTCGGTGGTGGATCAGCCATATGATGATCATGGTTCAGTGGTTCTTGATCAGTTCGTCGTGATAAAGGAACTGCCGGAATCCTTGGAACATTGAATGACTGACTGGGCCCGAACGTAACTGTCTTTTTGGGAACCAGCGTTGATCGCAACTGGTTGATGTGTCGTTTCAAGGTCCTTCCGGAGTCTAAGACGACCTGATAATGGAGTCTACCAAGTTTCTTCTTGACTTCTCCGAATTGCCATATATGCTTGCTATTGATGAAAAGCCTAATCTGAACTCTCTCCCCCACTTGAAAACACCGTACCGGTTTTGATACAAGCTGTGAGGCTTGAGGTCGATAGGGAAAAATTGCATCCAAGCGGATCCGTATTTTCCTATGCAGATACAGCTCTGCAGGCGATTTACCACAGGCAAGGGGTGTCGCACGATAACGAAACATGATGTTCTGGACTTTGTCTTGAATAGGCGTACAGTCATCAGCAGCAGTTTTCAATCTGTGTTTTAAAGTCTGTACGTTCCTTTCCGCAAGTCCATTTGTAGCCGGATGTCCTGGAGCAATGAATTTTTGGAACATTCCATTGTATTTACAGTATGTACGGAACTCTTCGCTTTGAAAAATCGATGCATTGTCCGATACGATTACTGAAGGATATCCATGGACTGCAAAAATATTCTCCAGCAAAGTGATCGTCGAGGAACTAGTTGGTGCATCTTTCACGATTTTAACTTCTGCCCATTTGGATTTCGCATCAACACATACTAGAAAATATCGATTTTCAAAAGGACCAGCATAGTCGATATGGATCCTTTCCCAATTACTTGCAGGAGGGTCCCATGGGTGAACAGGTACTTTAGGAGGATTTGATTTTATCAGTGCACAACTTTCACAACCTTTAACCAATCGTTCGATGTCCCGATCAATGCTTGGCCAATATACATAGCGGCGGGCAAGCTGCTTCATCTTTGTGATACCCAGATGTGTTTCATGAAGTTCTGTAAGTATACTAGATCTCAACTGGCCAGGAATTACAACCCTATCATTTCGAAAAAGAATGCCGTCTGTCAATGTATATTCGGAATTCTCTGTATGATTTTTCAGGTTTTGCACAATTTTGTTGAGATCTGGGTCCTTCTCAGTTTCCTGTTTGATTGACGTAGATGTGATTTTTTCGTTCGAAATCTGGAAAATTACTTGATCACATAACTGGTTTACCTCATCACCAATCAGAGAATCAGTTGAAATACTGGAATACTGCATCGGAGCCCGAGACAAACAATCAACATTTTGATTTTCCTTCCCTCTCTTGAACTGAACAGAGTAATTGAAACCTGAGAGAAATGATGCATAGCGAAGCAGGCGGGAAGAAGTCATCTGTGGCAGTGCTTTATGGTGATGGAATATTCTGGAAAGTGGCTCATTGTCAGTAATGAGTAGAAAATGTTTGCCAAACAAGTAATTGTAGAAGTGATTAACACCGAAGATGATCGCAAGTGCCTCTCTATCGAGTTGACTGTAATTTCTTTCGGAGGCAGTGAGCGAACGCGAAGCATACGCGATCGGCCTTTCTCCTTCATCGGTGATAATATGACTGAGTACAGCGGCTATTCCAGTGGGACTGGCATCTGTGGTCAAAACGAGAGGAAGGCTGGGATCGAACGGCATTAGAACACGATCGCTGCAGAGTTCACTCTTCAGTTTCAGGAATGCTGACTCGCATTCTGCCGTCCATAACCATCGTTTTCTCTTCATTAGTAAACATCGAAGGGGGTATGAAAGTGTTGAAAAATCAGGAACGAATCGGGAGTAATATGTGACAAGACCTAGAAATCTTCTAACTTCATCGGCATTAGATGGACGTGGCATATCTTGAATTGCGCGGATCTTCACTGGAGACTTGGAAATCTTATTGAATTCTACGATATGTCCTAGATATTCAATTTTCTCTTTGAAAAATGAGCATTTATTTTTGTTGACATGAAGATCGAAGTCCATGAGTTTTTGCAGGCAGGCTTTAAGATTTTCTGTGCATTCTTCAATTGTCAATCCATGTACAATTATATCGTCAAAATACGATTCTGTTTTTGGAAGACCCTTGAGAATCCCTGAGAGTATACGATTGAAATCGGATGGAGCCGTTTTGATTCCAAAACTAAGACGATTCATGCGATAAGTGCCACGGTGAGTTGAAATAGTCTGAATGACGCTGCTTTCATCATCAACTTTCAGATGTAAATAAGCTTTGAAGAGATCAAGTTTACAAAAATACTTTGAATTACGGAGGCTGTTTAGCACATCGTCTATTCGTCGAATTGGGTGATTCGCCTGGACTAATCTTTCATTCACACCACATTTGTAATCGACGCATAATCGAACACCTCCATCGGCTTTTGGAATGACTACTAGGGGTGATCCCCAGTCACTCATAGGAACTAATGATATGATACCATCTGCTTCTAAGGAGTCCAATTCCTTGTCCACAAGCTCTCTAAGTGCATATGGGACATTTCGTTCTCTTGTGAAGACAGGTTTGGCTCCTTCTCTGAGTTGAAGTGTAACTTTCAATCCTGGAACACATCCAACTTTTGCTTCAAATATGGATGCGAAATAACTGAATACATCTTCGATTGAATTGACAGATTGTAGTTGGTACAATAAAGCTGAGTTTCCAATTTCAGTGTCAATCTGCTGAAGCTCAATACCTAGCCCTCGAATCCATTGTCGGCCAAGAAGAGCATCATGTCCGGCTGGAACGATGTGTAGTTCACCTTCAATTTCTTTTCCACGGTATACAACATTTACTGATATTTTTCCCCTGGGTTGAATGAGATTACCTGAATAAGACCTGAATGCAATATTTGAATTTCTGATAGGTACATTCAGATTCAGATTATTGAAATCGTCCTCATTCAATAAGGAAAACTTTGCACCGGAATCAACTTCAAATCGCTGTGATTTGCCATTCAGTGAGACAGAAATGAAATATTTGTCAGAGTCGGGAGTCATTTCGAATAAGTCAACGATTTCACAATGCTGTAATACTGTTTCAATTTTGTTAAGACCGTACGTGAAATCAGAATCTGGCTGATCTTCAGAAACAGCATGAACTGTAGTGGAACTGGAAACACCTGATCTTCTGCGAGAACCATTCATCAAGGTCGTGATACAAACCTTGGCAACGTGACCATTTTTCTTGCAGGAGTCACATGATATTCTGTTTCTATCGAGACGACAATCGTTGATTTTATGATTGTTCCTCCCACATCGAATACAAAGATTTTCTATTCCTAGTGCCTTGTAATCTGGTTGACGTCGTCGGTAATTTAAATTTTGGATACTTGGACTATGTGATCGGGAGTTTGAACGACAACTGGAACGATTTCTGGAATTATGTCGTGCGGAATTTGTGATTTTATTAACGTCACACATGTTGAAATTCGTATGGCTGGAACTGGAACGCTGAGTCAGCTCCTTACTCTCTATTTTCGAGGCTTCAAGAGCGGATGCTTTTGACAAAATTTCTTCGAATGATGTTACATTTGATTGCAAAACCTGTTCTCTCAACCAGTCGTCACGCAAACCACGAATAAACTGAGCTCTCAGGAAAACATCGGCAATGGATACTGACTTGGTACATTCGCATTTGACTGAAAATTCGCATTCAACAAGATCACGTTGAAGAGCTGCAACGTATTCGGCAATCGTCTGTCTTTCTTTTTGAAAAACATTCAGGAAATAATGTTGGGAAACAACCACACTTTTCTTTGGTATGAGCATTTGTTTGAAAACCTTCACCAGATCTTCATAAGATAAAAGTTTTACTGGTTTCTCGGGACCAAGGAATGCTGCTAAACTGTTATAATGCGTTGACCCAATCGAAACACACAGTAGCTGAGCAATTTTTGATTTATCACTGACACCTTTCATTGTATAGTAGTTTTCGAAACGTTCAAGATAACAGGAAAACTTCTCTCGGCGGGCATCGAAATTCTCGAAAGGTGCAATACTCGAAAAATTAACAGGAGAACCAGCCACAGGCTGCTGTTCGGGACGTAACTGGGCCACAAGCTCGTTGATGAGAGATTGCTGCTGGTCATGCATCACAGTCATGAATTGTCTGAACTGTTCCGCGTCCATTTGAAAAATTATTGAAAATGCCTTTACCTTATTCTATAAGCTATATGTTTTTCACTCGTCGCCAACTGAAATGATTCTGTGAACTGAGATTGGAATGTACTTTCTGGATAGAACTTAAACATTGAACATGACTTTATTCATCTCTGACAGTATGTCACAATGGGTTGTCTAATCTGAACATCATCAATATAGTGAGGGTTACAACAGATGTTATCTCAATACCACAAGTAATACTATTTTGTCGGAAATATTCGGCGATTGTTACGACAGCTTGTTGCCTTATAATTTCGCGAATCACAATATCATGAGCTGAATTAAAGCAGCAAGCTGGAGTATGTCAATCGACGAATATTTCTAGGAAAAATAGTACCATGAGTTGTATTCGTGTACCTATTTCACAATGGACTCAATGTGTTTACATTGGGCTCATTGCTTTTTCATGATGAGACAATAAAGGAGCGTCTCGCGAGAGTTGCACACACTGCATCCATTATTCTGGCTTCCACCATGATTGACGTTTTAAATGCCGAAAAATTTGACGATGAAAAACGAGGTTAGTAATAATCAAAACAAGTTCAGTCGACAGACCATATGAAATAAGGTTTCATGAATTTGTAAACGAAAAAAAGTTCTACTATGAAAAATCGAATTTGTTCACACACGAAATTAAAACTCACCGTATCGGGTGCTATCCTAGATAGAGGACAGTCCCCGTGAGCGGGACAAACTACTTTTTTGCTCCCGTACGCCTCCAAAATGCACTCCTCCACCATCCAAGTGTAATAAACCGGTTTTTCGTCTTCTGCGGCAACGCCTGGATGTCCTTCCACAGATGGCATTCTACTAGAGCTTTCGGATTCTTGTCCAACTCCGCTGTCGCATTCGGAAGTGTAAGATTCCTGTGATTTTCGCGTTCTATAAATATCGAATCCTAAAAAACAAGATAATTCCTGCTATTTTCGTGTTCTCTAAATATCGATGGAATCGAAAAATGAGATAATCCAGTGTTTATACATAAAGTTCATATGAAAATGTATTCTAACTGGCTCCGTTTTTGAGATACAGGATGTTGAAGTTGAAAGTATTGATTGTTTTTATTTATAACTGTGACGCCACTGGAAATATTATTTCGAATCTAATCGCACCAGAACAAGTCTCATCAATTACATTATTATTCTCGAACGACTGAAGGTGTGTTTAAAAAACTCTGTTGCCATGGTAACGTGTTTGATTTTTTGAATAAATCACAGATCATCAATCCGTGATTAATCGATCATTTAGAGTGGTACCAGGATGAACAGAAGAAGGTGTAAAAACTCCTATCAAATCCCATCTCCTGTTTTTCGGTCAAAATTCTTGACCTACGGCCTACTTGACAGAAGGATTCTTTTCAATATCGCGGAATGTAGGTCGCATTTTACCCGTTAGATGGCGAAATTTCAACCAAAATTCAAGGTTGGTGGAACTGATGATAATTGAAATTCCCCAAAATTACAGTTTTGTACTCTCAAATTCAATCTCATTTGATTCGTGGTTATGTTATGAATGTTATGATATTATTATTTCTGGTGCAAGCGGTGTGTAAGCGCCGTTTTCTGTTTTCTGTCATGAAAGAAATCTGTAAAAAGTGTCGCCATCTTGCGAACAACTTAGAACTGATATGCCATTATTGCGGAATCTGCGGTCAAGCGTTTTGGGAGAAACAAAACACCATATTCTATTCACCTTGCGTGGTACATATGCGAACGCTAAATGCCAGTTTAATTATGTGAGTAGAAAAACAATTGAAAAGCCCGTACCATTCTCATGTTCCTGATTCACAACATCCACCGTCGGTGGAAACTCGTTGAAATTCTTCTCGCCATCCTCTGCTTGTGCCAAACATCGAGGACAAGGCACTAATCGAGTCACCAGAAATTTACCCTCCGAAGTGTGCACAAACCTTAAACATTAAAAAACTAGAAATACTAAAAAAAAAAAATTTTTGAGATAATATAAAAGAAGAAAAACATACAGGGTGTGTCAGAATTGTGGTGGCAGAAGTCTAGGGAAGATTTCCCCAACAAAAGATGAAAAAAAGTTCTTATGTATGTAGGTACCAAAGTACTTCTTGTCCAAGTAAAAGAAAATATTAGTTTTTCGTCAATATCTTGAAAAATATTTCTCACAAGATTTGAAGCTTCAATACGAGCTTATGTCTTATTTGGATAATATCTAAGCATTCTTATTTTTCCTTATGGGGTTCAGAGATTGAAATATTTATATATCATTGTATCAATGTATATATTATGAGAATAATTAAGGAGAACAAAAAAAAACAGTGTGACTTTTTTTTCTACAAAAAAAAACGACTTCCCGATGGGTACGCCCCAAGAAATTCTGGATCAAATTCTAAACTTGGAAACGAAGCATTTTCGGAGACATATTCATTTGAACTTTTTTCATATTTTGTTGAGAGGAATATTGTCACCACAACTCTGAATCACCCTGTATACTATGGTGAGTTCAATCGTCAACTTTTTGATAATATTCCATAGCTCTGACATTTTTTTCTTGCCATTTCGTGAATAAATTATCATTATTATAATCAATCAGCTTTATATTTATTGTTCATCAACTTACATGTTCAAAAACAGAAATGATATTGAATTTAAAAAAAAAATTATGATATAAGGAACAAAAACAAAACATTGAAATATGAATCTAATAAAACATTTGGACAAAGAAATTATAAATATTTGATTCCGCGTGATATTGTCAAATACTTTTTTCACTACAAAGGACGACGGCACTGAACAATTTGGAAGTAGCAGAAAGAGCCATTACCAAAATCCGGCACCCTCAAAATCCCCTTCACCGTCCATCAAACGAACTTCTATATCGCTGACCAGGTTGCAACCAATTTTTGAGAGACTGAAAAAGCTAACCTTGAAGTTTTCCAAAAACGAACCCAATCTCCAAATTATCCACGGTCGGTGGCCTTTTGTTTGGGTATCCAAGAAAGCTCCTTAATTATAAGTCTCTTCAAGGAGTTAATTTGCTTCTCTGGTTAATATTTAATATCTATTTATACGAAATTTCAACCAGTTCCGAATTGTATTTATACCCAATGATTGAATGAATAACAATACATTTTTATTTATAAATTACTTCTGTCTCGAATGAATCAATTGATTTAATAACCATAATTTTCATTTTATATACCTTACAACCTTATTACGTCAACATTTTGAATAAACTTTATTATTATTATCATTATTATTGTAATTATTACCTGGTGCCTAATGTCGGGTACCAATCCTCGAGCAGGATGTCGATGTGGTCGACGGTCAAAGCCAACAGTTGGGCGGTGCATTCCGTGGATGGTTCGATCACCAGTAAATCTTTGCTTTTTGCGTCGGCTGATGCGGGTTCCACCACCAGAGATTCCACGGGAAAGTGGATTTCCAAGATGGAAGTGGTTTGTAGGTCGACGTCGCACCATGTGCCTTCTTGTTTTATACGAAATCTAGAAGGAAATAATGATGCCCTTATAGATAGACAGATACACTCACCGACAAAAAATCCGGGAAGCAAAACATTTTGCTAAAATGATCGCCCTGTGTAACATCCTGTATGTACATATATATTATGATATATGTTGAGGATGAAGAGTTATCATGTTATGTCATTAACGAGATGAAATTTCCAACAGCGTATACACTGATTGTCGATTCTTTGTTCTCGATAATCGATTTTCCCCCTTGAATTTGAACGCTTTACTTCGCTATTTTTTGTAGTTGTTCTGCCTCTGGATTGCTTGATTTTATTGATAGTTGATCAAGTACAACTTGATGATAGTTCTTTACTATCTAATTTGAAAGATTCAATTGCTAAAGCATTTGCTACCAATTTTTCAAAAGACTTTTCATTTGACTGAATGATTTCTTCACGAATTGATGTATCTTTGACACCTCTTATGAATTGTGCCCAAGAAAATCTTCAGGAATATTAATTTCATTTCCGCATTGACAACATGTTATGAGGTCGCAATCCAGAGTGGAACTCCTCAAATTCATGGTGAAATCAGAAATTGATTGATTTTCTTGTTGAAATGTTGATGAAAACTTATGTTGCGACACTAGCACGTTCTTCTTTGGGGACAAATAATCATCAAGTTTTTTAACTATCCCGTTGTAGTCGAATTCATTGGGTTTTCTAGGAGCTACAAGTGCTGATAGGACTGAAAATGTTGAAGAACCAATGGATGTTAATAGCAGTTCAGCCGCGAACTTTTTGTTGTCCAGAACTTTCTTAATAGCAAGGTAATTTTCAAACCTTTCTGAATTTATGTGAGAAAATTTTCATTCTGTTGATTGAAATTTTCGAATGCGGGCACAATTGTGGCGTTACCTGGAGAATTGAGCTTATTTGAACAAAAAGGGCTTGATTTTTCTCCAAAACTCGTTGATTTGTAGCTTGCATTGCTTCCATATGCGTTTTGAACATCTCTGCGTCCATGGTATTTTCGTTCTATTGAACTTTGTTTTTTCTTGATGAATTAGATTTGTTGATTTAACTTTCAAATTTTTCGTTCGAATTTGGTGAAATTTCGACCAAATCGTAGATTCATGTTCCGAAATGTTGGCCTGAATTTTATTTACCAAAAAAACTGATGGCTGGATCATTATTCAGGGAAAAACTAAAGTTACTCTTTCACCCATAATTTCTTAACGCCCTGTGTCAAAAGTGAGTGACTAAACATAGCTTCATCATGTTTTGAATTGAAGTGTGATCCTTTCTTAACACAATCCTTTTTCATTCGCGTATATATATTCTTTTCAAGAAAATATACAAGGGTTAATTTTTATCAATAATAATGCAGAACCTACATGAACTCACTATTTGAATTAATATCGCTTATTACCACTCACCGGCAAAAAGAAACCTCATATACAAAAAATAAACAAAAAGCAAGCTCCCTAGATGTAGACAATAGCGAGTATAACCTTCATGAGCTTGAAATACGGCATTCAACCGCCGTAGCATCAACTTGATCAAATTTCTCAAGCAGTTGTAGAGTAATTGCCTCTGAAGAGCGAATCGCAGCTCTTGAAGAGTCTCTGACAAGACCAGACAAAGACGAATGAGGCTCTGAAGTTAACCCCAAAAACGTTCTAAAGGTTCTGAATAATTGTAAATAGAAATTTAAAAAATCCTCAAACTCGCAGAAAACGAATTTTGTTATCAGATTTCGCCTTTTTTGGAGAAAAAAAAAACGAAATCTCGATCCCCTGTCTTTTTGTATCCTTTCAGTCGGTTTTACAAGTTTAAAAATTACCCAAGTAATGAGAAATTGTTCGGAGCATTATCCAATTTATAAATTTTCGTGAAAA
This sequence comes from Phaedon cochleariae, assembly GCA_918026855.4. NCBI lineage: Eukaryota > Metazoa > Arthropoda > Insecta > Coleoptera > Chrysomelidae > Phaedon > Phaedon cochleariae. The sequence continues at coordinate 882,930 of OU896713.1, read as the reverse complement.
TAACAACAATCAAATATTTTTCACCAGTAACCAACCGGGCCAGAAGTCAGAAGTACTGAAAGCGATATGATTTGTCTAGGACACAACATAATCACAACCTAAAAAAATTCTTCAATCAAAACTCGCAGAAGACGTATTTTATATCAGATTTCACCCGAGATAATCTCTGAAATCTCTATCGCAACTGTCTTTTTAGACCCTTCCCAACTGTTTAACAAGTCCAAAAACAACCCCCAAGTCATCCGGAGCATTTTCCGACTCAACATTTTCCTGAAAATATAAGAAAAATCTTACCTCAATTGTTTATAAAACGCCGCAGAATTGTGCAAAACTTCCTTCATCCTAAACAGCGTCACATCACCGTACTTCAATTGCAAACCGGTCTGCCACAACACCCATTCCGCCTTCAAATCCAGCACTTTCACCAGCTCCAAATCCTGGCCGATCTCCTTCGGGAACATGAAGAACGACCGGACGATGTCGATGATCGAATCGTCCGCCAAAATCCGGGAAATCAGTCGGGACCAGAAGCCCGAAGGGAAGTAAGACATGAGGAGCAGGCGAGTCATGGATTTGTCCGAGGATTGGGTTTTCAGCCGGTAAAGAGGGTCATCCGGGACTGAAACTGAAAGTAAAGGTCATCCGACAGGCACAACTGAATTTACTAACTGTTCCTCAGACTGAATACGATAGATAGACACCGCGATTCATTCATAAATCAAAAAAAGTATACGCCAACTATCCTAATCACCAAACTCGGATTAATGAATGAAATCGCGAATGGTGGGGATTGCTCAGCAGAATCTAGAATAGATTGCCATCCTTGGACACAATATGTTAACGCATTGTATATTTCATCACTGGTTACCGGATGGCATATTTTGTAATATGGTCTCCACTGTTACAGAATACTAGGACATACGGTCTATCAATAAAATAGAGTAACATCGTGTCCAGATTTCCAGATTGTTGTTATGGTAGACGTTATTTACAGCTGCATGAAATTGTTTAAAAAAATCATATTCTCTTTTATAAGATATATTTAGCAGCCTAGGGGTGTGATTGATATACAGATTCATAAGATACTATCTGCATGACGCAATTGGACCTGGTGTTAGGTGAGTTACTTATTCCATGTTATTGTAGACATCATCATGTTAAGACTATCTCTATTTTAGATTGTCAAGTTTAAGAAGAATATAGATTACTTATACATTGGTCTTGTTCTCTGTACTGAGATTCATTGTGCAAACCCATATTCGTTACACCACGAATATAAAAAACAATGAATAATAAATAAATCAATTCAAGAACGAAAAAGTCACTGAATCATCCATCTTATTGAATTTATCATACTTATTACAACCAAATCATTAAAAAATGATCAACTGATCATACTTCATATGAAAAGGGTCCTTCGAGCCGGATATGAACCAGCGACCTATGAACTACAAACTATGCCATCCGGTAACAAGTGATGAAATATACAATGCGTTAGCACATTGTAATCAGAAAGGACTTTAATGAATTGGAATTTGACATTCATTGGAGAGACACATGCACCAACAGGTTCATACCAAGTGACTCACAACATTGTTTACATGGGAAAATCACGTAAGAACAATTGCTAAAAGTGCATCCCAAAAACTTGGTTTTCACTTTCGGGCCAGGAGCTATTTCGCTTCCAGTCAGCTGCTTATGACCTATAAGGCATAGATATGACCTGTCCTGGAATACGATTGCCATATTTGGAGTGTAGCACCGAAACATACCCTGAAACTGTTGGATTCTGTCAAAAAAAAAAGGGCAATTCGTCTCTTGGGTGATGCCTTGCTCACAAACTCACTCACTTCTCTGGAACACCGTAGAAAAGTTGGCGATCTGGCTCTATTTTATAGATATTTTCATGGACGATGCTCTTCTGAAATATCAACAATTGTTCCTCCCTTGACAGTCCTCGCGAGATTAACCCGTCGAGTTGAGGCTTCGCGCTCCTTCGTTGTCACTTTGGACACCTGCAGAACATCTCTTTCCAAAGACTCGTTCCAACGAACAACGAGGCTCTGAAACACATTGCCAAGGGAGGTGTTCCCCGAGGCATATAACCTCCAGAAATTTAAGAAGAACACCAATTCCTACCTTATTTCCCTTGGTTCTCACGATGTTCAACTTTACATTTTCTGCTCCATAGGTTATTATCCAATTTGTAATCTAAAGAGAATTACACCACCGTGTTGGGATACATGAAAATTTTGCGATTCACCATGGTTTTAAAACTAATATAATAGATAATGTATTCGGAATAGCTAGAGATCGAAATTAGGTTACTGAAACCACCACTCTAGAAGTTACTTCAGTTAATGACAGATTTGTAGAGATTCCTTCTGATGCTAGAGTCACAAGGTATTTTTATATCACAAGGGTTTAACATAGCTTTTCCTGTAAAAATATTATTTGCAGTCATCTAGGTAACCTTGTAGATAAAATTGATACTAATGATAAGTAAGGTAGTTATTCTAAATTTGAGTTGTGAGTGGATAAGACGAAAATTAATATACTTGAAGGATCTCGACTATCAAATAATATTTCTGCGACTAGATTCACTTCTTCTAAGGTTACGTTAGGTTAGGTTTCCCACCGTTATTGGCCGGAGAAGCCGTTATAAGACTACTATAATAGATGATGTTTTGAGAATAGCTAGAGATTGATATTAGGTTGGTGAAACCATAAATTAATTATAGTTATCAAGCTAACCCTAAAGATAAAATTAAAACTAATGATTAGTCAGGTAATTATGAACCATGAACTATTAAATCAAATATCTGCGATTAGATTCATGTTTTCTTAGGTTATATTAGGTTAGATTACCCACCGTTGTTAGCTGGCGATGCCACACTATTAGGCATATTCAGCTCGAAAGCCCTGTTTGCGCTGGAATCCCTATAAAGCACGCTTTTGGGCGAGACGGTGACCTTCTTGTTCCTAATTGCCCATCCTCTGGACCGCAGCGGGACCTTCACCCTCACCATCGGATGGAATTGGCCAGGGTAGATCTGCGCCATCAGGATGTCCTCTTCGGAGGGTAGCAGAGAGGGGATCAGCAACGTCCTCGAGTCCCATGTGAGGGCCACCTCGAATTTGTTCAGGAGGTTCACGATGTAACCTTCGAAAAAAAAACGCAAGCTTGCTCGAGTCTCAACCATGAGTTTTTCTCTTTCTCGTCATAGATATCAGCATTTTTACATAAACAAATTCTTCGGGACTATCCATAGACCTTGTTCACGATTGGAATCAGTATAAACGTTATTTTTTTGGTTATTATATTGTGTGTCTGGAAAGTTGGATTCCTCGTGAATGGCAACGCAGCGTTATGGCCGCATGACGGTGATCAGAAGTACAAGTGAAGACGCCAATAAAAGTATCATTTATAATCGATAATAGTGATGAAAGAAACAGATTAGTGGCCCATAGCAGTGTAGTAGCAGTCTCTCAACAATCTCAGCAATAAATGCAGAAGTAACCTGGTGAGTGAGGTTCAATTCGATTTTCAGACAAATAGTAAATTAGGAGGCAAATTCATAAAATTCATAAAAGCGTGAACACGTCCCATGTCAAGGTCACCTCGAATTTAACCTTCGAATAAATGCAAGCTTGCTCACGTCTCAACCATAACTTGAGTTTTTCATGAAAAAAATCGACCTCAATCTGCAGGGATATCAGATTGAATTTTAAAGACTTTTGACATAGACCTTGCTTACGATTGGAATACGTATTCACGTTATTTTTATTATATTGTGCCTGGAAAATATTCGACGTTGACGTAACCTGTTTAAAATGGGCGAATATATAACAATACAACGTATTTCCATCAATTTAGAAAATCTACTACCATAGATTCTCTATCATATATTATATATCATATATCATATAATCTCTATCATATCTAACAACTATGTGACTGAATAAGTGTCTATGATTATTTTTGGATTATAAGCGCAGACAGAAAAAATATATTTTTCGACCTGTACGAGCCTACTGCATCGCGTGAACCGCTGATTTTCTCGAATCTGACATCAAATTCGTTCTTTATGGGTCTGAATTAGTGTCTATGAATTTTTTGGGATTTTTAGGTCAATCAGGAAAAAAAATTTTTTTCGACCAGTATAAGCCTACTTTTTCGCGTGAACTGCTGATTTTGAAAATCTAGAAAAACGATTATTTCTCGAATCTGACATCAAATTCGTTCTTTATGGGTCTGAACTAGTGTCTATGAATTTTTTGTGATTTATAGGTCAATCAGGAAAAAAATTTTTTCGACCAGTATAAGCCTACTGCATCGCGTGAACCGCTGATTTTGAAAATCTAGGGAAACGATTATTTCTCAAATCTGACATCAAATTCGTTCTTTATGGGTCTGAATTAGTGTCTATGAATTTTTTGGGATTTTTAGGTCAATCAGGAAAAAATTTTTTTTCGACCAGTATAAGCCTACTGCATCGCGTGAACCGCTGATTTTGAAAATCTAGGGAAACGATTATTTCTCGAATCTGACATCAAATTCGTTATTTATGGGTCTGAATTAGTGTCTATGAATTTTTTGGGAATTTTAGGTCAATCAGGAAAAATTTTTTTTCGACTAGTATAAGCCTATTGCATCGCGTGAACCGCTGATTTTGAAAATCTAGGGAAACGATTATTTCTCGAATCTGACATCGAATTCGTTCTTTATGGGCCTGAATTAGTGTCTATGAATTTTTTGGGATTTTTAGGTCAATCAGGAAAAATTTTTTTTTCGACCAGTATAAGCCTACTGCATCGCGTGAACCGCTGATTATGAAAATCTAGGAAAAGGGATCTTTCTCGATTCTGACATGGAATTCGTTCTTTATGGGTCTGAATTAGTGTCTATGATTTCTTTGGAATTTTAGGTCAATCAGGAAAAAAATTTTTTTCGACCAGTATAAGCCTACTGCATCGCGTGAACCGCTGATTATGAAAATCTAGAAAAAGGGATCTTCCTCGATTCTGACATGGAATTCGTTCTTTATGGGTCTGAATTAGTGTCTATGATTTCTTTGGAATTTTAGGTCAATCAGGAAAAAAATTTTTTTCGACCAGTATAAGCCTACTGCATCGCGTGAACCGCTGATTTTGAAAATCTAGGGAAACGATTATTTCACGTATCTGACATCAAATTCGTTCTTTATGGGTCTAAATTAGTGTCTATGAATTTTTTGGGATTTTTAGGTCAATCAGGAAAAATTTTTTTTTCGACCAGTATAAGCCTACTGCATCGCGTGAACCGCTGATTTTGAAAATCTAGGAAAAAGATTATTTCTCGAATCTGACATCAAATTCGTTCTTTATTGGTCTGAATTAGTTTCTAAAAATTTTTTGGGATTTTTAGGTCAATCAGGAAAAAAATTTTTTCGACAAGTATAAGCCTACTGCATCGCGTGAACCGCTGATTTTGAAAATCTAGGGAAACGATTATTTCTCGAATCTGACATCAAATTCGTTCTTTATGGGTCTGAATTAGTGTCTATGATTTTATTGGGATTTTTAGGTCAATCAGGAAAAAAAAATTTTTCGACCAGTATAAGCCTACTGTATCGCGTGAACCGCTGATTTTGAAAATCTAAGGAAACGATTATTTCTCGAATCTGACATCAAATTCGTTCTTTATGGGTCTAAATTTGTGTCTATGAATTTTTTCTCGAATCTGACATCAAATTCGTTCTTTATGGGTCTGAATTAGTGTCTATGAATTTTTTGGGAATTTTAGGTCAATCAGGAAAAAAATTTTTTCGACCAGTATAAGCCTACTGCATCGCGTGAACCGCTGATTTTGAAAATCTTAGGAAACGATTATTTCTCGAATCTGACATCAAATTCGTTCTTTATGGGTCTAAATTTGTGTCTATGAATTTTTTCTCGAATCTGACATCAAATTCGTTCTTTATGGGTCTAAATTTGTGTCTATGAATTTTTTCTCGAATCTGACATCAAATTCGTTCTTTATGGGTCTAAATTTGTGTCTATGAATTTTTTCTCGAATCTGACATCAAATTCGTTCTTTATGGGTCTGAATTAGTGTCTATGATTTTATTGGGATTTTTAGGTCAATCAGGAAAAAAAAATTTTTCGACCAGTATAAGCCTACTGTATCGCGTGAACCGCTGATTTTGAAAATCTAAGGAAACGATTATTTCTCGAATCTGACATCAAATTCGTTCTTTATGGGTCTAAATTTGTGTCTATGAATTTTTTCTCGAATCTGACATCAAATTCGTTCTTTATGGGTCTGAATTAGTGTCTATGAATTTTTTGGGATTTTTAGGTCAATCAGGAAAAAAATTTTTTTCGACCAGTATAAGTCTACTGCATCGCGTGAACCGCTGATTTTGAAAATCTAGGGAAACGATTATTTCTCGAATCTGACATCAAATTCGTTCTTTATTGGTCTGAACTAGTGTCTACGAATTTTCTGGGAATTTTAGGTCAATCAGGAAAAAAATTTTTTTCGACCAATATAAGTCTACTGCATCGCGTGAACCGCTGATTTTGAGAATCTAGGGAAACGATTATTTCTCGAATCTGACATCAAATTCGTTCTTTATGGGTCTGAATTAGTGTCTATGAATTTTTTGGGAATTTTAGGTCAATCAGGAAAAAATTTTTTTTCGACCAGTATAAGCCTACTGCATCGCGTGAACCGCTGATTTTGAAAATCTAGGAAAACGATTATTTCTCGAATCTGACATCAAATTCGTTCTTTATGGGTCTGAATTAGTGTCTATGAATTTTTTGGGAATTTTAGGTCAATCAGGAAAAAATTTTTTTTCGACCAGTATAAGCCTACTGCATCGCGTGAACCGCTGATTTTGAAAATCTAGGGAAATGATTATTTCTCGAATCTGACATCAAATTCGTTCTTTATGGGTCTGAATTAGTGTCTATGAATTTTTTGGGAATTTTAGGTCAATCAGGAAAAAAATTTTTTTCGACCAGTATAAGCCTACTGCATCGCGTGAACCGCTGATTTTGAAAATCTAGGGAAATGATTATTTCTCGAATCTGACATCAAATTCGTTCTTTATGGGTCTGAATTAGTGTCTATGAATTTTTTGGGAATTTTAGGTCAATCAGGAAAAAATTTTTTTTCGACCAGTATAAGCCTACTGCATCGCGTGAACCGCTGATTTTGAAAATCTAGGAAAACGATTATTTCTCGAATCTGACATCAAATTCGTTCTTTATGGGTCTGAATTAGTGTCTATGAATTTTTTGGGAATTTTAGGTCAATCAGGAAAAAATTTTTTTTCGACCAGTATAAGCCTACTGCATCGCGTGAACCGCTGATTTTGAAAATCTAGGGAAATGATTATTTCTCGAATCTGACATCAAATTCGTTCTTTATGGGTCTGAATTAGTGTCTATGAATTTTTTGGGAATTTTAGGTCAATCAGGAAAAAAATTTTTTTCGACCAGTATAAGCCTACTGCATCGCGTGAACCGCTGATTTTGAAAATCTAGGGAAATGATTATTTCTCGAATCTGACATCAAATTCGTTCTTTATGGGTCTGAATTAGTGTCTATGAATTTTTTGGGAATTTTAGGTCAATCAGGAAAAAATTTTTTTTCGACCAGTATAAGCCTACTGCATCGCGTGAACCGCTGATTTTGAAAATCTAGGGAAACGATTATTTCTCGAATCTGACATCAAATTCGTTCTTTATGGGTCTGAATTAGTGTCTATGAATTTTTTGGGAATTTTAGGTCAATCAGGAAAAAAAATTTTTTCGACCAGTATAAGCCTACTGCATCGCGTGAACCGCTGATTTTGAAAATCTGGGGTAATGATTATTTCTCGAATCTGACATCAAATTCGTTCTTTATGGGTCTGAATTAGTGTCTATGAATTTTTTGGGAATTTTAGGTCAATCAGGAAAAAAAATTTTTTCGACCAGTATAAGCCTACTGCATCGCGTGAACCGCTGATTTTGAAAATCTAGGAAAATGATTATTTCTCGAATCTGACATCAAACTCGTTCTTTATGGGTCTGAATGAGTGTCTATGAATTTTTTGGGAATTTTAGGTCAATCAGGAAAAAAATTTTTTTCGACCAGTATAAGCCTACTGCATCGCGTGAACCGCTGATTTTGAAAATCTAGGGAAACGATTATTTCTCGAATCTGACATCAAATTCGTTCTTTATGGGTCTGAATTGGTGTCTATGAATTTTTTGGGAATTTTAGGTCAATCAGGAAAAAAAAATTTTTTCGACCAGTATAAGTCTACTGCATCGCGTGAACCGCTGATTTTGAAAATCTAGGGAAATGATTATTTCTCGAATCTGACATCAAATTCGTTCTTTATGGGTCTGAATTAGTGTCTATGATTTTTTTGGGAATTTTAGGTCAATCAGGAAAAAAATTTTTTTCGACCAGTATAAGCCTACTGCATCGCGTGAACCGCTGATTTTGAAAATCTAGGGAAACGATTATTTCTCGAATCTGACATCAAATTCGTTCTTTATGGGTCTGAATGAGTGTCTATGAATTTTTTGGGAATTTTAGGTCAATCAGGAAAAAAATTTTTTTCGACCAGTATAAGTCTACTGCATCGCGTGAACCGCTGATTTTGAAAATCTAGGGAAATGATTATTTCTCGAATCTGACATCAAATTCGTTCTTTATGGGTCTGAATGAGTGTCTATGAATTTTTTGGGAATTTTAGGTCAATCAGGAAAAAAATTTTTTTCGACCAGTATAAGTCTACTGCATCGCGTGAACCGCTGATTTTGAAAATCTAGGGAAACGATTATTTCTCGAATCTGACATCAAATTCGTTCTTTATGGGTCTGAATGAGTGTCTATGAATTTTTTGGGAATTTTAGGTCAATCAGGAAAAAATTTTTTTTCGACCAGTATAAGCCTACTGCATCGCGTGAACCGCTGATTTTGAAAATCTAGGAAAACGATTATTTCTCGAATCTGACATCAAATTCGTTCTTTATGGGTCTGAATTAGTGTCTATGAATTTTTTGGGAATTTTAGGTCAATCAGGAAAAAATTTTTTTTCGACCAGTATAAGCCTACTGCATCGCGTGAACCGCTGATTTTGAAAATCTAGGGAAATGATTATTTCTCGAATCTGACATCAAATTCGTTCTTTATGGGTCTGAATTAGTGTCTATGAATTTTTTGGGAATTTTAGGTCAATCAGGAAAAAAATTTTTTTCGACCAGTATAAGCCTACTGCATCGCGTGAACCGCTGATTTTGAAAATCTAGGGAAATGATTATTTCTCGAATCTGACATCAAATTCGTTCTTTATGGGTCTGAATTAGTGTCTATGAATTTTTTGGGAATTTTAGGTCAATCAGGAAAAAATTTTTTTTCGACCAGTATAAGCCTACTGCATCGCGTGAACCGCTGATTTTGAAAATCTAGGGAAACGATTATTTCTCGAATCTGACATCAAATTCGTTCTTTATGGGTCTGAATTAGTGTCTATGAATTTTTTGGGAATTTTAGGTCAATCAGGAAAAAAAATTTTTTCGACCAGTATAAGCCTACTGCATCGCGTGAACCGCTGATTTTGAAAATCTGGGGTAATGATTATTTCTCGAATCTGACATCAAATTCGTTCTTTATGGGTCTGAATTAGTGTCTATGAATTTTTTGGGAATTTTAGGTCAATCAGGAAAAAAATTTTTTTCGACCAGTATAAGCCTACTGCATCGCGTGAACCGCTGATTTTGAAAATCTAGGAAAATGATTATTTCTCGAATCTGACATCAAACTCGTTCTTTATGGGTCTGAATGAGTGTCTATGAATTTTTTGGGAATTTTAGGTCAATCAGGAAAAAAATTTTTTTCGACCAGTATAAGCCTACTGCATCGCGTGAACCGCTGATTTTGAAAATCTAGGGAAACGATTATTTCTCGAATCTGACATCGAATTCGTTCTTTATGGGTCTGAATTGGTGTCTATGAATTTTTTGGGAATTTTAGGTCAATCAGGAAAAAAAAATTTTTTCGACCAGTATAAGTCTACTGCATCGCGTGAACCGCTGATTTTGAAAATCTAGGGAAATGATTATTTCTCGAATCTGACATCAAATTCGTTCTTTATGGGTCTGAATTAGTGTCTATGATTTTTTTGGGAATTTTAGGTCAATCAGGAAAAAAATTTTTTTCGACCAGTATAAGCCTACTGCATCGCGTGAACCGCTGATTTTGAAAATCTAGGGAAACGATTATTTCTCGAATCTGACATCAAATTCGTTCTTTATGGGTCTGAATGAGTGTCTATGAATTTTTTGGGAATTTTAGGTCAATCAGGAAAAAAATTTTTTTCGACCAGTATAAGTCTACTGCATCGCGTGAACCGCTGATTTTGAAAATCTAGGGAAATGATTATTTCTCGAATCTGACATCAAATTCGTTCTTTATGGGTCTGAATGAGTGTCTATGAATTTTTTGGGAATTTTAGGTCAATCAGGAAAAAAATTTTTTTCGACCAGTATAAGTCTACTGCATCGCGTGAACCGCTGATTTTGAAAATCTAGGGAAACGATTATTTCTCGAATCTGACATCAAATTCGTTCTTTATGGGTCTGAATGAGTGTCTATGAATTTTTTGGGAATTTTAGGTCAATCAGGAAAAAAATTTTTTTCGACCAGTATAAGTCTACTGCATCGCGTGAACCGCTGATTTTGAAAATCTAGGGAAACGATTATTTCTCGAATCTGACATCAAATTCGTTCTTTATGGGTCTGAATTGGTGTCTATGAATTTTTTGGGAATTTTAGGTCAATCAGGAAAAAAATTTTTTTCGACCAGTATAAGCCTTCTGCATCGCGTGAACCGCTGATTTTGAAAATCTAGGAAAACGATTATTTCTCGAATCTGACATCAAATTCGTTCTTTATGGGTCTGAATTAGTGTCTATGAATTGTTTGGGAATTTTAGGTCAATCAGGAAAAAACATTTTTTCGACCAGTATAAGAGCCTTCTGCATCGCGTGAACCGCTGATTTTGAAAATCTAGGAAAACGATTATTTCTCGAATCTGACATCAAATTCGTTCTTTATGGGTCTGAATTAGTGTCTATGATTTTTTTGGGAATTTTAGGTCAATCAGGAAAAAATTTTTTTTCGAATCTCTAGCTGTCGCGTTGGACATATCGAAAGCATTCGACCGTGTTTGGCACGAAGGACTCCTCCACAAACTACCATCATACGGCTTACCACCTCAACTATGCCATCTCTTATCGAGTTTTCTTTCAGGCAGATCGATTCACGTGGTGGTGGACGGTGTATCGTCTGATACCATTGGCATCAATTCCGGCGTTCCACAAGGATCAATTTTGGCACCAACATTATTCCTGCTTCATATCAATGATCTGTTGGGAGTAACAACTTGCCCCATCCACAGCTTTGCAGATGATAGTACCCTCCATACTGCGTTCTCTTCCAGAATTCCCATTTCTTCCCAGGAAACTAAGAACTCACGGCGCAGGCAGGCTAATGCTGTCAATGAAGATCTTGCTGAAATCACAGCCTGGGGAACGAACAACCTAGTTGAATTCAACGCCACCAAAACTCAAGCCTGCATTTTCTCTAGAAAGGCGGAACTCAGTATGCCCGATATTGTAATGTCTGGCTCCACCATCCCCACCAAGCCCACCATATCTATGCTCGGTATTTCCATCAGCAACACTCTTTCATGGGATAATCATGTCAGATCCATCGCAAAAGCTGCTTCACAAAAACTCGGATTCTTGTTCCGTGCGAAAAGCTACTTTACACCTCAACAGCTTCTCATGATCTACAAAGCGCAGATACGGCCTGTTCTAGAATACTGTTCCCACATATGGGGTTCAGCACCAAAACATACGCTGATGCTCTTAGATTCCATCCAGAGAAGAGCCATTCGCCTGGTGGGTGACGCCACACTCACTCACTCTTTGACATCATTGGAACACCGTAGAAAGGTCGGCGACCTTTCACTTTTCTATCGATTCTTCCACGGGAAATGTTCTTCGGAAATCTCTGCAATCATCCCTTCACTAACAATACCAATCAGACGAACTAGACAAGCCCAGTCAGCACATCCTTTCGTTGTCAACCTGGAAAGATGTCGAACAGCACTTTATCAAGACTCCTTCATCCATAGAACGGCTAGGCTCTGGAATTCATTGCCTGTGGAAGTATTCCCAACAACATATTATAATCTCCAAAAATTCAAAAAAAATTCCAATACCTACCTCCTGTCCCTATCTTCCCTAGGAACGCACGATGTTCTTTGAACATTATAGGGATTCCCTTTCGTGCGCTCCAATCGATAAAAAAAAAAAAAAAAAAAGCCTACTGCATCGCGTGAACCGCTGATTTTGAAAATCTAGGGAAACGATTATTTCTCGAATCTGACATCAAATTCGTTCTTTATGGGTCTGAATTGGTGTCTATGAATTTTTTGGGAATTTTAGGTCAATCAGGAAAAAAAATTTTTTCGACCAGTATAAGCCTTCTGCATCGCGTGAACCGCTGATTTTGAAAATCTAGGAAAACGATTATTTCTCGAATCTGACATCAAATTCGTTCTTTATGGGTCTGAATTAGTGTCTATGAATTGTTTGGGAATTTTAGGTCAATCAGGAAAAAACATTTTTTCGACCAGTATAAGCCTACTGCATCGCGTGAACCGCTGATTTTGAAAATCTAGGAAAACGATTATTTCTCGAATCTGACATCAAATTCGTTCTTTATGGGTCTGAATTAGTGTCTATGAATTTTTTGGGATTTTTAGGTCAATCAGGAAAAAACATTTTTTCGACCAGTATAAGCCTACTGCATCGCGTGAACCGCTGATTTTGAAAATCTAGGAAAACGATTATTTCTCGAATCTGACATCAAATTCGTTCTTTATGGGTCTGAATTAGTGTCTATGAATTTTTTGGGAATTTTAGGTCAATCAGGAAAAAACATTTTTTCGACCAGTATAAGCCTTCTGCATCGCGTGAACCGCTGATTTTGAAAATCTAGGAAAACGATTATTTCTCGTATCTGACATCGAATTCGATCTTTATGGGTCTAAATTTGTGTCTATGAATTTTTTTGGGAATTTTAGGTCAATCAGGAAAAAAAATTTTTTTGACCAGTATAAGCCTACTGCATCGCGTGAACCGCTGATTTTGAAAATCTAGGGAAATGATTATTTCTCGAATCTGACATCAAATTCGTTCTTTATGGGTCTGAATTAGCGTCTATGAATTTTTTGGGAATTTTAGGTCAATCAGGAAAAAAATTTTTTTCGACCAGTATAAGCCTACTGCATCGCGTGAACCGCTGATTTTGAAAATCTAGGAAAATGATTATTTCTCGAATCTGACATCAAATTCGTTCTTTATGGGTCTGAATTAGCGTCTATGAATTTTTTGGGAATTTTAGGTCAATCAGGAAAAAAATTTTTTTCGACCAGTATAAGCCTACTGCATCGCGTGAACCGCTGATTTTGAAAATCTAGGAAAATGATTATTTCTCGAATCTGACATCAAATTCGTTCTTTATGGGTCTGAATTAGCGTCTATGAATTTTTTGGGAATTTTAGGTCAATCAGGAAAAAATTTTTTTTCGACCAGTATAAGCCTACTGCATCGCGTGAACCGCTGATTTTGAAAATCTAGGAAAATGATTATTTCTCGAATCTGACATCAAATTCGTTCTTTATGGGTCTGAATTAGCGTCTATGAATTTTTTGGGAATTTTAGGTCAATCAGGAAAAATTTTTTTTTCGACCAGTATAAGCCTACTGCATCGCGTGAACCGCTGATTTTGAAAATCTAGGGAAACGATTATTTCTCGAATCTGACATCAAATTCGTTCTTTATGGGTCTGAATTAGTGTCTATGAATTTTTTGTGATTTATAGGTCAATCAGGAAAAAATTTTTTTTCGACCAGTATAAGCCTTCTGCATCTCGTGAACCGCTGATATTGAAAATCTAGGGAAACGATTATTTCTCGAATTAGACATCAAATTCGTTCTTTATTGGTCTGAATTAGTGTCTATGAATTTTTTGGGAATTTTAGGTCAATCAGGAAAAAAATTTTTTTTGACCAGTATAAGCCTACTGCATCGCGTGAACCGCTGATTTTGAAAATCTAGGGAAACGATTATTTCTCGAATCTGACATCAAATTCGTTCTTTATGGGTCTGAATTAGTGTCTATAAATTTTTCGGGATTTTTGGGTCAATCAGGGAAAATTTTTTTTCGACCAGTATAAGCCTACTGCATCGCGTGAACCGCTGATTTTGAAAATCTAGGAAAACGATTATTTCTCGAATCGGACATCAAATTCGTTCTTTATGGGTCTGAATTAGTGTCTATAAATTTTTCGGGATTTTTGGGTCAATCAGGAAAAAAATTTTTTTCGACCAGTATAAGCCTACTGCATCGCGTGAATCGCTGATATTGAAAATCTAGGGAAACGATTATTTCTCGAATTAGACATCAAATTCGTTCTTTATTGGTCTGAATTAGTGTCTATGAATTTTTTGGGAATTTTAGGTCAATCAGGAAAAAAAATTTTTTTGACCAGTATAAGCCTACTGCATACTGCATCGCGTGAACCGCTGATTTTAAAAATCTAGGGAAGCGATTATTTCTCGAATCTGACATCAAATTCGTTATTTATGGGTCTAAATTAGTGTCTATGAATCATTTGGGATATTTGGGTCAATCAGGAAAAAATTTTTTTCGACCAGTATAAGCCTACTGCATCGCGTGAACCGCTGATTTTGAAAATCTAGGGAAACGATTATTTCTCGAATCTGACATCAAATTCGTTCTTTATTGGTCTGAATTAGTGTCTATAAATTTTTTGGGATTTTTAGGTCAATCAGGAAAAATTTTTTTTTCGACCAGTATAAGCCTACTGCATCGCGTAAACCGCTGATTTTGAAAATCTAGGGAAACGAGTATTTCTCGAATCTGACATCAAATTCGTTCTTTATGGGTCTGAATTAGTGTCTATGAATTTTTTGGGATTTTTAGGTCAATCAGGAAAAAATTTTTTTTTCGACCAGTATAAGCCTACTGCATCGCGTGAACCGCTGATTTTGAAAATCTAGGGAAACGATTATTTCTCGAATCTGACATCAAATTCTTTCTTTATGGGTCTGAATTAGTGTCTATGAATTTTTTGGGAATTTTAAGTCAATCAGGAAAAAATTTTTTTTCGACCAGTATAAGCCTACTGCATCGCGTGAACCGCTGATTTTGAAAATCTAGGGAAACGATTATTTCTCGAATCTGACATCAAATTCTTTCTTTATGGGTCTGAATTAGTGTCTATGAATTTTTTGGGAATTTTAAGTCAATCAGGAAAAAATTTTTTTTCGACCAGTATAAGCCTACTGCATCGCGTGAACCGCTGATTTTGAAAATCTAGGGAAACGATTATTTCTCGAATCTGACATCAAATTCGTTCTTTATTGGTCTGAATTAGTGTCTATAAATTTTTTGGGATTTTTAGGTCAATCAGGAAAAATTTTTTTTTCGACCAGTATAAGCCTACTGCATCGCGTAAACCGCTGATTTTGAAAATCTAGGGAAACGAGTATTTCTCGAATCTGACATCAAATTCGTTCTTTATGGGTCTGAATTAGTGTCTATGAATTTTTTGGGATTTTTAGGTCAATCAGGAAAAAATTTTTTTTTCGACCAGTATAAGCCTACTGCATCGCGTGAACCGCTGATTTTGAAAATCTAGGGAAACGATTATTTCTCGAATCTGACATCAAATTCTTTCTTTATGGGTCTGAATTAGTGTCTATGAATTTTTTGGGAATTTTAAGTCAATCAGGAAAAAATTTTTTTTCGACCAGTATAAGCCTACTGCATCGCGTGAACCGCTGATTTTGAAAATCTAGGAAAACGATTATTTCTCGAATCTGACATCAAATTCGTTCTTTATGGGTCTGAATTAGTGTCTATGAATTTTTTGGGAATTTTAGGTCAATCAGGAAAAAATTTTTTTTCGACCAGTATAAGCCTACTGCATCGCGTGAACCGCTGATTTTGAAAATCTAGGGAAACGATTATTTCTCGAATCTGACATCAAATTCTTTCTTTATGGGTCTGAATTAGTGTCTATGAATTTTTTGGGAATTTTAAGTCAATCAGGAAAAAATTTTTTTTCGACCAGTATAAGCCTACTGCATCGCGTGAACCGCTGATTTTGAAAATCTAGGGAAACGATTATTTCTCGAATCTGACATCAAATTCGTTCTTTATTGGTCTGAATTAGTGTCTATAAATTTTTTGGGATTTTTAGGTCAATCAGGAAAAATTTTTTTTTCGACCAGTATAAGCCTACTGCATCGCGTAAACCGCTGATTTTGAAAATCTAGGGAAACGAGTATTTCTCGAATCTGACATCAAATTCGTTCTTTATGGGTCTGAATTAGTGTCTATGAATTTTTTGGGATTTTTAGGTCAATCAGGAAAAAATTTTTTTTTCGACCAGTATAAGCCTACTGCATCGCGTGAACCGCTGATTTTGAAAATCTAGGGAAACGATTATTTCTCGAATCTGACATCAAATTCTTTCTTTATGGGTCTGAATTAGTGTCTATGAATTTTTTGGGAATTTTAAGTCAATCAGGAAAAAATTTTTTTTCGACCAGTATAAGCCTACTGCATCGCGTGAACCGCTGATTTTGAAAATCTAGGGAAACGATTATTTCTCGAATCTGACATCAAATTCTTTCTTTATGGGTCTGAATTAGTGTCTATGAATTTTTTGGGAATTTTAAGTCAATCAGGAAAAAATTTTTTTTCGACCAGTATAAGCCTACTGCATCGCGTGAACCGCTGATTTTGAAAATCTAGGGAAACGATTATTTCTCGAATCTGACATCAAATTCGTTCTTTATTGGTCTGAATTAGTGTCTATAAATTTTTTGGGATTTTTAGGTCAATCAGGAAAAATTTTTTTTTCGACCAGTATAAGCCTACTGCATCGCGTAAACCGCTGATTTTGAAAATCTAGGGAAACGAGTATTTCTCGAATCTGACATCAAATTCGTTCTTTATGGGTCTGAATTAGTGTCTATGAATTTTTTGGGATTTTTAGGTCAATCAGGAAAAAATTTTTTTTTCGACCAGTATAAGCCTACTGCATCGCGTGAACCGCTGATTTTGAAAATCTAGGAAAAGGGTTCTTTCTCGAATCTGACATCAAATTCGTTCTTTATGGGTCTGAATTAGTGTCTATGAATTTTTTGGGATTTTTAGGTCAATCAGGAAAAAATTTTTTTTCGACCAGTATAAGCCTACTGCATCGCGTGAACCGCTGATTTTGAAAATCTAGGGAAACGATTATTTCTCGAATCGGACATCAAATTCGTTGTTTATGGGTCTGAATTAGTGTCTACAAATTTGTTGAGATTTATAGGTCAATCAGGAAAAAAAATTTTTTCGACCAGTATAAGCCTACTGCATCGCGTAAACTGCTGATTTTGAAAATTTAGGGAAACGAGTATTTCTCGAATCTGACATCAAATTCGTTCTTTATGGGTCTGAATTAGTGTCTATGAATTTTTTGGGATTTTTAGGTCAATTAGGAAAAAAATTGTTTCGACCAGTACCTATAAGCCTACTGCCAACATAAATTGAAACTGTTTGTTCCAGTGATATTCCCATAAACCATTTCATGTTCGCATTTTTTTTTCTGAAAAACATTGACATCCATACAATATCACCTTACATACCTCTGGTATCTATGGGTCCGATGTTGCTGGCTTTGAATATGTGTTTCAGATCGTCCAGTTTCATAACACCTGTTCGAGCAAAGGGGTTTATCTCTCTTATGGTCACCACGTGGGCCAACATATCGCACAGCCATTGGGCGTCGAGAAAATAGAGGTCTTTGAGGGTTGCGTCCTCATAATGGAGCAGAACACCTAAAAAAACAGGGATCAAGTTGAATTCCCTCTGCTTGATTATTTGAAAAAAATAGGGAAGTGGACTATTCTTTTTATTTTTCAAATAGAATCATCCCTCCACTATCTTTCTATCCTATGTTTTTAGGATTTCCAAACGGCTAAAAAATTTACTGCGAATAGCAACTCACGTCCCGATTTCGTAAGAAGAGGCAGACATTCGGGTCGATTCTGTTCGGATCTTGTTATAACATTGCTAAGATAATAATATTGTTATGATCATAACATATAACAATATTGCTATGAAGTTCTGTATTCTGTTTGCAGAGTAACTGCAAGACTGGTTATAAGTTCAAGTGATAGCAATATTGTTGAAAAATTGAGAATTTTTGAGCTGACAACACTGTTTTCAACTCATTGTTTAAGTGTTAGGTATCGATTTTGCCATTATTTCATGAAGAAGAGGAGTTCATGATTATCTAACCTCTCAAATCAGTCAGTCCTGCGCTGACATTTTACAAAATTATATTGTTCAAATCGAGAGATTTTGTATTTGCTGAATCTGGTCGTCGTTGTGCGACTGGTGCAAGTAATCAATCATGTCCCCGAAATGAGAAAACAACTAAAAGCCGGATGAAACAAATCGTGATTTTTTTTTTAATATTCTAGCAAAATAGCTTGATAAACTATCCATCGGGCAACTGAAATTTCTCTGATATGCCGAAATTGTAGTCTCATATTTCCTCTACAAATTGGAACTTCAAGAAAAGGTTTTCAAGTAGTTGGTCACAGTAGTGAACCTATCCTATATGTTTTTCAATAATTCTTCTACGAATTGAAACTTTGAGGAAAGGTTTTCGAGTAGTCAGTGACACAACTGAACTCTCATATGTTTTTAATCCACTATTTTCTGAATTTTCATACAGTTGGAAGAAATTGTAGTGCAAAAACAAAGAATCCACTACCTAATTGTTATAAGATAGCAAGCACAAAATTGATGTTGCCGAGATAGCAAGAAAGCTGACCAGATGTCATTGAAATCGACAGATCATATTGCCAAAAATCGATGATGAGAATTCCACTTTTTCGAATCTTGCTATGATAGCAATATCTTATCTACAACCATATTGCTATTTGCAAACAGAATCGACCCGAATAGCACAGTAATCACATATTGAAACACGATTGAGAACTCAAGAAATATTCATTGAACTACAGTTCTCAACACACTAAATGGACCACTCATAATCAGTTTTAGTCACCGTTTTTGATTTTTTTTACCGAAATGAGATTTTGTCCTATTTTCTTATCACCCTGTATATCCCACAATGGTGCTTTTTTCGTCTTTCATTGTACTCCACAAAACATGAGAACAGTTCTACCCAATATTCATCTCAAGTGGAGTTCTAGACAAAAAATTCAAGAAATGCAAGACTTTCGAAAAAAAAATATTGAATTTTTGTTCCAATGGTCAATTAAGGAGAAATCACAAAAACGTCCCGAGATGAGGTCCCAGTGTATCATAATATGAGTGACTTTTGATCAGAAAAAAATTTCTCGAGTTCTGGCAGCATTGGAAATGTAGACCATAGTGTAATGGTTGCACATTACACCCTGTGTAAGTTTTGTTCTGCGGACTTTTTCAGAGTGTTCTAGCTCTCTTTGAAGCCGATGAAATATCACATCTGATATCGAAAACCGCATGAAGATCGGTCAATTTTTTCAAAAAATACAGGTATTCCGAAAAAGAGTCAAATTATGAGTGGTCCATTCAGTGTGCTGAGAACTGTAGTAGATCTAATAAATAAGAGATCTAGGATGGACAGAGTTACCCTGATTATTGTCAGCAGGAGCGAGATAGTACTGTTTCGACCCACCAGACCTCATCAGCTGCTCTCGGTCTGCTGACTACTGTGAAAACTCAATGCTTCGGGTATATCACCCATTGATGGGCGTTGAGCTGTGCTATTGTCTGCCTCTTCTTACTAAATCGTGACGGCTTATTGTTTATAATACATTTGTGTAGATAATTATTATATTAATTCACACTAGAGGACATTTGGTCAGGTAAACGTGACAACACCGCAAGAATAGTGGGCGTTGTCTTGTCAGTTCTTAGCATTCAGAACATGTTGCCAAGTCTTCAGCCACCATTTATATTATGATATTTTGTTATGGAGTTGCACGAAATATTTTGACATGCTGGTTGCTCGAAAAAATCACAAATGAATAACTATAATATCTTGGATTAGGTCAAATGAACCATTCAATCTGATGTAGTTACATTCAACGACATGACTCTAGATCTAGTATCATATCAACCAATCTAACTCAACCAATTGGGAGATAAACAAATAACAATTTTTTCAATGGCATGATTAGAATTGGTGACTGGACAACCTTGCTTCATGAGTAGGAACGTGGTGGGAACAGAATATTATCTAACCAATAGGGAAACAGCATTACACCTTACGTCACCAAGTATCTGGCGTAACCCAAAACATGGTTGCCATGACGACACGTTCGAAATGGGCACTGATATTCAACAATTTAGAACGAATAGACAGATTATTTTGATAAAAAACGCGTGCAAAAATTAATTCCGAACCCTAACGATACAGAAGAGTACTTGAATTATTCATGCACTATCGTCCAGTAGCCTATTGCATTGTAAATGTGATATTGCGGGTTATTCTCATTCGTTCTGAATTGATTTGCAGGTGGTTAGTCGGTATCCTGGCTTCAATTCAAGCACAATCCGATATCTAGGAAAGAAACAACAATGATTATGGAAACGACAGCTCGATGTTACTGCTTCGACAGAAGGCATTCACCGACTTTATAATAATTCTCGTTTTCCCAACAAAAAAACCATAATGGAAGCGATATAATAATGAAAAATTCAGCCTTCTCTCTATCTCACCGTTATCGTGCAAGAACAACGTCGCTTGGTGCAACTCGGACCAATCCCGGAACGTCTTGTTGTACCGTTGCAGCATCTCCACAGTGACCGACTGTCGGTACTGCTCGGCGTCCAGCACCGGGTCCAGCCCGTTCGCCTTTCTCTCGGCCGCTATGCCGTTGACGACGTCCTCGAGGGCCAAATAAGTGGCAGGGACTTTGTGCTCGAGCAGCAGTTCCTTGCTGCCCGCCGGCCGGAGGCTGAACACCTGAAGAGGAAAAGGTTCGTTCGAAATCGATCTAGCTGACACCAACATTAAACATAACTCATGAGATATCGTTATTCGATGGGAAGGAGAAAGCGAGCCATGCTTATGAAAGCAAAAGCGCCGGCCAGTGATCTCTCGACGCTGATCCTCCACTACTACACCTTTTCCAGATATATTTCAGGAAGCATCAATTTAATTTCAGAAAGCGTCAATTGTATTTCAGAATAGTGAATTCAATTTCAGAAAGCATCAATCGTATTTCAGTATAGTCAATTTAATTTCAGAAAGGATCAATTGTATTTCAGAATGGTCACTTATATTTCAGAAAGCGTCAACTGTGTTGATAGATTGGCTGAGCATTATTTTTATGTGTGTTTCTTGGTTGTAATCCTGGCAGCCCCTCAATGCCCTAGCTAGAAGTGGTTCGATTACGTTGTAGGTCCCGCTCGTCCCAAACCCTTCTCGGGAGTTGGTTCCCAACTTCAAAGTAGCGATATACACATTTCACAAAGAAAAACTTTACATGACTCACCGTATCGTAAATCAAGTTGCACAGCAGCTTCACGTTGTGCCTGGTCTTGCAGCTGACCTCGATAGTGTCCAGAACCCTCGGTAAACCGCACTTTTCCGCATCCACGATGTTTATGAACCTGTCCCGGATAATCTGCTGGTACTCCTCGGACATGTTCGGGTTGAACTCCTGTACGACGTCGTAGTGGGTGCCGACTATCAACACGGGGGAGTTGGGGGCTCTCGCTTGGATGTTGACCAGCCATTGGAGGATCTCGTTGATGCCTCGGTGGCCGTCCGGTATCTTCCACACCACCAGGTATAGGCTTCTTTTCGAGAGGAAATACTGGTGGGTGGCGTAATACCTGCAGGAAGCAGTAAGACCCTCAGACCAAATAACAATTCATTCATAAATTACTAAAGAGTATACGCCTACAATCCTAAACGCCAAACACGAAGAAATGAATGGAATCGCGAGTGGTGGGGATACTTCATTTCCTTCAATTTTCTGATGAACAATGACTGAGTCTCTGTCGCTAATGAACGTATAACCGATTTAGTAATGGGTTCCGACTATCAACACTGGGGAGTTGGGGGCTCTCGCTTGGAAGTTGACCAGCCATTACACCACCAGGTATAAGCTTCTTTTCGAGAGGAAGTACTGGTGGGTGGCGTAATACCTGCAGGAAGCAGTCAGACTCTCAGACCAAATAACAATTCATTCATAAATTACTAAAGAGTATACGCCAACAATCCTAAACGCCAAACACGAATAAATGAATGAAATCGCGAGTGGTGGGGATACTCCATTTCCTTCGATTTTCTGATGAACAATATCTGAGTCTCTGTCGCTAATGAACGTATAACCGATTTAGTAATGGGTTCCGACTATCAACACTGAGGAGTTGGAGCCTCTCGCTTGAATTTTCACCAGCCATTACACCACCAGGTATAGGCTTCTTTTCGAGAGGAAATACTGGTGGGTGGCGTGATACCTGCAGAAAGTAGGCTGATCAACCTCTTCCATGGAATGTCGCTTTTGCTTCTAGATATTTTCGTTGCCGAGCGATCTGATCGGTGACTGACCGGTCATTAGTGTCACGTGATTGATCACAATCGGAGTTTTTCATTGCCGACCAGTTTTGACCATTTGGACCACACTTCGATCGCAAGGTTTTTAATTGATGATCGCATTGACCGATCTCCAAATGGTAACGTTTTTTTGTTGAAGATCAGGACCGACCGATCCGAGCCCACATCGCCTGGACTGTTTGATGGTCGATGCGGTTCAAGGATATAAAATATAACCCGAAATATAGTGGCAAGGGCATCTACAGTCTTCAAAATGAGTGACCCGAATTGCTCATAATTCAACGAAAATAGCGTTACATCACTGTTTGATTCATTTGAGTGAAATATTTCTGGTAGACAGTTCAAAATCATTATTCCATCCACAAATTCTATCTCAAGAAATTCAATGACTTTTATCATTGTGATCAGTCACGTGATATTAACGACGGGTCGGTCAGGTCTCATTTAGATGTTCGACTGATATAGACGCGTTTTCATAGCACTGTTTGTGAAAGCATGGAAGACCCAGCATTATCTCAAAGAGCAATAATTTTCCTTTTGTGGAAAGAAGGTGTGAAAACATCAGAATTATTCAGCAAGGAGTATTTGGTGAGTCTGTAGCTTCGACAGAGGATTTGATATTATATTTTTTCTTACTCTTTTTGTCCACCGAAATCCCAGGTTCTGAATACGACAGGTCCGTGCGAGGATTGCATCCTTACTTTCTTCTCGTACACCCAATCTCCGATGTCTACGCCAACTGTGGACATATTAGTGCCACGTGAAGTTTTGGCGTTTATGTTTTTGTTTCCCATCCGTTTCGCCCAGTGCTGAAAATAAAAGTTATTTTTCGAGAAAAAAAAAACAATTCAACGAATCACCCTCTGAAGTTTTCTACCGCAGTTAGGCAACACTGTGTATACGGAGTTATCTGTCAGGTCAAAATTGAAAATTCATTTGAATGTTTCGTATCCGAAATTTTCAACCGGTCAAAGTGTGCCGTGCAAATTGTAGAGCAGGTTGTATGGCATTTTGTCTGATCTTTCTGAATCCGATGAAATTTTTTCTATAGAGATTTCAGCAAATTGGGATTAACAATTTCCAGAATATCGGTCACCAAATTTATACTAGGATTTCACATAATGTATCTTCGTTATAGCTGGCCAAAAATCTTTTCCTATACATACAACTTGTCTTTATTTCCTCTATCCCCCGTTTGGCTATGTGGCACTCCTCATGAATCACCCTGTATAAGCAATGTTCACATGCCACCACGTGTTTAGCCGAAGCAAACCTTGACATTGACCACCTGATGCATATCGCATATCAAAACGTCACGAGTCACGAACGCATCACGGTCAACCATAACCAAACATAACCTCACTTCGCACTAACCTCGGGCCGTTTCCTCGTCGTTCCCTCCTGCCGCAGCTGCTCCAGCAAACTCGTCTTTCCTATGCCCTGCACCCCGACGATCATCAGCTTCATGCGAGCGTACGGCTTCGCATCTTCGAGAACCGACTTGAGGTACCCGATGACGTCCATCGTTTTGTACTTTTTGCCGTCGATCATCGACTTTAGGGGGTCCTGCAGATCCGTACCGCGAGTATTCAAGTTCCAAAGACGGGAGAGAAGGCCCATCTGCGGTGGCAGCTCGTTTATGTCTAAAAATAGCGCGATTATTATTAGATGTAAGTGCGGTAGGTACAGAATGTTCTGCAGGTGTAAGAGCAACGCTATCAGACACTGAATAACAACAGATAGACACCAGGATTCATTCATAATTCATTGAAAAGTGTAACAACAACAATCCTAAACGAGTAAACGCCGAACACGGATTAACGAATGAAATCGTGAATGGTGGGGATAACATTGCGAATCATTGACAAACAAGCAAGCAAGCCCTCAACCAAAACCGCCACTAGACCAAATTTCACATATGATCACGTGTGGATTTACAAAACAGTTTGAGTTATAATAAAATCAATGGCATAATCATTAATCAGAGTGAAGCAAATCCGGTCCACTATAACAATCATTCGTCCCCTGTGATCGATATCACTCACTGACTGAACTAATCTTGAAGTGGAAAATACTGCCTTTTATTCCATTGGCTATTCACCATATTTTTATTGATTGTCTTTATGACTCCCAAGGTACATTGCTGTTGATATATTATAGAAATAAAAAAAATCATAGGTTATCAAATCATTGAAACAAAAACAAACCAAATCAAAGTGCTCTGAACCAGTATTTTTCTAAATTAATTTCAAATTCACTTCATCACTGTATATTTTTCAACTCATTAGGCAATAACCTTGACCCATAGGAGATTTACCATCCACCTTGAATTACCATGTTAAGTGTTACACTTCCGATAGTGAGATATTCTGTAGCAATGATGTTTTTCTCTGACCAAGGTTATCAATTATTACATATTTGAATACAGAATTAGCATTAGACAATTTGGTTTTTGTGTTTGTTTGTATTTATTTTTTTCTATATTCGGTAATGAAGCATATTGAATAAATCAAGTTGATTGAGTGACAAGTGTAAGGGAATCTTATGCTAATTATCCGCTCTGAAGAATCTAATGAATGGTTATGATTACACATATGAAACTAATGTTGAATTAGTACGCAAATTCTAGATTTTGACCTCTGAACTAAATAATATTGCTCTGAAATGTATCTGATATATGAAGAAAAATGAATATCACTTTGATTTGAACAACTGGAAAAATAAAGAAATGATATACATGATGAATACATACTTAAATTTCCACTTATGTTCAGCACCGACAGATTATTGAGATCACTTATATTCAACGGTATCTCCCTCAGATTATTGTTACTGATATCCAGCATGGACAAATTCGGAAACATCAACCTGGATTTCCCGATCTGAGATCCCTAAAACACCCACAAACATTTTTTTTCACGAAATTCCCTTGTCACATTAAATTCCTTACCCGATCTAATTCTTCATCATCGGTACTACTAATATCTCCATCGTCGTCAGTAGCTAACTGTATCCTGGTCAATTTATTATCGGCCAAAATTAAAGTCCGCAAGTTATCTAACCTCAAATGTCTTCTGTGGGAACACACGGAATGCAAGACGCTATGTCTCACCGATCTGGACTGTCTCCTTGCTAGAAAAATATTTAAAAAATGTTTCCTTAAATTTTGTACCAAACCCAAAAAATCCCAGCTCCTTCTCTCAATTATTTATCAATTCATTTGGGCAACAGAGTAACCATCAACAAGCGTAAAAGCGGTTGGTATCACATCACTAACGGATGTTCTGAACTGGCATTAAAGGGCTGGTAATACTACCATAACGACAAAAAGAACCCATTTCAGTTTATCTCAACCTTCCTAATCAGCTTCACTAGATGACAATTATTTCAGAAATAGTAACCATTACTCAGTAAGAGAGAAGGAAACTTTTTAATACTGGCATTATGAAGCTGCTAGTACATCAGAGATAGGAAGCCATTTCAATTGACATTTTCACGTTTCAAACTGGATTTTTAAGAATTTTTACTGGATGATATCCAAACTTGAATAGCAACTATCAGTCACTAACAGTGCAGAAACCTTTCAACTGGCTTCTCCATACCAAAAAGCTACTGTGCTCACGGAGGATAAGCACTTCTCAAAATGGCCTCTCTCATTCATCAAGAGGTTACACTGATATTAAGGAGTTGCTATTTCTTTTACTGACAGTAGCAGCCAATCAGTGAATTATACTCTTCGAATTCATTGGATCATTAAATGAAATGAAGTAAAATTGACGATTCCACAGCCCCCAAAGACAATGGCCACAACTGTAACCAACTTCCTTGAATTCTCAAAGAATTGAAAGCTACCAGTGAATGCCCTTCAAGACCTCTACTAGCCTTGACACTGACCACTTTAGATTGACAAGTACCTAATTGAAAGTTGATATGGTTAGATATTATTGTATTTGTAGGCAACAGCTACTGTCGAATCAAGTGTCATTTGAATTAGTACGAAAAACAAAATGGCCAGGAAGTTGTTCTTTTTATTTTTGAATAATTAACAGTTCAACAATTTTAGATTTGATAGAAATACAATGATTGACACAGGCAACGATTATATTCTCTTTTGATATTTGACACCTTTGTAGCCCATAATTCATGATGGGAAAGAAAAAAGTACCTACCACTCGATATTTCTTCATTTTTTGTTGGTGTCAATAATGCAGCTATTCTTTTATTTTCATATTCTAGACTGATTTCAATTAATTCATCCATATTTTTTATCAGGCAAACGGCAAACAGCTTTCAAACCCAACATTTCGTTTTTAGTTTTTTGAGGTTATGCTGTCGCTGTCACCATCTCTGTACATCGGTGGAATGGTTTGCAATTTTGTTTGACACAACAGTAATAAATGAACGCGTGGTTACGTCAAACTCTAATCCACCAAAGAATATATAGCCACCGGTGAATAAAAGACCGTCCCTAATATGATGAAAATAGATGTTCTGCATCGCCCTTTTGGTTACTCCTGCTCCATCCTAGGATTCGCTCGTTTGTATAGACTTTTCCTCGGCCCATCCTGATGAAATTGACTCATTGTCACTTACCGACGATATCCGGAGTTTTCCCTCTGAAGCCGCTTCCCACAGCAGCGTAACACGCCAAATTCGCCAGCTCCATGTCGTCTCTAGCCTCGACTTGTGGCAGACTCGGCCACACGCTGATCTCGTTATGACTCAAATCCAGCTGCTTCAACGAGCTCGGATAGCCGGTGATGTGACTCATCGATCTCAGCGAATTGAAGGCCATATTGAGCCTGGTCAAATTAACAGCCAGGCAAGGCAGAACGACGGGAATGCTGGTGAAGAGGTTATGAGCGAGATTGAGGGAAGATAGTTGGGAGCAATGTTCCGTTATGTTGTCATCGTTGTGGAGAATTTGTTCGGTGACTTCGACGGATTTCGACCAGATGTGGTGCTTGCTCAAATCCAGTTGGCTATGAAGGAATCAATTGTGAATAGATTTACACAAAAATCAACATTTCATAAAGATATTCGTATATTTCAGTTAAGAATAAAGCGTGTAATGATCTTTGCTATCCATGCCAACTACTTCATTCTTATCTGGAATACACTAGTGAACAGACATTGAATTTCAGAATTTTCGGGTTCGGGTACGAATTAAGGAATGTGTCTTGTTTTCATTGATTATCGTGAACTGCAAATGATAGATGAACGCAGAAAAAGTCATTTTTGTGTGAATGACGTGAAGATAGCTACAACTTTATCGGAAAGTGTTTTCTCAAGGTAAAAAAAAACCGGCTCAACACGATATCTCAACAGATGGGCAAATACTGCATTAATTGGAGGGTTTTGTTGAGTTTAGCAGTGTGGATTCTAAAAAGGTACAAATTTTTATTGGACTAATAGTTTTCTCGTGTTAAAACCGAATTTCTCAAGGTAATAACATAAAAATATCGGTGTCCTGGAAGAATAAAAGTTCGTATAGCTTGACTTCAATATGAAAATAGTTATGCCGAATCTGAGTTTACACTTACATATAAGAACGTTCCTTTTTTCTGTATCGAACAGATTGTACACCTTCCTCTGAAACTTTCAACTTGGTCACCAGTTCAAAGTCCGAGAGCTCAGACTCCGAGTCCGGTTCCGTATGACATGACAGCTGACTGTCACTAGAGCTCACACTCATTCTGTCAAGATCCTCCTTATTCTAAAGAAAAAATTGAAAAATTCAATCATCATAACTATTGGTTGTACCTTCTGGAGCCTATTCTTAGGTTGGCAGCAATTTGTCATTAGTGTCATCAATGTCAGTGCCAAAAATATTGGTGCTGTGGAATATGAACTCATAACACGTAACCCGTTTACACACTGATAAAATAATAAATAAAATTATATTCATGAAGAATTGCAGATAAGTAGTTGAATGTCTCAGTATCAATGACAGCAATGATAGTTGACATTGATGACATTAATGACGCTAATGACAGATTGTTGCCAACACAAGAACGTTCAAAAGCAACCGATATCTATTGCAAATAGTACATTTTTGTGTGCTTTTGATATCCTACCTCTGATGGCAATTCCTTCAACAAATTGAAGGAGGCATTCAATTCTTTCAACTTTGGTGCTAACCAAAGATTGTACGGCAAATACTGCAACTTATTATTGGAGACGACGAGGGTAACCAACGAGGGTAGTTTGAAAATCGCCTCTGGGATTTGATCCAATCTGTTGTCTTGCAGATACAGTTCTTCCAAGACTGGGCAACAATACTTTTGGTCTTCTTCTCTCGCTAGTTTTTTTCTGTATCCTTTTTTCACCGGCGACGCCACTGGTATAGGCAATTTAGATATTCTGTTCTGGGCCATGTTCAAGTACCTATATTACAGAAATGGTGAAAACGACAATTATCGCGGTAAATGATTGAAAATATTTGAGAAATCCCTTCTTATAGAAGAGAACATGCATTCTAAAGACATTTTCAAGTTGCAGTGGAATTTTTGAATTTTGATGGTATAAAATTGACCAGTAAAATAGTAGCTATAAATTGAAGGTTTCCAGTAAGAAGTAACTTGAACTAAAATATTTCAGGTGGTGAAAGCAAACTCTCATCGTGAATGTCATAATAAGCTTTTAAAAAAATCGTAAAAGACACCTGTAATGCAGTTTAAAGAAATTCTTCAGAATTTTTCTCAAAACTGGTTTTTGAAATTTGGATGGACATTTATCTGTAATTTTCCAGGTAAAAATCAGAGGGAGTATCTAGAACCTACTTTATGTTGCATGAAGAGCTTCAAAAAATGGTGAATGTTTTTTTTTTCAATGAATGTGTCTCTCTGAAGGAGTTTTTCAATTCCTATGGATAACGAAATTTTGTCGAGCAAACCATTAAAAATTATGACTCTAAAAGTGCACGTGGATGGAAGTTCTTTCTATGAATGTTTGCGTTTATTATATTTTTCAGTTCTTTCCAAAAATACCTCCATTAGGTTTTTGACATCTGGATGGAAATATAACCCTAATTACAAAATCCGTTAACACTTCTGAATCCACAGGTAATTCCCAGATCGTTTTCCCAAATTTACCTTGAACTGTATAACTGGAATACAGCTAGAGGAACCGAAGTCAAGCAGTTATTGGATATATCCAGCCTGGTAATCGCATACAGGGCGATATCATAATTCCTAGGGTTCTGTTTCAATTTCTGGTTCAAATGCAAAGCGGCATCCGTCAGCCATTGTGTCTTTATCTGGGTCAAATCGCACTTTTGATTATGCCAATTGATCATAGTAGGAGTATTAGGAAAAAGCGATGAATAAGTAAGGTTAGTGATATTGGAAAATATGGTAAATTGGGAGGAGTTCACATTTTCGGTCATCGCTTTTTTGTTTATCTTGAACTCCGGGTCTGGATGAGCCTAAAAACCAAAACTATATCCATAGAAAATCAAAGTATTGATGGCTGCCAAGAATTTACTTTAGTGGATAATAATTTGGCAATCAGTGCTTCGTCGTTATTATCAACAGCCACTGACAATGCCTTACAATCGTCATCTCTAGCGCCATATTTTAAAAGCAAATCTACTATGGGAACGTCCCTGTTACGGCAAGCCTCCACCAATCCGGTGGAATGTCCATAATTCGTGTCATCTTCGACGGAACAACATGCCGAACTCTGAAAAAAAAAAGGAATAGAACGCTCTCTTTTTTCTTCCTGTATTGACTCGGCTGTTACTTGATAGAAACCCATAGCAAATGTAAAAACAAACGCTAACACAGTAGCTTCATCATGTGAAATACTGGTACAATGAAATAAACTAACCTTGGCTTGCCTAACTTTTATATATTCTACTTTCCCAACCTGAAGGATTAGAATTACCTGTGGAAAGGTTTCGATAAACCTTCATTTTCGGAAAATAGGCACAATATCTACATTAAAATATTGTCACAACAAAAGAGTTGTGTTTCCACCATATCACGATATAGTAGAGATGGTTAGTCTATTCATATCGATTAATATCGATTTAGGGGTAACTGAAAGTACGACACTATATTCAAAGATATCAATATGTATTGAAGCATGAAACATTATGGGTAGCGATAACAATTATGAATAAACAACAATGAATATAAAGACCTAATAACAACTTACATTATAACGACCATCACGACGAGCTCTTGTCAAGTCAAGAGTAGCCCCAGACCAGACTAACTTCGGAACCCTCACATCCAATATTTATATACATCATTTTATTAGACGTTTCTCATGAGAGTTCCTTGGTCAGTTTTTATAATTCAATGTCAACGGATGATTTGATTTACTTTATGTTTATAAAACCCTAATGGTTCGAAATTACTGATATACCGTATGTTCTACTCGTGACAATATCATGTACCGGTTTAACTTGATAGCAAATACATATTACTACCTACTAAGAAAACAAATTCAACAGTGGTGAAATATTGGAGTCTAGTTGATCGTTAAGTAAAATGTTAGAATTTTCAAGTTTGTAGATTTCTAATGATTCTTCCTTCATTTTCTACGTGTAGAATTTTGAAATTATCATCAAAACTATGGTTTTCTTCTAACATATGGTTGGCGTATGTTGAATTTGTTTTCTTCTTCAAAAATTCATCTTATGTTCATGAATGCGTTGATTAAACGTACGACCTGTCTGACCGATATATTCCTTAGGACAAGATCCACAGTTGAGTATGTATACACTTGATTTTTCGGATTCAGAAGTTTTGTCTCAATATATTACATATATATACAGTATGATGCAAATGTATGGAATAAATTAATTTTTTCAGAAATGGGCGACATTTGAAGAAATTCCAAAAACACGTGAGTTTTAATTTTTGAAGCCTCACCTCATGACATTCATATGGGAGATGTTACGTCCCTGGTGTTGGCGTAATGACGTAATGGACGATTTTCTCAAATACAAACAGGGGTCACGTGACACCTCGTTTGAAAGATCTACCGATCGTCTATCCAACAGTCAAAATTTTGCATAATAAGATTGAAATTAAAATGGTTTATCATTCGGTTAACTGAATCTTGCAGAGGTCTGCTACTGAGAATTGAACATCGAAGGGTCGTCTAGTTGAAAAAATACACAATAAAAAAAGTTCTGAACTCTAGTTTTTGGATTTTTTTCGGGAGTCGTCTTGTTTTGAAATGAATTTATTCCATACATTTGCAGCATACTATATATTTGATAAACCTTCCCAACGTGTTATTTGTTCTATATGCTACTTTTAAGTTCTGTTTTTGTAGAAATGAAGCTAATTTTTCAGTTGATGATCCAAAATAGGTTAAAGTTCTATAATTTCGATTATTATTTTTGATGGTAGGATAAACGTCTTGAAAAGCTTTATTATGGAGTTTTTTAGAAAGAATACTGTTTATCAAATCAACGTTGTATCATATGCTGCAATTTTATGTTGATGAGGGTGTGTTGAATTATTCTGAATAATGATATCAGTATAGAAAATTGAAGAATCATGTTTATCATTAATTTTACTCATTGTCAAATCTAAGAAATTGATTGACTTTTATGGTTCTATTTCCATTGTGAATTTTATGTTGATGTTGATGAATATTATTAATATATTGGTGAAAAGTGTCTAATTGTCTATTGGTTCCTTTAAAGCATACTATTACGTCATCTACGTATCTATACCAATACAAAAATTGTTTTATCAATGGATGTTTATGTATTATTCGCTCCAAGTTATCCATGGAAGAATCAGCAAGTAAAGGGCTCAGTGGATTTCCCATAATCAACCCTTTTGACGCGGAATATATTTTGTTGTCAAATTGAAAGTAATTTTGTTTGAGATATATCCACAGAAGGTATAAAATCTCTTGTTTGGTAATCGGATTAACATGATTTTTATCTAATAATCCCTCAACTAAAATTATAGTATCTTCGGATATCACATTCATATCGCATCAATATCACATCTATATCGCATTCATATTGTAACAATATCAAATCCATATCGTTTTCTTGGAGTTTACCTCGTTAATATCATGGTAGGCCTTGATGAGAGAATTAGCACTGGCCCCATTTTTGAGCAGGACTAAAACGATGTCGTAGTGTTTCCCTTTGACAGCAGCATGTAGAGCAGTTTCTGTATTGTTGTTGCAATACATGTCAATTTTCAAAGGGCATATCATCTTCGTATTTGGGTCATTCTAAAAGGAAATATTGCCAATGGAATTCAATAATGGCCAAGAAAGATGAAAAACGACGTCAGCAAGTTTTATTATACAAAAAACGCCGAGGGAAGTATGAAAATCTTCAAAGAAAAATAAATGGGTATGACTTTTTTCTTACGTCCAACTCTTCTGCAGAATTTTCTCTGGAAAAACTCAATTTGGACATGATAGATATGATTCCATCAGATATCCTTTTCCGTGTTGGGCTCAATATTTTACTGTTCTCTGAACAAGGTGTCAAATCATCATCCTAAAACCATAATTGATAAATATATAAGAAAAATATTATTCTGGAATTCGATCTAACCTCTGACTGAGCAATTCGTGAAGCTTTTACTCTAAACTTGAGTATCACGTCTAACAATTTTTTGTTGCCCAGCAATGAGGCAACGTACAGTATGTTTTGCCCAGTAGCGTCCCTTTCGTTCACGTCAAATGGCATTTGGTATTCCCATTGTTCCGAATTATCACTAAAAATTAATTCGACAGTGTGACCAACACAAAAGTATAATAGGAGTTTTTTTTTACCGATATTTTCTCAACATCTTAGATGGGTAAGGAAAGTGGAACAGCAAGTCCAAAACGGCAACGTTGCCATTTATGCAACATGCGTGTATGGGTAACCATCTTTCTACAGTGTGTATCTAGAAAATACATTTTGAAAATCGTCAACTTATCCATTTGAAAAACAATTGTCACCTGTACTAATTCGGGAAATCTTATCAGCAACAGTTCCACAATATCCCTGTGGCCACTATAACAAGCTATATACAGTGGGGAATATTTCGTAACAGAGTGACATCTACCGTCAGCTCCGTTATCTAACAGAATCTTCACTATATCTCTGTTACCTATCTGACAGGCTCTAAAAAGAAATAAAAAACGTATTTTCTATTCACTAATAAAAATTGAGTTCGAGTGGTATTTGGCGAGATTATTTCACGAACCCATAATTTTCGGATGTTTCTTCGCTTACGTGAATAAAAGAGTGTTAGCTCCGCTAGGCGCCATGTTGACGATAAGTTCGGCATCTTTTTGTAGCGAGACCAAAATCTGTTGTACCGAATTGACATCTCCACGAGTGCAGGCGTCCCTGATAGCCCCGTGGATGTCCAGTCTTGCTTTCTCTTTGGCATCTGATAAACAACATATCGTATCATGAAGGAAAAGACGCGGTAGCATTGCTAGTGATGTTAGATTGGTCTGGCATGCATTTTTGAGCCTTTTCAAAAATACAGGGTGTCTTAGAATAACGTTCGTATACTCCTTTGAAGGTATCAAATCAAAATCAAAATATGCTCTATTGTCACTTAAGAATGTAATCCTTGTAGACAAAACTAAGCATGTTTTTGAAATAAAATAATAATAATATAATGTAATGTTTACAACAAATATTAACATTATAGAACGCATAAGGGACTAACAAGTTTTTCAATTCCTTTCTGAATTTATTTATATCAGAGGTAGATTTAACTATCGGGTGGTCACAAAAAAACCGGAAGTTTTTATTTTCCTTGTGGTTTCATCATTTCTCAACCGAATTCGAATTTCTCGGCGTCGTTTCATAGCTAAAAGGCTATAGTATACAGTGGAATATTTGAAAATTTCATAATGAAAAAAAAACAAAATGGCGGATTCTACCAAAGTATTGTCATTTATAAAAACCGCTGGAGAAAAAGAAAATCAGATTTTTTCCAACCTGTACCGATGTCATCTTAGACTATTCATTTCTGAAGAGAATGAGTACTCGAACATCGAAATCGAACAAATAGTCCGGTAGATATACACTCATTTTTTTGCAATTTGTTATGGAGTGAATTTGCTTCAGGCTTCATGAAAATTCAATCGAATTTGGATTTCCTAGAACTATTTCAAAGATTTCCCGTCTAGGCTTATGGGGCGAGGGCTGTCTTGATATGGTTCAAAAAATTATTGGGTCATCCTGAAAATTCATAAATTGTCGCCCTAGAATAATACGGTACTATCTGGGCCAAGTATAGCTGCTCAGAATCGTGCTGCGATCTTTTGACTTCATCTATTTCGTTTCATTTCAATCGATCAGATTGTTTGTTCTGATTGAGTATATTTGAATGAGTTGAAGTTTTTGTCAGTTAATTTTTTTCCTTCTCCCATTCTCAAATAAATGTCAATTGGAACATCTAAAATATTGATAGAACTTTGTTCCAGAAGAATTTTCTATTCAAGTGATTCAACAAGGTTCTAACAGACACATCTACTATTATATTATACGTTCTATCTGGATGTAGATAGGACCATGATAAACAAAATGTGTGTATTTTGGGATGAAATAAACGCTAAAAAAAAAAAATTATATAGTTAGGATATTGAAAGAAAGCAGATAGAACCTAATTATTTTAGGCTACAAAATACTGATTTCACCACGTAAGGAAACCATCTGGCATTGGATTTGGTCTAGGACTTTTTGTTTAGACTATGCCAATTTTGGCCAAATTACTAGATTTTGTGAATAATGCCTATGCATTTAGCAAAATAACTTGTATCTGGCGAACCTTGCTAGACTCAAAAACAAGGGTGAATTATTATAACGGATAAAAGTTATTTCACGAAAGAATTTGAGAATTCTCTTTCCCCGCAAATTACTAATTTTTGCGAATTATTCCAGATCTAGCAAAATAATTCGTAGGTCATAGAGATTCAGAAATAAGGGTGATTTATTAAATCGGAAAAATATTATTTCACGGAAAATTCTGAGAATTTGTTATGTCCAAATTGCTAATTTTCGCAAATTATGCAAAAATTTGTGTCTGGCAAACCGTAAGTCTTAAACTCAATATAAAGGGTGAATTATTATATCGACTATTCCACTCTTGATCTCGAGAACCAATCAGAATCGACCATTTTCACGGTTTCTTCTGTATTCTAGCGATATTTTTTGTTTATTAAATTTTATCGGACTTGCTCTACCAATACAGAAGCTGAATTGACCCACACGTGACCAACAAACCTCGTTTATCAGCGATAAAATTTTGACATCGTGTCTGGTCAAGATTGCTTTGTATTCAAATCTGACACAAGAGACAATAACCTTCATTTTATTTACTTATAATTCGCGTTAGTGAGACATTTTGTACGAAAGCCGAGACAATTTCATTCTGGCTGGACGTTTCATGTGTAATTTAATAAGTTTGCATATTTGTTGACGGTCTGACAACAATACTAGAATTCAAATTCCCATTTGAAGTAATCTTCTTCAGTCACTCAAGTTATTGTGCCCAATTAAATCCAGGTGATGTGGCTCAACTGATAGGGTTGTTGCGCGGTGATACGAAGGTCGGTGGTTCAAGCCCGTCGGCGACAATAATTTTTTTTTTTAATTATTTCATGTCACATAAATTCAATTCATTTTGTTCGAATTGGATAGCAAATGTATACACTCTTTTGAGAGCAACCATCTCCAAGATAATAAACAAAATACTGTTCATCAAAATTGTACATTCCACTTTGTGAATTACTATAAGTAGGTAGTTAATTTCTAAAAAATTGAATTCTGTATTTCATTACTATCATTATGTTCTTCTTCGCAGTTTGAGTTGGAATATACTTAAATTATGTTTCCTATTTCTTATATGTATTGTCTCATTCAATCATGAAATAGTCATACGAATACAACTCGTGATACTATTTTTCCTGGAAATATTCGTCGATTGACATACTCCAGCTTGCTGCTCTAATTTCGCTCATGACATTGATCCAAAACTACTCGCCTACGGCTCGTAGTTTTGATAACAATGTCATTCACGAAATTACTAGGCAACAAGCTGTCGTAACAATCACCGAATATTTCCGGCAAAATATTATCACTTGTGGTATTATATATGAAAAAATATTATTCCAAGGAAAAATTTGAAAACTAGAAACTTTTCGAAAATATTCTTAAATACTGATTCTACTTATTAAAAATAATAGTTTTGTATTGGAATTATTGGTCTATACAGTATTCTGCATGTTTTTTAACGAAGTTCGAATTGAATCAAAAAAACAATATTGAGAGATGATCGATGATAATTGATCTAAAGTCCAATCAAGTGTTCAGAAGACATTTCTTTATGATGAAGTAGCGAGTAAAATATCGTAGTGATCCTTATAGAAAAATAATACTTGCCGGTTTCTGCATTATACATATAGAAATCGTCAGTAAAATAGACACACGCGTCAAATGCGACTTCAGTATTTTTAAGCCTTTTCCTACGTTTTTCCATAATGAACAAATGAGCAAAAAAGGCGATTACTGTATAAAGAAACGTCAATTGAAAAATCCGTTCAAAAATAAACAAAATCTTCTAGACGAGGCAAAGCACCCTTCGATAAAATACAAACAGCTGTTCGTATAGGGGTGTGCGTCGAAATATAGCGTGCTGTCACAGAATAAAATCAATAACAACTGCTATCGCATTGAGGGGCAAGACTACGAGTATTATAAGTAGCAAGTAATGGGATATTTTGCGGTTAAGACACTTCGCCAACAAGATCGAATGATATTTTCATGAAAAACAACACTCACAAATTGTTTTTTATTGCTAATATCCGGGTACGGACCAGCTGTCCAAATGGAACTTCCTCTTCAACAACAAAAGGATCAAGTAGACCAAAACGATTACCAATACGGCAGTGAAACACCACCTAGCAATGGCTTTGTACGCGCTCATTATAAAACCGATGATTTTTCGACCAAAAAAATGTACAAAGTACGGATTACCGCGAATTTGATGTGGCGCCGCTACTTTGTTTCGATCGAATGGGCGCTTTTTTTCGGGTGGGAGGCAGCAACAAACTTACTGTCGGACATTTGTCGCGGTGAACTATCATAATGATTCAAAGGTTATCTACACTTGATACTTGATAAGGAAGGTTTGTTTGATTTTGAATGAACAGAGAGCTCGGACATATTTTTAATATTTTTTCTTAAGTACGAATTGACAGTGGCGTACAGGGTGATTCACCATAAATGTCCCCCCCCCCTCCATAACAACACAAGTACATCCTAGGGACTTTCCAGGGACGTCCCTGATTTTATACTAGGACATCCCAGAGATATCCTTTGTCGGGACATAGTACATACTAGGGACGTCCCAGGGACATCCGTTGGCCGACAAAAAAGGCATCCAAGTAATGTCCCTCTGGTACGTCCCTGAGATACACCAAGTACAAAGAAAGGATATGACTAGGATGTCCCAAGGATTATCTAGGGACATTCCTTCGACAAAAGAAAGAAAAATTCAGGTCCAGTAGGCTTATCAGGCACGCACCTCACTCCATTGGCTAATATGCCTTCAGAAGATTTATGTACTAAACAGACTATATTCTTTATTTTCATTACAATTATTTTCCGGGTGAAAAACAAACATTGGCATCCCAGGGATATCCTTTGTCGGGACATAGTACATACTAGGGACGTCCCAGGGACATCCGTTGGCCGACAAAAAAGGCATCCAAGTGATGTCCTTCTGGTACGTCCCTGAGATGCACCAAGTACAAAGAAAGGATATGACTAGGACGTCCCAAGGATTATCTAGGGACATTCCTTCGACAAAAGAAAGAAAACTTCAGGTCGAGTAGGGATTGAACCCGGGACCTTTAGCTTATCATGCACGCACCTTACTCCATTGGCTAATATGCCTTCAGAAGATTTATGTACTAAACAGACTATATTCTTTATTTTCATTAAAATTATTTTCCGGGAGAATAACAAACATTTTCAGGAAAAATTCAACTCAATATTTTGATGAAATTCAAAGACTCTGATGTGAATGGATATCAGATATTCCAGGGACACGAATAGGATAACCTAGGGATGTACCGGGCGGACATCATGTCCTTGTACCGCGGGACAAAAAAGGGACGTACCTAGGACATCCCTGTGTTGTTAGGGCTCTAGCTCACTAATTTTTGAACGGATTTGAAAATTTGAAATATCATATAAAATGATTTTTGATAGAGTTTTTTCCCGCTACATCAGAAAATACAAGGTGCTCGGAACAAACGATCTACAGGGTACTATTTGATTTTTTCAAATGGAACACCCTATTCTTCATTGTATTTTTAGATTCTCCCTGAAGAGCTTGAAGAGCTGATTTCTTCAATGTTGGGGTCTAGCGAAAATGATTACAGAGATATAGGGTGTTCAAAATCGAGATTTTTCAACTTCAGGTTTTTGCTGTGACGAAACTATTCATTATCGGTCAAAACGGCTATCATGTTCGTATCTAAACTTTTGATTTACTATCTACTGACATTTAATAATTGGGACAGATACAGGGTGATCAGAATTCTGAATCTTGAACCACACTGTATATGTTCCAATTAAATGTCAGTAGATAGTAAATCAAAAGTTGAGATAGGGACATTAAAGCCGTTTTGACCAATAATGAAGTTTCGACCCAAAAAAATTCTGAAGTTTAAAAATCTAGATTTTGAACACCCTATATCTCTGTAATCATTCCTGCTAGACCCCAAGTGTGATGCATTGATAAAATCAGCTCTTCAGGGAGAATCTAAAAATACAATGAAATACAGGGTGTTCCATTTGAAAAAAATCAAGTAGTACTCTGTAGATCGTTTGTTCCGAGCACCCTGTATTTTCTGATGCAACGGAAAAAAATTCTGAAAAATCATTTTAGATGATTTTTCAAATTTTTAAATCCGTTCGAAAATAACTGAGCTAGCTAGAGGGGGGGATATTTATGGTGAATCACCCTGTACGTCATCGATTTGATGAGATGGGAAAAAATTAGAGAACAATTTTACTTTCTACAGAGCTTTTACAGTATCTCTTCCTACTTCTGGGGCCCCATATTTTTTCATTCCTCCTGATGGCAATTTAGACTATTTGAAGAATTTTTTTTTATTAGAAGTATGCCGAGACGTACGCTTATGTGCTGAAATGATGATCGATTTTCCGCAGCTGGTTTTCAGGCAATAATAGGAATAAGAAGATGATAATATTTATTATTGTATTATCATTATCAAGATACAGATTACAATGTTAAATCATACATGTAGCACTTCAACTATTTAGGAGTAGAACGATCGATTCAACTTACAGGGTTATCCATCAAGAAAGCCCACCTCTATATGTATCAACCTGCCTTTCCACAGACCTTATCAGGAGTTTCACAGGTTGTTCCCTGAAAGAGGGACAAACCACAAATTGATTTTTTAAATGAAACACCCTGTTTTCTTTATTTTTTCGGAATCTTTGATTTTCTTTTATCAAGAAAGTATATATATATATATACAGTATGACTTCACTTCATCATCTTCACTTTTTTGACCCAAGAAAACCATTGTTTTGTTTAGGCTTCTACAGATATCATGTTAGCCATGGATAAAGATATATGTGAGACTTGTAAATTCCATCATTATTGATTACATTCCCAAACTGATTGAGTGATCACCAATTAATCAGAGAAAAATGGTTTTCTGGGGTGTTCCATTTGAAAAAAAAAACAATTTGTGATTTGTCACGCTTTTAGGGATCACCCTGTAAAACTTCTGATAAGGGCTGTGGAAAGGCCTCATTGCAGCATTCAACTTCTGCATATCGTTTGTTTGTACTGGATAAAAAATAATGTAAATACTTTCCAGATGGATAACCCTGTACCTACTGCTCAAAATTACATCACAAAAATCAGGAGATTTAATTTCCCTCAAACCAAGCGCAAATTCTACTTGCTCATGTCTCAAATAGACGTATACAGAGCCTAAACAATTGAACACCGCATATCTATATTCATCATCGTTTCAGAGTTACAGGGTGTTTAGTGAAAATGTGCATATTTTGAAAAGTGGGAAAACTAATATTTTTGGCAAAAATTCTTTGTTCATAAAAAAAAACATTTCCAAAATATTGAAAACAAATGCATTTTTACCAAAAAAGTGAGTTTCAGCCACTTCTCAAAAACGCAAATTCCCGAAAAACTCCTTAACTGACATGAACTGGGATATGAATGATTGATATTAATATGCAATCAGTTATGAAAATGAAATAAGGCCCAACATAGTTTTTTGATTAAATATGTCTCCATAGATTTTTAAATCCTCTATCCAAAAAAACATAAATCTGTACATAAAAAATACAGTTTGTGGAAAACTTTAATGTTCTATAGAACAAATACCATGGCAAATACCTATATGATTAAGTCAAAGTCTAAGTAATATTGCTATTACTGTTGAGAATGGTATTTGCAAAAAAGTGGAACATATTCAAAATTGTTGAACAAAAAATCATTAAACCACTCTTGAACCTGTGTTTTTTGAGTTAAAAAACATTTTTTTGTAAATTTTCAATCTCCAGCTTCTCTACAATGATAAAAACTGAGAAAATATTTTGAATCCATTCCCAATAAGAGAAATAGTTTTTATGATTCCATGTGTATTAATGTATTATGTATACTGACAAAAAATCTGATGGTATCAGAATATATCCTAAGAAGGTGATGAACTGCAATAATTATGTGATATTTGAAAAATCTCTGACTTACCAAAGGCTTCCTTCAGTAAACTCACACAATCCATATGACCACCTTTATCAGCCAAATCAGTAGCAGTCATGCCATTACAGTCTCCTAATAGGAGATTGGCATTATATTGCAAAAGAGTAGAGATATTTCTGCAATGACCATGTTCTGAAGCCAAATGTAGAGGAGTCTAAAACAAAAAATAATGATAATTTGATGTATGTACACAATAATTCTTGTCATTTTCATATAAATATTAATTATTTCCTGAAAATCATATATCTTATAATATATAGTAGGCATACTTATAGCACTATTATAATATGAGGGTTGATTATGCTAAGAATACCATTGCTACATGATTGCTACTTATTTAGGTACTACATATAAGTACCTTATTTTCTCCTCTTGGCCCACAACGAATATTTGGATCTGCCCCAGAAATGAGGAGAATCTCTAGGCATTTGGACTTTTCAGTTATAGCTGCTGCATGTAGAGGGGTCCTGCCCCAGCTGTCCTGAGAATTTATAAAACTCTGTTGACCCCCTGCCAGGAGGTCTTCTAGCAATTCTGTGTTGTCCCATAGGGCAGCCTAAAATCAGTGAGACTTGTAAGATAACTGGCCCCATATTGTTGAATCAATGACTAGTTGATTTTCAATGTTTAATTCGTTAATCACCTGGTGTAGAAGACGACCTGGAAAGTCTTCATCTTCAGGGGAAGAATCCAACATTTTCGACAATTCTCTTTCTCAAATTGCAGTTTGAATCATCACCTTTGGAATGCCAACTCACAATCTATGGGCTCCTCACATTATTCAAGACTTCCAAAGATTTGTTTATGAGGAAATATAAACTTTCATTATTATTATTATTGAAATGTTTGGTGAATTCAACAAGACAATGACACAGAACAAGCAGCAACAGCAAGTCAAGGAACACTTGACTTGACATGGAACAACTTTATAGTTAACGTGACACTGTCTAAAGATCCTAAGTCGTTTTGAAAATGATTAATATTGAGGCCTATTCGTTTGTATTGCTGAACTTGCTAAAGTTGATTCTTTCCCATAATTGTCTCTGTTTATGGCATGATGCAAACAGAGAAGGTCATAGAAAACAAAAACAAGTTCAGAAATTGGCTGCGTTTTTCATCCCAACAACAAACTGTTGCAAAAATCCGCTGGAATGTTGATGGAAATCAATCAAACTGTTGTAATGAGATGCGCACTTTCAAATCGCTTTGCGAAATTCCAGCGGTTTGAAGGAGACTGATATGACATACTGTTGCAAAAATCCGCTGGAATGTTGATGGAAATCAATCAAACTGTTGTAATGAGATGCGCACTTTCAAATCGCTTTGCGAAATTCCAGCGGTTTGAAGGAGACTGATATGACATGACAATCTTCGATTCGATGAAGAACAAAAAACATTGAGGATTTTTTAGATTCTTGAGAGATTTCAGAAGATCCATCAGTGCTCACTTTCGATGGAACGAAAAACGCCGCTTATCATCATTGGATTTTCAAAAGGGTATTGATGAAGAATCGGAAGAATCGTTGGGGTGCCGGCAGATGATACTCGAGCCACATCCAAACTGACGTTGAAGACTGACTGTTGAAGTGCTGACTGATTGGTTGGATTTTAGGTTAGGTTATGTCGTATAGGTCGCGTGCAAGAACTGTCAGATGACCGACCCTGGAGGCAAAACATATTTGTGATCGAAATAGTTTTCCACAATTATTTTGGCATATGAATCGTATTTTTCCGCTATTCATCAATTCGCTAATGCCATCACATTGTGCTGTTGTAAAATGCACAAAAACTGCAGCGGAAGATGAAGAAATCCGGATGGTACATTATGATTCAAAAGTAAGTACCTACCTACTATAGTCACTCACATAGTTTTCATTTTTGAAATTTGGTTATTTCTCTGATTTCTCATCGGAATTCCTTCTGCAATAGGATCAGCTAATAGAAATATACCTGAAATGTCTAGAATAATGCAAGAAGATTGGATTCATGCAATCAATCGGTAGGACTGGTCTGACATGCTGACGATCGTGTGTGTTGTAGACATTTTCAATCTATTAGCAGCATTAGCTTGTATTGCAGAAGTGGCAGAAGGCAGAAGGAATTTTAATAAGGAATGCCAACATTTCATAATGATAACTATGTGAGATTACTATTTACCTGAAAAATCATATTCCCTAGTCTCTTGCTGCATTTTTTGTGCATTGTACAACAGCACAATGCGAAGGCATGCTTGAATTAATGAATAACGCAAGAAACACGATTCGTATGCCAAAATATTGTGAAAAACTATTTCAACCTTTTGATTCCTCTGTAACCAAATAAAAAAGTGAGGTTGTGTTTCAATAATTCACAGAAGAATGAGGTTGTGTTTCAATATTTTGCCTCCAGGGTCGGTCTTCGTGCACGCGACCTATAGTCGTAACCTTAGTCGTAAGTCGTAATAAAAGTCAATGTCCATGTTCCATGTCGCTGTTTTTGTCGTTTGGTGCTGTAAAGAATTTCTGAGGAAAAGCAAATTTTCTTTCAACAAATCAAATATTAATTTGTCTACTATAAGTTATAGTTATAGTTCATAATGCTCTTAGTATAAATACAAAAATAAACTATAATGTTGTGAATGTTCCACAGTTTTGTTCATGAAGAGCAAAAGTGATGAATTTGTGTTATAGCTAACAAATCTGGATACTTGGAAGTTCCAAATCGGATACAGGAAGTGAGGGTGTGAAAGTGGTGCTAAAAATAGTTTTCGGCGATGGACGAAGCAGTCGGTCTTCCTCATGGGCCCCCAATGAACATCCTGCCTCCCACCCCAGCAGGGCTGGAAAGCTTGTACACCTTGTGCAGGAAAATCTACCCTGATCAGGCCAATCCTCTTCAAGTCACAGCCCTACTAAAATACTGGTAGGGAAATAAAACATTA
Organism: Phaedon cochleariae; assembly: GCA_918026855.4. Classification (NCBI taxonomy): domain Eukaryota; kingdom Metazoa; phylum Arthropoda; class Insecta; order Coleoptera; family Chrysomelidae; genus Phaedon; species Phaedon cochleariae. The sequence continues at coordinate 838,507 of OU896713.1, read as the reverse complement.
TTCTCTATATCAAGCTGGATATTTGGATGATTTGGGTTGTTTTCTAGGTTGGGTGGTCCAGATCCTTTGGATTACATTTCCATGTATGCAAATCCTGGAATTCCAGAGGAAAACATTCCTCCTCATTGGCATTACATAAGGTATGCTTCCTCCTATGAAATAATAGATGATATTAATCTGTTTTGTTGACTCTAAATTTGAATAAAACTAAATTCATCACTTTTTCCTGTTATGAAGATACACAACCAACAGAATTGACTGATACCAATAATTTGTTCCTGTACTAATAAAATATATAAAGGACATTCAATCTAATATCTTGTTATATACATTGATCATAACTAGAATTATCATGTTCCAGAACTTCATGATAGTTTCATTTATTGTTAATATTATCAATTTTTTTTATATCTCTATAGGTATTGTCTATAAATAAATTTAGTTTATCAAAAAGAAACCCAGAAGTACTCTTCCAAAGACTTTCACAAAATATTGTCAGTAGACATTTAATTATTATTTTTTATGATACTCCCTTCCAATCTAGGTATATTCATATGGAATATTTGGATGGGGTGGTGTAAGACTCATCTAAAATCTTCATTATGTATTCAAAAATATGTTTTGAAAATAATATTTCATAAATCATTTGATTATCCATTGGCCTTATTATGTATAGAAAATAACATATTCAAAGTTAGACAATTATTCTATATGTATAAAGTATCAGTGATTGTATGTAGTTATGATACAAGAACCAATAAAAACAATGTGCAACTGGAAAAACATAAGCTCAAAATTTCAGAACAACATTCTAGTTTTATTGGATCTAAATTTTTTTATAAAATCCCATCAAAAATAAAAAGTCTGAATATTATAACTTACAAAAAAATGTTAAAGACTGGTTTATAGAAAATGCAAAAAAATTGTTGATCTTCCTTAATCAACTCTTTTCCCATATTACATTCATGTTTTTTATGTATCTTGATTGTTTATATTTAATTTGATTATTTCCTTGGTAAAAAAATAATTTTTATCTTTCCCACACAGGTCACTAACCTACATGAAAGAGAAACAATTTGAAATATATATATGTAATTAATATTTAATGAAAATCTGTATATTTTTTGCTTGATTTAATAAATAAATAAATAAATGAATAACTTTCTTTTCAGTTTTGGTTTATCAGATTTGCATGGTGATGGTAGGGTACATGACATATCAGGCCCTGAAAGTGTATCAGGATTTGGTTTTGAATTGACATTTAGACTCAAAAGAGAGCCTACTGAAACTGCTCCACCCACCTGGCCTGCCACCCTTATGCAATCTTTAGCTAAATATGTATTTCAGTCAGGTAGGAGTATTAAAAATATGTGAACCAAATTCGTTTCAAGTAGTTTCTCATTTTTAGGCAATACTTTGTGTGCAGGTGACCATGTTTCATGGCACTGTGCCCTGGACAATAGTGAATCTCGAATCCAACACATGCTGATGACAACTGATTTGCAATTGAAGGCTGCTCAGACACCTTATGGTACTGTGGATTTCATACAAATTGTGGGGATATGTGCAGAGGAACTGAAAGCTGTCCAGCAGTGGAATGGAGCTGGCATACTGAATATAATCTCAAGGATACCATCGTAAATTCAACACTAGTCAACATATTTTCAAGTTTTCAACCTATATTACTTATTTTTTTCTTTAGGGCTGGAGGACCTTGGCACTTGACAGACATGAGAAGAGGAGAGAGTATCTTTGAACTGGACCTTAATGCCCAAGAACAAGTGGAAACAGGTTTTGAAATGGAAGGATCCAATCTTAGTGGAGTCAGTGCTAGGTGTTCTTGGGCAGAGCAGGATCCTTCCAAACTGGACATCATGCAGTTGCATGAAAAAAGCGATGATCATGACGATCTTGGGATGAAATCATCAATGCAACATGGATCTTTTGGTATAATAATCTTGTTCTTTGTGGTTTGTCTTCAAAAACACAGTTTTCTGCACAAATAGCTTACAAAAACTATTTGTACTGAGAGAAATGTTTGGGAAATAAATGACAAAATTACCAAAAATATTTATTGGGGTTTGATAAATGATGTATCTTTTTTTTAGCAAGCCGTAGTATATTGGAGTCTGCAGAATTGATGCATGTGAAGCATTTAGAAGGAGTGCATCTCATTTTCAATCTGGAAGCTGGTAGTTTACTTCCTCTGGCAATAAGGTATTTTTTGTTATTAAAATATACATATTGCTAATGCATCCAATCAAATGAAAAACTCTTTGAACTTGAAGTTTGCACTTCAAGGTTCAAGTTGAAGTTCAAACTTCAAACTCGCAAACGCAAATATCACCTGTCAAACAAACTGTCACATTTGACCGTTATTTGCGTTGTAATTAACATTTGGTCCTTCGAGCCGGATCGACTGCCAATACCGGTAAGGAAGCTATACAACATAGCAATAGGTGCACCAAGGAAATACCACCACAGAGGTATTCCGGGACAGTGGTTGGTAATGTAGCTTCAACTGGAGTGCCTCAAGACTCCAACAGTACAGGTTTGCTGGAAAGCTCTGAAGCTGCAACAAAAACCATGTGCAGCTCGGAAATAATAATACCACGTGCTTGGAATGAAAATGCCAGGTATGATGAAAGACCTGAGAGGCAAACAATAGTCTCAAAGAAGGCTAGCCTTAATCAACTGTGCCTAGAACTCATGGCGGTTGAACAACAGATCCGGCTCGAAGGACCAAAATGTTGATTACACCTCAAATAACGGCACAGAATAAAATAGATGCCTCTTGCAGAGGCAGGGTGCGTCACGGCCGCCATTTCACTTTCAAGTCGGTCCTTGGTGACACAGCTGTCACTCTGGTGGCGCGCTCAGTCACCGGCACGTTGGTGGACCAGGAAAGGCCCTTTGTAGCGCAGGGCGCCTGGCTGCAGGTGCTCGTCGCCGACGATCTAGCGCAGGACATGGCGGTCACCTTCCAGGCGCTGGCCAATCCAGAAGCGTTGGCGCTGCCAAAGACGTTCTCTTGGCCCGAGAAGAGGTTGGCCATCACGATCGTGGCCGACAAGGTTTGAGAGAGATGACGCGAGAAGCATTCTTGATTTGATAAAAAACTCTTGTGATGAAACTCGAAAGTCAAACGTTGACAACTGTACAGACTTGACAAAGTACTTCTGAATTTTCAGCTAGTTTGATGGCTTCCTCGTCCTTGTTTGTTGTTTAGCCATTGTTGTTCCTAATGAAAATCTAGTAGGTCTTTATCGGCGATAATTTCAGTGAGCCAGTGACCTCTATTTTGAACAACTTTGCAATTCTTTTCCATGATTGCTTATATGGATGTATATATAAGTATGCTCAGAATATAATAGTTGTGATTTTCAGAGGTCCAAACCACAATTTACATAAAAAAGAATACTCAAAATCTTCATGGCAATATTGTGTCCTAATTATCATAAGTAAACAAGCTATTTATATTTTATTTATACATATAATTATATTATATATTATCATTAGTATACCTGATGTGCCTTATATTTATGCTCAAACACTTTGAAATATATGTTTTGATCAACTAATCATGTACTTGATTTCTCTCCAAACTTGGAATATTATTAGTCTCTGATGATTTGAAAAAACATACAAGTTGAGCCAACGAAAGAAGTATTTATCTGGAGAAGAGCTGATGTGAGAACGAGGAGTAAATAATGATTGATTCAGCTGAATATATAAAAAAATGTTTATTAAAAAAGAAAAATGGTACGCTTATTACATATCAACCCCATTGATTAAATAAATAGCTTCGTTATCGCACCCGCAAATTACCCTGTTCCTGTTCAAATCCAAAGAGTTGATGGGCTGGTGCAGAGTTGGCATCAGCGCGAACACGTCCAGCTTGCCCTTAATAGAAATGAAAATAAATTATGTCATCAATTTTAGGTTAGCATCAGGGTTGTTAGCAGTGAATTACTTCCAAAGGATTAATAATTTCATCAATCAATCTATACTAATATTATAAAGATGAAAGATTTGTTTGTTTGTATTGAATTCACGATAGAAAATACGCGTCGCTCCACCTGCCGGCAACAACTTGAATACTTCTTAGTGGTTTGTTTTGATGATGTGACCAATGAGCACAAACAAAAAAGAAAGGTGAACCAATGAGAACAAAGTAAACGAACCGCTTTGACAACTTTCAATAACTCCGATAGGTGGCGTACGCTTATTATCTATCGCGAATAGGCTCCGAAACTACTGCACCGATTTTAAAAATTATTTTACCATTAGAAGCCGACATTATTCCTAATGAACATAGGCTACTTTTTGCCGCGGGAAAATGCTTCATTTCAATGCGAAAATGCTTCATTCCAACGGGAAATCGGATAGTAGGACATCGGGTAATTATATAATTATCTTCTTCACATAAGTTCTTAACGGCTGGATCGATTGGATTGAAATTTTATAAGGGTATTTCAATGGTTTCCTGGATGATTTGAAAATTCAATTGGACGCGGTAGAGGCGCTGCTGTCGGTACTCCAAATACTAAGATTAAAACTATGTAGTAGTGAACAGTGAACATACGCACCTTGACGTTGTCGGGCGCCAGCCAGACGTCGGGGGTGGCATTACCCCCCGCCCCCCTCGTCCCCCAGCGCCACAGCTGACCGGCGCCGCTGCAGCTGAACAGCCGGTCGGGCCGATCGGCGTCGAAGAGCACCTCGGCGACGCCGCCGTCGTGAGCATCGAGCACGTTCACGGGGTAGGTGCTGTTGCGCAGATCCCAGGTGGTTAGGGCGCCTGAGCGAATAACGGAAATTGACGTTTTGATTCATTCATCCGGCTCGAAGGACCAATGTGAAAATGTTTATTCATTCTTCATCCGGCTCGAAGGATGAATGTGAGAGATTTATCTCGCTCAGCTTATTTGGAAGCGGAAGAGTAGGCTCTTAACTGATTTTTATACAATTTCAAAATACTGACACACGTTCATGACACAATATTTACTTACACAACATTCGCAAAACTGAATGAAATTATAAGAAACACTTCGTATCTATGTGACTAACAATGATCATATTTCTTGGTATCACATTGTATATAAAGTTATATAAAGTTTTAAAAGTTGGGTGACGCCTATGAAGAAAAAAGAAGGAATTTTCGAAGTTTTGTAATTATGATTCGATTCTATTCAAAATTGGTATCTGGAGGTTTTTGGGATCACAGATTATCATTCTTTCCTGGAAATTGAGATGTCGGATTTTGTGATTATGATCCGATTCTATTCAAAAAGGGTTTCAATAGGTTTTCTAGATCGAAAATTATGATTCTTTCGTCAAAATTGGGAAATTCATGATGGCGGATCCAATATATGGCGGACGAACTTTGTAACTATGATCCGATTCCATTCAAAATTTGTATCTGGGGGTTTTTGGGGTCGGAGATTATGATTCTTCGTCAAAAATTGGGAAATTCAAGATGGCAAATCCAATATGGCGATCGAACTTTGTAATAAATAATAGTAGTTTGAAAACCATAATCAAACACGCTTTCATAGATAACCAATCTCAAGGCCAAACTAAAAAGAAGAAGAAAATAAAATAATAAGTTTGTTGATAAATATTTATTAAAAAAATATTTTCTAGAAATAATGTTTATGGCAAAACAACGTTTCCAGGGTCGGCTAGTTAATTTATAAAGACCTCTCAATCAGATCATCAAAATCTATAAATAAAGGTCTACAACATACCAAAAATTCAGTCACCAACAACCATTTTTCAAAAATTTTAGATCTTGATGTTTTTTCACCTCATAAAAAATTAGGAGGACTTTAATTTCTTTCATGAAAGTGTTGGAAGGAATTCAGGTACATATACAGAAATTATTCAACCATATTAAGTAGGTAATATATAATAATAGGTAAAAACAACTCCCATATTATTATTATAAAGGATGCTTTCACCTTCACCTCTAACTGCTGTGTTTTGTACTGTATTATTCAATATTTTAAATGAATTCTCACCTAAATCATCACCAGTTACAACTAAATGCCTCTGCGTGGGATGGTAAGTGAGACAAGTTGGAGTCACTTGGTCCCCACTTATCATAAAGGTGCTACTGGCTACATTATTCTGAGACCTCAAATCCCAGATTTTCATCTGCCCTCTTAGATTACTGGTCAATATCTCATTGTGCTTCAGGAAAATCACACAGTGAATGGAACAACTATCAGCATCATCTGAAAAGTCAGGGGATTGTGGATGTGGAGATTGTGTTCCACCAGCAATTTGTTTTTTGTTCAATGTTTACCTATCCTCCTAAGAACTTTGGGTGCTTTCGCATTCAACAAATTTATACAACCATCTTCACCAATGGTGATGATATCATTATCATATACAGCTAATCCTGTACAAGAGCTGGGGTCTCCATTTTTGAAATGATGTCCTTTTTCCCAAGTTATGGTGTTCTTCAAGGAGATGCTCTCTGTGTAAGCAGGAACTATTTGTATCAGATGTGCAGATCCACTGGATGAAGACGTTACAAAGTAGTCTGCATTTAGAAACTGGGGACAGAAAATGCTACAAAGGCTGTTTTAGAAAAACTGAAAAACCTACCTTAGCTTCTGTTACATCTCCACAATAAGGGAAGGTGGATACTAAGAATGGATATATGTCATCCTCTTCCTCGTTCTCATAGAAATCCCAGAGTTTCACATTGTTTTGGTCGTTATCTACACTACCGGTTATGAAGAAATGTGAATTGTTGAATTCGTCTGGCCTCCAGCGAATTTTGTTGATTTTTTCAGACACGAATGTGCCGTGGAGGCTATGAGACATCTTTAAATATTCAATATTTTCTGTTTAGGGCAAATAATTGAACCGAAAAACTGTCAGAAAACGAACATGACATAACCTAGAACTTTCCTAGAACCAAAATAAACAAACCCTTGCGGCTTGCCTTGACATTTGTCAGTTCTTCTTCTGATTTTCGAAAATTCTTCTTCTTCAAGTATTTTTTGTAATGTTTGTTTGAATTTGTTGCTCCTTTATCTCTTCTTTTTACTTTGTCAATTATTAATGAATGAGAAGCGGAAAGTCGGAAATGTTCTGTGATTTTGTCAGTGTTTGTAACTGTTGTCTGTGTGAGAGATTTTTTGAAATAATGCTTCCCATTTGAGTTTTTTTGAGATTTACGTTACGTTTTTCGTTGTTTGGTGCATCAGGTGCAAGTGCATGCATATTAGTGAAATCTCCAACAAGAAGTAGGTACTTATTCAAATTCGGTGTTCACTCCTTGTGATGGTATAACATAATAAGTAAAGAGTGGTACGTTGATGCCAACCTTTGGATTCACGATTATGGTAGGGTCCGATTATGGTACCAAAAGCACGCTTGAAATTATGGTACAATCTCAAATTATGATACGCGCAAGCTATGTTCTTCGACATTAATATATTGTAGTAGTTTTTAAATCCTGCCAAAAATTAACTAGCAAATATAGTCATTGCTCTTCATGCTCAAATTATGGTGTAAAATGCGTACCATTATGGTACATGTGAGGATGTGAGATGCCTTACACAAGGCCAAATTATGGTAGAGTAAGAGTAGATACCTCTCATGGATACCTCCTTAATTAAAAAACAATATCCAAGGATTAAATATCGAAACTTGGAATTATACTGGTCGAAAAAATTGTTTTTCCTGATTGACCTAAAAATGCCAAAAAATTCATAGACACTAATTCAGACCCATTAAGAACGAATTTGATGTCAGATTCGAGAAATAATCCTTTCCCTAGATTTTCAAAATCAGCGGTTCACGCGATGCAGTAGGCTATATTATACTGGTCGAAAAAAATTTTTTTCCTGATTGACCTAAAAATCCCAAAAAATTCATTGACACTAATTCAGACCCATAAAGAACGAATTTGATGTCAGATTCGAGAAATAATCCTTTCCCTAGATTTTCAAAATCAGCGGTTCACGCGATGCAGTATAGGCTTATACTGGTCGAAAAAATTTTTTTTCCTGATTGACCTAAAAATCTCAAAAAATTCATTGACACTAATTCAGACCCATAAAGAACTAATTCGATATCAGATTCAAGAAAGAACCCTTTTCCTACATTTTCAAAATCAGCGGTTCACGCGATGCAGTAGGCTTATACTGGTCGAAAAATTTTTTTTTCCTGGTTGACCTAAAAATCCCAAAAAATTCATAGACACTAATTCAGACCCATAAAGAACGAATTTGATGTCAGATTCGATAAATAATCCTTTTCCTAGATTTTCAAAATCAGCGGTTCACGCGATGCAGTAGGCTTATACTGGTCGAAAAATTTTTTTCTCCTGATTGACCTAAAAATCCCAAAAAATTCATAGATACTAATTCAGACCCATAAAGAACGAATTTGATGTCAGATTCGATAAATAATCCTTTCCCTAGATTTTCAAAATCAGCGGATCACGCAATGCAGTAGGCTTATACTGGTCGAAAAAATTTGATTTCCTGATTGATCTAAAAATCCCAAAAAATTCATAGACACTAATTCAGACCCATTAAGAACGAATTTGATGTCAGATTCGATAAATAATCCTTTTCCTAGATTTTCAAAATCAGCGGTTCACGCGATGCAGTAGGCTTATACTGGTCGAAAAATTTTTTTCTTCTGATTGACCTAAAAATCCCAAAAAATTCATTGGTACTAATTCAGACCCATAAAGAACGAATTTGATGTCAGATTCGATAAATAATCCTTTCCCTAGATTTTCAAAATCAGCGGATCACGCGATGCAGTAGGCTTATACTGGTCGAAAAAATGTTTTTTCCTGATTGATCTAAAAATCCCAAAAAATTCATAGACACTAATTCAGACCCATAAACAACGAATTTGATGTCAGATTCGAGAAATAATCCTTTCCCTAGAATTTCAAAATCAGCGGATCACGCGATGCAGTAGGCTTATACTGGTCGAAAAAATGTTTTTTCCTGATTGATCTAAAAATCCCAAAAAATTCATAGACACTAATTCAGACCCATAAAGAACGAATTTGATGTCAGATTCGATAAATAATCCTTTTCCTAGATTTTCAAAATCAGCGGTTCACGCGATGCAGTAGAGGCTTATACTGGTCGAAAAAATTTTTTTTCCTGATCGACCTAAGAATCCCAAAAAATTCATAGACACTAATTCAGACCCATGAAGAACGAATTTGATGTCAGATTCGATAAATAATCCTTTTCCTAGATTTTCAAAATCAGCGGTTCACGCGATGCAGTAGCAGGCTTATACTGGTCGAAAAATTTTTTTTTCCTGACTGACCTAAAAATCCAAAAAAATTCATAGACACTAATTCAGACCCATAAAGAACGAATTTGATGTCAGATTCGATAAATAATCCTTTCCCTAGATTTTCAAAATCAGCGGTTCACGCGATGCAGTAGGCTTATACTGGTCGAAAAAATGTTTTTTCCTGATTGACCTAAAAATCCCTAAAAATTGATTGACACTAATTCAGACCCATAAACAACGAATTTGATGTCAGATTCGAGAAATAATCGTTTCCCTAGATTTTCAAAATCAGCGGTTCACGCGATGCAGTAGGCTTATACTGGTCGAAAAAATTTTTTTTTCTGATTGACCTAAAAATCCCAAAAAATTCATAGACACTAATTCAGACCCATAAAGAACGAATTTGATGTCAGATTCGATGAATAATCCTTTTCCTAGATTTTCAAAATCAGCGGTTCACGCGATGCAGTAGGCTTATACTGGTCGAAAAATTTTTTTTTTCCTGATTGACCTAAAAATCCAAAAAAATTCATAGACACTAATTCAGACCCATAAAGAACGAATTTGATGTCAGATTCGATAAATAATCCTTTCCCTAGATTTTCAAAATCAGCGGTTCACGCGATGCAGTAGGCTTATACTGGTCGAAAAAATGTTTTTTCCTGATTGACCTAAAAATCCCTAAAAATTGATTGACACTAATTCAGACCCATAAACAACGAATTTGATGTCAGATTCGAGAAATAATCGTTTCCCTAGATTTTCAAAATCAGCGGTTCACGCGATGCAGTAGGCTTATACTGGTCGAAAAAATTTTTTTTTCTGATTGACCTAAAAATCCCAAAAAATTCATAGACACTAATTCAGACCCATAAAGAACGAATTTGATGTCAGATTCGATAAATAATCCTTTTCCTAGATTTTCAAAACCAGCGGTTCACGCGATGCAGTAGCAGGCTTATACTGGTCGAAAAATTTTTTTTCCTGACTGACCTAAAAATCCAAAAAAATTCATAGACACTAATTCAGACCCATAAAGAACGAATTTGATGTCAGATTCGATGAATAATCTTTTCCCTAGATTTTCAAAATCAGCGGTTCACGCGATGCAGTAGCAGGCTTATACTGGTCGAAAAAATTTTTTTTCCTGACTGACCTAAAAATCCAAAAAAATTCATAGACACTAATTCAGACCCATAAAGAACGAATTTGATGTCAGATTCGATAAATAATCCTTTCCCTAGATTTTCAAAATCAGCGGTTCACGCGATGCAGTAGGCTTATACTGGTCGAAAAAATTTTTTTTCCTGATTGACCTAAAAATCCCAAAAAATTCATAGACACTAATTCAGACCCATAAAGAACGAATTTGATGTCAGATTCGAGAAATAATCCTTTCCCTAGATTTTCAAAATCAGCGGTTCACGCGATGCAGTAGGCTTATACTGGTAGAAAAATTTTTTTTTCCTGATTGACCTAAAAATCCCAAAAAATTCATAGACACTAATTCAGACCCATAAAGAACGAATTTGATGTCAGATTCGAGAAATAATCCTTTCCCTAGATTTTCAAAATCAGCGGTTCACGCGATGCAGTAGGCTTATACTGGTCGAAAAATTTTTTTTCCTGATTGATTTAAAAATCCCAAAAAAGTCATTGATACTAATTCAGACCCATAAAGAACGAATTTGATGTCAGATTCGATAAATAATCCTTTCCCTAGATTTTCAAAATCAGCGGTTCACGCGATGCAGTAGGCTTATACTTGTCGAAAAAATGTTTTTTCCTGATTGACCTAAAAATCCCTAAAAATTGATTGACACTAATTCAGACCCATAAAGAACGAATTTGATGTCAGATTCGAGAAATAATCGTTTCCCTAGATTTTCAAAATCAGCAGTTCACGCGATGCAGTAGGCTTATACTGGTCGAAAAATTTTTTTTTCCTGATTGACCTAAAAATCCCAAAAAATTCATAGACACTAATTCAGACCCATAAAGAACGAATTTGATGTCAGATTCGAGAAATAATCCTTTCCCTAGATTTTCAAAATCAGCGGTTCACGCGATGCAGTAGGCTTATACTGGTAGAAAAATTTTTTTTTCCTGATTGATCTAAAAATCCCAAGAAATTCATAGACACTAATTCAGACCCATAAAGAACGAATTTGATGTCAGATTCGATAAATAATCCTTTCCCTAGATTTTCAAAATCAGCGGTTCACGCGATGCAGTAGGCTTATACTGGTCGAAAAAATGTTTTTTCCTGATTGACCTAAAAATCCCTAAAAATTGATTGACACTAATTCAGACCCATAAACAACGAATTTGATGTCAGATTCGAGAAATAATCGTTTCCCTAGATTTTCAAAATCAGCGGTTCACGCGATGCAGTAGGCTTATACTGGTCGAAAATTTTTTTTTTTCTGATTGACCTAAAAATCCCAAAAAATTCATAGACACTAATTCAGACCCATAAAGAACGAATTTGATGTCAGATTCGATGAATAATCCTTTTCCTAGATTTTCAAAATCAGCGGTTCACGCGATGCAGTAGGCTTATACTGGTCGAAAAATTTTTTTCTCCTGATTGACCTAAAAATCCCAAAAAATTCATTGATACTAATTAAGACCCATAAATAACGAATTCGATGTCAGATTCGATAAATAATCCTTTTCCTAGATTTTCAAAATCAGCGGTTCACGCGATGCAGTAGGCTTATACTGGTCGAAAAAAATTTTTTTCCTGATCGACCTAAAAATCCCAAAAAATTCATAGACACTAATTCAGACCCATGAAGAACGAATTTGATGTCAGTTTCGAAAAATAATCCTTTTCCTAGATTTTCAAAATCAGCGGTTCACGCGATGCAGTAGCATCAGGCTTATACTGGTCGAAAAATTTTTTTTCCTGACTGACCTAAAAATCCAAAAAAATTCATAGACACTAATTCAGACCCATAAAGAACGAATTTGATGTCAGATTCGATAAATAATCTTTTCCCTAGATTTTCAAAATCAGCGGTTCACGCGATGCAGTAGGCTTATACTGGTCGAAAAAATTTTTTTTCCTGATTGACCTAAAAATCCCAAAAAATTCATAGACACTAATTCAGACCCATAAAGGACGAATTTGATGTCATATTCGAGAAATAATCCTTTCCCTAGATTTTCAAAATCAGCGGTTCACGCGATGCAGTAGGCTTATACTGGTAGAAAAATTTTTTTTTCCTGATTGATCTAAAAATCCCAAAAAATTCATAGACACTAATTCAGACCCATAAAGAACGAATTTGATGTCAGATTCGAGAAATAATCCTTTCCCTAGATTTTCAAAATCAGCGGATCACGCGATGCAGTAGGCTTATACTGGTCGAAAAATGTTTTTTTCCTGATTGACCTAAAAATCCCAAAAAATTCATTGATACTAATTCAGACCCATAAAGAACGAATTTGATGTCAGATTCGATAAATAATCCTTTCCCTAGATTTTCAAAATCAGCGGTTCACGCGATGCAGTAGGCTTATACTTGTCGAAAAAATGTTTTTTCCTGATTGACCTAAAAATCCCTAAAAATTGATTGACACTAATTCAGACCCATAAAGAACGAATTTGATGTCAGATTCGAGAAATAATCGTTTCCCTAGATTTTCAAAATCAGCAGTTTACGCGATGCAGTAGGCTTATACTGGTCGAAAATTTTTTTTTCCTGATTGACCTAAAAATCCCAAAAAATTCATAGACACTAATTCAGACCCATGAAGAACGAATTTGATGTCAGATTCGATAAATAATCTTTTCCCTAGATTTTCAAAATCAGCGGTTCACGCGATGCAGTAGGCTTATACTTGTCGAAAAAATGTTTTTTCCTGACTGACCTAAAAATCCCAAAAAATTCATAGACACTAATTCAGACCCATAAAGAACGAATTTGATGTCAGATTCGAGAAATAATCTTTTCCCTAGATTTTCAAAATCAGCAGTTCACGCGATGCAGTAGAGGCTTATACTGGTCGAAAAAATTTTTTTTCCTGATCGACCTAAGAATCCCAAAAAATTCATAGACACTAATTCAGACCCATAAAGAACGAATTTGATGTCAGATTCGATGAATAATCCTTTTCCTAGATTTTCAAAATCAGCGGTTCACGCGATGCAGTAGACTTATACTGGTCGGAAAATTTTTTTCTCCTGATTGACCTAAAAATCCCAAAAAATTCATTGATACTAATTAAGACCCATAAATAACGAATTCGATGTCAGATTCGAGAAATAATCCTTTCCCTAGATTTTCAAAATCAGCGGTTCACGCGATGCAGTAGCAGGCTTATACTGGTCGAAAAATTTTTTTTTCCTGATTGACCTAAAAATCCCAAAAAATTCATTGACACTAATTCAGACCCATAAAGAACGAATTTGATGTCAGATTCGATAAATAATCTTTTCCCTAGATTTTCAAAATCAGCGGTTCACGCGATGCAGTAGGCTTATACTTGTCGAAAAAATGTTTTTTCCTGATTGACCTAAAAATCCCTAAAAATTGATTGACACTAATTCAGACCCATAAAGAACGAATTTGATGTCAGATTCGAGAAATAATCGTTTGCCTAGATTTTCAAAATCAGCAGTTCACGCGATGCAGTAGAGGCTTATACTGGTCGAAAAAATTTTTTTTCCTGATCGACCTAAGAATCCCAAAAAATTCATAGACACTAATTCAGACCCATAAAGAACGAATTTGATGTCAGATTCGATGAATAATCCTTTTCCTAGATTTTCAAAATCAGCGGTTCACGCGATGCAGTAGACTTATACTGGTCGGAAAATTTTTTTCTCCTGATTGACCTAAAAATCCCAAAAAATTCATTGATACTAATTAAGACCCATAAATAACGAATTCGATGTCAGATTCGAGAAATAATCCTTTTCCTAGATTTTCAAAATCAGCGGTTCACGCGATGCAGTAGGCTTATACTGGTCGAAAAATGTTTTTTTTCCTGATTGACCTAAAAATCCCAAAAAATTCATAGACACTAATTCAGACCCATAAAGAACGAATTTGATGTCAGATTCGATAAATAATCCTTCTCCTAGATTTTCAAAATCAGCGGTTCACGCGATGCAGTAGGCTTATACTGGTCGAAAAATGTTTTTTTCCTGATTTACCTAAAAATCCCAAAAAATTCATAGACACTAATTCAGACCCATAAAGAACGAATTTGATGTCAGATTCGAGAAATAATCCTTTCCCTAGATTTTCAAAATCAGCGGTTCACGCGATGCAGTAGGCTTATACTGGTCGAAAAAATTTTTTTTCCTGATTGACCTAAAAATCCCAAAAAATTCATTGACACTAATTCAGACCCATAAAGAACAAATTTGATGTCAGATTCGAGAAATAATCCTTTTCCTAGATTTTCAAAATCAGCGGTTCACGCGATGCAGTATAGGCTTATACTGGTCGAAAAATGTTTTTTCCTGATTGACCTTAAAATCCCAAAAAATTCATAGATACTGATTCAGACCCATAAAGAACGAATTTGATGTCAGATTCGAGAAATAATCGTTTCCCCAGTTTTTCAAAATCAGCGGTTCACGCGATGCAGTAGGCTTATATACTGGTCGAAAAATTTTTTTTTCCTGATTGACCTAAAAATCCCAAAAAATTCATAGACACTAATTCAGACCCATAAAGAACGAATTTGATGTCATATTCGAGAAATAATCCTTTCCCTAGATTTTCAAAATCAGCGGTTCACGCGATGCAGTAGGCTTATACTGGTCGAAAAAATTTTTTTCTCCTGATTGACCTAAAAATCCAAAAAAATTCATAGACACTAATTCAGACCCATAAAGAACGAATTCGATGTCAGATTCGAGAAATAGTCCTTTCCCTAGATTTTCAAAATCAGCGGTTCACGCGATGCAGTAGGCTTATACTGGTCGAAAAAATTTGATTTCCTGATTGATCTAAAAATCCCAAAAAATTCATAGACACTAATTCAGACCCATTAAGAACGAATTTGATGTCAGATTCGATAAATAATCCTTTTCCTAGATTTTCAAAATCAGCGGTTCACGCGATGCAGTAGGCTTATACTGGTCGAAAAATTTTTTTCTTCTGATTGACCTAAAAATCCCAAAAAATTCATTGGTACTAATTCAGACCCATAAAGAACGAATTCGATGTCAGATTCGATAAATAATCCTTTCCCTAGATTTTCAAAATCAGCGGATCACGCAATGCAGTAGGCTTATACTGGTCGAAAAAATTTGATTTCCTGATTGATCTAAAAATCCCAAAAAATTCATAGACACTAATTCAGACCCATTAAGAACGAATTTGATGTCAGATTCGATAAATAATCCTTTCCCTAGATTTTCAAAATCAGCGGATCACGCGATGCAGTAGGCTTATACTGGTCGAAAAAATGTTTTTTCCTGATTGATCTAAAAATCCCAAAAAATTCATAGACACTAATTCAGACCCATAAACAACGAATTCGATGTCAGATTCGAGAAATAATCCTTTCCCTAGATTTTCAAAATCAGCGGATCACGCGATGCAGTAGGCTTATACTGGTCGAAAAAATGTTTTTTCCTGATTGATCTAAAAATCCCAAAAAATTCATAGACACTAATTCAGACCCATAAAGAACGAATTTGATGTCAGATTCGAGAAATAATCCTTTCCCTAGATTTTCAAAATCAGCGGTTCACGCGATGCAGTAGGCTTATACTGGTCGAAAAATTTTTTTTCCTGGTTGACCTAAAAATCCCAAAAAATTCATAGACACTAATTCAGACCCATGAAGAACGAATTCGATGTCAGATTCGATAAATAATCCTTTTCCTAGATTTTCAAAATCAGCGGTTCACGCGATGCAGTAGGCTTATACTGGTCGAAAAATTTTTTTTTCCTGATTGATCTAAAAATCCCAAAAAATTCATAGACACTAATTCAGACCCATAAAGAACGAATTTGATGTCAGATTCGAGAAATAATCCTTTCCCTAGATTTTCAAAATCAGCGGATCACGCGATGCAGTAGGCTTATATAATGGTCGAAAAAAATTTTTTTCCTGATTGATCTAAAAATCCCAAAAAATTCATAGACACTAATTCAGACCCATAAAGAACGAATTTGATGTCAGATTCGATAAATAATCCTTTTCCTAGATTTTCAAAATCAGCGGTTCACGCGATGCAGTAGGCTTATAGTGGTCGAAAAATTTTTTTCCAAGGTTGGTAGAGCTGATGAACATTATTTTTCTAGGTTACATTTTCCCAAGGAGGGGGGGGGGGTAATTCGTAACGGAGGGGGGGGGGGGTGTACGAAAACAATAAATTGATCGTTAGGTTCGAATTTGTTTTATTCACCTGGAGATTAGAATTTCCTGGAGGCAAAAAACTCAAATTTTAAAACGTTTCACAAAAAAATGCTTCACTGTAAATTGGTTGGATACAATCTAATGCATGAATACCTGAATATCACTATTTTTGATGATTTTTTTTTAAATTTTTTTACTTCACAGATTGAATATACTTTTCGGACAAATCAAGTCTGAAATAAAATGACATTAACACCATCAAACATTTGTTTACAATTTTGGTTGTCCTGCTTTCAAATGCTACCGTTTTCGTCGTTTCCGTTTTGTCGCTTGAAAAGTTAGGGCAAACTTTTTTCGCTCTCATAATTACAAAATCACAGTGGCTTACGAGATTTTTTTCGATCTTCTAAGGGGGGAAGGTAATTACTCCCATTACCCTCCACCTCTCTGGTATATATGCGCCTGGATTTTCCAGTCTAAATCAAATATGAATTTGAATTATAGATGGAATCGAGGATGGAATATATAAACCATCAGTTTCTATGGAATGAATATTGTCCTTTTCAAATTTACGTTTTCCATTCTAAAATTTTTATTTATATCTGCTTTTTATTTTACAGAATACCAACGAAAAGAGTCGGTGAGTACCCCTTTGATTATATCGATTGTCAGATATAACTTCCATTAATTATATACATATAATTGAATATTTGAAACTATATAAGAACAACACACCTGCTCTGGTACTTTTCACAGTAGAAGACACGAAAAATTGCCTTACAGGGATTTTCTTTATTTCTCAAATCAACATAATAAACATTTTCACTATCTGTCAACATATAAGTACAGGAAGCATCATAAACTGTATGAATTTTAAATGGAAGACCCTATATATTTCCTCACCATTGGAAAGACCTTTCGAAGTGATTTCCAGAAATACCGTATTCAATATATTTATCTTTTGTATTTCTCAAAATATGGGCTTTCAAAACTAACAATGTTCGATCGATTTTGACTGATTTTCAAAATCGGCAATGAGAATTAAATGTCATAAGACTCAAAAGTAGCTATATAGTTTTGAAATAACATAAATAGACAAATAAAGAAGATGAACATATGAAATGCAGTATTTTTAGAAAGCTCTTTGAAAGGTCTTTCCAATGGTGAAGAAATATATAGGGTGTTCCATTTAATATTAATACACTTTTTGTTGCGCTCTGAATATCTTCCCAGATAGTGAAAACGTATCTTATGTTTCGGGAGAAAAACTCCTGTAAGTCTGTCTTCTATTTTTCTTCTACTATCAAAAATAAAAGAGGTACAGAGCGTGTTACTTCATAAACATGTCAAATTCTCTGATGTTATGTTATATTATTGAAATGAATATTTGCAAAGAAGTTTTTAAAAAATAATTACTATGAAACCTTTGAAACTATCAACTTTTGGACTGAGGTAAGTTATAGGCTAGATCCTTATATTTTAGCATCGGCATCGGCATTTAGCAACAAAAATGATTCCATATATCTTGTACATACAATGATGATGAATTTAAACTCAATGTATAAGCACTGTGTAACACAGGCTGATGAAGGACCTCGATCGGTGGCCTTTCGGGTATCCAATAAAGCTCCTTAATTTTATTATTATTATTTTATTTGTTGTTACCTAATTATTGCTGACTTTCCAAATTCAACAGAAACATGTTGATTTGATTCTGATTCCATCAAACTATATCTTTTATGCTCTGCATTCAATTTTGAAATACTGAAAAGTGTTTGAATTGGATTCTGCTGAACAACTCATCGTCGAATCATTTCGAGAAACGCAAACAAAACGAATATAAAACCACGTAAAATGGAAATAAAAAATAATGAAAAGTCGCAGAGTTGATGGAAAACTGATGACGAAAACATCTCGACAATGCGAATACAGGAAAAGGGCAATCAAAATCGAGTTACACAAAGCGAAACAAATGAATAAATAATAATTTCGCAGTCTAAATGCGCCGTAATCGCATCATCCGTTTCATTTGAGCTGCTCCGGAGCGCATATTAAATAATAAAATCATACCGGAGTAATTGAATTAGGGGTGGATTTCAGCCGCTAATACGTGCAAGCGTATGCAAACATCCATTGGCGTACACGGAAAATTATTTATGCATATACCTACTGTTATATTATGGTCATTATATAATAAACACGAGCACAAATGACATGGACAAGGGTTACACTTGCTCACTACTCGACTGCCTGTCGAATACTATATGAACCAGTCTTCACACACGTCTGTCATAGGCTCTGATCTAAGCACACTCCACTGAGCAGTGGCGCATCTAGTTGCTAGATGCTAACACCTACACTTTTAGTTATTTCATTTCTAAAAAACAAAATTCTTTCAAGGTATATTCATCAACAGCATTAAATTCGAAAACATACTGTTGGTAATAGGTAGTTGTTTTATTGAATAAACAACTCTTAGCAACAGGGTTGGCATGAATTAATTCATATGAATGAAATCAGTGATTTAATTCGTGAATTAATTCCATTGACTTTTTTCGAAAAAGTCATGAATTCATTCAAATTTTTGAAAATGAGACAAATTGCACTATTACCTTTGATCTTAACTAGTTTAAAGTGAGAAATTCGATCGTATTTTGGCAAGACTTTGTTATTTCAAGCTTGACAGAGATTTTTACTAACATATATATACAGTATCAAGTATCATCCATAAAGTCCATAACATATGAGAACAGGTTTATAATCACAGCATCGATTTTTTTTCTCTCGGCGATTCATTATGCATATCCGATAACTTGAAAATCGATTTTGACACATATCACGTGATCACTGGTATGGTGATAAATAAAAATAATACTATAAAGCGACGAAAAGTGGGGGTTAGATAACAAAATATCCATACACATTTCTTATTAAGTTACTATTCCACATTCAGTTTCGAGCAATTTTTGGAGGAGAATTGGAAATAGCTTCATTTTTTCGAATATTCTTTAATTTTGTTACAATTCTCTTTTTTTTTCTGACAGTAGTGATGTTGATGATGTACAAGTTGAATAGAATAATTCAATTTCATGCTCACATATGGAGTTTCCAGGCATTATTTGAGAAAATTGAAAATAGCTATTTTTATTTTTTTTAAATAACTTCATCTTCCCATCGAACCCCACTTTTTGCCATCGTAATTTTTTTAATTCACCGCCATATCAGTGATCAAGTGACATGTGTCAAAATCGATTTTCAAGTTATCGGATATGCATAATAGATCCCCGAGAAAAAATGTTTCGATATTCTACTAATAAACTTTTTCTCCATGTGTTACGAACTTTATGGATGATACTGGATCTATATGTATCTATTATTTTGTATTCTAACATCACTTTTAATTTTGTTTTGAAAAAATGACATGTTTTTCAAATGAATTAATTCAAAAAGTCGGACTTTGATGACTTTTATTCCAACCCTGCTTAGCAACCTCTTCAATGTTTCCATATCAACTGCATATAGGAGCTCACTTGTTCTCAGTTGCCGACCAGAACACAGTGAATTCTTTGAGAAGAAATTTATGAAGTATACAACGTCGTTTAAAGGTAGATTTATGCACACCGCTTTTTCATTAATTTTTCTTTATAAAAGTTCCAATATCTCGAAAACCTAGAGTTCAAAAGTTGAGGTTTTCTGATAGGTTATGAATTTAATGTTTATCAACAGCTAATAGAATATGATCCATGGTTTACTGGAGACCCTGTATAATATATTTTCTATAACAGTTTACTGTTTGAACACGAAAAGTGTTCCAATAGACAATAACGAACTAAATAACACCGAAAAAATTTCCATGTAACATTCTAGCAAATAAAGTTCATATGAACATGTGCGTCCAAACTTGCTCCGTTTTTGAGAAACAGGATGTTGAAGTTGATTGATTGATTGATTGATTAATAGCAGAATGATCAGTCAGGGTTCGAAGCCCAAAACACTGCAGCCTTTGGGCCTATTGTATTCCTGATCATGCTGTTGACTTGTGAACAGGTTCGTTACCTTGATAAGGTTCAGCAGCCTCTTCACCAAATCATTCTTTGGAAAGGCCTCTTGAGAGCTTACTGCTCCCAGAAGGTTGTATCTCCAACGCGCTAAATTTTTTCGGTGTTATTTAGATACACCCTGTACCCTGTAAAAAGCGGGGTTCACAACCAAACTTTTTACGTTTTGCTTTTTTCGTTTCGTATTCTGATTGGTGAAGCAGAATCTGGAATTAAACGTGAGCAAATGTCATTCACAACAAGAAAAAATCGTGACTTTTCATGGCTCAGTTGCCTTGGTTTTGTTATTTGTTTTTCATCCTGAAATGAAGTAAATAATCATAACAATGATATTGATCAGATAATTAATAATATTGAATTGATAAAACTGGCTGTGATGAAAATTGATCCTTATTCAATACTTGAAGAGAAAAATCAATCTTCAACAAGAAAATAATGAATTGAACAGTATACCTATCTACTATTCTGATGTGGATTCACAAAAAAATCATGAGACCATTATCATAACTTCCATATTATTACAGAATATTTCATATTATTCGTCTATTTTTACTATTTTCACAGACGATGGCTTCTTGCAACGCAAAAAGCTGAATATTTTAAGCTTTTTGCGTCATTTCAATTACAGATTTTGCTTCACCAATCAGAATACGAAACGTGAAAAGCAAAACGTAAAAAGTTTGGTTGTGAACGCCGCTTAAGAGAGATCGGCGGGACCCTCGCAGAAAGTGACGCTGTGCAACCCCTTGTAGAAAAGGCAATAGATACACCCTACACACCCTATCCCTTCGGTATTTAGATGCAGCCCATCTAATGACACAACCACCCGAGAACACAATAAAATCCCCAAAGCGGATTCTCATCGGTGCTTGACTTTGCTTTCGCGTTCGCCGACAAATGATATTAACATAGTCAATCATGTCAAAGTAGGCGACAGTACAGGGCCGGATACATGCGGGGACCCTTCATAATACTTTTCTCTCAAACAGGTCTCTCCATGAAGTGGCGACGGAGTTTAATCTCAATTTCTTATCATAAATGCTGGTGTTCCGCAGAGATCAATAATAAACTGGGCGTCAAATGAAACGTTAATAGTAAAATTTGGCATCAAATTTGACTTCTCGTAATTTCTAAAATATTGAACGAATTTTGAATTGCCGCCCAGATTCTGAATGCCTTTTTCATCGTCTTTCGAACCGTTCCTTACAGCTTCTTCTAAATTGATCAGGACCCATGATACAGGGTGAAACAAAGTTTCGTGCATTTTGAAAAAAAATTCTCCGCCCCCCCATTTTGTCGGAAGATCACGATGCTCATATTTTATTCGGGCATTTCATAAATAGCAACCATACCTCGGGACATTTTCGAGTTTTTGCCAAAAACTACTGTGGTTTCCGAAAAAATTTTTTTTTTAATTTTTTTAAAATGGACTAATCACCTGTATCCTCAAAACGATGAATTAGTCTATTTATTGTCATGACTGACTCATTGAAAATGGTACTTGAATGAATTTGGGTATATCCTAATCGTCGTAACCTGAAATAATAATTATCTGTACTGAATTATCGTTTATATCACTATAGTGATCTTACCTAATGATATTTTACATTTTGACGCCATTTGAACGAGGCATCTTTAAATTTTTAAGGACCCGAATTAAACTGACGTTTTCATGAAAATTGGCAATTGATATAACCTCTATGCATACCTACATTGTTTCAACAATACGTTGTTATAGAAACAAGGTATCGTTGTTTGTTTTTGTTGATGAGATGTGTTGATTTACTGCTCACTAAGGTAGAAAACTTTCATCATAGACTGCGAAGTAATAAATTATTGATTGTTTTTGAGTAACCTGGTATACATATCTGCTCCAACGCTTTCCTGAAATGCATGAAAGCATCCATTTATGGAACTCCTCTAAAATTAGTCCATTTAAAAAAAATGCAATAAACATTTTTTTTTTTCGGAAACCACAGTAGTTTTTGGCAAAAACTCGAAAACGTCCCGAGGTATGGTTGCTATTTATGAAATGCCCGAATAAAATATCAGCATTGTGATCTGCACGAAACTTTGTTTCACCCTGTATCACGGGTCCTGATCAATTTAGAAGAAGCTGTAAGGAACGGTTCGAAAGACGATGAAAAAGACATTCAGAATCTGGGCGGCAATTCAAAATTCGTTCAATATTTTAGAAATAACGAGAAGTCAAACTTGATGCCAAATTCAGTTTAGTACCAACACTATTTCTACTACATATCAACGATTTGTTAGAAGCAACTTCATGTCCAGTACACAGCTTCGCGGATGATAGTACCCTCCATACCGCCTTCTCTTCCAGGGCTCCAATACCAGCCAGGCAAATCAGAAACGAACGAGGAAGAAATGTTGACAACATGAATATGGACTTGGCAACAATTCTCGAATGGGGATCCAATAACTTGGTCGATTTCAATGCAAACAAAACACAAGCTTGGTTTTTGTCTATAAAAGCCGATCTCACTGTGCCCAACATAAGCCTTTCAGGAGTAACCATACCTTCGAAGACATCCATTTCGATGCTTGGTATTACTATCCTCAATAACCTTCCTTGGGAAAATCACGTGAGATCAATTGCTAAAAGTGCATCCCAAAAACTTGGTTTTCTGTTTCGGGCCAGGAGCTATTTCACTTCCAGTCAGCTGCTTATGATCTATAAGGCACAGATCCGACCTGTCCTGGAATACTATTCCCATATTTGGAATGCAGCACCCAAACATACCCTAAAACTGTTAGATTCGGTCCAAAAAAGGGCAATTCGTCTCGTGGGTGATGCCTCGCTCACGATCTCACTCAATTCTCTGGAACACCGTATAAAAGTTGACGATCTGGCTCTATTTCATAGATATTTTCATGGACGATGCTCTTCTGAAATATCAACAATTGTTCCCACCTTGCCAGTCCCCGCGAGATTAACCCGTCGAGTTGAGGCCTCGCACCCCTTCGTGGTCACTTTGGAGACCTGCAGAACATCTCTTTCCAAAGACTCGTTCATCCAACGAACAGCGAGGCTCTGGAACACATTGCCAAGGAAGGTGTTCCCCGAGGCATTAAACCTTCAGAAATTTAAGAAGAACACCAATTCCTACCTCATTTCCCTTGGTTCTCACGATGTTCTCTGAACATTGCAGGATATCCCTTTTTGTGGGAACCAGAATATAAAAAAAGGCAAGATAACGATGAATCAGAATATGTGAAAGGTGTTTCCAATGACAACAATGTTCAATCTTGTAGCTCCGCGTTAAAAAACATTCTGTAGAAATCAAAATGATTGAGCTTTATAGACCTAACGACCTTGTACTATATACTCCCAAAATGATTTTCTCCATCTTTTGCAATGGAGCTATAGAGCCTTGTCACTGTTTTTGTCGCCAAATTTCTCCGACGTATTTGATAGGTCTGAGAATCGGTCGTAAGCTATTTTTCGGGGTCGGAGATTATGATTTATTTCGCCAAAATTTGGAAATTCATGACGAAGGATCCAATATGGCGGACGAGATTATTAATTTTGATCCGATTCTATTCAAAATTGGTACCTGGGGGTTTTCGGGGTCAGAGACGATTCTTTCGTCAAAATTATGAAATTTAAGATGGCGGATTCAATATGACGGACAAGTTTTTCAATTATGCATCCGATTCTATTAAAATTTGGTATCTGGGGTTTTCAGGGGTCGAATATTATGATTCTTTCGAAAAAAATTGAAAAATTAAAAATGGCCAGATGGTTACGTGAAGTGAGACGTTTCAAAACTTCCGTCAGTTTTGAAAAGTGCGAAGTTACATGTCAAAATTAGAAAAATTAGATTTCTGCTGCTGATTTCTTAATATTGTTCATTCCAACACGGATCTTTATCTTTATTTTGAAACAGATTTTGGCCAATATGAAAACACATATTTTTCATTATTTATTCATATTACGATCTCGGCCTGTAGAAAAACGTACTTGTGTATGATCACGTTGTAACTTATTGATAGCATTAGCTTACTGAAAATAATATATAAGGACGATTTTTGCATATTTTTTCCACTAAATAAACAGAGTGCTAGTACGATCCTGCCTGTCCAGCTTCAGAGGTTCTCATCGTCTCTTGATATATGACAGTTTATATCTGGGCACGTTATCTCGTCGGAGTTATGAAAACAATATGAATTCCCTACCGCATTTTTGGCCGATTCATCGTTTGATGTGTAATTACTTTTTTTTTATAAGCGGTCGCTAGCGCTTTATATTTCATTCCGGTATTTATTTATTGCTTCTCAAATGTTTCATGCCGCGGCGCCAGCTCGATGCGTTTTATTACTAATATTTCGAATTCGCTCGAATTTTTGCTTTTGTTCGTCGGAAATTTATTCGTTTCCGTCCGGAAATTCCGGGCGTATAGAGATTTTCCGATTTAGGATTTTCCCTCGGGATTGTAATGTCAAAAGACCCCGCAGAAATCAAATGCAATTTTGATTTCTGTCAATTTACCTGAAATTTTGGGAGAAAGTAGTTCTAAGTGTGCTGAACAAAAGTCTACATGGGGTAAAATGAGTAGTTTACGTGCTACGCTCTCGTGAATCCTCTGATGCTACGTATAGAAAAAACTTGACTTAGATCTACAAAGGGGGTACGCATCCACTTGTGAGATATCGAAATCGAATTCATAATATCATCAATCATATCACCTGTTCTTTGCGCTAACCTATTTCCAACAAAATAGAAACAAACAAAACAGACATTCTCGTACAAAAATAATCATATTCCGAGTCATATTCCTGATTCTCAATCCAAAAATATTTACAAATATCACATAATACAGTTACATAGCTACTTATAAGATATGCGTATATAAAAAACAGAAACGAAGAAAAATAACGTCCACACGGTAACTCCAAAATACCAACGTTAAATAATGTAATTTCTATTAATGAATCAGTTAGAGAAAACACTTTTCAGAGTAATGGGAACAAAAAATTTATACAATTTAACCTTCAATACGTTATTTTGCTTGATAAGGTGTTGCCTAGTAAATTGCATGTTTACTCACGTTTTGGTGAAGGAGCTAATCTTTTGGCGAAAAGTACTCTTTCGCCAAAATATGAAATCTCTCGCCAAAATTCAACCAATTATACCGAAGACGAAGATTTCTTTGAATCTTCCTACTATATTGTATACAAGTTATTTTTTTCTCATAGAATATTTTTTCTGAAGGTAGGTAACGTACGAACTTACCGTATCACCTGTATATTCATAATGTTGGTAGTGGAGCAGTTATTAAAATTTTGAGTATGCAAATCAAACAAGACGATATATTATGAGAAAACTTCGCTAAGCTAAGGCTCGTCTGAAATTACAAGAACAATATCGAACAAAAAAGTAATTTAAAAATCAACTCAACTCTCATGAAACTCTAGCAGTGGCGTAACTACAGGGTGGCAAGTCCCCCAACCGGAAGGGGCCCCTGGTCAGAAGAGGATCTCAACTCCCAACATATATTCAAGAAATTCTATGGGACAAGAAAGTTGAAGCAACTTGGTTATCAATTCTATCCATCGAAAATTCTTTGGCACGAAATTTGAAGTTTGATGATGTCATTAACACTTTTGCTGAACAGAATACTCTCCATACTGCGTTCTCGTCTACAATTCCCATTTCTACCCATTTCCTAAAATACCACATGTAAATGCAAATTATGTTGAGAACGGGAGGAGAATCGGTCCCGAAACGTCCAAAGATAAGTAAAAATTCGATATTTTTTTCAATATATCTATATTTCTTTCTTTCAAACATTTTTTCAATCAAATTGTCTCTGACACGCTACTGGATTTTTCTTTTAGACTCCCTGATAGAAAAATTTGTTAAACGCAGTGACATTTTGGGGCAAATCTACGAAGCCCTGGAAGGGACACATAAAATAAAAAAAATAAACTCTTTTAAATTCCGAGTTATAACTCGGAATTTTAAAATTCCGACTTATATCTCGGAATTTTACATTCAAAATTCCGAGTTATAACTCAGAATTTTAAAATTCCGAAATATAAGTGGGAATTTTGATGTAAAATTCCGAGTTATAAGTCGGAATTTTACATCCAAAATTCCGACTTATATCTCGGAATTTCAAAATTCCGTGCAATAAGTCGGAACTTTAATGTTAAATTCCGAGTTATAACACGGAATTTTAAAATTCTGAGTTATAAGTCGGAATTTTAAAATTCTGAGTTATAATTCGGAATTTTGAATGTAAAATTCCGAGATATAAGTCGAAATTTTGAAATTCCGAGTTATAACTCGGAATTTACGTGTCCCTTCCAGGCCTTCGTACTAATCATCTGATTTGTCCCTCTACAAATATATTGAAATAATACGAATACTTTTATTTTATAGAAACAAGGAGAGAAAATCCCAAAGAATCAAGTAAAATGAATGTACCACCTCCTCGATTAACCTACAGACAGTATTTGATCCATCTGATCAGTTTCGCCCATATACAAATAGTACTACTACTACTAAGCGCCTAGCGTTGCCAGATGTCAACACGAATATCTGATCTGAATATTCTATGCAAAAATCATTCTTTCAATATGTCACATGTAACTTGAAGCATGTGCAACATTATTATGAAAACAAAAATCGCGAAATCAAATGCGTGAAAAAACGATGATACGTACACGAACGTGACGTCCATGTTTTACATCAGCTCGAATGAACTCAGAGTTTCACAAATTCACGTGGCCGAACCGCGAATCATGTGAGCTATTCCTCTTCTTTAAAGCTGAAAATTTGAGTGCTTGGGAATCATTTGAATCTCCACCTAACTAGCGTTGCCATATGGCAACGCACGGCGCTAATGGCTGTCTGTGTGCATAACCACAGATAAGGTTTGTTGATCTGTGTCATAACTGTGTGATCTCTGGTTATGTTCGTATTATCTCATTTGAGGATCAGCATAATTCGGGGGTGTCGGGCGAGATCCAGGCTGCATCGATCCGAATCTGGCTCCCGGCTAATTCAGCAGGCCCGCCTCCCGATACGCGCCGCCACTTTATCGGTAATTTAGTCATAATAACAGCCGTCCCCGGGTGGCGGAATATGGCGCGTCTTAAGAAATTAATTAGCAGCCTCTCGACTTAATGCCGGGTGGGCCGTATTAATGGGGGGGTGGCTTCTGCTCCAGACAACTCTCGGGGGGTTCGGAGGAGGGGTGGGGGGTGAGAACGTTTTAATTAATTTTCCGACCCGGCGGGTTAATCGGTGTTTGTGTTATCGTTTATGATTGCAGGTCTTCATTATTGAACACGGGTTCTTATATTATTTATAGATCGATTTTTCGTTCCCTGGTGGGATTGTCGAGAAAAAGTGGCTTCGGGAGATTACAATGATAGGTCGACAACAAGTTTCATGAATCCTTGTTCTAATATGGCATGGAATATGAAGATTTTATTATATTCGCACATATTTTTTTTATTATAATGAAAATTATGATATCTGTTGTTTATTTGTGATGACAGCCTTCTGTATCTATACAGAGTTAATTGAAATGAAATGAATGAACATAGTAAGTGACAGAAGCTGTAGCAGAATACTTGTGCGTGACAAAATAATGAAAAAAAGAAATGAGAGAGTTAGAAAGTTATACTATACCGGGTGACACAGGGTATCGGGCCACCCCTGTAACTTCTGCTTTCGTCATCGGATTTTTCTGAAATTCGGTACAGTTATATAAGCAATTATTTCGGATTTGATCACATTACAATCCAATATGGCGGACTTCCGGTATTTCTGGAAATGCCAGCAACTTTGTTTTTTCAAATGAAACTCCCTGTATATTTTTACATATTCAAGTTCAACAGGTCGAAACAAGTGCAATCTTTATTTCAAATGTCATTTTTTCGAAAAAAATTGAATTAAAATTGTTTTTTCATTTTACATCGTGGATAAATGAGATGTGGTCAAGACTAGTCACAATGAGTCACACATAACAGAAGAACATAATTTTTTCTGAAAAATTATTTTTGTGTCACTTATCCAGGAATCAATCCAGCCACATCACTTTTTGATCAAAAATTATTTTTTTTCAAATGGAACCCCTATGGGCCACCTACCCGTCTCTCTAGAACATACATTAAGGAACAAAATGACATATCATTTTTGTTTTTCGGTGCAGTAACAAATTGTATACATTCAAAAATATACTACAACAACTAGTTTATGAATTTCCTTGCAGTTAGAATAATTTTTCAACTAGGTAGGCTGTGGAATAAATGACATTTGACATAAAGATTGCACTTGTTTTGACCTGTTGAACTTGAATATATAAAAATATACAGGGTGTTCCATTTGAAAAAACAAAATTGCTGGCATTTCCAGAAAAACCGGAAGTCCGCCATATTGGATTGTAATGTGATCAAATCCGAAATAATTGCTTATATAACTGTACCGAATTTCAGAAAAATCCGTTGACGAATGTAGAAGTTACAGGGGTGGCCCGATAACCTGTGTCACCCGGTATACTAGTTATACTATATATAATACATCTCTACGAATAAAGAATCTGTGGAGAAAATTGGGAAATTTTTCAAAATAGAAAAATGCTGGTGCTTCGACGTGCTCGTATCGGCAATAAACGCGAATAGGTGACTTTAATCTTTTATATCTCAAAAACCACTAGTCCCAGCGGTCTGTTTATGGTCTTAATCGATTCAGCGTCAAGTTTTCTATAGGAAAACCGTTATGTCGCGTGGAAATCCGCATATTTCCATGATATTTCTGTATCAGAAGATGGGACTGTGTTTTTCTATATAACATAGTCTCAGACATGGAAATGAAAATTTTTGTTAGGCTCTCAAAAAATCTGGAATAATTCACAAAGGCTAAATGAACTTTGTAAAGAAAGAATCTGTGGAGAAAATTTGAAAATTCTCCAAAATAGAAGAATGGTAGTGGCTCGGAGTGCTCTTATCGGCAATAAACACGAATAGGTGACTTTAATTGCTTATATCTCAAAAACTACTAGTCCCAGCGGTCTGTTCATGGTCTTAATCGATTCAGCGTGAAGTTTTCTATAAGAAAACTGTTATGTCGCGTGGAAATCCGCATATTTCAATGATTTTTCCGCATCGGAAGATGGGACTGTGTTTTTCTATATAACATAGTCTCAGACATGGAAATGAAAATTTTTGTTAGGCACTCAAAAAATCCGAAAACATACACAAAAGCTAAATGGACTTCAAAAAGTAAGAATATGTAGAGGAAATTTGAAAATTTTTCAAAATAGAAGAATGGTGGTGGCTCGGATTGCTCCTATCGGCAATAAACGCGAATAGATGACTTTAATCGCTAATATCTCAAAAACTACTAGTCACAGCGGTCTGTTTATGGTCTCAATCGATTCAGCGTGAAGTTTTCTATCGAAAAACTAGTATGTCACGTGGAAATCCGCATATTTCTATGATTTTTCCGCATCGGAAGACGGGACTGTGTTTTTATGTATAACATAGTCTCAGACATGGAAATGAAAATTTTTGTTAGGCTCTCAAAAAATTCGAAAAAATTCACAAAGGCCAAATGAACTTAGTAAAGAAAGAATCTGTGGAGAAAATTTGAAAATTTTCCGAAATAAAAGAATGGTGATGGCTCGGAGTGCTCCTATCGGCAATAAACGCGAATAGGTGACTTTAATTGCTAATATCTCAAAAACTACTAGTCACAGCGGTCTGTTTATGGTCTCAATCGATTCAGCGTGAAGTTTTCTGTCGAAAAACTATTATGTCGCGTGGAAATCCGCATATTTCTATGATTTTTCTGCATCGGAAAAGGGGACTGTGTTTTTATATATAACATTAGTGTCAGACATGGAAATGAAAATTTTTGTTAGGCACTCAAAAAATCCGAAAAAATTCACAAAGGCTAAATGAACTCTGTAAAGAAAGAATCTATAGAGGAAATTTGAAAATTTTTCAAAATAGAAGAATGGTGGTGGCTCGGAATGCTCCTATCGGCAATAAACGCGAATAGGTGACTTTAATCGCTAATATCTCAAAAACTACTAGTCCCAGCGATCTGTTCATGGTCTCAATCGATTCAGCGTGATGTTTTCTATTGGAAAACCGTTATGTCGCGTGGAAATTCGCATATTTCTATGATTTTACCGCATCGAAAGATGGGACTGTGTTTTTATATGTAACATAGTCTCAGATATGGAAATGAAAATTTTTGTTAGACTCTCAAAGAATCTGAAAAAATTCGCAAAGGCTGAATGAACTTTGTAAAGGAAGAATCTGTAGAGGAAATTTGAAAATTTCTCAAAATAGAAAAATGGTGGTAGCTCAAAATGCTCCTATCGGCAATAAACGCGAATAGGTGACTTTAATCGCTATTATCTCAAAAACTACCAGTCCCAGCGGTCTGTTTATGGTCTCAATCGATTCAGCGTGAATTTTTCTATTGGAAAACCGTTATTTCGCGTGGGAATCCGCATTTTTCTAGGATTTTTCTGCATCGAAAAATGGGACTGTGTTTTTATATATAACATTAGTGTCAGACATGGAAATGAAAATTTTTGTTAGGCACTCAAAAGATCCGAAAAAATTCACAATGGCTAATCGAACACTGTGAAGGAAGAATCTATAGAGGAAATTTGAAAATTTTTCAAAATAGAAGAATGGTGGTGGCTCGGAATGCTCCTATCGGCAATAAACGCGAATAGGTGACTTTAATCGCTAATATCTCAAAAACTACTAGTCCCAGCGGTCTGTTCATGGTCTTAATCGATTCAGCGTGAAGTTTTCTATTGGAAAACCGTTATTTCGCGTGGAAATCCGCATATTTCTATGATTTTTCTGCATCGGAAGATGGGACTGTGTTTTTATATATAACATAGTGTCAGACATGGAAATGAAAATTTTTGTTAGGCACTCAAAAAATCCGAAAAAATTCACAAAGGCTAAATGAACTTTGTAAAGAAAGAATCTGTAGAGGAAATTTGAAAATTTTTCAAAATAGAAGAATGGTGGTGGCTCGGAGTGCTCCTATCGGCAATAAACGCGAATAGATGACTTTAATTGCTAATATCTCAAAAACTACTAGTTCCAGCGGTCTGTTTATGGTCTTAATCGATTCAGCGTGAAGTTTTCTATAAGAAAACTGTTATGTCGCGTGGAAATCCGCATATTTCAATGATTTTTCCGCATCGGAAGATGGGACTGTGTTTTTCTATATAACATAGTCTCAGACATGGAAATGAAAATTTTTGTTAGGCACTCAAAAAATCCGAAAACATACACAAAAGCTAAATGGACTTCAAAAAGTAAGAATATGTAGAGGAAATTCGAAAATTTCTTGAAATAAAAGAATGGTGGTGGCTCAGAATGCTCCTATCGGCAATAAACGCGAATAGGTGACTTTAAACGCTAATATCCCAAAAACTACTAGTCCCAGCGGTCTGTTCATGGTCTTAATCGATTCAGCGTGATGTTTTCTATTGGAAAACCGTTATGTCGCGTGGAAATCCGCATATTTCTATGATTTTTCCGCATCGGAAGATGGGACTGTGTTTTTATATATAACATAGTCTCAGATATGGAAATGAAAATTTTTGTTAGGCTCTCAAAAAAAAGGAAAAATTCACAATGGCTAAATAAACTTCGTGAAGAAAGAATCTGTGGAGAAAATTAGTAAATTTTTCAAAATAGAATGGTGGTGGCTCGGAGTGCTCCTATCGGCAATAAACGGGAATAGGTGACTTCAATCGCTAATATCTCAAAAACTACTAGTCCCAGCGGTCTGTTTATGGTCTCAATCGATTCAGCGTGAAGTTTTCTAGTGAAAATCCGCATATTTCTAGGATTTTCATATCAATTCCTTTTCAGAACATTTTTCACACAATTAATAGTGCAAATTGAAATCGACCATATATATTGTTCAAATTTGGATTTTTTTCAAAAGACTACCTGAGTTGAGTGTGAGTCTCATCTGACTCAACCGATTCAGTATTCAGTGTTTCCTGTCGAATTGAAAAATACCTCACAATTCTGGTCATATATTAAGTAACACCATTTGAGCAAGCTAGTTTCCCCGAAATACAACGGTGTCTCTTTTTTCACTGTGTAGCATCCAGAGCCAATAATGATGAAAAAATGTTCGAATGAACATAGATTCCTTCTCGTTACTTAGATTTATTGCTTAATCTTGAGCTTTCTGGTGCATTTGTTCGTGACTAAATGAGAAAATGCCTCGCAATAATGAGCAGAGCTAAAGTGGAAAATTAGCATGGACTTCGCAGAGAACCAGATAGCATAAAATATCATTCGTCGTACAGTGGCATAGTATTGAGGGGTGAGGATTGTGATTCACTCAAACAAAACATCTCCTTTTCCAATTTCAGTTCAAAAAGCATCAAGTTGATTTCAAAAAGTATCAATTGACTTTCAAATCAGTCATTTAAATTTAAAAAAATATCAAATATATTTCAAAAATATCAATTTGATTTCAAAATGCGTTATTTGTATTTCAAGTCAGTCATTTTAATTAAAAAAAATATATCAAATGTATTCCAAAATCATCAATTCGATTTCAAAATGCGTCGATTGTATTACAAATTAGTCATTTGAATTTCAAAAAATTCGATTTTGATTTTTCCAAAATCCATCCATTTCAATTTCAATACTGTTCATTTTTATTGATGATGCCACAATTACAGGAACCAGAAACCAGAACCGTTCCAATAACGTGAATGAAAATATCACCTTTTTTTTTTTAATTCTGGAACTTGAAGAGTTAGTTTTTGAAATCAATTTGATAATTTTGAAAAACAATTGATGTTTTTTGAAATTAAAATGACTAATTTGAAATATATTTTGAAATTGAATTGATAATTTCGAAATAGGTACATTTGATACTTTTCGAAGTTAAATTGACTAATTTGAAATATAAATGATGCTCTTTGGAATCCAAATGACAATTTGGAAATAAATTAACCATTTTTGAACTAAAATTGGAAAAGGTGTTGACGAGCCAATTTTTCCCGGTTAGTTCTGTTCTAATCATTTTACAATATACATGGTGAATCTGAAAGTGAGGTTATTTATTTAACAGGGTATATATCTTGCCAAAATAAGTTGTTTGGCCTAATGCTTCATTTCACGAAAATTGGAAGTTAATGGAGGTGAAACAGTATTTTAAATTAGATGCCAATGTCTATCATCATAATATCGTGGTTACCTTGGTAAAAAGAGGGGTTGAGAATGAACGGGTTTTTATTCATATTGAAGAGCCCCGTGCCCTAAATACGGCTGAAGATGGACTTTCATAAGTCTGAAACATGTCCCCTTGATTGATTTACATTGGTAATAAAGTAGTAGAGATACCTTTGAGCTTTCCTTCTTCCTTTTGAAGAAGTTCACTCCAATTGGAATTTTTCATCATGTAGTTTGATGAGCTGAATCCATCAGAGATGCAATAAAAACACCGATTTCTTCGACACCCATCTCCATGTATGACACTGTATAACCAATATAGCATTCTAGTTTCACGGGGACCCTTTCAAAATAAAACAAATTTCTTTCACAGCAATTACAAAACGATCGCAATATGTTTATCGCGAAAGAGTCACGTGCACACGTGCTCACTCTTCTCCCCCTGTATGACGTCAAAGTCATGCCACTGCCTGAATGGGATGGCGAAGCGGCAAGGGTAGGAAATAATAGGGTGTAAATTCAAACCAACTAGCCAGTTCAATTGGGTCTAATAAATGTCAAACAAGTCGAATGGGTATTAGATAATGAGCCGAGGACCATCGTGATTTATTGAACTTTCCACCATACAGGGTGTTCTCGAAGTTGAGGACATTTATTTCAACACGATGTACGCGATGTTGCGAAATTCGATTATTACGGTTGAGAGGTGGTATTCTCTGTGTCGAAATGTCAACAGTGTTTGGCTTTTGAATGAAACAAATGATTTATTCCAACTACGTGGCACCTCATTAGAAATATTGCTGATGATTTTTTTTATGTTCTGGTTCCCACGAAAAGGGATATCATCTAATGTTCAGAGAACATCGTGAGAACCAAGGGAAATAAGGTAGGAATTGATGTTTTTCTTAAATTTCTGGAGGTTATATGCCTCGGGGAACACCTCCCTTGGCAATGTGTTCCAGAGCCTCGCTGTTCGTTGGATGAACGAGTCTTTGGAAAGAGATGTTCTGCAGGTCTCCAAAGTGACCACGAAGGGGTGCGAAGCCTCAACTCCACGGGTTAATCTCGCGGGGACTGCCAAGGGAGGAACAATTTTCGATATCTCAGAAGATCATCGTCCATGAAAATATCTATAAAATAGAGCCAGATCGCCAACTTTTCTACGGTGTTCCAGAGAAGTGAGTGAGTTTGTGAGCGAGGCATCACCCACGAGACGAATCCAACAGTTTCAGGGTATGTTTGGGTGCTGCACTCCAAATATGGGAACAGTATTCCAGGACAGGTCGGATCTGTGCCTTATAGATCATAAGCAGCTGACTGGAAGTGAAATAGGTCCTGGCCCGAAACAGTTTTTAGGATGCACTTTTAGCAATTGATCTCACGTGATTTTTCCAGGAAAGGTTATTGCTGATATATAGTAATACCTAGAATCGAAATGGATGTCTTCAAAGGTATGGTTACTCCTGACAAGCTTATGTTGGGCACAGTGAGATCGGCCCAAGAAAGGTTATTGCTGATAGTTCTTGCATATTCGACAAATTTCGAGCAAGCAGCTATGAACCCTCCAAAACGAGCTGAATTCTCTTCAGGAGTAATTCCTAAGATGGAAGATCAAATTGAATCCTGCAAAAACACAATTGGTCGCACTCGGAAGGGAGCGGAGGCCTCCCAGAACCAGAATATTCCTGGATGGTCATGAGTTAGAGTGGCCTTCACAAGTTAAATAGTTAGGTGTGTGCATTGACAAAGAGCTCACCTGGGCCCAGCACATTGAACAGCAAGTTTCAAAAGTTAAACGAGCCATTGGAGCCCTGAATTCATTTCTAAACAGACGAAGTAAATTGGGTTCAGACAACAATTGAATATTTACATAATGGCTATTAGGGAAATTTTACTGTATGCCTCGGTAGTCTGTGGCCACACTGCTAAATCTCATATCACCAGATTACAAACATTACAAAACAAAATCGCGAGAATGATGACAGGATCTCCTTGG
Organism: Phaedon cochleariae; assembly: GCA_918026855.4. Lineage (NCBI taxonomy): Eukaryota > Metazoa > Arthropoda > Insecta > Coleoptera > Chrysomelidae > Phaedon > Phaedon cochleariae. The sequence continues at coordinate 802,615 of OU896713.1, read as the reverse complement.
TATGTTCGAAATAATCAGAAAACCAGGGATCTGAAACTCCTTTCAATCGTGTCCATCATCAGAGAACGAAACATCAAGACATTCGAAGAAGCTGAGGTTCATAAGAATCAGCTTCTTCGAAATGCAGTTGATTATGACTCAGGTGATCAATCAAAGTTCAAAAGACCGAGATTGTCCATGAACTAGAGACAATATCAACATCACGACCAAATTTACTCTTCTCAAGTTTTTGATATTTATTTGTTCCGTTCGATCTTTTTCAATTCTCAGAATGTATTTCTGAAACTTATTTGGGGCAGAAGGGCTGTTCGCATCAAACTTCAATACCGTTTTCATTCTGCTTTTGTTTTGTTTCATGATAGATATATAGATAGATAGATAAGAGGGAATCTTAACTGGTCTGAATCAGATAAAAGAAGGATCGAATATTGGAAATACGTTTCAATTCTCTAAACGCCTGTGTTTTGGCTTAGACACGTGAACAGTGACTTTTAGGTGGATAGAAGTGCGAAAAAAAGTGTCTTGGTGACGGGACAAAAGTCAATTTTCTGTGTGGCATTAGTCAGAAAAGTAGTTGTTTTTTTGCTGTCATACCATTGTGATTCATTTTTTGAACATCTGTGGAAACCACTTTGAGTTTTTGTTTTTGAATATAATTTATTCTTCATTGCACTTGAATGAAATTCGAATGATTTTTTCAAAATGTCAGTCCTTCGAGTATCTTATAGTTACATTAAATTATGTAATTTGTAATAATGAATTTTATATTTAACGAATTCAATTCTGGCAGTGATGGTTTTAAGAAGAGTTGACTATAAGCGAATTATACAGTATTTTACTGAATTTAGTAATTGCAGCGATTAAAGTCCGTGAAGCGACTGTCTGTAGCAGTGTTTTAAAACAAAAGACGAATAAGTACCGTCAATAAAGAAGGACGAAACCCGGCAATCCCAAAAGCGAAAAGTTCCAAATGAGATGAGGGTGCAAAGAGACGTCCGTAACACTGGCACAAAGAAATAATATGTCAGAGGCGTATTCACAAGAATTATTGTTCTTTCAAAAATTTCATTATATACGTGTATTGAGGACAAATCAGATAATTTGCCCCAAAATGTCACTTTATTCAATGCTATGGTCTCAGTTCAGAAGAATGCACGCGTATTCCTTGATTTTTCTGTTTTGGTTTAATCTGCTTTGCCAATGATATATGATAACGGCGAAAAGCATTGCAACTTCAATGGAAATGAAAATCTGAGTTAATAAAAGATGTTGTTAGTAGTGGAAAAATATTTTTTCTACAAGCGTGCGTGATTCACCCTATACCCGCACGCAATTTAGTTTGGGAAGTGTCATTTTCCCGCAACAGTACGGGAAAATTTTCCCACACTAGTGCGGGAAATTTTTTCCCGCACTAGTGCGGGAAAACAAAGATATGATATAATCGCTAGTAATATAAGTGGTTGGTGATGGAATATAATAGTTTAAGATTGTTTGTTGCAGTATTAAGTTTGTATGTTCAGAATCATCCATCAAATTGCACTATTTATTGTAAAAATTAAGAAATATTGAGAAATAAAAATGGATTATTATAAAAATCCCCCTATAGATTTGGATTGATCTGACGGCAAACGTCAATTTGTCATGCCAATCAAACCTCCAATAAGTTTGAAATTGTCGAAGTGACAGACACAGCGTTACTGTCATTTTCGATTCAGTGGAAATGCCACAATGTGATCAAAAACTTCTAGCTATGGGGATTTGATACACATGCGTTAATATCACCAACGAAGTCTTAAGAAAGGTATGAGAAGCTACACACGCGTTTAATTGAATGGTGCAACAATAAAGAAATGAAAAAACCGAATGAAGAATAGGTATTTTTGGCTCATTCCATAGAAGTGTCTGGAACCTAGAGACCAAACTCCTAATGGGCCTGCTGGCTTCCGCAATGAACCAACATAATGCGTCAAACTGTAAGTTCACAATAGCTATTACTAAAAATTAATAGATAGAGAATATATATCTCTTGTTAGTTGTTCCTATTTGCTTGAATAATTAATTGAACGATTCAATCAATTTCCTACGCTTGTAGAAAAAATATTGTTCCTAACTCATGCGGAAAGTGTCTTTCCCGCACTCGACTGCTTGCCCGAACTCCGCTTCGCGTCGTTCGTGTCAACGGCAGTCACGTGCGGGAAAGAATCACTTTCCGCACTTGTTAGGAAAATTACTATTATTTCTGACAGTGACATTATAAGCTTATATCGTCATAGTTACGATATCTATAATGAGGGTCATAACTCCCTTGGAATATTAAGGTTCAAAAACTCCCTCTTACCTTTTACAGGTGAAAATGATACAAGAAATGCTTATAAACGTTTATATGTGATGAAAACTAAGACATATTTTCCTTATTCACGTCATTACAAATAATAAATGTACAATTTTCAAATGTTCCCTGAAAATTACTTCCGCCGCTTAAAAAAAAAATAAACATGTAACATAGCGACAACCTAGCAACAACCAACAATGCTACAATCAACGCTACCTAATTCAAATATACCAGAAAGGTTATGAATTTAAACATTTATTGCGTTCTAAATATGGACATATTGTTATGAAAATCGGTCAGAAATAAAATTATCTATGTACCACGGGAATTATAGAGCCTTAATAACCTCTGGCAATTGCTGTCGGTAATTAAGGCCCTCATAATTCCCTTAATACATAAATAACTAATATATACCTAGGGCGAGAATGCTCACTCACCCTAGGTGTATAATTTACTATTTTGGATGATTATTCTTGATTTCTTGGCTTTGTTTGAGTTGAGAATTGATCTTAGTACAGTATTTATAAAAATGGAAAATCAATTTTAATATGGATCTTTTCACTTTCGTCTTTTGACACTTCTCAGTTACATGAATTTATGTAAATAAGGGAGTTAAACAGGGTGTTTTCGTAATCGATCTTCAATTAATCATTCACCTACGGAAAATTCCTATACTAGAGATTAATTATCGAGATTTCAAAGTGGCAGTTTTGATGGAATTTGTCCTTATATATAGTGGGTGATTTTTCAGAAGAGACATCTCGGTGAATGCGGGGAAAATCAACGCTCAATTGGTTCGGAAGAGCCGAGCTAATATCATTTCTCATGTCTCATGCCCTCCCACATATTCATTGTTGCAGTTAGTAGATAGGCCATTCGGGTCTCTCCCTTCTCCTTTTCATCCCTTCGTCGCCCTTTCATAGCGACCTCCTAGCGGATAACCCAGAGCTACTCTTTTCCTGGCAAGGTTTCGGGTTTCTCCACATATTGGCGCAGGGTCGAAATCAGGAATATTATAGATAATGAGATAATGAATTGAGGATATATTTTTCCACCTGGAGAATCTCCCAAAAAAAAACAAGTGTTGAGGATTTTCAAATTGTCTAACTTTTTGGTGAATCAACTTAACTGCTCAACAGGAGTCAGAATCAAAGCATCTTATTCTGGTTTTGAAGTCGAGATATGAAATTTCCACTTGTAATACCACTAGTGGTTGAATTATTTTTGGAAAAGTTTTGAAAATTATTACGCGTCGAGGATTTTCAAAATATTGATGAGCGAGAAAAAAATTCTGGAAAATAGTTTGACCTCGTGTGATATACGGTGAGTAAATGTCACTCCAGAATACCAGATAGTGTTGGAAATTTGAATAATTTGAAAATTTATTTTTTTATTTGATTTTTAAATAGGTTCATGAACAAATTTAGTTCGCGTATCAGTTTTGGAACCAATAGCTACCTAGCTTTTAAATTCTTGATAAAAATACCGGTTCATAATCTAACATATAAATATATTCTTTTTTTTATATCAACTTCGGGTTATTATACAAGTGGTGAAAAGTTAAAATATTCTGTTAGTGAAACGTCAAAAAATTTCGGATCTACTTCGCTGATGTTGTGTAACCAAGAGAAAAAAATAACCACATGTTGCTTTGGTGATTTGTCAAAAAAAAAAACAAATTTGATTAAATCTCTGGTAGTAGTCCATGCTCAAATTGGAGGAGATGAGATGATAATAAATTTGATTAGTTAAAAATCACTGGTGTGGAATTTCCACAGAAATAAAACCAATGCGGAAGCTCCTGAATCTGTTCGGTCTTGTATCACTTACTCTTTTTGATGCGGTGAAAATTCAACATCCCAATACCAGCCAGTCAAATCAGAAACGAACGAGGAAGAAATGTTGACAACATAAATATGAACTTGGCAACAATTATTCTCGAATGGGGATCCAATTACTTGGTAGATTTCAATGCAAATAAAACACAAGCATGCCTTTTCTCTAGAAAAGCCGATCTCACTGTGCCCAACATAAGCTTGTCAGGAGTAACCATACCTTTGAAGACATTCATTTCGATGCTTGGTGTTACTATCAGCAATAACCTTTCTTGGGAAAATCACGTGAGATCAATTGCTAAACGTGCATCCCAAAAACTTGGTTTTCTGTTTCGGGCCAGGAGCTATTCCACTTCCAGTCAGCTGCTTGTGATCTATACGGCACAGATCCGATCTGTCCTGGAATACTGTTCCCATATTTGGAGTTCAGCACCCAAACACACCCTGAAACTGTTGGATCCTGTCCAAAAAATGGCAATTCGTCTCGTGGGTGATGCCTCGCTCACAAACTCACTCACTTCTCTGGAACACCGTAGAAAATTTGGCGATCTGGCTCTATTTTATAGATATTTTCATGGACGATGCTCTTCTGAAATATCAACAATTGTTCCTCTCTTGGCACTCCTTGGCAGTCCCCGCGAGATTGACTTTTCTAAAATTATCACACTTCCAGATATCATCCTGTAGGCCATGATTCCAGGAAGGAGGAGAATCCTGAGAGAATTATGTTATACCCAATGGACTGAGCAATCCAAATCCTAAGAAAAATCAAAAATCGGTTGATCCCATCCAAAGTTATTACGGTTCGAAAACAAACAAAATATTCGCTTGTCTCATTTCAAATGTGGGGCAGTTTAGATTGAATGAGAAATAGACTACCTTTAGTTGTTTTTTTGTTTCTTTTTCACTATTTGTGATTTGTAACTAAAAGGTGAGCCTCCTTATATAATTTGTTTTGGATTCAAAAAAATGTAAGTAACGCTATACTGTCCAATCGATAGAAAAAAAATTGAAATTTCGAGAAACCAAAAATCATTCTTTTTTTTTTCTTTTTTTTCCATTGGAATTCGAAAAATGTTGGTAGACCAACCCTGTCTGGGACGACCCATTCGCCGATGCCATGGAATGCGAGGTATTTCAATTAATCCGCGAATCAAAAGATACGGAGCGTCGCTTTGCGTCGTGCCGCCGCCGTCGTCGTCCCTCCCTCACCTCCTCCACTCCCTCCTCAACCCCCTGTTCCCCCTCCCGCTTCACCCCCAATTACCCCCCACCTGCGCGCGGCTGCGGCCGATGCAGGGATTGTCAAATCTTCGAGCTCTGGATGTGGTTCGTCCGTATTTTAGGTACCTTTGAGTTGGAAAGTCGGCGAGCTTGCACTTTTCCACAGAAAATTCAATTCATTCATTATTCCAGATTATTTGGTATTTTCTCTCCTCGTCTCTATCGAATTAATGAAAATATCAATACTATTTTATTATACGTGATGAAAATAATAATAATAATAATGTTTATTCATACTCATAAATCGTATCATATAAATTTGAAAATGGTGTTTTTTGAATAAACGAAGGTGGGTCACAAAAATAGTTTTGACTACTTGTGTATGTGATTCCCATAGTAGAATTAAAATTAAAAAGCGATAAAAATCGTTATAAATTGGTGAACAATCTGTAATAGTAGGTGAAAAATCTTAAAACATCGATAATGGACTGAAGTGAGGACAAATCAGATGATTTGCCAAAGAATTCTCCTATCAGATACCCTAAAAGAAAAATTCACTAGCTTTTCAGTGACAATTTGTATTGAAAAAGGTTTGGAGAAGAGAAATAAAGGTATATAGAAAAAATATCGAATTTTAACTTATCTTTGGACGTTTCGGGAATGATTCTGCTCCCGTTTTCAACATAAAAAATGGATTTTTTCTACTACTGCTATGGAAAATAGTGCATTTCTCATAGCTAACTTGGTTTCTAAACCATGTATTGCTCTCGTATTGCTCATACTGTGAGGAATATTTCTTCTCACGGCACTTTGCCACCACATGAATTTCCATGGAGAATCAACAAAAATCGACCAAAACTTGGTTGCTGTTCAGCTTTGAATAGTTGTCACAACTTTCAGAAGGAGTTTTTCAAATTCTTTAGGGTAGTTCTCATTAGTGCTTTTGATAGAAATCGCATTTTCCATCAAATATTATTCCAACAATTCATAATAAATAATATGATGTATATACCGAGATGTTACGATTTTGATAAATACACCGTCAGAGACAGAGATAATGGATGAAGCTGCGAAAGTTGGAATGCTTTGGAATTCTCTGCCTGAGGAAGTGTTCTCAGGAATTTATGGTCGCCAAAAATTCAAAAAAAATCTCTCCCTATTCTAGGGATATACCTATGCACGATGTTCTTCGAACTAAATATAGGGACTCCCTTACGTCCGATTCAAGAGATAGAAAAAATATACACAATATTTCGTCAAATGATTCGCAGTATCTTGTCTGTTGATACTACAGCTTTTGTATTTTTAGTTCCTAAACCAAAGTCAACTGTTAATTTTTCAAATTGTTCAATTCTGTTCATTTTACAGTGATACGAACTTGTCCCCTTACACTCTAGCGTAAAATTCAGTGGTGAAGAGAGAAAAAAAAAGGTTACTATATTTAAAAATTTTGAGTTCTCGGTTTTTTTACATAGGGAAATTTGGCTACAATTCCTGAGCACACTGTAGGATATTCTTGAAAAGTTTTAAAAGATTTTGATAGCTACAGAAATAATTGTTTTGTGAGGTTCTCTGCATCTGTCACAGATATTTCTAGTTCTAGACATATATGATGTTCTGAATAAAGTGACATTGCAATTCAGCGTAGATTTAGAAAATTCCGTTCGATATACCGAAATTGGGGTTCCTTTCTGGTATCACCGGATGTTGCAGAACATTGAAAATGTTTTAGTTGAAGAGAGCATTTTGTAAAATCCCAAATAAAAAATTTCAGAACACTAATTTCAGTAGTTTCGACTCAGCTCGTCGTGAAAGACCCTGATGTAAACTGGAAAAAATTGTAGAATGATTTTGCAACCGTCTAATATGAAAGAGTGTAGTGATTCACACGAGACCAACGAGACGAGACTTTCATAAAGTCTCGTCTCGTCTCGCCGATGAAATATGAAGTCTTGTCTCGAGTCTCGTCTCGCAGCCTGGAGTCTCGTCTCGTCTCGCGTCTCGTACGAGAGTCTCGCAAATGTATCGCAATTTCGTTATGCATAATCCTGTTCCAGTCTAGCACGGGATATTTACCTTTATCTACTTCTTAGTTATAATGTAGTGGTAGGAAGAGAAAATTACAACAAAAATAACATTATTTATTGAAAAGTAAGTAAGGTGCATACTAATGCATCTAAACAAGAAAAATAGCATTATATATTCGAAAGTTATAAAAATGGAATGAAAAGTAACACGTATATTCTAAACAAATGAACAAAACAAAAATTTAAATCCAACATTATTTTTCTTATTTAACACATTCACTGCCCAGACCGCCCCTGCGGCGTTCACATGACAGTGCTCGCCACGCCGAGCCCGCCCGAGAGGCGTTCACGGATATTTCAGTTTCATTGCTGTATAAAATTGTTGAGTCAGTTGGTCTTCGCATGTTAATGAGTGTAGGCATACCACAGGTGTTCGAAGTGTAACGTGGCCGTGTTGGTTCCGAGAAATTTTATTCGTGCTGATATTATATAGAGTGTTTTGGAAGGGAAGACGGTTATTTATTTGTATTTTTATTTTTTGCTTTTATAATAAGCCGAAGCGAATTGTTTTATAATTTTTATAATAGTTTTTGAACATGTACTTTTTAAAATATACATAAACTTATCGTTTCATCACGACTTTCATCAAACGCCCCAGGGGCGGTCTCCGGCACATACCAGGCAATCGGCTTGCTCTGTGCCCACACCGCCTCAGGGGCGTTTTTGTTTTTTTTTTCAAATTACTCCAAAATCCATGTTGATATAAATGCTACCTAGCTACTACCAACATCAAATTGACATAATCACCGAAAAAAGTAGGTGGCACCAGGACAACTCACATACATGTTACCGGAGCAGTGAATGTGTTAAGAAATAGGTATCTAACAAAAAAACCTTTATCAGTCAGATCAGTCTTCACGATCACAAATGTTTTTGTTTCTCACCCAGTCGTTAAGACATGAAGTTATTCTTTATCATAGACTATTTAGCACAGAATGACTTATTTATATATTTTCAGGTAGTCATTCACTTTGCGATCTGTCGTTATTGCAGAATTGCCTTTATATTCCGCCGCCGTAAGAGAGAGAATAGTCCGTTTTCTTTTCACGCATTACGTCGTTTTAAAACAATCATGGATTGTGTTTTTGAAGTATTTATGAATGAAATGTTTTGTCTATCTGTGCTAAATAGTTTGAATTCTTTATAAATATGTTGTATTATGAATGAAATTCTCAAGTCTGCAGTCGGCAACGCAGAAATATTTACCTGCGAGACTCTCGCACGAGACACGAGAAGTCTTGCACGAGACTCGAGACGAGACCAATAAAAGTCTCGTCTCGTCTTGTCCGAGTCTCGTCTCGAAAACGAGACGAGACCATGCGAGACTCTCGAAAACGAGACTCTCGCGGGCACCACTAAAAGAGTGTTGTACCTACAAATGTCAGTCTCTGTAGATCTAGTGCCTCGTGATTCTGGCCTTTTTGGTTCGACCACGTCACACAAAGGGCTAATATAATCGACCACCCTGGGTTATTAGGGTTATCTCCATCCTCATATTGGGCCTTTTATGTTCTTTGATGTGAAAGCCCGAGTGTTGTACAAAGTACGTACTTACTGAATACTGCTTACAGGGGGATAATACTAATACTGAATGATAATTTTTTTTAGCTGACATTTGATTCAAACAGATATATGTCTAAGAATTCAGAGCTGACAGTTGAGAAAATAGCAGAATCATCATCAATAATAATTTTTGATGAAAAATAGTCAATTATGAAATTTTCATATATCTAAATTTTACTACTCTTCAAATGCCTTGACACGTCTTTTCTTATATGTATAAGATAGCATTTTCAGGAGACGATTAAAGGTTCCATATACCTTCTGCGAACAATTGAAAACTTATTTAAAAGAAGGTGGCTGATATGTTGATACCTTCTTCTTATTTTTCAAGGTACTTTACCCTTGAATCCACCTTATTCATAATTCATATGTCTCTCGTAAACAAAATGAATTTTTTAAGTTTGAATGGCGCATTTAGAGTTTGAAGTGCGCAGTAACTTCAACGAGAAAACTGAAAGGAAAATATTTCTCAGTTTCAAATTGTATGATTCACATTTCACTAATGTCACTGATTGCATTAATATCATGAAAGTAAAACAAGTAGGCACATGGAATAATATTTTTATTTCAATTAAAATCAAGACATAATATTAGCAATAAATATATAATAACAATAAATTAATAAACTTTATTTTTGGTACATATTTGCACTACTGAAATAAATGGTAATATTATTGATATTGTTATAATGACCGACGAACTTTTATATTCAATGAACATTCGATGATCAATCTGACTAATGAAGTAATGAAACAGTCTAGCTTCGGGACTGGTTCATTATGTCACAAATATATTTACAGTGGTACATGATATATTATATATACAGGGAAAATGGCCTACAAATGGATTAATTTTCAGAGCATAATGTAATTTTTTACGTAAAAAAATCCCCATGTGGTTAATATTCCAGTAGGTAGAAGAGTGATATTCAGGGTAATTCAATGGGGTGATTGATGTTCATAACATATCAAGGACATACTAGTTTATACACAATTTATTTTATTTTACCCATAATAACTTCAGTATGTAAGGCTTCTGATGAACATTCTGAATTCGAGCTCAGAATATTATCACGAGTTGAAAGTTTATAGGGGTTTCGAAAATATTGATAAAAATCCGTTTATAGAAAATTGCGATTAGCTCGAAAACTACTAGCCCTACTGATGTGAACTAGGAATATCTTTTTCACGTAAGAAATCTTTAGGTATCATATTCTGAATGTGAAAAAAAAAATCATGCAAAAGTAGGATTATTTTCACCCTTGAACCAACCAGCTGATTGCAATTTCGAAATTCTGAGCTCAAATTGGAAATAATTCCCACATAAACGCAGTTTTCATTTTCTGAAGCGTTATTCGACCCCTTACACTATATTGAGAATATAGATGCATTCACTCATGCAGAGATTTTTTAATGCAAATTTTCATATTTTAGGTGCCCAAACTGAAATGATTGTTTCACAACTCAACACATGTTCCGCTACCTATGATAGGATCTTCAGGATGAGATTCAAACGAATTTCAATCTCTTCCCGAAAATGATAATATTGTTAACAGACCTCAAAATTCGTGTCGAGGTGTGAAACAATCATTTTGGTATGTGATTATTAACTATTCTCTGTGATGGTGAGCAGAGATTATGAGTGTATAATCTCTGTGGTGAGTGAAAGGTTCCAGTATTTGATATAATTATTCCAGGTATACCTAATATAGTGAGTTAAAAGCAGCGATGGGGGATAACAAATGTTTATTACGTTCGTCAAGTACTGATAATAGTTCGAATTGTGTTGAATTGACTGCTAAAGGTGTCCAAGGAATTATTAGTGCTAGCACAAGCAGCGGCAAGACAAAATAATTGAATGTCGTCCTTTGTACGTAGATAAAGAGTGATCTCAGGTTTAAATCAAATCCTGCTAGAGAAGCATCACCTAGTTGCAGCAATGCAGCAGCAGCAGCAGCAGCCACAACAGAGCTTTGCGATCTGAGCTACCGACATTCACATTCAGAGATAATTGCTTGTTTTGTGGCCAATTTATCAAGGAAACTGAGAAAAGAATTGAATCTGCGTATACCATGGCAAACTTTCGCGTTTCGACAACTATTCTTGATGTGTGTAATGCAAGAAACGATGTTTGGCCAGCAAATTTCCTTGCACGTCTTCTTTCCGTTATCGACTTGCCAATTTTTGACAAAAAACTGACGAGTCATCCTTAGGAAGGACTCTGATCAAGTTGACAAGCAGTTCAAATTGCACTATACCAGAAACAACCTCCTAAGTTTACCTAGATTACCATGGCCAGTAACTGGAACATTTGGGGATATCCTTGAAATCTACAGCAGGTATGTGAATGAGCATTACGGCTCAGCAACATTCATTTTCGATGGATATGCAACACCTAGTACCAAAGATTTGGAGAATCTAAGACGTACGAAGAAAATGTCAGTCACAATAAAATTCGCAGAGATTTCTAATCCCCACATTTAGAAGCTGCAGGTCACAGTATATTTTTCAAAGATCCTGAAAATTGGGGTTGGAAAAAATTTTATGGACACTTTCAGCCTATCACATGTGAGATGAGTCCTGCACCACAATCGTTATGGAATATGATTCATTGTACTTGCAAAACTGAAGTAGATGAACCTTGTGGAACCAGATGTAAATGTCGACGATACGGAATTTTTTGTACAGTATCGTGCAATAATTGTTCGGGAAGATATTGTACCAATATTCCAATCGAAGAAGAAGAAGATGAAGATAATTCGCGAAAATCACGAAGTGTGCGGCCTCTGGTGGCTAACTTTACAAGTCTTGCGAGTATGAACAACAAATATGGCGACCATTGATTTGAGTTTCTGTTTTATTCAAAAATAAATTATTTGTTGAAGTGCATATTCCAGAACCTCATTTTTCCCTGATGAAAAAACTCGAATTATTGCATGAACTTTTATTGTTTACAATGAATAAGCCAGTAGGTACCTACCTTATAATAATATAATATACATTTTCTGAAGCACAGTTAGAATCCTTGTATAAATGTTGGTTACAATGATTCGATCTTGAGAATACTTCAAGTCTTCAATTGCTGGAGATCCTTGTTTATGTAAATCGATGATATTGTTCATTCTGACCAGCCTCTCCAACCATATCTTCTTTTCCCAGCCCCTTCACTAGAATTCCATCTCCTTCATAAAAGCCAGTGATATTTCTTGATGAATTCAATTATTTCTTCATACCATATTGTTGTAATATCTGATTGCTTATATGGCTCCATTCCAGTCCATGCAAGTGTTGAGTGGACCATTCCGACCATTCCATATGATTGAAAACTGTGGAATTGTAGAATGATGAATACCACCGTTGTCCACATCAAAATGGCAATTTCTCTGCACAAAAAGTATTTTTTCCATACTGGAAACCTTGTACGTATTTCACGAAGTCAACTCATTATTCACCATTTTGCAAAATGATTTCTAAATAACCAATTTGCAATGAGTGCATACGGCAATGTTTTTGTTGTTCATACTCAGTTTGAAATTTGACGTTGATTTGACGTTTAATAGAGCCATCTATTGGTTCGTGATTTTCGCGAATAGGTCGCGTGCACGAAGACCGACCCTGGAGGCAAAATATTGAAACACAACCTCATTCTTCTGTGAATTATTGAAACACAACCTCATTCTTCTGTGAATTATTGAAACACAACCTCACTTTTTTATTTTGTTACAGATGAATCAAAAGGTTGAAATAGTTTTTCACAATATTTTGGCATACGAATCGTGTTTCTTGCGTTATTCATTAATTCAAGCATGCCTTCGCATTGTGCTGTTGTACAATGCACAAAAAATGCAGCAAGAGACTAGGGAATATGATTTTTCAGGTAAATAGTAATCTCACATAGTTAGCATTATGAAATGTTGTCATTCCTTATTAAAATTCCATCTGCCTTCTGCCACTTCTGCAATACAAGCTAATGCTGCTAATAGATTGAAAATGTCTACAACACACACGATCGTCAGCATGTCAGACCAGTCCTACCGATTGATTGCATGAATCCAATCTTCTTGCATTATTCTCGAAATTTCAGGTATATTTCTATTAGCAGATCCTATTGCAGAAGGAATTCCGATGAGAAATTAGAGAAATAACCAAATTTCAAAAATGAAAACTATGTGAGTGACTATAGTGGGTACTTACTTTTGAATCATAATGTACCATCCGGATTTCTTCATCTTCCGCTGCAGTTTTTGTGCATTTTACAACAGCACAATGTGATGGCATTAGCGAATTGATGAATAGCGGAAAAATACGATTCATATGCCAAAATAATTGTGGGAAACTATTTCGATCACTTGTAAACAAATATGTTTTGCCTCCAGGGTCGGTCATCTGACAGTTCTTGCACGCGACCTATGAATGAACTTTTGTTACATGCCAAATATGTCATTTTTATTAGGTTAATGATTTATACATATTGAAGAATAAACGAATATTAGAAACTCTGAATTTTTATTTTGCACACAGGTATCATTCTATATTTTCTCATATGCGTTTCTTCTATGCATTCTGAACTGAGAGGAGCAGAAGAAAAATTGTGAGAATTATCTCCACCTGAGACCATTTTTTATCGCATATCTACTATACTATGTGTGTTTGAGAATTTTGTGAAAATCTTATCGTTTGTGAAGTTTTCACAAAGAATAACCCCATTGAATATCAGCACGTTTTTAAGAAAAACCCTGCTTTCTCGAGGATTTCCGGAATTCGCCCCCTAATTCGTCGGCTGGCTGCACCCTCACGTATCCGTGCTGGAAGTGTTGGCATCCTCGGGATCGGGTGGAGTGTCATCGAGAAGGAGTTGTTGCTGCTTGAGGACCGCGAGTCGTTGATGGGTTAATTCCAAGTGGTGTTTGCGCCATTTGATGCGGCGGTTCTGGAACCACACCTTCACCTGGAACGGTTAGACAGTTGTTGGATCATCGAACGTTTTACACTTTATGAATTTTATCTCGAAATAAATTGACTTTTATCTCGACATTTTTTCTTTTACGAAATTTCGAATTTTATCCCAAGGTTTCTACTTCTAACTGATCTTGAAATTCCGATTTTCGAATCTCGAAATTGAGACTTTTACCTCGATATCTCAACTTTCATCTCGACATTCTCATTTTTATATAGGAGTCAGTCATAATTTTTGTCGGTTTCTCTCTCTCAACCGGTAAGATACATATCGTGGGTCATCTCACGTAATGACGTACTTATCTCATAAAAATCGGAATCTGAGATACTTCGTCAAGTGATTTATATTCTTGTACTCTATGATCTCACAAAGTGGCGTAACTCAATATTCAATGGTTTTCGTGCAATTGAAAATCTAATACCCAGCCTATCTCAAATTATTGGACTACCGAATCTCACGAAGTGACCTAACTATAGGAGTTACGTCAGTACGTGAGATATATTCTCATTATGTGTTGGAAATGTCGAAAGTGACGTATCTCACATCGAGTTTGTCGCGGAAATTTAAAATATCTCGGGTGACGTATATCAATTTACTGAAAGGAGGATTGTACAAGTGGAATGAATTTCTGTGTTTTTATCAATAAAAATGAATATTCAGATCTATTATTCATTTGAATTCACTCAATATCCATGGGTGTATCTGAGGCTCCATTAACAAACATGGTCTCACGTAGTGACGTATCTAGTAACCTAACCTAAGATATGTTACCAGATCTAGTAACCCAACCTAAGATATGTTACCAGATCTAGTAACCTAACCTAAGATATGTTACCAGATCTAGTAACCTAACCTAAGATATGTTACCAGATCTAGTAACCCAACCTAAGATATGTTACCAGATCTAGTAACCTAACCTAAGATATGTTACCAGATCTAGTAACCCAACTTGAGATATGTTACCAGATCTAGTAACCCAACCTAAGATATGTTACCAGATCTGGTAACCCAACCTAAGATATGTTACCAGATCTAGTAACCCAACCTAAGATATGTTACTAGATCTAGTAACCTAACCTAAGATATGTTACTAGATCTAGTAACCTAACCTAAGATATGTTACTAGATCTAGTAAATAATTGATTCAATATAATTTTAATTGTGTCGGTTTCCCACCTCTTCCTGCAGTCTACATTCTCATTTTCTTTCTCTGCGATCGTATCATTCAGTAATGCCCAATACGATGACGGAACTCTTTTTTTGAACTGTTGGCGTTCCTTGCGAGTTCACACTCTTGGCAAAAATAGTTATTTCTCAATCTTGATCAACAGGAAAAGTAGAGTCCCTGTATATATACCTTAGACAAGAGTCCGGACACAGCTATACTTCTGTCCTTTTCTGTTTTCAAAATATGCATTGATGATTGAATAAAGGAATAAGACATATATATTTATCCAGCTCTGTCTTTTCAATTCCCCTAGCATTGTCCCCTAGTATCAATGATTGTCAGAAACAATTTTGAGGGTTAGATTATTTGTCAAACCGTTCATAGCCGTAGGAAGAAGTGAGAAATTGGGCTATTTCAACTAGAATAACTATTAGATTTTCAAATAATGAACAACAGGGTGTTCAAATTTCGAATCGATAATTTTCATAATCAATTCCTGAGATGGCCATTGCAAATTTTCGTCATCAGATATTTCTTCACTTCATGCTAAATTTCGGCGGTCATAAAATTTCAATGTGACAGTGACAGAAATTCGAAATAATTAAAAAAAGCGGGCGGGACGACTATGATGTTTCTTCTGATTGTCAGGTGGGCAAACGAAATGAAACAAAATATTAAAAACCCCAACGGCTGTCAGTTTTGTGTCCGGACTCTTGTCTTGGACTAACTTAGCATAACGGGTGCCAGGATGAAGCCAAAAATATGAAACAAATGAATATCCATAAGGATTTGGTGGCATGATACGCATGCGCCATGCGCTATTATAGTAGTCATCAAAGACATGCGTTTCGGTGGACAATGACGTTTACTAGCCTTTCAATCAAAGCAGTATGTGTCTGATCGTTTCAAAACTTTTCCTTATGGATAGTCATTTGTCTTCAAAAATCGGCTTCATGTTTCGCTATGGAAACAGATAGAGATTATCCGTATTGATTATTAATACGTATATGGCAGACCTTGTGAAGTCCCTGCTGAATATTATGAAATTACGATCGTTCATTTGAACGAATGGTTGTTGCAAATGTGGCTATTAGGTATTCTTGTATAGCTCTGTAATGTGTAATGTACCTACATTATTTACTATATACTTATATGATCCATGTGGAATTATGCTCGCATGTAAACCGAGCCCTTGTGATAAAAATGTAATTTTTTTTCTAACACAATAAACTATCTATTTATCTATCTAGGAAAAAATCAGGGTATGGAATTATTGAGATTGTTATACTGACCTGTGCTTCAGTAAGTTGCAAGGTATGTGCCAAATAGAGCCTTTCTGGTCCGACCATGTACTGTTGCCTCTCGAACTCTGCCTCTAGCCTTTCCAGCTGTTCCGGAGTGAAAATCGTCCTCACTCGCTTGCTTTTGCAACTTTTTTTCGATTGGAGGACATTAGAGGACATGTGCTTCAATGCACCCCTGACTGAAAAAAAAAGAATCATTATTTGTAAAATATTAACCAACGGCGGAACTTGGCTATGAAACTGTTTTATTTCCTCCTGAAGATGCTAACATAGTGAAAATTTGAAAACCTGAAGGAAGGGTTCACTCTCGAATCAAATTATCTCTTTATGGGTCTGAATTAGTGTCTATGGTGTTTTGGAATATATAGGGCAATCAGGAAAAAAATATTTTTCGAACTGTATGAGTCTACTGCATCGCGTGAACCGCTGATTTTGAAAATCTAGGGAAAGGCTTATTTTTCGAATCTGACATCAATTCGTTCTTTTTGGGTCTGAAATAGTGTCTATTGATGTTTTGTGATATATAGGGCAATCAGAAAAAAAATATTTTTCGAACTGTATAAGTCTATTGCATCGCGTGGACCGCTGATTCTGAAAATCTAGGGAAATGCTTATTTTTCGAATTAGACATCAAATTCTTTCTTTTTAGGTCTGAATTAGTGTCTATGAATGTTTTGGAATAGATAGGGCAATCAGGAAAAAAATATTTTTCGAGCTGTATGAGTCTATTGCATCGCGTGGACCGCTGATTTTGAAAATCTAGGGAAAGGCTTATTTTTCGAATCTGACATCAAATTCGTTCTTTTTAAGTCTGAATCAGTGTCTATGAATGTTTTGGGATATATAGGGCAATCAGGAAAAACATATTTTTCGAACTGTATGAGTCGCTATTGCATCGCGTTTACCGCTGATATTGAAAATCTAGGAAAAGGCTTATTTTTCGAATCTGACATCAAATTCGTTCTTTTTGGGTCTGAATTAGTGTCTATGAATGTTTTGGGATATATAGGGCAATCAGGAAAAAAATATTTTTCGAACTGTATGAGTCTATTGCATCGCGTGGACCGCTGATTTTGAAAATCTAGGGAAAGGCTTATTTTTCGAATCTGACATCAAATTCGTTCTTTTTGGGTCTGAATTAGTGTCTATGAATGTTTTGGGATATATAGGGCAATCAGGAAAAACATATTTTTCGAACTGTATGAGTCGCTATTGCATCGCGTTTACCGCTGATATTGAAAATCTAGGAAAAGGCTTATTTTTCGAATCTGACATCAAATTCGTTCTTTTTAAGTCTGAATCAGTGTCTATGAATGTTTTGGGATATATAGGGTAATCAGGAAAAAAATATTTTTCGAACTGTATGAGTCTATTTCATCGCGTGGACCGCTGATTTTGAAAATCTAGGGAAAGGCTTATTTTTCGAATCTGACATCAAATTCGTTCTTTTTGGGTCTGAATTAGTGTCTATGAATGTTTTGGGATATATAGGGCAATCAGGAAAAAAATATTTTTCGAGCTGTATGAGTCTATTGCATCGCGTGGACCGCTGATTTTGAAAATCTAGGGAAAGGCTTATTTTTCGAATCTGACATCAAATTCGTTCTTTTTGGGTCTGAATTAGTGTCTATGAATGTTTTGGGATATATAGGGCAATCAGGAAAAAAATATTCTTCGAACTGTATAAGTCTATTGCATCGCGTGGACCGCTGATATTGAAAATCTAGGAAAAGGCTTATTTTTCGAATCTGACATCAAATTCGTTCTTTTCGGGTCTGAATTAGTGTCTATGAATGTTTTGGGATATATAGGGCAATCAGGAAAAAAATATTTTTCGAACTGTATGAGTCTACTGCATCGCGTGAACCGCTGATTTTGAAAATCTAGGGAAACGGTTATTTTTCGAATCTGACAACAAATTCGTTCTTCATGGGTCTGAATTAGTGTCTATTGATGTTCTGGGATATATAGGGCAATCAGGAAAAAAATATTTTTCGAACTGTAAAAGTCTATTGCATCGCGTGGACCGCTGATTCTGAAAATCTAGGGAAAGGCTCATTTTTCGAATCTGACATCAAATTCGTTTTTTTTGGGTCTGAATTAGTGTCTATGAATGTTTTGGAATATATAGGGCAATCAGGAAAAAATATTTTTCGAACTGTATGAGTCTACTGCATCGCGTGGACCGCTGATTTTGAAAATCTAGGGAATGGCTTATTTCCCGAATCTGACATCAAATTCGTTCTTTTTGGGTCTGAATTAGTGTCTATGAGTGTTTTGGGATATATAGGGCAATCAGGAAAAAAATATTTTTCGAGCTGTATGAGTCTATTGAATCGCGTGGACCGCTGATTTTGAAAATCTAGGGAAAGGCTTATTTTCCGAATCTGACATCAAATTCTTCCTTTTTGGGTCTGAATCAGTGTCTATGAATGTTTTGGGATATATAGGACAATCAGGAAAAAAATATTTTTCGAGCTGTATGAGTCTATTGAATCGCGTGGACCGCTGATTTTGAAAATCTAGGGAAAGGCTTATTTTTCGAATCTGACATCAAATTTTTCCTTTTTGGTTCTGAATTAGTGTCTATGAATGTTTTGAGATATATAGGACAATCAGGAAAAAAATATTTTTCGAGCTGTATGAGTCTATTGAATCGCGTGGACCGCTGATTTTGAAAATCTAGGGAAAGGCTTATTTTTCGAATCTGACATCAAATTCTTCCTTTTTGGGTCTGAATTAGTGTCTATGAATGTTTTGGGATATATAGGACAATCAGGAAAAAAATATTTTTCGAGCTGTATGAGTGTCTATTGAATCGCGTGGACCGCTGATTTTGAAAATCTAGGGAAAGGCTTATTTTTCGAATCTGACATCAAATTCTTCCTTTTTGAGTCTGAATTAGTGTCTATGAATGTTTTGGGATATGAAGGACAATCAGGAAAAAAATATTTTTCGAGCTGTATGAGTGTCTATTGAATCGCGTGGACCGCTGATTTTGAAAATCTAGGGAAAGGCTTATTTTTCGAATCTGACATCAAATTCTTCCTTTTTGGGTCTGAATTAGTGTCTATGAATGTTTTGGGATATATAGGACAATCAGGAAAAAAATATTTTTCGAGCTGTATTGTATTGAATCGCGTGGACCGCTGATTTTGAAAATCTAGGGAAAGGCTTTTTTTCCGAATCTGACATCAAATTCTTTCTTTTTGGGTCTGAATTAGTGTCTATATGAATGTTTTGGGATATATAGGACAATCAGGAAAAAAATATTTTTCGAGCTGTATGAGTCTATTGAATCGCGTGGACCGCTGATTTTGAAAATCTAGGGAAAGGCTTATTTTTCGAATCTGACATCAAATTCTTTCTTTTTGGGTCTGAATCAGTGTCTATGAATGTTTTGGGATATATTGGACAATCAGGAAAAAAATATTTTTCGAGCTGTATGAGTCTATTGCATCGCGTGGACCGCTGATTTTGAAAATCTAGGAAAGGCTTATTTTTCGAATCTGACATCAAATTCGTCATTTTCACGTCTGAATTAGTGTCTATAAATGTTTTGGGATATATAGGGCAATCAGGAAAAAAATATTTTTCGAGCTGTATGAGTCTATTGCATCGCGTGGACCGCTGATTTTGAAAATCTAGGGAAAGGCTTATTTTTCGAATCTGACATCAAATTCTTCCTTTTTGGGTCTGAATTAGTGTCTATGAATGTTTTGGGATATATAGGGCAATCAGGAAAAAAATATTTTTCGAGCTGTATGAGTCTATATTGAATCGCGTGGACCGCGGATTTTGAAAATCTAGGGAAAGGCTTATTTTTCGAATCTGACATCAAATTCTTCCTTTTTGGGTCTGAATTAGTGTCTATGAATGTTTTGGGATATATAGGACAATCAGGAAAAAAATATTTTTCGAGCTGTATGAGTCTATTGCATCGCGTGGACCGCTGATTTTGAAAATCTAGGGAAAGGCTTATTTTTCGAATCTGACATCAAATTTTTTTTTTTACGTCTGAATTAGTGTCTATAAATGTTTTGGGATATATCGGGGCAATCAGGAAAAAAATATTTTTCGAGCTGTATGAGTCTATTGCATCGCGTGGACCGCTGATTTTGAAAATCTAGGGAAAGGCTTATTTTTCGAATCTGACATCAAATTCTTCCTTTTTGGGTCTGAATTAGTGTCTATGAATGTTTTGGGATATATAGGGCAATCAGGAAAAAAAATATTTTTCGAGCTGTATGAGTCTATTGAATCGCGTGGACCGCTGATTTTGAAAATCTAGGGAAAGGCTTATTTTTCGAATCTGACATCAAATTCTTCCTTTTTGGGTCTGAATTAGTGTCTATGAATGTTTTGGGATGTATAGGGCAATCAAGAAAAAATATTTGGCGACCTGTATGATTCTACTGCATCGCGTGAACCGCTGATTTTGAAAATCTAAAGAGAGGTTCCTCTCTTAAAACTGACATCAAATTATTTCTTAATGGGTCTGAATTGGTGGGGAGCACGACTAAATATCCCGTACAAAAATATCCCGTCAAAGAAATCCTGCCGAAAATAACCTGCACATTAATATATTTAGACAATGATAGCCTGACCAATAACATTTCCCTTCCTCAGTCAAATTATTATAATGATTTTATAAGGATATAATTGATAAGGTTATTTTCAGCAGGATATTTTTGACAGGATATTTTGGACGGGATATTTAGTCATAGACCCGCCTATACTGCATAACGTGAACCGCTGATTTCGAAAACTTGAAGGGAGAGTTCTCTCCTAAATCTGACACCAAATTCTTGCTTTATGGGTCTGACTGAAAACTGATCAAATTGATAGTTTTCCATACCAGTCCAAATTTGTTCCGAGGTGTGCGAATAATAGCTGAGATATAGAGGAGGACCGTTCAAAGTGAGACACCCTGTAAATTCTCCTGGCAAAGTAATGGATTCCCTTCTTGTACCCCGCGATCGGATGACTCGAAAGTCCACTTTACATCAATTCTAACGACTCGATCGAGTTGTATCGGCAAAAAACTATGAAAACACCGCATTATTGTATCACGCTGTAAAACTCACCGTTGGCGATGTTCTGCCTGGCAGGGGGGCAACCGTGCCCCACGGAGGGGGGTGGGGGGTAGTGAGTGGCGGGGGGGCAATGCAACTGCAGTCGCCCGTGGGGGGGCACCGAGAGGTTGACGGCGGTCGAGTCCAGTTGGGGGGAACCTGTGCAAAAAAAATTACATTCACAGAGGTTAGTGTCATTATCTGTCACTGGACTTTGTGTTTGAGGCATTAATCAACCAATTCCGAGAATAACAAAACACAGGGTGTTCAATCCAAAAATACCAGCTTATGTGAAATTTTTAGGTTTACGATTTTCTTTTGCATTTTCTAGTAATTGATTATGAATGATAATAAAAAATACCCTTATTTTTGCCCATTTGAATGTTTCTGTAAGATCCCTGTACAGGGTGATTGTTTATAATTTAATCAATAGCTATCTCTCACTATCTCTAAAAGTAAAGTATTTTCTATGGACATTCAGAATCTGTTACTAGAAAATGCAACGAAGTATCGTATACCTAAAAACTGTATATACATATATACGATGGTATTTTATTTTCCTAATCGATAGAGCTCTTTCTCCTGTTTTTAAATATATACTTCATTGAGGTCATCTCTGTCACTTTTCGAAAAATATCGAAAATCCAAATTTCTCAAAAACTGACGAAATATAACTACAATAAAGTATATATATCTGAAATGAGAAGAAAGAGTTCTCTCGAATGGAAAAATGAAATACAGGGTATTCCATTTAAAATATATCATCTGATGTAAAATGTTTAGGTTTACGATGCTTTTTTTGCATTTTTTAACGTTTCTGTGAGACCAATATCAACTGAGATAGCTATTGAGTAAAATATAAACAATCACCCTGTACCGCTTTTTGTCAGACTTATTTATAAATAAAATTTCTAACGATTAAAATCGCATTTATTGGAAATTATCCTCTGTAGCTACTTGAACTTCGATCAGCTAAAATATTGTTCAGTAGGCACTAAGATCACCTTAGTTCTGTGACTACGACCGAGACAACGAAAATAAATAATTACATTGTATATGTAATATTTGTAGTAGAATTGCGACCAAAACTGCAAACTAAATTGAAAGTTCAAGTAATACACACTAAGTCGACTTTCCTCGATACCCTCCCGGAAAAAAAATCGAATTCCGTTTCTGCATCCATCATAACGAAATACTCCATTAGTCAAAATGAAGTATAATTCTTGAGGCATAGATCGCATTCGCCATTTTTTAAAGTTACTGTATATATTTTATATAGTGTAAAGGTATTAGTTTCAGTGCAAATTTATTTTCCTCTGAGATCCCTTGGGTGAAGCATTAGGGTTTCATTATGGAGCATCTATGAAGCCCAATTTATGCCTAATCAGGAATCACATTTTTATTGCTCAAAATTTTGGATGATTTAGTGCGGTGCCACCATTTAGTAGAATTTCATCAGCGATAATTGATTTCGCTCTTTCCTAATCGAGTTTAAACATCTTATTCTTCAATATGCAAATATTTATGACTTCTTCTCAAACCTAATATTCGAAAACTTGATGATTTCCCAAATCTCAGTTTAATTTCAAAAAATGGCGGAGGCTTAAAATTCATTCATTCGCCAGTTTTTCGAAAAATAAAAAAAAAACACTGTCAGTTGTTGAAGTACCTATCATTTGCAATATCCTGCAACTGGTGATAATTGAAAAGTCTTTCTTTTTGGAATAATTTCGCTGTGAATAGTGTTACTTACAAATTAGTACGAATATTAATAATTTCAACAGTAATATCACCATGTTCTGAATATTCCTTATAATTTCTCTCGAAATTATATTGCCGAGCAATGGAATTGAGTCAAAAATAGAAGACAAAATTATGGGAACATATTTAGAACACAGTGGTATTCTGCTAGACTATTTCACGAAGCAAAAGAAGCATTCGTTATAAACATGAACAACAGGAATCTCTGCTATCAATCAATCACCTCGGGCTCAAAATGTGTCGAACAACTCTTTGTCAAAACTCGATAGACTATGGAAAGAACATTTTCTCTCAAGGAATTATAGCTTAAAAATATATATATATATATACAATACTTTCCTTCTGTGTACTGTGTATGCCTAATTTGAAAAATCACGCTCACCTATACTTTTTACGTCACTGTTGAGCCCCAAAATGGCGGCGATCGTGAAGGACTTGCTAGCTGCTGATGAATTACTCCTGCACCTGGCGTCATCTTCCTGAGTGAGGTCATCGCAGTAGTTCTGAGAACCGTTTTCCGATTCGGGCTCGTTCTGATCCTCCAGCTGCTGGTGGTAGTTCAGGAAATGGCTCAGGGTTGAGGAGTAGCTGTACGGGTGCAGCATACCTGATGGTAGATGCATCAGTTCTGATGTAGCTTCTTTTGAATGTGTTTACATTTTTCTTGGCGTCTGGAAATCAGAACAGAATATTTTTTGTCTGAAACGGGTTTTTCAAAGTTTTCATTCTGAATTGAATGTTTTAGGAAATTCCTGAGATTTGGATATTCATCATAGAACTTTATGTACTTTACTACACAGGGTGTCTCTGAAAGGTCTGTACAAAACCTTAGCACATATTCCTGAGGTCAAAATAAGCCGATTTAAAGCAACTTACCTCAGTCCGAAATTTCTACGTTTCCGAGAGTACACTTCAAGAAAGTATTTTGAAAAATATATTTTTTGCACTGCTTATTCACTGATAAAGAAGATAACAGCAAACATTTTTCATTTAAAATAATTTAAATATTCTGGTGCTGCATCAAACATTCAAAACTAAAATATATCGGCTTACTTCAGCAGATTATCACAAGAGTATCTTTTTTGCTTGAAAATGAAAAATCAGCTTCATTTCCACATAAACAAGACTTATATATACAGAGTGGGCCTTTGAAAACGAAACAGAGGCTCTGTAGGTCGCCAAAACCGGATTATGAAAAGAATCTGAAACACGTCAACTACGTTCTCGGGAGGGACATCGTCCTACAATATTTTCAGCCCTGCGGCGTTGCCGCTGCTAACGAAAAGAAGCAACAACTTTGTTATTTCAAATGGAACACCTTGTATTTCATTGCATTTTTAGATTCTCCCCGAAGAGCTGATATCATCAATGCATCATACTTGGGGTCTAGCTGTAATGGTTTCAGGGATATAAAGTGTTCAAAATCGAGATTTTTCAACTTTGGCATTTTTTTTTGTCGAAACTATTCATTATTGGTCGAAACGGCTCTCATGTCCCTATCTCAACTTGTGATTTACTATCTACTGACATTTAACTGGAACAGATACAGGGTGATCAGAATTTTGAATCTTGAACCACCCTGTATTTGTTTCAAATAAATGTCAGTAGATAGTAAATCACAAGTTGAGATCGAGACATGAGAGCCGTTTCGACCAATAATGAATAGTTTCGACACAAAAAAATGTTAAAGTTGAAAAATCTCGATTTTGAACACTTTATATCCCTGAAACCATTACAGCTAGACCCTAAGTGTGATGCATTGATGAAATCAGCACTTCGGGGAGAATCTAAAAATGCAATAAAATACAAGGTGTTCCATTTGAAATAACAAAGTTGTTGCTTCTTTTCTTCAGAAGCGGCAACGCCGCAGGGCTGAAAATATTTTAGAAAGATGCCCCCCTCGAAAATGTAGTTAACCTGTTTCAGTTTTTTTTGATAATCCGGTTTTGGCGACCTACAGAGCCTCTGTTTCGTTTTCAAAGGCCCACTCTGTATAGAACAAATAACACGTTGGCAAGGGTAATCAAAAATAATAAAGACAAAACCTCTAAATTCGAAAAATCAGGGGTATACAAACTCATTTGTGGATCTTGTCCTAAGGTATATTATATCGGTCAGACAGATCGTACGTTTAATCAGCGCATTCATGAACATAAGATGAATTTTTTGAAACAGAAAACAAATTCAACATACGCCAACCATATATTAGAAGAAAACCATTGTTTTGATGATAATTTCGAAATTCTACACGTAGAAAATGATGGAATGAATCTCAATAATTTTGAATCATTAGAAATCAACAAACTCAAAAATTCTGACATTTTACTTAACGATCAATTAGACCTCAATAGTTCACCACTGTTGAATTTATTTTCGTAGTAGGTATGTATTTGCAATTAACCCTTTCAAGTTAATCCCTTACACCTTATTTCAATGTAGTGATTGTGCCTAATTTTCGAGTAGTAATCCTTCAGGTTGGGAAAGTAGGATAAAAGTTAAGCAAGCCAAGGTTAGTTTACTTCATTTTATCAGTATATCACCTGACGAAGCTACTGTGAAACATCTCGTGTGTTTGAGAATTTTGTGGAAATCTTTTCGTTTGTGAAGTTTTTATATTTGCCATGGATTTCTAGCAAGTAACGGCCGATTCAATTTAAAAAAATTCGAAAATTCCCATAATTTCCATGTATGCAAAGATTTATACGACGAAAAAAATTAAAAAGTACTATTAGCTATTTTTTGTTTTCTCTTCTGTACTGAGCAACTTGTATCCGTTTTTCTCTCGTTTTTTCCACTGAGTACTAATAATTAAGTATACACTTTTCACTTAATGCAGCACCACGAAGTTTCCTAGACCAGCAATAATCGTTGTAATTAATAACATCTGTCGTTTTTGTTGTTAAGTATTAATGATTTTTCGGCTGTTGTGTAGTTTAGTTTTCAATGTTTCAGTAACTCATTCAATATTATGAATCTGAAGCAGACCATGTCATGAATAAATATGATTCTACTGTGTCAAATCTGGAAATAATAATAATAATAATAATAATATTTATTTCATCCATTGAGACATTACAAAATGTATAGGACAAGTCAAGCGCTTACAAAATGGTTTAAAAATGAAATACATGATGAAATACACAGAATACAATTATTGTCAGTAAAAATTAAAACAAATGGCAACAATGGCTAAAATGGCTACTACAAGTCATCCTGCAGATATTCATCTATACTATAATAACATTTGGTAACCATTAAATTTTTTATAGTTCGTTTAAAAGAAGAATTGGAAATTATATTTTTAATTAATGTTGGAAGATGATTGTATAATTTCATTCCCATATATCTAAAACTATTTTCTAGTTTTGTTGTTTTGTGTTTGGGAATGCGTAGGAGATCTGAGTTTCTGGTGTCATAGTAATGATTTGAAGAATTCAGTTGGAAGGTATTGATGTTATTTCTCACAAAGAGAAGTATAGAAATTGTGTCCATCAGTGGTGGTCTTGATAATGGATTTTGTTAATAAAAAGTGTAATAGAATATTGAAAATATCAAATAACCACAAAAACGTTACAAAATGACGTATTATCATCTTATACAGTAAGTGATAGTAAATTTATTGATGATGCACATACACACATTTATTTCTGGCAATGATTCCGCAGAGTTATCCCCACCATTCACGATTTCGTTCAATTATCCGTGTTTGGCGTATATACTGTTCAATGCTTCATAAATGAATCACGGTGTCAATCTAGTATTGGTATTTAGTCTGAGGTACTCACCTTCCTCCTCGAAATATATTTTCCTGCTAGTACTATGTAGCACCTCTTCGCACCGAACACCAATGTTATTGTGCACTACAAAAAGCACCTGTGACACCGTATACCGTATACCTCACTGCATTAACAAATGAAGATTCACCTTCCGGTCGCGAAGTCAGTTATCCGTGTCTGTCTGTCTGTATGTTGATGACAGGGCAAGGTGCTCATCGTTCCCACCCCTGTACGGGGGTGTGGGTGGACGCCACGCAGGACACACCCCCGCTGCGATAGGGTGGCGGAATCGCGACTGCTGGTCCTAAGGGTGGCAGGGCGAGGGTAGTTTGGGCATGTCGGGTTCCACAGTGAGTTGCTTAAATCAAATAACTTTATTTCTATTATACTTCTCTGAAATCACCTTATTTTCATCTATGTACCGGGTGACACGTTATAAAGTACCACCCCATATAACTTTATTATTTTTGACAGTAGAAAAATAATAATGAAAAAACAGTCTTACAGGGGATTTTTTTTCTCATCAAATCAACTGATATATTTTTAGTATCTCAGAGGATATACAAGGAGCAAGAAAAAGACTAAAAATTTTAAATGGAACGCCCTATATAGATAGACCTTTCGAAGAGCTTTCCGAAAATATCCCAGTCAATACATTTATCTTCAGTATTTCTCATGATATGGGCAGTCTAACCTAAAAAAAAGTGTTTATCGATCCTCAAACGATTTTTGAGAGTATGCTGTGACAATGAATCTAGGTAATTAATATATCGTTATGATATTCAATACATATTGACAGTAAGTAATCGCTCAAAGTCAGAATTGATTTAAATTCCGGAAATTAACATTTTCTATGATTATTCAATCTATTCAACATGAAGTTGCTAAAATTCAGTCAATTTTTGTACCGTATGGAATTCATAAGGTCTGAATTTATATTTTTTCAAAACTTCACAGATAGTCTTCCTTGAATTCCTGTGTGGTCCGAAAAGTGCGCTTAATTCTTTTGCCGAAGTCCTCAATGATTTTTTCGGATTTAATATGATTCAGTAAGACATTCAATTGATTTTCGTCAAGAATTGATTATGGAGGAAATTAACAAGAAATGACGAAGGAATTCATCTTCACTAAGCTATAGCTAAAAACTTGATTTCAAAACGGATGTGAATGATATTGTTGAATATATCTCGATGATTTCAAAGTTATCAATTTTTTTGTCGGAATAATGTCATCTGCAGATGCATCCCGAAAAAATCACTGTAGTCACAATTATAAAATTCAAGAGAAAATAATCATGATACCTTTTGATGGAAACATGTGTGATATTTCTGTAAAACTTTCATGCCCTCAAATTATACAGGGTGGCTAAAAATTATTTTCCAATTCAGAACTTTTATAGAAGTGTTTGTTCTCGAGTTTTTCAAATGGAACACCCCATATATTTTTATATTATATTTCTCAACGATCTCTCTTCGAAAATGTGCAGACATCTGGGATATTCAGTGGATTGCAGATTTGATCCAAGCATAGCTGAAATACTCCTATACAAAATTTTAACGCGTTATATACCTGATTTAGAATGTTAGTTATTTAATGGTGCATTTAAATATTCTTACTCTTGCAATTCACCCTGTATGAAAATCTAAGGAGTTGATATGACCAAAATTGAATACTTCCATTCGAATTTTTGCAGGAAGATGTCACTAGGTCAACCAAAAACTGATTGAAATTGTAAAATGTTTGACGTTTTCTCAGCGTTTTTTAAACGGTTCGTTATTCTTGCAAACAAGAACGAAATAATTTTGTATTGAATTGTTTTTTCAATAAAGTGTGTGTGAATTAATTTCATTATTCATTCCCAATTTTCTCTGTGCGTTGATATTCATTTTGGAAAGTGTAGTTTGTTGGTGGTAACTCAGGATTAAAATGTCCTGTCCACCGGAGTTTTCCTGCGACCATGGACCTCAGCGGCTTCCGGGAGCATTCCGGCAGCTACTTTATCTGCCCTCCTGTGTTTTGTTGCTGAAACAGCAGGTTGACAACTTGATTTGATCCTCTTCTCGAGTCTTCCTTCAGTGACAAATTATAGAAATGCGATCCGGATACGCGGATAGAATTGCACCAGAATATATTAGATCCTTTGAGAAAAAATAGAGTTATTTCAAGAACAAAAAAGCTTTTATAGATAGGCAAAATGAAAAAAGTAGAGAATGTGTGTTGATAAATACACAAATAGAAAATACTGATTACGGAGGTGCTGAAATTTTCTATGTTGTGTATTTATCAACACATTTTCATCATTTTATTTTCTACTTACTCTATTTCAGTTTTTCAAATTACTATAAATTTCCTATTCTTCAGTTTGGCCAACTACAAAAACGTGTTTTTCAGCAACCGACACAAAAGTCGTCCATTTTAATACCAAAATTGATACCAAACAGATGAAAAAAAAAGTTATGTATAACATTATTTCAATATTGACGAAAGATTCCGCTTGAAAACTCATTTATTGTATATCCTCTTCGACAGCAAATTACGTTACCAATCAATAATGTGTGGACCAGAATCAAAGAAGGCCCTACATGTGATCCCTGAGGGACATCACAATGCGGCATCGAATTCAACAATCTTAATCCTCACACGGCAAGATGTCTAGACAACTTGCACTTACTCTTTTTCGATCTTCTGCTAAAAGAACTAGAATTTGAATAGTTTGAATACCTCAAAATACAAGGTGGCATTGAAATAAGTGCAAATATTTCAAACACTCGTTTGGCTCGTTTGGCTCTGGGACAGGACTCTGCGAGTTATCAAGGTATCATTTGCTATAACCATGCACTCAAACTATTTGGAAACGCATGTAGCTTAGGAAGTTTTAAATCAGCTCTATACAATCATCTAGTCCAAAATGCATTCTACTCTGTTGAGGAATTTTTACAATCTAAATGAGTATTCAATATTATAAAACTTTAATCCTTTAACTTCTATTTTAAAATGTTTGTGTCTGTTCAAATGTTTTTATTCCTGTTCTTGACTAGTCTGATAAAATTTTATAAATGTATGTAATACAGATGTAGAATTTTCAATGATGAATAAATTTCTATTCTATTCTATTCACTGACAAAGCTCGACGTCGACGTGTACTATCGAATGGCACTAATAAAAAAAAATCCTTTTTCCACCCAAAGTTCTAAACACTGTAGCAAATCTGACGTTATACCTTTGTTCAAATTTCCATGCGGTAGGCACAATCACACGGAGTTCAATCATACAAATTATTTTAATTTTTGGGATGAAATTTCTCGTTAATTAGAAGAATTAGATAAAATCTGATATCATGGGAATATTCCTTCGACTGTATCATATTAATGTGCTGAATAAGTGCACTTATTTCAAAAACACCTTGTATATATTTCCTAACTGATACAAAAAAATTCGAACACCTACCTCTTCTCCCTATCCCAGTACGCACGATGTTCTTCGAAAATTATAGGAATTTCCTTTCGTGCGCTCCAAGAGAAGAGAAAAAAGTTACATATAATATTTTTTTAATATTGATGAAAGGTTCCACTTGGAAGCTGATTCATTGTATATCCTCTTCTACAGCAAATTACGTTACCAATGAAAAGTGTGAGGACCAGAAGCGAAGAAGGCCCTACATGTGGTCCATGAGGGACACCACAATGCGTCATCGAATCCAATAATATTATCCTCGCACGGCAAGATGTTTAGACACTTGCACTAATTTCTAGTGTGGATCAATTCATTAGACCCCATCGCGAATCTTGCCAAACCCCCTTCTAATTGCCCCCACCAGTCTACCCCACAAGTTAACCCCATAATTAACTCTTTCGCCGGGGGCTAATGAGCAAATCATCCCCCGCACACAGGGGACTGAAGGGGTGGGAAGGGCGTACCTGCCCTGGTCTTCCTGGAAATTCGACGCTTGCGCTCCCTGGCGGCAGATGAGCGAATTTGGGGGCGGGGCCAGACTGATGCCTCCAATGGGGTGGGTTTCGATATGGGGTAGACTGATAATGTTGTTTCGTTACCGACGGTTATTAGGAGGGTTCGGGCTATGCATATGTATTCATAATGTTCGAGGTATGTTTTTTGATCGGGGTTATTTTGAGATATTATACAGGGTGTCCCAGAAGTCACTGATCGAGAGAAGTGGGGTGTTAGAGTAGGTAATTTCCAATCAAACTTACCGTATATGTGGTCATCCTTTTGTTGATGGTTCTAAAGTTATTCAATATTTTTCATTTCTCCCTAAAATCATGTAGTTTGTTTACTAGAAAATCAATTTTTTCTTGTACAAATTTAATCCGCATGGATGTACCTTTCCCAAGAAACTATTTATATGACCTCTGTTACTGCTACAAATTAGGAAAAATGTTGTTTTCCTTAAGTTTTGTTGAATGCAATAATTCGATTGTTTTTTAATGTCACTGGCAAATTTAAAAACTACCCCAGAACGATGACTAACTATCAGAAAAAGTTGCCCATCAAATACAGATTCCGAAAGGGTATAACTTATGGGGTTATACAAAACAGCCTTTTGTTCATTGATTTCTTCGATGGGGTTATACAAAACAGCCTTTTGTTCATTGATTTATTCGATGGGGTTATACAAAACAGCCTTTTGTTCATTGATTTCTTCGATGGGGTTATACAAAACAGCCTTTTGTTCATTGATTTCTTCGATGGGGTTATACAAACCAGCCTTTTGTTCATTGATTTCTTCGATGGGGTTATACAAAACAGCCTTTTGTTCATTGATTTCTTCGATGGGGTTATACAAAACAGCCTTTTGTTCATTGATTTTTTCGATGGGGTTATACAAAACAGCCTTTTGTTCATTGATTTCTTCGATGGGGTTATACAAAACAGCCTTTTGTTCATTGATTTCTTCGATGGGGTTATACAAAACAGCCTTTTGTTCATTGATTTTTTCGATGGGGTTATACAAAACAGCCTTTTGTTCATTGATTTCTTCGATGGGGCTATACAAAACAGCCTTTTGTTCATTGATTTCTTCGATGGGGTTATACAAAACAGATTTTTGTTCATTGATTTCTTCGAATAGGTCGCGTTTTTCAGAAAAATTTAATAACTTTCGATCCTTTATCAATTGGATAACCACATATACAGTTAATTTGATAGCATATGACCCCCTCCCTACCTCCCCACTGCTTTTGATACATGACTTATGGGAATTTTAACTTTCAGGAATTGTTCCAGATTAAGTATTCGATTTGGCAAATGATGAAATGACAATTTGACACATTATAGCACTCTCCTAAATTTCCACTTGGAAAAAAATGTTTACATGAAATTGTATCATTGAAGAAGGTGTTTGCATCTCCCTAGTCCCTAGTCTCAAAATGCGCTATCTAAACTATGATTCGGTATGGTTCCGATTCCGCTTCCGTATACGAGGGAGGTAGGTGAAAAAATCAAATTAGCTCAGAGCACTTGAGTATACCTTCGTTACCATCAGTACATCCGTACCTTCCTTCATCATTCAAAATTAATCAGAGATTAGAACCTTCTTTATTCTGAGAATAATGTTCACAGATTTTTTCTTTTTTTTCCTAATGTATGTCTACCTATATACCATTTATTGAAACGGTCTGATGCTTTTCCAAGTTGATTGCAACACAGTCCAATAATATTGTTCTCAATAGATTTTGGCCTGCAGAGTAGATTTTTTGTAGCATTTTATGAAATTTCTATTTCTCAATAAACTTCGCTTGTTGCACTTTTTATTTGGGTGCGATAGTTGGTTGCATGAATCTCAACTTCATCGAGTCAACTTTGATTGTGCAATAATTGCTCAATGCTCCTGAAAGGAACAAGTGGGAAAAAATGGAAAGAAAATTATCACTATAAAGGATGGAAAGCTTATTCAAATATCTATTTGTTTATTTCGAAAAATAAGGTAGGCATGCCCACTTACTCCATGAACTAGGTGTATTTTTGTTCAACGATCCAAAATCCTCCATATAACCTACAGAAACAACTCTTGAAAATATAACACCCTTGATAATAATACCTATGTGGGACTATGGAAATTCTTTTGATGTTTGCATCACGATTTTCCAATTTGTTATTTCCAATAGGATAGAATATGAATCCTATACATGACAATGTACAAATATTAATTCGAAAAAAGAAACTGGTCGATTTTCCTGACCAAATCCCATTGTATAGAAACTAAACTGGCTCTAATTATTTTAAATGAAGGCATCAAAGGGTTGAATATATTTAACTACCTGTATGTGGCGGAATAAATAACAAGCTAAATCTTCTGAACCCTCTATCTGACTGAGGGATTTGAAGGATTAAAACATTTTAAATCATCTACTGATCAGTAGATAGATGTGCGTCATTGGCTTTGTGATTTGTTTCACCATTTTTTCAGACATACATTTTGTATTTTTCGGGGTATTGTTTAGTACTGTTATAACAGCGTTGACTCTCTAGGTGTAGTGTATGTGTTGTAACTGAAATAGACCCAGAATTTCGTTATTGTTAACAAAGGAGAAGAAAGTTTTCACCGAGGTAAGTACACTATTTGATTTGTAACAAATTTTTTTATATTTCATTCACTTCAAGGGATTCTTTAATTTTTTTTCTACAAACGTCAGAAAATGGCAAGTTTCGCGCAATTATAACAAATTGCGAAGTGGCACTTTTTTTCAGTTTCCTACGTTGCCATGATACCTTGCACAAAACAATGCGCGAAGTAAAACAGTGCGCGAAGTACCTACTTCGCGCATTGTTATGTAAAATATATGAAATATTTATATTTGAACTTTATGGTCCTCAATCAAGCAAACATCCACGGATTCATTTATTTCTGAATGTTCTACAATAACTTTGTTTTATCTCTTGGATCGCACGAAAGGAAATTCCTATTATGTTCGTGGAACATGGTGTGTACCTAGGGAGGATAGGGGGAGGCCTTTGAAGCCAGTTCAACACTATTATTTATATCAAGCTAAGCATATTTTTACTTCAGAACTATATTTTTTGACGTTTGTAGAAAAAATGTTGTTTGCAACTCGAGCGCGAAATACTTTGGTTATCTCGACTATTTTTTAACTCGGCTACGCCTCGTTAAAAAAATCAGATCTCGATCACCAAAGTATCATTTCGCGCTCTAGATACAAAAATAACTATTATTGCCTGATAACGTGTGATAAACACACTCGTATTGTATTTTTTAATAACATTTTATTGTATGTCTTATTTTTATTGTATGTTTCATTTTCATTTTTTTATCTTATGCTGCGAATTGTTAACAATTTCTTGTATTTGTACTGGCATAAATTGACTATTTCATACACATGTAAAATGTCAAAAGGATAATAATAATTCGAGGGACTGAATTGACGTCTTTAATCCCTATTTGAATTTGACAAGACGATGTCACAATATTACTCAGTCATCACACTGTCATTATTTATTTATCTATTCATGAGGACACCCAATTGTCCAATTACAGGGTGACACAAAATACAGTTATTTAAATAAATGAAGAAAAAAATATACCTTAATGTAGTGAGAGTATTGTTGCCTTAAGTGGCAGCTCTACCATATATAATGTAATTGATGTGTACTTGAATTGTTTCTTGAACATTGTGAAATTGTTGCTGAAAATGTCAATATTATGATCACAGATTATTTTATAAGAGTTCATCTGATAAGGAGAGAGTTACAATAGTAATTTGAGTTGAGGGGGAGTTACAATAGTAAATTGTCGAATATGGTGGTGGTGGTTGATTTCGTGAGTGAGATTTTTTATAAGTTTGAATACAAAAGACGAGTCATAGAATTCGTGTCTCAAGAATAAAGGTTCCAATTTGTAGAAACTCACTTCGTAATAATTAACCTAATGCCTATGACGA
The DNA here is from genome assembly GCA_918026855.4 of Phaedon cochleariae. NCBI lineage: Eukaryota > Metazoa > Arthropoda > Insecta > Coleoptera > Chrysomelidae > Phaedon > Phaedon cochleariae. The sequence continues at coordinate 767,618 of OU896713.1, read as the reverse complement.
AAAAAACGATAATTCAGCACTAAACTTTTGTACATTGTCAAAATTGAAGTGTGATTTCTGAAGTCGTGAGTACTACGAAGGATGAAACCTAATGTTTTCAAGGATTTCCATACTGTACATTCAATGTGACTTTCAAACGTATAAGCTTTCGATCCTAAACTATGCCAAGGTCTTTTATTTCGTTGACAACTACGATCTGTTGGTTGTTTATGTAAAGGTGTTCATGAGGGAGGTTAAGGATTTTAGAAAATAGAATCTGATAGCACTTGTTGAGGTCATCTTGAAACCCGTGGTAGTCAGATTGTAGCCTAATTTCTTTATATGCTTCCAAATCATCTGCAAATAATTTCATTTTGGAATTAATAAAGGAGTCCTCAATGTCGCTCACGAATATACTGAACAGTAGTGGGCCTAGGAGTGATCCCTGGGGTACACCGGACTCAATGAACCCTTTCTCTGATCTAAAACCATTCAACAGGATATATTGAGATCTCTCGGAAAGATATCAAGTAGGGGTGATGTACTTTATCGAAGGTCTCAGAAAAATCGGTGTACACGACACCAGTAATTAATGAATTAACAACAGCAACGACTGTCACTAACATAAAAAAATCAGAAATTTTCGTATTTATATCTCGAATATTTCCGGATGAATTTTCCATTGTTCTGGATAATAGGAAATCCAGAATATGATCACCCGTTGTGTAAGCCTCACCCGACCTATTAACATTTTCCATCGTGGCTGTCAACTGTTTTTCGATTGAGTTTTCTCGGTGTAATGGAAGTTGCGGGTTGCGCATACAGAGGGGGGCAAAAATCTTCGCTGTATATATAAGGGATTATTTTGCTTCTCAGTTCATTTAGTCGAAAGTTGAGTGTGCTAATTTTGGTTGATCGGCAAAATAAACCTGTAAGTTGTTGGGGATAAAGCCTGTAAACATAATTTTTTTCTTACTAAGACTTCAAAAACATACATACATGATAATAATTTCTCATCTCAAGATAAATGTTTATCCATTTACTGAGAATTACTTTGAATGAGTAATTATATTTTGTAATTTTGTGTGCAAATTCTTGACATGGGCAAAGATGATACATTCTTGTGAATTGTACCTCATCAACTTTTTCTAGAATATACACCTATTTCTTCTGAAAATTACATTACAACAAATGGTATTTACAAATGTCTTCATTTGCATACAATATGTCATAACTTTGTTGTAGACAAATACTGATTCTTTTATGGTTCTATGGTGATTGCATCATAATTTGAAATAAAACATAAATTATTCACAATTTTCTCATTCTGATGAATATTTCATGATTTTCATATAAAAACTGAGCCTTCCATTGTAGTAAGCATCATCACTCCTTTCTTCATTTGAAAATTTCGGAATTTTCATGCAACAAAATGGGAAGAACCTTGAACGGATACATTTTTAATTCAAATAACTCGACACATTTGATGCAAATTGACTTTTTGTTCAGTGTTATCAAAGTAAATAAATTATTGTGTCAATCATACATTTTGGCTTGAAAAAATTGGTTTATTGAAATAAGTACCTATTCGTTTGAAAATTTTCAATGAATTCACTTAAATCCAATCTCAAAATAATATAATTCAATTCTGAAAGTATAATTTTTTAGAAACAAACATTTACCTTTATGAGAAAATAATTTTTTAATATAGGTATAAATAAATCTTTAAAAAAAGCATAGGTATACATGGAGTGGAGCATATTTTTTGAATGAATGAATTCCAAAACCGATTTTTTTGTCCTTGGTTACAATTGTTACTTGAAATTTTATTGCAATTGAACGTTATTCTGATTTTATATTTATTTATAAAAACGAAGCGGTGGCTTTCAATACCCAGGCCAACACAGAATTACCAAATATCACTCTTCCATTTTTTGATGGCAATTAGACCAAATGAAAGCAACTAACGAAAATTATGAAAAGGCAAGACACATCAAAGGATAGATTTGAAAATACGAGAATCATCGTAAATACCCATTTATCAGCAATTTTAGATTTTGAAATCATACCTAGAGGAAATCATCGATTTGACTCAAAATTTTAATGTAGTCGTGTTTTCAAGACTTCCATTGAGATTGCTCAATAGCCCCAATTAGAATCATTTTGAAATCTTGGGGCAATCTCAGTCTCCAACCATACTGAATTTTGGCACCATGAAAGCTTATACAGAGGGGTTCTAAATGAAAACAGTTAATACTTCCAACTTCAACATCCTGTATCTGTCGGCTATTATTTGTTGTTTTTTTTACTGAGTAAGTCAGAGCCGTCTAGTGCCAGGCTGAGTAACTTTGTACTGAGTTGAGTTTGCTTATATACATTTTTTTCGTCATAAATATAGTATACGTGAAATTGATCGACATTATGATCAATTTTTATGAAACATCTGTTAACCGTTTTAGTGTTGCTGGTGATGCGAATTACTACAATTAATAAAATTTTGTCGAAACCATAAGAAAAATCGGATTCAATCAAGTGTACCTTATTTATAGTAAACAAGTTACGCTGACTTTCATATTCAAACCCCCTTCTTTCCATTGACCTCGAGTTCTACGCCCATGGAATGATACTCATCATAATCATGATATGGGTGTTATTATTCAATGAAGTTATGCCAACATACCAAAATCCCATGAGCCGTTTCAGAGTTATGAAGCAAAAACAATTTGAGAGTTTTAATTTCAGAGCCGCCTCTATAGCGTCCAAACTAAGAAACTTTGTACTTTGGTAAATTTGTTGGTCGTCTGAGGAATATGCGGTAGGGTTTTGTAAAGACCTTTTCGGGAAACCCTGTATATGAACAATCTTATCGAAAAGGAATGAAGTTTTTTTTTTCTTTTTTTTTTTTGTAGTTCCAAGCTCATCAAGATCAGAGTTTATACAAGTACATGCACTTCTCATATACAGGGTGTTTCATAATTGAATGCTGATCCTTAAGGGCGGTAATCCTTGGATGATTTCAAAGAGAAAAGTTCATATCAACATATGTCCTAAACCTCTTAGTTATTGAGCTACAGGGTGATGAAATTTCAAGAAAAAAATGAGTTTTTCATCATAATTTTTTATCACTCTTAGATAATGTTATGATATTTTGTATACACCTTTTCATTATTAAGGAGCATTATTTTACGTGGAAGATATTCGAAAATTCTCACCAGTGGCGTCCGTACGGGGTTTGAACTGACAATTTTTGAAGAAAAAAATAGTACGCCACTGATTTTTCTGAGAACCAGATTTTTTTCTCAATTCTTATTCATTTTGGAGCAAATTTGGTACCTAGACTTACTTTCATACAACGTACCGTTTTCCCGTAAAAAAATAAAAACCAAAGAAATTTGTTCCTTCAGTTCTTGGATATTGTTTTTGGTAATTCAGTAGACACCCACTATAAGTGAAAACACTTTTTGTTTTGGGACGAAAATCAATCTTTTACTTTTACCAGTGATGTCCTCGTAGACCTGATATTGAATGTTTTGTTTAAAAAAACGCTGTACGCTTCTGATTTCAACACCCTGTAGCTCAAAAACTAAGAGGTTCAGGACATATGTTGATATGAACTTCTCTCCTTAAAATCATCCAAGGATCATCGCCCTTTAGGATCAGCATTCAATTATGAAACACCCTGTATATTTCAATTTTCATTTCATTTTGGTGAGTTATATTTTTATATCATCATACATTATATTATTTTATCCGATTTGAGAGATGATGTCAATTCTCAATTTCAGAAGATTTTCATTTTTCATACTCTCTTCTTGGATGTTCAACAGATATAATTCAATGTTCGACGTGGTAAATGCCAGGAAAGTAGTTGTTTTCTGTTGAATATTCAGAATGATATGTGCATATCTTTATATGAAGGAGAATGCAAATTATCTACTTCAGAAGATTTTATTTTCAAATTCTTATCCTGTATGTTCAATAGATGTAATTCAATGTTCGTCGTGGCATATAGCCAGGAAAGTAGTTGTTTTCTGTTGAATAAATCGAGAAAGAATTGATATTTTCATCACATATAGATAATGCGAATTCTCATAGTATTTCTTTATATTATAATATATCCATTTTTTCATGTTCATAATTATATCTGAGAATATTCCTTTTCAATACTTTCACCCAATCAAGTCATTCATTCCAAGTCCTGTATGATGAATATAAATTTATCATACATTCAAAAACAATCTTATCGTTTATGCCAAAATTACTCTCACCCTATCATTGTTAATAATCCTTTTCTCTTCAAAAATTCAATGTAGTTAGTCATTATAAAGAAACCTATCCAAAGGAGCAATAAAAAACACTAAGCGACAACAGATTAAAATTCGGATGGGGACAATCACCAGAGCCGGCACACGACGATGAGGGGGCGGGGGTGGACAGGACAGGGGGTAAGTGGCATTCCACCCCGCCAGGCGGCCGAGAGGGTTCTTTTGTAGGGGCGACAGGGGTCCGACCGTTTATCACCGTTGATGATAATTTCACGTCCTTGATTTCGTATACTGACGTCGCGACAAGCAATGTCGCAGACCCTGCGGGATAGGGGGTAGTTTCGTGGGGTGTTTGACCGGTGTGTATTTCCGGATGGTTTTCTGACACTTTCAAGGTCATATTCATTCGGAATATTGGTCTCGAAAAAACAAACAAAAAATATGTTCATCCTTCATGGGGCTAAATCAGTATATCTGAAGTTTCTTGGGATTTGTAGGGCAATCAAATAAAACTTTGTTTTCCTGTGTGAAACTACTATGCATTGCGTGAACCTCTAATACTGAAAATATGAAGGCATGGTTGTCTACTGAATCTAATATTGAATTATTTCTTTTTTTTTTTATTTTCAGGGCAATCAGGACAAAATATTTTTCGACCTGTATGAGCCTACTGCATTGCTCGGACCGCTGATTTTGAAAATCTAAAGCGATCTAAAGGGAGAGTTCTCTATCGAATCTGACATCAAATTCTTTCTTAATGGATCTGAATTAGTGCCTATGAATTTTTTGGGATTTTTAGGACAATCAGGAAAAAAATATTTTTCCACCTATATGAGCCTACTGCATTGCTCGAACCGCTGATTTTGAAAATCTAAAGGGAGAGTTCATTGTCAAATCTGACATCGAATTCTTTCTTTATGGGTCTAAATTAGTGCCTATGAATTTTTTGGGATTTTTAGGACAATCAGGAAAAAAATATTTTTCCACCTATATGAGCCTACTGCATTGCTCGAACCGCTGATTTTGAAAATCTAAAGGGAGAGTTCTCTATCGAATCTGACATCAAATTCTTCCTTTTTGGGTCTGAATTAGTGTCTATGAATTTTTTGGGATTATTAGGGCAATCAGGAAAAAAATATTTTTCCACCTATACAGGGTGTTATTCAAGTACGTGGCCAAACTTGAAGGGGTGATTCTTTGAGTGATCCTAAGACGAAAAGTTCATATAAACATAGGTCTGGTAATGCTTCGCTTCCAAGATACAGGGTGTCAAAATGTTTAAAAGAAATCGTTTTTTTCGTAAATATCTTGATAACCCTTCAACTGATTTCATTGAAATTTGGCAGTGTTATTCAAGGTCGTAAAGGGCTAATTTAACCCTAACTATATCAAAATTATCATGTCCAGTGGCGTCCCGGAAGGCACTGTAACCAATATTTTTGACAGAAAAAATGTGCGCCACTGATTTTTTTGCAATTTTTGTATTTGTTTCACATTGAGCAACTAAAATTACAACTTTTTCATTTCCAGATTTTTTTTCGTATCTTGCTTTGTTTTTGAGAAAAAACATAAAAATCACTTCATTGCACATCCCTGTGACAACACAATAAAACATTTCAACTACCAAACCATCAAAAACTGGGGTCTTACTAATATTTTTGATATAGTTAGGGTTAAATTAGCCCTTTACGACCTTGAATAACACTGCCAAATTTCAATAAAATCGGTTGAAGGGTTATTAAGATATTTACGAAAAAAACGATTTCTTTTAAAAATTTTGACACCCTGTATCTTGAAAACGAAGCATTACCGGACCTATGTTTATATGAACTTTTCGTCTTAGAATCACCCAAAGAATCACCCCTTCAAGTTTGGCCACGTACTTAAATAACACCCTGTATAAGCCTACTGCATTGCTCGAACCGCTGATTTTGAAAATCTGAAGGGAGAGTTCTCTGTCGAATCTGACATCAAATTCTTTCTTCATAGGTCTGAATCAGTGTCTATAAGTTTTTTGGGATTTTTAGTGCAATCAGGAAAAAAATATTTTTCCACCTATATAAGCCTACTGCATGAATTTTTTTGGGATTTTTAAGGCAATCAGGAAAAAAATATTTTTCCTCCTATATGAGCCTGCTACTGCATTGCTCGAACCGCTTATTTTGAAAATCTAAAGCGAGAGTTCATTGTCAAATCTGACATCGAATTCTTTCTTTATGGGTCTAAATTAGTGCCTATGAATTTTTTGGGATTTTTAGGTCAATCAGGAAAAAAAATATTTTTTTCTGTGACGGGAAAAAAGTTTGGCATTTCATCTCTGTTGGCAGGTTATAAAATGTCACTTTTCATAAATTACTTTTTTCCCGTGGGAAAAAAGTGAGTACTTCTTTCCCGGATATATATCACATATATATACTCTGTTAATGGCTTTTGCTGTGCTATAGTTCCGAAAAATGAGTCAATAATACCGTCTCCGAGAAAGAACTGCAAGTCCTTTTATCTTCCCTTCGACTTAGCGGTTTCGTATATTACTAAACAACTACTGAATTCGCAATTTTTTCAAATCAAATCACAGAATTGAACTGACAGAAGTGACATCAGATATTTGATTACTTCAAAAGAATGATAAAGATGCCTATAAAACGCAGGTGTCCCTACTGTTAAAAACTTGAAATTTCACGTCGATAATTTTCAGATTTCGAAATAATGTAATATCTCCTCAATATTGATTCGTCCTTCCTTCTGTCACAGAAAAAAATAGTGTATTATACACGGGAAAAATATTAGATTTTAGCTCACGGTTTTTTGTCTCCCTCCGCTACGCGTCGGGAGACAACACAACCTGGAGCTAAAATCTACTACTTTTTTCCCTTGTATAATAAATAACTATTTTTCACCTATATGAGCCTACTGCATTGCTCGAACCGCTGATTTTGAAAATCTAAAGGGAGAATTCATTGTCAAATCTGACATCGAATTCTTTCTTTATGGGTCTGAATTAGTGCCTATGAATTTTTTGGGATTTTTAGGACAATCAGGAAAAAAATATTTTTCCACCTATATGAGCCTGCTACTGCATTGCTCGAACCGCTGATTTTGAAAATCTAAAGGGAGAGTTCCCTATCGAATCTGACATCAAATTCTTTCTTTATGGGTCTGAATTAGTGTCTATGAATTTTTTGGGATTTTTGGGGCAATCAGGAAAAAAATATTCTTCCTCCTATATGAGCCTGCTACTGCATTGCTCGAACCGCTGATTTTGAAAATCTAAAGGGAGAGTTCTTTATCGAATCTGACATCAAATTCTTTCTGTATGGGTCTGAATTAGTGTCTATGAATTTTCTGGGATTTTTAGTACAATCAGGAAAAAAATATTTTTCCACCTATATGAGCCTACTGCATTGCTCGAACAGCTGATTTTGAAAATCTAAAGGGAGAGTTCTTTATCGAATCTGACATCAAATTCTTTCTGTATGGGTCTGAATTAGTGTCTATGAATTTTTTGGGATTTTTAGGGCAATCAGGAAAAAAATATTTTTCCACCTATATGAGCCTACTGCATTGCTCGAACAGCTGATTTTGAAAATCTAAAGGGAGAGTTCCCTATCGAATCTGACATGAAATTCTTCCTTTATGGGTCTGAATTCGTGTCTATGAATTTTCTGGGATTTTTAGTACAATCAGGAAAAAAATATGTTTCCACCTATATGAGCCTACTGCATTGCTCGAACCGCTGATTATGAAAATCAAAAGGGAGAGTTGTCTATCAAATCTGACATCAAATTCTCTCTTAATGGATCTGAATTAGTGTCTATGAATTTTTTGGGATTTTCAGGGAAATCAGGAAGAAAATATTTTTCCACCTATATGAGCCTACTGCATTGCTCGAACCGCTGATTTTGAAAATCTAAAGGGAGAGTTCTCTATCGAATCTGACATCAAATTCTTTCTTTTTGGGTCTGAATTAGTGTCTATGAATTTTTTGGGATTTTTAGGGCAATCAGGAAAAAAATATTTTTCCACCTATATAAGCTTACTGCATTGCTCGAACCGCTGATTTTGAAAATCTGAAGGGAGAGTTCTCTGTCGAATCTGACATCAAATTCTTTCTTCATGGGTCTGAATCAGTGTCTATAAGTTTTTTGGGATTTTTAGGGCAATCAGGAAAAAAATATTTTTCCACCTATATGAGCCTACTGCATTGCTCGAACCGCTGATTTTGAAAATCTAAAGAGAGAGTTCTCTATCGAATCTGACATCAAATTCTTCCTTTATGGGTCTGAATTAGTGCCTATGAATTTTTTGGGATTTTTAGGGCAATCAGGAAAAAAATATTTTTCCACCTATATGAGCCTGCTACTGCATTGCTCGAACCGCTGATTTTGAAAATCTAAAGGGAGAGTTCATTGTCAAATCTGACATCGAATTCTTTCTTTATGGGTCTGAATTAGTGCCTATGAATTTTTTGAGATTTTTAGGACAATCAGGAAAAAAAATATTTTTCCACCTATATGAGCCTACTGCATTGCTCGAACCGCTGATTTTGAAAATCTGAAGGGAGAGTTCTTTATCGAATCTGACATCAAATTCTTTCTTTATGGGTCTGAATTAGTGTCTATGAATTTTTTGGGATTTTTAGGGCAATCAGGAAAAAAATATTTTTCCACCTATATGAGCCTACTGCATTGCTCGAACCGCTGATTTTGAAAATCTCAAGGGAGAGTTCCTTATCGAATCTGACATCAAATTCTTTCTTTATGGGTCTGAATTAGTGTCTATGAATTTTCTGGGATTTTTAGTACAATCAGGAAAAAAATATTTTTCCACCTATATGAGCCTACTGCATTGCTCGAACCGCTGATTTTGAAAATCTAAAGGGAGAGTTCCCTATCGAATCTGACATGAAATTCTTCCTTTATGGGTCTGAATTAGTGTCTATGAATTTTCTGGGATTTTTAGTACAATCAGGAAAAAAATATTTTTCCACCTATATGAGCCTACTGCATTGCTCGAACCGCTGATTTTGAAAATCTAAAGGGAGAGTTCTTCATCGAATCTGACATCAAATTATTTCTGTATGGGTCTGAATTAATGTCTATGAATTTTTTGGGATTTTTAGGGCAATCAGGAAAAAAATATTTTTCAACCTATATGAGCCTACTGCATTGCTCGAACCGCTGATTTTGAAAATCTAAAGGGAGAGTTCTCTATCGAATCTGACATCAAATTCTTTCTTTATGGGTCTGAATTAGTGCCTATGAATTTTTTGGGATTTTTAGGACAATCAGGAAAAAAAATATTTTTCCACCTATATGAGCCTACTGCATTGCTCGAACCGCTGATTTTGAAAATCTAAAGGGAGAGTTCTCTATCGAATCTGACATGAAATTCTTTCTTTATGGGTCTGAATTAGTGTCTATGAATTTTTTGGGATTTTTGGGGCAATCAGGAAAAAAATATTTTTCCACCTATATGAGCCTACTGCATTGCTCGAACCGCTGATTTTGAAAATCTAAAGGGAGAGTTCTTTATCGAATCTGACATCAAATTATTTCTGTATGGGTCTGAATTAGTGTCTATGAATTTTCTGGGATTTTTAGTACAATCAGGAAAAAAATATTTCTCCACCTATATGAGCCTACTGCATTGCTCGAACCGCTGATTTTGAAAATCTAAAGGGAGAGTTCTCTATCGAATCTGACATCAAATTCTTTCTCAATGGGTCTGAATTAGTGTCTATGAATTTTTTGGGATTTTTGCGGCAATCAGGAAAAAAATATTTTTCCACCTATATGAGCCTACTACATTGCTCGAACCGCTGATTTTGAAAATCTAAAGGGAGAGTTCTCTATCGAATCTGACATCAAATTCTTTCTCAATGGGTCTGAATTAGTGCCTATGAATTTTTTGGGATTTTTACGGCAATCAGGAAAAAAATATTTTTCCACCTATATGAGCCTACTGCATTGCTCGAACCGCTGATTTTGAAAATCTAAAGGGAGAGTTCTCTATCGAATCTGACATCAAATTCTTTCTTCATGGGTCTGAATTAGTGTCTATAAGTTTTTTGGGATTTTTAGTACAATCAGGAAAAAAATATTTTTCCACCTATATGAGCCTACTGCATTGCTCGAACCGCTGATTTTGAAAATCTAAAGGGAGAGTTCCCTATCGAATCTGACATCAAATTCTTTCTTTATGGGTCTGAATTAGTGTCTATGAATTTTCTGGGATTTTTAGGGCAATCAGGAAAAAAATATTTTTCCACCTATATGAGCCTACTGCATTGCTCGAACCGCTGATTTTGAAAATCTAAAGGGAGAGTTCTCTATCGAATCTGACATCAAATTCTTCCTTTTTGGGTCTGAATTAGTGTCTATGAATTTTTTGGGATTATTAGGGCAATCAGGAAAAAAATATTTTTCCACCTATATGAGCCTACTGCATTGCTCGAACCGCTGATTTTGAAAATCTAAAGGGAGAGTTCCCTATCGAATCTGACATCAAATTCTTTCTTTATGGGTCTGAATTAGTGTCTATGAATTTTCTGGGATTTTTAGGGCAATCAGGAAAAAAATATTTTTCCACCTATATGAGCCTACTGCATTGCTCGAACCGCTGATTTTGAAAATCTAAAGGGAGAGTTCCCTATCGAATCTGACATCAAATTCTTCCTTTATGGGTCTGAATTAGTGTCTATGAATTAATTGGGATTTTTAGGGCAATCAGGAAAAAAATATTTTTCCACCTATATATGATACTGCATTGCTCGAACCGCTGATTTTGAAAATCTAAAGGGAGAGTTCTTTATCGAATCTGACATCAAATTCTCCCTTTATGGGTCTGAGTTAGTGTCTATGAATTTTTTGGGATTTTTAGGGCAATCAGGAAAAAAATATTTTTCCACCTATATTATTATGATACTGCATTGCTCGAACCGCTGATTTTGAAAATCCAAAGGGAGAGTTCTCTATCGAATCTGACATCAAATTCTTTCTCAATGGGTCTGAATTAGTGTCTATGAATTTTTTGGGATTTTTACGGCAATCAGGAAAAAAATATTTTTCCACCTATATGAGCCTACTACATTGCTCGAACCGCTGATTTTGAAAATCTAAAGGGAGAGTTCTCTATCGAATCTGACATCAAATTCTCTCTTCATGGGTCTGAATTAGTGTCTATAAGTTTTTAGGGATTTTTAGTACAATCAGGAAAAAAATATTTTTCCACCTATATGAGCCTACTGCATTGCTCGAACCGCTGATTTTGAAAATCTAAAGGGAGAGTTCCCTATCGAATCTGACATCAAATTCTTTCTTTATGGGTCTGAATTAGTGTCTATGAATTTTCTGGGATTTTTAGGGCAATCAGGAAAAAAATATTTTTCCACCTATATGAGCCTACTGCATTGCTCGAACCGCTGATTTTGAAAATCTAAAGGGAGAGTTCTCTATCGAATCTGACATCAAATTCTTCCTTTTTGGGTCTGAATTAGTGTCTATGAATTTTTTGGGATTATTAGGGCAATCAGGAAAAAAATATTTTTCCACCTATATGAGCCTACTGCATTGCTCGAACCGCTGATTTTGAAAATCTAAAGGGAGAGTTCCCTATCGAATCTGACATCAAATTCTTTCTTTATGGGTCTGAATTAGTGTCTATGAATTTTTTGGGATTTTTAGGGCAATCAGGAAAAAAATATTTTTCCACCTATATATGATACTGCATTGCTCGAACCGCTGATTTTGAAAATCTAAAGGGAGAGTTCTTTATCGAATCTGACATCAAATTCTCCCTTTATGGGTCTGAGTTAGTGTCTATGAATTTTTTGGGATTTTTAGGGCAATCAGGAAAAAAATATTTTTCCACCTATATGATACTGCATTCGCGTGAAGTGCTGATAATGAAAATCTAAAGGGAGAGTTCTCTCCCGAATCTGACATCAAATTCTTTCTTTGTGGATCTGAATTAGTGTCTATGAATTTCTTGGGATTTTTTGGGCATTCAGGAAAAAATATTTTTCGACCTGTATGGGCGTATCATCGCTAGTCAATTTCGAAAATATTTGGGGAAGTACATTTTTCAATAATTGTAGAATGGCAAATACGATTCGTTGTCGGTATAACGAAGCGTTTGCGGAAGGAAAATAAAGTCTTATCTCCACCTGCTAAATAAGTCCCTGAAATCTTGAAATTGAATTTTGAAACACCCTGTATTATATTCTGTCGATATAAGGTCAATATTATAAGTGTTTCGCACATAGTGGAATTTAATTTTTTTCCAGAAATTATGCCAACATCTTCTTCAGTATTGCTGATCATCTGCAGCTGTACAGCTTCTGGCATTTTTCTCTCGGAAGTAGGGGCTGCTTTTCTTCCGAAAAAGGTACCTCGACTATATTCAATATTTTGCACTCAAAAAACATACCACACTTGCAAAAAATTCAAAAACTCAACATCAACTGATTTCGGCGTAATGGTCATCATCAGACTATCATTATCAATATGATGATGAAATGAGTATTTGTATTGATATTTTATGATGTATTGTTATTCATATTTTAGGGACTGGCACCTTACCTCACCAGGGAACGAGTTTTTGTTGAGCCAGATAAACGGCCATTTTGTAATGCTTTCACAGGTAGGTTCATCGAATATATTGTTTAGTTGAATTAAATGGACAGGTGTCTTTAGTATTTCGTGTTTACTCAAAAACAAATCAAGATATTGTTATTTGAAAAAAAAATATATCCTAGGTATATCGTAGGAAAAGATCGAAAATTCTGAAAAAGTATATATTGTCCTCGAATATCACATTCCTGATTCTTTCATTTTTCGAATTTTTCAGCTTGAATCCTGATGGAAAAAATGGAACTATTCTGAAGAGGTTAATTTTCTATCAAGTATCATTATTTCTGATCCAGAATTATCTGAGACAATTTTAGTATCCGTGCTGACAGTTTAATCTAGTACGTGTTTGAATTCAAATAAAAAGGCTCAAAGTCTGAATCCAATGAAGAAAATTAAATGTAGATGAATAGATTGAATTTTAAGCAAAAATAATTCACAGATTTCTCCAAGGATTTCTCTAGAACCAAATAAATAGCTTTAATTCAGAGAATAATGTCTGGATATTCAATGAATGAGTCTGAATTCTGAGAATTAAGTATACATTTATAGAAACAAATAAAATAGAGTCTGACTGAATTCGAGCAAAAATATTTTTGAATTCGAATAAGCAATTCAGATTCAAAGAATATAGTCTGGAAATCTAATGGAAATACGCCTGAATCGAAAAATTGAAGTCTTGATTCAATGGAAAGTCAAAATTCAAAGAATTTAGTACACATTCGAAAAAACAAGCATACGAATTCAAAGAATTAATTATTCCAGATTTTCTGTGATTTTCCCTCCTCGTTTCTATATATGAAATAAAAATATGAATATTATTTAAATATACGTGTAGTATGTGTGTTTGGCCCAAAATGTCACTGCGTTTAAAGAATTTTCCTATCAGAGAGCCTAAAAGAAAAATTCACTAGCTTGTCAGTGAACATTTTTATTGAAAAAGGTTTGGAGAAGAGAAATAAAGGTATATAGAAAAAAATCAAATTTTCACTTAGCTTTGGACGTTTCGGGAACGAATCTGCTCCCGTTTCCAACATATTTTCATTTCATAGAAACGAGGAGAGAAAATTTCAAAAAATCTGTAACGATGAATGTACCACCTAGTCGATTAACCTACAGACAGTATTTATCAAAGAATTATAAGTTTGACGCCTGAAAGAAACAGTAGAAGACACAACAGTGACCTCTCTGATCACTCCCCAACACTTCTAACCTTTTGTATCACCCCACCAGGGTGCGGTAGGAAGCGATCCAACCTTCCCGCTCTAGCCGACAACGGCGAGGAAATGGACGAATCGATCAACAGCCTGCTAGAGTTGAGCGCCGAACCCGCCGTGGAGGACCTCTCGCGGCAAATAATGTCCGAGGCGAAACTGTGGGAGGCCATCCAGGAGGCGAACGTGGAGCTGAACAGACGGAAGTCGCCGCTAGATGGCATGCAGGCTGATGAGGCGGTGCCTGCCAAGAGCGCTGTAGCCAGTTGCGCGCTACCGCCATGTTACATTTAGGAAAGATCGATAGTTGGCGGTGGCTGGGGCGTACTTCTCAAATAGATTCACGGCGACGTGGTTTTAGCCACCGGATGAACAAATTCATCATTTTTACGTTTTTGCACCTACGGTAGTTTTTCACTTTGATTTACAGTTTTGATTTGTAATTACAAATACAAATCCAAGTTTTTGTGGGCACAGCTATTTATACTAGGGTCCCTTGATGTAAATTGACGTATTTGTCATTTGGTAGATGTAGCGATATTGAATCGATCTCTCCGAAGATCAATCTTTGCATTTCCATTTTTCAGTTTCCACAGTTCAGTTAACATTTTTAATTTGTGAGAAAATCATGAAAGTGAGTTTTTTTGACTCGGCTACGAAGGGATGCGAATGGTAACTGAGCAAACTAGGTTAAAATTCATTTTTTTCTGACCGAATTGATGATTCTCAGAAAATGAATTATCTACTTGAAGATTCAAGTTTGCATTTTTCGGTTTCTTATCTAGTTTTTTTTTACAAATTCAACACCAAAGTAACATGATTGTTTCTGCTCAATTTTATCAAGTTATCATCCTGTGACCTTGTCATTATTCACTTCAGAAAGATCGTTATTCATAAAATGAATTTTTGACTTTTTAGTTTCCAAACGGATCGATTTTTGAATTCGATCTTTGTTGAAAAATCGCCATTTATGATCTAAATATAACAATTATCTACTTACAATTCTGAAAAATACCTACTATGATGGCATTCAAACAGGCCATTCTGTATATAATATCAAAATATCCCTTCTATTCAGAAACTAGATGTTATTTTTTTTTGTTTGAGAAATTATGGTCAACAATATGTGTGAATTTTTTTTAGGATCTGTAAAATAATCAGATCGATCTATTGTATGTTCAATAAAAATATCAAGTGAAGAATATAAAAATCAAGAATACATTTTGTCTATTACTTGTCTATTACCTATTCGCGATAGAAAATAACACCTGTGCACAGACCTGGGTACCTGCAACTAATGAAGGAAGTAATCATGACAAGTAAATGCCTGTTCGTTTGGGAGAAATAAAAAAAAATTATACAAATTATCATCAGTTCTAACAAATTTGGGAGATCCGTATCTGTGCGCCATCTACAGGCCGATCTGCCAAACCGCCATGCTGCAACAGCGGGTATCCCGACCTGGCCAGCCACAGTTCCAGCTGCAGGCTTGGGTCCATGGGCGGGGCAGCAAACGGGTCGTTCTGAATATTCGCTCATATGTTTAATTATATCTATGAAACTATCGACATCAGTTTTTTCAACGGACCCTTTGGTGAATTCATTCTTGAAGGAAATGCTTTGTTGGATCATCATCAGAGAATCATGAATATCCGCAATTACACTTCGTCCAATAGCCTACTATTTTATATTCGATTGATGGTTTTATATCGATGAAAGTACCTACCTAATCGAAACCAAATCTCATTTTTTTATGATGTTTCATTCTCAAATTCAACGTATAACATTTTGTTCCTGTCGCCAATTAGAGAATATTAAAATTCCTGTAATTTCAAGAGAAAATCGTGAGAAGCAAAGGAAATAAGGTAGGAATTGGTGTTCTTCTTTAATATCTGGAGGTTATATGCCTCGGGGAACACCTCCCTTGGCAATGTGTTCGAGAGCCTCGCTGTTCGTTGGATGAACGAGTCTTTGGATGTTCTGCAGGTCTTCAAAGTGACCACGAAGAGATGAGAAGCCTCAAATCGACGGGTTAATCTCGCGGGGATTGCCAATGGAGGAACAAGTGTTGATATTTCAGAAGAGCATCATCCATGAAAATATCTATGAAATAGAGCCAGATCGCCAACTTTTTCTACGGTGTTCGAGATAAGTGAGTGAGTTTGTGAGCGAGGCATCACCCACGAGACGAATAGCCCTTTTTTGAACAGAATCCGACAGTTTCAGGGTTTGTTTGGGTGCTGCACTCAAAATATGGGAACAGTATTCCAGGACAGGTCGGATCTGTGCCTTGTAGATCATAAGCAGCTGACTGGAAGTGAAATAACTCCTGGCTCAAAACTGAAACCCAAGTTTTTGGGATGAACTTTTAGCAATTGATCTCACGTGATTTTCCCAAAGAAGGTTATTGCTGATAGTAATACCAAGCATCGAAATGGATGTCTTCAAAGGTATGGTTACTCCTGACAAGCATATGTTGGGCGCAGTGAGATCGACTTTTCTAGAGAAGAGGCATGCTGTGTTTTGTTTGCATTGAAATCTACCTAGTTAATGGATCTCCATTAAAGAATTGTTGCCAAGTCCATATTTATAACGTCAACGTTTCTCCCTCGTTCGTCTCTGATTTGCCTGGCTGGTATTGGAGCCCTGGAAGAGAAGGCGGGATGGAGGGTACTATCATCCGCGAAGCTGTGTACTGGACAAAAAAGATGCTTCCAAAAAATCGTTGATATGGAGTAAAAATAGTGATGGTGCTAGAATTGATCCTTGCGAAACACCAGCATTCATGATAAGAGAGGCAGATAAAACTCCGTTGACCACTACATGGAGGGACCTGTTTGAGAGAAAAATAGCTAGCTTATTAACTTCAATAAATGCAGAACACGACAAAGGAATCAACAAATCATCCATTTATTAATAAACGTATAATATCCAGCCAAAGAAAATCCTCATTATAAACATCATAAACAATTATCGACATTTATACATCCGCCCGTCCTTTGTTCTCCTCGTCTGTCATCATCCGTATCTGAGCGCCATCTAGCGGCCTGTCCGCCAAACCACCGCGCTGCAGCAGTGGGTACCCCGACTTGGCCAGCCACAGTTCCAGCCGCAGGCTCGGGTCCATGGGCGGGGCAACGAAAGGGGCGTAGAGGGGGTCGCTGCGCTTTTTCAGGTAGTTGAAGCAACAGGTGCGGAAGTGGCGGGTGCCGCAGGCGGAAGTGCATTCCGACCCGCAGGAGTTGCAGGATTGGGCCTCGCTCCAAACTACTCCTGAAAAGGAAGATAGAAAAAAAGGATGAAGAAATTGAAAAAAAACAATGATCATTTCTTTAAAATCCTTTCAGCCCTACTTTTTTTCTTGAATAAACTGAGTTGGAATTGTAATTTCTGAGTTATTTTGTATATAATTATGAGGTTATTGAAGAGGAATATTCTCAGATGAATAATGATTTCTTTAAAATCCTTTCAACCCCAACATTTTTTTCTTAAATGTCACTCTGTACATTTCTTCAGTCTATCTTTTTTGCCTTGAAATTCTCTATCCAACCATGTATCACAAAGTGGCATTTATTTCTTAATTCGCTGTTGAATTGCTTTTTATTCAAAAAGAATAAGTTGGTGACATGAATTCGATGATATATCGACACTTGGTAGGCTTTGAAATTTACATATCATTAGTAAACCGATATTGTTCTATCCGTCAGTGAAATAATCATAGTTCTCATAAAAATGTCTCATCATTCATATCTCATTGTTCAAAATGTTTTGATATTCTGATCAATGTCTGCAGGTTGTCAATAGCTTGTTTGGGTCAAGATGAAAACCTTCGAAAATAACTCATGATATTGAGGAATCTAAGATAGGAACATATTTTTTCGAATTCAGCTACTCGAGCAGAAACTATCTGTCTTTTATTTTCGTCATGTACCTATCACATGATCTTCCCATTTGGAATAATAAAACTAAAATTTTTCCTCTTATACGATGATCCACAGGGCTATCAGTCTATTTTTTCATAATTATTTCACTTAGTTGGCGTGCACCTACACAAAATGTTTTATGTGTTTGACAGTTAATCGATTGCATCAATAATTTTTCTTCTTCATTTGTGTGTTGATTGAAATTGCATATTACGTTTTCGTTTCTTGAATACATTTATTTAGGTTGGTTTACTAGATCTGGTAACATATCTTAGGTTAGGTTACTAGATCTGGTAACATATCTTAGGTTGGGTTACTAGATCTGGTAACATATCTTAGGTTGGGTTACTAGATCTAGTAACATATCTTAGGTTAGGTTACTAGATCTGGTAACATATCTTAGGTTGGGTTACTAGATCTGGTAACATATCTTAGGTTGGGTTACTAGAACTGGTAACATATCTTAGGTTGGGTTACTAGATCTGGTAACATATCTTAGGTTGGGTTACTAGATCTGGTAACATATCTTAGGTTGGGTTACTAGATCTGGTAACATATCTTAGGTTGGGTTACTAGATCTGGTAACATATCTTAGGTTGGGTTACTAGATCTGGTAACATATCTTAGGTTGGGTTACTAGATCTGGTAACATATCTTAGGTTGGGTTACCAGATCTGGTAACATATCTTAGGTTAGGTTACTAGATCTGGTTGGGTTACTAGATCTGGTAACATATCTCAGGCTAGGTTCGTTTCTTGAATACATTTTCCGTCTCTATTGATAATATGCAATTTTAATCAACACATCAAACATTTTGTGTAGGTACACCGCCTACTAAGTGAAATAATTATGAAAAAATAGACTGATAGCCCTGTGGATCATCGTATAAGAGGAACAATTTTAGTTTTATTATTCCAAATGGGAAGATCATGTGATAGGTACATGGCGAAAATAAAAGACAGATAGTTTCTGTACGAGTAGCTGAATTCGAAAAAATATGTTTCTATCTCAGATTCCTCAATATCATGAGTTATTTTCGAAGGTTTTCATCTTGACTCAAACAAGCTATATTGACAGCCTGCACTCCTGCAGACATTGATCAGAATATCAAAACATTTTCAATAATATCGGTTTACTAATGATATTCAAATTTCAAAGCCTACCAAGTGTCGATATATCATCGAATTCATGTCACAGCCAACTTATTCTTTTTGAGTAAAAAGCAATTCAACAGCGAATTAAGAAATAAATGCCATTTCGTGATACATGGTTGGATAGAGAATTTCAAGGCGAATAAGATAGACTGAAGAAATGTACAGGGTGACATTTAAAAAAAAAGTTGGGGTCACTTCCGGTCAAACAGGTGGTTGAAAAAAATTGTCGGTAAGTTTGTAAAGTGCACTACCATTTATTATATACCTCCTGTGAATTTCAAAATTTTATCTCCTCGAATAAAAAACTACAGGCTGCTACATGTCTCCTGTGTCACCCGGTATAGCTATGGCGATCGAGTGATGGGACACCTTGTATATCGAAATAATATCAATATTTTGAATTTATAGTAACTAGGAAAGAAAATCGAGAAAAAAATCTAGAGAAATGAGTGTTCTACGTAGATTTTCGAATCTAGATTCTATATTTATTAGAAGTCATTGTTGAAAGATTGTGAAAATTCTACATACCCAGTATGAACAAAAACGCTAGAAGAGTCAATTCCCTCATCTTCGTAGTTACCATGGACTAGTGGAAGAAACTATCTTTTCTGTCAACTGGACTTCACCACTCGCGTCAAAAAGTGACACTCTGCACCTGAACGAGGATCTTTTATAAAGTTCCCTCAACCCCCGTGTGACCCTCCTCTGAAATGAAGTGGGGCTCACTTTTTCGTGTCTATCTTATCAAGATTGCGGGGACGTCTTCCTAACACCATAGGCGTACAGAAAGGCAAAAATAAGGGAGATTCGGGAATTCATTCTCCATTTTTATGTTGAAAACTCGGATTTCACTGAGGAGAAAATTTATATTTTTGAGATATATCTATATTCCTCTTCTCGAAACATTTTCAAAAGCGAATAAGTGTCACTGACTATCCATTGGATTTTTTCTTTCAGATTTTCTACAAGTGACATTTTGGTACAGCTCATCTGATTTGTCCTCACCACACATAGGTACAGAATGTTTCAAATTGCAGTATCCATGATTCAAGTGCATATATTTTCCAGGTCAAATGAGACTTTTTTTCTATAAATAATATATGTTCGCAAATGCCTAGTTATCGATCTACAGAACGTTGAAATTTTCTTCCAGATTTAGCATATCCAGATCAGATTTGTAACGAAATGGGTAAACCTATTGCCACAAAGGAAAAACGCTGAATATTGAAAAAACTGAAAGACCAATAAACGCCTAAAAAGATCTTGCAAATACAACGCTCTGTATATTGATGTATCGATGAGTCTTATTATTTTGACCTGAAAAATACGTCATTGAAATTTTGAAAAGTACTGAATTCTGAGAGAAAATCACAAAGCATATTATCGATACGTTTTTGAAGAAAATATATTTCACGTGTCAAAATCTGAAATTTTGGTGATTTCAACCAAAAACAATACGTGAATCTCAACTTTTCAGTTTGAGGCAAAACCATTCAAACAAAACCAAATTTGGATGAAATCACTCGTCCCACAGAACACGTGATTTTATCAGGGTGATTCAAAATTCTATGTAAATATTTTAAGGACGTATTGTTGGGGTCAAAATACGACTTCTTCTCTGTATAAACATGTGTCCTAAAATTCCTGAAAAGCACCCCATTTCGGCCATTAAAAGTGAGGACCCTTTCCAACCCTCCCGAAATCTGGGTTCACATAATTTTCGAAGAAAGAATGAAATAAAGTGTCTAAAAGAACAGGAGCCTGCCAATTCTCAGAAGATTTGATCCTTTATTTCAGTCACAATTTCAGAATATCTTTTTTCTTTGCCTAACTCACAGTGGCTGTAGAGCTTGGGGAGAGTGAATTTTAGGACATATTATGTTTATATGCAGAAAAAGTCTTATTTTGATCCTAACAATATGTCCTTATAATATTCACATCGAATTTTGAATCACCCTGTATAATTTCATTTCCAAATGTTATTAAACCAATTGTGTGTATTTTTTTTTTTTCATTGAAAACTCTCGTGAAAAAAAAA
Source organism: Phaedon cochleariae (assembly GCA_918026855.4). NCBI lineage: Eukaryota > Metazoa > Arthropoda > Insecta > Coleoptera > Chrysomelidae > Phaedon > Phaedon cochleariae. Next base: position 746,418 of record OU896713.1, on the reverse strand, counting down.
TAACGATAAAATTATTAGGTATATATACCCTTGATAATATTGATGATTTCGTTTTAGAATGATACGTCTATGTATAACCAATTGAATTTCAAAGGGAAAACTTTTAGTGCGAATTACCCCTGATCGGTTTATGCAAACAGCATTTTTATTTCAGCTTCTGAAAGTTTGTGCCTGTTGCTCTCCGTGCTTTTCAACTTCATGCGGCGTAAACTAATTTGAAAAATTGGCGGGCTCTTCTTTTTGTCAACTTTTCCAATGAATAAAATACATCGCAGGAATAAAGAATCAAGATCTGATTTATTGGATACTTTATGTATGGTGATAGCTCTACCGCCGATTCAACAATTCAGTCAGTCAAGTTGAATTGAATAATAGCTATATCATTACCCAGAAACCAGTATTGTATAAGGTCCTGTGTAATAATATTCTTCACTACCGATAGGTGTATATTAAATTTTTTCCACCACTAGCAATATATTTTAATGATGAAAAGGAATATTCTCAGATATATTAGGAATATGAAAAAATAAATACAAATATGAATATAGAAATACACTGAAATTTCGCATTCTCTATGTGAAAATATTAATTCTTTCTCGGTATATTCAACAGAGAACAACTACTTTCCTGGCTATGTGCCACGACGAACATTGAATTATATCTATTGAACACACACGATAAGAATCTGAAAATGAAATCTTCTGAAGCTGAGAATTTGCATTTTACTTCAAATAAAAGTATACATGTCATTCTGAATATTCAACAGGAAATAACCACTTCCCTGGCTATTTGCCACGTCGAACATTGAATAATATCTGTTGTTAAAAATATAAAAAGATAACATGGAAATAAACATCCTCTGAAATTGAGAAATGACATTATTTTTGAATCGGATTGTTCTCTTTTTGGATCTTCAACAGATATTATTCAATGCTCGACGTGGCGAATAGCCAGGAAACTAGTTGTTTTCTGTTGAATATACCGATGAAGAGTTGATATATTCATCACAAAGGGAATGCGAATTCTCAATGTATTTCTTTATCTCAAATATTCATTTTTTCATATTCATAATATTATATCTGGGAATATTCTTTTTCTACACTTTCATACCCAATCAAGGGGTTCAAACGCAGATTCGTGATTGGGTTTTCTGAATTCAGAATTGTCTTTCCACGCCCTGTATGATGAATATCAATTTGTCATATAGCCAAATATATTTCAATCATTATAGATCTGTGAAACTGAAATAAGTACCTATTGTCGCTATGAAAGCACTTTTTTCAAATTATAATTGAAATCTAGTAGCCATGACCTAGCATGACAACATATCACAAAATCCGAGTGGCATTCCTGCGAATCTCGCATCAGAACTATGGCTATGTCTTTATTGACCAGTATACATGGTGTTAACAAATAAGTGTCACAACGGAAAACTGTAGATTCTTCAAAATAAGAGAAACATTTCTGTCGTCTTCAAAATTTTTCTCCGGGCTTCCGTTTTCAAGATACAGGGCGTCAATACAATACTACAATACTACAATACTTAATAAACTTGACAAAGACCAGCATCGAGACCAGCATATACTCAAAAACCTGACATCTGATTGAACATATTATTAGACAGTTCTGAGGTGTTTATTTCCAGTGGATTTTCAGACGTTTTCTGGAGATACCATCAAGATTTTGTATGTCCTTATTCATAAAGAGCCATTTTTAGCGGAAACTGTTCACTTTAGAGCATTGAGACAGGAGGGCGTTTTTTGTGTAAAAGATATTGGCGCTTCAGAATCTACTTTGGAAATTACAATTTCTCCATTGGATAAATGTTTGGGGGGTCAAACCCTTACGATGCGTTGGATTCTCCTCCACTGACATGTCCAAGAAAATTGATCAAGAGCTCTAAAAGTAGTCATTATTGATGATGAAGTGTGTACGAAGGCTTATCTCCGTAGCTCAAACGGTCTCTAAGATAGTAGCAAAAAACAGATTTTTTTGTATTTTTTTTGACGCCCTGTATCTGGAAAACGGAAGCCCGGAGAAAAATTTCGAAAGGGAAAAAATGTTCATTTTTTCATGAGGAATCTACAGCTTTCCGTTGTGCCACTTATTTGTTAACACCCTGTATAGTTCATAAAATGACGAAAACTACCTTGATAGGAAAAACACACTTTACAATAGCATAGTGGGGGAAAATATAGAATTTCTGCTATTATGTGATGCATTTTTCATTATCTATATGTACGATTATGACTGGATCATTTTCATTATGAATAATCTATTTGTGAAATAGTCTTGCATCACACAGATATCTCTTCAAATTATATTTAGCCGAGCTAATATCGATGTCGTTCAGAATTTACAACTTCTGCTATAAAAATTCCAATATGAATGTAACTCTTTGATTTTTGTGCCGATTATCGCTTAATAAACCTGGAATTGTGATTTATTGGGATTATCTATAAAAATAGGGAATATTTCATGTTATTCATCCAGCCATTCTCACATAAAGTTTCGTTTTTTATATTCTTGGCCAACTCTAGATCGAACATTTATACTTTGGGCATCGTGGGTGTTTGAAATTCGTAACAACAGATTTTCTATCCTGATCAGACTGTATAATATTGATAGTGACATATGAAACGTTTGTGTGATTCAGAGATTTTTCACTCCTGTGATTGGAGGTACTGCAAATTTAACATCTCTACTCAGAACCTATTGTATGCCATTATTTTGACTAACTCACTAGTGATCTCAGGAACTTATCTCCTTGTGATGTTATGAGTGAATTCATATATTATTATATCTTCCTAGCGCCCCTCATATAGGTATTGTATATTACTTAATTTCCAACATCTGATACATTATAAAATCCTATTTTCAATAAATAATTTCCATTATCTTACAAAATTGCTGATTCGTCTTTATATCATATACAGGGATGTAAAGAAGGTAAGGATTTTTTGGTACCTTTTGAAAAAAGCTATGTGTAGTGAACTACTGATAATTGAAACGATTTCTATACACCAAACTGTAACCCAATCTATTCTGAATATGTTAATTTTTTATTCATTTCGACATCTCTATCATTACAGAGTTTATAAAGTTTTAAAGAAAATGTTGATATTGATCTCAATTTTACCCTTGTCTACACTCGAACTGGGGATAAGTACGTATCGTTAATCAACTTGTTTCCGTGAGGATTTTTACTTTGAGATGAAAATTGTTCACAGTTTCACCTATCCGTTTATTGTTGGAAGACACATACGAATACGCTGATTATGTAGGGGGATAACATTTTTCTTTTAATGTTCATTGTGGTGAAATTCTATTTTTGTTCATCAACGCTGGCCATTTTGTTATTGTCATTTTTTATCGTCAAAGTCAAGCGATCTAAAATTCATAATTTTGATTATTGAACATTCAACATGGAGGATATGACTCCTACTGATGAGGCGAGGGCAGTAGCATTAATTGGAAATGGTAAATCGTACACTGAATTCAAATCTACGATTCATCGGAATGTGAGACGTTGAAGACAAACAGGAGAGTACTTGAGGAGATGGGGCCAAAGAAGAAAATGGTCAACCACGGCTAGAGATGACCGATTTTCAGTCTCCCAAACACTACGAGACAGACGTAGAACCGTACCCCAAATGAAAAACGAACTTTAAAAAGTACGTGGAAGAAGAACAAGTCATCGGACTTTCAGCAGAAGGCTCAAAGAAGTTGGTCTGAGGACCAATAGAACAAAGAAAACTTCACAACTCCAGCAACGTCATCGGGTCGCAAGACTCAGCTTCGCTAGGCAGCTTCTAAATAGGAAAAATTCACTAGTGCAGTGCTTTTGCATCAATTCAATAGATGTCAGGAAAAGACTATATCGCCGCCGAGGTGGACAAAATAAACTATTTGATTTTACTGCTACTGTCTCCTATGGTGAAGGTTCAGAAGCTCTCTGGGGTGGAATATGTTGAAGGGCACGAACAGAGTTGGTAGCTGTTAATGGCGCTTTAAATGCAGATGGCTATATACGAGATGTTCTTCATCTCATGTCGTACCATTCGCCCCCCATATTGGAGAAAACTTCTTGTTGATGTCTCCAACTTTTTGAATACAGTTGGAATAAAATCAATGGATTGGCCTGCATGTTCCCCAGACCTGAATCTAATCGTCGAATATGTATGGGACATGTCAGATAGACGATTAAGGTACAGAAATCCCGCTGTACTAAATCCCGAGCAAGTAGCAGCTGCTCTGGTTGAGATTTGGAATAATCTTCCTCAAGAAATAGTTGATAATGTCATAGGATGCACGAGGAGAAGAATTGAGAGCAATATTGAACTTGAAGTGAAAATTGAGATACGACACATCTGCAGATCCAATTCGAGTTTGGAGGTAGTGAAATTAAGACCAATCTCAACATTTTCTTTAAAACTGTATTTTCTTGAATGATTGAGATATCGGTATAAATTTAAGAAAAAAATGTTCGGTTCAGATCAGCCTACATTTTTTTCATTCAGACTGGTGTCAATTTACTCCAAAAAAAATTGAAATCGAACGATGGTTTCAGGAAAAGAATTATGTCAAACCTAGTGTAAATTTTGCCCGTTCCCCTAACTGTGCCGGTGTGTGTATATATTATGTATACAGCAACTCGCCTGTCAAATATAATTCTCCAGTTTGTTTCTATATAAATTCAGAATTTTGAAAATTAGAATTCAGAATGACATGAATGAATCAGAAAAACTATCAAGTATTTTGAGAATACCCTGTATATACTATGCTGATTTGAATATGGGAATAAATGAAACTCACCATGGTTTACGCGAGGATCGAATTTTCAACAATATATTTTTCAAAGAAAAAAAAACGAATACAACCATTTCCGAAAGAACGAGAACAATAATATACTAATAAATGCTGTAATAATACAATAAAAAATGTACCAAGAGGTCTAACAAATTACAATAGTTGAATAAAACAATGTCTATATCTAAGACCTATACAAGAATAGTTTTATACAGTCGACATTATGACATAATTCGATGGTAATTATTATTTTTTTTAAACCATTTAGGAAGAACAAGGGATTTCTAGAGGCGATTTTACTTTTTCCAATTATTATTTTCGTACATCAAGAAATTTAACATGCTTATAGTTATTCACTTTAGTTTATAACAAAAAGTGGTAGGTACACAAATATATACAATTTTTTTCGTAACATTCATAATTTCAAACTTATCCACACGATGAGTGATAGATGACTCTCATCTTGTAGAAAAAAGTTTATATCTAACATCCAACATACATATAACATTTTATAAAAATACATTTTGAAATAACAAACAGTAGTGCTTCTTGGAAAATCTTCCTTCCTTTTCGTTATTGCGTACTCTCTGGAGTATATAAGTATAGGATTGTTATAGTTTTTCACAATTTTCGGAAGAAGCACCAAGTATGAATTTTCCATTCTGAAGAAGAGAACAATTTATAATAAGTTTGGCAGCGTAGCTCTCAATTTTAAAAATGCCAAGTACAGGGTAGCCCAAATAGAAATTTATATTCATGACACCTTCATTCATTATTTCACGATTATTTGAAATATATCATTCATCAGAGATGAGCAAATACCCTGTATATCAATTGAACTCTCTTCCAGCAATAATATCATTCGTAATTCATCATTATCGGATTACTATTTCCGAAAACAAATTATTTCAGCAGAATTTTTGTAATCACTGAAAAATGATATATTTCAGATAACAGTTACCTCTATTTTATCTGGATTGTAGAATTGTTAAAAGACGGATGGACGTTTCTGAATAGTATCTGGAATTTGCAAATACCCTGTATATAATTTTTTTCATCAAGAGTTTTCTGGTGTTCAATGATAAGAAATAGGATAGCATTTAACACTGGACTACCCGTTTCATAAGAAACATGTATAAAAGACAGTAAAATGATTGAAGCAATTATTTGCTTTTTGGTGCAGAATAATATTTCTCACAATTCTGTTTCATAAGAGCAGTACGGTTCTTAAATATATAACTAATATCCAACTTAACGATTCGAAAATACAACCAAAATACACTACATAATTTCACTTGTCAGTAGAAGAGGCACTACTTCGGACATCCCCACCACTAAAGAACTGGCTCCGCCTCTCATACCTGAAGTAATGGGCGGGACCAATAGGCTGGTTTGACACATCTGGAGTGACACGTCATATTTATACAAATTTCATTCTCATCAATACAATGACAACGAAAATTGAAATAATTTATTTAAAATTAAGCGTATACCTATACACTTGAAGTTGTAGAAAAACTACCATTCATCCCCACAATTTTTTGGTGTCTCAATGTCAATGTATCTGCCACTAGTCATTTTCAAGTTGTCAAACTAAATTATTGATAACCACGTTCATGACGAGCATGATGAGTTTCTTCCTTGGGAAAACCCGATTATTTTCTTTTTTGGGATTTTGGGGTTTACCATCTCAAATCCAGCTGCGATTGAGCCCAATTAGCTAATAAGATATTTCCTTAATAATTCAATCTCAATGTTACAATGATGTACTGACTTATATTAACACATTACTTCAATCTATTGCTATCTCTTCTGTAAAATTTTTGCATTTAGCTGAAGAAGAACCTATTTAGGTTCGAAACATGTCCAAGAATCGTTTGTGATTTTCATGAAGAATTGTGGAGATGACTGGGAGTTTTTTTACTACTCCATCCATTTACTTCACTTTTAGATACCATAGACTTTTACTATAGATTATACCTACACTTATTTTGTGTTGTATTTTGGTTGAAACATTTTTTTAGCATAGCAGTACAGTAGATTGTCTTTCATAATGATTTGTAATGAACTGCTATTCAATTGATTCTTTCGAGTGGATTGTTGTGAAACCAACTGAATCTATTGCGGTTCCATCATTTTGAAAGGTAAATTCTGCCTTTTCAGGACTAAACAATTTTTGGTTCGTAGCTAATAGTAGATTGTTTTATTAGGATCAAAAGTGACACTTTGTTTGACAAGCGAATTTTGCATTTGCGAGGCGGAGCGTTTAGCGAAGCCGAACGAAAGCAAAACTTGCGAGTCGAACAAAGTCACTTTTGATCCGAATGAAACATGCTATTTTTTCTGCAACCGAAACAATTAACTCAAATAAACGTGTGAAGTAACCATCAATGCCGTGCCATATGTATGCAATGCAACAAATATTGACAAATAATTCATGTGGTGAGAATATTCTACCTGCATTAACAGCAGGTAAGGTTTCCTAGGATGTTCAAATTGTAGTTTCAATACGAGTTTCAATATAAATACAACCACAGAGTGACATATTTGTGTGTGGACCAGATGCTCTAATGGCAAATATTGCGCCAGTGCCAGCTATAGGAACAAGACGTGGAAAATGTTAGGTTAGTGAGCATATCAACAATGATAATAGTGATTATTTATTCCTCTTCATACTACACTGTGTTCGATTTGATAATCAAATGAAGCTAAACAATATCGTTGTTTGAGACAAAAAACTATTGCTTGCCGTGATTATCCAAAAACAAGTTATCCATCCCGAGAATAACGAATGAAATACAGATCAAGCAAGTATTTGTATCTTGGAGGCTTCCATGATCAAAACGAAAATACTTAGCTGAGATGTTTATAATTCCAATACTAAACTATAATAAGGTGTATTTATATCTCCAGCATGGGTATGAAATGCCAAATCTGCTGAAATCGGAAACAAATCAGGTATGCGTCTCAACCCAAATAACAAACCGTCACAATGTTGTTTATTCTTGATGCCGTCCAGTAGATCCTTTTTAGTTCCTAGGAGCTAAAGTTCAACTTCAGCTCCTAGGAACTAAAATTCAACTTTAGCTCCTAGGCACTAAATATGTTGCCTAGCAACATACCTATTTTTGTGTCAGTAATGGAAACGTCAATTTAAGAGCTAATTTTGGTATCAAAATGGACGACTTTTGTGTCGGTTGCAGAAAAAAATCTATATTGAAGTCTCTACTCTGTATATAAGAAACCCACATCAGATTGAGGTTTGAAATCCACCCAAAATTTGAGGTGAAAGCGATCAATCTGAATCAACCTCAAAAGATATAATACATAATTTCATATTAAATCTCGCTATATACAAGGTACAAATAATTTCGAAAGCAGCTGATAATCTACCGTACTAAACTGCATATGGCTGCCGTAAAAAATGTGTTGATGGACGTTCCGGTTATAGAGCTTTGAGGAAATAGTCCTAATTCCTAGGGGGTTATAAACCACACCAACCACACGAACCACAATGATTTCGCGCAGGTCTAATATGTGCCATCCCGGGGGATTGTTCGTGTCACCCTTGCTACGGCGAATAGGTCAAAGGGTTGGTTAGTTGCCATATCGTATATCACAGCCTTTCTGTCATTGATTTCATGTAACATGTGTGTATAGTGTATTTAGTATAGTGTAGTCTTTGAATTAGTGTCCATGGATTTTTCGCGATTTTTAGGGCAATAAGAAAAAACTATTATTTGATCTGTATGAACCTATACTGAATTGAGTGAACCGCTAATTTCGAAAATCTGATAGAAGGTGTCTCAACAACTTTTGAACTTATACTCTGCTCAAGGAGACTCTCGACTGAGATATTCAGTTGGTTTGATTTTCAGGAAATGTAAAATTACAACTGTCACTGGTATTTATATATATGAAATGTGTATGTTTGTTTTCAGGAATAAGGAAAAGCTCAATTTATATAGCGACCTTCATAATTGATATGCTAGACAGAAAAATAATTATTATGTACCTTCTGCAAAACTCAAAATTTGAGAGAATGCACCAAATTTCTCGACATCATTATGTAACTACTCACTTAAAGATCATTTAACGTAAGGATGAAATAATATCTTACTGTTTTGTTCTCTTGACTATTTCTATATGGTTTTTTTGACTATCAAAAGGAAATTAAAGTTTATTATTATTATTAATTGAATCTAACAACGAAATCTTTCTAAATGGGTCAGATGAATTAGTGTTTAAGAAATTTCTGAGATGCTTAGGGCAATCAGGTAAAAAATATTTTTCGACCTGTATGAGCCTCTACTGCATTACGTGAACCGCTAATTTTAAAAATCTGAAGAAAGAGTTCTGAAAGTGTCTGTGAAAATTTTGAGATTTTTAGGGTAATCATGGATAAAATATGTTTCGACCTGAATTAGTAGCTATAAATAATCAGGAAAAAAATATTTTTCGACCTATTTTTTGCCTACTGCATTGCTTGAACCGCTGATTTTGAAAATCTGAAGGGAGAGTTCTCTATCAAATCTAACATCAAATTCTTTCTTTATGGGTCTGCATTAGTGTCTATGAATTTTTTGGGATTCTTAGGACAATCAGGAAAAAAATATTTTTCGACCTATTTTTTGCCTACTGCATTGCTTGAATCGCTGATTTTGATAATCTGAAGGGAGAGTTCTCAATCAAATCTGACATCAAATTCTTTCTATATGGGTCTGAATTAGTGTCTATGAAGTTTTTGGGATTTTTAGGGCAATCAGAAAAAAAATATTCTCCACCTATATGAGCCTACTGCATTGCTTGAACCGCTGATTTTTAAAATCTAAAGGAAGGGTTATCTATCAAATCTGACATCAATGTCTTCCTTTATGGGTCTGAATTAGTGTCTATGGATTTTTTGGGATCTTTAGGGCAATCAGGAAAAAAAATATTTTTCCACCTATATGAGCCTACTGCATTGCTTCAACAGCTGATTTTGAAAATCTACAGGGAGAGTTATCTATCAAATCTGACATCAAATTCTTTCTTTACGGGTCTAGAATAGTGTCTATGGATTCTTTGGGATCTTTAGGGCAATCAGGAAAAAAATATTTTTCCACCTATATGAGCCTACTGCATTGCTTGAACCGCTGATTTTGAAAATCTGAAGGAAGAGTTATCTATCAAATCTGACATCAAAGTCTTTCTTTATGGGTCTGAATTAGTGTCTATGGATTTTTTGGGATCTTTAGGGCAATCAGGAAAAAAATATTTTTCCACCTATATGAGCCTACTGCATTGCTTGAACCGCTGATTTTGAAAATCTACAGGGAGAGTTATCTATCAAATCTGACATCAAATTCTTTCTTTACGGGTCTAGAATAGTGTCTATGGATTCTTTGGGATCTTTAGGGCAATCAGGAAAAAAATATTTTTCCACCTATATGAGCCTACTGCATTGCTTGAACCGCTGATTTTGAAAATCTAAAGGAAGAGTTATCTATCAAATCTGACATCAAATTCTTTCATTATGGGTCTGAATTAGTGTCTATGAAGTTTTTGGGATTTTTTGGGGCAATCAGAAAAAAAATATTTTTCCACCTATATGAGCCTACTGCATTGCTTGAACCGCCAATTTTGAAAATCTGAAGAAAGAGTTCCTCATCAAATCTGACACCAAAACCTTTCTCAATGGACCTGAATTAGTGTCTATGAATATTTTTTTAATTTTTGGGCAATCATGAGAAAAATATATTCAAATAAGGTTGCCGCTCTTCCTGGCAGAACTTCTTGGCCTGTCTTCCTTTAAAAAAAGAAGTCAATTCAATTTTCGGTTACATATGCGTTTTCAAAATTTTGAATTCAGGTAAATGAAGAATTTATATTGTGCGATTAAAATTATTCGCAATGATCCCTCACACTATAATGTATTTATTGAGTTGAAAATACGAATTGGTAAATGCTGGTAACGTATTTCCGTTTGATCAAACTCATATTCGATCTAGTCGATTGAGCCGATTCCAATTATTGCTAGCAATCAGGCAATGATGATAATCTGTCTGTACAATCAGCGAAGGCACACAAACAGCATAATCATTTGTAATTCTCCATTACGATTCCACTGCATGTCATACCGTCTTGTATGTACAGGGTGTCCCACATCAGGGTATAATAATACCAATTTGAAATCGGTTTTCACTGATGATTAGCCTCATCTCTTGACAGTTTAAGATGGCAATATGAAACTTCTGTGATCTCAGGTGAGGTTGCTACAAGGTGATAATTCAATGGGTATAGAGCCGGAATAAGAGCTTTGATAGTCGTGTTATGAATATTCATTCAAAATGATGCATTTTCTCGACGATCAATTGAATACAATTGGAAGATGAAATTTTTTTTTTGGAGAATCAACCTTGTATGTATAGTCTCCGGATATATGATATTCGTAGCCTAGCCAAACAAAACTTCCAATTTTCCTCAATTGATCGTCAAGAAAATGGTTCATTGTGAATGGAAATTCATAACACGATTATCAAAGCTATGAATTTGAAAATTCCGAGATGGAGAGAAAGAATCAATCAACAGGATACAGGTGAGAGAAAAAAAATCTGTTCAAACGGAAAGGCGTCGACCACGATGCAACTTCACACCCATTCAATCATCACCCTGTAGCAATGTTATCTGGTATCACAAAAGTTCCATATTGCCACCACAAACTGTCAAGAGAACGAAAAGAAAAAAAAACTGTTTATTGCCCAAACAGGTACAAGACCCACTTACAGGACAGCTTTTTACAATGTGTACATGTAACTGTGAACAATTACTAAAATCTAAGAGCCAAATAAAGTATTTTGATAAATCATTCAGTAGTTGTAGAAAGTGATTTCAATTGTAAATAATAATGATAATAAAAAAAAAGAAAACGGAAGGAAACATAATAACATGTATTAATGAATAACATATAAATAAAGAGGGATTTTTTCATATTCGCCTCGTAAACATCACAAGGTAGAAAAAATATGTTTTATTTCCTTTTTGAACACTCCAATGGGAGTTGAAAATATATCAGTTTTTTCGCATATCTGATTGAACTTTTTGCACATCGAATGAATTGGAGATTTCAATAGTATATTTGTTCTTGGAGTAGGTAAATAAAAACAAAGGAAGGAAAGGAAACAAGCTAATAATGGGTGAAAACCAATTTCAAATTGGAAAGGAAATTCGTAAGTTATTCTACTTTGAATTCAGGCTATATTTTGGACTACGACTTTATTGATGTTGACCAGTTTAATTGAGTAGTCTAAACTTCTGTATACTTTTCAATGATTTGCTATTGATATTTCGTCCAAAAGAAGGTAGGTATGTATATCCCTATCCCTATCTCAACAGAAATGTTTCCTGGGTATTTACCAACTCCCAGGCTCCCACTATATCGTTTAATTTCTCATTCAAACTTCTTAATTTCGTTTCACATCATTACTGACCAACCTTTTGACCTAATTCACCCGAACATTTTCAGATAGATAGAAAAATATAAGGAGGCTACCTTCAGGCCCGGATTTACCATAAGGCCGACCAGGCACTGGTCTAGATTTCCAAGGAAGATATCACAAAATTTAAGACCAAATAATTATGTCATTGACAAACTGTTTTCGCAGTTTTGTAAAATGTTCTTACAGTAATTTAGCGTCATTTGTTTGAGTTGTTTTCCATATTTTCAAATCACGTGGACTGCACGTGATAACTGACAAAAAAAAAATCACCGTACAACTCGCGTTAACAAAATGGCGGAAATTCAACTCCGGCGCTCTTGTTGGGACACCCTATATGTAGTGTACAATATGAATGTCATGCAGAAAAAGCGAACAGAGTTCGTATGTATTTTGTTGATACAGATCAAGTTCCAATTCGTTAACTTATACACGTTAGGCAATAACCACATTATTACCAAATTTACATGCAGTGGCACAGCAATAAATAATTTATATTTGTTGAATACTGTCTGTAGGTTAATCGAGGAGGTGGTACATTCATTGTTCCAGATTTTTTGGGATTTTCTTTCCTCGTTTCTATAAAATAAAGATATGAATATTATTTCAATATACGTGTAGTAGGGACAAATCAGATGATTTGCCCAAGATGTCACTGCGTTCAAAGAATTTTTCTATCAGAGAGCCTGAAAGAAAAATTCACCAGCTTGTCAGTGCCAATTTGTATTGAAAAAAGTTTGGAGAAGAGAAATAAAGGTATATAGAAAAAATATCAGATTTTTACTTAGCTTTGGACGTTCCGGGAACGAATCCGGATTTTTTTGTATCGCCAATTCGTATTTGTCCTGATACTTTTCATTGGAAAAAAAGATAACAACCAGAAGAGAAAAATCAAGGAATCTGCTTGCATTCTTCTGAACGGAGACAATAGCATTGCTTCCTGTTCAGTTGATATAGATAGAACATGGTATTCATTATTGATATCTGAAAATGAAAATGGTAAATTCAAGATCAATTAATGAAAACATCCTGTAACTCATTTGATTGCCAACGCCACCAATTGTCACTGAGAACTGAAAAGTGTCAGGACAAATACGAATTTGCAATGCAAAAAATCCATTTTTCATGTTGAAAAAAACGGGAGCAGATTCGTTCCCGATACGTCAAAGCCTTTATTCATCTTCTGCAAACTTTTTTCAATACAAATTGTCACTGACTGACTGACTGACTGACTGGTGAATTTTTATTCTAGGCTCTCTGATAGGAAAATTCTTTAAACGCAGTGACTTTTTGGGGCAAATCATTTGATTTGTCCTCACTACACGTATATTGAAATAATTTTCATATTTTCATTTTATAGAAACGAGGAGAGAAAATCCCAAAAAATCTGAAATAATGAATTTATATTTGTATTTGCAACATCAAATAATAAAAAAGCATGTATGTGGTAAAAATAAACCTTCGAGTTTCCACCATGAGACCAGAGAGAGTTGTCTTCAATTCTATCCATAAAAGCAGATATAACGAAATAATATTACTTTTGAGAAGATGATATAAGATCTTGCATCTCAAAAAGCTAGACACAATTTTGAAGTTCCTAGTCTGCTGAAATAGGTAAATCCGGGCCTGGCTGCCTTGACATTAAATTATTTCCATCCCTCCTTATCAAATACTGTTTTCTTCTAGCCAACAATGGCTCACCTTCTACCGATCGCTAATACCAACACTATACCCCCACAACACTCAGTCTGAATGACAGTCTCGCCGGGATGTTTTTCGAGTGATTATCACAGGACAGCGTCGAACATCTGCAAGGACCTAGTGATGACGTCATCCTTGAGGCAGGACTCCATGAACTCCTCGATGGTGATGACGCCATCTTGGTTGAGGTCCAACTTCCGGAAGACTCTGTCGATTTGTTCGCGGGCCTTGCGGTCATCTTCCACCTTGAAGGAAAACAAGAGAATATATTGTATTTACAGTGTCATTCATAAAGTTGCCGTCATACGGGAAAAATGCTGAAGTTTTCGCATATCATAGAGATTGTCTAATAAAAAATTACCTGTATAATTTGGGTTGCCGGAAATATGATCGAAAACTATTTGATCGAAATCACTTGATCGAACATCAATTAATCGAAATATCATTTGATCGAAATATCAATTGATCGAATTATATTCAGATCGGACTTATAACATGAGAGAAACATATTTGATGAAATCCGTCATTCCCTGAAATGTTTAGCCATTTCACGTATTGCAGGCAAAAAGTGTGAACTTCGTTTTCAGTCGTTACACTGCTTGCAGGAAGGTTGAGGAAGGAAAATATCCTTTCTGCATGGGCAAAAAACAAGAGACTACTTTTCTTAAATAATCTAACCTGATTCGGTCTAAATGAACCTTCTTCCTAGATAGTATGTACATCGGAAAATTACTCGAGAGAACAATAGAGACTACTGTTTCTAAACAACCTAACCGGACTCGGCCTAAATGAACCCTCCTTTCGTAATTACTGGGAACACCTGGACTATTAGGCAAGCGATGTACTAAACAGTGGCGTCCACAGGGAGGGGGAAGGGGAGGGGGAATGTGACATAAATTCTGAAACCATTCCACCGATGTACGAAGATGGTGGACGAATTTTGGTGGATTTTGAAATGACAGCGACAGAATAACCTCAAAAAACTAAAAACAAAATATCGGATTTGGAAGCTGTTTGCCATTTGCCTAAGAAAATATATGGATGAATTAATAGAAATCAGCCTAGAATATTAAAATAAAAGAATAGCTGCATTATCACCAACAGAAATTGAAGAAACTTCGAGTGGTATAGGTACTTTTTTCATTCCCATCATGAATTTCGAGAAATTAGTGCAAACATTCAGGAAAGTTGAGTACCAACAAAGAATTCTTATTGATGACTTTATACATATCATCATGATTTAATGCAATATTTTGTATAGGTTGTTGAAAATTCTCAACCTATCTCGTCGACTCCTCAACATAAACAACATTTCATCCTCGGAACTATCAGGAGAACTGCTAGAACTTTTGGATCTGGAGAAAAGGACTCCAATAACACTTTTAATACATTATAATATTCCATTTTACATTAGTTTTCGCCAATCTGAGCTTCTATCTAATCTAAATCCTGATCAAATCACTAAAGGAAAAATAAATAAAGGAGAAAACAGATATGATTGCCATGTCAAATAACTAAGTTTTTTCATCAACACTGGTGACTCCAACAATTCGATGCATCAGAGAGTGACGTCACTTCTATCAATGATGGAAATGTGGTGTAAAAAAGAACATGCCTAGACTGAGACTATGACTGAGGCTGAAACTTTTTTTTTGCATGTTCTGGTTCCCACGTAAAGGGATATCCTGTAATGTTCAGAGAACATCGTGGGAACCAAGGGAAATAAGGTAGGAATTCGTGTTTTTCTTGAATTTCTGGAGGTTATATGCCTCGGGGAACACCTCCCTTGGCAATTTGTTCCGGATCCTCGCTGTTCATTGATGGATGGACGAGTCTTTGGAAAGAGATGTTCTGCAGGTCTCCAAAGTGACCACGAAGGGGTGCGCAGCCTCAACTCGACGGGTGGGGACTGCCAAGGGAGGATCAATTGTTGATATTTCAGAAGAGCATCGTCCATGAAATTATCTTTAAAATAGAGCCAGATCGCCAACTTTTCTACGGTGATACAGAGAAGTGAGAGAGCTTGTGAGCGAGGCATCACCCACGAGTCCAATTGCCCTTTTTTGGACAGAATCCAACAGTTTCAGGGTATGTTTGGGTGCTGCAGTCCAAATATGGGAACAGTATTCCAGGACAGGTCGGATCTGTGCCTTATAGATCATAAGCAGCTGACTGGAAGTGAATTAGCTCCTGGCCCGAAACAGAAAACCAAGTTTTTAGCAATTGATCTCACGTGATTTTCCCAAGAAAGGTTATTGCTGATAGTAATACCAAGCATCGAAACTTGAGATGAAGCCAAAGTTGGCTGAATGTACAGTGAATATGACTGAATATGCTCTTACTTGGTGAGCTCTCCTGCCCATCAGTTCGTGGACCGCTACCACAATCTCTGATAGTTCGCCTCTGCTGATGCAGCCGTCTCCGTTCACGTCATAGAGTTTAAAGGTCCAACGGAGTCTCTCGTACACCGACCCCCGTAACAGCGTCGACAGCGATATCAATAAGTCCTGAAACAAGTCCACATTACCACCAAAGATCATACACCCTCTATATAGACACCGTTAATGTAAAGGTGGATTTATGTAGCCTCATTTAACAATTATCAAGTAACATTTATCATTTAACAAGTATAGCAATTAAAAGTTGAACTCCCTGTTTTCGATGAAGGTGTTTATACAGACATTTAACAATTATCAATTAACAAGTAACAAGTAAGAAGTTGGCCAACTTTTAACTTTCTCACTTTGATTGAACCAGGTTTTCTTCTGCAGATGATCGCGGATTGGTTTCATCAACTGGTAGAGAAGGCATGGATTGGTCAGACCAATGTCAGACCTGATATCTGACAGATGTTATGAAATTTGTTTCAACATAAAACAATTGCAATCAACAGAATAATTGAGAATATGAGTAACCCAGTCTCTTCCAGATCAGAAAAAATTATGAAATTCGAAATGTTAGCTCTTTATGTAAATTGTAAACAACGAATTTGTAAGGTAATTGCTTCGATAGTCCATATTTAGGGCATGCGCGCTTGCGTTGCTTTGACATTTAATTGAAAACAATTATAAATTTAGATTTTTTGACCACCTTGTATCAATTTCAATTGAACACCAATTGATAGTGAGTGAAAAATTGAGATAGGGACATGTAAATCGTTTTGACGAATAATGAACAGTTTCGACAGAAAAAAATCCTGAACTTGGAAAATATCGATTTTGCACATCCTATATGTCAGTAACTTTCACTGCTAGACCCTAAGTATAATGCGTCGTTGAAATCAGATCGTCAGGGAGATTTCAAAAATGAAAAAAAATATAGAGTTTTCCAATGAAAAAAACATAGCTTTGATGTGCTGTGACCTTACGGAACACCCTGTGTATTTCAAAGAAATTTTTAAATGTGAAGCTCGGTTATTACTTCAATTTTGATCCATGAATTTTTTTGTATCTCTCAAGACAACAGAGAAATCGAACTCTGGAGTCTTAGTTGGCCACCCTGTACATTGAAATAATACTCATATGTTCATTTTATATGATCAAGGAGAAAATATCACAAATAATCAAGTAAAATAAAATATCTTCCTCATTGTGATGCTTCCGGTTTTTCCGGAAGTGGCGTCATCTTTGTTGATTTAAATGGACCACCCTGTATTCCATAAATTTTTTCAATTCCTATCATGATTCTGATTCAAATTCATATATCATACCCTATACCTAAAATGAACCATTTTGGAGTAATTCGAGTTTTTCTAGAAAAAGTGACATATATTATAGCGTATCGAACATACAACATACGCCATTTTTAGTGAAATGCCTCAGTGATCGAATCTTGAATACCGAAAGTTGAACAAATCACTGACCACAATCACAACCACTGCATAATTTACAGGGGGCACAGAAAAGTGGGTCCAAAAAGTGAATGTGAAACATCTCAATTTTTTCTCCAATTCTCGTATACCGATCCCCGTTATAGCGTCGAAAGTGATATCAATAAGTCCTGAAACCAGTCGACATTACCACTTAACAGTGCCACGGTTCATTCGAGACAGGCGATTTTTCTCTCTCAAAGCGAATCCATTCGATACCGAAGAGTATTGTTCCCTAATGGGGGAATTCTGAAAACTACCGTATAGTGGGTTGTTCATTCATCAGAGTTCACAAAGTAGCAGGGAAGTTTCCGTTTTCTATTTATAAAGATTTTTTTCTTCATTTACGAGCTGCAAATTTCGGTGGAATATTTCAGTTTGGTGAAACGAACTGTATCGATTTTCGAAGAAGGTATTCATCAATTTATTCAGAATTCTGAATAATGGGAAATCTGAGGGAAATGCGGTTCGTATGTGAGGAAGAAGGATTATCTTGTTCCAGATAAAAATTGAAAAGGGCTTCACCAATAGAGGTTGTTTGGATTCTCTTCCCACTAATACAATTCGATTAGATGTTAACATGGAATCCAATTTGACTTACAGCACTTTTCCATTTATCGTCGACACATAATGCGAGTATATTTTTTGTCCTAATGACGACGACAAGACTGTACAGAGTGAGCCGAACTTGATGTCTCGGTTCTATTATACAGAGTGATTTGCATATTTTTTCAATCTCTCATCCTGAGAACACTATTTTTCGCTGATTTTTCTGCTTTTTCCTTGTTTTTCCTCGTTTTTTTCTTTAATTTTCTATCGTTTTTATCATCTTCGCTTATCTGATTTCAGCCACCGAGGGAAGGAGAATTAATTTGTTTTGTAAAATTTGCTAGTGATTAAGTGAATTGCCTCTTCATCGAAGTAATCTTTCCAAATACAACTTATTCGTCAATTTCATCAGACATTTTTTTTGACGAGGTTCGCGCATTGATAACAATTTGAGAAGTGATACTTTTTTTCAGTATCGATGTAGATGAAGTACATTTTTTTTTATGTTCTGGTTCCCACGAGAAGATATATCATGTAATGTTCAGAGAACATCGTGAGAACCAAGAGAAATGAGATAAGAATTGGTGTTCTTCTTAAATTTCTGAAGGTTATATGCCTCGGGGAACACCTTCCTTGGCAATGTGTTCCAGAGCCTCGCTGTTCGTTGGATGAACGAGTCTTTGGAAAGAGATGTTCTGCAGGTCTCCAAAGTAACGACGAAGGGGTACGAAGCCTCAACTCGACGGGCTAATCTCGCGGAGACTGCCAAGGGAGAAACAATTTTTGAGAAGTAAGTGAGTTTGTGAGCGAGGCATCACCCACGAGACGATTTGCCCTTTTTTGGACAGTATTCAACAGTTTCAAGGTATGTTTGGGTGCTGCACTCCAAATATGGGAACAGTATTCCAGGACAGGTCGGATCTGTGCCTTATAGATCATAAGCAGCTGACTGGAGGTGAAATAGCTCCTGGCTCGAAACAGAAAACCAAGTTTTTGGGATGCACTTTTCGCAATTGATCTCACTTGATTTTCCCAAGAAAGTGCTGATAGTAATACAAAGCATCAAAATGGATGTTTTGAAAGGTATGGTTACTTCTGACAAGCTTATGTTGGGCACAGTGAGATCGGCTTTTCTAGAGAAAAGGCATGCTTGTGTTTTGTTTGCATTGAAATCTACCAAGTTATTGGATCCACATTGGAGAATTGTTGCCAAGTCCATATTCATGTTGTCATATACATACATATACATGTACATAATTCGCGCATTGTATGTAAACTATATGAGATTTTTGTATTTGAGTTTTATGATCCTCAATCGATCAAAACATCCAAGAAATAATTCATGAATGTTTAACCTATATTAGGCGAGTTCAACACTATTTTTCATATAGAGCTAAGCCTATTACTACTTTAGAACTATGTTCTTTCACTTTTATTGAAAAAAATTTGTTTGCAACTCGTGCGCGACAATTTTTTTAACTGGGTGTCGATCACCAAAGTAGCATTTTGCGCACTCGATACAAAAATAACTATTATTTTCAATTCGAGGCAAAACCATTCAACAGCCAAGATACAAAAAAGGAAACATGATGTTTTTGATTATCAAAAAAATATGCCAACCAATCAAGAACGTGTGTTTCGAAGTGAGTGGAATAATCGCCAAAATTTGTAAGACTCGTCATATTTACTACCTCTGATAATTTTCGATTATACGTTTCGAAAGCCTGGCCACATGCGTTTCAGATCATAGTTCATCAATTCAAATTTCGCAGGAATTGAATATGTCATCGTTGGTGATCCATCGACAGGATTCGCTCATCCGGAAGCAATGAATTACCGAATTGATTCTGTGCGAACGATTTGTCTGTATGGATATCTGGCGATGGTCTGGCCTCATCTGGATCGTCCAGAAAGTAATCTGGCTACCGACATGAAGGCAATAAATTAGGGCACCGCGCGACTCAGTATTAGATCGGATGAAATACTCGGCGGCCTCTCCTGGAGCATTGTTCATGTTCACGTTGATTCAGTGGGAAATTGGATTTTCCGTAGGAAAAACTAACGTCGACCAAGTTTCAGATTTATTGCGCCGGCAATATCCTGAAGTTTGATCGGATCTATCGTTTGCTATGGGTGTCAGAGCGAATATGAACAATTCAGTCCCAGAAATGGACATCAAAATCATCTTTGATTTTTATTCTTTGGGTTCAGCTTTGCTTCATGGAAACTATTCTCGAACATAATCATTTTAGTTCCGGAAAATCAGGTGTGCTTGGAGAATATTCATATATGGTCAATTGGCAAATTTTATCAGGAGAAGTCTTCCCATAATTGCGAGAATTTAGGTGGAGGCTCTTACTTTGTACTTTTTTTAGGTCGATATCAAACAAACAAACTTATCGGTACAAAAACTTTGAAACTTGGAGGGGGCACCTATCTATTGTTATTGGTTCCATTTTTTGGTCTGGTTCCCACGAAAAGGGATATCCTGTAATGTTCAGAGAACATCGTGAGAACCAAGGGAAATGAGGTTGGAATTGGTGTTCTTCTCAAATTTCTGGAGATTATATGCCTCAAGGAACACCTCCCTTGGCAATGTGTTCCAGAGCCACGCTGTTTGTAGGAGATACCAAACATTACCAAATTTTTGGACCAAAATATTCAAATTTTGGTGAATGCACTCATTGTTACAGAAACTTTTAATTTTGGTGGATGCACTTATTTTCAACCTCAATATTTTATTAAGAATAACTTATCGGTACAGGGACTTAGAAATCAGGTGGATGCACTTATCTCTTGTTATCGTTTTTTTTGCAGACACCATAAGATACCAAACAATACCAAGGTTTTGGACCAGAATATTCAAATTTTGGTGAATGCACTTATTGGTACAGAAACTTTAAATTTTGGTGGATGCACTTATAGCTACAGAAACTTAAAATTTTGGTGGATGCACTTATATTCAACTTCAATATTTTATTAAGAATAACTAATCGGTACAGAAACTTTGAAATTTGGTGGAAGAACTTATCTCTTGTTATCGGTTTTCTTCTAGAGATACCAAACAATCGCAAGTTTATGGTACAAAAATTTCAAATTTTGGTGGAGGCACATATTTTCTGTTCTTATATCAGTTGGATCGTTTTTTTCTGTTCGATTCCAAACAAGAGTAAATTTTTGCTACAGAAAATTCGAATTCCAGTGGAGGCACTTATTTCATGTTCCTCATTCAGTTGTAATTTTTTTGATATCGAAATCAAACAACATATCTTTGGTACAAAAACTCAAAATTTCTGGTGAAGCCACTTATTTTTTGTTCCATCATCAGCTGAATTGTTTTTATTATCGATACCAAACAATAACCCACTGCTACAGTAATTCTCGATGGATGGTTTTTTTTTTAATCGATATCATACTTATCGGTACAGAAACTTCAAAATTTGGTGAAGGCACTCGTTTTTTGTTGCTGTATCAGTTAGTGGAATCGTTTTTTATCAACAGTAAGAACACAAGAGCTTTTTTCATCGGATAAATTTCTCTTGCTAACTTAAAACATTTGCCAATCAGTAATTTCACGAGAAAAACTGACATGAAAAAATTGCGAGACGGTAGGTCGAGCAATTTTGTTCAATGTTTGATTATACTGATGGAAAATGTTTGAGTTAGCAAGGAAACTTATCCGATTAAAAACAAGTTCAAGTGTGTTTCAGCAAGATAAATCAATGACAACATATAAATGAACAACTACAATTATTAACGTCATTGAAAAAACTATTTAAACTATACAATTTTTAAAAATATTGTGTTTGGTGTCGAAATTTCTATGATGGTTTCGAAATTTGTTTAATGGATACATTTTACATCAGTAATTCCGTTCGGAAAACTGACATAGGATGAAATTCCCCTCTCATTATTTCAGTTTTTCTCGTAAAATTAGTGATTAGCAAATGTTTTTCGTTAGCAAGTGAAGATTACCCGATGAAGAAAAAGCTTTTGTGTTTTCACTGTTGATAAAGAAGGTGCATCCTTATTTGTCGATGTCAAAATGACTCTCATCATCGTCAAATAGCGTTTTCTGCGGAGGAGTTGATTTATCGGTATAAAAATTGGTGGGAGCACTCATTTTTCCAGTGATCACAGTATCATTTCCACCTGTATGTGTATTCAATTTACAAATGTAGGTTAGTACAACCCTGTAAAAATGCGCCAAGTTGCGTAATTTTCGCCATGCCGTCATTCATCCCGCTAATCTACCAACTAAACTATATTTGAGGGTCTTATGGAAGATGTGATTTTTGTATCATATGCGAAAAAAAATGAATCCGTTTTGATATTCAGATAGAGGGAAGGAAATTCCAAAACTATGATTTGGGCCATTGCATCCTCATTCGTATTTAATCAGATAGAACAGTTGAAAAAAATTATGTGATATACGAATTGTTTACAATTTTTTTCCGTCGATTATATTTTTTAAGTAAGTTATAGCAAAAACAACAGTGAATAGTCGCGGTGTATGTTTAGTTGCCTATACTACAAGCGTGCATTAATAGACAAATTGATCAATAATAGAAGTCTTCAATGATTAATAGAAGTCTTTAATGATCAATTCCATAAACATTAAACTTACTCGTTAGTACTTGGTCGACGGAAAAATAATATTCTTAGAAATAAGAGGATTAACTTACCCTGAAACTAATTGCTCCATTACAGTTAACATCAAAGGCCTTGAACACGTAGTGTGCATATAAACTAGCGTCTGGAAAAGAAAAACTACAATGAAATTTAATTACCAAGGAAATGCGAGATCTCGAGTGAAATGAAATAGTAGGTACATTATCTAGAGAAAAAGTTCCACTTCAAATATGAAATCGAATGCAAATCTTGTTGCTACATGTTTCGACCCGTAGAGGTTATCATCAAGCTTATAGGTTAGGAGGAAAATAAATGAATTCTGAAGGCCTCAATTTTCTTTCAACTAAGAATAATGTTGTCATTCAATCAATAAATCTACTTTCTCAATACTTCGACTCAGTGTGGACTATATAATTTCCATAACCTACTTTTTAAATTACTTTTTTCCTCTAAACTTTTATCGACTTGGGAGTGATTGAATTCACACTAGCCTAGCATGTTGCTTTTCCCAGACACTTATCAGAAATTCTTTTTCTCCTATAACAATGAAATGATATGGAATATGCGTGACAGTTCTAAACAATGTTATTACTTCCAGCATGCTATTCTGAACATTTCAATTTTCACTATATCCTGTTGTTCATGTAGATGTATCCATAATAATAGGTATGCACTCAGTGTAATATTGAAACAATGTTGGTATTGTTACGAAACATTATTGTGTTTTTACCTATACCATATACAGTTAATAACTCAAAATAGGTCATATCTCAACAATATGTGGTTTTCTACTGCTACTAAAATTTCATCATCATTGTCATTCTCAGTTGAATTAGTAGAAATATCGTTGATAACTATCAGATTCAGAATATTAATAATAAAAATGAACTAGGAATACTTACTTCCATGTGGAAAAAATTTTGAATATATTTCTTTAAAACTATCCTCATGAACAACTCCTTCAGGACATTCCTGAAAAAAAAAACAATGTTATTCATCGGCCTATATGGATTTCAGTATATCATCTCACGATGTCATAATCTCGAAATGGTTTCAAATTTTCATTGATTGATCACACTGTTCTATTAATACGATTTTTTTGTAAAATGTCACAAAAATAGTGTGTTTTATTTCTAAAACTCTTCAAAAGAACATTTTCACGGTTATTTGACTAAAAGAAGATCGATACCACCCAAGACTAATTCACCTATCGATACAGGGTGATTTTTCAGAGTTATATGCATTAGGCAAACGAACTAGACAAGCCCAGTCAGCACATCCTTTCGTTGTCAACCTCGAAAGATGTCGAGCAGCACTTTATCAAAACTCCTTCATCCATAGAACGGCTAGGCTCTGGAATTCATTACCCAACAACATATAATCTCCAGAAGTTCGATTCAATTGGATTTTTTTAAACTTTCGGAGATATAAGTTCTTGGGAATACTTCAAATATTGTCAATGTTTCTAATGTGTATGTATGAGTGTTTTATATTTTGTCTTTGTGACTTTACCTATAGGTACACTATTTTAGCATTGTATTTATTTTAGCATTGTATTTATTTGTGAACATTTCGTTTGACTATTCTGATAAGTTTTGTACATTGTGTATGACCTATACCTTGTATAATCTTTGATTGACGAATAAATTCATCTTATCTTATCTTATCTTATCTGGCAGACAGTGTTGTTTGACACATCTTGAAGCTAACGACAAAAGGATGTGCTTACTGCGCTAGTTGAATTTTCTTTATTTATATAGAGAAGGTCGAATTTGTAATTGTTTTTACTTTTTATTTGACACTTCTTTATGGTTTTCAACGAGAAATAATGCGGTGACTATCGAACTGGGAATAATTATTCATTGATCATCAGAATATGATTCTTGTAGGACCTGGCTTAGAAATGAATCAATTATTCAAATCTAGTAATTTGGAATCGAGCCAAGCAGGCACACAAAAAGGTAGTATATATAGCGATAACGGTGTGGTCGACATTCAAAGAGGGAGGTGTACTTTATTACTAGGGCGGTGTGTACATTGATGGTCTACACGAAAGTTATGTCCTGGCAAGATTCTCAGGAAGGATATTTATTGGCGAGGGCTGGATTTTCAAGGACGTTTGATAGGACATTTAAAGTGGGTATACGTGATATTCAGGGTATTTTTGAACTCCACCGGAATCTCTCGTGAGCTAATTCCCAAACAGGAATAAAGAAAGAAGTTTAGAATATTATAATGCCATGTGAGGAGTTTGAAACAACATTTCAGGAAAAAGCTACAGTGATTTTTCACTATTCATCGGCCTATATACTAGGTGTTTTTGAAACAAACAATTGAGCACATCAATATGATACAGTTTGACGAATATTCCTGAATTGTCAGATATTTCCTATTTTTCCTCATTAAGGGGTTTCATCTTGGAAATTGGGCAAAAAATGAGTACGCTACTTCAAGACGGTGTGGTCGACATTCAAAGAGGTGTACATTGATGGTGTAAGGTGTAAATACACGAAAGTTATGTCCTGGCAACATTTTCAGGAAGGATATTTATTGGCGAGGTCTGGATTTTCATGGACGTTGGATACGACATGACGTATTCATAGTGGGTATACGTGATATTCAGGGTGATTTTGAACCCCACCGAAATCTCTCGTGAGCTGATTCCCAAACAGAAACAAGGAAAAAAGTTCATTTTAGCATGGGTCCGAAAACGAGAGCACCTTTTTGACGTAGAGCATAATGAAATAATATATTGCCATGTCAGAAGTATATGAAACAAAATATTACAAAAAAGCTACAGTGATTTTCTACTCTTCGTCTGCCTATATACTAGATGTTTTCGAAACATACAATTCAGCACATCAATATGATACAGTTTGACGAATATTCCTAAAGTGTCAGATTTTCCCTATTTTTTCCTATTAATGGAAAATTTCATCTTGAGAATTGAACAGCTCTGCTGCGCTTGTGCTCAAAATACTCGTTACTGAAATGACGTTTATAACACTTGTTACATAATATACCATTTTAAATCGATCCAGTAGCTCGGAGCCTATTCAATACAAACATACAATGAAATTTTTCCTCTTTATATTATTAGTGTAGATTGCATCCAATTCATAGACTAATAAAATACGTGCTCTCAAGACACACATTGATATAACTCAAGAAAATCAATAATTATCATTGTGAAATTTTGAGATTTCATCAGTCAATTATGGTACCATGAAAACTTATACAGGGGGGAAATCATATACAAAAAACAATTGGCACTTCTAATTTTCAACATCCTGTAACTCAAAAGGAAAGTTGAACGAGTAATCAACTCCTGATTTTTTTCGAGATAATTATTCATTCAGCGTATTAGATTTGATCCCCTCGTATATTCAATTCCACACGGTCATATAGGTAACTAACTCTTTGATCAAAAATATTATTCCGAACAAATTGAAAGCGTCAAACGTCATCGAAAGTGAAATAATAACGTTTCCCATCGGGCTGTTGAAACCTTTTTCACCACCACCATCAATCACCCCATAACAAATTAATTCCAATCGACGTCTTGACGATATGATCGTGCCACCCCACAACCCCACGAAGGGGTGCCAAAAGGGGTCTCGTCGCAATCATTAAATCGGCACTAATTACTCGCTCGTCACGTGATAGAAAGCAGCTGCGCTCATTATTGGTCGATTCAGACAGATGACGTCTACGGTGACATAACGGTGACATAATGCTACCATACGGCAAATCGTACCTGTATGAGCCCACTGCATTCTTTCTTTTTGGGTATGAATTAGTGTCTATGATTTTTTTGGGATTCTTTGGGCCATCAGGAAAAAATTATTTTTCGACCCGTATGAGCCTACTGCATCGAGTGAACCCCTGATTTTGAGAATCTAGGGAAAGGGTTTTTTCTTGCATCTGACATCAAATTCTTTCTTTGCGGGTCTGAATTAGTGTCTATGATTTTTTTGAGATTCTTAGGGCCATCAGGAAAAAATTATTTTTCGACCCGTATGAGCCTACTGCATCGAGTGAACCGCTGATTTTGAAAATCCAGGGAAAGGGTTTTTTCTTCAATCTGACATCAAATTCTTTCTTTTTGGGTCTGAATTAGTGTCTATGATTTTTTTGAGATTCTTAGGGCCATCAGGAAAAAATTATTTTTCGACCCGTATGAGCCTACTGCATCGAGTGAACCGCTGATTTTGAAAATCTAGGAAAAGGGTTTTTTCTTGAATCTGACATAAAATTCTTTCTTTATGGGTCTGAATTAGTGTCTATGATTTTTTTGGGATTCTTTGGGCCATCAGGAAAAAAATTTTTTTCGACCCGTATAAGCCTACTGCATCGCGTGAACCGCTGATTTTGAGAATCTAGGGAAAGGGTTTTTTCTTGAATCTGACATCAAATTCTTTCTTTATGGGTCTGAATAAGTGTCTATGATTTTTTTGGGATTCTTTGGGCCATCAGGAAAAAAAATTTTTTCGACCCGTATAAGCCTACTGCATCGCGTGTACCGCTGATTTTGAGAATCTAGGGAATGGGTTTTTTCTTGCATCTGACATCAAATTCTTCCTTTTTGGGTCTGAATTAGTGTCTATGATTTTTTTGGGATTCTTTGGGCCATCAGGAAAAAAATTTTTTTCGAGCCGTATAAGCCTACTGCATCGAGTGAACCGCTGATTTTGAAAATCTAGGGAAAGGGTTTTTTTCTTGAATCTGACATCAGATTCTTTCTTTATGGGTCTGAATTAGTGTCTATGATTTTTTTGGGATTCTTTGGGCCATCAGGAAAAATTTTTTTTTCGAGCCGTATAAGCCTACTGCATCGAGTGAACCGCTGATTTTGAAAATCTAGGGAAAGGGTTTTTTCTTGAATCTGACATCAAATTCTTTCTTTATGGGTCTGAATTAGTGTCTATGATTTTTTTGGGATTCTTTGGGCCATCAGGAAAAAAAATTTTTCGACCCGTATAAGCCTACTGCATGGCGTGAACCGCTGATTTTGAGAATCTAGGGAAAGGGTTTTTTCTTACATCTGACATCAAATTCTTTTTCTTTGGGTCTGAATTAGTGTCTATGATTTTTTTGGGATTCTTTGGGCCATCAGGAAAAAAATTTTTTTCGAGCCGTATAAGCCTACTGCATCGAGTGAACCGCTGATTTTGAAAATCTAGGGAAAGGGTTTTTTCTTGAATCTGACATCAAATTCTTTCTTTATGGGTCTGAATTAGTGTCTATGATTTTTTTGGGATTCTTTGTGCCATCAGGAAAAAAATTTTTTTTCGACCCGTATAAGCCTACTGCATCGAGTGAACCGCTGATTTTGAAAATCTAGGAAAAGGGTTTTTTCTTGAATCTGACATCAAATTCTTTCTTTATCGGTCTGAATTAGTGTCTATGATTTTTTTGGGATTCTTTGGGCCATCAGGAAAAAATTTTTTTTCGACCCGTATAAGCCTACTGCATCGCGTGAACCGCTGATTTTGAGAATCTAGGGAAAGGGTTTTTTCTTGCATCTGACGTCAAATTCTTTCTTTTTGGGTCTGAATTAGTGTCTATGATTTTTTTGGGATTCTTTGGGCCATCAGGAAAAAAAATTTTTCGACCCGTATAAGCCTACTGCATCGAGTGAACCGCTGATTTTGAAAATCTGGGGAAAGGGTTTTTTCTTGGATCTGACATCAAATTCTTCCTTTATGGGTCTGAATTAGTGTGTATGATTTTTTTTGGGATTCTTTGGGCCATCAGGAAAAAAATTTTTTTCGACCCGTACAAGCCTACTGCATCGAGTGAACAGCTGATTTTGAAAATCTAGGGAAACGGTTTTTTCTTGCATCTGACATCGAATTCTTCCTATTTGGGTCTGAATTAGTGTCTATGATTTTTTTGGGATTCTTTGGGCCATCAGGAAAATAATTTTTTTCGACCCGTATAAGCCTACTGCATCGAGTGAACCGCTGATTTTGAAAATCTAGGGAAAGGGTTTCTTCTTGAATCTGACATCAAATTCCTTCTTTATGGGTCTGAATTAGTGTCTATGATTTTTTTGGGATTATTTGGGCCATCAGGAAAAAATTTTTTTTCGACCCGTATAAGCCTACTGCATCGCGTGTACCGCTGATTTTGAGAATCTAGGGAAAGGGTTTTTTCTTGCATCTGACATCACATTCTTTCTTTTTGGGTCTGGATTAGTGTCTATGATTTTTTTGGGATTCTTTGGGCCATCAGGAAAAAAATTTTGTTCGACCCGTATAAGCCTACTGCATCGCGTGAACCGCTGATTTTGAGAATCTAGGGTAAGGGTTTTTTCTTGCATCTGACATCAAATTCTTTCTTTTTGGGTCTGAATTAGTGTCTATGATTTTTTTGGGATTCTTTGGGCCATCAGGAAAAAAAATTTTTCGACCCGTATAAGCCTACTGCATCGAGTGAACCGCTGATTTTTAAAATCTAGGGAAAGGGTTTTTTCTTGAATCTGACATCAAATTCTTTCTTTATGGGTCTGCATTAGTGTCTATGATTTTTTTGGGATTCTTTGGGTCATCAGGAAAAAAATTTTTTTCGACCCGTATAAGCCTACTGCATCGCGTGAACCGCTGATTTTGAGAATCTAGGGAAAGGGTTTTTTCTTGCATCCGACATCCAATTCTTCTTTTTCGGGTCTGAATTGGTGTCTATGATCTTTTTTGGATTCTTTGGGCCATCAGGAAAAAAATTTTTTTCGACCCGTATAAGCCTACTGCATCGAGTGAACCGCTGATTTTGAAAATCTAGGGAAAGGGTTTTCTCTTGAATCTGACATCGAATTCTTTTTTTATGGGTTTGAATTAGTGTCTATGATTTTTTTGGGATTCTTTGGGCCATCAGGAAAAAAAATTTTTTCGACCCGTATAAGCCTACTGCATCGAGTGAACCGCTGATTTTGAAAATCTAGGGAAAGGGTTTTTTCTTGAATCTGACACCAAATTCTTTCTTTATGGGTCTGAATTAGTGTCTATGATTTTTTTTGGATTCTTTGGGCCATCAGGAAAAACATTTTTTTCGACCCGTATAAGCCTACTGCATCGAGTGAACCGCTGATTTTGAAATCTAGGGAAATGGTTTTTTCTCGAATCTGACATCAAATTCTTTCTTTTTGGGTCTGAATTAGTGTCTATGATTTTTTTGGGATTCTTTGGGCCATCAGGAAAAAAAATTTTTTCGACCCGTTTAAGCCAACTGCATCGAGTGAACCGCTGATTTTGAAAATCTAGGGAAAGGGTTTTTTCTTGAATCTGACATCAAATTCTTTCTTTATGGGTCTGAATCAGTGTCTATGATTTTTTTGGGATTCTTTGAGCCATCAGGAAAAAAAATTTTTCGACCCGTATAAGCCTACTGCATCGAGTGAACCGCTGATTTTGAAAATCTAGGGAAAGGGTTTTTTCTTGAATCTGACATCAAATTCTTTCTTTATGGGTCTGAATTAGTGTCTATGATTTTTTTGGGATTCTTTGGGCCATCAGGAAAAAAAAATTTTTTCGACCCGTATAAGCCTACTGCATCGAGTGAACCGCTGATTTTGAAAATCTAGGGAAAGGGTTTTTTCTTGAATCTGACATCAAATTCTTTTTTTATGGGTCTGAATTAGTGTCTATGATTTTTTTGGGATTCTTTGGGCCATCAGGAAAAAATTTTTTTTCGACCCGTATAAGCCTACTGCATCGAGTGAACCGCTGATTTTGAAAATCTAGGGAAAGGGTTTTTTCTTGAATCTGACATCAAATTCTTTCTTTATGGGTCTGAATTTGTGTCTATGATTTTTTTGGGATTCTTTGGGTCATCAGGAAGAAATTTTTTTCGACCCGTATAAGCCTACTGCCTCGAGTGAACCGCTGATTTTGAAAATCTAGGGAAAGGGTTTTTTCTTGAATCTGACATCAAATTCTTCCTTTATGGGTCTGAATTAATGTCTATGATTTTTTTGGGATTCTTCGGGCCATCAGGAAAAAATTTTTTTTCGACCCGTATAAGCCTACTGCATCGAGTGAACCGCTGATTTTGAAAATCTAGGGAAAGGGTTTTTTCTTGAATCTGACATCAAATTCTTTCTTTATGGGTCTGAATTAGTGTCTATGATTTTTTTGGGATTCTTTGGGCCATCAGGAAAAAAATTTTTTTCGACCCGTATAAGCCTACTGCATCGAGTGAACCGCTGATTTTGAAAATCTAGGGAAAGGGTTTTTTCTTGAATCTGACATCAAATTCTTTCTTCATGGGTCTGAATTAGTGTCTATGATTCTTTTGGGATTCTTTGGGCCATCAGGAAAAAATTTTTATCGACCCGTATAAGCCTACTGCATCGCGTGAACCGCCGATTTTGAAAATCTAGGGAAAGGGTTTTTTCTTGAATCTGACATCAAATTCTTTCTTTATGGGTCTGAATTAGTGTCTATGATTCTTTTGGGATTCTTTGGGCCATCAGGAAAATAATTTTTTTCGACCCGTATAAGCCTACTGCATCGAGTGAACCGCTGATTTTGAAAATCTAGGGAAAGGGTTTCTTCTTGAATCTGACATCAAATTCCTTCTTTATGGGTCTGAATTAGTGTCTATGATTTTTTTGGGATTATTTGGGCCATCAGGAAAAAAATTTTTTTCGACCCGTATAAGCCTACTGCATCGCGTGTACCGCTGATTTTGAGAATCTAGGGAAAGGGTTTTTTCTTGCATCTGACATCAGATTCTTTCTTCTTGGGTCTGGATTAGTGTCTATGATTTTTTTGGGATTCTTTGGGCCATCAGGAAAAAAATTTTGTTCGACCCGTATAAGCCTACTGCATCGCGTGAACCGCTGATTTTGAGAATCTAGGGTAAGGGTTTTTTCTTGCATCTGACATCAAATTCTTTCTTTTTGGGTCTGAATTAGTGTCTATGATTTTTTTGGGATTCTTTGGGCCATCAGGAAAAAAAAATTTTTCGACCCGTATAAGCCTACTGCATCGAGTGAACCGCTGATTTTTAAAATCTAGGGAAAGGGTTTTTTCTTGAATCTGACATCAAATTCTTTCTTTTTGGGTCTGAATTAGTGTCTATGATTTTTTAGGGATTCTTTGGGCCATCAGGAAAAAAAATTTTTTCGACCCGTTTAAGCCAACTGCATCGAGTGAACCGCTGATTTTGAAAATCTGGGGAAAGGGTTTTTTCTTGAATCTGACATCAAATTCTTCCTTTTTGAGTCTGAATTAGTGTCTATGATTTTTTTGGGATTCTTTAGGGCAATCAGGAAAAAAATATTTTTCCACCTAAAATTTTTTCGACCCGTTTAAGCCTACTGCATCGCGTGAACCGCTGATTTTGAGAATCTAGGGAAAGGGTTTTTTCTTGCATCTGACATCAAATTCTTTCTCTATGGGTCTGAATTAGTGTCTATGATTCTTTTGGGATTCTTTGGGCCATCAGGAAAAAAATTTTTTTCGACCCGTATAAGCCTACTGCATCGAGTGAACCGCTGATTTTGAAAATCTAGGAAAATGATTTTTTCTTGAATCTGACATCAAATTCTTTCTTTATGGGTCTGAATTAGTGTCTATGATTTTTTTGGGATTCTTTGGGCCATCAGGAAAAAAATTTTTTTCGACCCGTACAAGCCTACTGCATCGCGTGAACCGCTGATTTTGAGAATCTAGGGAAAGGGTTTTTTCTTGCATCTGACATCAAATTCTTTCTTTGCGGGTCTGAATTAGTGTCTATGATTTTTTTGGGATTCTTTGGGCCATCAGGAAAAACATTTTTTTCGACCCGTATAAACCTACTGCATCGAGTGAACCGCTGATTTTGAAATCTAGGGAAATGGTTTTTTCTTGAATCTGACATCAAATTCTTTCTTTTTGGGTCTGAATTAGTGTCTATGATTTTTTTTGGGATTTTTTGGGTCATCAGGAAAAAAAATTTTTTCGACCCGTATAAGCCTACTGCATCGAGTGAACCGCTGATTTTGATAATCTAGGGAAACGGTTTTTTCTTGCATCTGACATCAACTTCTTCCTTTTTGAGTCTGAATTAGGTCTATGATTTTTTTGGGATTCTTTGGGCCATCAGGAAAAAAAATTTTTTCGACCCGTATAAGCCTACTGCATCGCGTGAACCGCTGATTTTGAGAATCTAGGGAAAGGGTTTTTTCTTGCATCTGACATCAAATTCTTTCTTTGCGGGTCTGAATTAGTGTCTATGATTTTTTTGGGATTCTTTGGGCCATCAGGAAAAAAATTTTTTTCGACCCGTATAAGCCTACTGCATCGCGTGAACCGCTGATTTTGAGAATCTAGGGAAAGGGTTTTTTCTTGCATCTGACATCAAATTCTTTCTTTGCGGGTCTGAATTAGTGTCTATGATTTTTTTGGGATTCTTTGGGCCATCAGGAAAAAAAATTTTTTCGAGCCGTATAAGCCTACTGCATCGCGTGAACCGCTGATTTTGAGAATCTAGGGAAAGGGTTTTTTCTTGCATCTGACATCAAATTCTTTCTTTGCGGGTCTGAATTAGTGTCTATGATTTTTTTGGGATTCTTTGGGCCATCAGGAAAAAAAAATTTTTCGACCCGTATAAGCCTACTGCATCGAGTGAACCGCTGATTTTGAAAATCTAGAGAGAGAAAGAGAAACATTGAAGATTTATCATCTCCCTATATACAGGGTGATTCATTGCGAATGGACATCTTTCCTAACATGACTAATAAGAATGTTGCTGATTTAGGAGAAGATTTAATTTTGAAATTTCTCAATAACTTCGTAAGGTTCAACGGCATAAATTTTGAAGTTCCAGATTCTCTGACATGAGAAATACGAATTTGATAATTTTGATTTATATCTTCTTCGTCCATTAAATGATGATTAAAATAAGTCAAAAATCTGGATGCCCGTTCAATTTTACATAAAGAATGAACTCTTTTTCTAATAGTCTAGATCTAACGGGTTTTGCTATATCCGCTCTTGAAGAGTTCACTTATAACATTTTTATTATTTAACATTATAAAGTTAGGGAAGTGACAGTGGAAAAAAGGGAGAATGTATCCCCGATACGATTTATATCTAGCGAAATTAGTTTTTCCAATCGCAACCCTAATTCTAGTGAAAAGCTATTTCCAACCCAGACTATCTAGTATTTCCTGTTTTTTCGGATTCGTCAGAAAACCGGATATTTGCCAACGAACGACTGCTAATCGAACACTGACGAGTTTCTCGATGAAAAGTAACGTTTCAACTAATGACAACTTCGTCAATCACTGAATAATTAGTATGTTACCTTCTAAACTATCAATTTCTCACTGATGAAAATAGATCTGATTGTTTAACTGTCAATCAAACTAAATTTAGAATTATGTGGTTGGTATGGCGTTGATGTATCCAATGTCAAGTACGCTCGGAGATTTATTGTAGCAATCAATCTGTTTTGCAGTATCAATGAATAAAAAAACAATGAATCAGATGAAATGGAATGAGATATCCCTTCAAATCGAGTTTACTGTGAACAACTGTTCCACTTTTAATGTCATTTACATTGGTTCTAAAAATAAAGCTCTGACATGTTTCCTCTTTATTGTTGAATGATTTCTCCATTCAGAAGACGTTGTATATTATAATTGATGACAACAGTTTAATGGGCAAGACATCCAATATTTCAGAACAGATAAAATTGCATTGCCATTCTTTATGAACGGAGATCACCAGGATCAATCAATCACACATTTTTATGACAACTACTACACTGGAAAGTTTCAAAATGCAACAACGAGAGATTAATCGCAACAATAATTTTCCAATTTTATGTCCGAAACATTCGCTCACAAAACCTCGAAAGATGAGTGAAATTTCTCTTCTGCATATTATGGTTTTCAGTGAATATGGATTGACGTTTCATCTGCATAATGGATGCAATCGAATGATCCAGGATATCGAAATCATTAATACACATCAAAATTAAAAGAATTGCGCAGATTCCTGATTAACCCTTAACTACATACTAATCATACGTCTCAGAGACGGCATATCAGCATCCGATTTGTTGGATTACCCCTGCTTTTCAATATCGGCCATTGTGCTACCACGTAATTAATGTCCAACTAGCACTCATTCAGTACCCTAAAGTTGATCTATGTATATGGTTCAGTTTTAGAAATATCTTGAGTGAAAGATAGATTCCCGTCTCGTAGACGTATAGTTAGTTATTACGAAACAATAAAAGTTATATATTGTCATTTTTTTCAATTTGCATGTTTATGACTTAGTTCTGTGTCATATATTTTATCACGACTCTAACTGTATTCCGATCATCGATAATTTTAGTATTTCTATAGATCAATGTCGGAATTTTGAACATAAGGTACTCCTTTATTAAATTTTGATCGCCACTGAAATTTGTATTTCTATTTCAATTTTGAACATAATTTTCTCTTCGAAAACTATGTAGAGAACGTGTTTGAATAGCTCACAAAAATAAATTAAAAAATTTTGGATTCATATGGACATTCAAATAGTCTGTGAGACGTATAGTTAGTGACAACGTTATATATTTGGAACGTTAGTAGTTAAGGGTTAACATGGAATACATATCTCGAAAAATAATGGATGTATTGCTATGAAGAAGGAGTACGATATTTACGTAGATGAAGAGAATCGAAAAATTGTGATAAAATGACAATTCCGCCAGTGAGGTAAAATTTGGGAATGATCTGGTAGTAGCTAGACATTTATTTTTCATTTTTTTATTTTATTTATTGTGTAATCAACAGAATGAATCCAGTTACAGATTACAGATAATAACAATTACTTCAAAATTTCAATAGATAACCATATTTCTGACATGTTAATGATCACTAATGTGAAACTAATAATACGTTAATAAATAGAAAAGCTTTAAGGTAAGTAAGATAGGTTTTGAATAATTTTAAATCGAAAGAGAATGAAAAAAATAAGTAATGTCTCAAATCCCAATGTTTCAATGAGATATGATCGAATAGCGGTTGAACAAACAGAAAAAAGTATAGTATCTACACTTCTTGCCGAATATGACAATGATTCGTCAATGAGTTCCAAAGTACTAGGCACAAATCATTTTGAAATTTCCAAATAAAACACCCTGTAACTCACACAAGAGACACATTCTATCTAGGTGATAGGGAGTATCTTCATATTTCAAGCTCAGGATTCTATAGTTGAAATATTTCCAATTAGTAATGAAACACCCTGTATATAAGCTCGTATTAGCGAAACTATAGAATTTAAAAGAATATTTCCCGCATATATAAAATGTCCCATGAGAGTAATGCGATTATCGAAAACTTCAACTTCAAGCGTGTTATCTTGAACAAATTGCATTCGTTTATGTTCATATTTTGTAAAAGAGCCCCTGAAAATGAACTCTCGCAATTTTAGATAACTCGCTTTCTTCCAAAATTATCGGTAATTTTATGCACTCGTGCGATTATAACCGAAAACTTCACTCAAGGAGCTTGAAAGGATTCATATGAGGCCTAGTTGCCAGAACCACGTGATCGAATAGCTTTGGAGTAATTTACGAGTGATCTTCACAGTTACTTCGTCCCATAACAAGAAATTCAGGAAATAAATCTCGGGAAAATGTAGACACGTAAAATGGACCTCATAAATTCTTGTCAGGGATAACAATAATCCTTCACCTTTTACTTTGCTTCATCCCTTCTCTCTCAATGACCCATTGCAAGTAATTCCAAGAGCAATAAAACCAAAACATTAGCTCAATTATAGTCAAGATAGAGCTGGAACGTGGAGTCACTTAAATTCGAAAGGGAAATAATAAAAAAGTGATTGATGTTTATACAGGGTGAGTCCTGAATAATCATCCATAGCCCGATGGCAAATAGAGGGAGTCAAGGTGAGTTGATATATACCTATGTGATAGAATATATTCTGTCTATTCCTAACAGAAATACAGGGCATTATTTGATTTTAGGGCGAAACTTCGATGAACGGTATTTCAAGAACGTCTCGATTTTTCACTTTAAATTCACCAGCAATTTACATCTACTGACAAACCTACTATGGAAGTAGAAAACCGAAGCAGAAAACCAGCAGAAAATCGAAGACGGAAATTTCCGTCAATCTCGGCAAATATGCTACAATCTTTCAGGCGGAGGTATTCGCAATTGAATTTTGTGCTAGAGAGTTGTCGAATAAACCTCTAGTAAACAAAAATATCAG
Organism: Phaedon cochleariae; assembly: GCA_918026855.4. Classification (NCBI taxonomy): domain Eukaryota; kingdom Metazoa; phylum Arthropoda; class Insecta; order Coleoptera; family Chrysomelidae; genus Phaedon; species Phaedon cochleariae. The sequence goes on along the minus strand of OU896713.1, from coordinate 709,159 downwards.
TATTGTATCAGACAGTCAGGCTGCTCTTAAAGCACTGAGCTCCAGCAAGATAAATTCCAAGCTTGTATGGAGCTGTATTGAATCCCTAGAATGCCTGGGTGCTAACAACAGAGTCACTTTGCTGTGGGTGCCTGGACACCAGGGGGTGGAGGGTAACGAGAAAGCCGACATCCTCGCCAAACAGGGAACCGAATCTGTGTTCATAGGACCAGAACCATATTTTGGGGTCACCGCAAGTGCGGCGAAAACAACTATCTCGGGTTGGGCGGAGGGAAAAACACTCACGTACTGGTCTGAATTACCAGGATTAACCCATTCGAAGGCGTTCCTGCCTAAACCATCGGAAAAAATAACCAGGCAGATCCTAGAATGGAGCAGGGGTAACCTGCGAATTCTGACTGGACTGCTTACGGGACACTGTCGTCTAAGATACCACCTGGGAAGAATGGGTCTGAACCAACAAACGGACTGTCGGTTCTGTTGTGTGGAAGACGAAACGGCTGAACACATATTATGTTCATGCTCTAGCTTAGAAAGACTAAGGTTCGACACATTTGGCTTTACCAATCTAGAACCTATCGATTTCAGACAAATCTCACCCAATTCAACCATGAACTTTGTAAAAAGATGTGGATTGTACGGTGAACTGTAAGCTCTAGGGGTAAGCCACAATAGACCCAACTGGGGTTGCAGTGGAGGGGAGGCATTCGCCCCACTCACATGGAACCTAACCTAACTTAACCTACTATGGAAGGAAAATTCCTCAGCCGAACTTGAAAAACCCATTTTCTTTCTAAATGTCAAAATTTCGACTTTCTGAATGGTATTTTCCAAAAACTCTCATCAGAATCAGAAATATCAGGAAAAACACTACAAAAGTGTAGCTTTTCAATTTGTATAGCACACTTCGACCGGATTGGTGGAAAATTATCAAACAAAATTCAGATGAATATTTTTTCGATTTCGTCCAGGCAATCACTCTCTACATGCATCAAAAAGTGTTCTAATTAGTTCTCCTCCAATTTCTATACATTTTCTGCATATCTTCGGAAGAAATACAAACAGGACGTCGAGGTCCAAATTGATATGATATTTCGAACAAATTACCTATATTATTTCTGATGATATCTGAAGCTGTAACAATCCTCTCCATCAGTTCCTCTCTGGTGTTGACTTCAGTCTGATAGACAAATCGTTTTTTTTTTCACTTGTATACTAAATAACAATTATTTGATTGAAAATTGGTCTGATTTTTTCCAGAGAATATGAATAAAAGCTTGTTCTTGAAAATGATCCTCTACTATCAATTAATTTATCTCAAAATAAAATAAAAACAACTCTCCAAGTCGTTTCCACAACGTTTAATTCCAAATTCAAGAAGGGGGGATATGTTTCGGACCCAAAAGGTATCCATCATCAGCCAGAAAGAAATTATTCCACAAAGAACAACGAAACAGTAAGTAGGTATATCAAGTAAAACAAATTGGTACTCACGTGGAGAAGAAAAAAGCAGACATGTTCATAATGAGCATGATTAAATGGTTAATAGAATATGATTATAGTTTTTATATAAAAATGAAAATGAAGTGAACAGGTATTACCATTTGAATTTGCTCAACGACCCCGTACATTTGGTAACAGTAAGCAATCACAGAATGATTGAAAAAATCCGACGTGGAGACGACTTGGAGAGTTTTTTTTAATTATATTTTAACTACTTCACTCCACTTTAAGATAACATGGACTTCTACAGTAGATTAATTTATCTCAAATAAGATTTCCTAGTGCTGTTTTTTTCTACGCATAGAGGGATGAATGAATGAAGAATGGTCGTCCACTTATGTATACAGGCAAAAGCACTCCATGTGCAAAAGTGTGCACAAAGTATTTTCAAGCTCGATTGCAAACCGGCTTTAGATGAGTATTCTGAAGGAGGTTGCATTGTCTTCCATTCCAGAGCACTACTATCGCGTAAAATGAATATCAGAGAGCTTTTACGACGGATATAACAATAAAGAAAACGCATTTAGAGCGCAAAAGGAAAATTCAGTTTAGCACCTAGTAAGTATTAGTTTACAGTGTAAAGATATACATTATACAGACAGTGTGTCTCACTCCTAATAGAAGCACCCCTGTATCTTACGTAATTGTTTAGTTAGGATTCTGCACTAGCGAGAGATATACCAAAATTACACTCTATGACCAAGTGGCGTGATCTTCAGTGATATACACTACTATATTTCCGAAAAATTATATTAGGAGGCAAGATAGGTTGAAAATCACTTCGGATTCGGAATCAGGACGTCCAATTCTTTGACTAGTCATATTTTAAATACTGTCTCTAGGTTAATCGAGGAGAGGAGCCTGAAAGAGAAATTCATTATCTTGTCAGTGACACTTTGTTGTTTGAAGGAAATGAATATATAGGTATATTGAAAGTATATCGATTTCTTTCTTATACAGGGTGTCCCAGAGCAACGTACCATACATTCTACAGGGTGAACTAGAGATCAAAATAGGCCGATTGAGATCAATTTACCTCTATACGAAAACGCACCATTGAGCCGTGAGAGGGCGATGAACTATCATTTTATTTTCAGATTTTATAGAATATCTTGAAATCCTTGAGTGATACTGCTCTGAAAATTGGAGTGCAATTGACTATAGTGGATATGAATACCAATTTAATTAATATACAGGGAGATAGATATTTCGCATTGACTTCGAAGAAACTAGATTATGAAAAATCTGAGTACGCCACAGTCAACGACCAACTGAGACATCATCAGTGACCTACACTGCTCGCCAGCAGCCTTGGAACTATCCACATGGCTGCTGGCGAGCATTGTATATCACTGATGATAATCTTAGTTGGTCATTGACTGTATCTTCGAACTCATTCTTCCTCCTGCAAATCTCAGAATCCTACCCCAATAATTACGTAAGATACGGGGCTGCTTTTACGAAAATTGAGTCAAAATTCAATTTTTACATACTGAAAAAATATGAATAGTTAGTGTGGACATTCTGATTTGTGGCTGTTGGCAAGCAGTGTATATCACTCAAATTGACCCTACTTGGTAATAGAGTGTATACTTTTGATATATCTTCCGCTTCTGCGAATTTCAGAATCCTAACTCAATAAATACGTAAGATACAGGGGTGCTTCCTTTAGAAGTGAGACTGTATGTATAGAACGCCAATCGACGAGTATAGATATACCTATAGATCATCTATAAAATTAGTTTATATGTATATCTCATGGTCATCAATGATGATCCTTTGAAACTGCATCTGTATACAGACGGTAGGTAATGGAAGATTCATAAATTGTTACCTCTGCTATATAAAACATCTACGCATTAAGACGGTTTTGAGCCATAACAACTTTATTATTACCTAACGGGAATATAAATATTTAAACGATTCAATGTAATTTGTGCACGTCATTTTATAAATAAAAAGTTGGTCATCTCTTAGCGAAAGATAAAATTCAATTTAGGTGCATAAATGAACAATGAACTCAATATAAACATTGAGTTTGAAGAGAAGAAATATTGAAATATTGAAATTATATAGAATTTTTACTTATCTTTGGACGTTTCAGTAACGAATCTGCTCCCGTTCTCAACATGAAAATGCAAAATATTTTCTTCGAAAGTTCTGTTCTTATAGTTTGACACTACCCAATGACATACTGATTTCGTCTTATGGATTAGTGAGGATGTTAGTATACAAATGAGGATGTTTTCATCAATTGATCTTGAATCTACCAATTTCATGTTCAGTTTCCAGTAGTGAATACCATGTTCTATCTATATCAACTGAACAGGAAGCAATGCTATTGTCTACAGACAGTATTAAACAAATAAGTATGGGCCTCACATCAATCATCAGTTACGAAAACTTGAAGATTTCTATATAAAACTGTCTCACGCGGAAAATAATTTAACCTTTCTTTGCAAATGTAATGATGGAGTGATACCAAAAGGGTTACATTTAAAACTACCATTTTATAGTAGGCGATGTGAATGGATAGTTATGGCAGAGTGGAATTATATTAAAATCATAGGAAAGAAAGATAACAACCAAAAGAGAAAAATAAAGGAATCCGCTTGCATTCTTCTGAACGGAGACAATAGTATTGCTTCCTATATTATACTTATTTTATAGAGAAAACTTGCGAACCATTTCTGCTATGATCGTTATTGGATTCATGTTCTAACATTGTATCAGTAGCATAGAAATAGAATTCAAATTTATTGTGTAACATTGCATTGCACTGAGAATTTCAATTCATTGTATAGAAACGCATTGAACGAGACGAAACATGCATAATAATGATCAGCGTACATACATTAGACTGAAGTGATATCCAATATAATACTTGTTAATGTACTTGACTTGTGCCAGACAGTCTAGCATGGCAAGAAAATTCAGGTCACATCTCTCGTATGAGGTCGAGAACCTAATAAAACCAAAACCAAATTCGATAGTGGAGTCCATTAAGTCATTCTCAAGAGCTCTCGTCGCTTTAAGGATAGAGGGATATAAATGCTGATTACCGCGCTCAAAGGAATAAAAGCCTCTGAAATGAATCTCGTCCTTATGATCTTTTGTTAATGATCCTTTAAAGATGTGCGGATACTGTGTGGAAGGTTCTAATTCATATTTCATGCATAAAGATTTCGCAATTACATAGCCACTCAATTTCCATGATTATTCCAGTCATTTCGGAATACACGACGTTTTTGATTGGTTGAAATAACTGTGTTGATAATCGCAAACACTATACAGGGTGTTTCAAAAAAACCTAACCCCCATGCTAGGGTAGGTAGAACATTGCAAAATAAGTTGGGTTTGCTCAGTAAAAAAATGTCGTAACGCCATCCGTTCTCAAGATACAAGGTGTTGAAACAATATTTTTTTTACACATTTTTTACGATTATGTTGGAACTACTGGCAACATTGTGATGAAATTTTGTATGGATGTTCCTTGGAATCTGACACATCGCATGCATTTGTTTTTATATCTGACTCTCATAGAGGGCGCTAGTTACACGGTTCGTACCGAGTAGTTTTGAACATAACTTTTTTGAGGTTAGATTTTTCGATCCAAATTTGATGTGAACTTGAACATCATTCAATTTCACACCAAAAAGGTACTCTTGGTGAAACTCGATACTGTGTTCCGTTTTCGGAATATTTCGATTTGAAAATGATGAAGTGGTAACTGTTACTGGTATAAAGCTATGTATTAGAGTGAGTATTATGAAGAATTATCACCTATTTATTGAAAACCGAAAACAACAATACATTTCTGATGCAAAACTCATTGATTTAACAATGAATCACAAGAAAAACATCGAAAGAGATTTGACTAGGAACATATGGATTACACAGTTTTGTTGTATCTTGAGCAGAAAATCTATGCTACATAGGAAAATTCACGTCAAGAGTTGTGAGACATAATTGAACATCACTTAAATGACCTAACAGCTGATCCTCAACTGTTCAGAAGAATAATACATTCTTAAGAAAATAATATAGAATCGTGTATTCCTCGAATACGTAGGACATTTTGAACACTTACTCTAACTGATTCAACATTTCATGTTTCTAGTCAAATATCTCTCAATTTTCTACTTATGATTCTTTGTTCCATCAATAACTTCAGCACGAGGATAATTTTATTGTTTTTGAACCTGAATAAATAGGTAATTGAACTCGATAAAATTCATTTTATACCAGCTTCAATTCTACTCCATTATTTTCAAATCGAAATATTCCGAAAACGGAACATAGTATCGAGTTTCACCAAGAGTACCTTTTTGGTGTAAAATTGAATGATGTTCAAGTTCATATCATCTTTGGATCGAAAAATCTAACCTCAAAAAAGTTATGTTCAAAACTACTCGGTACGAACCGTGTAACTAGCGCCCTCTATAAGAATCAGATATAAAAACAAATTCATGCGATGTGTCAGATTTCAAGAAACATCCATACAAAATTTCATTACAATGTTGCCAGTAGTTTCGGAATAATCGTGAAAAATGTGTAAAAAAATTATTTTTTCAACACCTTGTATCTTGAAAACGGATGCCGTTACGACATTTTTTCACTGAACAAACCCAACTTATTTTGCAATGATCTACCTGCCCTAGCAAGAGGGTTAGTTTTTTTTAAACACCCTGTATACAAGGTGTCTGTAAAAGGTTGGGACATGGCTCGGCTGTGGACTCCTGGGATAAGAACAAGTTGATTCAGGCCAACTTACCTACATCCAAAATCGTCTCGTTGAGTTGGTACAAGGCGTTGAAGTTTTTTTGGAAAAAAATAAAACAAAATTTGGAGGGCTTCAATGGGAAATAAATTTCGAAAATGGAATAATATATGGCCCTCAGCCGCCATTTTAAGACTTTTAGCTTTGATTTTCTCATGAAAAAGTTGTTTTTTATATCCTATTAAAGCGATATACCAGTTGGTCCAATAATTATTAGGGGGGGAACGGACTTTAAATGGGCACTGTATTTGTACCGTAATTACCCATAAAATTAATATTATCCAAAAGGACCAGAGATATTTATATGGATGATGGATTTATTAACTGGTTTTCCCTTATGTATTTTTCTAAAGCTATAAAAGCTGATTTCTCACGGTCTGCTAAAAATTAAATAAATTATTTTGCTCGAAATTATTTCTACATACGAAGGCTGAAGGAATATCCTCAGTTATGTTTATGATTTAAGCGGAATCGATATTGATATGAGCCAGCTAGCAAGGAGTGGTTTTAACCTACCGTGAAATCTGCGGTTTCGTAGACATACTTCTTAGGAGTTATTAAATTCATACCTTCTGCGGAAGTTCCGAGGTATAGCAAGAACTCCCAAACTTCGAAATTGATGCTGCATTTATAAATATTATGAAATACCTAGCTTCCTTAGTCGTAAACTCTTGTGCAAGGTTTAAACTGATTCCATGCGAAAAATTGCAATATAGGTACATAGAGATTGATTAAAACTTCCAGTTGAATTAAAAACTCCATCGATCATTTCCAATCTACCTGGTCCCCCAGCTGAACAGGATATGCTGAAAGTCAGCGCCAAATTCTCTATTAAAATAACTAGAAGATTAGAAAAAAAACATCGTTTTCAAATCTATCACAGTTTTGAGATATCTTAATTTTTCTGAAAAATTTCATACCAGTCATTTTCAACCAATCAGATGCTTTTTCGACATTGTTAGTATGGTACCAGCAAATTTTTTGGAAATTTTTCTTCCACATTCAAAGAAAATTCATGTACTCAAACAATTTGCGGCAACGATTCAGTCCCTTGAGGGATAATAAGTGAAAATAAATACGGTCGTAATTCAGTTAACGAAACAAAACCAAAGCAAACCATTCGAAACTACAGCACAACACTTGTGGAACAACAGTTCGCTGGAAATCCTGACAAACTCCATTTTGTGAGCATATGGGAGCGAGCAATTTTCAATTGGAAATTAGCCGAAAAGTTAACTTTTTCAAACAGCTAGTGACTCAAGCATTCCATGTACCTAATTCCAATCTCCATCGAATTATATTCAGTTAAAATAAAGAGAACGATGAACAGTTTTCAAAATATGTACCACTCTGTAAGTGGATTGATGAGTTTCGACATGTTATACTTGATCACCCTGTGAATTAATTTCATATCCTGATGCCTGGCTGTTGTTTCCATTTGGGTACGATAACTATATCCAAAAATCTATATTTCCATTATATTTCCATTAGATCAAAGGATACTTAGATATTCCCTCTGTCGAACAGTAAAACAAAGGGAGAGCTTTCATCGACCTTATAATATCATCCCTCGTTATTATTCCTTGACTCAACCGCCCCCAGAGATTACAATCATAATATTAACCGCTCCAAAAAATACTTCCATAAACCGACATCATACCCTCGATTGGTCTCACTATTTAAATCTGTCAACCATTCAAATCAGCTTGATGAAAAATTCATTGTTTTTTCGAATGGCAATTACTGTCAACATTAGTTTGTGGTTTGTAATGGGTCTACTTCAGTTAAAAAAGGATTATTTGGGGGCACCAATACCAATATGCGATACTTTTTATCTAGTTCGACACCCTGTATAGTGTATATCTTTCTGTGACGGCTATAAAAGAGTTTTTATACTCAAGAATGTTATATATGAAGAAAACGAGAACAACGGATCTTATTCGAAACGACGTATCAGGTTCATGTAAGCGGAAATGGAAACTGCTTTTGTTGAAAGGATGAACAAATATGTATAGACAAAATATGAGATAGTGCAGATAAAACCAGTGCTTGTGCCAAATATTGATTCAGTTTCTGAAAGTTTTTACCCAACGAAATCCGAATATAACGAGAGAAAAACAAACATACATCTTTCTATTTTATGCTTCGATTGATATTGAAAAATTAACATTCTCACCGGTTTTCAGTTTATCATGTTTTTCAAAGCAGTTATCCATTTTCAGATATCAGATAAAAACTATATAGTGTATTAATGATCGAGATATTTTAACGTGCCAGCAAACCCAGCGAGCACAAAAACATCTCAGAGATGTTAAAAGTACGAGATTTCGAGACATTGAACCTCCACTGCGATGTTCTGTTCACACATGAATAGAACTATTATAGAACAGCCAATGTCCGCCGCAGGCGGCAATTATCGAGATGTCCTTGATATGTCACAAAACTACCTTCTCCCTAGTTCTTTTTAAAGCCTTTTCATGGACACAACAAAACATTTTCAACGCGTCTTGCGCACATTAAATCGCTGTAAAAAAACCATTTTCGAGGTACTTTTCTGAAGCCTTTTGTGAAAATGAACTTCTGCATTAAGATTCCATTCCCCTTGAATGAAAAAATGCATTAAAAATAGATTGAACATAAAAATATTTCCTTGATATGAAATTACCTTCTTAATCGGTTTCTGAGTAGTGCTTACTACACACAGACATATAATTGGAAATAGGTTTCCCAATTTTTGAAATGTTCTCCACAATGCATAATTTTGCAACTGCGGAGAAGCTGTGTATTGATGATATGATGAATGAATATATTGATTACACTGAGGCACCGAACAACACATCTTGCATCTGATGGTCATTATTACAAACTAAATAAGTCTTCTAACACAATAAACTTCACCAAATTCCTTTCTGTTCGTTAGCAGTGTGATGTAAGCGTGACACGCTGCAAACGCGAATGCCAATTGCGAACAAGAAGAACAAAATCGAAAAGAAATCAGAATTCATCGTATTGTGACGTAAGCATGAGACGTTGTGGTGGGGCAAACAAATAAAGGGCACAAAAGAACAAAAACAACACTTTCAATATCCTTCCAAGACCTCTTTAGGAAGTGCATATTACGCCTCAAAAAAACATCCTCATGCCTACATTTCTAAAACATCCCAAAACATCCCAGGGATACCTCTCAGTAGGCAAACAAAGAAATGCCACAGAAGAACAAAAACAATACTTCAATATCCTTCAAAGACCTCTTTGGTCAGTGCATATTACGTCTCAAAATAACATCTTCATGCCAACATTTTCAAAACATCCCAAAACATCCCAGGGATGTTTGTGCTCGCTGGGATAGTTATAAACATCTCAGTTAAAACGATGTCGACCGAAAAATTCATTTCCATGTCCACACGAACCTATCCATCCATCATCTGCACGTATACACCTATATATTATGCTCCCCGTATCCCGAATATATTCCCCACCAGATGTTACGTGCCATCCGGATCCCCATTTCTCCATATACGAGGTGTTATTACGACTTGTTCACGAACGGCCATTGTGACAAACCGCATATTAAATTCGCACACCAGGAAGGCGCACGTCTTTTCTACGTTTGACAGCTTATTTAACGCACACAGAACTTCTCGCCACGAAGGGCATTATAGAAAATGTATAAACAGGGTGCGTCTCTTAAAATTCAACCCTCCTAAGCTGTGTTTTGACTGATAAACTTGTATAACAAATATTTTTGTGTATCTTCGAAAACAAAAAAATGAAGTTTGATTTTGATAGACGAACAGCTTTAACTCGAATGTTTTTTTCCATCTCTTGGAGCGAACGGAAAGGAAATCCTATTATGTTCGTGGAAGATCCAGCGTACCTCAGATTCGTCTACATCCGATTACGGTGACCTTGATGTAATATAAAAGATGACACAAAAAATGGAGTACATAGGCGTATAGAAACTTTCAAAAATGTCACATTCTGATCCAGAATTGTCCAAGAAATCTACAAGATGTAGAAACTTCACAAATACATCTCTATCATTATATCTTCTAGAAGAAAGCCATAGTTTTATCTATCATTACCTTCTAGAAGTTTTGATGATAATTTCGAAATTTTACACGTAGAAAATAAAGGAATGAAACATGATAAGTGCGCGAAGTTTCAAGTCAAATCGACGTTTTCAGGTGGGTCAAAATCACGTTCGAAGATTCCGTTAATACAAACATACCCACATATCATACATCCCAAGCATCGTTTATTACTATTGACTTCGAAATATCTATGAAATATAAATCCAGTTTGTTGTTTGACTATTCTGATGTCTGATTCTCCCGAGCTCAAATTTTTCAGTCGTTCTTATTCCACTTTCGTTCTCACTAGACGTGTCCCGACCATTATTTTCCATTTCCTCTAAGAATTCCAGTGGAATTCCGGCTGATTTTTCTCGCATAATCGATCCCACCTGAGATCACAAGTGACGATAAAGGCATTTATATTGCCACAAATGCGAGCGGAGAGCCAAAAAGAGATGCCCCGAAGAAGAAATAAAATGTTAGATTCGAGGGAATAGAGAATCGTGTACGGCCTTTTCGACCTACATTCTGTCCTTGGAGGACGAACAGGAACTGTCTCAATTTACTCTTCTGGGTGTTCTACAGGGTGTCTCCGGGAGCCTTCAAGTCAGCATATTTCTAAAGATTGTCATATTGTCAAGGAAATCAAAGAATATCTCAAAAAACCGTTGAATTTGGTGAAGTCGAACCATTTTAACTTCGCTCAGGAAGCTTAGTATGTTACAGATGAATCCCGTCTGACTGACAAACAGACCTCGGGCGCAGGTATCTATCTCAAAGGGAGAAACATACGAGAAAGCTACGCTCTAGGAAAATACACCACAGTTTTCCACGCTGACGAGTTCGCCATTATGATAGCAGGGAGGCAAGAGGTGAAAGAGGGACCAGAGAGCCGAAGATCCACATCTGTTCGGATAGTCAGGCAGCACTCAAGGCTATCTGTCATCCCAGACCAAGCCCGGCATTAGTACAAGAATGTGGAAATGCCCTTGAGTTATTAGCCGAATCAAAGGAAGTTGAGCTGGTATGGATCCCGGGTCACAGTGGGGTGCCCGGAAACAAAACAGCAGACGAACTTGCTAGGACCGGATCCGCGGAGCCGTTTCTGGGACCGGAGCCTGAACTAGATATAGCAAGGAGACAAACTACGTCAGCCCTTGATGAATACTGGAGAAATATCACAGATTGCAGGCAGGCCAAGGAATTCGTGGCCGGTCCGAGCAGATCAAGGAAGGAATGGCTGTACCCACAGTACACAACAGGCTAGGCAAACACCTAACAATTATGGGAATAGAGGACAACCCCACTTGCCGCAGATGTGGGGAAGACGAATAAACGGCGCTTCATTTTCATGGCGAGTGCGAGGCGTACGGGAGGCTGAGATTTGAAATCTTAGGAGTCGACAAACTCCAACAGGAGGAGTTGATCATATTAGAGTGGACGTACATACTGGCCTTCATCAGAAGGTCAGGGAGATTCGTAAAGGACATCTAGGTGAAGGAAGCGTAGATATGTGGAGAGCAGGGGTTAACAAAAAGGGCTCATCGGGGCCTACTTGCTTGGCTACAGCCTCCCCATCGACTACTACTACTACTACTACGTCAACTTTGGGACACCACGTGACGCAACGCATATGCATATTCAATGCATACGCGACCACGTGCTGGTAGACTGGTAGAAGAAACCAACTCCATGAGATATACCTATTTCCAGACGACTCTATAATAATTCCATGACTCTGGCACTACTCCCGGAAATTTCTGGAGGATTTCAGAGTTCTAAGAATTAGTCTCTACTGAATAGCTCTATTATAATTCCATGACTTTGGAATTACTCCCGGAAATTTCTGGAGAATTTCAGAATTCTCAGAATTAATCTTTACTGAATAGCTCTTTATATCATCCAGAAACCAGAAGAATAATGAAACAAATGGTTTTGTCGAATTCGATCGAATTATTGTTAGATAATACATGATGATCTGTTTATTTCATTGCCATTTAGAGGCGGACTCAACTGAATCGCTCTGTACGCATTATGAGATAATTTAGACAACTGTATACATTCTGGATCTATCAGTTATCACAACATATAACTCTCAGAGTCGTAATCTTTCAAAATTCAAGAAATAGTTATTCATACACCAAGGTAGTAAAGTCAATCATTATTACCCAGGGACCAAGATTATATCCCAAGGCTTCGGCCGAGGGATATAAGGTCACGTGGTAATAATATTCTTCACTAACAAGGTGTATATTGATTTATTTTTCACCACTAGCAATATATTCTGTTAGCATCTAGCAACTAGATGCGCTTCTGCTCAGTGGAATGTGCTTAGATCAGAGCCTATGACAGACGTGTGTGAAGACTGGCTCATACAGTGTTTGGCAGGCAGCCGAATTAAGAGCAAGTGTAACCCTTGTCCATATCATTTGTGCTCGTGTTTATTGACTTGTGATCATACTATAACATATTCCAATCAATATAGTTCTGTAAAACTGAAATGTGGACCTATGTCACTTTGAAAGCACTTTTTTTCAATTCTAATTATAATCTAGTCACCATGACAGCATATATGACAAGTCCTTATTGTAAAATACATACTAGATTCGAGTGTCATTCCTGTGAATATCGCATCAGAACAGTGAATTCGGGTTAATGATAACAAAGGAGGCTATGTCTTCATTGACTAGTGCTTCATAAAATGACGAAAACTACCTTGGTAGTAAAAACACCTTTTATGCATTCAAAAGGAGTAAATATAGTTGTGGAAAAATCTATATACACACCGAATATTCCAAACTACTGAAACTCAATAAAATCCGCTCTTATTCAACTGGATGAAATGATTCACCGTGAATAATATGAATTGATATTTCATGCACTCTAGAACATTTGATCATCTGAACTCAATTTTAACAAGGACTATAAATACTCTACTTAATTCACGTGTACAGATGTACTCACAAAATATTTAATGCGATCTTTTATAAATAAGGACCCATTGAGGAGAAAGTGCCAAAAAGTTATGACATTTTGTGATCGTCTCACTAGTTTACAAAAAATATGTTGATGGTGCAGAGATTGCTGAACATTATCTATATCTATTTATAAGCTCTATCTTCAATCAGTTCGAAATGAATTTATCGAGATTACACGTGAGTATAAACAGCAAACAATATTTTCCGCCAGACCAAACATTTTCAGGAAAACCACATACCTATTCGACAAGCGTTCATTCACACATACATGCATAAAGTTTGATTTATGAAAATTGCAGTTACCACCTGTACAAATATTTTCTGGGAACATCGGGGTTTGAATACATTCCAATATACATTCATCAACTTGATAGACATGAAATCAGTCAAATTACGCCTATGGAAAATAAAGACATCTAACTTAATCAGACTTAAATTCCCATCATGAAATTTGAAAGGATGTATATAATGACTAGCTGAAGTTAGAATTATTATTCTACGGTGAAGACAAAAGCAGAGTCAACAAAATCCAGCGTTAAGTATAGGGTATAAATGCAAATTAGGCAAATATTTAGTATTTAGTTCACTGCCATACTCCGAACCCATACCCTTCACACTTTTATTGTAAAGTCAATGGTAGTTATAATGCCAAATGAAAAGCAAACAGCACACTTTTGTTTTGTTAGCTCCACAACAGATTTCTATCCACGTAACAGTAACAAAAGTTTTTATCATACATCCCAACTGATAAAACTTTCGTTTCGACAGTTTCTGTATACCATACAAAGAAAATGTCGTGATGAATAGGTGGTATAGGTATAGATGTTAGACCTAGATGGTTTGGGTTTCTGTCTTTTGTTGTACTGCTTATTATTGTATTGATATTCCATGAAATATCTAGTTATCTAGATTCAACGTGAGTGAAAAATTGAAGAATAGTGCGTGACTTACTCAATTCATTGCTCATAATCATTAACAAATTCTTCAGGTATAACTTCTAACAGTATAACTGGGTTCCCGTGAAAAGAAGGAAATTATTAATTGATTAACGTCGTGATGCAAAATCTATACTGAATGGGGAAGACCACTGACGAATGAAATCTGTCGAAATATCTGTCAATCGATGAACCATGATTTATATTTAATGTACAATCAATATTCTAAGTTGAAGTTGAAGGAAATCGAATCTAAACTGCTCAACACAAGAAACGTAAAATCGCATTTTTTCGATCAATCCTCAACCGATTTTCAATTATTTTTCAGTTTCTGAAAGCTCATTTCAGTGAGTATCGAACCTATGGATATGACTTTTTAATTTTTTCCGGATCAGATTCTACAGGATGATAATCAAAGCTGTGCATTTTTACAAAAAGTTCAAACGCCTCCCGTTAGAAAGACAAATTTTTCTATTTTTTTTTGGTCAAAAACAGATTGCTTCATATGTTTTCTCGATACTGTAAATACAAATTTTGGGAATTGTCACACGCGTCGATTGTTTCGAAGTCTTCAAATTAACAAGAATTAGGTTTGATCTTCTCCTGAAGATGCCAACATAGTTAGCGAAACACGTGTCGAGGCGTGAAAAATCGGTTTGGTTAGTGATAAAACTGTGTGTATAATAGTATATTATGTAACAAGTATTATAAACGTCCTTTTAGTAACGAGTAGTTTAAGCACGAGCGGAGCAGAGCGGAGCGAGTGTTTAATAAACGAGTGTCTAGAAGAGTTTATAAACGCGTTACATACTATGATTTTTCTACGAACTCCGAAAATTACATTAATATACCTGCAATTTCTTCTAACCTACAAAATAATTCGAAAGGAATGGGAATTGAGAACCAGCGAGACGTGTATAAGTGATATTGGTTGTAGATGTGTCCAGTCCATTGCTTACTAATCTTTGTTTCACGTGCATTGTCATTCTTAGAACAGAATAAATAGATTGTTCTCAAAGATGGATGCTTCATTTTTACACTTCTTGGAGATATGCAAGTACCAGAACATTCTCTCCGATTTCACTTTCGTCTACTTTTCGCATATATTTTTAATGAAGAATTCTGATACAAACGAATATTGTTTGGATAATTCTGATACAAAATTCGAAAATAACAGTTGACAGTTAAAACAATTGACAGGCCAGACATGTCTCAAATTACTGAAGCTGTGTTTAATGAACTGCGTTGCCATGGTAATATGTTTAGGAAATCGTGTTGCCATGGTAACGTGTTTAATATTTCGTATAAATCACATATTCAATCCGTGATTAATCGATCATTTAGCGTGGTATATATCCGTAAGCTAAATGCCATTTCAGTTATGTGAGTAGAAAAAGTGTATTATTGTGCCAAAGCTTCCAGTCTTCGATGTATACAAATGTTGCTTACCGTTTTGAATCCCCTGTACATGATTCTGATTTCTTGCCTGGTGAATTTGGTCAATCGACAGAGGTCCTCCAGGGCCACCGGAATCGGTTTGGGTACCCGCGATGGTTCTATTTCGAACATAACCTCCTCCACTGGACTGTCCGATGGGGTCCCCATGATTCCCCCTTTTCTTTGTGGACTACGATGCAGATTTCATACAGACGCAAGTTTTCCCCTGAATCGAAAAAAAAAAATTTCATACACTCACCGGCAAAAGAAACCGGCCACCAAAAAAATTTACCAAATTGGTCGCCCTGTAACTTTTTTCATTTATTTTCAACCTGAATTTTGTTTCAGGTATAACTTCTTAACGCCCTGTGGCAAAAGTTAGTGGTTAAACCTAGGAGTATGGACACAACTATACTTCTGTCCTTTTCTGTTTTCAAAAAATGCATTGATGATTGAATAAAGGAATAAGATATATATTATATATATCGAGCTCTGTCTTTTCAATTTCCCTAGTATCAATGATTGTCAGGAACATTTTTGAGGGTTAGATTATTTGTCAAACCGTTCATAGCCGTATAGGTAGAAGTGAGAAATAGGGCTATTTTGACTAGAATAACTATTAGATTTTCAAATAATGAACAACAGGGTGTTCAAATTTCGAATCGATAATCTTCATAATCAATTCCTGAGATGACTATTGCAAATTTTCGTCATCAGATATTCCTTGACTCCATTAGATATAAGAAAGATAAAAAGTGCGGCAATTTTCCTAGACATCAACAAAGCATTTGATAGTGTTTGGCATATAGGGCTGCTTTACAAACTATTCAGGCTAAACTGTCCTAAATTTTTGATCCACCTGATAGGGAACTACCTGACAGAACGCTCAATAAGAGTAAAAGTAGGAAAACATCAATCAGAACCTTTCACCCCAGAGCAAGGAGTCCCTCAAGGATCTCCGCTATCTCCACTGTTATACAATATATATTGCCATGACATCTACAACGCTAACCAAAATCAGCAAGAAATTAACAAAAACAATTATATATTGCAATATGCAGACGACACAGCACTTGTGAGCCACCACAATTCTCTACAAAAAACAATTGAAGAGCTACAAATTGAAATGCACAGGACTCAGGGATGGTTCGACAAATGGAGGCTTAAGCCCAATCCTCAGAAGTCTCAACTGATCATTTTCAATCACTTGCCAAATGATGACTCACCCTCAATTATAGTAAACAACCAGACTATCAGATGTTCAACAACAGCGAAATATCTTGGTGTTCAATTAGATCATAAACTCAACTTCAACCATCACACAAGAAATATCAAGAAAAAATGCCTACAAAGAGCAAAACATTTCAAAAATCTGATCACCAAAAAAAAAGGAATCAATGTGAAAACAGCATCCCACATCTACAAAACTATTTGTCGACCCATTTTAGAATATGCTCACCCCATATATACCAACTGCAGAAGACCAGCTATAAGGAACCTGGAAGTTGCGGAAACATCAAGTCTTCGAACCATTACCAAAATCAGACACCCTAGAAACCCTCTTCACAATCCGTCGAACGAGCTCCTATACGAAGTGACAGCCACACAACCCATATCAGAAAGAATATCCTGTCTCACCCAAAAGTTTACCCACAAACAATGTAACATGGAGTTGATAGAACCAATGATAATCAAAAGGAACCAAAACCACCGACAAAGATACGTTTACCCAGCTCGAACCGTTTATGAGTGCTTGACCGACTTGCAAGAGGAATGAAGAACGTAGACATACAATAAGTTTTCAATCAATGATTTTTTTTTTTTTGTTTATGTATCTTAATTATCAATAACCCTCATTTCAACATGCATCAATAATCATATCCCATAATATTATTATAATTCACTGGGCAGAAGGACTTCGGTCAATAGCCTTTTGAACATTTTGTATTTATGTTCAATAAAGCACTTTTATTATTATTATTATTAAGAAAGATAATTTAAGTGTTCTACGTGGTATCACATATAGCCAAGAAAATATAGTTGTTTTCTGTTGGGATATGAAAAAATAGAATAATAAAACTGAAATTGTTCCTCTTATACGATGATCCACAGGGCTATCAGTCTATTTTTTCATAATTATTTCTCTTAGTAGGCAGTGTACCTACACAAAATGTTTTATGTGTTTGACAGTTAATCGATTGCATCAATAATTTTTCTACTTCATTTGTGTGTTGATTAAGATTGCATATTATCAATAGAGACGGAAAAAGAAACGGAAAAGTCGATATGTTACCAGATCTAGTAACCTAACCTAAGATATGTTACCAGATCTGGTAACCCAACCTAAGCTATGTTACCAGATCTAGTAACCCAACCTAAGATATGTTACCAGATCTAGTAACCCAACCTAAGATATGTTACCAGATCTAGTAACCCAACCAAAGATATGTTACCAGATCTAGTAACCTAACCTAAGATATGTTACCAGATCTGGTAACCCAACCTAAGATATGTTACCAGATCTGGTAACCCAACCTAAGATATGTTACCAGATCTAGTAACCCAACCTAAGATATGTTACCAGATCTAGTAACCTAACCTAAGATATGTTACCAGATCTAGTAACCCAACCTAAGATATGTTACTAGATCTGGTAACCCAACCTAAGATATGTTACCAGATCTAGTAACCCAACCTAAGATATGTTACCAGATCTAGTAACCTAACCTAAGATATGTTACCAGATCTAGTAACCTAACCTAAGATATGTTACTAGATCTAGTAACCTAACCTAAGATATGTTACTAGATCTAGTAAATAATTGATTCAATATAATTTTAATTGTGTCGGTTTCCCACCTCTTCCTGCAGTCTACATTCACCTGTAAATATTGAATTTGATCTGAAATAAAAAAACCGTGGACTGATGACATACCACATTGCAATTTCTCTAAATCTTCTAGTTTTCATTTCAAACTTTCAATTTCTTTCCGCATCATCTCATTCTCATTTTCTTTCTCTGCGATCGTATCATTCAGTAATGCCCAATACGATGACGGAACTCTTTTTTTGAACTGTTGGCGTTCCTTCCGAGTTCACACTCTTGGCAAAAATAGTTATTTCTCAATTTTGATCAACAGGAAAGGTAGAGTCCCTGTATATACAGTGTGTCCCTAGACCAGTGGGACAGTTGAATATCTCCTGAACCAATAGGAATTTTCAAAATATTATGATTTCATATCATATCGCATTATGAGTGCTAACTTCAGGAATGACTATATTTCATACGAGGGGCGCAAGAAAGGCTCACAAAATCGAACATCAATTTTTTCAAGTGAAACACCCTGTATTTCATTGCATTTCCATATTCTCCTTGGTGAGCTGAATTCAACGACCTAGCACACTTGGGGTCTAGCGGGAATGATTTCCGAGATATAGGGTGTGGAAAATCGAGATTTTTCATTTTTGGGGAATTTTTTGTGTCAAAACTATTCATTATTGGTCAAAACGGATTACATGCCCAGATATTAACTTTTGATTTACTATTTACTCGTATTTAATTGAAACAAATACAGAGTGGTGTAGAATTCTGACTGAAACTGAGAATTCTACACCACCCTGTATTTGTTTCAATTAAATACGAGTAAATAGTAAATCAAAAGTCAAGATCTGGACATGTATTTCGTTTTGACCAATAATGAATAGTTTCGACACAAAAAATTCCCAGAAATGAAGAATCTCGATTTTCCACACCCTATATCTCGGAAATCATTCCCGCTAGACCCCAAGTGTGCTAGGTCGTTGAACTCAGCTCATCAAGGAGAATATGAAGATGCAATGAAATACAGGGTGTTCCATTTGAAAAATTGATGTTCGATTTTGTGAGCCTTTCTTGCGCCCCTCGTATAAAATATAGTCATTCCTGAAGTAAGCATTCATAATGCGATATGATGTGGAATCATAATATTTTGAAAATTCCTATTGGTTCAGGAGATATTCAACTGTCCCACTGGTCTAGGGACACCCTGTATACCTTAGACAAGAGTCCGGACACAGCTATATACTTCTGTCCTTTTCTGTTTTCAATAATGCATTGATGATTGAATAAAGGAATAAAACATATATATCGAGCTCTGTCTTTTCAATTCCCCTAGGACGTTATATCAATCAACGCCTAGGATCAATGATTGTCAGAAAAAATTTTGAGTGTTAGATTATTTGTCAAACCGTTCATAGCCGTAGGTAGAAGTGAGAAATAGGGCTATTTCAACTAGAATAACTATTAGATTTTCAAATAATGAACAACAGGGTGTTCAAATTTCGAATCGATAATTTTCGTAATCAATTCCTGAGATGGTTATTGACAATTTTCGTTATCAGATATTTCTCTCCTTCATTAGATATAAGAAAGATAATTTGAGTGTTCTACGTGGTATCACATATAGCCAAGAAAATATAGTTGTTTTCTGTTGGGATATAAAAAAATAGAAGATATATAATTGTTCCAATATAATTTTAATTGTGTCGGTTTCCCACCTCTTCCTGCAGTCTACATTCACCAGTAAATGTTTTGATTTGATCTGAATTAAAAACACCGTGGACTGATGACATAGCACATTGCAATTTCCCTAAATCTTCTAGTTTTGATTTCAAACTTTCAAAACCCCAACGGCTGTCAGTTTTGTGTCCGGACTCTTGTCTAAGGTATATACAGGGACTCTAGCTAAACCTAGTTTCATTTTTTGTTTTGTATTGAAATATGATTCCTTTTCAAGACAATGGTCTTCTGAATTGTCTCTAACAAAAAGTAACTTTTGTTTTTCTTTGTATACTGATCAAGTCATCAGCTTTTTTCAAGAATCAAAGTTCAATCGACGATTTGGCCGGTAAAAAAGTTACAGGATGAGATAAAATAGAAGTAGTCCATGCTCAATTCGGAGGCGAATTTGAAGAGAAAAGCTTAAAAATCTCGCTCCAGATCTAAAATTCTATACAAGTGCAGCAAACTGTTGTGCAATCTCAATCTATTTATCTAGGTTCTATGATAATCATTGAAATATATTAATTAACTGTTCTCAACCTGTATGTTAATCATTTTCCCAACATTTGATTAGTAATATACTAACCCCGCACATGTTTCACCCTCTGCGGATTTGGTTCTCAACTTCCAAGTAGCGATATACAAATTACATGTTATAGATCTCAAGTCAGTGCATTTTCAATACAGTGCAATAACTGTTGACATATATGTTATTCAATGTCCAAACAGTAACAGATAGTAACAATTTAGTAACATACATGTTGCTGATCGCCGATTCAGGTGTTCTATATTAGACTAATGAATATTCATCCATGAAAAATGGCGAGCTATGCTATTTTTCTTGCCTACTTTCTACATATTGTATGTTGAACATCTGTCAAGGGGCTTTGGTTATTGCTGATTCCTTCAATAAACCTACATGTTCTGTTGAAAATTAGTACTTTTCAATACACTTCAGGAATCTAATTTGTTCAGAGATATTTTGATTCAATGACTATTCGTGAGAAATTTACGTTAGCTATCAGCCTCTCATTCATTGATTAATGTTAACATGTATGTTAGTTCATGTTCGATCAAGATTACTGATAGTGGCATACATGTAAGTGCATCCGAACACAGTTTGAATGAATCTAATACAATACGATATTTTTCATTCATTAATTCATTTGTTTGATTCATTCATTAGTTTATTCGTCCCTTCACTATATCTTGTAGGTTTGTCCTCAACTACTTGTATTGAACATGTATGATGATTCTTACCCATACAAGTTCAGTTAGTTTTCATATATTTGTACTAATTAAGTAGGCACATACCTTATCAATCTCATATGTTCACGAGATGATTTTCATTCAATGATTGTTATTACAAAAAAAAAATATGACACGCAGGTATGATGTTCGTTCCTTTTGTATGATGATAACATGTATGTTACTTGCCCATCTTTAAAGTTAACTTGTATGTTCTTTGTTCAGTTTTTCTTCGATATTTTGAACATGGCATTGTAGTCGTTATTTTCTGGTACTTTTGACACTTTTAGAGATTGATGTGTAGAACTAAATGTTACCTTTTCGGTGTTGCCAGCGACGTTGAAACACTCCGTATTAGCACATGTTGTGCGCTGCAAACGCTTTTCGATCTCGCACACCGACTGATCTATCATCTGTCTAGATGCAGCGTATTGCTACGCTTCATATTTTCTCTATTTTTAGAAGGTGGGTAGGCTGCATACTCGTCTACTAGGAATTCCTTTCTTTTTTTTTTTTTGGAAAAGTCGAGGGGGTGCTTTCCGGGTGGTCGATAGACTGAGAATAAATAGTTTCATTAGTTTGTGAACAGGGTGTGTCTTGGTTGGAAAAAATTGAGAGAGCGATTTCTAATAACTCAAGAACTAGCTCATGTTCCTTGATTCTAGTTTGAAGAGGTCTCCTAGATTGTCATATATGGGTGTCCATCCACAATCCGATCAAGAAATTTCTGTATATAGATTGTGGATTCATTTTTTATATATTTCTTAATTTGATGGTGCGAAGAATTATAAAACCCGAGATATTTTTTTCATTTTGCTAGATTATTTAGAATTCCTTCTCCTCGTTTCACAAAATGGAAATATGAGTATTATTGCAATTTACGTGTAGTAGCACAGATAATTTGCCCAAAAATGTTCCTGCGTTTGAGAATTTTTCTATCAGAGAGACTAAAAGAAAAATCCAACCGTTTGTCAAAGTAAACTTCGTTTTGATAATTGTTTGGAGAAAAGAAATATACATATTTTGAATGAATATATATTTTCATCAATCCCAAATAATCCATCTAAATAAATATATACCACCTCCTCCATTAACCTACAGACAGTATTCATGATATTTTTTGTTTGATTCGTTGAATTCAGTTTTTTTTTCTGAAATCAGTAAGGTACTTACTACATCACTAGTTCATATTTGAATTAATTGTTTTTGGATAAAATTCCCAAAAAAAAATCTAAAAAATCACGGCGTCCGAGATTGAAACATATATTATAAATATATATTTTTCAAGAAGTATGATACAGCCCTTCATTATTCCATTCGAAACTAACATAGTAATTTTCGCCCTATCAAATTCGTTTTAAGTGAAATAGTTGAGACATAGTCAAATTAAATTTATTCATGAAAACCATCACTAAAACAAAAATTTGTATTGCAGTCAAGAAGCTCGCCACAATACAAAATTCGAACTTTCAAAATTTTGGCCCGGTAAAATGTTCCTCTATGCTAAAAATTCAAAAATAAATTATTTCGATCCAAAATCAAGTTGCAATCAATTTCTAGGAAAACCAGTAAAGACAAAACTGAAATTTGGTGTAGTTTAATAAACTGTCAAAATTCTCTCTTGACCACTTTGGTATTGGGTGAGCATGTTCAAAGTGCTAATTTTCTTTGTACCATTTTTTATCGTTCGAAACCTTCAAGATAAAGGAAATTCAGAATGGTAGGTAGTTGAATTTGATACCAAAAAACTTGAGTCTTGTATCCCTTCAAAAGACACCATCAGATGCTATACATTTTCTTATGCAGCGAAAAATATATATCCCCCAACCCACTTCAGACATCTACCCTTTCAATTCATGAACACCCCTACTAGTGAGAAGCAACTTCCCAACCCTACTAAACTCCTGAAGGGTTATGTCATCTGTACTTACGCGAATCCCTGTGAAACTCCTCACTTAGAATCGTGGTCAAACCATTCCAATTCACGCTTGGATCGATACAAATGGAACAGAAAAACGCGATTTACAGGGTTGATTTTGACAGTTTCTCATCGAAACAGGATCTATGATTCACAGGAGATTGTTTTTTTTTACCGGAGTCGAATTCACCGGATCTTTCGACGGACGATCCCGGACTCCGGAATTCCAACCCACCCGGAGCAGACAGGCTGCAGAATGTGCGCCGACAAGGCATGCGCGGTGATATTGTACAGGGTGGACCGTGTTCGATTGTGTTTGTATTTTTTGAAAATATGATGTCCGGTTGCATAAAGCATTTGATAAACCATAATAATAGTAGATTATATCATGAGTCAATAGATTGTGGAGGAATTTTGAGAGAATGATTGCCGTTATTGCGAGTAGTATACTCTACTTTATTCATGAGTTATATTATTTGTATTTATGCAGTTTAATATCAAAAGAAATCTACTATTTGAGAGTGCCCTGAGTATTGCACATATTAGATTGTCAACGGATTGATTTTACACTATGTGAACCGCATTTTTTTTTAATTTGTTATTCTCAACTACGTATGAGTTACGATGTTGCAACTTGGAATTTGTGGGTTCCAAATGACTGCGATGTGCCTAAATCAATAGACATTTGTGTTTTTCATAAAAACATGCCGAATTTAGTTTCCTCATTTTGGGTTCTTCTTTGCAATCTTATAATAGCATTTGCAGGGATGTAGTACTTACCTACCTACTATATTTTAAAAAATGTTTCAAATAACGATTCTTCGCCACTTTAAGTAAAACACACTCTAGATGTACCTAGACCCCTATACAGTGTCATTCATAAAGTCGGCATCATATGGGAAAAACTTTTATCAACGACTTATTTTGAAATTCGAGTTGGACGTTAAGTTTTGCTTCAGAAATGATGCAAAATGGCCTACTCAATCGGGGTCACGTGACTTCCGCTACATGTCAAAAGTGGCATTTTTTCAAATTAATCGCTGGAAGTAGGCTTATTTGTTCGAATATCGATAAAGTTTACTTGAAAAAGTTGTTTCTATTTCAATTTCACACATGCTTCTCGAATTTGATCTTTCTATTGCAACTTTTAGATTTTGATTTTTTTTTTTAATTTTTCAAAATTTCTGTAATATTTGAAGAATTGTTAATTCCACGAAATTACTTCATACCAGTAGCTTTTTATGCTAGTCACTTTCAATCACTTATTATCACTGATTATGGTCAGAAATATGATTTTCTTCAGAAAATGATATTATCCGCTTCCAAATTCTGTTATGTTTGATGCAAAGTTGATATATCGTCAAGCATTTAGAAACGAAATTCATTTAAACTGATATTTTCAGTACTGAAAAAATGAATTTGAATGAATTTCGTTTCTAAATGCTTGACTCAAACATAACAGAATTTCGATGTTATGTTTGCATCAAGCATAACTGAATTTTGAAGCGGAGATTATCATTTTCTGAAAAAATCACATTTTTGTCGATAATTTATTAGTGATAATTATTAATTGAAAGTGAGTAGCATGATGAAGCTACTGGTATTAAGTGGTTTTATCGAATTCACAATTTTTTTATTATTACAGAAATTTCGAAAATTTTTAAAAAATATCGAAATCTAAAAAATGTAATAGAAAGATAAAATCCGAGTCACATATGTAAAATTTAAATAGAAACAACTTTTTCAAGTAAACTTTTTCGATATTCGAACAAATAAGCCTACTTTCAGCGATTAATTTGAAAAAATGTCACTTTTGACATGTAGCGAAATTCACGTGGCCCCGATTGAGTAGGCCATTTTTCATCTTTTTTGAAGCAAAACTTATTGTCGAACTCGAATTTAGAAATGAGTCATTAATAAAAGTTTTTCCCATATGATGCCGACTTTATGAATGACACTGTATGTTTTGGGGCAAATCTATTTTTCTTGACAGAAGTAGTACCTACGATATTTCTAATTGAGCTTGACCTTATATAATGTTTTCGATTAATTTTACAAAAAGAAACTGATGAGAGACTACAGTTTACTGGAACTATTCAGAAGGGAGACTGAAACAATACAATTTATTGGCATCAAATTCGACTTTTTGAGAATCCTCATCATTCCTCAACATCTGAAAGCTGAAACTCGTGAAATTGATGATGTAGATAGGTACCTATTTTCACAACCGTCACTGAATTGGTGAATTCACACAACTCCAGGTAGGTATATAGGTGTAGGTACCAACCTACTTAATTCAGATTGGAAACGCCAATGCGTTTATACGTTTGATTATGCACTATGTAATTTTTCACATCCGTCACTGAATTTATACAACTCCAGGTAGGTATATAGGTACCAACCTACTTAATTCAGATTGGAAACGCCAATACGTTTATACGTTTAATTATGCACTGTATAATTATGGAAACGTTTTTATTCTGGTTTTATGACACGCGAGGTTTTGTCCCTGCGGCTTTTCAATTTTTTATCAGCACGTGTGGAGGTGTACTACCAAGTGTTAATTGAATTATGTGGTAGGTAATTATGCTGTGTTTGGGCAAAATAATGTTCCATGTTTCATTTTCCAAATGATTATAGATTATGTCTAGAGACGTTTGAAAATAAACGAAACACCTAGTGTTGTGTCTCAATAGCTCAACATTCCATCCGAAACTAGAGTCGTTTACGCCAAAATATCTATTCTTCGCATTCACCAAAAATACAAAAAAATTCATTCGCCAAAAATTTCAATAATTTCTATTGACTATCGCCAAAATATCTATTCTTCGCATTCACCAAAAATACAAAAAATTTCTTTCGCCAAAAATTTCAATAATTTCTATTGACTATCGAAACCCTAATGTATTTCAATAGCAACCTATATTGCAATCATATACAGGGTGTGCCAAATTGCTTAATTTGGTCAGTTTTCTTCATTACCAGTACACATGTAGAAAAAAACTGACATAGACGCCTAGGGCTTGAGTTATGTGGAAACATCTATTTAAAATCACACTTTGATATCTCGGACCGTTTCCGAGATATAAACGAAATTTACATTCGACCGATTTCGAAAAAATGTCTTGACGTCTTCAATTTTGGATATTTTTCCAAACGGTTAAAGCTCTACAGGTCCTTTTTGACGTAGAATCGCTCATCAATTGTTTGCTATCAAAGCCAACTTCGCAATTTCAAATGGAAACCATAGTAGGATTGTATTTCACAAAAATACAAACATATATATGTTTTTCAATCTCTTGGAGCGCACGAAAGGAAATTCCTATGATGTTCGAAGAACCTCCTATATACCTATGAGGAGAGGAGGTAGGTGTTGGATTTTTTTCTGGTTTAGGCTAAAAAAAATCTTCGTATTATCATGTATATTCATGTCGACATATTTTATGATTATTCGAGACTTTTGAAACAAGATCCATTATCGGATCGTTTAATAAAGGGCCTTTATAAATAGAATAGCACTTCCAGGGCAAGGTTTCAATGATGAAGACTCTAGGGCGAGGTGTAAATGTCAGGAACGGCACAAATTCACCCCTAGGAAAATATACACTGGTCCACAGTTGAAGTCACTAGAATATTCAAATCGTAAATATACAAAAAAATTCATTAATGCATCGTCACATATAGTCAACCATCAGCCTATTGTTGAACACATCGTTGATGAAATCAAATGAACTCAGATATACACTCACTGGCAAAAAAAATGGCCACCAAAAATTTTTTTTCTAAAATTTCGATCAGATCGTAGATTCATAATGTTCCGGAATGATGTTAGCCTAAATATTAGTTTCCATTGGTTGGTGGTGGTTAAGAGGAGATACGAGTGTTTCAAGAAAGAATGGCATTTTTCAATTCTTATTAACAATAAACAGAACCCTACATGTACGTATTGATCATCGTCAACTTAGGAGACTTACAAGGTATTTTTATAAGTGCACATATTCAGCACATTAATATGATACAATCTAAGGAATATTCCCATGATATCAGATTTTTTCTAATTCTTCTTATTAACGAGAAATTTAATCCCAAAAATTGAACAAAATACGAGAAAATAATCAAGTAAGCCACTTCAAAACAATTCAAATCATTGCCTACCGCGCATGAAATATTTGAACAGAGGTGACTTCAGATTTGCTACAGTGTAGAACTTTTGGGTGAAAAAAGGGGTCTAACCTCAAATTCAATTCTAATCCCTAAATTTTTTTATTAGTGCCATTCGATAGTACCTACACGTCGAGCTTTCTCAGTGTTTGAAATATTTGCACTTATTTCAATGCCACCCTGTATATGGTAAAATGGTTCTTCATCGTCCTCTCACGACTCAACGATGCATTTTCTATTGTGGTAAGTTGATTTCAATCGGCCTATTTTGGTCTCCAGTTCACCCTGTAGAATTTATGGTACGTTTGTTCTGGTGCACCTTGTATATCAACACTTTTATTATTTTATTTTTCCCTTTTTTACAGTTTGGCTATCTATAAATGGGTATTTCTTCAATTTACTGATAAAATTACTTTTTAGTTGTCATTTCATCAGTTGCTGAGCTGTTTATTCTCATGGCCGTGGGGCTGATTTAGTGGGTTTCGGATTTACTGCTCCTGGACATGCAAGAAATTATACCAGAAAATCCGGGTAGGTATATAGGTGAAAAAGGAGTGTCGAAATGTTTTCAATCACACACAAAAAAAGCAGAAGGTGTGGTTGACATTTTTGTATAGTCAATATCTAACTTTTGATCGGTAAATATTCAGTAACTAGTATGAAATTGATGAATTGAAAACTAATTGATAGAATCATCTGAAAAGTGCCAATAGAAGGAAACGAATAGAAAACCAATTGCCCTGAATTATTTTCCGCATTATGATGTTGAGAATTGGAACAGATTCTTCCAGAAACATGAAAAAAAGACTGAAATATGTTTTCCAAAATATCTGATACAGTGGCGTGTCCAAGACAAGATTGTACAGAATGAAACCCTGGAAGATACAAATTTAGTTGACTGGAAAGAAGTGGCATTTCACAATAACCGTCTTTAAAAATTTCCAAAATAATTTATACTTTTAAGGTTATATCGAGAAAGGGATTTTTCCATATGTTAATGAAGATACACAGAGATGAGATTCACGTGGTGATACTTATTTCTCTATGCGACGTTTCGTATTCGTAGAACCATCATCAACTTATTATTTTTTTCAAATACGGTCCTCTAATGTTTTTCACAGAATCTGAAAGATTCATTAATTCTGAATACAATCATAGTTGAATGTGTTCCGACCCAGTTTTAGCCATGATCAATATTTTTTTTCGAAATTTCATTGTTATCATCCGTTTCAAGAACAAATTTTCTTCTTCGGTGCATTTTTTTTTTGGCCGCTCAACTTAGAAGTTTGATTTCTGGCCCCACCCTTGACGTTCTTCTAGTGTAACCCAAGGAGGAAAGAAATAAAACACAGCACTATAAAAAATACATAAACAGAAATTTTTATCACTAACAATAAACTACATTCTTCATATCATTTTAGGTTATTTTCAGAACCAAAATAATCAACTTATATTTCCGATTGGAATTGAAAACTAACGTATTTAGCAGAAAAGGACCCACATCGGGCCCTTCTGGGCAAAACATCAAATCAGCTATTTCCCATAGAAACATTACACGCTAAAAAATATTCCTGTAAGTGCTTCCAAAAATACGTTTTTAATTTGAGAAAAATCCTCCACATATACTATAATAGACATAGTCAGGCATAGGAGGTGAACATTCTGATATCTTCAATCATTAGACTGCTATATGTATATAAAAACAAATCACGATTCCAAATTCGAAAATGACGTCAATGGGTGGGGGGCTCCCTCAACTGGTCCGGCCTGTAAACGCCCCTCTCTGTAATGATCCCCGCAATCAGGGAGGCGGGTGTCACATCGAAAGCGGGGTTCCAACAAGCAATACCTACAATCCAAAAGAAACTTGATAACCCAAATCGAAAAAATCATCCAGTGGGTATTTTTTTGAAGTCAAGAGTCAGATTTTATACCACAACTTTTTTATTTCGCCTCGTATGAAATTTATTATATTCAGTGAAGGCTCGTCAGGGACGACAGGGTCCTCCGGGCCGTATCAGAAATATTTGAGGAAGAAAGCTGAACTATTTGATGAATAAAATATTTTTTGAAACTGTTTTCAATAGAGTAGTTTGGCTAGCGTTGAGAGAGGAATAAAATGGCTTCCCAATCTTTCCTTGTCTTCAGTGTTCCAACATAACATAATGAAAATTTTTTGTTGGCAACACTGGAAATGAGAAAAAAAGGGGAAGAAGACAATTCCAACCTTTTTTATATTGAGGTTAGGTTCAATATTCATCGTTTACTATGCTTCTGTTATTATTTGAATTACATGTACTGAAACATTTGGGTAAGCCAATAAGCCATCCGAATATACAACGAAAATGGGGAAGTTTTCTATATTGAGGTTTCAATCGCACTGTGACGTTTGTGAAAGATTAATATATTATATGAATTTAATCTTTTTTTCGTAAGATCAAATTTCACTTCAGATTAAAATAAATAAAAGAGGAACTTGGCTTCTCCGCCATTCCTATGACTTACTTTCTGAAAATCCACATTCACACAGAGTTAAAATACGATTCCCTGTGCCAGTACGACGTTGCCGACATCATTAATATGTCTATATTTCCGGAAATTGTTCTTTAAATGCATAATAACTACATCATAACAGCAATAGGATATAATAGGTTCTTCAATCCTACATCGTCAAGTATTATAAATAATGATTTTTTGCGATAGTATCTATAATTTTTCACAATCGTTATATTACAATATGTTATTCATAACTTGTCAATCATTTTTTTGCTAATGATTTTGTTCCTTGATAAAACGGATCTATTTCCTAGGAAAGTTGCAGATTATATCTCGCAACAGCGCCTAATACTTCGAGTCCGTCCACACCACTCAAAATACTGACAGGCACAACAAGAGGAAGGAGCCATGGGTGTCGGCTTCATTCTGTTCTGACCGATGGCAGTAAATTAGGAAGGATAGTATCATTGAATGTAGCCGATAGTGATGCATTGATTCAATGATATTTTCGTTTAGGATCGAGCTCTATTCGAGATATTTCAATGCAAGAATAACAAAACCATAACCTGTCAGAATGAAGCCAACTACCTTCTGCATTCCTGGTCCGAGTGCATTTGTGGTTATGTATGTTTTTGTTTACCAGTTTTATTCATTTTTTTTATCGTTTTTCATTCGGTAGCTATTCGCTAGCTATATTCTTCAGCATCAGCTATTTTCAGACTAGATTCAGAATATACATCACAGTTTACCGCCGCGAAAATTAGAAATTGCTTTATTTTGAAAATGAAAACGACTTGGACTTCATCGGTCGTCATTCTGTACAGCGTGGACATAAAACTGGAGAGTTCCGAACTTCGCTTCGCCCTCGAGCTACAAATCGCACCTTAGAAAAACTTGCATTTCTGTCTGTTTCGTATTCTTAATTCTGAATTCAATTTTGAATATTCGCGGCAAAATCAGCACACTTGAAAACATGCTTCCCTCCGTTTGTTGTTGTTATTGGTCACGTGAACCAATAGAATGGAATGCCGCACAATTCGCGCGCCAATTCTTAGAACAATAATTCGTGTAAAAGAATTCTAAAGGAGTCTGCATTGAGTGGTGTAGGTGAACAGAAGGGATCTATGGTGTGTGGCGATTAACCTTCTAATAAACTTTCCAGTAATTTGGAAATGTGATGCATAGTCAATAGCACTATTTTTCTAATGTGTTCAGACTAATTGTGAGTCGGAAATAAATATTGGAAGCTGTGAACTGGGCCCAGTCGGAAGAATCCGCGCTAAGACGCCAATTGGCAATGGTAAGTGAAGCTAATTATTTCATGTTTGCTGATTCGAAGTTTGAGTTCAAATTTGTATATAAAGGTGTCAAATGCAAAACACTGTCCTTGGATGTATAATGTACTATTATATACCGATTTATTTTTCTTTACCTTTGGCGGCGATCCGGTGTTCTCCGACGTGAGTCATCTCTCTGTCGGGTCTTTCCTCGATGACGATGTGCTCTCCACCATGTATCTTCATGTCGATGGAGGTGAAAGGGGCGGCCACGTAAAAAGGCACCCCGTGGTACTTGGCCAACACGGCTATCTGGTACGTGCCGATCTTGTTGGCCGTGTCTCCGTTGGCAGCCACCTTCACAAAAAACACATAAAAGGTGTAGTTTAATTGATGGCTAAAAATATCGGATATGGTCCCTTAGCTCATGTTAACCCATTTACGCCCACGGAGACCATATGGTATCGCAAATCATCTTTCCCTTTTCCGACACAACGCAATGATTATTGAAATAGTGGAATGGTGGAGGAGCCAAGTTCCTCTTTTATTCATTTTTTCCTGAAGTGAAATCTGATTTTACGAAAGAAAGAGAAAATATGTATATGTATATTAATTTTTCACAAACTTCACAGTGAGATAAAAACCATAATATAGGAAACTTCCCCATTGCAAAGGTAATTCAATTCTGGCACTAGCAGAGCAGTTTTTGATTTGCAACAAGCAATAGCTTGTTGCAAATCAAATGTCTTATTATTTCACATAATACACCAAGTCGTTGATATGTTCAACTAAAAGCTAAAAATGTTCATTCTAAAAGTAGGTAATCTCAAAGTTGCTGTTGAAATCAATATTCCTGCCAAAATATTAAAATATTGATGAAAAGTATATTTGTTTCCTAAAAATGCTATTTTCTTTGGAATGGGTCTTTGATATGTATTAAATATACCAATTTCAAAAATCATTCCTTAATCCATATTTCACCCAAAATGAATTTACAGTTTTACAGTTTATAATTTACAGTTTTACAGTTTACAATTTATAATTATTCAACATTCAAAATTACATTACATTAAGTAACGTCAACATAAAAATTTGTTTCTAGAAACTAATAATTTGGCATGCATGCTAAGATACTTGGACAAATCTGATATGAGGTACTATACATTAACATTTGTAACATGAATAATACTTATATTACTGCACGATGGACTTCAGAGTCTGTGTGTGCAGTTTTATGTAATTTACACATTTCAATGATTATACATATTTTATAAGTACCTACGCATATTGCAAATATATATATTTATATATTTTTTCATTTGTTATATTATTTATTCTGTTTAACGTGAGAAGAGTTAGATGCGATATACTATCAAATGACCATGAGATTAT
Organism: Phaedon cochleariae; assembly: GCA_918026855.4. Lineage (NCBI taxonomy): Eukaryota > Metazoa > Arthropoda > Insecta > Coleoptera > Chrysomelidae > Phaedon > Phaedon cochleariae. Next base: position 676,419 of record OU896713.1, on the reverse strand, counting down.
CCAATGAACCACGTTATGTTGTTTTCGAGAATCCAATTATGAACTTTTTTTTAATTGAATGAAAGGGCTTATTTTTCAGCTCATTTGGAAGCATATTGAATATTTTTGGACCTGTGTATATATACATTACATGATTTTTTTCTAGCCATCTTGAATTGAACAGAAACTGTATCCGATCTTTATTTTGATTATGTTCATTTTAAAAAAGTCATACTTAGTCACCTAGTCCTGTGTTCAATGTTAATTTATAAGTATATCCCTTTATTGTAATAAAATCAAAAAATATTGTAATATTGTAATACAAAATATTGTAATACATTTAAATAAATAAATAAATAAATAGTACAAGATACCAAATTCATCTCATAAATTCTCGATTGGGAACCTTGATTATTTACACTAGGGTCCCTTGATGAAAACTGACGTATTTGTCATCTAATAGGGTACGGACAGATCATAACTCCTTTCTCTTTTATTCATCTAGTTACTTTGGTTTCGTGTATTGGCGTCCCTGACATGACATTGCTGTCACGTCACATTCATAGGCGTTAAAAGAGATCTTACAAAATTTCAATTTCATACTTGATCTTAATATGATGCTATTCAATTCTGTTTTGGAAGGATGGTAAAATGTGCTGCGTTAGGCTGTATCAATCAGTTGGATGGCAAATTTGAATTTGTCAGCTTCCCATCAAATGCAAATGCAAAACATTAGTTTGAATACCTACATAACATTTTCCACCATTTCTCAACCATAAGGCTTAGTCTGAAATCAAAATTCATCTATTGATAGGTAGTGCCTAATGACAGTCCCATTTGGTAAAACATATTAGACTTCCAGAAAAATTTGCTCATTACCTCACAAAGATAATGCTGGAGTTGAAAATTCAAAAACTCGAAAATTATCATCATTATTTGGATATAATATGTAGAGTTAATGAGAAATTACATGTGGAAATTACGCATGATACGCCAATGTCCTCAATATAACCTAAAAAACAACAAATGTCAGGAATCTAGTGTTTATCCCCAGAAATGAATAAAGATGGAGAGAAGACAAGAATCTGTCCGTACCCTGTAAAGAATACAAATTCAATTTACATCAAGGGACCCTAATTTACACTAACAAGATAATCCACCCCTCTTGTGAAATGTTGAAGCAAAATTAGGCTTTAGTTCTCGGTTGGTTCGTAGGCGGCGCTATCAAAACAGCAAAAAGAAAGAAGAAGAAGAAGAAGGGAAGATAGAGAGAAGGAGAAAAGTGACGTGAAGGGAGTGATTAGAGACGAAACGGACGAAAGAGACCCAAGAAGTTTTTGAGATAAATTCTTCATTTGTATTTCAAGTATTTTCTAAGTGACCTCATAAAAGTACTTATTGTTCTGTTTGTGAAGCTATGTATATGTTAATGTTACGAATATAGTACATTGCTAGTTCACCGGAGTTTCCTCATTGCCCTTCATCCATCAGAGATCCAGAGACCAAAGATAACTACTCAAAATCATGCTTACAATAGTCTCGGAATCTGCTCGTCTCCATCTATCTGCAAATTGCTGAACTATCTAAGAATATCCTCCTTTCTGACGCAGGAAAATCACTAACTTTGATATTCTGACTTTTAAATAATAACAATACTTTAATCCGGCCCTGATGGGACATTTCTTCTTGCACAAAAAAACATCTAAACATGAAAAACTCCGAATTATTCTTCATGACCGATCTCTACCCAATGCTACACAACAAAAAGTAGTTCACCGTGCTGCTTATAGATACCGCCGCCTAATGAATAAAATTTCCGGTTTCATTGCTCTCATACGGAATGTTCATCTTGTTAGTGTAAATAATCAAGGATCATGAATGAACGAATGTAGGGAATGGATTATTAAATAGATACCCTATCGGCTCCGACGACCACAGCAGAAATGTTCCTGTGCTTCATCAGGGCGGCCACCATACTGTCGACGATCAAAGTGGCGGGAATTTTGTCGTGGACCAACTCGTAAGCAGTCAATCGGGCGCCCTGGTTGTACGGCCGCGTTTCCGTGCAATACACGTGCTCTACAAAACAGAAATCAGCAGACTACTTCACTCATGTGTTGTCTAGACATCGATTGCAACTATCGATATATCCGATAGTTCTGACCCAGGTGAATAGACTATGGTGTTATCACAGACAGTGTTTCATTTCTCCCAAAACGCTTGACCGCAGATTCCGCAATAATGGCATATTGGTTCTCAGTTGTCCGCACGATGGCGACACTTTACAGATTCCTTTCAAAACAGAAAACTGCGCTTACACATCGCTTGCACCAGAAATAATAATATCATAACATGACATCAACTCAAATGAGAATAAATTTGAAAGTACAAAACTGTAATTTTGGGAAATTTTAATTATTATCAGTTCCACCAACTTTGAATTTTGGTTCAGATTTCGCCATCTAACGGGTGAAATGCGACCTATATTCCGCGATAGTGAAGAGAATCCTGTCAAGTAGGCCGTATATTGGGATTTTAACCTTCATTTTCCCGCGCTGTCATTCTGTCAAAAATGATATGTTTTTGACGCCAAGTGTGATGTGTCAAAATATTAATTTTGCCAGAACGACTCCGAAGATATGTTTCTACCATATTCGGTTGTATAAACGAATGATCATATGATAATCAGTCACATAATTGAATGAACAATTGTTATAACCTTAGATTCTACTACCAAATAATCACACTTGATGATCACGTGATATATGCCGTCAGGTGGCACATTGCTTAGCATTAAAACTCAATAGGTCAAGAACTTTGACCGAAAAACAGTAAATGGGATTTGATAGGAGTTTCTACAACATGTTCTGTTCATCCTGGTTCTGACTATAGAAAACCATCGATAGTGTGTAGTGATAGTATCGATAGCGTAAAACTGAAGTAGATGTAATTGGAAACTGATTTTTCTTTGAATCTGCAGAATTTTTGTAGACCTAAGAAAACAAATTAGACTAAATTAACTTATATTGTGCCAAAAGTGTAGAAAGCGTTCAATAAAATTTTATTATTTCATCAAATTTTTTGTTTTAACCTCACATTTTCTCGGATAAAAATATCGATAGTAACTATTGATATATCGATTGTTCTTTTAAACACTATCAAAAACTGTCGATAGTCAAAACAATCGATGTTTAGTCAACACTAGACTTGAATCATCACATAATATGACCAATCACAAGCCAGAGACAACATGTGCTTATTGTGAAAACATGAGCTATTTTTCAATTCTGATTGGTCTGACCATGGATAGCCAAGCAGTCTGTCAGTCTGGCATAATATAAATTATGGCTGTACTTGTCAGAATGAATCACACATTTATAATAAATGCTCTTTATGTTCCATGAATGTGAAATAGTCTAGCAAAATACCACTATGTTATGAATATGATAATTTATTATGTAAATAGACTTTTATCAAAGGCCTCTTGGAACATCACCCTTCCCTCCTCTCTGCCATTCTCAAACCATCTACCACCGAATTTGAATGCAAAAAATTCAACCTTTTCTGTGTTATTGAAAAACTAATACATATTTATTTTCCAACTTAAACACCCACAACTAAAAAACTGAGCACTTGAAGACCTTGTGTCTTAACCTTTGTTGTTCACAAGGACTATCACCTGTGAACCATAGTAGCAACACCCTATACATTTCAGTGTCTCCTCTTAATAGATTTATCCTCTTAAGGATTATTTAGGATTCATTTTTTTTTCAGTCTTTCCAAGACACTGGTCTGTTCATAGAATTTCATTTATATTTAATTAAATTTAACAGCTCTATTTCCAATAAGGAATGGACTAAATTAAATATGATTTCTATGAACTGACCATAGTGTCAACTTGTATATTTATGTACTCTTACTTCTATTTTTCAAAACAAGGGACTGAACTTTCTTTAAGGATATCCAAATTTCCTATTGACCCTAGTAACATTATTACTTACAAGATAGAGATTATAAATCATTTTTCTGATTCTTCTGAGCATAAAATTTATAAATCACTTAGATGGGGCAATAAGGCATAAGACACTGTACTTTTTCACTATTCTCTATTGCTTTTCAATTTCAGTATGTTGTAGAGGAAGTATCACAACTTTTGATGAAATTTTGGAATGTGATTATATTATCGTCTGAGAAAAAATCTTCAAAAGAATTGAAGGCCAATCAATCTCTAGAAATTTCAATAGTTTCCTTCACAAAATCCATTTCTAGTAAATATCATGTTTTTCTGAATGAATTAAGAGGAAATATCTATCAATGTTTTTCCATTCATGTTACAATATTTTGATGATTTATTATGCCACAAATTACAAACCCAAGATAATTTAGGTGCCAAACATGATAAATCCTACTCAAGTTCAAACTTTGACCTCTTACCATGCAAACATGACCAAAATACTGTCTCAATTTCAGTCATAAATTGCAAAACCATATTTGGACCTATATCTGAAAAAAATGTCATGCTAAAATAGAAAAATTGTGTCTTACCCAGCCTCTTCATGGCATGCAGAGTTCTGATAACTCCTAGGGCAGTGCCATAACCAGCAGTGGCCAAAGACCCAGTATTGCAATGAGTCAAAATCCTCACAAGGCTGTCCCCAGAGACATGAGACAATATATCCTTAGCCCCATTATCACCAATAGCTTTATTATCTGATATGTCTTTCTCCAGCATATGCTCTATTGTTAGTAGGAACCTAGCTCATAAGACAAATTCAGTAAAATTCTATCAATGTTTTCTTGCATCTTACTTTGATTTCATATCATCAACAGTTATGGAGGCATCTTCGCTGAGTTTATTGGCTAGTTCAAGCATCTCTTCGGCAGCGATTTTCATGTTAACAGCTGTTGGTCTAGATGATACCAAGTAGTTTAGCTTACCTTCAATTTCCTGCCTCATTTGCCGTTTGCTCTCGTATTTCTCGTTTCTGATCTCCACGGCCAGACTCAGACAACCTACTATGGCTATAGCTGGGGCTCCTCTGACCTAAGAAAGGAGCTTTGAAGGCTTGCAGGGGAATAATATGAAAATGTTTACCTGCATCTTGTTGATAACTTTCCAGCCATCTTCAACTCCTTTTACTTGGATGTATTTGGAGTGGGCAGGCAAGAGAAGCTGGTCCAGTATTTCTAAATTGTTGTTCTCGTATTTTATAGCCCTGAGAGTCATTTTGAAGGACCTAACCTTCCGAACCCAACCTCACTTTTGGGGAAGAAGTGTCTCTACTGGAATTCCGATAATGCTCTGGTTTATGCAAACAAATAACAACTTATCATGATTCAAGGCTTGTTGTTCCGCTAATTAAAATGATTAAATACACAGCGTGACGCGTGTTACCTAATTAGAATACTTTTAAGCGGTCAAATGTGGTCAAATCCGGCGAAAAATGACATCTATTTGAAAACTGTCATTTTTTGGCACTGATTCGGAATTTTAAGTGGTTAATGTGCCTTTTCATTTAAAAGAACATTTATGTGATGAATTAGTGGAGTAATTTGTAGTTTTCTCGAAATGCATCCTGAAAAGAAAGCATGAATCATGAATTAAATGATTTTAAATGAGGTTTTGAGGTTATGTCAACTGAGACATATGTCCTGACCTGAAACCAAAAAGAGCCTGAATTTCTATAAATATCACAATAGCATGGATTTCATAAGCTTTTAATCGTGTACCAAAACTTATTGAAGTAAAATGGTAAGATAACTAGACCAAGTTTTCATTTATAACTCCAAAAAAATAATATTCTAGGCACTACTTGGGGCTCAGCTAGTGATAACCCTTATCATGATCAGCGTTATCCAGAAACTAGGTTCCCATTTCTCTATAGCTAGGTGGCTACTATGCTCTACTGGTCTCGTTCGCTACTTGTACCCTACAGACAGTGAGCTGAGACAGCTAGCAAACATACCCAAAGAGAAAGCTAAACCAAAGAGAAACGGCCGGACTCCAACGAATGGTAAGAGCCCTGTGGACACTTTCCATGTACCTAGGTCTCTGGATATCAAGCTGGATTCCATCAAAATCACCTCTATGGATGTTATTCACTTGCGTTATTACAATGAGTATCAGTGGCTTGTAGACTTCTCTCTATATGCAGCAACAGTTTTCCTGACCACTGAGATTTATCATTCATTTTTTCCATTGAAAGATGAAGTGAATTTGAGTATGATATGGTGCTCTCTTGTTGTGCTGTTTGCTATGTATCCTTTTTTCCAAAGCAAACAAGAAGTTATGATGAAGAGTGTAAATCCTTAACTAAGAAAACAGGAAACTGCTTCTGAGCCTCACTGTACAGTATTTCAAGGGTGAAGAATCTGTTGGAGAAAGATCTACTTGTATTGTGATGGGGTTTATTTATCTTTTGATAGCCATGATGGTGATGATAGTGGATGAGAATATTCTAGAAGTGGGGTTGGATAGTGCTTATAACAGCTTCAATGAAACAGCCTCAACTTTTCTAGATAATCAAGGGTTGTCATCCACTGGGCCAGCATCAAAAATTGTTATAAAATTTTTCATAGCAGTGTGGTGTGGAGTTTTAGGGTCTTTCTTCACTTTCCCAGGGCTCAGGATTGCAAAAACTCATTGGGATTTACTCAGGTAGGTATTCTATAGCTGAAATAGTTTGAACAATCTTTGCATGATATTATGGGCATTTTTTACAGATATTTCAGAGAGGATAAATTGAAACAGGTTTTACTCAATGTAACATTTGCATTGCCATTTATTTTAGTAATCCTATGGATTAAACCTATTACTAGAGATTACTTGACTGTTAGGATATTTTCAGGGAGATCTGAACCTCTGTAAGTTTTGGGAATTCATTTAGAAGAATGTTTTGCTTCATTGTATGTTTGTTAGATTATCAGAGGATACTTTTGAATCCCTTCGTCTGGTTGCTATTATTTCAACTATGTGTTTGAAAATAATTTTGATGCCTTGGTATCTACAAGCCTATCTGGATATGGCTTATTATCGCCTTGAAAATCAAAAAAAGGAAGCTGGAAGGATAACAAATATTGACTTGCAGAAACAGGTAGGTAATAATTTTTTTTTTTCTGGAAAACCTTGACTTTTAAATTTTTTTACAGATAGCCTCGGTTTTCTATTATCTCAGTGTAGTGACCCTTCAATATATAGCACCAATCATCATATGCATTTTTATGACATTCATGTTCAAAAGTCTAGGTGAATATTCCTGGACTGGATTTTTCAAAGATTCAGCTGGTCTGGATGAATGTCCTTTGACTGCAGAAACTGATGAACTTTCTTTGGAACCCTTCTCACAATCTGAGGAGGAGAAAACCGTTTCACAATCTGCTGCAGATATTCAGTTTACTCTGGAGAGTATAAAAATGGTAAGAAAATGGGTTTCTTGAGGGAATTGAATAATCACTGTTTCTTTTTTACAGATTTTTACAAAAACTGTGTTCCGAGGGCTGTTTGGATTTTCGACGTGGTGGTGTTGTTTTTTGTATTTTGCAACGACGGCAGTTGGTCTCGTTTATCAATCATATTTTTCTTCAATATAATTGAGAGTGTACAAATGTAAAGTTGTAAAGTAAATTATACCTGACTGTTCAAACCTTATGAAATTTTGGATAAATATTAACAATAATTCTCAAATTTGCAACCCACAAGTTATGGTCTTCGAAATTTTGAAATTCATTGTATTTTTTCTATAAACGTCAAAAATTAAGAACGTTCGCGCATTTGATACTGTTATTTCCTGGTATTTGAGCCAGGGTGTGGATTAGTAAAAGATGAACCACAACTTGTAGCATCAAGCCAAGTGACTTCCGAATCGAATCGTGCCAATTGTCAGTAAATCGAATGCGACTGATGAGTCCTAGTTACCCGAAACAGTACTGTCTCGCTCTAGCTGGCAATTGGGGCAAGAAACCTTGTTATTGTTTGAATAAGGAAATGTGAATTCAATCAAATGAAATACGATCTTAAATGGATTTGAAATTTATTAACGGGAAAGGTTTTGTACTAGCAGTTTCGCAGCGCCAGCGGCACCGGTATGGAAACAACAAAAAAGTGAAAAAGTAATGAATGAAAACTTTGTCTGCAAGATGCTACAAGTAACACCAAAACAACAGTGATATTGTTTCCGTCTAAACAGATACATTTCACTGGAACTGAATCGCTAAACATGTATTCTATATCAGTCCTTCGAAAGAACGCCCGTTTACCTATTCAGTTCAGTTCCAGTGAAATATTTCAGTTAGTTCAGATTGAAAGAATCACTAACGACGAAGAAAATCGAGAGAATGCCACGCCAGTCCAGCCCCGCCGGCTTTTCTAACATGACGTGTTGTTGAAACATAAGATTTATCAATAAAATCAATTAAGGTTGGCAATTCGAATCGAAATTCTCGTATCAATATCTATTTGATTGTTATGTCCATACAAATACAGTCCATTATCTAACTAACATCGAATATACTGGTCCTTCGAGCCGGATCTATACAAATCATACTATCATAAACGATTCATCTGTATTTCATTGTCATGTCCACTATCTAAAAGCATCGAACATATTGGTCCTTCGAGCCGGATCTATTCAAATCAAACTATCATAAGGATCCGAAGCACCCCTTCAGACTACCCAACAGTGAATGCCAAGCAGCAAAAGCGAAGACGTAACAATGGGAACAGGAGATTTTGTTATTTGAATAAGGAAATAATATTCAGACAAATGAAAAACAATTTCAGTTGGATTTGAAATTTATTAACCGAAAAGGTCTTGTACTAGTAGTAGTGTAGTAGTAGTAGTAGTAGTAGTAGTTTCGCCGCGACAGCGGCATTGATGGTATCGAAACAACAAAAAGTAAAAAGTAAAAAAGTATTGAATGAAAGCTTTGTCTGCAAGTAACACGTGAACAATGAAAAACGCTTTAATCGACTTCTTCGATGGTCGGTCCGGCGCCTCCAGCACCGGGAGCAGCGCCCCCGGCTCCCGGAGCGGCCCCTGGAGCGCCTGGGAATCCGGGCATGCCTCCTGGTGCACCGCCCGCGCCCTGGTAGAGCTTGGTGATGATCGGGTTGCAGATGTTCTCGAGCTCCTTTTGCTTGTGCTCGTACTCCTCCTTGTCGGCCAGTTGATTAGCGTCCAACCAAGCGATCACCTGTAATCAAACAATCATTCAATCAAACATTTTGTTATAGTTTTCTCTTCTACAATGATACTTTCATCCTGAAGTACTATCAAGTAGGACTGCGAAATTTCGAACGTTATCTGATAATGAAATGTTATGTTTCAAAGGCATGTTAACATTGTATTTTATCAAACGGCACCTGGTCCAAACACTATTCTGAACAAAATGAAAAATGACCACGTTCCTGTGAGTTACTTATCATTTAATTTCGCGATTTGACAACGAGATCAGAATTATGTCATAGGATACCAATTGAATCGTAGATCTCAAAAATCTACCTGTGCAGCCCATGGGTGCGTTTTTCATTCCAACATTTTATCATGCGCATGAATCGAAGAAACCATCAAACTGTTGCAAAATTCCGCTGGAATGTTGATGGACATCCATCAAACTGTTGTAATAAAATGCGCACTTTTGAATCGCATTTCGAGAATCCAGCAGTTTGGAGGAGACTGACATGACAGTTGACACATTTTAGTGTTGTTTTTTGTTTTGATTTGATAGAAAACAATTAATATTGAGGATTTTTGAGATTCTTGAGAGATTTTAGAAGAAAGAGTCAGTGTTAATCAATAAAGTCTAGCCTTTTCTGATTCTCAAGATACATGATGACTGACACACAACAAAATCCGTGTTTCCATTAATGTGTTGTATAAACCATTGTTCAATCCTTCCAGCATAAATTCCAACAGAACAATTGGTGACGTCACGACAAAATACCGCATTTATCAGTGCGCACTTTCTTCGATGGAATGAAAAACACGCCCTATCTGAGTAAAATCCACAGCATTCATTTGCTGCTGTTATTCCCGACAAACTTCAGTCATGTTGATAACGAGTTGAAACAAAGAACAAATAAATAGGGATAATGCACCATTTACGAAAATCGAAACGTGCCGCGATTCAAACTGTTCTTAGTGGTAGAACGTCAATATTTCCCAGCCCCAGTCAAACGATAATATCCGATGGACCAGTGTAAAACTCGCTCGCATCACAAGTATTTGAATACACATCTGGTCCATTTTATTATCTTTCCGAGAGGGGGCGAAATATTCTCGGAAATATTGACGCTTTACCACTAACGCGGCACGTTTGGGTATCCCCTTTCATTTACTTTTTGTTTCAACTAGTTATCACATGACGGAAGTATGTCCGGAATAATGGCAGCAAATGTGTTGTGGATTTCAATGATTTTGCTCAGGATAGTGACTGGCACAGGAACCGTTCGTTAAAATACAACGTTTTTCATGCCTTTAGCACATTGCGTCATCGGAACATAGTCGAAATTTGCAGCCGGCTTTTGGACTACCGCAAATTCAGGCCGAACATCAGAAAGTGAAAATATGATAATAATAGTAAGTTGGGAATTCATTCTGTAAAATCTAGGGATATAAAATTCAAAAAAAAAATCCTCTGGCTTTTCTTATTATGCTGAACGTCATAGATTTTTTCTAGAAATTAATATTCTTGCTTCAGACTAAATGACAAAAGACACTGCGATTCATTTACAAATCATTCAACAGTATCCGTCAATACTCCCTAAACGCCAAATACAGATGAATGAATGAAATCGCGAATGGTGGGGATAACTCCGCGGAATCACTGCCAGAGAATGTTATGATCTTCGTCTTTGTGGGGATATTTGATCATTGTCAAAATGTTGAACATGTTTTTCATCAATGAAAGCAAACTATCAAACAAGACCGGCACTGGACCAAATTTGTATGTACCTGTGAAATATCAGGTTAGGATATTTACCGATTTGATACCGCCGAATATTTGTTCATAATAGTCCGAGTTGCTGAAACACCGAAAACTGATCACACAACTGCCGAAAAATCATCAATTAAAACAAAAACTACAGATGTTTACAATGATTATTGCTCATCTCCTATGAAACTTTGCGGTGCCGCCATGTTCATCTTTATTCTTTTATCATGATTTGTACCTCACAATAACTAATAATTTCAAAAAGTATGTGGTTATGGATGTATTATTATGTTTTAAAATTTGTTATATTCATTGAAATATATAGAATTGAAACTCTTAAAATATCATATAATACCATAAATAAAAAATTGAAGTCGAATATTATTTTGATACGGAATTCTGAAATTCATAATCATGAAACTAGAAAATATAACTTGTTTCATCTTGACGCCGATAGCTCCCTAATCGGACAAAAAAGATTCACTCATTCAGCCTTAACTGAATTCAATAAACTACCTGACAATATAAAAAATTGCAGAAATATAGGTAATTCTTAGATATAAACTCCATTTACAAATTCAAAATATTGAATTTCATCCATTCCGTCAAATATAATTATAAACATTCAAATCTGAATTTTGAAGTCAATAGTCATAAACACGAACACATAACCAGACAAAAAGATACGTTAATTCTCATCAAAATTAAATCAGATATGGGTAAAAGATCTATTTTATACAATGGAACAATTCTCTATAATAAATTACCTGCCAGACTAAAGAAAAAATTAAGTGTTGAGAAATTCAAAAAAGAACTGAAAAAATACTTATGTCTTTGATTCTCTTCATGTCATCCTGAATCAATTCAAGAAATTATATTTAACAGTCTCTAGAAGAAACAACATTATATGTATTATGTATATGATTTAAAAATGATTATCTGATTATCTATTTTTTTTTTTTTAGTTGCTCTTTCATAATTTTCCCTGCTATAAACATGTATGTTTCTTGGGAATAATAATAAAGATATATAGAATATATTATTTCTGAGCGGACTGGATAAAATTAATCATGCCATTTTTTTTTTTTAAACAAATATTATTCTTTGTTTGCCAATTTACAGTTGTTGATATATTTTGAATGATGCTATGTTTACCTATAGGTATATAATTACGTACTTCCTTATACCAGAGCCTATTCTGTCTGGAAGTTATTTGTTCAATAAATAAATAAATAAATAAATAAATAAATAAATAAATAAATAAATAAATAAATAAAATAAATTTTCATAAGTTATTTATGACGAGTAGTAAATGTTTTATTTTTTTTTGAAAAATCCTCTGGAATCATCGAATTGGCACCGGTTCCATAGAGGTCTTGAGAATGTGATGAAATAAGCAAAATAAATCAATTCAACCAGTTACTTTGAAGTTCTCGCATAGTCAACGACCGAATAAAATAAAAAATGCACATCATAACAAACATACCTCATTGCACTTGTCCATAACAGTGGTCTTGTCGCTCTCGCTGATCTTATCCTTGATCTTGTCATCCTCCATGGTACTCTTGATATTAAAGCAGTAAGACTCCAAGGCGTTCTTCGACGAGATACACGCCCTCTGCTTCTCGTCCTCGTTCCTGTACTTCTCCGCATCGTTCACCATCCTCTCAATGTCCTCCTTGCTCAGTCTGCCCTTGTCGTTGGTGATGGTGATCTTGTTCTCCTTGTTGGTGGACTTTTCGATGGCGGTGACGTTGAGGATGCCGTTGGCGTCGATGTCGAAGGTGACCTCGATTTGGGGGACGCCGCGGGGGGCCGGCGGGATGCCCGTCAGCTCGAATTTGCCGAGCAGGTTGTTGTCTTTGGTCATGGCACGTTCGCCCTCGTACACCTACGACAAACGAAATGAGGTTATAGAAAGTCGCGAAATGTTTTTCCAACTCTTCACAAAAACAAAAGCAACCAACAACTAACTTGAAATCAGATTGTAATTGTGACGTTTTGAAATCAATCAACTAAAATTGTTCTATTGGAGAGACTCACCAGGATAATCATGACCATGATACAAGAAACAAAAAAAACTTGAAACCCAAATTCTGTAGACTAGAAACGTGTCAAGATGGCCCTAGGTGCCTTGCTGTACGTTTTTTTTTTAAATTTTTTACTCAACAAATTTGAACAAATGAAAGGTTCAAAATTCATAGAAAATCTCAAGAATTTTTTACTGAAAAAGCATTTTATTCTTTGATGAGTTTTTAAACTATCATTTTGTGTCCTTATAATGGGTTTATCACAAAAAAAATTCATTTCATAATTCGATAGAACTCACTCAAACTAGCTAAACACCGCAAACCGTTTTTTGCTGTGAGCTCCCTACGTTTTATAAAAAATTATTGAAATTCCCGATTTTTCGGACCTCTGAAAACGAGGCGATGATGTGACGTCAAAACCCTAATACTGAAACAAGACTATTCCAGACAGAGATGAATGATACATGATTTCTGACAGAGTGAATTAGCGCGAGATCACAGTTGAAAGAATCAATATATCAGTTGCCTCAGTCACCGTCGGGCTTTTGGTATTTTCTTTCAACTATGTCGAGATGAGGTTTCTACGTCATAAGAGGGTCCGTTTTCAGAAGGTACTATCATTCATGTCCAAAAATAAAACATTCCAGTTAATTTTTCGATCAAGTTATGTCGTCAATCATTATTTATGTAAAAAAGGATCATTATAAACATGGTTAGAGTTAAAAATTCTACTAAGGTGTACACGCCCATTCCCTTGTTTGATGTTAAATGTGTAGTTTTCAACATTTTAGATGAAATTATTTTTTTAATGGACAGGTCTCCTTTTATGTAATGACATTTGACTTGTGTAAATACAATTTTATATACTGTCTATCTATATGAATAGTGAATACTTGTCTTTGTGTTGAAATTTTTTAATTGTAACAAATCTGTAATCTGTCCTAGAAATCTTTGATTTGTAAAACAATTTTTAACTGCTCATTCTTAGTGTTCTCAGTTGCGTACCCATTTCTTTATCGGGAGATATTTTGTTATCAGGGGTACAAAAACTTACAAGGGCGTACGTGAGTAAATACAAAGATATTGGACCAAGTCAAAAAGAAATTAATTTCTGAAACGATTCTGAAATAAGATCCCACAACCAGTATTTCAAGATTCTTTTTCCTTTGAAGTCCTTCCTTCCTTTGAAGTCAATCGATACCAAGGTTATAAATGTAAATGTTTGGATATTGGACAAGGTGAAGAAGACATTTATTTTATTTCTGAAGTGATTTTGAAATGAGATCCTAAAAATTTTTCAACATAGATGACCTACAATCAGTATTTCATAGGCGTACCGAATTTTGTTCATTGAGATATCAATTTTTCATAGGCATAAGATGACAAAATTTGGTTAGAAATTCGAAAAATATTTATTTGAAGTAAATCGATACAAGAATCAACATTTTTCTTCAGTTTTTCATTTTTTTATGATTGTGTATGAGAAATTTTGAGATTTCGATAATTCTTTCACACCCGAAGAAATTTTAGAGGCGCACCCGAGATTTCATTCTGTGGAAAATCAGCAAACTTCAAGTGACCTATTCCTTCAATGAGGCGTATCCATTTTTTCCGACGTGGACAAAATATTGAGAAATACCTGAGAAATGAAGTGTAAATCATTAGTTTCTGCTTACCTGAATGAGCACTCCGGGCTGATTATCCGAGTACGTGGTGAACGTCTGCGTCTGCTTGGTTGGAATGGTGGTATTCCTCTTGATGAGCGCCGTCATCACACCACCGGCCGTCTCGATACCCAACGACAATGGCGTGACGTCGAGCAGCAACAGGTCCTGCACCTCCTCGGACTTGTCGCCGTGCAAGATGGCGGCCTGGACGGCGGCACCGTATGCCACCGCTTCGTCGGGGTTGATCGACTTGTTCAGCTCTTTGCCGTTGAAGAAGTCTTGCAGGAGTTTTTGGACCTGAAATGGAATTTTTGATAAACGATTGAATAGACGGTCGGATTACCTTTCAAATGAGGGGTCACACGACCCCCTTGCCATTTGAAACTGAAAAGTTGATAGCGGCGCTATTCCGCTATTCGTTTGAAATGAATGTACGCTTCTAAATGAAAGAAAAAAAGATGCCTGTTCAATTGTTTTCATCTCTTCTTTTCAGCATCAGAGAAGAAATAGAAACTTGGTTTCAGCGCCGCTTTCAACTTTTGAGTTTCAAACAAGAAACCTGGCAAGTGACCACTCATTTTGAAGGAATTATTATAATCTACTCAATGAGCAAGGTAATTTGGACCTAGAATAAAGTTTCCGAATTAGAGCAAAAGAAACAACGACAATGGAGTGACGTCGGGCAGCAACAGATCTTGCACCTCTTTGAACTTGTCGCCGTAAGCCACCGCCTCGTCAAAGTTGAACGACTTGTTTAGCTTTCTGTCGTTGAAGTGGATTTTTTTCTAGATGGGGCAACATGAACTGAATGATTGAATAGACGATCGGATTACCTTGCGAATGAGTGGTCACACGACCCCCTTGCCATTTGAAACTGAAAAGTTGATAGCGGCGCTATTCGTTTGAGATAAACATACGCTTCTAAATGAAATGAATATCTGTTCAATTCCGTTCATCTCTACTTTTCAGCATCAGAGAAGAAATAGAAACTTGGTTTTAGCGCCACTATCAACTTCTGAGTTTCAAACAAAAAACCTATCAAGTGACCACTCATTTTGAAGGAATTTTGATTTTCTATTCAATGACCACGGGTTCCTCAACCTTCAACAAAATTTTCGAAATGAGGTATCTAAAAGGAACAATGACTCCATATTTGAATAGCAAATCGAAATACCTTTCAAACGAGATGTCACATGACCCCCTTGCCATTTGAAACTGAAATGTTGATAGTGGTGCCAACCCATCTACGATGAATAAACGGTCAATTACATCTAGAAAAATTGTGAATTCTTCACTTTGACTCGAAAATTGAATAAGAACAATCATTGGTGGTAGTAGCGCCGCTATCAACTTTTCGAGTTCACATAGTAAGTAGGTCAAGTTACACCTCATTTTGAAGGTATTGAAATTCTCTTTGCAATGGCTACAATCATTTTCCATTCCACGCACTGGCCGACCATTTATCATCGATGAAAGACAAAAATCGATCAGAATTTCTTCTCACCTTGGGGATACGCGTGGACCCGCCGACCAAGACGATGTCGTGCACTTGAGATTTGTCCATTTTAGCGTCGCGGATCGACTTCTCGACCGGCTCCATGGTCGAACGGAACAGATCGGCGTTCAACTCTTCGAATCTGGCCCTGGTGATGGAGGTGTAGAAATCGATACCCTCAAAGAGCGAGTCGATCTCGATGCTGGCCTGCGTCGACGAGGAGAGGGTACGTTTCGCCCTTTCACAGCTGAAAAAAAAACAAGGAATCAATCGTCAGAAAATCAATTTCGACAATAATCATAAAAATAGACAATTGAACCACTTCCTTTTACCTGGTTCTCAGCCGCCTCAACGCCCTCTTGTTACTGGTCAAGTCCTTCTTGTACTTCCGCTTGAACTCCTGCACAAAGTGATTGACCATGCGATTGTCGAAGTCCTCCCCGCCCAAATGCGTGTCTCCAGCGGTGGATTTCACCTCGAAGATGCCGTCCTCGATGGTGAGGATGGACACGTCGAAGGTGCCGCCGCCCAAGTCGAAGATGAGCACGTTCCGTTCGCCCTGGCCTTTTTTGTCCAGACCGTACGCGATGGCGGCGGCGGTGGGTTCGTTGATGATACGGAGAATTTGCAGACCGGAAATGGTACCTTGAAGAAACGGAGATTATTTTATTTTATGTTGGAATGTGCTTACGTCACTAGCTGACTATCACAGACATGTGCAAGTGCTGGCGGGTAGTCGAACTTAGAACTAGCATATCCAATGTCCATTTTATATTATGTGATAGTGCTACTGTTTATCAAGATGTGATCATAAGCTATTTTTTTTCTTGTTGCTATTCCGAGCGTAAAAATTGACCTAGGACCTCGAAATTTGTTTTTCAATCATTTTTATTTATATATAATACCACAAGTGATACTATTTTGCCGGAAATATTCGCCGATTGTTACGACAGCTTGTTGCCTGATAAATTCGCGAATGACATTGTATGGTACCTTGAAGAAACTGTGATTTTTGTTTTATATCGGCATCTAGCAATTAGGTACGCTATTGCTCATTGGAATATGCTTACGTCACTAGCTGACTATCACAGACATGTGCAAGTGCTGGTTCATTAGTGTTCGCCGGGTAGTCGAACTTACTAGCATATCCCATGTCCATTTTTCATCATGTGATAGTGCTTCTGTTTATCAAATTGTGATCATAAGCTAATTTTTTTCCGTTGCTATTCAGAGTGTGAAAATTTGCCTAGGACCTCGAAATTTGTTTATTCAATCATTTCTTTTCATATGTAATACCACAAGTGATACTATTTTGCCGGAAATATTTGGCGATTGTTACGACAGCTTGTTGCCTTATAAAATCGCGAATGACATTGTTAATCGAAACTTCAGAGTCGTAGGCGATGGCGGCGGCGATGGGTTCGTTGATGATACGGAGAATTTGCAGACCGGAAATGGAACCTTGAAGAAACGGAGATTATTTTCTTTCATGTTGGCGTCTAGCAAATTGAATACGCTACTGCTCAGTGGAATGTGCTTACGTCACTAGCTGACTATCACAGACATGTGCAAGTGCTGGTTCATTAGTGTTCGGCAGGTAGTCGAACTTAGAACTAGCATTCCCATGTCTATCTTATAATTATATTTATATATTTATTATTATTATATGAGTGTTCATGTATATCAAATTGTGGTCATAAGCTAATTTTTTTTTCGTTGCTATTTCGAGTGTGAAAGTTGACCTGGAAATTCCTTTTTTAAATCATATTTCTGCCAAGTGTCACTTGCGGTATTACATGACAATTCATTTCATGACTGAGAAAAGAACGAGCGCCTCGAGAGAGTTGCGCGCACTGCATCCATCATTCTGACTTTCAACTCAATTGACGTTTTGAATGTCAAAAATGTTATCGCGGAAAAACGAGGTTGGTTGGCCACGTGTGGATCAATTATTCGGCTTCTGAGCAAGTCCGATGAATTCAAGTAAACAAAAAATATCGCTGTAATACAAAAGAAACCGTGATAATGGTCGATTCTGATTGGTTCTCGAGAAAAAGAGTTGAATAGTCAACATAATTTTGCTACTAGTGATAACTGATTTGTTTAAAAATTAGTATGAAGATTAAAACTGCCCTTGGCGTCAATGCCACATAATATTTTTGATCATCATGATGTCAGTATCCGCATTTGAAAATGAGGAAAAATGGGGACAAAAATTTCGAAATATCTGAAGGAATTTCAGTGTCACAATTTCAAAATTCCCTCTATACCAGCAAAAAGTACAACAGAAAAGGTGTTTTCTCGGGAGAACATTTTGTTTCCTAAAGAAATTTGAGAAATGTTTCACATAAATAATCAAGTAAAATGAATGTAACATCTCCTCAATTAACCTACAGACAGTATTCAAGTAGTTATTAGTTGATTTATCTAACAGCATTTGTATTATTTGCTAAAATGAAAAAATATAGAAATGAATTAAATTCCAGAAAAAAACAAAATGGCTCGCTCACTGACGTCACACGTTTCACGGGCAAGTCTGATCATTTTCTGATTAATTTTATATGAAGAATTGATGAAACAAAAATTTAAAAAAATATGTATTTCAAGGTATTCCAGAGCCATATATTTCGAGATATGACTGGATATCTTAAATATGAAGTATAAAACAGCAACTTCAGTGGCGTGCCCTGCTTTTCTAGATGAATCAAAAACATATAATTTGAAAGAAATGAATTGAAAAATATTTTCGAATTTTATTCAATGACAAAAAGAGACAAAAAAATCACAAAATGTGAAAAAAGTACCGCTTCTGATCATCTCACCTGCATCTTTGGTGGCCTGCCTTTGGGAATCGTTGAAGTATGCAGGCACGGTGATAACGGCATTGGTCACGTTCTTGCCCAAATACGCCTCGGCCGTTTCCTTCATCTTGGTCAGCACCATCGAACTCACCTCCTCGGGGTAGAAGGTCTTGTCCTCGCCCTTGTAGGCGACCTTGATTTTGGGCTTGCCTCCGTCGCTGATCACCTCGAAGGGCCAATGTTTCATGTCGGATTGGACGGTGGCGTCCTCGAAACGACGACCGATCAGACGTTTGGCGTCTAGTTGATTAGAAAGAGAGGAAGATTGAGAAATCGTGGAATTGTCGAGGGAATTATGAAAACAGTAAGGATGTTTCAGATAGTTGAGAAATCATGGAAGTAGCTCATAAACTCCAGTCTGGCATGACATTGATATAATATCATCATGTTGGAAGAAATTGATAGGATTATCTCATTAAGGATGAAGAAACAAGTATATTTTTTTACAGCTATAACACAAAATTGCTCTTGATTTACTGTGCTTCATAAATCAACGAGGTACTTTGTATGTCATCAATCTTATTTTTGTAATAATAATAATAATAATAATAATAATAATAATAATAAAATATTTTGACCATTTTGATCATTGTTACATGATATTGGAAAAGTCATAACAATCATAAGATACATAGATACATAAAATAAAGTAAAATTACAAATATCACAGGTAGAAGCTGACAAAACAATTATCATGAGTACCTAGATGATCAAAATTGTGAGAGGTACAGGAGAATCATAAAAGGGGTAACCGGTGGGGAAGGCAAGGGGGGCGCTCGCCCCCCCCCCCCCCTAGCGCTTTGTCTTTACTCAAATACTTTATAACCAAGATATATTTGCATTATTCAATTCCTATTTTAATAGGCGCTTATTATAGTGACTTTCTGAGACTTTGTTCAATTAGTATTCATCAACATCTTATAGATAGATATAGAGTTAATTTTATCAACGAAGTTATTGATAAATTTGCTCAAAACTCAAGATTATTATCACATGCAATTTTTTATTGTAATCTTGGCTGTAAACAGAATACCTATGTGGCACCAGAGGGTGCTAAAATGCACTGAGGGAAGAAAGAACTCACTTCCGAGGTTTATATACCATTTTTTGCAGGACTGGACGATTTTAATTGAAAGAATCTTATGATAAAATCAATTATTGTCAGTGTGAAAATGAAAATCTGAACACAATAATCACAAAATCAAGTTACCGATAAGGTTTTTTCAATAAATATTGCAGGAATGTGTGGAAAAACTATTGAAAAATCTGCTGCAAACATAGTGGTAGATTTATTGCCAGAAAAATCCCGGAAAATTTGTTAGCCTTGAGAGTGCCTACTCTGTATACCCTGCATCCTGTATTCCCGTTCTTGTTGGTGTAAAATCGCTAATAGGTCGTGCAAAAACTGTTTTTTTGATATGTAGTAAATATTGTACATTATTTATTGTGACTTGCCCCTCCCTGAGATCATTTCTGCAGACGCCCCTGTTTGTATCTGATATCACAATGCCTTTATTTTGTTAATATTTCATGAAATCTCATGTCCCAGGAAATGTCAAATTTCCAGCAATGACAGCTCTGCCTAATAGATGAGCATTACTAATGGGAAAAGATGGCTACAAGCCAGAGAAATAAAAAGTTTCACTATTATCTGTTACAGTGATAGAAAAAGTGAAGTGTTCAACTTGCATTTCCCCCTCATATGATTTGTCATTCTCTTGGGAAATGACGTTAACCAATATACTATTTCAACCATCCATCAACTCTTTTTTTCTTGAAAGAACTATAAAAAAAGCAAAATAAAAGAATTTTCAAGGGTTCATTCCTACATTTCCTTTAGGCAATACAAAAAACAACCGTTGCTCCAAATGGCCAGACCCAATGTTTCATGTTTGATTGGACGGAGGCGTCCTCAAACAACACCCTATCAGGCATTTGGCATCTAGTTGATGAAGAAAAAAAAATTAAAATCCAGGATTTGCTGAGGAAATTGTTCAAAATAGTATGATGTTTCAGATAGTAGAAAATTCATGAAAGTAGCTCATAAACTCCAGTCTGGCATGACATTGATATAATATCATGTTTGAAGAAATTAATAAGTTTATGTAATATGGGGCTAATGTTTTATTAGGTCAAATTGGGTTATACAAGGAAGGAACCTCACTTTCTTATTTGTTTAAAAAGGATTGAAATAGTTTTCCACAATCATTTTGGCATAGAAATAGTGTTTCTTGGAAAATTTATTCATTAAAGCATGCCATCACATGGTGCTGTTGTAGGATGCCTAAAAAATGCAGTGGGAAGGAAGGAATAAGATTTTTCAGGTAAATTGTGATCTGAAAGTAATGTAGTCCTCAGTTTTTATTTAAAATTTTTGAAATTTCTCTTTTTAAATTCCTTATGCAATAGAAGTTAAAAGTGAAAAGTCCACAACACACAGGACCATATTTTCATCAGCATGTCAAACCAGTCCTCCTGTTTGATTGCACAAATCCAAGCTCCTTGCCTCATTTTTTGAAACTTCATTACTTCACAAGTCTTTCTATTTGCTCCTATTGCAAACGAAATTCCAAAGAGGAACGGTAAAATTTCAAAATGTTAACTATTTTGAGTGACTACAGTACTTTTAGATTACAATTTACCTACCTGCAAAATGGTTTTCCTTGCAAAACAGCATTATGTGATTGGTGCATGCTACAATAAATAAATGGCCCAAGAAACACAATTCATATGCCAAAATGATTGTGAAAAACTATTTCAATCACTTGTACAAATAAGAAAAGCGAGGTTGTTTTACCTCCAGGGTAAATCATCTGTGAAATATGCACATGAGCTATAAGGAACTATCTAATATGGGGCTGAAGTTAGGGCTTTGTTTTGTATGGTCAACACTGTTAACAGCCTTAGATGTCTTCATTAGTAGAGCACCTTTGCAAAAAAAATGCAAAAAATATACAAGAATAAAATAAGATCATGCAACAATAACTATCAGAAAGAACAGTTACAGGTTCTTCAAGTATATTTTCAACCATTCATCAACTCCTTTGATGAAAGAACTATTAAAAAAGCAAAATTAAATAGTTCCAAGGTTTCATTAACATGTTCTCTGAATATTACTACCACTTCTGAGAAACATTAAGTAACAGCTTAAAAATGCTGTTAAGTTTAAGGTCTGAGTGCTGATTCAATTGATTTGAATGATGAAAATATCTCTCAATTTCAACTGGTCTTCTCATCAACAGACTTGAAAGTTGAAATGAAGATAATTCATATTACTTCTGAGAAACACCCGGTAACAGCAAGAAAAAAAATTAATCATATAAAACCATAGATCAATACTATCATTGCTGATTTGAATGATGAAAATATCTCTTAATTTCAACTGATCTTCTCATTAACAGAGTTGAAATGATGATTATTCGTATATTTAGTATAACAGTTATGCATATAAAAGCCCAGAAACATATTCAAGTATAGCAAGAGTTGTGATATAATGAAGACTGGAACCTTTGGCAGGATCATACACTATGCAGTTTTACCACTAACAAATGATTTTTTATGCCTCAACATGTGTTTTGCTAACTATGATAGCATCTGCAGGAGAAAAATTTAGTTTTAATCATCTTCTGAAGAAACTAACATAGTGTGTTGTGATAGTTTAATGATGTTGGAAATGGCAAATGACTCATCTTTTCTTGTAGAAACATTGGAATTTAACCTGCCTCAGTTTTATACACTCAATGAAGTAGGTAAACAGAGAAGTGTGATTTGTAAAACAAAATGTGTTAATTTTCTTACCAAAAATTGTGTTGTTGGGGTTCATTGCTACTTGGTTTTTGGCGGCATCTCCAATGAGACGCTCTGTGTCTGTGAAGGCCACATATGAGGGGGTGGTTCTGTTTCCTTGGTCATTGGCAATTATTTCAACTTTGCCGTGTTGGAATACTCCTACACAGGAATAGGTTGTACCTAAATCAATACCTACTGCTGGTGCTTTAGCCATTTTACTGTTGAAAAAAACAACTTGATTAGAATAATTGCAGTTTATTTAGTGAAATTGCAGGTTTTTGTACAATGTTATCAGATAAATTGTTAATCAGTGTATGATTCATAAACTCCAGTCTGGCATGACTTTGAAATATCATCATTATAAAAAAGATTAGCAATGAAGTCATCCAAGGTTCAAATCCAAATGTGGAATCTTGAATAATTGTTCATTAGATTGGGTTGGAACTATTATTATAATGAAGCCTTGAGATGTTCTAAAAATGGCTGAGCTTCATTGATCTATCCAATTCCAAATTTATACATCCCAAGTCAGAAATAATCATTTCATATTTTTCCTAGCTACAGTTTTACGGCAATGCATCAAATCGATCAACTTCAAGTTTTCAAACTGACCTTCAACTTTGTACAAAACCTACGTCACACATGGATTATAAATTTAAAATTTCTTTCATCCCATCAATTTTTGAAAAATGAAAAATGCAATTTCAAAAATGAATGCATGCTTACGTTCATTGACTACGATATTAGAAAAATGTTCAATATATCTTCACAATCCTGTTATTTCTTTATTGATGACCACGGTAAAAACGTGCCTTTCGTGTGCCGCACCTTTTCAACTTTTTTTGACAATTCTGAGCAAAAATATGACAAATTCAATCAGTAAATCAAACTCTCAACGTGTTTTGATAAATTAAAATAGGAATTAAACTAAATAACTCACCTTAAAATAAATTAGTTGCAGACAATACTTTTATATACCTAAATTACGTGTGTACTACAGCAGTGACTGTAATCAAATCGAAGGAAATTCGGAATGGCCGATTTTATACGAGGTCAACGAATTTTCTAGAAGATCCTGGCGTACGGCCTATCCAGACCAATCAGAACCATGACCCTAGCTCTCATTGGTAGATATTTCTATCTAGAAGTTTCCAGGGGATTTCCGGGTGGATGATTAATTCGGGTTTTTAAAAAATATGCAATCGGGATAATTACACTATGAAATGTTTTGGCTTTTATATATTTTCCTACGTTTCATTCCGTACATCGTTTACATAAAGTATTCCTGATTTCTCGTGGATGGGAAAAACATGTTTTGGCGGCATGATCTAGTGCATATGGCGGGAAATTTGAAATATGAGGACTCGAGCAGAATGAAAATAATAGTTGATAGGTTTCGTGCGATTTTGTCGGAATTTATGACGAGGCAAGTTATTCTTTATAGGTTTGACCTCTTTTGAAACTAATTTCATCGAATTTGAATGATCAGATTTTCAACTTGTTCATAAATTGCCTGAAGCTTTCATCATTTCGCCCAGCAATAAACCAAAGTAGATACGGAATTAATAAAAAGAAGATGGACGAGAAGAAGAAGAATAATAAGTGTATCATCCACCACAGAACTGTGCAACTGTGGGTCTGAGACCATGAGATATAGAGAGCAAGAGATCAAAGGACTTGAAAGCTATTTGAGGTGAATGATGTCAAACTTATTTCAAGAAAAACTAAGAAGATATCAACCTAAATATCCTAAAATGAATATTTGAAATCTAAGCTGTGTCCTGTGATCCAAGTTTGAAGTGTATATTATAATATCGAACTATGTACACCAAAAATCTAATAATATAATACAATTTAATACAAATGATACAATGGCAACTAAAAAATTAACAAAGATAATCGTAGTCGGATCCGTTGCCCTATGCAGCTATTCAGTTGGGACATATGTTGAAAGAAAGAAATATTCCTCTTGCCCAACATTTGCACCACTCAAAAGTATGCCAGCTTTACCAGTATTTGCTACAGTCTCGGCAGCAACTCCTTTGACTCCTGTCCCTCATTCAGAGACCCATGTCAGTCGAGTGTCTCAGATAATGAAGTATGGATTCCCTGGCCTAGATCAAGTCAGATCATTTGATGATTACATTTTGAGCTATGATAGGCGGAACAGAGTAGCACACTGGGTGTTTGAACATCTTACTCCTGAGAATGTGAAGCCAAATGATCAAGTTGATAGAACCAAATGTGAATTCAAACCTGATGAAAGTGTTCACAAGTTATTCAGGTCAGATAACTCTGATTATAAGAAGTCTGGGTATGATAGAGGACACCTTGCTGCAGCTGGAAATCATAAATCAAATCAAAGGCATATAGAACAGACTTTTTATTTGACAAATATGGCACCCCAAGTGGGGAAAGGCTTTAATAGAGATGCTTGGAATAGTTTAGAAAAGTATGTAAGAAAGTTGACAAAAGTATATAGGAATGTGTACTGCTGTACTGGACCATTATATTTACCAAGGTATGTCTATAATCAATGTTTTCAATAATTTTCAAGTTCCCTTTCTAGGAAAGAAAATGATGGTAAGACTTATGTGAAATATGAAGTTATTGGAGCCAATCATGTTGCAGTTCCTACACATTTTTATAAAGTTGTGGTGGGAGAAACTGCTGAGGGACATTTTGAAATGGAATCTTATGTTATGCCAAATCAAGTTATTGATGAAGGGACACCACTTACTAGTTTCCAGGTAAAAATTCAATGAATGACCTCTGAATCATCATTTTATTCTTTGTTATTTTAAGGTGCCACCAGAAAGTATTGAGAGAGCAGCAGGTTTGTTATTTTTTGATAATCTCTCTAGAGATAAACTGAGAAAAATCAATGGAAAGAAAAATTAAATGAAGTAGGATTGTAAATAGGTTTTAATATTTTGTATAGTATTTTTTTAGCCTATTAGATATATGTATATGATTCATACAAACATTTCTTCAATTTACAGCAGATCTCCACTTTTCATTTCATCCTTTTTAAGAGTTATTGGGAGTCCCATTAATGCAGCTTGTTCCAGCAAATTTCTGTTCTTTCTCAAATCACTATCTAACTTTTCTTGCTTATTTTCTCTGAGGTACTTAGCTGAAGTGTCTGAAGGTTCTACTAAGCCATCTGATAATTGATAAAATACACAAGTTGAATCTGCATGCACAATAACTAAAAACAATATTTCACAAATGTTTGTCTTGATTAAACTTTGAATTCCCAGGAAATTCAAGTTTTCATACACTGTCACAGGTATGAAAGCAGAAACTGGACTGTTTTTCATCTTTTTGGCGGTAATAACGATTCTCTTTATGTTTTCATTGTAGAAATATTGTATGTCATGGTATTTTTTCACTTCACAAAGTTCAAGGTAAACTTGCAGTGTGACGACTGCTTGTTGTTTGGTTCCAAGTTTTGTAAATTCATTCATTAGAATATCGTTCATTTTCTATGATGTTTCTCATCTCATACCCAAATTTAATACATATTTATCAGAATTAGAGGTTTTGATGATTTATTAAAGCGCTATTTGAATTTCGCTCAACAGCAACATGACATGCTGACGCTGACATGAGTGAAAAGTGAAAATACCAAATAGTGACATGTGTTGATGTGATCACCTAACCTTAAATTAAAAAATTAAATTTAAAGAGGAAGAAGAATTATAA
The DNA here is from genome assembly GCA_918026855.4 of Phaedon cochleariae. Classification (NCBI taxonomy): domain Eukaryota; kingdom Metazoa; phylum Arthropoda; class Insecta; order Coleoptera; family Chrysomelidae; genus Phaedon; species Phaedon cochleariae. The sequence continues at coordinate 649,958 of OU896713.1, read as the reverse complement.
GAGTTATGAGAGTTTGTTCATGAAAATGATATGAACATAGTTGTAACAGGAGTGCAAAATTTATAAACAGAAGAATCAGATATGTCAGAATTCTAACCTTCAACTTCAACCTAGATCATTACATTTTAAAAGTCAACTTTTTGGAAAAAAATTGTAAATATGGCATTAATGGGAATAAGAAACCTGGTTAAATGTTATCCGCCCATAAGCGAATTGCTCATTTTCAACACAAGGTGAGTCGTTTTCCTTGTTTGCTTCTGAAATTTGTCATGCCTTTGAGAACTGAGGTGGAATTGCATCATATTACAAATCATATATCTTATCATTTTAGGAGTATAGCAGTTTCCAACTCAAGGAGAAATACAACTGCTGAAGAAATCAAACAAGAGCAGACACCAAATGTTACTGAAAAAAATGTTGAGCTCCAAAAGTTGAATGAACAGATATCTAAACTCACAACTGATAATTCAGAACTCTTGGTATGACATCTGTGACAAACGTTTTTCCAGGTAGTAATTTCCACTTGTTTTCAGGATAAATACAAGAGGGCATTAGCAGATAGAGAAAATTTACGTGATAGACTTACAAAGCAAATTGCTGATGCAAAAGTATACAGTATACAAGGTTTTTGTAAGGATTTGCTTGATGTAGCTGATGTTTTGAGTAAAGCAACTGAAACTGTACCTAAAGAAGAAATCACTGATAAAAACCCACATTTGAAAAGCCTTTATGAAGGTTTGATTATGACTGAATCTCAGTTGAAGAGTGTATTCAAAAGGCATGGATTGGAACCAGTGAATCCTATCAATGAGAAGTTTGATCCCAACTTCCATGAGGCCCTATTTCAAATGGTTTGTATGGAAATTGTGTTGATCTATTGGTGAATCATGTTACTGTTATCTGTTTCAGGATGCTCCCAACAAAGATTCTGGTATAGTGGTAGTAGTTTCAAAAACTGGATACAAATTGAAAGATAGAGTACTTAGGCCAGCTTTAGTGGGGGTTTCAAAATAACTAATATTTCACTAGAAACTGATTTTTATGGTTGGTATGATCCCAATGTGAAAAGATACTACATTGTAATCTTTGTTGTCAGCAAATTATAAATGAAATATTGTTATTATATAGGTACTTATTTTGTATTTTATTTAGCACATAGTCTCAGACTGATTTTTGATACAATATTTTAAATTTTGATCTCCACTTCTGGGGAATGGGGATGTCCTGAAACTGCTGAATCCCACTTACTGTCCTTACTGGACATTAAAAAATCTGATCAAGTAAGGGAGAGCCTAAAGATTACAAACCATTCCCAAGCCTCATTGACAGATTGGTCATAGTGAAACATGTGATATATTTTGGAGGCATGCATATTCTTATGTTGAAGAACTTGAAAATATTGAGAAGACAGCATTGACAGCTGAAATCACTATATAAATTATCACAGTGTGCGGGCGCCATGCTATTAGTGGACCAGAATAAAACTCCCTGACCAATGGTTCAGAAGATTTAGGCACTTGTAACATCTATCATCTATGAATTTTGAATTATTGCATTATTTGCATTTCATCACTTCATGTTGAGGATTATTCACTGTAGCTGAAACTGACATGTCTATGTTCTGTGTCATCAGTGTCATGGCAGTGACGTCCTGACGTTTCATTGACTTGAACAGTGATGTCATACTTAAAAATGTTTGTGATTCAACCTTAGATCATACAGATCCTGTATGATCTAAGGATTTGATTTAACTGTCTCGTTTTAGCGGTTGTTTTCTCGTTTACGTTCGTCGTTCATCTTCATGACTTCATGGTCATGTCATTACTCATTTCATGGTCATTCTGGTCATTCATGGTTTAACTGGTCCGGCTCAGGTGTGGTGTGAGGTGTTTGTGTTTATTTCAAGTGTATTTTGCATTCTGTTAATAATTTCTCCAGTATTCAGTATTTTACATTTGACTCCGCAGTTCGCTGGGTTTAGTTTACATTTACATTCATATTCTTCATTCATTGATGAGGAGCAGGAGCCTTTGAATTTGAATTGAATAATAAAAAATAAAAGTACCTACCTACTCCAGTCTGTACAAATCCATATTCTTTGAAGACTAGTATTGTGTAGCCGTAAATACTGAAAATTTTTATATAGGCAAATAAAATGTGAGTATTTAATTATTATACTAATATTCTATTATAGTGTATGTATACCCCTTGGACCTACTGTAGTTGTGATAATTTGTTCCCAGATTTGTTCAATTACCTATATTAGTTATTGAGGGTGGTCAGTTCTGATTGCCGATTAAGAATAGGTGAACCAGTCTTCTAATAATTATTTTCCTGACTATATCCATTATCTAGCCAGACTTCTTGTGGATGACCTATGCAAATTAATGTTGTTTTAGTCAAAAATATATTGGTAGGTACAGGTATTAGTACAGGTAGATGATGGATATCTTCCAAAAGCAGTAATTATTATTTAATTGTCTGCATTGAAAGTATTCATCTAATTAATATAGAAATTACTAGTTGAACCATTTCAGAGAAATGCCACTCAATATATCAGTGTGCTAATGGGAAATTGTCAGGGAAATTTGTTCAGTAGATACCAAGGTAGATACCAGTTTCCACCTTGGGTACTATAAAGAGGCAGTTATTCAAACCATCAGTGATAATAATATTATTGATATATGGTAAAACATTGAATACTTTTTTATATAAGTAGGTATTAATTATAATTTATGATCATGGTAACATGATGTGGGTACAAAGTTTATAAAAAAAGGTCTCCATATAGTTTTGTTCCTTTGGCCTTGATGATCCTGTTTTATGAAAGTGCAGGTAATTAATTTTATGCTCCATACTGGTTGTTCAAAATAAAAAAGCCAATGTGACATAATAAAATAAATCAACAGATTCAACTGATCACTGATTCATCATGAATTTGAATATCATAAGAACCAAAGGGGTAAACCTCGGTCAAAATTGTGTACACCAAACATCAATTTCACAAGAAAATTTCAAGAAATTTCAAGAATCTCCAAGGAAATCCAAAGCAGGAATTCTAGTTGTTTGTACACCAGAATTCCACAGCTGTTTACCCCTCATAGGAACCTATATACTTATTCATTCCTATTCTCCTGATTTTGGCACCAAGGCACCTAATATATCCACTGTTTTTTTTTTTAAGTTTCCCTTTTCCCACTTGTGACAAAATTTGTGCTCCCTCAACCTGTGAAGCTTGATTTTTTTATGCTTTCTGTGAGGCTTTCTGTTTGCATAATGCTATAACAGAAACAACCATAGGAATAAAGAGCAGTTTTAGCCAAAGATAAATTTAATTAATATTTTTATTGCCTAATCTTATTGCTACATCTTCAATTCATTTATTTATGTAATTGGTAAGTACCTACCTATATTATGCATTTGAAAAATTACACAACACTAACACATTTACTCAAATATATTATAGGTATCTATCATTATATTTATCATTGTGAGAAAGTTGTTTTATTCTTGAGACCCCAGTGAATGCTAATTTCTCAATATACTTTGTTGAATCATTAGTCAATAATTATTGTAAACATGCATTATAGATTTAAGGTCAATTTCTCATAATGTGAATTGCTTTTCAATTACCATAAAAATTTCTATTCCGAGATAAATAATATGTGAACATATTGTTGAGTTAATTTATGCTTTTGAAAAATGATTATGCATGATGGGTATTTTCAATTTTCACTTCTTGTATGAAGAGAAAAAACAGAAAATCTAGAACAAAAAGGATGGATATATGAAGAGTTTTGAGGAAAGTTTTATGGAATTAGCAATACTAAACTAAATAAAATATTTCAATTGAATTGTTCATTTCATTAATTTCTATTTTATGACTGATAGTTTAGGATAATTTATTTTGAAATATGAAATATGATAGCAAATGATAAATACTATAAATCAGCAGATAACTTGAATCTTTTAAAAAAGTGAAAACATCAATAATTCAATATGTTTCCATGTAGATATTCATTTCTAGTTTCGATCATTCAATGAATAATAGTTATATATCGTTGAAGTTGTTCCAATATAGTACTTAGGAAGGTAATTTTTTTCGTGGCGGCAAAAAAAACTCATGGTTCCATACAGAGTTGAATGTACATACGATACCTGTAGATGTAGGAAGCTTTGATGGTTGCAAATCACCTCCTCCCATCTTTTATTACAGAGATACAGGACCTTATCTTGATTTTGGCAAAATCTTCATCTGGTCATAACTTTTGAACCACTTTGTATAATGTATCCATACTCAGTAGAAATATTTCACTTATATTACCCATCGAAACTAAATGAAAATCGGGATCAGAATCCAGGTCCGTCTCGAGGAAAAACAGAAAACTTCTTCCATTTCACAAACAACACTGTATGGCAAATTTTTGTAGATCAGTTTTGGTTATCAAAAAGAGCAGAGAAAAACGAATAAAGTGGTCTACTTTTTACGAGCGAGCATCCGATTTGACAGATATTCTATTGTTATCTTTGAAATTCTCAGTTCCATTTTGAGGCTTTTTTATTGAACTCAAATCAAATAATTCAAAATCCAATTATTTCACAAAAAAATAACAGTCTTTAACACTTCAACATCGTCAAATTAAGTAAACTATCGATATATTAGTTCGTTTGACAGAATGATTTGTCGGTGTTGATTTTTAAAATTTTTGCGGACTCATTTTATTCTTCACTACTATTGAATCATGAGCTGCGTAAAGTAGGCTGCGCAAAAAAATCTGATATTCTGACAGTTCATAATCACTAGTGGGTTGTTACATTTCAATCACACTGGCTAGTCAGAATTTTAATTTTTTTTGCACAGCCTACTTTACCGCAGCTTATGAATAAATAGTGAAGAATAAAATGACTGTCAAACGGACAAATCCATCAATATTTCACCTAATTTGACTCTGATGATGTTAAACTTTGAAGACTGTTATTTTTTATGTCTAGAAATGGAGGTGAATATTTCAAAACAATAATAAACCATCTGTCAAATTTGATGCGCGCTCGTGAAAAGTAGGCCACTGTTCATTTTTTCCCACTCTTTCCAAATATCATAACAGATCCAGATTTTGCCATACAGAGTGTTGTTTCCGAAATAAAAGAAGTTTTCTGGTTTTCCTTAAAGATGGACCTGGATTCTGATCTCGATATTTCTACCAAGTATGAATAGATTATACAAAGTGGTTCAAAAATTATGACCAGATGACCAGATGAAGATTTTGCCAAAATCAAGATAATGTCCTGTATCACAGTTAAAAAAGACGGTAGACACATCAATGGGGAGTGATTTGAAACCGTCAAAGTGCCCTCTTCTATCTGCAAGTATCCTATGTATATTTAAGTCTGAAACACCCTGTATATATTTATATATTTCCAATTATTGATCCTCGAATTGATCCAGATGTTTTGAAGGGTTGTTTCGTCTGACATTGGCGTTAAAGGGTTCTACAAAGGCAAAAATATCTTCATCACTGGGGGCAGTGGATTTGTGGGGATATGCCTTCTGGAAAAATTCCTCAGATGTATTCCCGACCACGGCGACATCTATCTGTTGATGCGGCCCAAGAAAGGGAAAGATATATCCGAGAGGCTCGAGGAAATCAAGAAAAACCAAATATTTGAGACTGTGCTCAAAGACAAAAGCATTGAACAAGTTAGTAGAAACTTCACAACTAACAATGTATCTTCTATGAAGGTTATTAAATACGATTATACAAATGTCTTACTTACTATAAAACTATCGATAAAACCGAGGATAAAACCAATGTACATGTTGTTTCAAAATTTAGTATCAAGATTTCAGGTGCTTATTTTTTGGGACAAAATAAGACTCTTTTTTCTATAAACATGTGTCCCCAAATGTTTCCTCACCTACAACTACACAGCATTAAATTTCAAAATTGTTTTATTATTTTTTTTATAGCTCTTTCAGTTCTCAAGATATTCGGGTCAATTACACAAATTCTATAACAATGATAAGATACTGAAACAAAATTATAACACCTATTTCTTGACAATATTCAGCTATCTAATACAACCTAATACCAGTCTGGTGCACTTGTGCAATAACAATAATGAATAAACCACAGAGGATTCAAAATAAGGTAGTGCAGCTTTTATTCAATTTCAGTTAGAGAACTTTGATAGATGTAGTTTACAAATGAAATGGTTTTATTCAAATAGCAGAAATATTGAAAATTTAACAAAACAAATGTTTGCACAGTGATTAATAATCAATTCAAATGCAATTTGCAATTAGAGATTGTGAACAATATACACTCTCATGATACAAGAAGATAAATAGCTATTATACATTAGTAATGTAAGAACAAACATAGCTTTAAACAGCCCACTAAACAAATGTATAAAAACATTCAACAGTCTGCCACAGTATATTATAGATATTCCTAACTAAAGCCAATTTAATAATGAAATAAAAATGTTCCTATGTTCAGGTACAGATTGATAATTTTTTATGCGGACTGGGTGATTTTAAAGGACCCCTCATGAAAACCTGGGAACTTGGAAATTATTGTAAATCAGGATGTATACGACGCAAGGTCAAAAATTCATTGTTCGAAAAAAAAAATTCTAGCAGTTCCAGAATCAACAAGTTATAATTTGTTGACTCCTTATAGCTAGATATGTTTATGAGTTCCGATCAATACATTTTCTAGCTTACTTTCTCTTATTCAAACATAAAATACAGAAACTAAGCATACAAAACTTTTTAAATTCACACATTTTTCTAATGAGCCATAACACAACAACATAGTAAAATTTCAGCCAATAAGAAATTTCATAATGTATTTTAGTCGTCTTTAAACTTACAAGAAACGATACAAGTTTGTTTTTAATTTGCATAGTGAGAATGATTATACAACAAAATTTAAGAATAAACCAATCAGGGGGTTCAAACTTGAACGATGGAAACTTGTGATTTTTATAGACTTCTAATCGCAGATTCGTGATAGAGTCTCAATTCAGAATTTCCTTCCACGCCCTGTACGATGAATGTCAATTCATCATACACCCAAAAGCAATAAACATCTTTTCATAAAATATTTTTTTTCTATCAAAGTCCGTGAAAAATGAAAGAGTGCAGCCTTCAATAGGTGTTGAATAATACCATGAATCACTTCGTTGAGAGTTCTACGTTGCTATAGTTGGGATATGCAACAACTTTGAAAAGGGTAAAACATGTTTTGGTGTGTTTTCAGGTATTCTCGAAAGTAAAAGTTATTGCTGGAGATGTGAGCCAAGACAATTTGGGCATCTCACCTGAAGATAGACGAACTCTAGTAGATAATATCAATGTCATCTTTCATTCAGCCGCCACGCTTGATTTCGGCGATACATTGAAAACCACAGTGGAAATCAATCTTCTGGGCACGAGGAAAGTCGCCCAATTGGCCAAAGAATGCCGAAATTTGGCTGTCTTCATACACGTCAGCAGTGCCTACGTAGATTCCTGGCGGACAGAAGCCGATGAAGTTAGTAAAAACTGCTTAACTCTCGCCACAATTCTACCTTTTTCATTCTAGGTTATTTATCCGTTACAAAAGGACCCCGAGGAACTAATAAGCTTGGTAAATAAACTCAGTCCAGAGGAACTGGAAAGGGAAACTCCGAAAATTCTTGGAGAACATCCCAACACTTACACCATCACTAAACACATGGCCGAACACGAAATCCAGAAATGCCAAAGCCTCTTTCCCTGCACTATCGTCAGACCGAGCATGAGTGAGTGCCTCACACACCGGCCAGCAAAAATTCCAGACCTGAGTCCCATTAACCATTTCTTTTTTTCTAGTCGTTGGGGCGTGGAAAGAACCGGTCCCTGGATGGACCATAAGCAAAAACGGACCGCAAGGGTTCTTGATGGGAGCAGCCAAAGGGGTTGTTAGAAGACTGCCGGTTGCTAAAGAACTGATTTACGATTATATACCGGTCGATATGGTGATCAATACCTTGATCAATGCCGGTTTCAATGCGGGTTAGTGTTGGTAGTACAGGGTGTCCTAGAAGGTGTGGGAATCTCCCAGATGTGAATAGTACTCATGAATATAATGGGACTGGTGTTTCATAAATTTTTTTAAACGCTTCCCTACCGAAATCGTTATCTCCAAGGGAGGGGGTGGGGCAAATTTGCTTTTCAGGAACATTTTTTTGTTCTGTTTCATAGAATTCCGTACAATTTTATGGAATTACTGAACTTTATTTGTATTGTGTACCAACATTTGTATGGTTTTTCCAAAGATCTGATCCCATATTATGAATTTTTGAACCTGAAAGAAATACCAACCTTGCTTGCTTGTATGTCGCGATATCTCTGTATCCTACCTCAGAGCTTTGCCACAAGATGGCTTCAACATGACTACAACTTCATGTTATACCCTGCGTCTTCGAAATGGGTGATATACCCGAAGCGTAGAGTTGTCCCAGTTGTCAGCAGACCGAGAGCGGCTGCTGTCTCGCTCCTGCTGACAATTGTGGCAACTCTTTTCATCCTAGATCTCTTAGTTATGAGATTTAGCAGTTGAATAGGTGGTGGAAAAATTCCACTCAAGTATGTCAGGTAGTGCCATCTGTCAGCAGAGTGATTCACTTGTAGAACCACTGTAGCGTATAGACGTAGGGGTCTGTACGTGTGACTATAGATGGCAGCGCCATACAGTGTATGTCGCGATATCTCTGTATCCTACCAGCTTTGCCACAATATGGCTTCAACATGACTACAACTTCATGTTATACCCTGCGTCTTGCTTGTCTTTCTTAGTCGATTTCATTTGAAATCGGTTCACCAGAAGGAAATGAAATTAGCGTTCCTCTATAATGTGAGAAGATTTGAAATGTCATGATATTTGACCGATTTATTGAAAAATTCAATGCAAAAAAAATTGGAACAATATCTATTTTAGTCTACCCTATTGGATATATTCTCCTGCATAAAATTCACCTGTTGCTTCACTGGTATTAAGCACGAAAATTTAGAACATAGGTACCTAACCTATGTGTATAACATTTCATGAAAAAAAAACAAAATTCGTAAAAAATCAGTTTTTCTCCTTTACTTTAGGGTCGAATACCTCAACAGGGGGTTTTTCCTCCAAAACTGTTAAGGGAAAACCACCAATTCTTTTGATGTGCTCTCATCAAATCAGAGTTCCAGGAGAATATTCTTTTTTTTTTCAAAATTTACATTTTTTCCCTAATTTTTAAGATGCATGTCAGAATTCTGTGATGAATTTGTTAGAATTCTGAGTTACAACCTGTGATTTCAGTCATAAATTTAGAATTGTGTGTTGCAGTCATATTTTTGACTTAAAAAAATTGAGTTGCAAGCTAGAACTCTGAAGTGGAAGTCATAATTCTGTGATGAATATGTTTGAATTCTGAGTAACATTTTATAATTCTGTGAGGTACTCAGAATTTTGACATACATGTTGACATTCTGGTACAGCATTAGTCAAATAGTTCTGAGGTGTAAGTTACGATTGTGGGAGACCACTGATTTTTCAAAACGACATTATCATGAGCTCTATGCCAAAAAACTACCAGTAAATACAGTGCTTCTCAAAAATGTCTAATTAGGGAGACTAACAAAGCAGTTTGAAGTCAAATATCTTGACAAACTGGAACTTTCTCCGAACATTTTATAAAATAACCAATTAATTTGATGTGTCCTATTCAAATCGGAGATCCGGGATATCATCAACTTTTTCATAATTCAAAATTTCCAAAAATATTTTTTGGTCAATTCACTTTTTAGGGCACACAAAGAACCCAACTGTGGCCGTGTACCATGCGACCTCCAGCACCAGGAACCCGTTCAAATGGATGAACGTGGAGGACAAGCTGCACGACTACCTGCACAAGGTGCCCCTGAGCAGTGCCGTGTGGTACCCCCACTTGAAGTTCCTGCCGTCGATCACGTGGTACAAGATATCCGCCATCTTCGTGCATTTCTTTCCCGCCATCGTGCTGGACACGGTGGCCACACTGAGCGGAGGCCGGCCCATGTAAGAATTATAACTTTGTGTATACAGGGTGTCCAGTTTTCGATGCTTCTGCGTGATATCTCTCTCTCTCTCCAGAGTGTTGCATTTTCCGGTTCTGACTAATTCATTTCGAATCTCCGGGAAAGTTACTTTTTGAAACGAGTTTTCCTACCATTTCCAAAATACCCTGTATACAGTGTGTCCAGTTTTCGATGCTTTTGCATGATATTTCAGTTATCTTTGGAGATAGAAGCTTGTGGTTTTCGCGGTCCTGTGCCACTTTTTTATGAAACTCAAGATTCAAACTTATGATTTATTAAATGGAACACCCTGTATTTCATAAGCTCATTGAATTTCTGTTTTTTTCAACTTCAAACTTGTATATATAATGTAAAAATTTGAAATTTTGAAAAATGCTTCAAAGTCTGAGTTAATTTTCGAAATTCCGTGTTCTAAGTTATGATTATTATTACATTTTGTAATTCTGTCACAGATGTTAAAATTTTGAGATGCAAGGTAGCCGAGGTCGTAGAGACGAAGGAATAAGAATTTTCAGGGAAATAGTGATCTCACATTGTTTTCATTATGACATTTTGTAATTCCTCATTAGAATTCCTCTGCTCTGCCACTTCTGCAATGGAAGGTAACTCTGCTAATAGAGTGAAAATGTCTACATACACGATCATATTTCGTCAGCATGTCAGACCAGTCCTCCCGTTTGATTGCATGAATCCAATTTTCTTGCTTTCTTTTCACGAATATTTCTATTAGATTCTATTGCAGAAGGAATTCCATTGAGAAATGACCTGTAAAATCGGATTCCTTCGTCTCTCGCTGCATTATTTGCGCCTTTTACAACAGCACAATGTGATGGTATGCTTGAATTAATCAATAGCGGAAAAACACGATTTGTATGAAGAACTATTCCAATCATTTGTAAACAAATAAGAAAAGTGAGGTTGTGTTTCGATGTTTCACTTCCAGGGTCGGTCATCTGACAGATCTTGCAAGCAACCTGTTCGCGGTAGTCAAGGACATAAGATAATGTTGCGATAAAGTTAAAAACTGCAATCTATGCCAAGGCACAGTTTATTCTGTAAGCCTTAAACTGTGCCCAGGAGTTTGGATGATTTCCTGTAGTTTTAAAGTCATCGCAATGTCATCTTAAGACCTTAACAATCGCGAATACACAATGAATGCCTTTCATTTCAGTTTGATGAGATTACACAGAAACGTGAATGCTTCCCTCGACATGTTGGAGAAATTCATCTTCTCAGAATGGAAATTTTCAGCTATGAAAACCATGGATTTACAGGTATAACGATCCAATAATAACTGGACCAAAGCGCAGTGACTATTTTTTTTTCACACCTTCAAGGACTGGCTGACTAAGGACGACCAAACGGAATTCAACATGGACATAAGCACCCTGCAATGGCCGACATACTTTGCCGATTTGACACTGGGTGCTCGAGTTTACTTAAACAAAGACCCGATCAAGACTCTGAAATCCGCCAGAACACGAGACAACATGTAAGTACTGAAATATTTCGCGAGAACTCAGACTGAATAACTACCAAAAATTGAAAGGAATAGGCCTTTTCATTTAGATGACAAAAAAATGACTATCTGTGTTTACATCTCGCATCCAACGACAGTGACGGCCATTTTCACCGAAACACTTGTACTACACTCCTCAGCAACGAATAAGTAACGTTTTTCGATTTAAATTATTATTATAATACAATTAATACACACCAGTAATATAGTAACGAAAATACTATATTGTTATTGTTGTTTCTCAATGACGAATGCCCATGGTGGTTGACACTGTTGGCATTTGACAGAACGTCAATAACGTTAATAAAAACCGCCATATTCGAAATGGCCAATCAGAATTTTGTGTGTCGGAACTATAGCCAATGAGACTTCACCTTTGCATTACCCAATCAAATTTTGGATCTAAAAACGAGCGCATGCGCTTTGAAAATATATCTATATGAAAAGGCCTATAGTGAATGTCATTCTAACCTATTTAAGATTGAGATCAGAATGGCCTTCTCCATTTCATTCCATTATTTGTGTTTCCAACATGAAATCTTCAATTTTTTTATTATTATGTTTTCTTTCCAGTTTGTTGGCAATCCATTTGATTTGGCAGGCGGCGATTTTTTCTCTTGGTTGGTTCATCTTTGCTTGCCTTACGGGAAAAACAATGTATTCTTCCGTATTCATCATACCTGTTTTCTTTCTTCTGTTTAATTTGTTATAAAAAGTAATGAATTTCGAGATTATTTCAATCAGTAGGTATTCTAATGCCTGAATATACTGGTAAATGAAGGGAAACATGTTTTTATGGTACACTGGGATGCGAATTGTAACTGATATAAATTATTTAGTTGTTAGTATTGTTAATTCTGATGTTTTGTATTTTTTATAGAACTATTCGAGAAATTGTTAGAGCTTTTTTGAAATAAAGTTTGAAGTTCTTGATATTTTTAGATCTCATGCCTAGAGTTTATTGCTAGGCGGTTTCCTCAAATATCTCAATGATGAAACGCCGTGATCTTGCGTTGTCTTCGATTTTACGATGAACCAAAAAAATAACATCGCACGTTTCAAACCAAAATCGCCAAGAAATTAATCCCAAATTGGTTTCTGGAATTTTTGCATCGTTTTTGTTTAGACGCGAAAACGCTGCATTGTGAAATCACCTTCAGGAGCGCCCTTCAATGCGTGGTATCTACTTTACCGGCAGATCGGAACCGACAAGCGTCGAACCTGTCAACAAAATGGCGGTTGAACAAAATTTTAAATATTCTTAATTGTTTTCGTGCCCTGCTTAGATTCTCAAGTAACTGGTGAGCATATAATATAATAAAATGATCAATATATTTTTTGTATCACAAAATTCCTGAAAAACAAAGACGTTCTGGTAGCCACATGCAGTAGCGTCTTCAAGTGAAATGTACCTATTTGTACCATAAATGTATTAGGATTTTTGTGGAAATCTTATCCTTTGTGAAGTTTTTCACATTTTTTATCAAAAATTTATGGGATTCTTGAAAAATGGAAACAAAATGCCAAGTAAATGTGCCTTCAAAAGGTAGGGAGTGTTTTTATGCAGTATCTCCAGATTAACTACAGCTGGTCGTAAGTATACTCAGAGATCTACCTACTCACAGATTTTTCATTATAGGTAGTTTCACTTTACAAAATATTCCGAATATACTCAAAAATGCTCATTGATAGCAAGTATACATATATATCAAAATTATCAACTCAAAATATGTGACAAGGTACCTAGATGAAACGGTATCCACCTGGTCTTATACCAGGAGTTACTGTCAGATCTTTATTCATATTCCAACTAGAAAATCAATTATACTTTATATATTATTTGTTTATAATGTATTAATGAAGACAAATGTAAGACAATAACTGAAATAAATGAATAAATAAATATTCAAATCTTTTGAGATTAAAAATGATATTCCTGAAATGTTAATATAATATTTTTATGGCACTCCCAAAAAGTTAGGTCTTTTAGGTCTCTTTCTTCCCTCAATTAAAGAATATGATATAAAAAACTGAATATATATTTATTTATAAAAATAAACTAAACTAAAATCACATAACAAAAAAACAAATGAAATACAAAATTCTGGAATGAAATAAACAGGGGATAATAGTTATTTATGTATCAAGGGCGTAAAGTAGGCGTTTATGGCCTGTGGCGTAAATAATGGCCCGATGGCGCTAGCCGAGGGCCATTACACGCTGAAGGCCATAAACGCATTTCACGCACGAGATACATACAAAATTTTATGCACTAGTGGTTTATTTTCTGACTCATGAGTAATGACTATAGATTTCGACAAACTAATATTCCCCAGAATTTAATTTGTTACGTATTAATTCAGTTATCAAGAGAAGCGTGATGTTCATGGATGATTTACATATGAAAATTATCGTACGAATATTGCAATTATCGTAATAGTAAAACTCTTTCAGCTCTAGAAGAGATTCATTCTTCAGAGATTTACAATATGCATACCCAGTATATAAACCTAACTTATTTAATTTCGACGTTGTCAATCAATCTGATGGTTGTTGTCAATAGCAATACATCCAATAAACGAGCTGAATTGTCATTCTTTTACTGGAAAGTAAAATTAGTGATAGTAATAATAGCGAGACCATGGAATCGGATAAAGAAGAAGTTTATGATATACCGCTGGATATATTAGAATCTAGGAATATGATCATACTTTTTTCATGAATTGATATGTGGATATAAGGTGACTGAGAACAGTGGGCGGTAAAGTGCACTTTACGGCCCGTGGGCGATAATGAGTCCGTGGGCGGTAAAGTGCGACTTAACGCCCGCAAAACCGGGCGGTAAAGTGCACTTTACGGCCCGCTAGTGCATAAATGAACATTATTTCTTAGAAATTGCTTATGAATAAACTATAACAAAATAACTTTATGACCACCAGTCAATTTCTTGGGAGCATTCAAAGCTGCCATATCTACACTTCAATACACAAAAAATTGGCTCAAGTTGTTATCCATCAAACAGGCTTGTGCTTTGTCACTCCAATCCTGGTTTTCTGTAGTCCTCACCCTAGGACTTGGATGAGGCATGTAGACTACTTTGATGTTTTGTATTTTGTGTGATTTGAACAGGTCCTTTGTCCTTTTTTCAATATACCTGCCAATAGCTATGATACACTCTGGTTGGAGTATGTTAATCAACTTGAGGTACCAATCATCACATACTCTTTCCAAAATTTTTCGAAGCTGTAATCAAATTGAAATCAAACATACCAAATAAGTATGAATTTCAAAGAAAATTGTGCTTACTTGTATATCTTTAATCTCAACAGGAGTCACATTACGTCCTTTATCATCCATAAAGGCCAATGGACAAAAATTGCATACAAAGGAATGTTTGAAGAATATTTCAGGTACCTTGCACAAGGCAGCAAAAAAGCCCCAGAACTTATCTCCACTCTGTTCCTTTCTATTGGAGGAGAATCCTTGTATTCTCCTCTCAGGGCATTCCATTTCTGGCTTGAATACAAATCCATTTATTTTCAACCATTCTATAACCCATTTGGGGTCACCAAAGGGTACTCCAGTTTGGCACATTCCAAAGGGCCCTGGATTCATACCTACAAATAGTAATTTTTTTCTTGTGGTACAGTATTTTCTGGTGAATCTTTCGTTAGGGTCTGAAGCATATTCCAAGGGGTTATAAACATACTGTATAGGTGGTGTTCTGAATTCTAATGTTCTCAAATTATTGTTTAGTTGTTGCTGCAACTGTATTATATGGTCTGCAATGCCAAATGAAGGTACTGTTTGTATTATATTAGGGAAATATTTGGAGACATCACTTGGGCAGCAATTTTCTAATGATAAGTCTAGAAGGTTGCTTTGGTCCTCTTCTGTTCTCGTATTTTCTTTGAGTGCTATATCAGCAAACGGGTTGCCAAATAACTTTTTCCTCAACATATTTATATCACCTGTATTTATACATTTATTACTAATTGGTTCTCAATTTCCTTCTATTCCTTTATCCTCATCTTCTAGACTAACCATGGTCAGCAATTTCAAACTCGATTTGAATTAATGACTAAAAGTTATTTATTGGCTTTATTATTTTTTAATTATTATTCATAGATACACTGCACTTATTTTTCAGTTTCTTGAGATTTAGTATTTTGATTTTTGATTATTTTCATTTTCCTCCCTTCTAGACTAGAGATTGGCGCATAATATATCGATATTTATCAGATATCGATAATAACTCCAAAAACAGGGAAATTATATTTTTTGAAAACATTTATCTTCTTATGGCGCGTTCACATGCTGGCTTTTCGCCTTTTGACTTACAGCGTATCCTCATCTCATTGGCCGATTCGTCAGAAAGCGCTTATCGAGGTCATAAGCTAGAAAGTCGGCTTCAGTCCGACTTTTGCGAAAAAAAGCCCAGATCGTTTGACAGGACCACACAAATATTGACAAAATGAATACATATTGGTGCTATATCATCATATTATGCAGTGTGGAAAACAGTACTGGAAAAACACTCCTAAAAATGTGATAAATGTGGTTTCTGGAGGACGTACATCTGAAATTTAACCAAATATGTGGCAGTCACTGTCACTTTTCCAACTTTCTCATGTGAACAGTGCGCCCGTTTTATTAAAGCTTTCTGCTGTAGGCATAAGCTGGCATGTGAACTCGCCATTATTCTCAATATTTGAATTATGATAATATTCCTCAATGAAATAGAAGGCCTGTTCGTTTGTGCAGGTTTGTGTTTGCTCTACCTGCCAAACTTGATTTTTTTCTATGACTCTCTGTTTACATCATGCCATGAACAGAGACAACTGTGGCAGAAAAATCAACTTTAGCAAGTTTAGCAACACAAACGAAGGCCCAGAGACCATGAATAAGTTTCTTTCCACTCGTTTTGGAACATCAGTATGAATATTATCCATGCAAGCCAATATCGATGTTTTTTGTCGGTGTGCCCATCTCTATTTTGTTTTTAACTATCAGCTGTCAGTTTCGCCCTCAATCAAATCAACCGTGAGTGTCAATTGGAGTGTCATAAAGGCGTCATAGCTATGATCCACAGATCCATAGAAATTATTTTTTGCCAGTTTGAATGAATTGACGGAATTGACATCGGCAGATTGCTATCCAAAATACAGGGTCGGAATTCGAAAAATATATACCGAGTATCGTTGAACGATGGTAGTAAATTTTGGAATTCAAATTCATATTTCTATTGCCGGTTCGAGGAATTCATCCTGTACATGAAAATTTTCATTATTTACTAACCCACTTACTAAATTTGCGATGTCAGCTATAGATATGCACCAAAATGCTTCGTAAACAAAAATCGTCGGTAGAAAAGTTCGATGTTCTAAAATGATCCAAATACGGTATTTCACGTTGAATTGTATACAGAGAGTGCACGCGATGTCTAGCAAGAAATTAGTTCTCCAAATCTTCATTGGAATTGGGGTAAGTACGATGAATATATATTTATTTTTATTCTTTATAAATTTTGATCAATCGAATATAGTGATTAATTTTCATGAACTATTTAGTTATTTGTTTTACTAGGCAGAAAAGTACAAGATTCAATGCCGCGGCTGGCGTTTCATAGCCTACGCGTAGCCGAGGCTAGGAAACCAGCCAAGGCATTACATCTTCTCTTCTGCCATGTGAAACATATAATTTTTTCTCCAAATTCTTTTCAATTTCACGCAAGTCCAAATAACCCATCATTTATTTTTGTTCACCCAAAGTCATTGTCAATTTTGATTACCAATTTGATTCAAATTACCTACTTTTGGAACGTTTGCATATAGCGACAAACTTTTTCAACCTAGGCAATACACCTTTTCTGCCTGTTAAGTGTCATTAAAAATCCACTTTCAATATGTCATTTGGAGAAAAAATTATTTTCTGCTACCGACTCGAAATAAATAAAGTTCATCCACTTGCAAATTGCAAATTTACCTTTTGAAGTGGATAATAAGTTTCTTTTTTAATAACATCGTGTAAAAATAGGAAACTGATGTACTGTTTTATCGACATTTTATAATAATTATTAGAAACATGTTTTGATAATGTTCAATTAGATGATTTTCTTGAAATTTTCTTGACCCACCATATATTGTTTTTGTAATTTTTTCCGAAAGATATATAGGTAATTATCGAAAAAAATCTTCATTTCCTGACGTTGTATTGTATTGTATTGTATTGTACGTTGTTCTGAGACATCCCTATACACCTACATCTTCATCTTTTCTTTATTGTGTCTGTCAGTGGAACGTCAACTTCAAGAGATAATTTTTGGAAAAAAATACACTATTTTCAAATAATTCAGATTTCAGAGCCTAACTTCCACAACAGACACCTCATTTCTAATAATAATGTTATGAATTGTGAAAATTCTCACTAACTATATACAGGGTGTTTTCGAAATTGGAGCGATAAAATGAAATAGATGATGGATGACGAAAAATCAAAACGAAATAAAACAATTCATTTATGCAATAAAATGTTGGCCTAAAAACTTTTGTAAATCAAAAGCGTTTGCTTCCGGCGAGATCACAAATAGTACCATAAGTATCAATGACTTCTGCAATGTTGTTCGGACGTTCAATAATAGAAAATATGTTTTTTGTCACCTATTTATCGTGATATTATGTTTCATAGAACACCTCATTTTATTTATTGCCCCAATTTGGAAAACACCCTGAATATTCAAGACTAATGTCTGGGACCTCTTTCAATAATAAATAACGCTCTATTTGTTTTTTTAGGTCTGGTCCTTCGTGAATTGTGATCTAGCTACCAACCTGATCACCAGAAAAGCGGATCCCTTCAACTTGGAAGAATTGAAAAACGCCCAAACGCCCTACCAGCTGATCGAATCCCTGAGAAAGCAAGTGCTAGCTAAGGAGGACGAGCTGGTCAAAGCTGAACAGATAAACAAGAATTTCGAGAAGATGATACAGCTGGTCAACATTTTGGGGCAGGTGGACAATTTTCTGACTGATAGAACCAAGAACATGATCAAGAAAATTGCTATGTTGGCGGACGCTGATGACGGGGAGTTCGAAAAAGAGTTCAAACGCAGAAATTACAAGGGTTGATATTTGGATTAGTTTTTATTAATTTTTTTCACGAGTTTTTTACTTTTGTACTGTATCCGTAATAAAGATGTTGTGTCGTAGTTATACTTATTTCATTTGGTGCACAAAATCTGATTGATATACAGGGTGTCCTGGTCCAGGTTCATATAAACATGAGCCCCAGAAATGCCCTCCTGGGTGGTTTTGTGTAAATATTCTCGAAAACCCCTGTGTTCAGATAACGACATTTTGTACATGTTTGTTACTTTTCATGCCCGATTTGGAGATGTTGAGAATTTTCCGAAATTTTGATCAGAGGCGTGGGAAGTAGGTGGGGCTAGGAACATTTCTTTCCCCAACTTTTTTTTCTATGCAATTTTTGGTGGTTTGACTAGGAAATGTGAAAATATCGTTTTCACCTGAAGATGAAAAGTTTCAATAGCACTCACCATCTTCGAGAAAAATCGATTTTGAATGTCTGCATGATTAAAATAGCACTTTTTATTGATAGACTACCATAATATTTTTCGAATTATTCTTCTTATTGTTCCTCTCATATTTTGATTCAAACATCACGAGTAGATGTTGAAAAAAGGGTTTATTCTCTATTAAAAGAAAATTGTTTGGAAAATTTGGTAGGTATACATATACCCTATTATAATAAAAAAAGCACCATTTGCTAGTGCTATCGAAAACAAACAAAAGAATCATTTTTGAGTGAAAATTGTGATTTTTTTCATATTTCCTGGTCGATCCGCCAAATATTGTACAAAAAAAAGTTGGTGGAAGAAATGCTCCTATCCCAGAGGCGGATCCAGACGATGTTTGAGGGGGGGCGGTCACGGCTCAATAGGTTATCACGGAAGAGAAATTATATGGTTACCTTCTGAGACAAATGCTATTTCATACAAAAAATGTATACTAGTGAACATGAAATCCCATCAGGAACCTACCCCTAAATATATAATTTGGAAGAAATATTCGGAATGAAATGAATTGATCGAAATTCGTGAATAGTAATGAAAAACTTATCACTGGTCGTTAGTTTCTGGTCTGGTTCCCTCTTTTGTGCATTTTTTCCGTCGATAAATAACACGTCGCTTCGTTGATCTAAAACATAGTTGGTATCAATATCTCGAATTCTAAATATATTGAGATTTGAACTTTCCTCTTTTGTGCAATTTTTTCGTCGATCAATTACACTTCGCTTTGTTGATCTAAAACATAGTTGGTATTAATATCTCGAATTCCAAATACATCAAGTTTTGAAATCATGAAAGTTACATGGAATAAGAAACTGAAATATTGATGGAAACTTTTTCAAATTCCGTTACTGAAACGCGACATATTCTTCTATTGCTCAAAAAATGAGCGGAACAGATAGCCAACAATTTTCTCCTAAATGAGAAACACTGTATATACCTAACCCATCAGGCGCCTACCCCGGTTGCAACGAGGGTTTACCGATGCCAAGGGTTGATACTCTCCCCTCGTAAGGGTACCTGTCGTGTCACCATTGAGACTTAAAGGTGACTATCAAAAAATGATCTATGATACATCGCCTTCCATAACAAATAATTAATTTGGAAGAAATATTCGAAATGAATTGAATAAAGTTCGTAAATAGTAATGAAAAACTTATCACCGGTCGTTGGTTTCTGGTCTGGTTCCCTCTTTTGTGCATTTTTTCCGTCGATAAATAACACGTCGCTTCGTTGATCTAAAACATAGTTGGTATCAATATCTCGAATTCTAAATATATTGAGATTTGAACTTTCCTCTTTTGTGCAATTTTTTCGTCGATCAATTACACTTCGCTTTGTTGATCTAAAACATAGTTGGTATTAATATCTCGAATTCCAAATACATCAAGTTTTGAAATCATGAAAGTTACATGGAATAAGAAACTGAAATATTGATGGAAACTTTTTCAAATTCCGTTACTGAAACGCGACATATTCTTCTATTGCTCAAAAAATGAGCGGAACAGATAGCCAACAATTTTCTCCTAAATGAGAAACACTGTATATACCTAACCCATCAGGCGCCTACCCCGGTTGCAACGAGGGTTTACCGATGCCAAGGGTTGATACTCTCCCCTCGTAAGGGTACCTGTCGTGTCACCATTGAGACTTAAAGGTGACTATCAAAAAATGATCTATGATACATCGCCTTCCATAACAAATAATTAATTTGGAAGAAATATTCGAAATGAATTGAATAAAGTTCGTAAATAGTAATGAAAAACTTATCACCGGTCGTTGGTTTCTGGTCTGGTTCCCTCTTTTGTGCATTTTTTCCGTCGATAAATAACACGTCGCTTCGTTGATCTAAAACATAGTTGGTATCAATATCTCGAATTCTAAATATATTGAGATTTGAACTTTCCTCTTTTGTGCAATTTTTTCGTCGATCAATTACACTTCGCTTTGTTGATCTAAAACATAGTTGGTATTAATATCTCGAATTCCAAATACATCAAGTTTTGAAATCATGAAAGTTACATGGAATAAGAAACTGAAATATTGATGGAAACTTTTTCAAATTCCGTTACTGAAACGCGACATATTCTTCTATTGCTCAAAAAATGAGCGGAACAGATAGCCAACAATTTTCTCCTAAATGAGAAACACTGTATATACCTAACCCATCAGGCGCCTACCCCGGTTGCAACAAGGGTTTACCGATGCCAAGGGTTGATACTCTCCCCTCGTAAGGGTACCTGTCGTGTCACCATTGAGACTTAAAGGTGACTATCAAAAAATGATCTATGATACATCGCCTTCCATAACAAATAATTAATTTGGAAGAAATATTCGAAATGAATTGAATAAAGTTCGTAAATAGTAATGAAAAACTTATCACCGGTCGTTGGTTTCTGGTCTGGTTTCCTCTTTTGTGCAATTAATTTTTCCGTCGATTGATAACACGTCGCTTTGTTGATCTAAAACATAGCTGGTATCAATATCTCGAATTCGAAATATATCGGGATTTGAACTTTCCTCTTTTGTGCAATTTTCTGTCGATTAATAACACTTCGCTCCGTTGATCTACAACATAGTTGGTATTAATATCTTGAATTCAAAATATATTAAGATTTGAAATCATGAAAGTCACATGGAATGAGAAACTGAAATATTAATGAGAACTTTTTCAAATTCCGTAGCTGAAACGCGACATATACTTCTATTGCTCAAAAAATGAACGGAACAGATAGCCCACAATTTTCTCCTAAATGAGAAACACTGTATATACCTAACCCATCAGGAACCTACCCCTAAATATAAAATTTTAAAGAAATATTCGGAATGAAATGAATTGATCGAAATTCGTGAATAGTAATGAAAAACTTATCGCTGGTCGTTGGTTTCTGGTCTGGTTTCTTCTTTTGTGCATTTTTTCCGTCGATTGATGACACGTCGCTTCGTTGATCTAAAACATAGTTGGTATCAATATCTCGAATCCTAAATATATTGAGATTTGAACTTTCCTCTTTTGAGCAATTTTTCCGTCGATCAATTACACTTCGCTTCGTTGATCTAAAACATAGTTAGTATTAATATCTCGAATTCAAAATATATTAAGATTTGAAGTCATGAAAGTTACATGGAATAAGAAACTGAAATATTGATGGAAACTTTTTCAAATTCCGTTGCTGAAACGCGACATATTCTTCTATTGCTCAAAAAATGAGCGGAACAGATAGCCAACAATTTTCTCCTAAATGAGAAACACTGTATATACCTAACCCATCAGGCGTCTACCCCGGTTGCAACGAGGGTTTACCGATGCCAAGGGTTGATACTCTCCCCTCGTGAGGGTACCTGTCGTGTCACCATTGAGACTTAAAGGTGACTATCAAAAAATGATCTATGATATATCGCCTTCCATAACAAATTATTAATTTGGAAGAAATATTCGAAATGAATTGAATAAAGTTCATAAATAGTAATGAAAAACGTATCACCGGTCGTTGGTTTCTGGTCTGGATTCCTCTTTTGTGCAATTTTTCCGTCAATTAATAACACGTCGCTTTATTGATCTAAAACATAGCTGGTATCAATATCTCGAATTCAAGATATATCGAGATTTGAACATTCCTCTTTTGTGCAATTTTTTCGTCGATTAATAACACTTCGCTCTGTTGATCTACAACATAGTTGGAATTAATATCATGGATTAAAAATATGTTAAGATTTGAAATCATGAAAGTCACATGGAATGAGAAACTGAAATATTGATGGAAACTTTTTCAAATTCCGTAGCTGAAACGCGACATATTCTTCTATTGCTCAAAAAATGAGCGGAACAGATAGCCCACAATTTTCTCCTAAATGAGAAACACTGTATATACCTAACCCATCAGGAACCTACCCCTAAATATAGAATTTTAAAGAAATATTCGGAATGAAATGAATTGATCGAAATTCGTGAATAGTAATGAAAAACGTATATCCCTGGTCGTTGGTTTCTGGTCTGGTTTCTTCTTTTGTGCATTTTTTCCGTCGATTGATGACACGGCGCTTCGTTGATCTAAAACATAGTTGGTATCAATATCTCGAATTCTAAATATATTGAGATTTGAACTTTCCTCTTTTGTGCAATTTTTTCGTCGATCAATTACACTTCGCTTTGTTGATCTAAAACATAGTTGGTATTAATATCTCGAATTCCAAATACATCAAGTTTTGAAATCATGAAAGTTACATGGAATAAGAAACTGAAATATTGATGGAAACTTTTTCAAATTCCGTTACTGAAACGCGACATATTCTTCTATTGCTCAAAAAATGAGCGGAACAGATAGCCAACAATTTTCTCCTAAATGAGAAACACTGTATATACCTAACCCATCAGGCGCCTACCCCGGTTGCAACGAGGGTTTACCGATGCCAAGGGTTGATACTCTCCCCTCGTAAGGGTACCTGTCGTGTCACCATTGAGACTTAAAGGTGACTATCAAAAAATGATCTATGATATATCGCCTTCCATAACAAATAATTAATTTGGAAGAAATATTCGAAATGAATTGAATAAAGTTCGTAAATAGTAATGCAAAACGTATCACCGGTCGTTGGTTTCTGGTCTGGTTTCCTCTTTTGTGCAATTTCTCCGTCAATTAATGACACGTCGCTTCGTTGATCTGAAACATAGCTGGTATCAATATCTCGAATTCAAAATATATCGAGATTTGAACTTTCCTCTTTTGTGCAATTTTTCCGTCGATTAATAACACTTCGCTCTGTTGATCTACAACATAGTTGGTATTAATATCTTGGATTCAAAATATGTTAAGATTTGAAATCATGAAAGTCACATGGAATGAGAAACTGAAATATTGATGGAAACTTTTTCAAATTCCGTAGCTGAAACGCGACATATTCTTCTATTGCTCAAAAAATGAACGGAACAGATAGCCAACAATTTTCTCCTAAATGAGAAACACTGTTTATACCTAATCCATCAGGAACCTACCCCTAAATATCAAATTTGGAAGAAATATTCGAAATGAAATGAATCGATCGAAATTCGTAAATAGAAATGGAAAACTTATCACCAGTCGTTGGTTTCTGGTCTGGTTTCACCTTTTGTGCATTTTT
Source organism: Phaedon cochleariae (assembly GCA_918026855.4). NCBI lineage: Eukaryota > Metazoa > Arthropoda > Insecta > Coleoptera > Chrysomelidae > Phaedon > Phaedon cochleariae. The sequence goes on along the minus strand of OU896713.1, from coordinate 625,646 downwards.
CCCGTCGATAAATATCACGTCGCTTCGTTGATCTGAAACATAGTTGGTATCAATATCTCAAATTCAAAATATATCGAGATTGGAACTTTCCTCTTTTGTGCAATTTTTCCGTCGATCAATAACACTTCGCTTCGTTGATCTAAAACATAGTTGGTATCAATATCTCGAATTCAAAATATATTAAGATTTGAAATCATGAAAGTTACATGGAATAAGAAACTGAAATATTGATGGAAACTTTTTCAAATTCCGTTGCTGAAACGCGACATATTCTTCTATTGCTCAAAAAATGAGCGGAACAGATAGCCAACAATTTTCTCCTAAATGAGAAACACTGTATATACCTAACCCATCAGGCGCCTACCCCGGTTGCAACGAGGGTTTACCGATGCCAAGGGTTGATACTCTCCCCTCGTAAGGGTACCTGTCGTGTCACCATTGAGACTTAAAGGTGACTATCAAAAAATGATCTATGATATATCGCCTTCCATAACAAATAATTAATTTGGAAGAAATATTCGAAATAAATTGAATATAGTTCGTAAATAGTAATGAAAAACGTATCACCGGTCGTTGGTTTCTGGTCTGGTTTCCTCTTTTGTGCAATTTTTTCGTCGATTAATAACACGTCGCTTCGTCGATCTGAAACATAGTTGGTATCAATATCTCGAATTCAAAATACATTAAGATTTGAAATCATGAAAGTTACATGGAATAAGAAACTGAAATATATATGAAAATTTTAATATAGAATGAAAATTCAATTCCAAAGCCCTGTAGCGACTGAACGGAGCGTGCTGGTATAGAGGTTAGTTTGGTTCAATCATCTCACTCTGGTCTCAGGAGTAATGGTATCATTTTGTACAGACCTTCCAGGAACACCTTGTATTTTCGAATTCATCTTGTCATGGAGATTCCAAAAATTGAGTAGTATATAGGGTGTTACTTTTTCAAAAATTGTAGCAGTCGTCATCACTCAAACTTGTATCACCCTGTATTGGTATTTGATTCTCTTCTAAAAATGTGTCAAATCGAATATAAACATCGCCTCCTTTCAGAATGTCGATTGACAAACTCTAACTTGCAGTTTTTATTTCGCTCACGACATTGACCCAAAACCTACTCGCCTACGGCTCGAAGTTTCGATATAGATGTCATTCGCGAAATTACCTACTACACAACAAGCTGACGTAACAATCACCGGATATTTTCGGTTACAGTATCACTTGTGGTATCACATATGACATAATAGTTTATATGGAAAAATGTCCCCCTCCCCTCTAGCTCAGTTATTGTTGAACCGATTTCGAAATTTGAAATATCATCTTAAATGATTTTCGATAAAGTGTTTTTCTGCTACATCAGAAAATACAGGGTGTACTATTCATATTATCGGTCAAAGCGACTTCCATGTCCGTGTCCTAACTTTTGATTTACTATCTACTGACATTTAATAATTGAAACAGATACAGGGTGATCAGAATTGTGAATCTTGAACCACCCTGTAAATGTTCCAATTAAATGTCAGTAGATAGTAAATCAAAAGTTGAGATGGGGACATAGTAGCCGTTTTGACCAATAATGAATAGTTTCGACACAAAAAAATCCTAAAGTTGAAAAATCTCGATTTTGAACACCCTAAAATCGCTGTAATCATTCCCGCTAGACCCCAAGTGTGATGTATTGATGAAATCAGCTCTTCAGGAAAAATCTGAAAATATAAAGAAATACATGGTGTTCCATTTGAAAAAATCGAGTGGTACTCTGTAGATCGTTTGTTCCAAGAACCCTGTATTTTCTGATGCAACGGGAAAAAAATTCTGAAAAATCATTTTAGATTATTTTTAAAATTTTTAAATCGGAGAAAAAAATTGATCTTATATATGGAAACTTTGAACGTGAATATCTTCGTAATAGTTTTGAAATAATAACCTAATCAAACCGGTATTTTTGAATTCGTCCTAATAATCTCTAACCGATTATGGAATAAAATACAAGGTTTTCCATTTGAAAATCGAAAGTGGATGTCATTTCCAGAGAACCGGAAGATGAAAACAATTTCATAAAATGTGAGGAAGCTTATGCTTGCTAATATTTTTTGATGTTCCGATTTCCAAAAATATAGCTAGAAAGCCAAAGGAGAAAAGGGGGTGTAACCCGGAATAGACAAAATTCAAATTCAAACAGTTATAGGGTTCCATGAGTACTATATCACCTACAATTATATCCATATCTACAGGGTGTACGAATTCCAAGATATCGACTGATGATGAGTTTTTCAAATGAGACAGAATTCTGAATCTTGAACCACCCTGTACATGTTCCGATTAAATATCAGTAAATAGTGAATCGAAAGTTGAGATAAGGACGTTTTGATCGATACTGAATATAGTTTCGATACAAAAAAGCCCTAAAAGTTGAAAAATCTCCATTTTAAAGACCCTTTATCTCTGTAATAATTTTCGATAGACCCCAAGTGTGATACATTGATGAAATCAGATTTTCAGGGAGAATCTAAAAATGCAATAAAATACAGGGTATTCCATTCGAAATATCAATGTTGCTACTACTTTCTAGTAGAAGCGGCAACACTGCATTGTCGAAAATATTTCAAATGAAGAGAGCGTATTCTGAAATATTAGCATGCACATTTTCATGGATTCCCACCGACTGATTCTCGATATAAAGCTCGTCGTGATATACCCGTATATGGCTATTAGCGAGGCCATATGAAGTATACATTATTTTTGACATTTTGAATTTCGATACAATGATTTGTCATACTGAGAATTTATGGTATACAAACAATATTATTTATAGATATTATTCAAACTTCGATTCATGGGTAAGATTTCATTAAATTTCATGTGTTGAAGAATAGTATACAAATTTCGAATAGTTATATATACTGGGTGAGTCGGGAGGAACGCACCAAACGCCAGGTGTGTATTGTACAGGTATAAATTATTTTAAAAAACCTATGTTTTTATACGATTCTCATTTGTTTTCAACTAAATTTGAATAGATGTGTGGCATTTTATAAGACAAACTCGAAAATAAACGCGTCAAACACACTGACACTGACTCGAAAACATATCAGAACAACAAAAAAGATGGAACAATCGAGTTTGTACAGTTAAAGTCTTATGAAATGCCGCAAAAATATTCAAATTCGACATGAAAACAAATGAGAATCATATCAGAACATATGGTTTTTTTCAAATTATTTTTACGTGTACAATACACACCTGTAGATGGGTGCGTTCCTCCCGACTCACCCTGTATATATAAATAGTTATATTTATATATATATATATGAATGAATTTCTACAAAATTGGGAATGTTTTTGCAACTCATTTCAATACCAATTTTAGTACCTCTGTATAAGTTAACAAATTGAATTATTCCGTCCTAAATGAATACGAAATTTCAAAATATTTGTGTTAACTCATAACAAAATTGCGAATATTTTCGCAACTTGTTATATTAATATCCATCTTGATCCTCTGTATAAATAGGTAGAGAAAGCGAATTTAAAATTTGCTTTATCGTTATATGGAAATATACGGGAGCAAAATACCATCCACATGCGATGAATGCCTCCATATACAGATATATATTCTACAAAAACACTTACCATCTTGAGAAAATACAACTTCCACACACTCAAATGGGAATACACTTATCACTGAACCGAATATGAATTCCAATTTTCCACTCTTAAACACTTCGAGTTCTTTTTTTATAAACACTTTAATCCACCGTTCGCGATGAAGTCTAGAACGAGACTGCTGATTGGTTTGATTCATATCATTCGAATGACTAATAAGTTACGTCATCCTTTCAACCGATATCAATTCCCGAACGAGTACGACTAATTCCGATATCGATAGTAGGTATATGGGGTGTGATTACTAGAAATTTAGGGATATTTTCGTTCATTTTTTTATCTATACGAGGTGTCTTTGAAATGAGTTTGAATATATTCAGCAAATCAATAAAATAGAGGCTAACGAGTATTCCCATATGGAATCAGACTGATTAACGAGTAATTTGAGCTTGAAATTTGCATTAAAATCAGGAGAAAAAAAGAAAAAATACGCCACCTAGAGGCTTCAAATGATTGAACAACAAGGCTCGTACAGGTGGAAAAATTTTTTTTCCTGATCGCCCTAAAAATCCCAAGAATTGCATAGACACTAATTTAGACCCGTAAAGAAAGAATTTGATGTCAGGTTTGATAGATAACTCTCCCTTTTGATTTTCATAATCAGCGGTTCAAGCAATGCATCAGTAGGCTTATATAGGTGGAAGAATATTTTTTTCCTGATTGCCCTAAGAATCCCAAAAAATTCATAGACACTATTTTAGACCCGTGAAGAAAGAATTTGATGTCAGATTTGATAGATAACTCTCCCTTTTGATTTTCATAATCAGCGGTTCAAGCAAAATGCAGTAGGCTTATATAGGTGGAAAAATATTTTTTTCCTGATTGCCCTAAGAATCCCAGAAAATTCATAGACACTACTTCACACCCATGAAGAAAGAATTCGATCGCAGATTTGATAGATAACTCTCCCTTTTGATTTTCATAATCAGCGGTTCAAGCAAAATGCAGTAGGCTTATATAGGTGGAAAAATATTTTTTTCCTGATTGCCCTAAAAATCCCAAAGAATTCATAGACACTATTTCAGACCCATAAAGAAAGAATTTGATGGCAGATTTGATAGATAACTCTCCCTTTTGATTTTCATAATCAGCGGTTCAAGCAAAATGCAGTAGGCTTATATAGGTGGAAAAATATTTTTTTCCTGATTGCCCTAAGAATCCCAGAAAATTCATAGACACTACTTCACACCCATGAAGAAAGAATTCGATCGCAGATTTGATAGATAACTCTCCCTTTTGATTTTCATAATCAGCGGTTCAAGCAAAATGCAGTAGGCTTATATAGGTGGAAAAATATTTTTTTCCTGATTGCCTTAAAAATCCCAAAAAATTCATAGACACTATTTTTGACCCGTAAAGAAAGAATTTGATGTCAGGTTTGATAGATAACTCTCCCTTTTGATTTTCATAATCAGCGGTTCAAGCAATGCATCAGTAGGCTTATATAGGTGGAAAAATATTTTTTTCCTGATTGCCCTAAGAATCCCAGAAAATTCATAGACACTACTTCACACCCATGAAGAAAGAATTCGATCGCAGATTTGATAGATAACTCTCCCTTTTGATTTTCATAATCAGCGGTTCAAGCAAAATGCAGTAGGCTTATATAGGTGGAAAAATATTTTTTTCCTGATTGCCCTAAAAATCCCAAAGAATTCATAGACACTATTTCAGACCCATAAAGAAAGAATTTGATGGCAGATTTGATAGATATATCTCCCTGTAGATTTTCAAAATCAGCTGTTCAAGCAATGCAGTAGGCTCATATAGGTGAAAAAATTTTTTTTTCCTGATTGCCCTGAAAAACTCAAATAATTCATAGACACTAATTCAGACCCATAAAGAAAGAATTTGATGTCAGATTTGATAGATAACTCTCCCTGTAGATTTTCAAAATCAGCTGTTCAAGCAATGCAGTAGGCTCATATAGGTGAAAAAATATTTTTTTCCTGATTGCCCTAAGAATCCAAAAAAAATCATTTACACTATTTCAGACCCATTAAGAAAGAATTTGATGTCACATTTGATAGATAACTCTCCCTGTAGATTTTCAAAATCAGCTGTTCAAGCAATGCAGTAGGCTCATATAGGTGAAAAAATATTTTTTTCCTGATTGCCCTAAAAATCCCAAATAATTCATAGACACTATTTCAGACCCATAAAGAAAGAATTTGATGTCAGATTTGATAGATTACTCTCCCTGTAGATTTTCAAAATCAGCTGTTCAAGCAATGCAGTAGGCTCATATAGGTGAAAAAATATTTTTTTCCTGATTGCCCTAAAAATCCCAAAGAATTCATAGACACTATTTCAGACCCATAAAGAAAGAATTTGATGTCAGATTTGATAGATAACTCTCCTTGTAGATTTTCAAAATCAGCTGTTCAAGCAATGCAGTAGGCTCATATAGGTGAAAAAATATTTTTTTCCTGATTGCCCTAAAAATCCCAAATAATTCATAGACACTAATTCAGACCCATAAAGAAAGAATTTGATGTCAGATTTGATAGATTACTCTCCCTGTAGATTTCCAAAATCAGCTGTTCAAGCAATGCAGTAGGCTCATATAGGTGGAAAAATATTTTTTTCCTGATTGCGCTAAAATTCCAAAAAAAAATCATATACACTATTTCAGACCAATTATGAAAGAATTTGATGTCACATTTGATAGATAACTCTCCCTGTAGATTTTCAAAATCAGCTGTTTAAGCAATGCAGTAGGCTCATATAGGTGAAAAAATATTTTTTTCCTGATTGCCCTAAAAATCCCAAATAATTCATAGACACTTTTTCAGACCCATAAAGAAAGAATTTGATGTCAGATTTGATAGATAACTCTCCCTGTAGATTTTCAAAATCAGCTGTTTAAGCAATGCAGTAGGCTCATATAGGTGAAAAAATATTTTTTTCCTGATTGCCCTAAAAATCCCAAATAATTCATAGACACTAATTCAGACCCATTATGAAAGAATTTGATGTCACATTTGATAGATAACTCTCCCTGTAGATTTTCAAAATCAGCTGTTCAAGCAATGCAGTAGGCTCATATAGGTGGAAAAATATTTTTTTCCTGATTGCCCTTAAAATCCCAAAAAAATCATAGACACTATCTCAGACCCATAAAGAAAGAATTTGATGTCAGATTTGATAGATTACTCTCCCTGTAGATTTTCAAAATCAGCTGTTCAAGCAATGCAGTAGGCTCATATAGGTGAAAAAATATTTTTTTCCTGATTGCCCTAAAATTCCCAAAAAATTCATAGACACTATTTCAGACCCATAAAGAAAGAATTTGATGTCAGATTTTTATAGATAATCCTCCCTGTAGATTTTCAAAATCAGCTGTTCAAGCAATGCAGTAGGCTCATATAGGTGAAGAAATATTTTTTTCCTGATTGCCCTAAAAATCCCAAAAAATTCATAGACACTGATTCAGACCCATAAAGAAAGAATTTGATGTCAGATTTGATAGATAACTCTCCCTGTAGATTTTCAAAATCAGCTGTTCAAGCAAATGCAGTAGGCTCATATAGGTGAAAAAATATTTTTTTCCTGATTGCCCTAAAAATCCCAAAAAATTCATAGACACTAATTCAGACCCATAAAGAAAGAATTTGATGTCAGATTTGATAGACAACTCTCCCTTTTGATTTTCATAATCAGCGGTTCGAGCAATGCAGTAGGCTCATATAGGTGGAAAAATATTTTTTCCTGATCGCCCCAAGAATCCCAAAAGATTCATAAACACTAATTCAGACCCATAAAGAAAGAATTTGATGTCAGATTTGATAGATAACCCTCCCTGTAGATTTTCAAAATCAGCTGTTCAAGCAATGCAGTAGGCTCATATAGGTGAAGAAATATTTTTTTCCTGATTGCCCTAAAAATCCCAAATAATTCATAGACACTAATTCAGACCCATAAAGAAAGAATTTGATGTCAGATTTGATAGATTACTCTCCCTGTAGATTTCCAAAATCAGCTGTTCAAGCAATGCAGTAGGCTCATATAGGTGGAAAAATATTTTTTTCCTGATTGCGCTAAAATTCCAAAAAAAAATCATATACACTATTTCAGACCAATTATGAAAGAATTTGATGTCACATTTGATAGATAACTCTCCCTGTAGATTTTCAAAATCAGCTGTTTAAGCAATGCAGTAGGCTCATATAGGTGAAAAAATATTTTTTTCCTGATTGCCCTAAAAATCCCAAATAATTCATAGACACTTTTTCAGACCCATAAAGAAAGAATTTGATGTCAGATTTGATAGATAACTCTCCCTGTAGATTTTCAAAATCAGCTGTTTAAGCAATGCAGTAGGCTCATATAGGTGAAAAAATATTTTTTTCCTGATTGCCCTAAAAATCCCAAATAATTCATAGACACTAATTCAGACCCATTATGAAAGAATTTGATGTCACATTTGATAGATAACTCTCCCTGTAGATTTTCAAAATCAGCTGTTCAAGCAATGCAGTAGGCTCATATAGGTGGAAAAATATTTTTTTCCTGATTGCCCTTAAAATCCCAAAAAAATCATAGACACTATCTCAGACCCATAAAGAAAGAATTTGATGTCAGATTTGATAGATTACTCTCCCTGTAGATTTTCAAAATCAGCTGTTCAAGCAATGCAGTAGGCTCATATAGGTGAAAAAATATTTTTTTCCTGATTGCCCTAAAATTCCCAAAAAATTCATAGACACTATTTCAGACCCATAAAGAAAGAATTTGATGTCAGATTTTTATAGATAATCCTCCCTGTAGATTTTCAAAATCAGCTGTTCAAGCAATGCAGTAGGCTCATATAGGTGAAGAAATATTTTTTTCCTGATTGCCCTAAAAATCCCAAAAAATTCATAGACACTGATTCAGACCCATAAAGAAAGAATTTGATGTCAGATCTGATAGATAACTCTCCCTGTAGATTTTCAAAATCAGCTGTTCAAGCAAATGCAGTAGGCTCATATAGGTGAAAAAATATTTTTTTCCTGATTGCCCTAAAAATCCCAAAAAATTCATCGACACTGATTCAGACCCATAAAGAAAGAATTTGATGTCAGATTTGATAGACAACTCTCCCTTTTGATTTTCATAATCAGCGGTTCGAGCAATGCAGTAGGCTCATATAGGTGGAAAAATATTTTTTCCTGATCGCCCCAAGAATCCCAAAAGATTCATAAACACTAATTCAGACCCATAAAGAAAGAATTTGATGTCAGATTTGATAGATAACCCTCCCTGTAGATTTTCAAAATCAGCTGTTCAAGCAATGCAGTAGGCTCATATAGGTGAAGAAATATTTTTTTCCTGATTGCCCTAAAAATCCAAAAAAATTCATTAACACTAATTCAGACCCATAAAGGAAGAATTTGATGTCAGATCTGATAGATAACTCTCCCTGTAGATTTTCAAAATCAGCTGTTCAAGCAAATGCAGTAGGCTCATATAGGTGAAGAAATATTTTTTTCCTGATTGCCCTAGAAATCCCAAAAAATTCATAGACTCCATTTCAGACTCATAAAGAAAGAATTTGATGTCAGATTTGATAGATAACTCTCCCTTTTGATTTTTATAATCAGCGGTTCAAGTAATGCAGTTGGCTCATATAGGTGGAAAAATATTTTTCTCCTGATTGCCCTAAGAATCCCAAAAAACTCATAGACACTATTTCAGACCCATAAAGAAAGAATTTGATGTCAGATTTGATAGATAACTCTCCCTTTTGATTTTTATAATCAGCGGTTCAAGTAATGCAGTTGGCTCATATAGGTGGAAAAATATTTTTCTCCTGATTGCCCTAAGAATCCCAAAAAACTCATAGACACTATTTCAGACCCATAAAGAAAGAATTTGATGTCAGATTTGATAGATAACTCTCCCTGTAGATTTTCAAAATCAGTTGTTCAAGCAATGCAGTAGGCTCATATAGGTGGAAAAATATTTTTTTCCTGATTGCCCTAAAAATCCCAAATAATTCATAGACACTAATTCAGACCCATAAAGAAAGAATTTGATGTCAGATTTGATAGATTACTCTCCCTGTAGATTTCCAAAATCAGCTGTTCAAGCAATGCAGTAGGCTCATATAGGTGGAAAAATATTTTTTTCCTGATTGCGCTAAAATTCCAAAAAAAAAATCATATACACTATTTCAGACCAATTATGAAAGAATTTGATGTCACATTTGATAGATAACTCTCCCTGTAGATTTTCAAAATCAGCTGTTTAAGCAATGCAGTAGGCTCATATAGGTGAAAAAATATTTTTTTCCTGATTGCCCTAAAAATCCCAAATAATTCATAGACACTTTTTCAGACCCATAAAGAAAGAATTTGATGTCAGATTTGATAGATTACTCTCCCTGTAGATTTTCAAAATCAGCTGTTCAAGCAATGCAGTAGGCTGCTCATATAGGTGAAAAAATATTTTTTTCCTGATTGCCCTAAAAATCCCAAATAATTCATAGACACTAATTCAGACCCATTATGAAAGAATTTGATGTCAGATTTGATAGATAACTCTCCCTGTAGATTTTCAAAATCAGCTGTTCAAGCAATGCAGTAGGCTCATATAGGTGGAAAAATATTTTTTTCCTGATTGCCCTAAAAATCCCAAAAAAATCATAGACACTATTTCAGACCCATAAAGAAAGAATTTGATGTCAGATTTGATAGATTACTCTCCCTGTAGATTTTCAAAATCAGCTGTTCAAGCAATGCAGTAGGCTCATATAGGTGGAAAAATATTTTTCTCCTGATTGCCCTAAGAATCCCAAAAAATTCATAGACACCATAAAGAAAGAATTTGATGTCAGATTTGATAGATAACTCTCCCTTTTGATTTTCATAATCAGCGGTTCAAGCAATAATGCAGTAGGCTTATATAGGTGGAAAAATATTTTTTTCCTGATTGCCTTAAAAATCCCAAAAAATTCATAGACACTATTTCAGACCCATAAAGAAAGAATGTTATGTCAGATTTGATAGATAACTCTCCCTGTAGATTTTCAAAATCAGCTGTTCAAGCAATATGCAGTAGGCTCATATAGGTGGAACCGAGGGCGGAAAAATATTTTTTTCCTGATTGCCCTAAAAATCCCAAAAAATTCATAGACACTATTTCAGACCCATAAAGAAAGAATTTGATGTCAGATTTGATAGATAACTCTCCCTGTAGATTTTCAAAATCAGCTGTTCAAGCAATGCAGTAGGCTCATATAGGTGGAAAAATATTTTTTTCCTGATTGCCCTAAAAATCCAAAAAAATCATATACACTATTTCAGACCCATTAAGAAAGAATTTGATGTCACATTTGATAGATAACTCTCCCTGTAGATTTTGAAAAATCAGCTGTTCAAGCAATGCAGTAGGCTCATATAGGTGAAAAAATATTTTTTTCCTGATTGTCCTAAATATCCCAAATAATTCATAGACACTAATTCAGACCCATAAAGGAAGAATTTGATGTCAGATTTGATAGATAACTCTCCCTGTAGATTTTCAAAATCAGCTGTTCAAGCAATGCAGTAGGCTCATATAGGTGAAAAAATATTTTTTCCTGATTGCCCTAAAAATCCCAAATAATTCATAGACACTAATTCAGACCCATTAAGAAAGAATTTGATGTCAGACTTGATAGATAACTCTCCCTGTAGATTTTCGAAATCAGCTGTTCAAGCAATGCAGTAGGCTCATATAGGTGGAAAAATATTTTTTTCCTGATTGCCCTAAAAATCCTAAAAAATTCATAGACACTATTTCAGACCCATAAAGATAGAATTTGATGTCAGATTTGATAGATAACTCTCCTTGTAGATTTTCAAAATCAGCTGTTCAAGCAATGCAGTAGGCTCATATAGGTGGAACCGAGGGCGGAAAAATATTTTTTTTTCTGACTGCCCTAAAAATCCCAAATAATTCATAGACACTTTTTCAGACCTATGAAGGAAGAATTCGATCTCAGATTTCGTAGAGAACTCTCTCTTTGGATTTTCAAAATCAGCGGTTCAAGCAATGCAGTAAGCTCATAAATGTCGAAAAATATTTTTTTCCTGATTGTTCGAAAAATTCCAAAATATTCATAGACACTAATTCAGACCCATATGATATTGAATTCCGTGAAATCCGAAATTTGTTACAAGAATTCACAAATAACTTCCGTTGTTTCCCGACATTCTTCAATCACCTAATGAATTTGAATAATTCATAATTTCAATTCTGTTCGCATTCTCTCAACTTTTTGGGTCATTCTAATTTCGAAAAATTCGAAATTTTACTGTGAATCCATTTTTTCATTCTTCTGAAATATCATGAAAAACCCAACTTATATTTTCAAAAATATTTGTCAAAGTTCTCAGGTTCAACCAATCTTAATAAAAAATATTCCAAATTGATTATATTGTTTTGAAAGCAACAACTCATTTGTGTAAAATATATTGCCCTCCAGACCATTGAGATGCGATCAAAGATCCTTAACAGGGCACATTTCGCTATTCAATATTTAGTAAATACGAAATCCCGAAATGCTTTGTCCTATAACACATGTAATTTTCACAAAATTGCGAATAATTTTACAACTGGTTGAATTGTTTCTATTCAGTCCCTCTGTATGAACATACAAACGAAATAATGATTGAACACTCACCATCTTCCAGCAAGTTAGCAGAACAATAGAACTCAATCACACACACATATATCATGCACTTTAATCACTCAACTGAACTGAACATTTCGATTTGTCACGTATATGAATAATGCAAATTTTATTTTTTCAAATCCCTCAGATAGACCGAACGCGATGAAATCCAATACAATACTGAATAGCCACCGGTGCCTGATGCTTGATTCATCACCTAAATGACTCATCAGTAACGTCATCATTCTAACTGATTATTTTCCGAACAAGAATTTTATCTCTGTGACTAATGCCATCTGAAATAATGTATGTAGGGGGTTGAAGAAGACATTCTATATACAGTGTCACCATTAAAATATGTACCATGAAATTTTCTATTATCCACGCAAATTTGGTGTTCATGAAATGTTTTCAAATTCGAAATTTGTTGAGAAAAACAACAAAAAATCGGGTTGTTGCCCAAAGTGTTCTATCCACTTAACGAATTCAAACAATTTCGATTTTATAAGCATTTTCTCAACTTTTTGAGCCATCTCAATTTCAAGAAATTCGAAAAGATCAGTCGAAAGGTGGAATACTCATCATCTGAAAGAATCACGATAATACACTACACTGTTTTACTACTAACCAAATTCCAAATAATTCATAGACACTAATTCAGAACCATAAAGAGATAGAATTTGATATCAGATTTGATAGATTTCCAAAATCAGCGGCTCAGGCAATGCAGTATAGGCTCATATATAAGTCGAATAATATTTTTTCCCTGATTGCCCTGGAAATTAAAAAAAAAAAATCGTAGACCCTAATTCAGACCCATTGAGGAAGAATTTGATATCAGATTTGATAGATAACTCTCCCTGTAGATTTTCAAAATCAGCTGATCGAGCAATGCAGTTGGCTCATATAGGTAGAAAAATATTTTTTTCCTGATTGCCCTAAGAATCCCAAAATATTCATAATCACTAATTCAGACCCATAAAGGAAGAATTTGATGTCAGATTTGGTAGATAACTCTCCCTTTAGATTTTTATAATCAGCGGTTCGAGCAATAATGCAGTAGGCTCATATGTAGAAAAATATTTTTTTCCTGATCGCCCTAAAAATCCCAAAAAATTCATAGACACTAATTCAGACTCATAACGGAAGAATTTGATGTCAGATTTGATAGATAACTCTCCCTTTAGATTTTCATAATCAGTGGTTCGAGCAATGCAGTAGGCTCATATAGGTGGAAAAATATTTTTTTCCTGATTGCCCTAAGAATCCCAAAAAATTCATGGACACTAATTCAGACCCATAGAGAAAGAATTTGATGTCAGATTTGATAGATAGTTCTCCCTGTAGATTTTCAAAATCAGCTGTTCAAGCAATGCAGAAGGCTCATATAGATAGAAAAATATTTTTTTCCTGATTGCCCTAAAAATCCCAAAAAATTCATAAACACTTATTCAGACCCATAAACGAAGAATTTGATGTCAGATTTGATAGATAACTCTCCCTTTAGATTTTCATAATCAGCGGTTCGAGCACTGCAGTAGGCTCATGTAGGTGGAAAAATATTTTTTCCTGATCGCCCCAAGAATCCCAAAAGATTCATAAACACTAATTCAGACCCATAAAGAAGGAATTTGATGTCAGATTTGATAGATAACTCTCCCTGTAGATTTTCAAAATCAGCTGTTCAAGCAATGCAGTAGGCTCATACAGGTGAAAAAATATTTTTTTCCTGATTGCCCTAAAAATCCCAAAAAGTTCATTAACACTAATTCAGACCCATAAAGGAAGAATTTGATGTCAGATTTGATAGATTACTCTCCCTGTAGATTTTCAAAATCAGCTGTTCAAGCAATGCAGTTGGCTCATATAGGTGGAAAAATATTTTTTTCCTGATTGCCCTAAGAATCCCAAAAAATTCATAGACACTAATTCAGACCCATAAAGAAAGAATTTGATGTCAGATTTGATAGATAACTCTCCCTGTAGATTTTCAAAATCAGCGGTTCGAGCAATGCAGTAGTAGGCTCATATAGGTGGAAAAATATTTTTTTCCTGATTGCCCTAAAAATCCCAAAAAGTTCATTAACACTAATTCAGACCCATAAAGGAAGAATTTGATGTCAGATTTGATAGATAACTCTCCGTTTAGATTTTCAAAATCAGCGGTTCAAGCAATGCAGTAGGCTCATATAGGTGGAAAAATATTTTTTTCCTGATTGCCCTAAGGAGCCCAAAAAATTCATAAACACTAATTCAGACCCATTAAGAAAGAATTTGATGTCAGATTCGATAGAGAACTCTCCCTGTAGATTTTCAAAATCAGCGGTTCGAGCAATGCAGTAGTAGGCTCATATAGGTGGAAAAATATTTTTTTCCTGATTGCTCTAAAAATCCCAAAAAGTTCATTAACACTAATTCAGACCCATAAAGGAAGAATTTGATGTCAGATTTGATAGATTACTCTCCCTGTAGATTTTCAAAATCAGCTGTTCAAGCAATGCAGTTGGCTCATATAGGTGGAAAAATATTTTTTTCCTGATTGCTCTAAGAAGCCCAAAAAGTTCATAAACACTAATTCAGACCCATAAAGAAAGAATTTGATGTCAGATTCGATAGAGAACTCTCCCTTTAGATTTTCGAAATCAGCGGTTCGAGCAATGCAGTATAGGCTCATATGGGGGGAAAAATATTTTTTTTCCTAATTGCCCTATGAATCCCAAAAAAATCATAAACACTAATTCAGACCCATAAAGGAAGAATTTGATGTCAGATTTGATAGATAACTCTCCCTGTAATTTTTCAAAATCAGCTGTTCAAGCAATGCAGTAGGCTTATATAGGTGGAAAAATATTTTTTTCCTGATTGCCCCAAGAATCCCAAAAAATTCATAGACACTAATTCAGACCCATAAAGAAAGAATTTGATGTCAGATTTGATAGATAACTCTCCCTGTAGATTTTCAAAATCAGCGGTTCGAGCAATGCAGCAGTAGGCTCATATAGGTGGAAAAATATTTTATTCCTGATTGCCCTAAAAATCCCAAAAAGTTCATTAACACTAATTCAGACCCATGAAGGAAGAATTTGATGTCAGATTTGATAGATAACTCTCCCTGTAGATTTTCAAAATCAGCGTTTCGAGCAATGCAGTAGCGGCTCATATAGGTGGAAAAATATTTTTTCCTGATTGTACTCAAAATCCGAAAATATTCATAGACACTAATTCAGACCCATATAGGAAGTATTTGATATCAGATTTGAGAGAGATCCCTGCCTTCAGATTTTCAAATTTAGCGGTTCACCAAGCAATAGGCTCATGCAGTTACTACGCTGAGATGACACCACAACTTTGTGACAACCTTCGTGAATCGCTTCACACCGACTCTCCCCGTATACCGTAACTTCCGGCCGCTACAGAGTAGAAGTAGAAGCATAAAGAAGGATTAAATTTAGAAGTCGGAAAACGTCGGAGCGCAAGTGCCGCTCTCAGTCCGCACCGAACCGCGTTTTTGCCTAGGCAACAAGGCAACCAGTACTCAAAAACACGGCGACTGGCCGGTGTTTTCTTTCGCACACTTTTCCGATATATACCTTGCACAGTGACGCGCGATTTTCGTGTGGAAAACATGGCGGAAACCATCGAGGAGAGTTACGAGACCGAGGTCAGGCGGAAAATCGTCAGGACGAAGCTCAACATCGAGGAAGTAAGTGGGAAATTGTTTGTGATGTAATCGCCATGGCCGGATTGGCTTGGATCGCCTATGCGACGTTTGAACTACCCACTCGGTTAGTTCGAATGTCCCGCGACCGACCTAACGAACTACTCTTGCAACCCCTGAAAATCGTTGGCTGATTGGTCGAACGATTCGCCCACCATGTGACCGTGGTTGGATTGTTTCGATGGTCGAACATCCTCAGAATAGCTGATGTGAGATACTCTCACGCTTCCAAGCTCAACAAACCGTAATCATTGGCAGATTGCTATGATTTCTGAGAAGTGACATTTGAACTACCCACTCGGTTAGTTTGAATGTCCCGCGATCGACCGAACGAACTACTCTTGCAACCCCTGGAAATCGTTGGCTGATTGGTCGAACGAGAATGAGCCACTCCTGTGGCAGAACAAAGCGGGCACTCGCCCGATAATCAGAAATCAGCCTGTATAATCCCGAACTAGCTCCCAACCCCATCCTTATTCCCTCCCCAACCCACAGTATGTCATTACCGCAGACGAACTTATGTTGGTTTTTTGTTCTTTAGTTTTTCCAACAAATAAAAACGTCAAATTAGAGAGTTCAAGGAAACATCCGACGTAAAACCCTGCTCGCCCTGAGCAACTCACCGATAGGAACCGAATTAAGGACTTCTATCCTAGTAGTTGGTTCGCTAATGATTGCCATCAGATCGTATAATAAAAATCTTCGGGCCTGCATCGGCCACCTCTGAGGACTCCCTTGGAGTTCAAACATGTGATAGTTTCACTTATATAGGTGTTATATGTTTCACTGGTCACCGTATTTCATGTTCAGATTTTTTATTTATACAACCGTCATCTTATATATGTTTAAGTGAATGAATGAAATTTCAAAGGTCGAACGATTGGCCCACCATGTGACCGTGGTTGGATTGTTTCGATGGTCGAACACTCTCAGAAAAGCTGATGTGAGCTTCTTCTCTTCCAAAGCTCAACAAACCGTAATCATTGGCTGATTGCTATGATTCCTGAGAAGTGACATTTGAACTACCTACTTGCTTAGTTCGAATGTCACGAGACCGGCTATCAGAACTACTCTTGCGACCCCTATAAATCCGCGTCAGGATAACTGTATGAGCTTCTTTTACGCCTCCAAGACTCAAGACGTAATCATTGGCTGATTGGTATTATTTCTAAGACGTGACGTTTGAACTACCTACGTCTAGTTGGAATTTACTAATCATCGACCACTTTTGACGTAACTAAACGAACTATTTTCACAGCCCTGAAACTAATCCATGCTGAACGTAATGATTTTACACCACTAAAGGGTCAGTTTTTCAATCGCTTGTTAAATATCAAATTCTCTATGAGATATGGCTCAAAATCTAATTGAACTGTTAATTATTTTTTCGAGTTCACTGTGATTGACAGCTAAATCATCTGCTAATCAGCTGTGAATATGAGATGAGAGTAAAATGTACCTACCCATAGCTATACAGGGTGTTCCTTAAAGACATGCTAATATTCGAGGGGAAATTCTTCGACTCATTTTGAGAAGAAAATTTCATATGAACGTATGTCCTAAAAGTCTAGACCTTTGTATACATTTCCATGACATTTGGTACGTCTTTTTTCCAAGTTGCATTTTTTTAATGTACAATAATTTTCATTTTCTCTACCAGTGGCACTGTTTCGGGCACATTATTGTTTATATTTCACCTAAAAGTGAACAACGACCGAAAATTTTCAAATTTTATACAATGTCATCAAAGGCTAGTCAATTAGGTACAAAAAAGATTCTCTTGTTGATACTCGATAGGACGTTTCGTTTTCGAGAAAAAACGGAAAAACGAGACCAGACTTCAAATTTTGATGTCTGAGTACTCCATTCATGTAACATTTTGAAATCTGTATACTGATTGAGTCACATAGCAGAATGAATTTTGCTATCACGAAAAGCTATACAGGGTGGACAAAAAAAAATCTTTGCATATTTTCAACATTGACATCCTGTATCTAAAAAATTAGGACGTTTACGACATACGATCATATGAAGTTTTATTCTTGAAATGGGTCGAAGAATCAGCCTCTCGAATATTAGCATATTAAGGAACACCCTGTATAATCAAGAGATTTACTAAATCAAAGGTAGTTGAGTATGAATATGTGAACAAATTTGCTAACTAAAACGTTTTCAATAAATTATATGGAAGAAAACCAAAATCTGCCATTTCCTTTCTTTTAGGAAACAGGTAAGCAATGTTGAAATTTAGTACCTGTCAGATTTTATATCAAGCGAAAATCCAATATGATCGATATGAGAAAAAATGCAGGTATACAGGTTGCAATACATGAAAAATGATACATCCTGTATGAAATTTCTTATAATCCCATCGCATTCTCTGAGTATCAAGAAATATCCTAAATTTCTAATAGCGGAGAAGGTAACAAAAAAAATATATTATTTTCTAATTTTACCAACTCTGTATATTGAAAAAATTAAGAACTGAGATTGTAAAAATTATGATCGAGAACATAGTATTTATTCTGTTTGAATCTTGGTTGTGTTTACAAATAGAGAAAATACTCTTCACAATAATTAATAGTAAATCTAATTATGTATGGATATCAGGAAGTCACATTCTCGCAAAAAACATTTCCTGGATTATACAGCAAGTCATGATAAATAATTTTTGGCACTAGTTACAATAAATACGTATGAATTAAATAGCACTGCGTTTTATTTAGCACAATTTGAATAAACTTGACAAAATTTCTTCCGTGATGAACGATAGCCATTAATATTCTTGCTCTGATTCTTTCTCTTAATAAATTTCATATCAATGATGTAAGTACAGCTAAGAAAACATTCCTCTAACGGGAAAAAGCAAAACATGTGTACTCATACAGGGTGTTCGATGAATAATAATTTCAATTTCAGGGGACGAATCCACATTATACAGGGTGTCCCATTGGGAAACTGAAAAACTTCAACGGTGGATAAACCTCATCCAGGCGGTTTTGAATCTACCATATTTGTATATATATATCCGAGATACAGGGCGTTTTATCAATTCTTTGAGACGACATAACTTACGAACCATGCACGTAGTATATTCTTCTACCTAAGCGACTCACTTATCAATCACAATAAAAATCCAGGTCCGGATTTTTTTTGGAGGCCAGAAATATGATCAATTTCAGTAAAACACGAAGAAATTGTGTACCAAATTGCAAAAGAATATACTAGGTGGTTCGTAAGCTATGTCCTCACAAAGAATTGAGCAAAATCTCGGATATAAAACTTGAGAGATCCTACAAATATTCAGAACCACCTTGATGAGCTCTACCCACTTCCCGTTTCCCAATGGGGCAGCCTGTACATATTTTTTTAATTTCACATTGCTTAGCTTCTGGGATGGAAGAGTTGTTGGAAACAATTTTTATTCTCTCCTTGTATCAACCTAGATGATGGTAAAATTCAGTATGTTTGCTGTCTCACAGAATCTGGAAAATTTCAGAATAATAACTCATTATTTCGCTCATTATTAATGATAAGAGGCGACCTTTGAAAGAAAATCTCGAAATAATTCTAAATAGTTTCTATAGCTTTAGCGATCTAACGCAACGAAAATTCTGTTAAAACCAAACTAAATTTATTCTAGTTTTCACGTGGAAACAATAATTTCTACATCTCGTTTTGTGATGTGTTGACGTTGAGTTTAAAATAAAACCACTCATTGAACAGAAACCTACTAGAACGTACCTATATGACTGACTGGCAGCGTGGAAATTTTGCTTTGAGATTCATGGATTATGCAATATATCCAATCATTTTTCATGTTTGGTTTCTTGTCAATTTCGTTTTCTGTGATTATTTCGAAAATTGCGAGCAATGGAGGTTTTGAGAGATTGCCAATTTACTTTGGAGACGGATTGACAAATATTTGGTGTATAATGTTTTGAAGCCTACTATTTGAATTCTTTGCTATTGAAAGGATTCTTTGTTGATCACCTTGGTATTTTTGGGATAGCTACGCACACGTTATTTTGGAAGAAAATAATCAGAAATACAATGTATAATATACAGTGTGTCCAAGATAAGGATGTCTATCATGATGGGAATTTCGGAAACCATTTAAGATTTTCAAGCCTAACAATATACCGTTCAGAAAGTTTCAAAATTCCGAGTAGTTCCGGAGGTATGCCGAAAAAACTCAAATTTGTCTTATTTTTTTCTATTTTCAATTTTATTCAAAGAGATATACAAAAACAAGAGACACTTTCTAATTGTTATTTTTCGAGCTCTGTAAAACAGCGTTCGTAGATTTTATACAGGGTATACTTTTTTATGGGCCATATAAAAATATAAAGTTGATGATTTTATCCGTAGCGAAACGTCGTACGCAAAATATTTAAACTCTGTTTTGTAGAGTTTGAGAAATGACAACGTGGAAGTGTCTTGTTTTTCTATATCTCTTTAAGTAACGTCAGAAAACATAAAAACTTTAGGTTTTTAGGCACTTATTTGCAAAGATAGAGATTTGAGGTTTTCACGAACGTTATTGGCTACTTTTTAATTAATCTCACCATACCGCAAAAGACATTTCCATAACTCGCTTCTTTTTTGAGATACAGAGCGAAATTGAAAATGTTACATTTTGGGACCCCCCTTGTATCTCATTTATTTTTCAACTTTTCGAAAAAGTAAAAACTACCATTTACAAATTTTTCACGTAGACTCCAGTGGCGTAGTTAGATTTTCGAAATAAACTATAGTTATGCAGATATGCAAAACTATGATTTTTTAAACGGAACGCACTGTATATTTTTCCAAACTTGAAACAATGATACTTTTCGCTTTCTTATAAGGTCCACAGCTTTCATAGTCAATAAATAGTGCTGAATATTGGTAAATGTTGAATTTTGATAAAATTAGAACTAGTCTGTGACGAAACACTGTATCAGCAACAAGATAAATATGAAAATTCGTGATATGGACAATGTTGCCACATATTTATTTATTTATTGATTTACAAAGCCCATCGATGAAATATCTACAGAAAATTAAAAATTATCTAAATTCATGGCTAATACTTGAAATTTCTTATTGGTGTTATATATTTTTAGAAAGCGCAGAGCATCAATATTTCAAATCTATAAAAATGTACAGGGTTTTCCATTTGACAAAACATAACTTTGAGTTATATTTGAATAATAACAGCTTGTCCTGAAAATCTGTCTAGAATGCAACTCTTTCAATTTCGCCCTGTATTTCAAAAATGTAGCGAACGTTCGCGAAAACCGCAAATCTCTATATTTGATAATTGACCCGTAAGGACATCGAAAATGGGACAGCCTGTACATGAGTTGCTTGAAGAAGCTACTATGTGGAAATCTTATTGTTTGTGCAGTGTTTAACGGCTTTATGAATGACAGAGCAGGAAAATGAAAAATAATCAGATCTCGAAATTTTCCTGCCACGGACATTCAGAGATATCTTCTCGAATCGACTGCCTGTAAACATGTTGGTCGTCGAAAAATAGCTTTTATTAACTGTTCGATCAATTTTGTGGTAGCTCTAAAAATAATACTACATCCTCTCTGAAGAAACACACTACTTGTGTAATTCGAACCATCAATAAATCATTGATTTGGATGTAAAATGCCGTACTTTTATTCGACTTTTATTATATGAGTACATTGTTTATTCCTGGTACCCAAACTAATTATAACTGACGATAATTTCAGAGGAGTCTTTGTTGATATTACATCTCGGGTGCTTGTAAAACATGTGCAGAACAAAAGTGTTAGAGTGCAGCGTCAGAAATATATAGGAAACGGTGTAAAATTATAGCAAATTACTTGGCACGGATCGTTATTTATTTCAGGATTTTAATTATTAACAAAAACATAATGTTTTGGCAAATAATATGCGCAGTCCCACCCTGTTTCATACGCTGCTGAATGGAATCTTTATCAAAGTTCAGTCTCTGTGGTTTACATTTGTCATCATTGGCGAGGAATAAGTATATATACCTGTGATCGGGAATAAGATAATAATACACTAATAACACTGAAATATCAACATCTGTTATTAATTCAGACTTTTATTTCTATTGAAGGAGCAATGCTATTCACCGTGTATATTCAGCATTGTTCAGCATATTACTGAAATTTTGATATATCATGTATAGCCTGGGAATTCCGTTGTCGAACAAACTAAAAGGAAATTTGACTTGGCTGTCAAAAAATGACCACTGTAATAAAATTCCATGTGAAATTGTGAATATGTATCTATAAGAAACCGAGTGAGAATTTGAATGACATTTATTTTGATAAGAAGCTTGCTGTATTTAAATACCTCATGAATATCACACATGATACCATTGAACAATCATTGCAGTGATATATCATTCGTATCGACTGCTATAGCTGAAGTTCTTTTGATTGTCAAAAAATGTGTCCTTACCAAAAGTCATTGACACTATCGACAGTTTTTTCTACCTAGGTAACATTTCTTTATCAATTCATCATTATTCATCAAATCTTCGAATAATGGTGATTTCTCAGGTTAGTGGTGGAAAAAAATCATTTTTATTGTGTTTTTGCTATGAATCAAAATTCTGATTTCCTTATAACCTGTTTCGAATTCTAGGGAGCTGGTTCCCAACTTTGAAGCAGCAAAATACGAGTTTCAAAAACTTTACAGGAAATAAATTTTGTCGTTTGCGTTCAAAAATATCCCTAAATTTTTTCGATCAGTTTATTATGGGTATTTCTCTGATATTTGGTCGTGGTGAACTATGACAACTTAAGCTGGATACACCCTGTATATTGAAAGATGATAGACGATTGTATTGTTATCAAAAGCATGTTATTGTGCCAAATTTCGAAGCTGCCTCACATACAAGTGACTGGGAGAAGGATATAAAATTAAAAAATTTGATGATAATGAAAAACTGGGATGAGGATCATCTCAGGAAGAAACACATTCTTGAACTTATATTGAGGTAATACCGATTTGGCCAGAAATAGATAGCTAAATTTAGATTGGTTCACTAAGATTTTCTAATTACCTATATACCGATTCACACACTGATGTTTTGAAATAAATATGAAATAAGTTTCCTGTATGCAGGGTATTCATTAATTGAGTGCCGGTAATACGAGGTGTGAGTGCTCAGAAGAAAAGTTCGTATCAATATATGTCCTAAACCTCTGAGTTTTTGAGCTACAAGGTATTAAAATATGAGGAGAAAAGTGAGCTCTCTATCATAATTTTTCATCACTCTCAGATATTTTTATGAGATTTGGTACACATTTTCATCATTGTGGAGCGAAATATTTTTGAAAATCTTCACGGGGGTTTGAACTGAAAATTTTTGAAGAAAAAAACGGTACGTCTCTGATTTTTCTAAAAACCATTAGTATGTTTGTAATCCCCATTCATTTTGGAGGATATTTGGTCCCTAAACTTACTTTCATACGACTTAGGTACCGTTTTCGCGTAAGAAAATAAAGACCAAAAAAAAATTCTGCTTCAATTCATAGAGATAGTCTTTGGTATTCTGTAAAAATTCAGTAGGCACTCACTATAAGTGGAAACACATTTTGTTTCGGAACGGAAATAATGTTTTTACTTCTGTTTTGATCTAAAGAAAACTGTATGCTTCTATAATTTTAACACCCTGTAGCTCAAAAACTGAGAGGTTTAGGACATATGTTTATGTAAACTTTTCTTCTTGAAATCACCAGAGGATTTAGGTACACCTCGTATTATCGGCACTCAATTAATTATCACCCTGTTTACAGAGTGGAATGAACAATTTTTGCTTGTATTCCCAATGTGTATTCCTATCGCTATCGAAGTGGTTCTGACAATTCGAATGCCATTCTGGTTCGAAATCGTTTTGGCAATTTTTTGGCAAATTAGTCCTGGCTCTTGTCCAAAACTGCATTTACATTTTTCTTGAAGCGCGAATTCACCAAAATATTAAGCTATAACGTGAAAACGTATTTACTTTGTTGGCAATCTCTTTATGTATACTGGCGTCCAATAATACATAATTCCTTTCTTATACCAAATGTCGCTCATTGTCTATATGTTCAGCTAGAAATCGAGCTCATCTGATGCAATAGTGGAAATTTATACATATCAATAAGTTTGTTCTAGCGATATTCTACAATAATATCGAAGCAACACAATTAAGAGACAGAATAATTATTATGAAAAGATATTCCGGCCAAGTTGAAGAATTTGGAATATATTGACATTCTGAAGACCTCTTTTCACAGGAACAGTAGGTAGATAACCTATTCGATTCCAAATTATTCTTCCCTTGGAAGCTAACAATACATACGTACAATTTTTTCATCAGCCCATCATTTTTCCTTGCTTCGCGTAACCTTGCTGTAAAAATATATTACTTAGGTCGAAAAATACGATATTGTTGTTTCCCAAAATATTTGTTTATGTTCCAAAATAGTAGAATAAAATATTATTGTGTCACGGCCAGCAAAATTCCAAAATGTATTTTGGCAAATGACATAAAACAGTGATTGAACGTTACAGAAAACGGGCAGTACATTTGCTACCAAACAATTTGCGCGTGTATAATGTGATTTTAGTTTCGGTGCAATCGTTAATGACCGCGTTTCTCGTGCAATGTACGGCATATTATTGTCAAGGCTTCCAGGACATTTGGAAGACCTTTATGGGTTCTTGACAGGACTTGAAATTTCTGCTTTGCAGTGATATTCTTGAATATCATGTCCGAGTTTGTATATTCTTCGCAAGATCTTGATTTTTATGGCTCTCCTCGTATGCTAAAAGATGTACCTATTGCTTATTCATTATTCCATGTTTCATAGATCAAATGTTGGAACTATTCGATATTTCGAGGACAGTGATAAATGTATGATGTATTTTTTTTATCTCTTGGAGCGCACGAAAAGAAATCCATCAAGCTTCCATCTTATGGCTTGCCTCCCCAACTATGTTCTCTGGTAGTTAGTTTTCTCTGAAACAGGGCTCTCCATGTAGTGGTCGACAAAGTTTTATCTGATTATCTTATCATAAATGCTGGTGTTCCGCAGGGATCAATTCTAGCACCAACACTATTTCTACTCCATATCAAAGATTTGTTGGAAGCAACTTCATGTCCAGTACACAGCTTCGCGGATGATAGTACCCTCCATACCGCCTTCTCTTCCAGGGCTCCAATACCAACCAGGCAAATCAGAAACGAACGAGGGAGAAATGTTGACAACAATTCTCGAATGGGAACCCAATAACTTGGTAGATTTCAGTGCAAACAAAACACAAGCATGCATTTTCTCTCTAGAAGAGCCGATCTCACTGTGACCAACATAAACTTTGTCAGGAGTAACCATACCTTTGAAGGCATCCATTCCGATGCTTGGTATTACTATCAGCAATAAATCACGTGAGATCAATTGCTAAAAGTGCATCCCATAAACTTGATTTTTTGTTTCGGGCCAGGAGCTATTTCACTTCCAGTCCGCTGCTTACGATCAATAAGCCACAGATCCGATCTGTCCTGGAATACTGTTCCCATATTTGGAGTGCAGCACCCAAACATACCCTGAAACTGTTGGATTCTCTCCAAATAGATATTTTCATGGACGATGCCCTTCTGAAATATCAACAATTGTACCTCCCTTGGCAGTCCCCGCGAGATTGACCCGTCGAGTTGAGGCTTCGCACCCCTTCATGGTCACTTTGGAGACCTGCAGAACATCTCTTTCCAAAGACTCGTTGATCCAACAAACAGCGAGACTCTGGAACACATTGCCAAAGGAGGTGTTCCCCGAGACACATAACCTCCAGAAATTTAAGAAGAATACCACTTCCTACCTTGGTTCTCACGATGTTCTCTGAACATTACAGGATATCCCCTTTCATGGGAACCAGAACATAAAAAAAACAAACATATATAGTGATGTGTTTGATTCAAAACCGCAGCTAGACTTGTTTCGCTGTGGTCAAAATTGCGCAGATTCTCATATTCCAACCTTAAAATTCCGTGTTAGCATTTTGTATAGACCTCTTAGAAACACCCTGTATATGTACTAATCACTTCAATACCCTGTAGACATACATATACTGTCAGGAAAATATGATGAAGCCGTAATTCTATCTTACTGACATGACACTATTTAATAGTCATTAGCCTATTTGAGCAAAGTTGTCGACAGACTATACATACTTTGTCGAGTGCTTTTCCAAAGATGATCCCCATAAACTTTCCTTGCCAAATTCGATTTAGCAAGGCTCTACATTCATTTGTTTTGGTCTATACACCTACATCTAAAATACAATACTCACCTACATCGACTGCTAAAAATGTAAGGCCAAAGTGCAGAAATGTTCCTGTATATAGAATGTGTTATCATCTTACTCTACCTACTTTACAAATTGTCATTAGTTCTCTGGATCATTAGTGTCTATTTTTTATTTTCGAGATGAGATAATAAGTTCACTTTCGATCGAGCCCTGTGGACTAAAATAAAATGTATTTCTAAAATTGAAACGCTTCTATTTCTTGGTGGAAGTCTAGCGTATTATACGTTTGTTGAAGTGTGTAATGTAATGATCCGAAAATAAAGAGGAAATACAAGCGAAAAACGTCAAGATGTCAAGAGATTTTCGCATCAGTGAAAAATGTGTTTCGAGAAAACGTCTTCGAGTGCATCTAAAAAAAGAGAAAATTGCTTCAGTTTTCAACATAAAAATGGAAAAGATGTTGAAAAAAGGAAAAGAGTCGTTTCCGAAATGTCCTAAGCTTAGATATATAATAGTTATCTTTATTCGAGAGCTAGCATTTTTGAGAGGTGATTATATTTGAAAATAAAAGTGTTGATTTCAAATCATGGATAACTATATCGAATATACTATTAATATAACACACGGAATAGTTATTTAGGAATCGAGTGCCTAAAGTGGTCATTCCCATGAGTAAAAAAACACTTGACATACAATATTTTTCCTACAACTGTCAAAAAAGAGGACAACCCCATTCAACTTATGATATGAATAATTAAATGATATTTCGCAATTATTATCAAGTACATTTACTCATTTCATGTCACTTTTTTGATATTTAACACCTGGTTTCTGAGGAAGAAATAGCCATATGATATCGTGGCGCCTTCTTCCCGCTCCCATCTCTGTTTCACTGGTACTCCATACGAAATTCGAAGTCAGCCGCCTTGATTTGTTCACGTGTTGCCTTGCTGAATTCCGTAAAGGAGTTCATAGAATGCGTTGTTGGTGTACTTTTTTCACAATTTTCCGTGAAATAATGAAAGAGTATTCTGATATTGAATAATTATACACTCAAAGCATACAAAATATATTGAGAAAGTGCAGTTTTTTTACAGTTGTAGGAAAAGATCAATATGAAATAGATCTGGACTATAGTGTGTACACAACCCGATTATTGAATTATTAGTGTAGTAGATACCATAATAGAATTTCGTGTTTTCAACAGGATTGCGGCTGCCTATTTTGAAAAACAAATGATGAAATCAATAATAACCCACCCGTGTGTGCCGATTTCTATTTACACCAACCGACATGATGGCCGTTTGACGTAATACGAGCAATGAGCACCTAAAATTAATTAGAGTTGTTGTTCGGAAACTTGTATCAAAACGTTTCGAACAGACTGCTACATGTCATGTTCACTGTTTACTAAGAAAACATTCGAAAATAGGCTGCCACAAGCTTCACACTCGATGATTACAGTTATTGAAGTCGAATGATAATTTCGGTACCTATATTTCACTTGCAAAAACATCTCTAGTGATCCAAATCCATCGAATTACCCATACCGATTATCTATATCTATATAGAGCTCGGTATAATGGAGTATCATTAAAACAACATGTTTTCTGAAATGTGGCAAAAATTGAATAATTGAACCTGATTTGAAATATATTCGAGAAGAGGTTCATTTACCAACAGACTCGTATGTTTTGAAGCTTATATAGTTTTTGAGATACAGGGTGTTGAAGGTGAAAATATTAATTGAGGTCCCACAAATTCTCAAAATCTTCAAATCATACTCAGTATACATAATTATCATTTACAAAAATTTACAGTATTGTATATTGAATATTGAAAAAAATACAGAATGTCAATTTCTGTAAACGAAACATCCAAAAATAAAAACTTGTGATATCTTTTGGGGTATCTATAGGGGTGAAAAAATTAAATAAAAAATCCAGGTTCGTGTTGAAAAAGAAATGAGTTGATGATGGTTTCTGGAAGACGAAACGTCGGATACCAAAGTGTAGGGAAGAAAAAGTGGACATAGTCTTCTCGATTAATCTCATTAAAAATTTTTTTTAAAAGTAGGTCTTAGGAGATTTCGTTTTTTCGGAGAAAATATTCGTAATTTTCAGAGTTTCGAATCGGCATTTCGTTTATGGGATCCCAATGATGAGCCTCCAGTTGGTGTCACCCTTGACAAGAATCAAGATTTTTATTTACGTATTCCTGTTGTTTTTTTCAATTCAACACACAGTACCACACCATTCTGTAGAAATATTGCTAAATATGTTTCGTTATATCATGATAATTATCGTGTTTCATGTTCTGAAGAAATTAATCAGATTGTTATAGGTACCCACGAACCATATATTTTTCCTTCTTCAGTAGTTCAAAACAATGCTCTCATTAGTATAAGAATTCCGTAATACCCCATCATGGTAACACCTTCACAAAAAACAAATTGTGAAATGGAATATCAATGCCGAGCGATTATAGAATGAGATAAACAATTGAGTAACCAGAATGCTGAAACTTTTATCACTCGGTATGTAGTATACAGAGAGTTAATAATATAGTAGGTACCTACCTAATAGCATAATTATTATCATTCTCAGTCGTCCATGTGTAAATTCTGGAGAATCCATTCTTCATTTTCGCTCGACTGACTCCAATTTGCCTCAAGATTGTCATGGTTGGTGACCAGCGTGGACAGACGGTTCCTACATAAACTGAACATTGAAAAGTACGACTAATAATGCTTAATGCTCTTCCTGAAAGTTTACGTCTCAGAGTGAAATATTTAGTTGAAGAGATGAAGGACCCCTCAACATTTACATTGAAATTTTGTCTACGGTGAAATGTTGTAAAAATCTAGGATAAGATAGATTGAACAAGAAAATGCCCTTTGCTTCAAGGCCCGTTTTGCTTGCTCAAAAATTTATAAGCTCCAGTGGCGGCTCGTGCTCCTCTCAACGGGGGAGGCTGAATAGGAAGTTATTGTGATTGTGAATTTCTACAAAAAAAACTGACAACACTTATAAGGTTGTTGTTCATAGAAAATCCGTAGGAGGCGCTGATATTGTCATATTTTTGATGACCATCGGATCAAATAACAACATAATCACTTATACTAACGACTAAAAAATACATAAATGGGTTCAATTTTTTTCACAATGTACCTAAAAACATAATTATGGGATCAGTATTATCTTCGAGTGTGAAGGAGTGTTGAGGACGGTTGAGGAGGTCATGAGGTAGGTGGTTATTTCCAAAAAATTGCCTGTTATGGATCATTGATGGGCGAATGTGCCCTCTAGAATTTCTTCTTTTCTGGTCGACGTTATTTCGTTTGCCTTATAGAGAGCTTGTAACTTTTTTAACGGGCATAACAAACCTTGGAGTACAAGCCATTTTTTGTTCAACATGATTTAACCTATCCAATCTAATATTCTCACAACATTTCACCCTTGACATGATTTCGATTCAAATGGTGCGGCCCTGTATTTTGCATATTTTCTATGTGGAAAAGACATCGCGTTCTAAGGGCCTCTAAGGAAACGTTGCCAAATTGACAATCATATTATTTTCCACTAGTAGCTATAGAACCTACCATTATTTTCAAATCGCGGGCATGAAAAGTAAGATACATGTACAAAATTTCGTTATTTCAACACAGTGGGCTATGGAAATATTTGAAAAAATCATTACTCCGGGTCCTCTCTCAGATGGCTATATAATTCCTCAGGGGGCTCATGTTCATATGAACTTTTTTTTGCTATTTCTGTTCCTAGAATCCGTGGTGAAAATATTTCTATTTGAGAATTCGCATTAATGATATATCTGAGAATATTAATTTCCAAAACTTCCATATACCCAATCAAGGGGTTCAAACTTGAACGAAACACTTTCATTATTTTATTATCCACTTCTTTTTGGTTTGGCTACTTGAAAAAGCATGTTTTTTTTTTGTTTTTTGAACCACTACTTATTTTTTTAACTACAAGTTCATTACTTTTACGTTTGTGTAGAGAAAACGATTAGAGGGTGATTGGGGTAGAATATATTTGATAAAAATCATTCTGGGCAATACCGGGCTTTCTTATTTTCGGCATTTCATTAGTCCTTTTTCCTTTTTTCAATATGCAAGGAAAAAAACTTGACTAGATCTTGGCAAATAAATCGCGTAAATATAAATTTGCGTCACAATCACTTATAAATACGGTCTATGAAAAGTTGAATTAAATTTTCCAAGTGCTATATCCTAACTTCTAGTTATCTGTGACCAACGAGAATGCTGAAAGATATAACAGATTTGTTTATATTCCTGGCAAATTTATCGAAATGTGTTTCCACATTACGCAGGAAGACGTTTCCATATATTTTCTACGTGCAATATGGTATATTTACAACGATGAGGTATTTTGAAGATTCAGTGAGAAATTTGAATTCACCGAGAGAGGTTTATTTCTTGAAGTGTTTGTGAATCTGGAAATATGAACATCGTTTGTTATTATACGACAGAGGAAGTACCAAAATCTGTAAAAATGAGGATTGTCGCCAGGATTTCTAAGGTATTCTTATTCTTAAAATACAGGATACTTGAATATCACTGCACAGTCCGGAAATGTATAGAAGTGTAATTATATGAAAATATGTTTTTAGTGACTTTAATTTCATCAATATTCTTGAATGCAGTTTTAGAGAAATATTTAAGTAAAACCCGAGGTAAAACCCAAGGTTACACATTTCGTATTTTTTTATAACAATTCATACAAGAACTGTTGTTAGAGAAACTTCCGGTTGGATTAGATTTTTCTGCTCAAATGGTATGTTCTTGTAATTAAATCAGATTTCAAATTCTGAGATATTTCAAATTTTGCGCATTCACCATAATTTGAACAAAAATTCTAACGTTTGAAACACATTCATGATAACCCTTTTGTTTCTCAACAAGCTACCTCTTCGATCTCTGAAATTCTTTCGATATATTTTCAGACGTCATGTATATTACTTTCCAAAGTGACTCATCGGCAAACATTGTAACAATGAAAATTCCATATAGTCTTCCATCCCTGTATCTTTCCTAATTATGGAAATGCAATTCTAAAAGTCGTATGAGGGAGAGAGCTACCGAAAAGACAACCAATGAACTAATGGCATTATCTTCAGTGATATACACTGCTCATCAGTATTCATGGAATCACCACTATTTCCGAAAAATTATATTAGGAGGCAAGACAGGTTGACTACTGGTGAGCAGTGTATATCACTGACGATAATGTCATTTGGTCATCGAGTGTGTAGCTCTCTCGCTACTGATGTGAATTTCAGAATCAGGAAAAATGCAGGGGTTTTTCCATCAGAAGTGAGATACTGTGTACTGACTCCCTAACTAAATTCGGCCTCTACAGGGTGTTTCTGAATATCAAGGAAAAAATTGGAGGGTGATTTTGTGATGGAAATCGGCGTGGGTGTTTGGCATACAATTTTTTGAAAAAATCCTCTCCGGTAAAGTTACCCCCTCTGAAGATTGAAAAAAAAAATGATTTCCATCAATATATCGAGTGACAAAGGGTATTTCCACCCCTGTCACTTCTGCATTCGTGAAGGGTTTTTTCTGGTACATTTATATGTATAAGTAACCATTTCGGATTTGAACACATTACAATATAGCGGAGTTCCGGTTTTTCTGGAAATGCCAGCAACTTAGTCGGAACACTCTGTATATTTTTACATATTCTAGTTCAACAGTTCAAAATCAGTGCAATCTTCATATCGAATGTAATTCCTTTGAAAATGTTCGAATTAAAATTGTTATTTTATTTCACCTCGTAATGAGATGTGCTCAAAGCTATTCCAACATACTAGACTATTCTTTGTGTCCTTTATCGATGAATCATTTTGATCAAAAATTCAATTTTTTCCCATGGAAACCCTACGGGCCACCTACATGTCTCTCTAGAACATACGTTTAGGAAAAAAATTACATCATTTTTGTATTTAAATCAACAACTAGTTCATGAATTTCCTTGCAGATCGAATAATTTCAATGTTTTAGAAAAAATTACATTTGACATATAGTTCGCACTTGCTTTGACCTGTTCATCCTGAATATGTGGAGATATACAGGGTGTTCCATTCGAAATCACAAAGTTCCTGGTATTTCCAGAACAACCGGAACTCCGCGCCCATATTGGATTGTAATGTGATCAAATTCGAACTGTACGAAATTTCAGAAATATCCGTTCACGAATTCAGAAGTTACAGGGGTGACCCGATATCCTGTGTCACCCGGTATACAATAACTCTCTATGTGTTGTACTGAATTATTGTAATGTATCCAGTTTTTCACAACTCCCTATATAATAATAATAATAATAATAATAAACGTCTTTATTACTTCGGAATAGCAAATAATGTGAAAACTATGGGTGGATAATAATTTTCAGAAGCAAAGGGCAAAGTTCAATTCAGTTTCTGGATGACTCCTTACTGAATTGCTCTACCACTTAACCCTCAATAACTCTACAGTTATTCAACATGTAGGAACAACAAAGGAAGAAATTACGAAAAGTGAAAATTTAGTCACATGGATGATAACATGATAATAACTGATAAACAAATGGGAATATATCCATTTCCTACACAATAGTTCATATTCGTGTGGTTCTGGGTTCTGTCAAACAATCTGAACTTTTTTGGCGCATAGTCGAACTGAATCGTCCTTCTAGTCTCATAATCCAACAGTTCCTGACTGTTCGTCGCTTGAAACACAAAGATCTGACACTCATCTGCTTCGCGTTTTTCAACTCTTTGTCTTTTTCTGCAGAACAAAAACACCGATGCCTAATACTGATGTGTGGCATCAGTTTCTCGCAATTTAATTTGTTGCAAGAAAATAAAACTGTCAGGTCGGCTACGTCTGCCGGCTGCTGCGATATCATTCATTTAGTGTCGCTATTATTTTCACTATCATACTATGTGCTACAGAACGTTTACTATGTCATTTTCTATGATTTATTCCGAATTAAACTGCAAACCACCTACTTTCTCATACATCTATCTCACAAGTGTGCCACTGGTGAAGACGCGATATTTGGTAGCTGTCTAGTGACCAGTTGGCAGCTATACTGGGTGTCCCAAGTTATCGTATGAAGGCGCAATATCTCGTTTATTTGACAAGATGATCAGATCATGAAAAAACTGCTTTGAATGGCATAAAAGCACCTTCATAATGACTCATAAAAAAGATGGATTACATTTGACAGCCCTGTGGTAGCTAGGTACTCTACACTTTTTATCCCAAATGGCACACCCTGTATTCTATATTATCATTATCATAACGAATTCAACGATACCGGGTTTGATAGGGTTATTTCAATCGATTACGGATATATTTGCGATCGAAGTTTCCGTAAGCTGAATGGGTATGACGGTGCAATATCGAAACTTCTTTCTCTGTCACACTCATTGAGCTTATGAAAACTTCGAACGTGAATATCTCCGTAATCGTTTGAAATAACCCCATCAAACCTGATATCGTCGAATTCGTTATGATATTCCCTAACCTATTATGGAATAAAATACTGGGTGTGCCATTTGAAAATAAAAAGTGAAGAATAGCTACCACAGGGCTGTCAAATGTAATCCATTTTTTTAAGAGTCACTAGGAGGGTGCTGCCTGTATACGATAACTTGAGACACCTGGTATACAGGATGTTTCCAAAATTGTAGCGATCAATCAATTGGAACATTGAATGAGCTATAAATCACAAAACAAATGGTAGACGAAAAATCACCTGAAAAAATGGTAGACATTTTAATAAACAAATACATGCGATATAACCACACCTTTTACCAAAAGCATCTAATAGCTATGCTAATAGTGGACGGCCGGCGTAATACTGCAAGAGTCATTAATACTTCCACTGCTTCGACCACGTAAAATTTGTATTTTCTGGAACACACGAAAGGGAATTTTTACTATGTTTGAGAATCATTGTGCATATGTGTATATATCTTCAAATATTCCACTTCCCAGAATAATGTTTTGGAACAAACATTTATTATCAATTTCGTTTCATTTTTTTGTTTTCTATTACTCACTTCATTCAATAGTCCCCTGTATAGTGAGAGTTAACCATAGAACATTTCAAAATGACTAGGGATATACCTTGCGAGTGAAGGTATTTTTGAACATGTTAATGAACTGTGTGTTTTGTGTTTTATTATACCCACATATATACAAGCTATTTTCGTCAATCCTTATGCTTCAATGTATAATATTCTCTTCCATTTGTTTCTATTTTCATTCTATTTTTGGTTTGGAACAGGCACCACAAAAAACCTTTCAGAATTGAACGCAGTCTTTGTTATACTCTCATTATTTTACTGCAATAATATTATTTTCCACTCGTATTTACAAACCTTATCGCCAAATTTTAGTTTCTGAATTTGTTGTTTCATCTCCTGTGGAACTAAATCATATGTAATAACATATAAATTGACAGTAAATATGGATTCATACTGGTACTCCGATATTACCTGAAATATTCACAAAGTCCTATCTTTTACACTTTTGATACAGTAATTATTGACTGAAAAGTATGGGTAGTGCCATTTAGATTCCATAAAAAGGGATACAGGGATGAACATATTAATATCAAATATTGGATCCAAAATTTTCCCTCAATATCTTAATCGACCGATTATTTTCTCTTCTGCAAATCAAAAGGTAGAAGGATTTTTAGTTTTGAAACTATGACTGCCTAAAAATTTTCAGGAATTTGCCACCACTGTGAAGTTTCATCATCTAATCCTTATAATACATGCATATAGCAAAGGGAATTACTGTAAGAGTATAAAGTGATATGTAGCAATGTGAAGATCATAAAATATGAGTGACATTTCAATTTTGTCTTGGTGAGACCGATTTCATTATATACGCCGACTGGTGAAGTTGAAATATAACAAAAATATCATCTTAGGAAATATATCTAAATATAGGTATTTTAGCGTTCATGGAAACACATTTTTGGTTGAAGCCAATTTTTTCCATCTGTTTGATACATAATTCATTCTTCTATTTATAGACGAAAACACAGAAGTTCTATGTCGAAACTAATTATTTCCAAATTTTTTTTATCGAACTGGGATATTTTTCAACCGTTTATTAATTGTCATTTTGATATCGTTATTTGTAATTTATGGGAAAACTAAGGTTCTATTGGCCCCAATCTTATTAATAAAATATAGCGAATTTTTTCCAAGTGTAAACTTGCATTCAACGCGTTCTAAGGACATTTAAAAATACTTGCACATCCTTGATGTTGAATCATTTATTTGCACACGGGTTATTCATCTGGAACCAGCAGAGGCGCACCCATTCAATTTTCGAAAACTGAACAAATACATTTTCAATATAAGGTTGTTGTCATTTCATAAAAAACAGTGAAAAATCAACCATTTTCATTTTAATTGGCTATCATTCTCGTTGAGGGTCCATTAATGTTGTTACATCAGTAATTAGTGAGTGTAGTAATCAAGCTTAATTAAATTAGCTGAGTCAAAACTGTAAAATTATACGGAACACAATAAATTAGTTACTATATTATCGTAATTAAAATTATATATTTACACATAGCACAGAACAATAGCAATCATAAATATGCCT
Organism: Phaedon cochleariae; assembly: GCA_918026855.4. Classification (NCBI taxonomy): domain Eukaryota; kingdom Metazoa; phylum Arthropoda; class Insecta; order Coleoptera; family Chrysomelidae; genus Phaedon; species Phaedon cochleariae. The sequence continues at coordinate 589,665 of OU896713.1, read as the reverse complement.
GAAAGCATATACAGGAAATATAATAAGCAACAATAACAATGTTAGGAATAAAGAATTAGACTTGACCAAGGAGCATTTGGAATAAAATGTCTCATTGATTTTTTTCATCTTTAATGATAAAACACTTCAAATTTGAGATTTTTGTAATTTCAATTCTGATAGTTGATAACTAACGGATCTTCTAAGTGATTTACAACGTACAGATCCATCAATGTTTCGTCATTAATTACTAAAAATTATTAATAGGTTCTTGTGAAACAGGTGCAAGAAAGCAAAGAGGAGAGATATTTTTAGCAGATGCACTGGTGTGTCATAAGCTTTATTGATGTTTTTGGTTCATTATCGTTAATGTACCTGTTTGTTTTTCGAATCTCTCATCTTTAATTAATGGATGTTTCTGCAATACAGTTACTACGGCTACTTACTACGAAATGTTTCATAAAGTGCGAATCGAAAAATATTTCGCATCAGTCTTAGTTGTACTGATGGGTGACACGTCATAAATTTCCATTCCCTATAACTCATTTCTTGAAGAACAAGACATCAAAACAGGTTACAATTTTTCTTTTTTCGAATCATCAGATACCTCTATCTGAGACTGAGAAAATATACACGAAGCAACAAAAAGTGCATGAATTTTGAGTAGAACACCATATATTTCCTCGTCGTTGCCCCACTCAATATTCAATATATTTATCGGTTTTTCAATGAATTTCTGCGCACTCCTTTAATGAGAATTGAATGCCTCAGAATATGTCTGGATATGCGATCATTTTCGTGTGCTTCAAGAGATAAAAAATATCTGTTAGCTTTGGATGCCCAAATTTTGAGAAATACTCGTAGATAAGGTTGATTCCTTTATTTCATTCGATCAGGAAAAACACTATACAAGTGTAGCTTTTCAATTTGTACGTCACACTTCGAACGGATTGGTGAAAAAAAAAATCGAACAAAATACTGATGCGATTCCATGATTTCGTACTAGCTATTATAGTCACATCGTTCATCGGTGTATTATAAGAGATGAAGAGAGGCTCTATATGATGGGAAATTCCAGGACCGGACTTGCTTTTCTTGAAGAGACGGAGCTGTCATTGCTTGAAATTTGACATTCCCTGGGCGATGAGATTTTTCTGGAATAGTAACACAAAGGAGTCATTGTGATTTCAGATACGGAAATAAAATATATGACAAACAAAGTACCTCATTGATATATCGAACACAGTAAAATAAGAGCGATTTTGTGTTTTAGTCGTAGAAAAAATATAGTTTTTCTTATATTTATCAACTTACCTTAGCTTCCTTTATCTGCCATTAGTGTATGGCCGATTAGTCATGACTCAACCCTGTAGGGTCACCAATTGTCACTGAGAACTGAAAAGTTTCAGGAAAAATTCGAATTTGCGATGCAAATAATCCATTTTTTATGTTGGAAACTGGAGCAGATTCGTTTCCGAAACGAGTAAAACTAAGTGAAAAGATTTTTTTTCTATGTACCTTTATTTCTCTTTTCCAAACTTTTTTCAATACAAATTGTCACTGATAGGCTAGTGATTTTTTCTTTCAGTCTCTCTGATAGGAGAATTCTTTAAACGCAGTGACATTTTGGGGCAAATCATCTGATTTGTCCTTACTACACGTATCGTATATTGAAATAATAATCATATTTTTATTTTATAGAAACAAGGAGAGAAAATCGCGAAAAATCTGAAATAATGAATATACCACCTCCTTGATTAACCTACAGACAGTAGAAACTCTAAAGTTAGTCGTTTTTGAGAAAAATCATTTTTTATGTTGGAAAGCATGGTCAATCTTTTGATTTTTTTTTACTTATTGAGCAATATTCATTTGAACGTTAGTACAAGTAACGAAACAAATTTCAAAATTAAAAAAAAAAACAATAGCAAATCATACTTCAATGCACGGAGTGCACTTCAGAGCTCATGACCTATATCATCTTTCTTGTGTAGAAAACATTGAAAGTTCAAATGGGCGACTTTAAACTTCACTTTCTCCGGTGGCGTAGAAGTTGGGGGAGAAAATACCCACTACCGCTTCAAAATCTTCACCAATTACGAATTACAGAAATAAATATGCACAAAACATAGCTTCTTATGAGTATAAAATGCTTTCAAATGCTATTTTATATGCGATTAACTGGGACCGTCAAAGATATACGCAAAAAGGATTTTTTTTTTAAATTCAACACCCTGTGGTGTATGCTGCATTTTTTCTCAAAATTTTTGGGCGAGCTATCACATCCTGAAGTCTTGCGCATTTATTAGGAAACATCCTGTGTGTATATTTTTTTGCAACGAGAAAAGTTTTGAAGTCATGTATAATGTATAATTTATTTCTATTATGTATTTCTTGATTTTTCAATGGGCTTATATCACAAAAAAAAATTGATTTCATAATTCGATAGAACTCACCCAAACTAGCTCACCACCGCAAACCGTTTCTTGCTGTGAGCTCCCTACGGTTTATAAAGAATTATTGAAATCCCCGATTTTTCGGACCTCTGAAAACGAGGCGATGATGTGACGTCAAAACCCTAATACTGAAACAAGACTTTTCCAGACAGAGATGAATGAAACATAATTTATGACAGAGTGAATTAGCGCGAGATCACAGTTGAAAGAATTAATATATCAGTTGCCTCAGTCTTCGTCGGGCGTTTGGTATTTTCTTTCAACTAAGGTGAGATGAGGTTTCTACGTCATAAGAGGGTCCGTTTTCAGAAGGCATTATTATTATTGTCCAAATATAAAACATTCCAGTTGATTTTTCGATCGAATTAGGTCGTCAATCATTATTTATGTATAAAAGGATCATTATAAACATGGCTTGAGTTAAAAGTTCTACTAAGGTGTACACGCCCATTATTATGTTAGGTAGGTATCTAGTTGGCGTTGTTTGTGATATGAATGTTATGCTTTTATGTTTTTTTGTAGTTGTTTCATACCCTTGTATTCGTGTTATTTATGAACTATTTTTTATATTTATATCGTTTATATCTTTGAATTAAATATTTCGACATAGTGGATCTATCCACTTGCTAGTTAACGCTTTGTCAATAGGAATTATGTTTCTTGGACAATAAAGCTCAGTTTCGATTGATTGATGATAGAGAGCCCTGAAATTTCCGAGCCCGTCCCTGCGTTAATCGCGATCAAGTGGCGGCGACGGCCGATTTTGAATCTATCTCGCGATCTACCTTGAAGTGCGTCTCCCAGAAATACGGATTACGAATCCACTCCATTTCGATACACTTCGTGCTTTTGGCTTTTCAGCGGGTTTCAGAGAGTTTCAGTCGCCAAGGAAATAGTCGCGATCGTCGACGGATTCTCGATTTTCAAGACGGACTTTCGCGAGTGCCGGCAACAGTTTTTCGGGGGGCAGAAAAATATTGTGCGCCTTGGAGTGGTTTGTTCATCTTCAGGCAGTGATCTGCGGGATATGGGCCATGGAGTTTTTCCAAGAATGGTCGTCCGAAAGAGTGGTAGGTGTCTATTGGACTTTTCGACGAGCTCACTGCGGCTGTTGTTTACAGAAAAACTCGTAAAAATGAGCGTATTGCCAAACAATTTTCGGTTTGTATTTGTGAATTGTTGTTGCAGCAGCAGTTTATGGGTCGTAAAATGCGATGATGTGATTCAATAGCATTTTTGACATATTTTATTTCTCTAATTTCAAATTGGTGACTCAATATCTCAAAATTCGAGATTTATCTATAGCATCGATATGCTAATTATGATGAACTCATATAGTTCATGCAGATATGAAGTTCATTATGCTTGCTTCTTCTTACTTAGAACTTTCATCGACTGTCACTTGTTTTTTTCTGATAGGAATTGACTTCAGTGCAAAACTTTCAAATTTGGAGAGCAAAACGAATTTTTCCTGATAACTCTTGTTCCTGTTGATGTTTAGGATGAAATTTTGAGTTACAACATCGAGCTATGTGAAATTATCGGTTGATTTATACAGTGCTTGTCTTTAATGTCCTCCTCCCCTAAATTTTTTGAACGGGTCAACTGAAAAAATTGAAACTTGGAGTAATGGAATTGATGCATTCTGGAGTGAAATTGACAGATGAAAATTCCAAGATGGCGACTGGGCGCCATCTGGGAAAAAAATTAAATGGATCTTGTGATACATCCTTTTGAAGCTCCTGGCGTATACTTTTCAACACTAGAAAATGAAGTAAATATCTTCACCTAATACAAAATGGCGGAACATTTGATAATTGCCTGAATACATCGACGTTTACTTCATAATTCGAGGAAATAAGCAGTTCATTTCAGAAGATGCTCGAAATGGTGAACTTCTTGAAATAAGAACAGCCTACCCTACAGGGTGTTATCTAAAATGCAGCGATAAATAAAATGGAACTCAGTTTTAGTTCCTATAAGTTCCACTTCAATTTCAATTTCTATACAGGGTGTTTCATGATTGAATGCTGACCCTTAAGGGCGATAATCCTTGGATGATTTCAAAGAGAAAAGTTCATATCAACATGTGTCCTAAACCTCTTAGTTATTGAGCTACAGGGTGATGAAATTTCAAGAAAAAAATGAGTTTTTCATCATAATTTTTTATCACTCTTAGATATTGTTATGATATTTTGTATACACCTTTTTCATTATTGAGGAGCATTTTTTAACGTGGAAGATATTCGAAAATTCTCACCATTGGCGTCCGTACGGGGTTTGAACTGACAATTTTTGAAGAAAAAAATAGTATGCCACTGATTTTTCTGATTTTTTTCTCAATTCGTATTCATTTTGGAGCAAATTTGGTTCCTAGACTTACTTTCATACAACGTACCGTTTTCGCGTAAAAAAAAATAAAAACCAACGAATTTTGTTCCTTCAGTTCTTGGATATTGTTTTTGGTAATTCAGTAGATACCCACTATAAGTGGAAACACTTTTTGTTTTGGGACGAAAATCAAACTTTTACTTCTACCAGTGATGTCCTCGTAGACCTGATATTGAATGTTTAGTTTAAAAAAACGCTGTACGTTTCTGATTTCAACACCCTGTAGCTCAAAAACTAAGAGATTCAGGACATATGTTGATATGAACTTCTCTCCTTAAAATCATCCAAGGATCATCGCCCTTTAGGATCAGCATTCAATTATGAAACACCCTGTATATAGACACCAAAAGTGCCCCAATTCTGGATGCACCCTGTATATTGGAATGTATTTCAATCTCATCGTACGTATTGAAAATTTCATGGATGAAAGGTCCCTTCTCTTGTTGATGTTGAAAACTGAATTTGTATAGAAGTCAACTCGTTGAGAGTATATAATACGTCAATGTGATCTCTTGAGAACAATGACCAGAATTATCAATATTCCTCTTACCATAGATCTAACTCTTACACTCAACATTTTTTCAAAGATCAGAAGCAGATAAAACTATCGATGAAATCAACTTTATGAAGTGTTCTTCAAAAATATTTATATCAAAGTGTTTCTGACTATCGACAGAATTTTACTATCAGGTTCCCTTATTCCCTTTCTTTATTTCAAGTAAGTATATCGAAATAATACGAATATTTTCTTTCGAAGAGACGAGAGAAAAAATCTAGAGATTCATCAAGTATGACTACTATTTTCTTCTGTTTTCTATACCTATCATGATGATGAAGTGAATGATGAATCATGAAGTTATACACAGTATTTTTATTTTTAAATCATGATCCTGAATAATTTTTCGTCACATCGAAATTTTTGTCACTGAACTTGCATTTGAAATCAAAATGTATTCAAAGATGAAAACACTTGTAGCTGGTTAGTGTGATAGGTCTATTAAAAATTTGGCACCTGAACAATGTAGTGCTTTGAAATCGTATAAAAATATGAGGTGACAGGTTCCTGATGATTTTCGTTACAAATCAGATAAAAGCTAATAATAATTTTGAAAGACATCATAAACCAGAATGTGTTTTGAATCACTTTTTTATTTTCATTTCGTTTGGTTTTCCTGGATGATAATGCACAGTCTGAAAATATAATTTTAAAATTCGGTATCATCTGAGAGAAACAAATCATTGCAAAAATCTTGAACTCTCTTTTTATTAGTGAAAACAAATAATCACATCATCCACTCTGGCCCAGATATACATACATATATTCCGGTCTGATTGGCGTTTGTTTGATTTTAATAAAATTATTTTCGGCACAATATATTACCCGTTCTTACATGTTCGCGTGGTTTCTGAAATTTATTTTTAGATTATTGCAATCGAAAATTGATGTCATTGACTCTTGCGTACAGATGTATTCTGGTTCCCAATTGAGAATAATGAAAAATTCATATAACTTTTATTTATAAAATACATCTTGAAGAGGTGTGCACTAAACTTTAGCACCAAATTTACTTCAGTCCAAAAGTGGAGAGTTTCAGCAATTAAAAAAAGTAATAATCATGAAAACCTGTATTTTTTTAACTGTCATCTTTTTAGAGCGTGGCTTGTACATAACTTTAAGAGACTCCCCAAACAGGCAAGAGAAAGATTTGATATAGACACCAGTATTCAAAAAGAATTAAACTTTGAGAAATATCCACTTCTCTAGATATCTTGGAACTTTTCTTCTTGTTTATAATAATATGAGTATTGCATTTTTGTATACAGTGTTGTTCAAGAAGCTGTCATCATACGGGAAACATTTTTAATATTAATTAATATTGGAATTTTACTTGGGCATGATGTATTGTCGAGCATTTATAGGAGCGACATTCATTTAATTGTTTTTTTTTTTCAGTAGTAAAATGATACCGAAGTCATTGATCAGAATATTAACAAACTGCTGTTATGGAACAGTTTTTTCAAGTCATAGTTTTTCCAATATTACAAAAATTTCATAGAAATGAAAAACATATCGAAAACTGAAAATGGAAACAGTACGTTCGGAATAAAAACAACTCTTCTTCGTTTTTCCAGATTTTTGAGATTTCCCCTCCTCGTTTCTATAAAATAAAAATATGAATATTATTGCAATATATACGCGTATTGAGGACAAATGAGATGATTTGCCTCAAAATATCACTGCGTTTGAACATCTTCCTATCAGAGAGCGTATATAAATGAAAAATTCATCCGATTGTCAGTGGCACTTTGTTTTGAAAAATGTTTGAAGAAGGAGAATATGGATATATCGAAAAGTTATCAAATTGCAGATTTCAATTTAAGAAAGTATCGATGTCTATTCTAGATGAATTGTGCAGGTACTGAAATAACTCTGAATATAATCAGTTCACTTAGACAATTTATAATTCTCGAAGAAAATTTGTTTTGTGGATACTTTCCGGACAGACTTGGCAAAACATTCCGCCCGGTGGATATATAATTGAACCACCGAGAATCTATTTCGAATTCGAAACGCTGTATGTTTTCGGACGGTTGTTTTTTCGCTCGTTCTATCATAAATGTTGCCCACTGATAGATGATGTAGAAATAGACAGCAATGGCGAAATACGAAATTAATTGTGAGGATTTCACGAAGCTTGTTGTCGTAGGTAGAGAGAAAAATCGCTAGGAAAAATTTGAGACTGCATTCAAGATTCCATTTCGGGCATGCAGAGTGGTATCGAAATAATTACATGATTTGATCTGTCAACAATAAGGAACAAGAAATGACACCATTGAAAATAATAAACAAGGTGAAATTCTCACCCTCAATATCTTCCTTCCAGAGTATAATATGGAAAATCGAAAAGACAAAAGTCAATTTTATTTTCGAGGGGGACACTTGGGCACATCATTCTGAAGGGCCTCCAGTTCTCTTTCCAATGGTACCATGATTTATCATTTTCTGTAGAGCAGTTTCCAATTTTTTTTTTCATGTTCTGGTTTCCACGAAAAGGGATATCCTGTAATGTTCAGAAAACATCGTGAGAACCAAGGGAAATAAGGTAGGAATTGGTGTTCTTCTTAAATTTCTGGAGGTTATATGCCTCGGGAAACACTTTCCTTGGCAATATGTTCCAGAGCCTCGCTGTTCGTTGGATGAACGAGTCTTTGGAAAGATATGTTCTGTAGGTCTCCAAAGTGACCACGAAGGGATGCGAAGCCTCAACTCGACGGGTTAATCTCGCGGGGACTGCCAAGGGAGGAACAATTGTTGATATTTCAGAAGAGCATCGTCCATGAAACTATCTATAAAATAGAGCCAGATCGCCAACTTTTCTACGGTGTTCCAGAGAAGTGAGTGAGCTTGTGAGCGAGGCATCACCCACGAGACGAATTGCCCTTTTTTGGACAAGATCCAACAGTTTCAGGATATGTTTGGGTGCTGCACTCCAAATATGGAAACAGTATTCCAGGACAGGTCAATAAGAAAACTTCTCACCCCTATAAAATCTTCCTTTCAGTAGATAATGTGAAAAATCGAAAAGACAGGTCGATTTAATTCTCAACTGCATATTTTAAGCCCTGTTGGTTCAACCCCCAGAAGGGGTGAATGTTACCCTTAGAACCTTATATGAAAAGGGGGTCAAGGGGGTTCCAGGCCTCATGTCACCCGAGTTGTGAGAAATAATCGTTTTTTTGTTGGGTAAATTTGGATATTAATTTTCCATAAAGTCATCTTACGCTATAGGTATATTGGAGTAGAAAAGAAATATTGAAAAAAGATAATGCTAAAGTGTAGTTTCAATTCTAAGTTGATAGTTAGAAAAGTGTATTATGATTAATGAATTATGGCCTGTGCAATGATCTCTTGAAGATGCTCCAGCCATAACTCTTATTGCATATATTTAAAAATAGTGAATGCCATAGCTAAATGCGTTCTGATCACAATAAGAAAAAAGTAAAAGTGCATCATTTTCTTCGCCGGTGAAATAACAATCGACGACAGTCTTGGCACTCTTGGCAAAGTGGACTGAGCCAAACGGTCGAAACGAAATGTCGGCGATCGCTTCATTAAACATCACCGCTCTCTAACTTGTAATGGACATTGATTACGGTTGACAAAAAGTGTCGTACGCTCGGCTCTTGTCAAATGGATTAACTAAATCGAACCGATGTAAATTTAGCCGAGCGACTTCTCTTTCCATTGCAGAGAAACGCGAAATGCGAAATCTTTTATCATGGAAACAAATAATGCTGTACAATTTTTTATCTAATTTTTTTGTTTGGAAACATCTAAATTTTCGATTCGAATTGATGAATTCTGGTTTTGGATGTATGATAAATTGACATCCATCATACACAGGACGTGAAAAGTTAATCTGAATTGAGAAAACCTAATCACGAATCTGCGATTGAGGTCTATACAGATAACAAGTTTCCATCGTTCAGTTTGAGCCCCTTGATTGGGTGAAAGTATTGAAAAGGAATATTCTCAGATATATTAATGATCACGAAAAAATGGATATATAAATAAAGAAATACATTGAGAATTCGCATTCTCCATGTGATGAAAATATTAATTCTTTCTCGGTTTATTCAACTGAAAACAACTACTTTCCTGGTTATATGCCACGACGAATATTGAATTACATCCATTGAACACACACGATAAGAATTTGAAAACAGAATCTTCTGAAGTAGAGAATTTGCATTCTCCTTCATATAAAGATATACAGGGTCGCTGATATGTATGGAAACAGGTGAATATCTCGGTAACCTGTTGTTGGATTTTTTTGAATTTATGTACTGTGTGATTTCAAAACGTGGCAGATTTGAAAATGTTATAGCCAATGTTGCCACTTTTTCAGTTATACCGGATTTTTTATTAACTTCCTTATTTTGAATAGAACACCCTGTAATTTATTGGATTTTCAGATTCTCCCTGAAGAGCTAATTCCATCGATCTATCACACTTGGGGTCTAGCAGGAATGAATACATAGGTATAGGGTGTTTAAAATCTAGATTTTTCAACTTTAGTATTTTTTTGTGTCGAAACTATTCATTATCGATCAAAACCGCTCCAATGTTCCCATCTTTACTTCTGATTTACTATCTACTGACATTTAATTGAAACAAATACAGGGTGGTTCAAGATTCAGAATTCTGATCACCCTCTGTATCTGTTCCAATTAAATAGTCAGTAGATGGTAAATCAAAAGTGAAGATAGGAACATTGAAGCGGTTTTGATCGATAATGGATAGTTTCTACACAAAAAAATCTTGAAGTTGAAAAACCTAGATTTTAAACACCCTATACCTATGTAATCATTCCCGCTCGACCCCAAGTGTGATAGATCGATGGAATCAGCTCTTCAAGGAGAATCTGGAAATCCAATAAAGTACAGGGTGTTTCATTCAAAATAAGGAAGTTACTGAAAATCCGGAATAACTGAAAAAGTGGCAACAGAGGCTATAACATTTTCAAATCCGCCACGTTTTGAAATCACACTGTACATAAATTCAAAAAAATCTAACAACAGATTGCCGAGATATTCACCTGTTTCCATACATATCAGCGACCCTGTATATGCATATAATATCATTCTGAATATTTAACAGAAAACAACTACTTTCCTGCGGCTATTTGCCACGTCGAACTGTTGAATATCCAAAAAGAGAGCATGAAAAATCAAAATGCTCTGAAATTGAGAATTGTTAATTTCAATATTCGTCGTGGCATATAGCCAGGAAAGTAGTTGTTTTCTGTTGAATAAACCGAGAAAAAATTATTATTTTCATCACATGGAGAATGCGAATTCTCAATGTATTTCTTTATTTATATATCCATTTTTTCGTGTTCATAAATATATCTGAGAATATTCCTTTCCAATGATGAATTCTGGTTTGGAAATCATTAGAAACAAAACGTGAAAACCGTTGCGGAGCAGGAGATGTTTAATTGATGCCAAATATAATGTTTGATCTAGATGCTAGTTCAATCTACTATTGTATTATTACTCTGGATGCAGATTTATATTCTGAATTCAATATTTTTTTGGCTGAAATGAAAAATCAAAGTTATCTGTGTTTATGATTTTGACGCATGGAACAAAAACAAAATTATTGTTTGAAAATATACACTACGAACTCATTTGTTTATTTTTATCGCTAACTCGAAGATTTCAACTAGTTTGAATGAATTTTGATAATTTTTTTCACAAATTTTTACCCACATATATCGTTGATCTAATAAAATCTGATTTTATCTGAGAAAAAATTTGACTTTTTTGATGCATTGGCGAGTGATATTTCTCATACCAATGAATTTTTGAAATCAGAGGTAACATTATTTATTGTCCATCAAAAACGTAAGGTCAAAGTTGGTAAAACTGATAAATATACTTCGTGTCATTGGCTACTTCCTATGATATCTTCTTCTCCGTCAATGTAAGAATTGGTCACAGTTTAACAAACCTTATTGTTAATTTGTGAATTGGTCGTAAAGTTCCACATTGAAAGTAAAAAAACGTAATTCGGCTAAAGTCTTTCGATTTTCTCAAATATCGTAAACCATTTCTTTCGAATAATTTCGGTGAAACAGGTCATAGCCTTCAGGGCTATTCGGCAAAATTTTGGAATTTTTGAATTTGACAGTCACCCCACGTTCTAGTATCGCAAACTGGAAAATGGCGAAGTTATATAATATGGTGAAAGCGCAGCTCCTTCACCAAAATTTGAAATTTCATAATATACCTACACCACCTAGAATCAGAATTTTGTTCTGCTCTCGAAATCATAATTCATTAATTCATCAAACGGTTCTCTTTACAATATTTTTTTGTTCCAGGTAAGTTGCATACTAGCAAAACACCAAAAGCACCACTTCATGTTCGACATCAGTAAGTAAAGTGTGGTAAAACTATGTATGTATGGAAAAACGTTCCAATTTCGGGGTATGGCACGATAAAATCTCCAGAAATAATATGATTTTTCACCCTGTTGATGAAAAATGTTGCTCCCTAGATAATCAGAATCGCATTATTACCACTGACATATACATATGTAAAAAATAATTCATCTATGAACGAAAAATACCTCTAGTATTTCTTTATGAAGTTTATACAGGATGGATCAATCCCAACCTCGCGAATAGGGAATAATAAAACATGAATAATGAAGAAGTTTTAAAAACAATACTGTATGTCTCGCTGTAGGTTAATCGAGAAAGTGATATGTTCATTTCTCTAATTTTTTTTCTGCCATTTTTATGAATAAAAATGTGAATATTGAAATGATACTCATATTACAAAACACCTTATAAAACAACAAGATGGAAAAACAATACAGCTTATAATGATGATGAGAATATATATTGAGATGTAGGGCATTGGAATTCAAATTATTGTCTTCGTTTCTCTAAATTTTTGGGATTTTTTGTCGTCACCTCTAAAAATGAAAATATTAGTATTAATTCAATATACTTGCCTGAAATACCACTGATAGAAACATTGAAAAATGTTTGACTAAGGACATTTTGGAAACGAATCTGCTCCTGTTGACAATATAAAAACGGAAAAAGATCCATGCGATTGGTCATATCATTTTCGTCTTCTGACACGTACCTCAGTGACGAAAAAATGTCTGAGTTACAAGTTTCCTCAATTGATCTCTAATTCCTCTTTTTTATACTCAGATTTCAGGAGTTAATATATAGCATGTATTTCAATATACGAGGTATCATTGACTATCGGTTGAATTTCTTTTTTAGGATTCTTATATTAAAGAAGCGAAGTATTAAAAAAAATCATCTGATTTACACAATATTCTGCACAAAAATCAAGATTGCAACTTGAAACAAGAGACATTTCAATGGATTCCATTTTACTGTTTAGGATTGCAGTATTGATTTCTGTAGAAAATAGTAATAGTGTACAATAAAATGCAAGTTATTGTGAGTGTTTTTTCGATAGACAATAATTATTATAGTAAATCATCATGCTGTCGGCCAATAATCTTGGTATGGCAGGTGTGAACAGGTATCAGGAAGATATTTGGATTTTGGCAAACGCACATCCGTTTCGAATCTGAGCAGGTACATAAAATCTTGACACTGAAATTGAAGCATCATTAATTTGAATTATCGTCATGGAATAGGCATGTGACCGTACGGAAATAGCTTTTTTTCATCCTTCAATTCGAGAGGCTGAAGTTTTCCACATGCTAGAATCATCTCTAATACTCGGAACGTCAATATACACTAATATACAGAAACATTCGAATGAAAAAAAAAAGCCGAAGTAGTTGCATAATTAGTTGGGTCGTTAAAAGTTTGAATTTACGAAAATATCGATTTTCGTTTAAAAATAGCTTTCATTTAATAGATTATAATTTTGTTTGCCAGGCTACACGGAACTGTATACGATGTTGTTGGAACAACAAATTTATTGCTCAAATTTTCATAAACACTTCCTCGATCACTACCGTTACTTACTATTTCCAGCATTTTATTATCAATACTATTGAGAGAAAAATATCAACATTTCCTGCTTTCATTGCAAAAGGCAATGCGTATTATTCATATACTACGTATACTTCCTTCTTCCTGCATTTTCTCAATTCTCCATCAATGTGTTTGATGTGTGTAAGCAAAACACTTTTTCGGGCTAAGAAAGTAAGAGATTATTAATTTATAAACAATGAAAGCTTTAGTTTCCAGACCCTTGATATTTTATAAAAGCTGAAAGTTTCTCAGCACATGCTCCCAACACAGGTAAGAACGATGGGCAAATATGAAGTTTAGGTCATGGTGCCTTTGGGAGGTTACAGGGAGCAAAGGTGCTAAAAATACCAACTTACTGTCGTCATACTATGGAGAGTAATTTTTTTATAAAATATATCACTTCAATTTGGAAAATACTGATCACCTATATTGGTATTGATGCATATTGCCAGATGTGGTACGTACGAATTATGATTCATTTTGTTCACTTCATTTACTATTTCAATTTCAGAAACACCCTGTATATTCTCTTTTTTCTATCATTCATATATCATTAAGCATTCAGTGACACCGCTAAACATATCGTTTATTTTACCTATCAGCACCTGACCTCGTTGTATGAACGTCTTCTTTTTGAATGGTAATTATTGTTTCTAATGAGTACACCTTCGAAGAGGGTCAACGGCTTCTGAACACTATCGTTCTCCTTGCAATCATACTGAATGTTCAACGACATTATTTGGGCATGTTTTCTAGACATTTGAATGATTGAAAGAGTGCGCGATGAATTTCAATTGATAGTTTTCTCGAAAGCAAAAATGCATGGCCTAGAATACCACAATGTCATTTAAAAAAAATTGAAATTAGTTTTATCACAATCACTATCGCTTTGTTAGTAATTTCTGCAGAATATCTTCTACTTATAGAATAGCTAATCTTCTTCTTTTTCGTTCTACGTTCTGTTAAGGGTGGCTAAATAGTTGCCGAAATAAATATTTAGCCTTTGTTCAAATAACATAGTGGTATTTTCATCTCAGATCTGATCTGAGATGCTGAAATGCGTTTAGGTTTGGTCAGGTTCGCACTAGATAGCGGTCAAGAATGCTATCTGGGACAGTCTTGCACTGATGAGAGCCAAGAGCTCGAAACCGGTTTGCAGATAGTCCGCCATCCTGAACCACTTAGGCGCAGCTCGGCATTTAGGAAGGAAACATATGGCATAAAGCCAGGAAAATAGTTGTTTTTCTCTCGTTATCTACCATTTTCGTATTGTGGTAATGACTTTGAGTTTCTCTCTTATTAGTCATATTCTCTGCAACGATATACAAGGTGTCCCAGAACAATATAGCATAAATTCTTCAGGGTGAACTTATAGAGACCAAAAATAGGTCAATTGAAGTCAACTTACCTCACGAAAATGCACCGTTGAGACGTGAAAGGGCGATGAATGTATTTTGTTATATATCTCGAAAATCAAGAAAAATTATAAAAACACTGCAGTAAGAAAAAAGAGAAATTTATTTTGTTATTAATCGAAACATCAAAATGTGGTCAAGTTAATTATTTTTTATCAAAGAGAATGTGAAACACGTAACTCCCAGTATATTGATTCAATTGGTACGACAAGTTTTCCATGGATATTTACTTTAGTCAATTGCTCTACAAATTCCAGAGCAGTATACCTCTCGAGGATTTTGGAATATACAGAGGTAAGTTGATTCACCCTGTAGGATTTATGGTACGTTGTTCTGCGACACCTTGTGGATTAGAAAGAACACATTATCTACTTTTGCCTATCACACTAAGAATGAATGGAGATAGGATTCTAAGTTTTTCTTCATTCATGACTTGAAATAATAGCAATTTCGAAATTTTAATATGCACCGATCCCAATCAGCTGAGCCGTTGTGCATCTACCTACGATCGTCTAGGTCACGGGCGCCGCCATTTTGTCGTTAAGGCCAGTGGCCGCTGGTCTGCCGTGCACTCTATAAATAATTTATACGCATCGGATGTCCAAGTATAGCTATTTGGAGGAGTGCCAGTCGCCCCCCCCTAGAATTTCGGAACGCCCTGTGTTCTTTTCGGCGACGGTGACGACCTTGAGATTTGAATTTTCGCGTATATTTCGTCTCCGCTGAGTATTTTGGTTCTTTGTTGTGGCTCGTCAGATGGAGCCACATGGTATATAAACGTTCACACAGCTGATTGCTCACAGATTTTCAGTTGGAAATAATATTTCAAATAAGTGTGTACTTACCCACATAAATTTAATTATTTCCTCTCAGAGAAATGGGCTTGTATAACCATTTATAGTTTATTGATTCTCAGAATCCTAGAATAATCCAATGATATAGCGTGATTACCACTTCTTAGCCTCGAGATACTCTGAAATAATCGCCTAATACGGCCCTGACCATTTTGGTACGTTGCTGACGTCATAGTGTAATCTGTGAATCCATGGTACATCGAGAAAAACCACCTCTGTCGATGATTATCATTGACAATTGACACTATTGACTATTGACAATAGTGACATTGACAGCAATGTTTCTGTCAAAATTTTTACTTTGTATTGCAATAAAGGCTATATTCCGAATTCAACTGGTCAGTACTGTCAGTTGATCCACTGACTCTGCTGAAAATCTGTGTTCCGAAATATAAAATCAAAAATTCTCTACTGTAATTCGGGACACGTTTTCATGGTTTTCATCAGTAGTAAGTTTCTCGTTTATCTGAACTAGATGTTTAGCCTCCTACTTGTTATAAATTTTGGAAATTTAATATTTAACATGGAAGAGAAATCGATTCTTGTATCCTCTATAGTTTCTACGATTGTTGACGATGGCGATTCAAGCTCGAGTGATGAAGATTACTTGAACATTTTGTTGCCATAAATTTCTCATGATGCACCAGATTTAGAATTGAGATTCATGAAAATCGCAATATGCCTTAATAATGATGAATTTTAGGAGACATTCCAGGTTTATTTAGTTTATTTAGCCAATGCTGCTCCTTTCCTTACCTGCTCTACTACTTCATACTCCAGGTATTTTCTGATATTGAGAATCATTTCATTAACAACGGAAATGAATGTTACATTCCTTTCCCCTCTAAAATATGACAGTTCACTGAAGCCACACTACCTTTTGATACTCAGCAATTCCAGCAGAATGTTGAGTCGAAATATTTGGAATGAATAGTATGTCTGCTGACAAGCATCTGTCACTTCGAGTGAATTTTTTGATTTCGGAATGGAAAATCAGCAGATTCAGTACTGTCAGTTGAATTCGGAATATAGCCAAAGAGGAGCGGAGTTTTTAATCATTTTTCATTAAAAAATTGAGGTCATTTTAATCTAGGTGTGTTGAAATCACAATTACCTCATTTCTAAAGGATCCAAACGAGGTATTGGACTTTGTTCATTCGTCAAAACTCGTAAAAACAACGTTACAATTGATTGAGGTTACGCCCTATGATGAACTAGTGAACTAGTAGACTAGTAGAATGTATTAATTATTTTTACAGACGTCCACAAAAACTACAACCACCACAATGACGACTCCTGCCAAATTATACGGAAAAGATTTGAGTGTCTACGATGATATAGACGTTGATGAACTACTCAATAAGCTAACTGCAGAGGAAATCAGTGTACTAGCCAAAGAAGTAGATCCAGACGTGAGTACAAGAAACATAAGACCTGCCCAAGGTAACTGCATGTATCTTTTTTTGCTTTCACAGGATTCATTTTTACCTCCTTCTCAAAGGAACAGTTATGAATGTGAAAAAGACCCTACTGGGCCTCTAAATAGGAAAAAGCTGATAGAGCATATAAACAAGGAGGCTATAGAGACTCCTGATATACCTGAGGTGAAACCTTATGTGGCAGGAACTGTAAGGGGGAAAAAGGTATGGCCACACATTTTCATTATGTATATTTGTTTCATTTTTATTTGATTTTCTTAGTGGATTCCTCCTCCACCACCTGTTAGAGAACAAGAAGCTGATGAACAGATTGCCATAGATTTGGGTGATGAATATGAACAGGCATTGGGTACAGCATCACAAGATGAAATTATTGATTTGGCAGGTAAGAGAGGCACTCAACATAATATTTATCAAAAACCCTAAGATATGGAGCAGATAAATATTTTTTTGCTGCAAATCAAAGATAAGACAGGTTAAAACTCAGATTATGTTTGTTTACATAATTATTGGATAGTAACATACATTAGATGATATAGCAAGATACTCAATAGAATTAACTGGATTAATCTTTTTTACTGAATGGGAATTTGCTTTTCCAATACCACTACTCTTGGTGTTGAAATTTCTTTAATATAACCATGCTTGTATTCCAAACATATCTTAAAATAGAAATGATTCTATGAAAATGAAATGATCTTGCTCAATGATGCCAACAGGTGGTACATTAAAAAAATGCCAAGTAATATATGTACACTGCACAACAATTTCAATGGAACATTTATTCAGCTGATGATTGGAATCATATAAGCTTTGACTATTGATTTAAAGGGTAAAAGACTGTGTATGTTTCTAAAAAAATTGGATTTACTTTGGCATCTCCTTTGGTATAAGATCAATATCATCAGTTTTGGTAGTGCATAGATTAATGACTCTATGGGTAGTGTTTTTTGTCAATTTGATTATTGGTTGAATTTTCTGAGTTTCTCAATTGTTATATCACAACAAATTCAAAACAACATTGAATGAGAACTTCAGCTACCTTTGAAATTTGTGGATGGACAAATTTTAGTTTTCTCAACTTTTTCAGCATGATGAAGTTGAGCTATTCATCTCAATCAATCAATCAACTTTGATATTCCCAAAGTTCAACTGAAAATGATTCTTAATTGACTCATCTGTTAGGTATCCAATGGAAAACTGTAGTAGTTGTAGGAGAAAACTATAAAAATGAGATAAGATGTCAATATTACAGGAGCAGATGTTTCTTGAATTCCTTTTTAAATTATTCAATCATATTAATCAGCTTCAAGTTATTTGGTAAGAAATTGTATTGTATCATTCCATTGTGATAGATGGATTTTTTACAATATCTGATTTAATTTTCTCATTACTTTTAGTTTGGAAATGCAGCAGCATTTTCTGACATCAACCAATCAATATTCTTCATGCTGCATTCTTTTCACTCAGCACCAGTTATTTTCATCGAATCTTCAGTTACATTTACTCAAAAATAGACTGTTGAAGATTGTAAGAAAAAATGGTTCTACTGTATTCATTCTTTCAGCTATTTTGGGTTTCCATTCCATGATGAACCAAGACCAATACCATGCCTCATTATTGAACAAAGGCCAGCCAGTAGGTCTAGGTTGGGATGGAATCACGAAAGCCTCCAAACAGAAAATCTTCCCCATGGATCCACCCAATTCCACGGATCCTGATGAGACGATAAAAAAGGTCCAAGAGGATGAAAGCAAATTCATTGATTTGAACTGGAACAACATCAAGGTAACAAATATCAAAGATGGTCAAGCAAAAGTTTGAAATTTTCTGTTATTCTCTGTCAAAAAAAAAAATTACAAACCATATTTTGGCTTCAAGAAAATATTGCATATTTCTTGGGAGTGAATAAATCCCCATTAACAAATTTTATTACTGGTAATGGTGTTTGAAAAATTTTAATGAATAATTGATGAACAACTTATTGATGAGTAATTCACTGACAATTTAATTGATGAATAACCTATTTTTGAGATATTCTCTTTGATTGATAACTCTTTGAATTCATAATGATGAATAACTCTTGAGTAACTCATTGCTGAATACATTTTTGAAATAATATCGGTAAAGCATAATAAGGATTTCCTTTCGTGCGATCCGAAAGACAAATTACCCATTAATGAGTAAATCATTGACAGCTACATTAATGGATACTATTGATGAAAAGTTATCTAAGGATAAATCTTTCAATGAATATTGATGAATAATATTGATAATGAAGATGAATCACTCATTGATATTGATGAATACATATTGAAGAATAACTGATGTTCATTTATCAGCATATTCATGATTAACTCAGTTGAAAAACTTATCAACAAATTACTCATTGATTACTAGTGATATTTTGCAATTATGTTGATAAAATCACTGATTCATCAGCAATGATATTGGTTCATGAACGACTAATTGAAGTAATATTGATTAACTCATTGGCAAGTCAATCGTTGGAAATAACATTAATGAATATCTTGTTGATGAGTCATCATTGGCAATGCAAATGATGAATAACTACACTTGGAATAACAATGAATAACTTATCTTAGAGTCACTCAATGACAATGACACTATTAAAAACCCATTGATGAACAAGTTATGGATGAATGACTCCTTCAATGAATATTATTGAATAACTCTGGCAGGTATATAGATGAATGACTCATTGGCAAATTACTCATTGATGATGACAGTGTTGAATTATTTCTGAAGGTAATCCATTGATACTGACATTGGTGAATAACTCATTGGCAAGTCAGTCATTGCTTGCTTGCAGTAATATTGGTCAACAACTTTTCAAAGATAATATTGATGAATAACATTGATCAGTTTTCATTGTTAATGACATATATGTATAACATGGATGAGTTCTCATTGGCAGTGACTTTGATGATTAACTACTTGCAATAATATTGATGAATAATTTCTTCATAAGTCCTCATTGGCAATGACATTGATGAATGACTACCTACTTGTAAAAATATTGATGAATAATGTTGTGAAATGATATTGATGAATAATGTTTTGATGGGTGCTCATTTGCAATGGCATTAATGCATAACTACTTGCAATAATGTTGATGAATATCTTTCTGAAATTATTTCGATCAGTAATTTATTGTTGAGTCCTCATTAGCAATGACATTGCTGATTGACCCAATGCCATAATATTGATCAATAACTTTGTGAAATTATATTGATGAATAATTTTTTTATGAGTCCTCATTTGCAATGACATTGGTGAATAACTACTTGCAATAAAGTTGATGAACAACTTTTCGAAATATCTAATATTGAATAATATGTAGATTATCAATTGTATTTTTGTTTGACACTTTGTCAATCATCATCAATTTGATGGAATGTCTTTATCACTCCAAGAAACATATCTGTTTATAATAGGGATACATGAACACATAATAATAATAATAATAAAAGGTTAACTAATGAATTCCATTCACTGGTATTGTTCAAGATGGACTTTTAATCTTCTCACATCATGTATATTTTTCAATTCATCATGTAATGATTTGTATGAAATTATTACATTATGTAATACAGATTGTTTGCCAATGTTTGGCTTGAATGTATTTGGTATCAAGTAATTAAATCGGCTAGTCCCATAACTATGAACTATTGATTTCAATAAAAGCTAATTTTGATATTTCAAATGTATTCCTGACAAAATGAATGAAACAATGTATTATTTTGAATTTATATAATGAAATCAGATTCTAAAATTGTTTGTTTGCATAGATTCACTGTTAGTTCTAGAAAATTTAGATAAAAATGCACTTAATTGATTTGTTTTGTAATTTCCTCAGTGGTGTTATAGTCGTGAAATATATATTTTTCTGCAACCCACACAAAAGTCGTCCATTTTAATACCAACATTAGCTTTTGAATTGACGTTTCTATTACTGACACACGGTTTTTTGTCTCCCTCTGTTACGCGTCGGTAGACAACACAACCTGGAACTAAAATCTACTACTTTTTTCCCTTGTATAATAAATAATTATTTTCTGCAACCGACACAAAAGTCGTCCATTTTGATACCAAAATTAGCTCTTAAATTGACGTTTCTATTACTGACACAAAAATAGGTATGTTGCTAGGCAACATATTTAGTTCCTAGGAGCTAAAGTTGAATTTAAGTTCCTAGTAGCTAAAGTTGAACTTTAGCTCCTAGGAACTAAAAACGATGTACTGGACGTCATTGAGAATAAACAACATTGTGACGGTTGGTTCTTTGGGTAGAGACTCATACCTGATTTGTTACCGATTTCAGCAGATTTGGCATTTCTTACCCATGTTCGAGATATAAATACACCTTATTATAGTTTAGTATTGGAATTATAAACATCTCAGTCTCAGTTGAGTATTTTTGTTCTGATTAGGAAAGCCTTCAAGATTCAAATACTTGCTTGATCTGTATTTTTTTCGGGATGGATGACTTGTTTTTGAATAATCACGGCAAGCAATAGTTTTTTTGTCTTAAACAACGATATTGTTTAGCTTCATTTGATTATCAAGTCAAACACAGTTTAGTATGGAGAGGAATAAATAATCGCTATTATTATTATTGATATGCTCACTAACCTAACATTTTCCATTAGAGCACCTGGTCCTCAATTTTGCTTTCGCTCGGCTTCGCTAAACGCTCCGCCTCGCAAATGCAAAATTCGCTTGTCAAACAAAGTGTCACTTTTGATCCTAATAAAACAATCTACTATTTTATGAGCTTTTTTTTTAAATCTGTTGTTTATTTCAATAACTATAATTTAATGTAATAACACATGAATAATCTTATACCAGATATGAATCTGTCTGATTATTCATGTTATTCCATTGTAAATGTTAATGAATATATGAGATGCAATGTAATGTTTATAGCAAAGAATGAAAAAAATAAAAGTAAATACACCTCAGGTATTTCACAGGAATGATATTTCAGATTTTGAATAAAATTCCTATGGTTGTATCCATTTTATTTCTCAAACGGTCTATGCGATAACAAATATCGTCTCCAATCTACAGAACATTTCCGACGAGAAATTCGACACCCTGTTCGACGCCTTGCGCCACAACACGCACCTCGAGACTCTCTCGTTGTCGAATTGCGGTCTCACGGACCGACACGTGGAGCAGCTGGCGCAGGCCATCGAAAGCAACGAAACGTTGCGGGTGGTCAACGTCGAGACGAATTTCATATCGCCGTTGGGGGTGGTGCGACTGGTCAAGGCGTTGCTGAAGAAGAAGAGCGTCGAGGAGTTCAGGGCGACCAATCAGGTGAGAGCAGGGCGAAAAATCACTGTTTGAAAATTGGTCGCGTGTACGATGACCGACCCTGGCGGTAAAATATGGAAATACAACCTCACACGTTTCTGTAAAACATTGAAACACAACCTCACTTTTTTCATTTGTTTACAGAGGAATCAAAGGATTCGCGAAAATCACGAACCAATAGATGGCTCTATTTAACGTCAAATCAACGTCAAATTTCAAACTGAGTATGAACAACAAAAACATTGCAGTATGCACTCATTGCAAATTGGTTATTTCGAAATCATTTTGCAAAATAGTGAATAATGAGTTGACTTCGTGAAATACGTACAAGGTTTCCAATATGGAAACAATTACTTTTTGTGCAGAGAAATTGCCATTTTGATGTGGACAATGGTGGTATTCATCATTGATATCACACTACAATTCCACAGTTTTCAAACATATGGAATGGTCGGAATGGTCCACTCAACACTTGCATGGACTGGAATAGAACCATACAAGCAATCAGCTATTACAACAATATGGTATGGGTATGAAGAAATAATTGAATTCATCAAGAAATATCACTGGCTCTTATGAAGGAGATGGAATTCTAGTGAAGGGGTTGGAAAAGAAGATATGGTTGGAGAGGCTGCTCAGAATGAACAATATCATTGATTTACATAAACAAGGATCTCCTACAATTGAAGACTTGGAGTTATTCTCATCGAATCATTGCAACCAACATTTATACAAGAATTCTAACTGTGCTTCAGAAAATGTATATTATATTATTATAAGGTAGGTAATGGCTTCTCCATTGTAAACAATAAAAGTTCATGCAATAATTCGAGTTTTTTAATCAGGGAGAAATGAGGTTCTGGAATATGCACTTCAACAAATAAATTATTTTCATATAAAACACAGAAACTCAAAACAATGGTCACCATATTTGTTGTTCATACTCGCAAGACTTGTAAAGTTAGCCACCAGAGGCCGCACACTTCGTGATTTTCGCGAATTGAATTAGTTTTTCACAATATTTTGATGTTAAGTTTTCACTTAAATAAATTAATTATTTAGGGAACTTCAATTTTCGTCAAGGTAGAGGAATTTCCTCAACCTTGAATCATCCGAGATGCAATACCGTTCCATTTTATTCAAGATAAACGCGTTTTTCTGGTATTTCCCTAAACGAGCAAAGCAGGACCCACGAAAAACTCGGCACAACCAGCACAACCAGTCTCGCTAGAACTCCGCTCGAGATTGTTTACGATATACGTCGATAGTGATTTTCGCGACGACTTTTCTATTTTCTTTGTTTGATGGAGAAAATGAACGGGTTGCGCATATGGGAAGTTTTCGCCCATTTGTGAGTGCCTCCTGAATTTGATTAAACCACGCCACTAACCTAGTCCAGAAGGGGACCCCCATAGATTTACTACCGGTATCCAGCTACCAGGTCATCATCACCAACTCTCAAGAAGTTTAGGTAAGCTGTTTAGGGGTTCGACTGTTGAAATTGAAGATAATCTAAACCTCACCGGATTGCATCTAGGTATGATTATAGACCTCATTTACCGCTTTTACATTTTTTCTCTTCTAAGTAGAGTTATCAAAGTAGAAAAAGTGCAGAAAGAAGTTGTTTAAGAGCTATAACTAAAATCCGACATCCTAATAATCTCTTGCATAACACTTCCAATACCCTACTATACAATTCCACCAAAGTAGAACCCATCCTCCAACGACTACACAGACTCAGCACAAAATTCGCGAAGTCCGCCTACAATATCCCAGTGATGAGTCCACAAGTTATTGGGATGCCGGAAAACTACACAAGAAAAAGGAAATTTCCAGAAATAACCATTTTTCAAGGACTGATCCAGATGCAGCATACAGGATAGCAAGAAAGCAATTAGCAATTAACTTTTTTTTTTTCTCATTAAACTATTATTACTATTATTATTATTAATATTCATACTTTTTATATTATAATTGTAAACTGGGCTGAAAGACTTCGGTCAATGGCCTTTTGGGGTATATCCCTAATAAAGATGTTCTCTCTCTCTCTCTCTCTCATTAATTCAAGCATGCCTTCTCATTGTGCTGTTGTACAATGCACAAAAAATGCAGAGAGAGACAAAGGAATATGATTTTTCAGGTAAATAGTAATCTTTCACATAGTTTTCATTATGAAATTTTGTCATTTCTTATTGAAATTCCTTCTGCCACTTCTGCAATAGAAGCTAATACTGCTAAATGATTGAAAATGTCTACAACACACATGATCATATTTCGTCAGCATGGTCAGACCAGTCCTCCCGTTTGATTGCAAGAATTCAATCTTCTTGCATCATTTTAGAAATTTCTATTGGTTCCTATTGCAGAAGGAATTACGATGAGGAATCAGGAAAATTACCAAATTTCAAAAATGAAAACTACAAGGTGGGCCAAGAGAAGTGATCCGATGTTGTTTGACTCTCATATTGTTTCTAAATGAAAAGCGTCGATTCTGTTTTTTGATTATGTTTATTTCAACCTTTAGAATTTTATTGGTCAAGTCGAGAAGATGATATCGGCCAAATGGGCGCCGCCACAATTGTTTGCTATAGGGGCTCGTTTTATGCATTTTCAATCACTTCGGCGAGAACTTCGGGCGACAGATGGTCGCACTCGTGTCGAATGTTGTCCTTGAGGGCTTCCAGGATCTCAGGCTTGTTCACGTAAACACGGAACTTAAAAAAAAAACACCAGAAGGGTCTGGAACGGTTAAATCGGGAGATCTTGCGGGACAGTGCAAATCGCCAAAGCGAGAGATGAGGCGATCCGGGAACGCCACCTTCAGAATATCGGTTGTGGCTCGCGCAGTGTGTGCCGTTGCTCCGTCCTGTTGGAACAACATGCCCTCCAGTCCTAATTCGTTCAATGGGGGAGACCACTGATTTTTAAAAATGACATTATCGTGAACTCTATACTGAAAAATTAACAACGAATTAATTTTGAATTTCGTCATTCATGCTAAGACGATGAAAATAATAAATTAGAATAATAATATGTCCATTTCAAAACACACAATTCCTGCGCCATTTGAAATTTTGTCAATTCATTGGTGTGACTGGTGCGACGTCTTATTCCCAACACTCTTATTGTCATTGAACTGACGACCAATCACACTGCAACACTGCAGAATGACGAGGTACCAGAGAGAGATAGCCACAGTTCGGGACTAATACGTCACGACTCCACCATCATATTTGGCTGTTTGAAATATCGAATGAAATATGCTGATTTCAAAACGATATAGATTCGATTCCCTTCAACTTTAACTCATAATATTGATTGTACCTACATCGAACGTAAATCATGATTCATCGATTGAAAGAGGTTTGCACGGATTTCTTCTCTCAGTGGTCTTCCCCATTGTGTTAGAAAAAACTCAGTTAACTTGGCCCTAAAGCGCGCACCGTCCACTGTTGTCGTTTGACAAAAAAAATGGCCCGATGACTCCTCCAGAGTGAACAACGCACCATGCAGTCACTTTGAGCGGGTGTAATGGCTCCTCGTGCATCACTCGTAGATTTTCGGTGCCCCAGAAGCGATAGTCCTGCTTGTCCACGTACACGCTGAGGTGGAATTGAGCCTCGTCGCTCATTATGATTTTGGTAGAAAAATCGTTAACTTCTTCCACGAGATTGAGGATGGCTTGGCTTGGATAATTCCGCGTTCTTGGGGAGTGTATCGCTCCATGACTTGTTCACTTGTATTCTACACCTGTCTAGTTCACGAATGTCAAAACAGATTTGACATTTGCAAAAATAAGAGCTACTTCCAATAGGTTGGCCCGCCTAGTATATATGAGTGACTATAGTAGGTACTTACTTTCGAATCATAATGTAACAACCGGATTCCTTCGTCTCCCGCTGCATTTTATGTGCATTGTACAACAGCACAATGTGCATGATGGCAGGCGCGATTTAATAAATAGCCGAAAACCACGATTCGTATGCCAAAATAATTGCGAAAAACTATCTCGATCACTTGTAAACAAATAAGAAAAGTGAGGTTGTGTTTCAATGTTTCACCTCCAGGGTCGTTCATCTGACAGTTCTTCCTTGCAACTCATCTACAGCACCAGGCATAATATCAACAGAAGGTTGATTGTACGTCGCCCGGAAAAAACAATTGGCTTGAGTTGTTTCACTCACCTTGGTCCCAAATTATATAACGAATTACCAGAAGTACCAGTTGTATTTTTGCAACGTCTATTCGCGATAGAAAATAACACGTCGCTCCACCTGACGGCAACAACTTGAAGAACACTTCTGAGCGGTTTATTTTGATGATATGACCAATAGGCACAAACAAAAAACAAATGTGAACTAATGAAAACAATGTAAACATGCCGCTTTGACAGCTTCCAAGAACAAGAACACTTATTTTCTTTCGCGAATATCGTTGGATAAATGTAGCTGTACAAACTTCCTAAACTATGATATTTCCACAAAATTCTTAAAAATAGCATAGTAGGGTTAAAAAATGTTGAAATGTTCACGTTTGATGTGTTAGGAATTATAAGTTGCCATTGTCTTTCCGATCGAATGTCATTCAGTTGTTTTCGGCATTTATTATTATATTTTTTTTCAGCGATCTCAAGTGTTGGGCAACAAGATCGAGATGGAGTTAACGCAGCTGATCGAAAAGAACCCGACGATACTCAGGCTGGGTCTGCATTTAGAGTACAACGACGCTCGACACAGAATCGCCACACACCTACAAAGAAACATCGACACAAGTCAGTATTTTTTTTTCATTCGTTTTTCAATTCTACTGTGAAGAGGAGGATACAACATGCGTTTTTCCCGATTTTTACGCTCCCAAAATTGATTTTTTCGAAAAACAAAAAAAATTTAATGAGTGTGCTTCTGGAAAAGTTTGTTGAATTGAAAAATACTCCAAAAAATCCTAGATATTTCAATCTAGAACTGTATCATATTTTTTGTATAAAAATTATCAATTTTGCTCCATGGAAACTTTGCTATCTCTCTTAAAATATGTTAGAAAGATGATTACAACCAAGGTGGATAGAATATGGTGTAATCACATACAGTGTTTTGTTTCTCCCAAAACGCTTGACCGGCAGATTCCGCAATAATGGCATACCAGTTCTCAGTTGTCCGCAAGATGGCGACACTTTTTACAGATTCCTTTGATGACAGAAAACAGGAAACGGTGCTTACAATCGCTTGCACCAGAAATAATAATATCATAACATTCATAACATAATCTCAAATCAAATGAGATTAAATTTGAAAGTAGGAAACTGTAATGTTGGGGAATTTTAATTATCATCAGTTCTATCAACATTGAATTTTGGCTGAGATCCCGCCATCTAACGGGTAAAATGCGACCTTCATTCCGCGATATTGAAAAGAATCCTTCTGTTAAGTTGGCCGTAGGTTAAGAACTTTGACCGAAAAACAGTAGATGGGATTTGATAGGAGTTTTTACACCATCCTAATTTCAATAAAACAACTGGATAACTTCACATCTGACAAGGTCATATTTAATACAGGGTGATTCATTAAGAATGAGCGATCTTTGAACTACCAGATAATATTAAAATATGGAGATTTAGCTTAGCATGCTTCATGAAAATTTTGCTGGCTTAGGCAATACAAGGTGTGCAAGAGGAATATTTTTTTAAACTCAATCATTTTGTTTTTTATTATTTTGGTGTTTACTATTGATAGTTCAGAGATTTCCCATTCCTAATGAGTCACCCTGTGTAGAAGCAGAGGTCATTCAATTTGGTTCTTGGTCATGGATTTATTTTTTGAAAAAATCAATTTTGGACCTTGGATAGTGGGGGAGCAGAAATTGCAAAAATGCATGGTGTTTTCTCCTTTAAATATACTTTTATCATTTTCAGTATTTCCGTTGAATATCTTCTTTTACTTTACAATATTGGTATACAGTTTAGCCATCGTCGAGAGAGAACACAGATCTTTCCCTATGGTATCTGTCTTATGTTTTATGGGTTTACATAGGTTCAAGGGATTTTTGCACAATGTTGAATGTTGATTTAAGATTTTTTTTCACCTCTATTTCTATTTGTGATTCTCGGGAATGGAGATTTTCAGCTAGATTTGAGAGAGAAAATATTTGTATTTCCCTTCGTCCTTGTCTTCAGGATACCAACGTAAAATGTAAAATAATGAGATTTTATGGTGGTAACACAAAAAATGAGAAGAAATGGAGAAGTCTATAGGTCGCGTGCACGATGATTGATCCTCGAGGTAAAATATTGAAACACAACCTCACTTTTCTGTTAAACACAACACACACACAACCTAACTTTTGTTTACTCGTTTATAGAGGAATCAAATGGATTGAAATAATCACAATATTTTGGCATATGAATAGTGTTTTTTGCGCTATTCATTAATTCAAGCATGCCTTCTCATTGTGCCGTTGTATAATGCACAAAAAATGCAGCGAGAGACAAAGGAATATGATTTTTCAGGTAAATATAGTAAACTCACATAGTTTTCATTTTGAAATTTCGTCATTTCTTATTAAAATTCCTTCTGCCACTTCTGCAATAGAAGCTGATACTGCTAATAAATTGAAAATGTCTACAACACACACGATCATATTTCGTCAGCATGTCACGAGTATTTCTATTAGCTCCTATTGCAGAAGGAATTCCGATGAGGAATCAAAGAATTTACCAAATTTCAAAGTGAAAACTATATGTGAGTGACTATAGTAGGTACTTAATTTCGAATCATAATGTACCAACCGGATTCCTTCGTCTCTCGCTGCATTTTTGTACAATGTACAACAGCACAATGTGATGGCATTCGCGAATTAATGAATATCCGAAAAACACGATTCATATGCCAAAATAATTGTGAAAAAATATTCCACTCATATATAAACAAATAAGAAAAGTGAGGTTGTGTTTCTATGTTTCACCTCCAGGGTCGGTCATCTGACAGTTCTTGCACACAACCCATCATTACCTTTTTGATATTGAGTTATGATTAGTCTTTTTCATTTATTCTCATTTTTTGTTTTACCAGCATAAAATTTTAATTTTTTTACCTTGGTACCCTCTCAATGCTGGCTGAACTTCTCTATTCCATAATAACTTTGATACTTCGGCAATATCCTTTTTTATAAACTGTAGGTATATTGATAAACAAATACTGGAACATATATTATATCACTTATGAAAAATATTTCCTGACATCTACATTGAAACAATTATTAAAGAGACTAGATATCATTCGACAGATGATGATTCAGTGGTTTTTTTAGATCGTCGTATGGTTAAAGCAAATTATCAAATAACGTTAGGTCCTGCAGGGGGCGCTATCCAAATTATTAGGACAGATTAAACGTCACAGAAAAAGCTGTGAGTAAGGTGTGAGTCAATGAAAAAATGACCAAAACTGATTCATGTCTAGTGTCAAAGAACGTTAAGTCAAATATGTTGTGAAACAATATAAAAATGTTATGTTAACAATGCGACAAAAACAACATTCCATTGTCACAGTCTTATTATAGAAAATAATATAACAATCCAAATCTCTGATATTTTCCAATTCCAAAAATTGTAGATGTTAGAAAAGGCTTATCCTCAGTCTTAGTTCAATGATTTACAATGTGTTCCCTACACAACGTTCTATAATTTCAGGTTAAAATGCCAATAAGGAATGTGCTGGCTACATTTTTTTGTGTTCCAGCCAATGAGAAAATATTAACGTCATTCTTATCGCTTCATTTAGTTTTTTTTTGCTATAATGATTTTCCCAAAAATACCCTCAGCTCTCAGAGAATTTTTTTGTCCTATGTTTTTACCAAAGGCATGATGCGGTTTTGGTAATTTTTTCTTGGATTACATCACACCTAAATGTGTTCTTGGAACAATTTGTATAGCAGTGTATTTTTATTTTTTATGGTGTACATAATTAAGCAGACAGATCTAACGCTTTATTTTTAGTATTTTGCTCTTCAATACCAGCGAAATTGGATACAACGCTGGCAGCGATTTTGAAACAATTTGTAAAACAAAATTACACATCACAAACACTGTTCGAGAGGAAATTCGGGCAAAAAAATGAATCGTATTTGAAATCATATTATAAGTACAAATGCATTCTGAAAATGTCTGTGCATTAACGTAAAGGGCTGTTATATTTTAATTCACCTACTGTATATTTGTTCTGTACCAACGAACTTTCTATGGAAGTGGAACAAAATGCGAGCATTAACGGTGTGAAATGATAAATTATGAGGAAGAAAAAATTCACATCCACGTACAAAACAGGTGCTGTTTAATTTATATTTAAAAAAACGGCATGAATAATCTGGTGGGGATTTCATAAGCGTGAGCTCTTAGAGATAATGCATAGAAATTGATATGAAAGGTTGAGAGATATCAAACTAAAATTTAAAGAAAAATAATGATGGAAAGCAATATGAAAAGAACTTGTTTGCTTTTCTTTTGAGTTTTTATTTGAATAAAATTCGCAATTCTCCCAGTTTCTATGCATAAATAAGTTCCACACAATTTCGGGGGGTGATTTTTTTACATATTTTACATGTGTCACAACTTGCATCGTTTTTGAAATACAGGGTGTTCATGATAATCTTTAATTTGATTTCATGATGATAAAATTCAGTCTATTTTGAAATTTGGATTCAAATGAACTTTTTATTGTTTTTCCCAAAAATCTTACGTGATTCAAAACACTAAAATGTTATTTCAATGATTCAATCTTACAAAAATATGTAACATGGAGAAAATAACAGTGGGGAACACATCATAAATATAAGTCAGATGTCTGTCACTTGGGTTATTATTTCAAATCTGGCAAGTGGTTTTTCCAGTAATAATAATTAATAAATCAGATATGGGTAGAAGATCTATTTTATACAATGGAACAATTTTCTATAATGAATTACCTGCAAGACTAAAGAAAAAATTAAGTGTTGAGAAATTAAAAAAAGAACTGAAAAAATACGTTTTTGATTCTCATATATTCATCCTAAATCAATTCAAGAACTAATTATCAACAGTCTGTAGAAGAAACAACATTATATGTACTATGTATATGATTTAAAAATGATTATCTGATTATCTAATTTTTTTTTGTAGTTGCTCTTTCATGATTTTCCCTGCTAAAAACATAATATGTTTCTTGGGAATGATAAATATTATTTTATTGAAATTTCGACATCCTGTATCTCAAGAACAAAATCAAGTGAGGGAGGATACATGTTTATACAGTGTGTCCCACTTACCATGCTCACCATGGGTATCTTTTTAACGGTGAGAGATACGAGGTCGGTTAAATGACACCAAATGTGGAGTTTGTCAAGGCCAACTATAATGTGAAAAAATATTTTGATCGTCATTTATACAAAAACAAAACATTATTTGGAAGCCGCCATCTTGAATTTATAAATTTAAACAAAAAAATCATGATCTCCGTCCTCAAAAACCTCCACTTACCAATTTTGAATGGAATCGGACCAAATCTTGTCCGCCATCTTGGAGCAGCCATTTTTTTTAATTTCAACAATAATTCCATAACTCCGATTAACTTGAAATTTGTCAGGTGTTCATAATTTCGGTGACAATACATTATGGAATTTTTGTTGAAATTAAAAAAAATGGCTGCCCCAAGATGGCGGACAAGATTTGGTCCGATTCCATTCAAAATTGTTAAGTGGGGGTTTTTGAGATCGGAGATCATGATTTTTTTGTAAAAATGTATAAATTCAAGATGGCGGCTTCCAAATAATTTTTTGTTTTTGTATAAATGACGATAACTCCGTTGTTATCAACACAAAACTATTACTGCGACATATCATCTGTAAGAGAAAAAAAAGTTATTTGTAACTAAGTCATAGTGAGCTATGACCTACATTTGAAAAACTAAAGTTGGTGCTGATATCTCAAATTCTAGAAGAGTTGGTATAAATTTCATATTTTTTTCGAAATCACTCTGAAAAACTGCCATGAGAATGTGAAATTCCTATTTGAATATTTTCATAAATAAAGAAGTTACGGAGGAGACATGAAAATGATCGAAATCTGTTTTTTGCGTATTAAACAAAAACGAATAGATTTTATCAAAATATTTTTTCACATTATAGTTGGCCTTGACAAACTCCATATTTCGTGTCGTCTAACCGACCTCGTATCTTTCACCGTTAAAAAGATACCCATGGTGAGCATGGTAAGTGGGACACACTGTATAAATACTCAGGTCGATAAAAATTTTCATTCGAGTACACGTTCTTGATAAACCATGTCAGTATGCAAGAACATGAATCATTTATTTTTCAAAAAATGTCTCAAAAATGAGTAAAGATATTCTTTCCTACTAGGATCGTGTATTATAAATGACTATCACCTTTGACAATTTTTGCTGGACCCAGCGACTTTTCCCTATTCTGCTTTTAGACTCGCCGCTTTTCCGATGATTCCTCCATAAAATGTGAAAAGTCGTTCCGCTCGAATTTCCTCTTTTACTGTTTCTCCTTCTCGGAAGTTATGTACACACAGAGAGAGCACACTTTCACGGCAAATAAACTACACGATCCGAATTTTCACGATTTTCCGGACAGTCTCCGGAATATATCTTGTAGGCACGTTTCATTTTATGCGGAAACGGACAGGGGGAGGGGGGATTGTCTCAGTCTCAAGATAGGTATTGAAAACGTTAATGAAGGGTACTTTGTAATTCGTACTTTTTTGGAATGTTTATTTGCTTGATGGCAAGTTGAATGCGTTACAACTAGGAATGCGACAGTGAAAAAAAAGTGGTTGGATTCTGAAAATTATGTTTTTTTGTTGTTTTTCTACAGTGAATTTCAGATAAGTCACTTACTTAGTTGTTAGTTCTATGTATAGTGTGTCCAGTTTTCGATGCTTGTGCGGTTTTCACATTCTTTATTATGCCACACACAGAATATTCACAGTCCTTCATGTTTTTGAAATCACGGGCGAAGTTGAAAATTCTCACTTTTTGAGCATCTTCCGTATCTTCGATAATTTTCAACTTATCGCCAAGATGAGAACGAGGCCTTATATAACTTTGTTCGTATAATACAGTGACGTACTTATTTTATTTTTATTATCGCTCATTTTTAGAAAATGTCCAGTTTGATTCAGATTTCTCATAGATCATCGGGAATATAATAAAGTTGTTTCTTTTTTTCATTTGAGAGGAAATTTTTTGGCTCCATTTTCTAAAAATGAATGATTACAGAAATAAAATGAGTACACTATTGTTTTATACGTAGGAAGTTTTAGAAAGCCCCCTTCTCATCCTGCCGGTGAGTTGAAAAGTAACCAAGATACGGGATTTGCTCAGAAAGTGAAAATTTCCAGCTTCGCCCTGTATCTCAAAGACATGAAGAGCTGTAAAAATTCCGAATGCGGCATAGTTCGTTTCACAAAAAAGTAATAGTCCATGAGCCGACTGCAAATTTCGAGATATAGGAATTATGCCATCCGAACCAATTGATAATGTCCAATTGGCGAAAATCCAAACGTGCCGCGATTCAACCTGAGCTATTAGTGGCAGAGCGTCGATATTTCTGATCTGAGAATATTTTGCCCCTGTCGAAAGATGATATCCGATGAACTAGTACAAGTAATTAAACTGAGATTCAAATCCGTATGTTTTTTACACTGGTTCTTATCAATATTTCCGATAATATTTCTCTAAAGACAATATCCGATGGACCATTGTGAAACTCAACATGTGGATTAGAATTATCGTAGTTCTAGCACCACATGAATTTTTTCATTAGTCCATCGGATATTATCTTTCGACGGGGACGAAATAGTCTCGGAAATATGGACGCTCTGCCTCTAGCTCAGATCAGTTTGAGTCGCGGCACGTTTGAATATTAGCAAAGGGGATATTATCCCCTTTTGTGTGCTTTTTTTTTCAACTGGTTATCACATGACGGAAGTGTGTCCGGAATAATGGCATAAAATAAATCAATGTGCAATGGATTTAGCATCGGATGGCATAATTCTTATATATATTCATCAAATGGCGATAGTGAGTGCAAATTACCGCACAGGAAAGTTCCATTTTTCAATAATTTTGCTTAGGATAGTGGTTGGCACTGGTGTAGTTCGATAAAATATACAATGTTTTCACATGCCTTTGGAACATGCAACATTTCGTTATCAGATGACGGTCGAAATTTGCACCTGGCTCTTCTACTATAAGGCAGTAATTTGAAAACCTCCATCTCCAAAGATAACTGAGATATCGCGCAAAAGCATCTTAAACTGGGCACTCTATACAGTGTGTCCACCTCCAGGACTCACCACCACCCTTGTAAAACCTTATCTATTCTTACCTATTTATATGCTATATCAGTAAGACAACTTCCATGTGCTCAAAAATACAAAAGTACAAAAGATTTAGGCTACAGTTATGTGAGAATGAGAAACATCGGTACAAGTTATGTTTTAAGTAATTAATTTAGTGAGAATCTGCGTAGTTTCTCTCGGAAAAAAAAATCAATAATAGTACTCCTTAAAGTTTAACTCTGTTTAAAATTCCTTAAGGTGGGGTGGACACATGATATGTCTAAAAGCGTCATTTATATTTCAGAAAAGTCAGTTTGCTTTCAGAAATCATTTGGGCAGCATCAATAGTGAATTGAATTTCAGAGGGTGATTGAATGGAATTTCTTGATTTCAAACTGTATTAGAGAATGACATGTTTTCTGAAATACAATTACTATTTTTTAAAAGGCAATTTATGCTTTCTGATATCGAAATGACACTTTCTGAATACATCTTTATATACATACAGTTACGAATAGAAGATAGTCTCAAAAATCTGAGTATTAGTAAAAGAATTTGTATAAATGATTGCACACGTTGTATCGAGTGAATGAATGACTCGTATATGTTTTTTGTCTGGCAGTTCGAAAAGACTTGACACTGCGATTGCAGTTCAGATTCTTTAACCACAGGAAAACACCCCTTATCAAGTGAAAGGTAATCAGTATATCGTGCGATCTAGAAAATTTACACGCAAAACTAAAACCACCGCTAAAACCGAGTATACGGCGTCTGTCATGGATAGAACCCCTTCATTATACCGGGTGACACAACACCATAACAATAATATAACAACTACGAAATAGTCACAATGCTCAAAGAAGAATGAAATGTTGAATGGATACAAAAAGCGATTGGAATGGTATATTTCATCAAATAATTTGATTATATTTCATTAAAAAATGTCCATGTGGCCATAACATTCAGGTAAATTAAAAAAGAAATAGTGCTCCTTTTTCAGTTTTCCCAATATCGCTAGTTATTTTGAGGCGTTTCTTTTTTTAGACTAAAACCACAACAATGATAATTATTGATTCATTTTGAATTCCTTAGCCTACTAAGCATCAAACAACTTTGAGTCACAATCACATTGACGTATTTTGATAAAAAACAAGTTGATTGTCAATCGAGAAACGAATGGCATTTCTTGATAAACGGTTGAATAGTAAACTTTGTGACGCAGCAATCATGATGAAAAAATATACAGGGTTGTTTGTATGGAATTTTGCCCTAGGCTATACGATCCCACTTGCGGATGGTTATTTCTCCATAAACTGAAGAATTTCAAATATTCCACGAGACTGAATTTCATATCTAGATAAATGTCTATTCAGTGCAATGAATGGCTTGGGTTTGAAAATGCAATTCATTTCACTGAGGCGACATTTGTCTGGGCTTTAAAAAATGACAGATCATTAGTAATGAAGGAGTGACTACATTTTACACAGACAGATTCCGTGTATCAAGCCAGTTTTTCGCGTATTCGAGCTCCAGCTGCTTTATTAACATTGATAATGGTTGATGTTTGCCTATTTTCTTTCAAGTAGAAAGGTTTAAAAACCCGTGGTATGCAATTATATTTTAATATCCAGCGACATTAATAATTATTCCCAAAGACTGAACCAGAATTTGCCATAATCCTAGTTAGATCCATTTGTTTCGTACTTATATTGAAATTGTTGTATTGGCTTTGGTGAGCCAGAGTTTTCTTATGAAGATACATTTCCTATAGTTTCCTTCCAACAAATTTCCTTGAAACTTCGCAATCAATGCTATCTTGATTGTAAAAAGAAAACTCGCCAAGTTCTGTACGAGTTTGCGTTCGTTTTTTCAAAGTTTTCCCTAGCGAGTATAGTTTCCAATTACAAGCGATAGAAAGAGTGTTCAGGAATTATTCCGAGTAAGATTGTGGTATGCCATCTTGCATATCAAATTATACAGTGTTTTATGAAGAGTTGAATAATTACTAGCGTGTTCTATGAATTATAAACAAAAAATACTACACGATCTTTTAAATGGATATATTCATAGAGATATTTATATCAGCATTATTTCACTGGAAAAGTAACCTTACATTATTTTTTATCAATTTTTAAACTCCCATTTGCAAATTTCCACATGAATATGAAATATTCCAACTTCAAATTAATTATTTTTCGTAGGACAATATAATTTGGTGAAATTTGGCAAAATAATGAACAATATCCAAAGGTTTTCTGAACTGAACTGAAAGTAGCTCAATTCTGAAAATTCGTAGGGGCGGTGAAGGAAACATTGAAAATCCAACTAAAATATTTTCGTTATTGTACAGTTACCGGTTTTTCGGAAGTGACGTCATCTTTGTTATTTTCATTGGGTCCAAAAAGTGAATGTGAACCTTCAATATCGACGATTTAATCACTGCATATCACTAAAAATTGGAATTCACATAAAAATGGCGTATGTTCGTAAGACTGCATCTGTAATTTTTTCTAGAAAACTTGAGAACGATTCATTTTAGGTATTGGGTATACATTAATTCAGAATCATGAGGGGAATTCAATGTTGTGAAATTTATAAATGCTAATTCGATAGTAATTCAACTCTTCTAAATGAAGTATATTACACCGCATATTATGTCAGTTGATAGTACTAGGGATGCAGTAATAAACTCAACAATCATTTCACCTGGAGAATATGGTGAATTAAAGAGAAATTGACGGTGATATTTAACGGAATAGCTAGTTAAAATCAACAAAATATTATAGGGAACTCCAAACTGTCGGACTTAACTCATTAGTTCAGTTAAATATAACGTTATTTTTGTTATTTTCATTCCCCAATGTCTGAAATTGTTTACCACATTTTAAAGTTTACGTTTACTATTGGAGAGGTCAAGTTGACTTATTGTCGAGGTGCATTGTACTTCGATGGCATTCAAAAGTACCACGACTTTCTAACTGCGAAATTGTGGTGAATTCCTCTGCCGGATTTTTCTGCGTGATCACTCTGTATATTATATAGATCGCGTTAACCTTCTATATCTCTAAAATTATGCATTTTAGAAAAAATGCGGAAAGTGAGAGTTTCAACAGATTCTTTTCAATTAATTTTTTTGCTTCGTGTAAGAGTGTGTCAAGTTGAACGGACCAGCCTATATATCGACCGTAAAACGGTTATCTCTCCATGTTTTTTTTTTCGTTTCGACAAACATCAAAAACGCATACGATAACAATTCAGCATAGCACTTTTCGCTTATACCGCGAGGTGGAAATTGAAAAATCGCCCACCGCGCTGTAATAGAAGCGCGTGCATTATTTCATTTTCCCGAATACCGGATTTTTCCGGGACACGAAGAATGGCCCGCGAAAATTATTATCATCAATTTGGCATGCACATGAAATCGCGCAACACATTGTCGAGGGAAAGCGGCGGACTTTTATTTTTCTGGTTTCGAGTGGATATTTATTGCCCCCGATGATTTTCAGCAGGGTATATACGATTTGTTTGTTTTATTGTTAATTTCAGGTATAAACTTTAATTATTCAGGGTTATCGAGTTTTATAATGCAGAATACAGGGTTGGGCATACGTGTGGAAACACTTAATTTCTGACTAAACCGGCAAGCTTTCTTTTTTCTCTGAAAACTTGTACAGGGTGATTCCAAATTCGATGTAAATATTTTAAGGACGTATTGTTGGGATCAAAATGAGACTTTCTTCAGATAAACATGAAATCATGTGTCCTGCACCATCCTCCGAACTACAGCCACTGTAAGTAGGGTAAAAAAGAAAGATTATTTGAAATTGTGATCAGAATAATGGATCAAATCGTCCGAAAATTGGCATTTCCCTGTTTTTCTAGGCACTCTTCTTCTGTTTTTGCTTCAAACATCATGTTAACCCATTTTTAAGGAAGTTGGAGTGTTGATCCCAACAATATTCCCTCAAAATATTTATATAGAATTGTGAATCACCCTGTATAATTTTTTTCTGTTCTACTCAGTGGCCAATGTTGATTTTGGCAGCTATCGTATTGTCGTAAATATGATACAGTGAGCAGTTTTCTGGAATGGATCACCCTGTATGTAAATATTTTTTCGGACTGCTATTCTTCTAACTTACATCGGTTGTAGAAATATATGAAATATTAATTAATAAAAGATGTCTAGTATTTAAGTTTTGCTCGTTTACAAAACTATTGAAGCAGTTTTGAAAAAAATATAAAGAAGGTATATGCTTCAGGGGATTCGTTGATAGTTTAGGATATTATCAAGTAGAAGAAGATCAATTATTGAACATTTTATTAGTTTTCATGACAACTTAACGAATTAAACAAAAATATCTGACATTTTCTATCAATTATTATATCATCTTATATTTCTTATATTTCTACAACCACCAATCAAATACACGCCAAAGTTCATATCAATGTGAGATGATAAAGCACAGCTATCCGAAAAAATATTCATATGGTGATCTATTTAAAAAACTGCCGAATGCGCCATATTTACAACAATATGATAGACTGTGATGATAGCTACCAATGAACATTGGCCACTGAGTAGAACAAAAAAATTTCAATAGTCTCGACAGAACAAATCAATAAATTACTTCTGTTTCATATTAGGTGTTTCCACACATTATGCTCAACGCTGTATTTCAGTTATCTATAGAATTCTAGAAAATGAAGACAGTATTCTCAGAAAACGTTCAGGGTGTCGTCTACTAATTAATGGTACACGGTAAATCTGCAGATTCCTCTGGAGATTTCAGTATACGTATGATTATCACAGGTCGTATTGATCTCAAATTTCACGAACACTTTCACAAATGGTAAACTAATAAATCGTTTTTTTTTATCGCAGTCTTATAAGTAAATCAGACTATAAATATAGGGTGTTTCAAATTCGATCGTCACCATTGGGAGTTTGGAAACTCTGAGAGATCCGAAGATGGTTGAATTTTTGCTAGCTTTGTTTATTGAAGAATCCCAAAATGTTTTGCATTTTTAGGATGTCACTTTTGTCCTACTACTATCTACTTCATTTATACCGTCAGATGAAATATAACAAGTCGGAAAACATTTCTAAGTAGCAGGGAAAAAAAGAGACATAATATTGAAGTGCGATTCATTTCGGATTCCTTCAGAAAATATATACAAGTTCCCAAAATTTCATTCGTTTCCGGATTTTGTATGTCCAAACTTGAGATCCCAATAGAATTTAAAACACCTTGTATAGCGATCAATTACGTCGATTGAAAAATGAGTACTCACAAATTTGCAATATTTTGGAAAATTCATGAGTCCTTTGTATAGAATGTAAACCGCCTTATTTTGTGCTGTTTGAAATTTCCTAACAAAATAAAATGTTTTTGTTATTCATGTCATTAACACTAATGTGTGTTGTGTGTTGTTGGAAAATGTAGTTATATGCGCGAATTTACAACCTAATTACTGTTTTTCAGGACGCAAACTGGCTGAAAGCATGCTCGTTATTTCATTTGTTCTGTTTCTATTTTCCGCCTCGGATACAGCTTTTTGCAAAGTATTACGTGTACGATTTTTATACTGATTTTATCAGGATTATAAGTATTTTTTGAATCAAGGAAATAAAACAGTTGTTTGCAAACTTTTTTTTATATATTGGCTTTATTTCAACATCAGATCTTAATAGACGCTTGTAGAAAAACATTTTATTTTTATCTTACCGTAATCGAAGCCAAATGCGAAATATTTGTAAAATTCTGTATCAAAATGTATCTACACAGCGTTGCCAATTCTGAATGAGAACAAAAGCGTATTTGTGTGATGGTATTATTTGCAATCTTACATACCTAGATTACCATCTACAGGGTGGTCGAACGAAAACTTTACACCCCGATTTTCGGGCATTAAAATGAAAAACGCTCGGCCCCGTAGATTTCTGAATCAAGGGGGAACTACTTGTCTGCTTTCTTCATCCCCGTCACTTCAACCCCTACCAGGGGAAAGCACAACCCCCGGATTCTGATTAGGGATGAGGGGTGTTGTAATATCTCATTTTGAAGATTTTATCGAGTACTATCCGACCCTCTAATTTTAAGCTTTTTTTATCGGATAAATTTCTCTTGGTAACGAGAAACATTTGCCGATCAGTAATTTTACGAGAAAAACTGACATGAAAAAATTGCGAGACCGTAAATCCAGCATCTTTGTCTAATGTCAGTTTTTCTAGAGAAATAATTGGTGGAAAATGAGTTTTTTTTTGGCAAGATAAATCAACGA
Source organism: Phaedon cochleariae (assembly GCA_918026855.4). NCBI lineage: Eukaryota > Metazoa > Arthropoda > Insecta > Coleoptera > Chrysomelidae > Phaedon > Phaedon cochleariae. The sequence goes on along the minus strand of OU896713.1, from coordinate 548,629 downwards.
CAATATACAAATAAAGAACAATAATGATTACCTTCATTGATGATTCCGTGTAACTGGTAGTTTGCCGGAATTGATTTTCTCATATTTTCGTGGTTTCTTCAGACGAAATTTTCCTAAAACGGCTCATCTTGCTAATTTACCCGTGAACCAAACCCATCAATCAAACTTAACACGACAGAAATTGGAGTGACATCAGACGCAAATAGCTACTAGATCAAAGAAGCAGACAGTTTATCAGCGATAAAAAAAGTGCATCCTTTTTTATCGATGTCAAAATGACTTCATCGTCAAATAGCGTTTTGCGTGTAGGAGTTGATTTATCGATGTAAATTCGACAATGCCTCTTCTCACTATTGATGAAAATTTTGACGGCTAATCAGAGGGTCGGATAGTACTCGATGAAATCTCCAAAATGAGGTATCGCAACACCCCTCATTCCTATTCAAAATCCAGGGGTTGTGCATCCCCCTGCTTGGGGTTTGAAGTTACGGGGCTGAAAAAAGCAGAAGTTCCCGTTCGAAATCAGAAATCGACGGGTCCGAGCGTTTTCCCGGATTTTCATTTTGAAGCCCTAAAAACGAGGTGTTGAGTTTTCGTTAAACTCCTATACAGGGTGTTTCTAAATAACGCCGAAAAAATTCAAGGGGCCATTCCTTATTCTAGCAAATAAAGTTCATATCAACATGTGTCTTAACTTGCTCCGTTTTTGAGATACAGGATGTTGAAGTTGGAAGTATTAATTGTTTTGTATTTCTAACCACCTTTTATGAGCTTACATGGTGCCAAAATTCAGTATCGTTGGACACTGAGAAAGAACCAAAATTTATCTCAATGGAAGTCTTGAAAACACCTACAATAAATTTGAGGTCAAATTGAATTTTTAATTTTTCCTCAAAACCTAAGCTAGATACAAAAATCACACAGAGGACAGAAAATTTCTTGTTTAATTAGTTCAATCTGATAAGAATATGAAACTCACTATAAATATAGATGAATTTACCCATTGTGGCGTCACTGAAAATATTATTTCGAATCTCATTGCACCAGAAGAAGCTCCATATTCCTATTAACAAAACCACAACGTTTCATTGAAATTGATGAAAAGACAATTGAGTAATGAATAAAAAAACGATCTTTCATGGAAATATTCATACCCTGTATCTCGAAAACGAAGCAAGTTAGGACACTCATGTACATTATGAACTTTATTTCCTGAAATATCACAAAGAATCACTACTTGATTTTTTTCGGTGTTATTTAGATACACCCTGTATAGTTCGATTATTAGGCGATGTTGGATTATAGTTTTCGATTTTGGTTTATTTGTATTCAGAAATACTGCTGAAATAAACCAATATTTCACTGCGAAAATCTCATGTCCTGACCGCAATTCGTCGCATTAGGTGCACTTTGTCTCTTTCCGAGTTCTGTCGCTAATTACGGACATTTCGCAAAGAGAAGAGAGCGCAAAAAACAAGAATAAAGGCTTTGCTCGATATACAACTCCATCCCGCTATGTCGGAGAGATAATTACGGATATTTTGTAGCAAGTGCTCGTTCAGGAATGGCAACACGAAGGCAGTGCGGTAGGCAGGTTAATTATAAATCAGAAGTGGGATATACGTTTCAGGTGTGGGATTTGCATTTCAGAAGTGGGACATGTGTCTGTTAATGAAGATGTAGTTTTTCGTCTGCTACTACGATAAAAATTCCTTTTAATGATGGGTAACTAACCTGCATACTTGCCTGTCTTTCTTAATACTTTGTGGCGTGTTTCTCTTTTTTGTATTTGTTCCAATATTTATCATGTTTTCCAGAACGTCGACTGTCTCGGTTGGGTGCTACCAGTTCGTAGTTTCGTGATTTTTGAGTATGTACAATTTCGAAGTTTGATAGCTGCTTCAATTGGGGTTTTGGTTAAGCTTCGTTTATTTCGCTATATTATAGCTATTTACATTGATGTATCATCAGCTACACGCATGTTTTTCTTTGAACCCGCGCTTTCGTTTTCGTTTTTATAGATATATTTTTTACAATTTTTGCATAGCTCGAGCATACTTGGAATTATCACTCTTGTTGTTTTATTCGCAATTTTCCACAAGATCCAGGTGAGTTCTTGAATCCAACACTTGATATGGTATCGTATCACCTTGAGAAAAAAACCTTCCTTAACTTAACTTAACACCTCCATAGAGAACACGATTTGAAGATGACGTGAGTCATTTTGACATCGATAAAAAAGGTACTTCCTTTTTTATCGCTGTAAAAATTCCTGTTTCTCAAAACTATACTTTATATTTCATATTTTTAATCTATTTCTCTTAGGTATTGTTCATATTTAATTTTAATACTGCAACAAACAAACTCAAACTCTCATATTCCATCACCTACCACTTATATTTTGCCATATTATCATATCGCACTAGTGCGGAAATTTTTTTTTCGCACTAGTGTGGGAAAATTTCTCCCGCAATGTTGCGGGAAAATGACACTTCCCAAACTAAATTGCGTGCGGGTATAGGGTGAATCACGCACGCTTGTAGAAAAACTTCTTTTCCGGATGAAATTCTACAGGATGATAATCAAAAGCTTTGCATTTTTCCAAAAATTTCAAACGCCTCCCGTTTGAAAGAATTTTTTTTTTGTCAAAAACATATTGCTCCATAGGTATGTTTTCTCGATACTGTGAAAACATTTTTGGAATTGTCACACGCGTTACTGAAATATGAATGTTTTATTAAGATAATGCATAATTTGATGCTCTAGGTTGAAATTATCTTCTAAAAATCTATCACAAAGTGAGAACGACGCTCTGAAAATCCGATTTTTCTAACAATTCCAGTGGTTTGATCTTGCAATAGATTCGGTAGCAACTTGACATGGCGATGAAAACCTCTCCTACACGCTTTGATTGATTTTGAAGAAAACTTCTCAATCGGTTTCCTGCTTCGAAATTGTCTTGCTCGTCAAAACAAGTTTTTTTTTTCATTACTTGATGCCATAATTGTTGTTTGAGGACCACCCTGTATATAGGAATAGGTTGATCATGCATCATTTCAAGATTTTTGACCACCGTTCGAACCAGATTGACAGGAACACAAAGCCAATAGAAATTAGAGCATCAAATTATGCATTATCTTAATAAATCATTCATATTTCAGTAACGCGTGTGACAATTCCAATAATTTTTTTACAGTATCGAAAAAACATATGAAGCAATATGTTTTTGACCCCAAAAAAAAATTCTTTCAAACGGGAGGCGTTTGAAATTTTTGGAAAAGTGCACATCTTTGATTATCATCCTGTAGAATCTCATCCGGAAAAGATGAAATAGTGGTATCCATAGGTTCGATAGTCAATGAAACGAGCTTTCAGAAACTGAAAAATAATTGAAAATCGGTTAAGGAAATCGAAAGTTATGATGATACAAATTTGATCGAAAAAATACGATTTTACGTTACATGTGTTGAGCAGTTTATTATTGTTAATTTAACAGTGTTTTGTGGCTGGTGGTCTCAGGGGTGTAATTAGACGACGGTATCGCAATGAGACGGATACATATCTCTGAAATGCCCTTTGTGCTTACTACCCGCATTCTGCCTCTGGGCTTTTATCGAACATTTTGGTGTCGGTGACGATAAACAGGATTTCATCTTCCACATGCTTGCTTTCCGCTTTTTTCCACCAGTATTAATGAATAATAATGTAATGTAAAGTGATGTTTTGAAGACTCTGGTTAGCTATTCAAGTATAAAAACATACCCGAAACACCACCATAATTCATACAACGGCACAATTAGAGGAACAGGAAAAATTAACACCAAGTTTGACATCGGTTTTTCGCTCGAACCCATCGCTCGATCTCAATTTGTTATTTCAAGAATTGTAGCTTGATTCTTCACGTATGCATGTGTCGAATAGACACCTTCAAAGGATTCGTCTTTATATCATGTACAGAGGTGGAAGGAAAGTACGAATTTTTTATATCTTTTAAGACATCCTGTGGAGTGAATCACGGACAATTGACACCAGTCTGTATCACAAAATTGTAGCTTGATTTTTTCCGAACATTCTCTCTTTTTATCCATACTGATATCTCAATTAATCAAGAAAATGCAGAGTTTCAAAGGAAATGTGGATAGTGGTCTTAATTTTACCACCTCGAAACTCGTCTCTCAAGTTTTTCCTGTGAAAATTTCCACTTCAAGTTGAATATTGCTCTCAGTTTAACTTTTCAGTCTATTGTGTCAAGAATTTACAGAGGTGATTGAAAAGAAACGTAGTTTTCTCAAAGCCTCCGTTCAATATCAATAACAGTAACTTAACAAACAATAAAGATTCAATACACCAACAATGATTTCAATAACACGTGTGACCTCCACGCACCCTTATTACAGCAGTCTTCTGTTTCTTGATGCATCCGATGACATTTCTTGAAGAAGACGATCCCAAATCTCAACCAGAGCTGCTACTATAGGAATTCTGGACATTAATCGTCCCATAGATGTTCGATTAGATTCAGGTCTGGGGAACATGCATGCCAATCCATTGATCTTATTCCGACTGTATTTAAAAAGTTGGAGACTGAACGAGCCACATGACGTCGCTGCAAAGAGCTTTCTTTGTTCTATAGGCCCTCAGACCAACTTCTTTGAGCCTTCCACGTACTTCTTCCAGTTTGTTTATTATTTGGGATACGGTTCTACGTCTGTTTCGTAGTGTTTGGGTGACTTAAAATCGGTCATCTCTATAGCCGTGGTTGGCCTTTTTCTTCCTTGGCCTCGTCTCCTCATTCACTCTCCTGTTTGTCTCCAACTTCTCACATTCCGGTAAATCGTAAATTTTGATTCTCCCAGCATGTCAGCAACATCAGTGTACGATCTACCATTTTCAATTAATGCTACTGCCCTTGCCACATCAGTAGGAATCATATCTCTCATGTTGATTTTCAATAATTAAAATTATGACTTGAATTATGAATCGCTTGACTTTTACAATAAAACTCCATAAGATCTGAAATAATTAAAACATGAAAATATTCGGAATATATTGGACCACAATTTGGTGTTGATCCCTGTATATGATATAAAGACCAATCGTTCTAAGATTCAAGGTACAATTAAAAAAAAAACGAAATCGCGCGATGGGTTCAAGAGAAAATTGATGTCAAACTTAGTAACTAGGGTGCCATAATCAGTAAAGCTGGAAATCAATTAAAAATTAGCTGAATCTATAGTATCTTCCTGGATATTCTCCAGATATTTAATACCTAATTATATTACTGTTCATATACGGTTTCACTTCAATGAATTCTGTCAAAGTTACTCAGAGAGTAATGAGAGTATTGAGCTGGGAAAGGGTTGGTACAAAATCTTGATTTATTAACCATCCCCTATTGCGATTAATGTAAATACTTGCCGAACTGTTCAATTCCCAATTGTTTGGAATATGTTTGAGGAGTCTCAAATTATCTAAAGAGAAAGCGAGAATATGTTTGGCATTGCTTGATTTATCGAACCGATTATATCAGAAGTGAGCAATATGTTCCTTTAATCTTGTGCCTATGCTCCGATTTGTTTGCCCGATATATTTCATTTTCATATTTTAGTTTTCTAAATGTCAGTATTATATTTTGGGTATAAATATGTATTTGAATGCACATTCTGTCTTTAAAAATGCCACATTTTTGAAAACTGACTGGCATAGCGTCAAAATTAAAAAAATCAACTAGAACCCCCAACGACGCCAATGAGAGTTGGATCGACTAAATAATGATACCGATTCATTCATTCTCAGGAAGTTCACCAGAATATCTGGGAATTTCTCACGGTTCACTGGTAGTTCAGTTTTCAAGTTTAACGCACACAAAATCCTCTCTACTACATATGTATGTTCTATCGACTGGTGTACAGGGTGAGAAATTTTCAATGACTCATAATCTAGGAATCGATATATTCAAAAATTCCTGTAATTCTGTGAAAATTTGTCATACAGTTTTGGAAAAAGTGAATACATGTTTTATTTGAAAACTTGTCGACGGTTTTTTTAACATATCCGTATTTGATCCATTCTTTGATTAGAAAAACTGAAAAACAGGGGGTTAAATAATCTCTTACTCTTCCAGTGCTACTTATGTATACTTAGCAATCAGTTTTTGAGCTTCAAAATGTTCTTCACTCTTTAGTTCTTTTTGTATTTCGCCGCTTGTTGCAGCTGATTTTTTTTTCAATTATATAATTTGTTTGCTATCTGTGTATTGAAATGTTGCTATTGTGTTTATTCAGTTTTTCATCGATCCACTTATATATTCTTTTTTTTTTTTGTTTAGCACGGAAACTTCGCATGGGCAAACTGCCCAAAAACTATCTCGTAGGTTATATCGCTTGAGCTGAGCTGAAGAGGAGTGACTTTTCCACACCTGATCGAGGAGCCTGTCTGCGTCGAACTTTACTTTTCCCCCCAAAAAAGGGAAAACTTGTTTTTATGTTGCATAGGTTTTTTTCGGTTACGTGTATGATTAGTGACTTGAACAATATGTGTCGTTTTCTATTTTAGATATTGGTTTACCTCTCAGGAAAGCATGTGCTCAACAATTATTATGCATTATTTTGGGAAGGAAGTAATTTACTGAATATTTTTTCGAGATGCTCAAGTGAAATTTTACCAATGCCTATCATTCAAATTTTTACTGTTCTAGTTGTCATTCATGTCGTTTGTCACTGCCTAAAATACTGTAGTAAAACAATATTTTCATTTTCCTGGAATTGAATGCAAAATGGTGTGATAAACTGTTGATTAGAGGTGAACTGAAATTGAAAATAGTGTAGGAAAACCAATGGTCACTGGAGTTTTTTTTAACGAAAATATTGAGAACTTGACGACGAAGGTATTTATTAAAATATTTTGGAAATATGGAGCATATTATTTTCATACATGTCAGTGACCACTTGTAGACCCTGTACATTATTAATTATTTGATATATTAATATATTATATTATTTTATTGATGTTTTAGCCAATTATGATGATTGATTTTTCTGTAAATATTGTTTGCAATGTAATTATTAAATAATGTCATCAGCTTTACGCTAAATTGTAATACGCCTATACTGTAATCAATATGTCGAGATTTTCAAAGAATAACGGATACAAAATTTGACAAATATTGTAATCATCATATAATATGTAATTAAGTGCTTTCCATGGAAATACTGTACGGCTAATCGCCCATTTAAATGGTACACTGGTGCACTATAGGTTATTGAATAGTTTTGCCCTCATGTTATTTATTGATTTTATCATGACTTGAAGTTTTACTTATCTATTTTTGTTGGTTTTTGTCTTGTAAATATTTTTTTGTCTGATCATTTTAACTACTTGAAATTATTGATTTCATCACAACCCAGTAAACATTTTTTTGTTTCTGAAATGTTTCAGAAACGTAGTATTGATGCATGAAACATTGCATTCAAAGTTGCCTACATGTTCCAGAAACATTCCAGAAACTAGAGATGTCCGCCCTCAGGAATGTTTCATGGTAATGTTCCTAAATAATGTGTCAAATACGCGAAATGAAACATTTTGGAAACATTTCTACCATGATCATATACTGTAGGAATGTTCCATGCAATATTTCATAAATATTTCTTTCGTTATATTACATGAAATGTTTCAGAAATATTCGTGAAACCAAAGATATTTGCCCTCAAAACTGTTTCATGAATGATGTTTTGAATACAAATGCTTGAAACATTCTGGAAACATTCCCAATATGATTAAATCTCTAAGAATGTTTCTTGGTACATTCCATGAATATTTTTGAAACGATAAATTTTCGCCACCAGAGATGTTTCATTAATAATGTTTCAAATACATATATATAGAAACATCCTGGGAACATTCATTGTAGAACTTTCGGGAATGTTTCATGAAACATTTCATGAATGTTTTTCATTCAACAATATTACTGTTTATGAAACATTCCCATTGAATGTTTCAGAATGAAAAAAACCTACCAATATCGCTGGAATATATTCATATTGCTGGTGAAATAAAAGATAATAGACATAAAAAATGGATTATATTGCTTATATAATGATATATGAAAAAAGCAGTTGAAAAAGTATCATCAGATATTTCACATAATCACGACGTATTAGGTATGTACATATATATCAAGTAATTTAACATCGTTATTCACATGTTGAGTACTTCGATATTTTTCTTCGGTTACATCGCAATTGAAAGCACTCTTCTTGTGCAGCTTCTAAGTCATGATGAAATTTTCACACTCCATCCTAGAACAAAAAGTATCATTATGAATATGCCCATCATGATATCTAATAATATTTGATATTTCATCTGAAATTATGGTTTTTCTATATTTATACGTACCTCGGCCTTGTCCATGGAGCCGTTGAATACATTTCAAAGTCCAGCCACACCAGGGGATAATGAAAAAAATGGAGTCGTTTGTGTTGTTTGTTTGGTTGCAAGTTTTGATGTCACTTCACATGGCCTAAATCACCTAAGAGGTCTACCGGTACGATTAAATAGTAAACACTCGAAAATGTGTTTGACTTGAGTGCAATAATTATATTTTATCACTATTATAAGATATTAGATGTCTTTTGCTTTGCTTGGCTTGAGACAACAGTCGGAAAGCGAAAACTGCGAAGCCTTTCACCAAGAAGAAGGAAACTGAATGCGCGTGCGCGAACGCTTAGAGCCGACGACGGGAACCCGCGATCGATTACCGAAGCCACGAAAGCGGCGGCTGTAGAGGGTTAATGCTGAATTGCATCATAATATGATATAATGCTTGGTCAAAATAGACCATGTAATAGTTGTGAAATAATCTAATTAATTTATTAAAATTCGGGTTATTTTGAAATATTCTTAAATTTACCAATTCAAGTTGCATGTCTTGGAATATTGTAGAAGGTAAGTAATTCCTAATGAATGTGTCAAAATGTCAATAATTTGAGGAGCCTTGGAATTTTTCAAACTTATTCCTAACGCATTGGAACATTCCTGAATCACTATTGAATGATATGTTTCAATTGAAGTGATTTTGAAACGTTTCATTAATTAATCATTCAAGTAATTTCGGAATGTTTCGGAATATATCAATTAAAGTTGTCTTGAAATGTTCCAGAAATGTTGCGATGATATTGAAATATCCCTGGAATGTTTCTGATGAATGTTTCCATTATTCAGAATGAGAGTAATATCGAAATGTTCCAATCATTTGAAATTCATGTGATTTTGAAATGTTCCTTAATCAACCAATTTCAGTTGTCTTTTGATATTGCAGTAATTCGCGATAAGTGTATATTTGGAATGTTTCAAAATTTCTATAGTTTGATGAACCTTGAAATGTTCCGACCGCATTGGAACATTCCTGAATAAGTAGAAAATGATATGTTTCAATTATTCACAATTGGAGAAATTTTGAATCGTTTCATTTATTAATTATCCAAGAAATTTTGGAATGTTTTGGAATATATCAGTTGAAGTTGTCTTGAAATAATTCAGAAATGGTACAAAGATTTTGAAATATTCCTGGAATGTTCCTGGAAAATGTTTCCATCATTCAGAATGAGAGACATATTGAAATGGTCCAATCATTCAAAATTCAGGTGATTTTGAAATGTTCCTCAATCAAGCAATTCAAGTTGTCTTGAAACATTGAAGTAATTCGCAATGAATATTTGAAATGTTCCAAAATCTCAATAGTTTGAGGTACCTTGAAACGTTTCATACATATTTCGAACGCATTGAAACATTCCTGAATAAGTAGTAAATTATATGTTTCAATTATTCACTACCAATTTTTCTTTAAATTGTAACATTCATTCACTTCACAATTAATTTCGAAATGTTTTGGAATATATCAATTATAGTTGTTTTGAAATATTTCAGGAATATTACAGTGATTTTGCAACATCCCTGGAATGTTCCTGGAAAATGTTTCCATCATTCAGAATGAGAGTCATATTGAAATGTTCCAATCATTTAAAATTCAGGTGATTTTGAAATGTTCCTCAATCAAGCAATTCAAGTTGTCTTGAAACATTGAAGTAATTCGCAATGAGAGTATATTTGAAATGTTTCAAAATCTCAATAGTTTGAGGTACCTTGAAACGTTTCTAACATATTTCGAACGCATTGAAACATTCCTGAATAGGTAGTAAATGATATAGTTCAATTATTCACAATCAAAGTTATCTTGGAATGTTTCATTCATTCACTTCACAAGTAATTTCGAAATGTTTCGGAATATATCAATTACAGTTGTTTTGAAATATTTCAGGAATATTATAGTGATTTTGCAATATACCTGGAATGTTCCTGAAAAATGTTTCCATCATTCAGAATGAGAGACATATTGAAATGTTCCAATCATTTAAAATTCAGGTAATTTTGAAATATTCCTCAATCAAGCCATTCAAGTTGTCTTGAAACATTGAAGTAATTCGCAATGAAAGTATATTTGAAATGTTTCAAAATATCAATAGTTTGAGGTACCTTGAAACGTTTCAAACATATTTCGAATGCATTGAAACATTCCTGAATAGGTAGTAAATGATATGTTTCAATTATTCACAATCAAAGTTATCTTGGAATGTTTCATTCATTCACTTCACAAGTAATCTCGAAATGTTTCGGAATATATCAATTATAGTTGTTTTGAAATATTTCAGGAATGTTACAGTGATTTTGCGGTATCTCTGGAATGTTCCTAAAATATGTTTCAATCATTAACATTTTAGGTAATCTTGAAATATTTCATAAATGTCTCATGTTTACTGGGAATAGGCCAGAAAAAACAAGAATTATGCAATAGATTTTCATCACGTGTATGAGTAACTGTTTGTTCATTTTATCATGTCACAATAAGAAATATGCAATTTTCACAAAAAATAAATATTTCAAATTAGAATGTCGTTTTTTTTTCAGTCCATTATAACGCCTCGATCGAGTAGGATGAAAGAAGTTCAAATGGGTTGACCTTGTTTCTTTTTCAAACTCAAGTTTCAAATTCGGTATACAGAGGGTCCTTAAGGGATGCCCTAGTGCGGAGTAGAAGCACAGCTCTCTAGCTTTTGAAGAAAAAAAGTAGCTATTTTTCACTTGATTTTCTTGCATTGCGGTACCTTCAATACGAATGTCTCGATCTAGTACCTACCTGAGTTGACTGGATATTGACCAAATTTTGTCAGTTTTTGATCGCAAATAACTCAAGAACCAAGAGAAATGAAGAAGAACGGACTTCAGATTCTTGTTCAGCACATCGAAAACACCCTGTATACAAGTTTTCAGCATGTTCTGACGTCTTGAGTAGGATGAAAAAAGTTCAAAGGGGTTAACCTTGTTTCATTTTCAGACACAAAAATCAACTTTGTCGTAGGGCCTTCAAATCTGGTATACAGGGTCCTCAAGGGATGCCCTAGTGCGGAGTAGAAGCACAGCTCTCTATCTTTTATAGAAAAAAAGTAGCTATTTTTCACTCGCTTTTCTTGCATTGCGGTACCTCCAATACGAATGTCTCGATCTAGTACCTACCTAGGTTGACTTGATATTGACCAAATTTTGTCAGTTTTTGATCGCAAATAACTCAAGAACCAAGAGAAATGAAGAAGAACGGACTTCAGATTCTTGTTTAGCACATCGAAAACACCCTGTATACAAGTTTTCAGCATATTCCGACGTTTTGAATAGGATGAAAAAAGTTCAAAGGGGTTAACCTTGTTTCATTTTCAGACACAAAAATCAACTTTGTCGTAGGGCCTTCAAATCTGGTATACAGGGTCCTAAAGGGATGCCCTAGTGCGGAGTAGAAGCACAGCTCTCTATCTTTTATAGAAAAAAAGTAGCTATTTTTCACTCGCTTTTCTTGCATTGCGGTACCTCCAATACGAATGTGTCGATCTAGTACCTTCCTGAATATTGACCAAATTTTGTCAGTTTTTGATCGCAAATAACTCAAGAACCAAGGGAAATGAAGAAGAACGGACTTCAGATTATTGTTTAGCACATCGAAAACACCCTGTATTCAAGTTTTCAGCATATTCCGACGTTTTGAATAGGATGAAAAAAGTTCAAAGGGGTTAACCTTGTTTCATTTTCAGACACAAAAATCAACTTTGTCGTAGGGCCTATAAATCTGGTATACAGGGTCCTTAAGGGATGCCCTAGTGCGGAGTAGAAGTACAGCTCTCTATCTTTCATGAAAAAAAAGTAGCAATTTTTCACTCGCTTTTCTTGCATTGCGGTACCTCCAATACGAATGTCTCGATCTAGTACCTACCTGAGTTGACTTGATATCGACCAAATTTTGTCAGTTTTTGATCGCAAATAACTCAAGAACCATGGGAAATGAAGAAGAACAAACTTCAGATTCTTGTTCAGCACATCGAAAACACCCTGTATACAAGTTTTCAGCGTATTCTGAAGTCTTGAGAAGGATGAAAAAAGTTCAAAGGGGTTAACCTTGTTTCTTTTTCAGACCCAAAAATAAACTTTGTCGTAGGGCCTTCAAATTTGGTATACAGGGTCCATAAGGGATGCCCTAGTGCGGAGTAGAAGCACAGCTCTCTAGCTTTTATAGAAAAAAAGTAGCTATTTTTCACTTGCTTTTCTTGCATTGCGGTACCTCCAATACATATGTCTCGATCTAGTACCTTCCTGAATTGACTGACCAGATTTTGACAGTTTTTTATCGCGAATAACTCAAGAACCAAAGGAAATAAAGAGTAGCGGACTTCAGATTCTTGTTCAGCACATCGAAAACACCCTGTATACAAGTTTTCAGCATATTCTGACGTCTTGAGTAGGATGAAAAAAGTTCAAAGGGGTTAACCTTGTTTCATTTTCAGACCCAAAAATCAACTTTGTCGTAGGGCCTTCAAATCTTGTATACAGGGTCCTTAAGGGATGCCCTAGTGCGGAGTAGAAGCACAGCTCTCTAGCTTCAAAAGAAAAAAAGTAGCTATTTTTCACTTGCTTTTCTTGCATTGCGGTACCTCCAATACATATGTCTCGATCTAGTACCTTCCTGAATTGACTGGATATTGACCAAATTTTGACAGTTTTTGATCGCAAATAACTCAAGAACCAAAGGAAATAAAGAAGAACGGACTTCAGATTCTTGTTTAGCACATCGAAAACACCCTGTATACAAGTTTTCAGCACATTCTGACGTCTTGAGTAGGATGAAAAAAGTTCAAAGGGGTTAACCTTGTTTCATTTTCAGACTCAAAAATCAACTTTGTCGTAGGGCCTTCAAATCTGGTATACAGGGTCCTTAAGGGATGCCCTAGTGCGGAGTAGAAGCACAGCTCTCTATCTTTTATAGAAAAAAAGTAGCTATTTTTCACTCGCTTTTCTTGCATTGCGGTACCTCCAATACGAATGTCTCGATCTAGTACCTACCTGAATTAACTGGATATTGACCAAATTTTGTCAGTTTTGATCGCAAATAACTCAAGAACCAAGAGCAATAAAGAGGAACGGACTCCAGATTCTTGTTTAGCACATCGAAAACACCCTGTATACAAGTTTTCAACACATTCTGACGTCTTGAGTAGGATGAAAAAAGTTCAAAGGGGTTAACCTTGTTTCATTTTCAGACCCAAAAATCAACTTTGTCGTAGGGCCTTCAAATCTTGTATACAGGATCCTTAAGGGATGCCCTAGTGCGGAGTAGAAGCACAGCTCTCTATCTTTTATAGAAAAAAAGTAGCTATTTTTCACTCGCTTTTCTTGCATTGCGGTACCTCCAATACGAATGTCTCGATCTAGTACCTACCTGAGTTGACTGGATATTGACCAGATTTTGTCAGTTTTGATCGCGAATAACTCAAGAACCAAGAGCAATAAAGAGGAACGGACTCCAGATTCCTGTTTAGCACATCGAAAACACCCTGTATACAAGTTTTCAACACATTCTGACGTCTTGAGCAGGATGAAAAAAGTTCAAAGGGGTTAACCTTGTTTCATTTTCAGACCCAAAAATCAACTTTGTCGTAGGGCCTTCAAATCTTGTATACAGGGTCCTTAAGGGATGCCCTAGTGCGGAGTAGAAGCACATCGGTCTAGCTTTCATAAGAAAAAAGTTGCAATTTTTGACCTGCCTGTCTTTTATTGCGGTACCTATTATATGAAATAGATCCATCTAGTACAGAATGTTCTGAAACCTTTTGTTCTGAATGTTTTATTATTTCTGCATTTTGGCTATATTTCATACCAAATATGAAGGTCATGCGGTCATATTGGATTTTCTGGTTAATGAAAAAATGAGCCCCTCATCGAGTTCGAATCAAAATTAGATTGGGCTGAAAACACTGTATACAGGGTGTTCTCGAAATGATGTACATGAAAATGAATTAATTCTGCCCTCATCCGAAAAGCCAAAGATAGGGGAAGGGCTAGTTCAGCAGTCAGAAATTGTTATTTCAGCATTCTATTTTTCAGCGAGTATCGAATTATGGAGAGTGCGTGACTGAAGGCTATTTTTGTTTCAACCACCCTCACGTAATACGACTGCCGACGTGGTTACGTCAAGTGAAGGGTAGATTAGTTTTCACGGCATTCGCTGGATCGATATAATTTGTATCGGAAGGGATTGAAAGCCTTATTTTCACGAAATAAAAAGCATTCTCTCCTTCATTCACATTTATTATACTTTTATTTCAAATTTCTGTTATCAACTAAAAAAATATATTTTTGGAAGTACCTTCACAAATCTGCGATTAGAGGTGTATAAAATAACAAGATTTCATCGTTCAAGTTTGAACATCTCGATTGGGTATGAAAGTATCGAAAAGGAATATTCTTAAATATAAAGTGAACTGGAAAAAATGGATATATATGTATATAAAGAATTCAGCCTTGCATGTTGGAATTTTTGAATTGTATGTCAGGAATTTGGGATATAAGTCAAATTCCTGTGATGTAATACAGAATTCTGAGTTACAAGTCATGATGTCATGATTATTGTGACTTGTATTTCAGAGATATCGAATGTAAGTATGTAATTATCATTATTATTCTTTCTAACTCGTACTTCAGAATTCTAGCTTCTATGTGAATAGTCTCACTTGCATTTCAGAATTACAACTTCCATGTGAGAATTCATAGTTGCATGTGAGAATTTTTGCTTGAATGTGACAATTCTATAATTCGTACGTGAGATTTCTAGCTTTTGGGAATTTTAGCTTGCCTGTAGATAATCTTATTTGTATTCCAGAATACTATAAAAGTTTCAACTTTTATGGTGAGAATTCCCACTTGCATTACTCAATTCTTACTTGAATGTGTGAATTCTAGCTTACTCGTGAGAATTCTTATTTGCATTTCTAATTCGCATGAGAAAATTCTAGCTTGTTTCTGAGAGTCGTCACTTGCAATCCAGAATTCCAACTTGCAAGTGAGAAATATTCCTTCTATTTTATTATAAAATGCATGTGAAAATTCTTGCTTGTTTATGAGAATTATCATTCTCCATTCAAGAATTCCAACTAGCGGAAATGAATGTTTGTTGGCTACAAAAAGCAGAAAAAAGTATCTTCTTTATATCTTTATTTTATACCATAACTGCATACGCTTTAGCAATCCTCTGACATCACAGTGCCATCACCATCGCGACATCAAGTCGGCTGACACACAAACAGAAGACGCTCGCGAAGAGTTGCAGGAGTGGGGGGCATCGAGCGAACCGCTTTTCCTGCTTCGCCAATCGACAGCGGTCCTTCCAACGGTGACTTGAATATGAGAGTTCAATTTTGATGCAAGAATTTTCATTTGCATTTCAGAATTCTAACTTGCATGTGCGAATTTCCCAATTTGCATGTGAGAGTTCTACCTATTATGCGAAAATGTCCACTTGTTTTTCAGATTTTCGACTCGCCTATGAGAATTATAGTTTGCCTGTGGAAATTGTCGCTTTCATTCCAGAATTCTAGCGTTCATGTGAGAATTCCAAGTTGCATGTCAGCATTCAAGCTCGAATGTGACTATTCTAGCTTGCAAGTTGAAATTCTCTCACTTATTGGATATGGGAGTTCCAACTTTTATGCAGGAATTTTCATTTGCAATATTTCTGAATTCGAATGTGAGAGTTCTAGATATTGCCTGTGAGAATGTTTGTTTGCATTCCTAAATTCTAACCTAAAGAAGAACATTCGAATCTACATGTGGAAATTTGAACTTGTTCGTGAATTTTTGCCACTTGCATTCAAGAATTCCAGATTATATGTGAGAATACTCACATCTATGCTCGCATTGGTGAATTTCAACCTAAATGTGAGAATTTCTACTTGCATGTGGGAATTCTAGCTAGTTTATGCATTTTGCATTCAAGAATTCCAATTTGCATGTGAACATTCTCACTTGCATTCAAGAATTCCAACTTGCATGTGAGAATTTGGAAGCGAGAATACTCACATACATGTCAGAATCACCAAACAGATAAATACATGTGAGAATTCCAAGTTGCATGTCACCAGTCAAGCTCGAATGTGACTATTCTAGCTTGCAAGTTGAAATTCTCTCACTAATTGGATATGGGAGTTCTAACTTTTATGCAGGAATTCTCATTTGCAATATTTCTTAATTCGAATGTGAGAATTCTAGCTATTGCTTACGAAAATGTTTGCTTGCATTCCAAAATTCCAACCTGAAGTTGAAAATTCAAATTCTCATGTGGAAATTCAAAGCTTGTTCGTGAATATTGCCACTTGCATTCAAGAATTCCAAATTATATGGAAAAATACTCACATCTATGCTTGCATTGTTGAATTTCAACCTAAATGTGAGAATTTCAACTTGCATGTGGGAATTCTAGCTAGTTTATGCATTTTGCATTCAAGAATTCCAATTTGCATGTGAAAATTCTCACTTGCATTCAAGAATTCCAACTTGCATGTGAGAATTTGGAAGCGAGAATACTCAAATACATGTCTGAATCTCCGAACAGATAAATGAATGTTTGCTGTAGGGCTGCGCAAAAATATCGATATATCGATATATATCGATAAATATCGATATATCGAATAACGATATCATAAAAAAAAATATCGATATATCGATATTTATCGATATGTATCGATTTTTATCGATATTTATCGATATGTATCGATATATCGATATTTATCGATACATATCGATATATATCGATATATCGATACATATCGATACATAACATTATACAACAAACAAACCATTGGTATTATTATTGTGTAAATTTGTACAATCTCAGAATATCAAATAGCTGCTGAGAATTTAGGATATATTGCATTATGAAAATTTTAATATAGTTCAACAGCAGGATATATCGATATGTATCGATATACAGTATGTCCAAAATTGTTGAGGAGTGTATTGGGATATCGGAAACTGAAGCAGATGGAAAGTCGGTTGAATGGGGAAAGTTTCAGACAATTTCATAGATCCAGACAAGGTATTCAACACAATATCAGCCATTCTAAACAAATATTGTATTTTCAATCTTCCAATGTCTGTATTTGCTCGGTTTTTTCCATTATCTCATGATTGTGTGTGACTGTGTAGTGTGTGTGTACTTGTGTAGTGTACTGTGTACTGTCTGTACACCTGAGGTGTACGGTGTACACTGTGTATTGTGTATATCGATAAATAGGTACATATTGTTATATCGATATATATCGACCTGCATATCGATATATCGATATATATCGATACATATCGATATATCGATACATATCGATATATCGATACATATCGATATATCGATACATATAGATATATCGATACATATCGATATATCGATACGTATCGATACATATCGATATATCGATACATATCGATACATATCGATACATATCGATACATATCGATACATATCGATACATCGATATATCGATAGATATCGATACCAAAGCGTGCATCGATATCGATATCCAGTTTTCAATATCGCACAGCCCTAGTTTGCTGGCCACAAAAAGCAGAAGTAGAGTCTCTTCTCTGTAATACCATAACTGCATACGCTTTCGTAATCCTCTGACATCACAGTGCCATCACCATCGCGACATCAAGTCGGCTGACACACAAACAGAACACGCTCGCGAAGAGTCGCAGGAGTGGGGGGCATCGAACGAACCGCTTTTCCTGCTTCGCCAGTCGACAGCGGTCCTTCGAGTGGTGACGATAACTTGCGCCATACGAGCGTCGTTCTTGTCGAATTGCGAGGAAAAGTGATCCCTCAGGAGTGCGATGGGCAGGGGCGGTTTGCTGTTTTTTTTGGGGGCGGCGATGACCTTGGCGGCGGTCGGAGGGGAGCGGTTGGACGATAAGATGAAGAGCGATTTGGACATTTCGCAGGTGAGTGTGTGGTCGTTGTTTCGGTTGCTTGGCGGTCAAGGTTGATAACGTCGGCGAAAGTTTTGTTATTAGACGGAAGAAGGATGTAAAGAGGAACTCAAGGCGGGAATTTTGAGAGCACGCAAGAGACACAAGTATGAGCTGCGCGCGCTTACTGTTATCAGCAACAAGGGTTGATTTGATGATAATGATACAGCAAGTAGACTCAAATTTCAAATCCATATCTACAATTTTATTTTATAGGAAATATTTTCGGACCTATACTTTATGATACTTTTGAAACTTTTGAGTTTTACAAGTATTATCTAATGTTTTGCTGATGATGGACTTGAATAGGTTCGAAACATGCCCTAGGAAATAAAATGGTGTAGATGAGTTTTAGCTTTACCTGCTTCGGAGTACTTCGGATTGAACACAATGATGGAAACTGTCCTACAATTAAACAATTAGTGAAGTTACAATAATTTTCTATGCTGCCTTTATTGGGATCCAGAAATAGCAGGATATTGTAGGATTTTGAAATTTTAAGGGACTTTTAGAATGAGCAATACTAATAAAAAGTGAACAACATTTATTTTTCATTCCAACACTATCAGATATCAAATTATTTCACGATGGAGAAAAAATCGATGTAGAACTTTGGAGGAAATTGAAACTAGGTAGGAAATTACTTTCAAAGATGTTTTTGCACAACTTTTTGAATGCGTTCAAAAGAAAATATTTGATGTATAGGCAATTTTGAATTCCTCGTGGAATACCTATTATCCAGCCAATTATTTTTGATCTAACAGTCCTTCGATTGAATTAATTTTTTATGAATTAATTCACTACTTTAGGATAGCACCGAATTCAACGGTGTAATAATTATATTATTGAATTCAGCTTTCCACGCAGATTCCAAAAATGGAACAATACATATGGGGCTGTTCCACTTGGGAAAATTGTTCGATTGTAGATCACCCTGCATATTCAATGTTTCCTTGTATATTTCCTTGATGTGGCAAATTGAGATTGAAAATCGACCTGTTCCAGGAGATTCCTCAGGAATAGATAGTTTTTGGCCGAAAACGAATTTATTCAGTACTTTATGAAAGCAGTACATATTAACCACCTCGTTTACCACGATACAAATGAATATATTCTCGCCTCCCTTATTTTTCTATTTTTCTTGGTGGAATCTAATACTTCTTGGCCTAAAAAATCGATAGGAAATCTAATCGATATAGGTACCTAGCGAAAAACCAACTTCGCGATTAAGGTACAAAGTTTTTCCTACGAGTGTTTTCGTCGAGGTTTTCGTCCATATTATTTATGAAAAAAAAAGGTTCTTAATGAACAATATTTTATAATGATGCTACACATAAGACGGAATAGCTACATTGACCATTTAGTCCTAAATATCCTTATTTTCAACAATACAAAAATTGTGCGGGAAAGTAACTTTTCAGCACTAGTGCGGTAAAGTAACTTTTCCGCGCGATATTTTCGTGTACTGAAAAATAATGAAATAGACTATTATCCTCGCTATTATCTTAATCGATATAATAGGAAACCATCAAGTAGGAAACTTATTTGAAGAACATATAAATAACAATAACTAAAACATCAACGATGGTAAATATTGAAATTGAAAGTGCAATTTGTGTTTGTTGCGTGCTGTAAGATAGCCGCAACATCTTGAAGAACGTCGTTTCTTATTTGATTGGTTAGTGTTTGCCTTGATCAGTTTGTTGCTGAGAATTACAAGTGTAGTGAATGGAGGAAGGTAGATTGGTCTGAAATGCTTATTTGTTGACTGCCACTATGGGTACGTTCTGGTGCCAACATGTCTCCTGGTATTTCCCTCGAAATAATGCGGAAAAGTAAAATCGTACGAAAAAGTACAACTTTTAAAACGAAAAATCAAACTTTTCCGCACGCTCGTAGGAAACCCTATATAGCATCAACTATCACAAAAAATAAGGATAATGAAAGAAAGCAAACTGTGTGAGATATTCCCTACAGAATATCCATTCTAAAAACGGAGATTGGTATGTGGGTGGCTGGTACAGGAGCGTTGACAATCTCGCGTATTAAATTGGCTCATTAATCATCCGACATAGTTGGCTCTGTCATTACGAGATTACATTGGATTTCCCTGAGACTATGCTCCACTGACAGCTCCTTTCGATCCCTACCAGTACACCAACAAATAACTAGGTAGCTAATAGGGGAAACTGAATAGGATGAGATAATGATATACCTATAGCAAACTAGGTATCTACGTTGCCCTCATCAGAATTATCGGAAAGTCACATTGGCGCACCCATTAGCAGGAAAGCTTAATTTAGGGAACAAAGACCAAAGACTTCTCGAAACAATATGATGTAAATTTCAAATCAGATAAATACAATAGTGAGGTTTAAAATTTTAGTTAATATTCAACTCATTTTTCAACAACATGGAATTTTGTCAACGTAATTATGAATTTGAAATAAATCGATGGCCAGCAAAAAAGTGTCATCGTATCATGAATTAGTACCCAATACACGCCAATACACTAATGGGAGGCACTTTTCATTATCAGGAATATGAAAAATTAAACATGAGCGATATACCTCCAGAGGTCCCCATTGTAAAATGATATTACATTTATTAACAAATGGTTTCGTTTCTTAACTTGAATTCACAGTGACTTTCAATTTCGTTTCTTTTTTTCTCATTATATGAAAGATATTGATATATTTTTTATGGAAATGAGAAAAAAAAATTAATCGGTAATCATCAACACATTGAATCAACGAAATATTTGATTGAATCAATATCTTTTGTCATTTTGAAACAAAGAGACTGATTATTTGAGCCAATTTAATATATATATCCTTCTGAACCATTCTTGGATGTGTATGATTGAATCAGATTCAAAGTTCAAGCAAATAGTTATTTGCTAGGCTAGGAATCCAGCTAAGACAGTCAATCTACTTTGCTGCCGAGTTGAACATATAATTTTTTCTCCGATTGTTCATAACGATATGGGGGAATATTGTATTTGCGAATTAATACAATTCCCACAATCTCTTTATTCATCCTGTATAGTGTTCAATTAAAATAAAATTTGATAGAAATCGCAGTTGTTGGTTTGACAATTCATGAAATTTCTGACAGTTGTGCGAAAAAATATCGGTATATTTAAATTATTATATAATGGACAGTGATAGCGACCTGGAAGTATACTTATACACCTCCATTAATAAGGGAGGTGGCAAAAAATATAGAGTTGAATTTGTTGCCAGAGAAGTCTTGGATGGAATATGAAGGAAATTATAAACGATATATGGATTTTTAATTTTGCTGATACATATCAATCAGCAAAGTAACCACTTTGCTGCCTAGGCAGCAAAGTACCTATTTTGCTGCCTAGGCAGGAAAAGTAATACTTTGCTGATCGATATGTGTCAACAAAATTAATATTTGCTGCCAATCGGAGGAAATAGTTATTTGTTTAACTAGGCAGCAAAGTAGTAGATTGACTGCCGTGGCTGAATTAATAGCCGAGCGTAGCGAGGCTAGGAATCCAGCTAAGGCAGTCAATCTAATTTGCTGCCGAGTTGAACATATAATTTTTTCTCCGATTGTTCATAATAATATGGGAAAATATTGTATTTACGAATTAATACAATTCCTACAATCTGTTTATTCTTCCTGTATAGTGTTCAATTAAAATAAAATTTGATAGAAATCGCAGTTGTTGGTTTGACAATCCATGAAATTTCTGACAGTTGTGCGAAAAAATATCGGTATATTCAAATTATTATTCAATGGACAGTGATAGCGACCTGGAAGTATACTTACACCTCCATTAATAAGGGAGATGGCAAAAAAAATGGAGTTGAATTTGTTGTCGGAGAAGTCTCGGATGAAATATGAAGGAAATTATAAACGATTTATGGATTTTTAATTTTGCTGATACATATCAATCAGCAAAGTACCCACTTTGCTGCCTAGGCAGGAAAAGTAATACTTTGCTGATTGATATGTGTCAGCAAAATTAATATTTGCTGCCCATCGGAGGAAAACATATTATTTACTCGAATCAAACTTCAAATCTTCTCTGAAATAATATAATGATTCCACTCATTCTAAATAATAATATGATACGTTTATTTGCTGTATTGGAATATATTTTGCTTAATTCCTTTTTTCCTGGTATACCTATACCTTCTTTCAGGTTTAGTTGCATTGCATGAATATTGGCCTTGGCAGATCGATATGAATTATTATTAGTCAAACTGGTTCTCGTACAATTTCTCGTGTATCAGTAGACCATAATATGAAATTATATCTATCACAAATCCGCACGAATCGTATTTCAGTTATTGAAATATCCCAGTAAATATAATATAACGACAAAGACCATGTCTGCAAATCTTATAAATACGTCCATATTTGTCTTGAGAAACATTTTATAGTGAAATTTACCGTACTTATTGTCTTCAAAGGAAATTACCTCTTCTTCTATATAATCGTCTCTGAATAGGGCATAGGGCAATGAATTAAACAATATTTTTTATTGTTTGATTTTTATAAAACTAGGCATGATGAAAGGTAAGTTGACACAACACAAAAGCGGAAAAGAGTTTTTGGCACTGTAAATAAATCCTGTCATTCTTTATCACTGCAAAGCCGGACATCTGTCGCTTGCAATTTCCCAGAAAAATACCAGCTTATAAGTTATTTCTCGGAGCCGAAAGCATTCAATTTTTTCGGCCGACAACTCGTCCAAAACTTATTAAACTTCGCGA
This sequence comes from Phaedon cochleariae, assembly GCA_918026855.4. Lineage (NCBI taxonomy): Eukaryota > Metazoa > Arthropoda > Insecta > Coleoptera > Chrysomelidae > Phaedon > Phaedon cochleariae. The sequence continues at coordinate 525,485 of OU896713.1, read as the reverse complement.
ACCCGATATACAGCAATCTTTATTCTCGCTGACATACAGCCTTCGCAAACTTCAGACAAGACTAGGTGGTGTCAACTCATCCTGAACTCCGGAATTCTCTACTGCCAACTTACCCACAACTTTCATACCAGAGAATTTAACTGCAACAGATTGAAATTTGTATATTATTCAACGAGGGGATAATGATTGCTATTACCCTCGAAGATGAAAGCTGCAGTTCGAGCTGAAGGCGAGTGCTGCAATCGTCTGAATGGGTAACTATTCGAATATCAAAATAACTTTGAGAGTTCAAAAATATATCTTTGATTTGATTTTAATAATATTCATGATGAACAATTTTGCATCTTTAATTCTATTCAGCAGGAAAAAAGTCGTGCGAGCGCATCAGTCAATCTTGATATCAGGTATTATATGCCATTTTAGTATATGTGAAATGAATGATACTCGGAATCATATTATTGAGGACTATTCATATGGAGATGAGTATATATACTTACGTCAAAACAAATGAATAAATACTATTTTGATACTTAAAAACTATAATAATTGCTTGTTATCAACAATATCAATATACCAACAATGAAGTTCCATCGTTCTGATTGGTCTGTACTCATCTATTCCAATCGCCCTCACGTAAGTTTGCGCCAAATTAATCCTTACGTTTATTTGCAACTGTCAAGTGTCATGTCCTATTTTATGATTACTTATGATAGTCACTGTTGTGAATGAAATACAGTGAATTATTATTATTCCGTGTATTTGTAGACTGGTGATTAAACTATGAAAACCATAATATAAGGCAAGTCTTTGAATTTGCGTGTATTTCAGAAACTGTGAAATTGTATTGTGCTGTGCTCTAGTAGAACGAATAACGATGAGATATCAAATTATTACACCATCTTCATCACAATACTGTCTGTCATTAAAGGTGGATTCATGCAAGCAAAATTTAAAACTTAAATGAATTCTAAACTTAAACCAATGATATAAAACTATGAAATACAATGTAGGTGCTCATGCAAGAAACTAAAAAACTAAAACTGAAATTCAAACTAAGAAAGATGGCCAACACTAAGGAATTAATTTCTTCCCTAATTCACGACTGCGCATCCGCCAAATAATAACTAGCCGCGCTGGAAAAAGATTAAACAGCTGATGAAAGGATATTGCATGAACACCCATATATTTTTAATTTGAAATTCATTCAATTCTTAAATTCATTATAATTCAGTTGATGTTGCATGTATCCACCTCAAGTGTTGAAAATCGAGATATCAATGCATGAATGACTGAATAGTTTTAGATGAACCCTTTCTTCTGTAAGTGTTGTGTAACAAAAAGTGTATTCTCATGGAATTTTCTAACTTCGAATTGGTCATTGCGTAGTCCAGATCTCAATCCTATTGAATATTATTTGGGAAATTGTCAACTAGTATTATTGTTATTTATGTATAGGAAACTACAAACCAGATACGCTATTCATGATATTTTGTTGAGGATAAATTGATATCCATGCATGAAATAAATAGACCTATACGTCGGAAATAGAAAACAATCCCATAATAATAGAGAGATCGACGAAAACTATGACTAATGCAATTATTTTTCCTTGATAATAAAGATTCGAGGCCACATATTCAATTGAATGGTACAATAATAAACATGTTATAAATGTGGAGATATATAGCCGTACTAGAAATCCATGGTTTGTAAAACGGCTCTTCGGTTCATGGATCTTGATGTAACTGAATGTCTGCTCTCTTCCGGTCTATGGTGCCCGGAATTCATTTCTGAAACAGAAGGAAATACTGCATAAATATATGTTTCACTATGTTCTGCATTCTGTAACAGAACATTCGATGCATTGATGATTGATTTTTTATTCGGATTTCACTAAAAGCACTACTAATATCGAGACCTATACATAAAAAAATAATCAATAATGATTTTTTAACAGCATAGCAATCATGAATCTTCTGAGGTTTTATTGCAGTTGTCCCACCTATATTGGTCTATAAGTGTATTGAAGGGAAAAGGGTAGATAAAAGTAAACATCCGTCTAGATAAACATCCCCAATTGTTTGTAACTACTTCCATTAGGAATATTGGAAACCTATATGAGTTGGGTACTTATCTAGTATCTATAAATTAGGATCTCTCGACTTTGGGGACTCGATCACAAATCGATACTCAGGTCATTAGAATCGTATCAGAAATTGATGAAGGAAACAGGAAGACTATAATAGGTAGTCAGTTATTATACATTATACATACATGAATAAAGAACTCAATTTGTGCTGCCATTGATTTTGTTATTTGTATTTGGAATTTATGATAAATGTGTTGAGTTCATTTCATTGGTGTTGAAATCACATACTCAAACAATGTGTGTGTGAGAGTGTGGTCCGAGGTGTGTTCAGATATATCGAAACTATAATTTGAAAGTTACCGACTGTTTTATCACTGAAAAAACTCTGAAAATGATGAAGCCCAACTAGTTCAAATAAACAGTATCATAGGTGAATCGTGTTTGTATGCCAAACAAGACACCAGGGTGTGAAAAATGTTGATGTAAAATCAATCATTTGGCATATATTCAATCTATGGCATAGTAGTAGTATGATATTTTGAGCGAAAAATGTGCTTTTATAAACACATGAAAACAATAAATTTCAACTCGGTAACCTTTACCTTCATTATACAGTGGTTTTCTTTAATGCCTCCCCCCTCCTTTAATTTTTGAACGGGTGAACTGACTATATTTCGGACTGAGATTGACAGATGACAATTTCAAGATGGCGACTGGGCGCTCTTCAATATTAGATATACGACAGAGAACGATAAATATTTGAAGAAATATCGACGTAACTGCGTTCGAGAGTGTTTGACGTAAAATATCGGATAGGCTGTTCTCATGTCAAGAAGTTCGAGGCAACCATTTCGAGCATCTTCTGAAATGAACTCAGCTTATGTCCTCAAATTATAAAGTAATCGTCGATGTATTCAGGCAATTATTAAATGTTCGTCCATTTTGTAGTATAGGTGAAGATATTGACTTCATATCCTAGGGTTGTGAAGTAAAGGCAGTATCATAAGACTTCCCTGTCCATTCAATTTGTTGTAAAAATAAAGGGGGAAAGGAGCATTGAAGACAAGCAATGTAGAATCTCTTTTACTTAGCAGGACGTTTATTAAAGAACATAATTTTCATTTACCTCGAGCAAACCGCAGAGAAACTGTTTCCAAAGCATGTAATAGACCATAATTTCAATTTCAGTTCATCCTTCGTAGACTACCGCTGCTGATATTGAGCCGGAATAACAAAAAAAACAACAAAATAAAAACCTATGATTATCGATAATGACCATTAGGGCGGCTGATGCAGGTGCTGTTGACCCTAATTTTTGCTACTCGCGAAGCCCTACCTTTCTGGGTGACTCATTATCCACCTATATCACGTGCTGCCAACGAGACAGGACCGTACTCCATAGGACAATCGATTCGCGAAAAAATATGCTCTCAGTCCACTTTGAGTAGCAGAATGTCTTGTTTTTCTGTGACGGGAAAACAAGTTTGACATTTCATCTCTGTTGACAGGTTATACAATGTCACTTTTCATAAATCACTTTTTTCACACGGGAAAAAGCGAGTACTCTTTTCCCGGATAGGTATATAGGTGCACTATTGATGGCTTTTGTTGTGCCAATTCCGAAAAATAAGCCAATAACATTGTCTCCGAGAGAGAACTGAAAGTCCTTTTATCTTCCATTTTACTTCGCGGTTACGTAAATTACTAAACAACCACCAAGTTCGCTATTTTTCAAAATCATAACACATAATTAGACTGACAGATATTTGATAACTTATTCAAAAGAATGATGAAGATGCCTGCAACGCAGGTTTGAATTTCACGTCGATAATTTTCTGATTTCAATATAATGTGATACCTATCTTCTCAATATTGATTCGTCCCCTTCACTGTGACAGAAAAAAATTGTGTATTACGGGAAAAATATTAGATTTTAGCTCACATAAACACAACCTGGAACTAAAATCTACTACTTTTTTCCCTTGGATAAGAAATATCACATGAGAAACATTAGTAGCTATTTATCCAAATGGAAAATAACTCTTTCTAGAGTCACTGGATGATATTATCCGTTTCCGAGTCAATAATTAATACCTATAATATGTTCGCAAAATTGCCCGTTGTTTTGAAACCATCCATAGGAATTATATGTATGAAAATTTACATATTTGGGTTTGTAACCATAGACAGTTTTCCTAAAATATTCCTAATATAATCTCATAAAAAATTTACCCCATCACGGGTACCGTCCAAGAGATTGTATATCTCTGAAAAACTGACATGCTGTAGTTTCGTTTATGTTGAATATTTTTTCATGAAACTTGGTACATATCTATTTCAGAGGACGCCAACTCCAGTGGTGTACGCAGATTTTCTCTAAAAAATTGCTAATATGGATTCTGGATTTTTCAGTCTCTGAATGTGATCTAGTAGGCCTTGGTTTAAAAAACAATTAATGCCGCTTAGGATCAAGGTAAACCTTACCCCCCTCTAGATGAAAAAGAATTCGCGAAAATAGTTCCATAAAAAAATATTACAAAAAATTCCAAACTGATCTCTGAGAGGAAAAATGTTAGGCACTGATCGATTATTTGAAATCGATTACAATTCAGTAGGTAAGTGACACATCAGAACCATAATTTTGTCTTCCAGACCGGTTTCCTGTAACACACAAGGATGACTTGTATGTATATGTCTATTTGAAATTGAATAACTAGCATAATTTGGGAGTCAACAGAGCAGATAACCACGATGAATGAAATTATGACAATCCGGATGAAATTTTCTTGATGACGAACAATAATTTCCCGGTTCCTTTTCTGTCATAATAATGATCTACCGCACATAATGATTATTATACAGGTTGATCTAGATTAGTATCCATAAATTGAGAGATGTGATAGAGATTTGCAGAAAAAAGGAACTCTTTTCAATGAACGTACCTCCAAAAATGCACCATACCTAACCATAACTTAATTCCGGGTTGTTGAAAATTAGTTCATTATTCCATATTAGGGCCATCTAATTGGTCGAAAATGAATTTATTAAATTTTCAAGGAAAATCCGTTTATTTTCAATATTGATGTACACAAATCAGGACCACTCTGTATAGCACCAAGAAATCGTTAACATTTTTTTCGTATCGTTCGTTTATTCGGCAAACAATGGAGAGTAATTTCCCGCATTTTTCCAATAGCTGTTTCCCGATTTCCCGTGCAAAATAATCACCACCTATAAAGCAGGTTGGATCGTTCGTTTTCGGGTAATGATAAATCACTGCGGATTAAAAACCATTCGCATTGTTAATTCTACGTAACGACCGATTATATCAAATGAAGGAATTAAATTGTTGAATAATGAAAACGGTCCCTCGGAATACGCCGCAAAATTATCGGGCTGAGCGGAGACGGACTTGAAGATTTCCAGACCCGTCTCAATGGGCCCCCAAAAATTTCCTCATGGGAGAAATAATATCAAAAAATTGTTGTTATACTCTTCTATCGACGAGCGTGAATACTTGATATAATTTTGTATAATGGAACCAATTTTGGGTGCAACCAATTTGTTGTCGTTCGTGTGCAGAGTGCCTTCTGTTGAGGGTTCAATATTGCTCTTTGTGGCCGAATTTCTGATATAAATCGAATTTTCTCGTTGTTGATGCATTCTGGGATATCGAGAAAACATCAAGAGGGTTCGAGATTCATTCAATGATCCCACAGACGTTCAATTCGAAAACAGGCAGGTGTTCTTGGCATGTTAATAAATTAGGGAAAAGATTACAATTTTGTAACAGTCATTCATGAGTTTGCCGACCATCCCTCTGTATATAATGGCAATAGAATCTAAACTTTTCCAGAATGTGGGTTATTCTTATTTCTCATTATGATCATACCTCGGACATAGATCTAAATATGCCTCGGATAATAAAGATCTGAATGGGAATGGAAACTCAGATGAAATTCAAAGTATACGTGGTATTCGTACAATATATATTTCTCACACGAAATTGTGTATAAAAAAACAAAAACTTGAGTTTGCTAAGGCTCTCGGCATGATAATATACTATACTCACCTCCTAGTCCTTCAATTATTGCATACTTGCATATACAGGGAACCGCAGTGTAATACCGTTTTCATTAATGATCAAAACGCAAACTATCGTTGCCAAAGGGCCCACAATGTATGTTCATTAGCCTGCTACTTAATTCATGAATATTCAGCCAAAATCCCTCGATGCTATGGTATATATGTATAGATATACTTAATCATACCGTATCTACGATATGCTCTACTCTATATTAAACATTTCTGACTTTTTCTCTCTCTTCGAATATTGAATTTCTGAAATCCTCTGAATCCTCATACCAACTTATAACCCCTTTCCAATTCTAGAAAATTCGAGCGTTCTGTCGAGAATATAGGCAGGTCTACGTTGTAGCATAAAACTTCCCGATATATTGACTTTAACAGATCGAAACCCAGTCATTGTAAATCACGTATTGAACCGTGAAGAGTCGGGTTAAACAATCTAATAGGAAGACGGAAAGAACGGGAGCAAATTGAAATGAAAAACATCTTCAATACCTGCGCCAGCATCAGGCTTGGTTGGGTTTGGAGGCATGCCCACAGGCGGAGCATTTTTTTTTCTCCAAATAACATTAAAAGTGGATGTGCCTAGGCCGAAAGAGTTCGTTACTATGCAACGTTCCGAGTAATATTTGGTCAAGGCCAATCTGTTGAGCATTCTCCTCGCAAGACCATCTTGCCCAACTACAATACTTCGGTTACTAGATCTGGTAACATATCTAAGGTTGGGTTACTAAATCTGGTATCATATCTCAGGTTAGGTTACTAGATCTGGTAACATATCTTAGGTTGGGTTACTAGATCTGGTAACATATCTCAGGTTAGGTTACTAGATCTGGTAACATATCTTAGGTTAGGTTACTAGATCTGGTAACATATCTTAGGTTGGGTTACTAGATCTGGTAACATATCTCAGGTTAGGTTACTAGATCTGGTAACATATCTTAGGTTAGGTTACTAGATCTGGTAACATATCTTAGGTTAGGTTACTAGATCTGGTAACATATCTTAGGTTAGGTTACTAGATCTGGTAACATATCTTAGGTTAGGTTACTAGATCTGGTAACATATCTCAGGTTGGGTTACTAGATCTGGTAACATATCTCAGGTTAGGTTACTAGATCTGGTAACATATCTCAGGTTGGGTTACTAGATCTGGTAACATATCTTAGGTTAGGTTACTAGATCTGGTAACATATCTTAGGTTGGGTTACTAGATCTGGTAACATATCTTAGGTTGGGTTACTAGATCTGGTAACATATCTTAGGTTAGGTTACTAGATCTGGTAACATATCTTAGGTTAGGTTACTAGATTTGGTAACATATCTTAGATTCATTATTCCATTTTTTTTTAAATTTTTTTTGGATATTTTTTTTTGAATATTTTTTTTTCTTCATTTTTTTTCTTGGATTTTCTCTCCTCGTTTCTATATAATAAAAATATGAATATTATTTCAATATACGTGTAGATGATTTGCCCCAAAATGTCACTGCGTTTAAAGAAAAGCTTAATGACATCACTCTTGATATAAATGAAACTCTTGTTGGTTTTGATGTAGTAAGTTTATTCACAAATGTTCCGATATATAAAACTTTACAAATAGTGAAACAAATTAGAAGACGATGAAAATCTCACTGAATGAACTAATCTAAGTAACATATTTTCAATTGGGTGATGAGTTTTATCAACAAAACTTAGGAAAGGCCATGGGATCGCCATTATCTCCAATTTTAAGCAATATATTCATGGAGAATTTTGAAAACAACATCGTCAAAAATTACCAAAAAAAAACAACCTAAAACATGGTGGCGATACATAGATGATATTTTCATAATTTGGCCTCATAACATAATGGAGCTAGATAATTTTCTGGATTATGCGAACAATGCCGAACCTACAATAAAGTTCACTTTGGAAATTGAATCTAATAATCAATTACCGTTTCTAGATGTTCTTATTGAAAAATCAAATAACATCTTTGTAACGAGTGTATATCGTAAAAAGACCCATACTAACAGATACTAAAAATTGACAAAGACTTGTGAACACAAAATGATCGATTATTTGGAACATGGTCACTACTAAAACCTGAAAATGAAAATGGTAGATTCAAGATTAACTATAATGGAAACATCCATCAAAGATTAGTGAAAATCTGATATTTTTTCTATATACCTATATACCTCTAATCCAAACTTTTTTCAATGCAAATTGTTAATGACAATCGAATGAATTTTTCTTTCAAAGGCTTTCTAATAGGAACATTTTTAAACGCAGTGACGCAGTTTTGATCTTATTTTGGCATTGTATGGTCCGATTGATGCATAATATATCGTTTGGCTGCAATTATTTTTGGCTTTAACATATTCTGCACTAGTTACGAGGCTAGGGTTTTTGCGCCAGCGATCACTCAGAGAAATAGTAGGTAGTGAATTCCAAACGTTTAGTAAAATAGGCGACAGTCACTACATTCATCAAATAATACCACAAGAAATTTTCATCATACTCGCGCATATTTTACAAAATGTTTGGTATCTACTAACGACTATTTTTTTCAATGATGGTAGGCTGTTTGTTACAAGGCAACAGCTCTAGAACAATTCCTGAGGTATGAATGAGGTATATAAGTGTCCATTCCCAGCGTGATGATCTCACATGCAGCAACTGTGACGAATCCTCACAATCAAAGCATATTCTATGCCAAGAACAATGGGGCTCACCATCTGGTTTGTCCTCAATACATGTATATTGAAATAATACTCATATATTTTTTCTTATAGAAACGAGGAGAAAATTCCAAAAAATCTGGAATAATGAATATACCACCTCCTCGGTTGACCTACAGACAGTACTTGTACTTTATTTTACTTGGCGGAGTTAAGCTCAAATTAGTGTAAGAATAACAATTTCATATGAGTTTTCAATATGTAACAGTAAATTTTTCATACTTGTGAGTTTGTTCATCCAGACTTCCAGAGAGGCATTATTCAGTCATGTCAGAGTTTATCACCTGATAGGAAAGTTTGCGATGACCATTATTTTCTAGGATTATTCAAACATTTCGATAAAAAAATAAATAATCAAATTTATTGAACACAGATAATAACAATAATAACATTCAAGAAACATCGACGTAGCAATGATACCATAGACAAAACAATTTCTTATTTTCTGATATAGGCAGACTGACAGTGTGTTACATATATCTTTCAACATTCTATAATTCTTGAGGTATAAAATTCTTAAATTCGCAACAGCGAAATACCAAAGACACATTCAATGCTACAGGGAGGTACACTGCTCGCCAGCAGTCATGGAATCATCCGACAGCTCTGGAAAACGATATTAGGGGGCAAGATAGATAATCACTCCGGATTTAATTTTCGCGAAAGCTGATTCTGTCTTACTTCTCATAGTGAAACAAAAATATAGGTGATGCCATTGCTACTGACGAGAATTGTATAACAATGAAGAAGAATGGCCATTGAATGAATTTGACGCATGTCTCTTGCTCCTACCCATCCCGGAATCCTACTTCAATAATTCTAGAGGATTTACAAATCGATAGAACATAAATAAATACATACGTACAATTCCATTGCTTAATATTAGTTCAGTAAATGAACAAAAAAATAGAAAAAAAAATCGTGTTTTCGAAAATTTCTGTATAGTGGTAAGGCACAGTGCGATGAACAACATACTAAAAAATTTGATCCTTAGGGGATGACAGGGGCGGTAGGGGTACGTTTGAAGGTAATTTTTTCAAGGTGTTCTCGAATAATTTGAAAATCGCTGCCTCTAGCGAAAAAAACAGGTTTACAAAATTAAATAGCATGAAATTTACAATAAAAAAGTTCCTATTCATTTTTCGCCTACAATGAATAGTTTTTGAGATACAAGGGATGTGATAATCACAGGGAAGATGGATCGATCAACTTACCTACAAACGCTCCCCTACCGTCAGGACCTTTAGTATTTAATTCATGACACTTTTCCCTACCACTGTACAAAAATTTGCGACTACACGATTTTTTTCCTTTATTCAACCCTCTTTGGCGTTCGTTGATTGAACTATATCTTAACTACTTAACTTAACTTATCAACATAATTCGCATTCCTCACTTCGCTTATTCCGAGACCTATTCAAAATTTGCACAATCTCCTGGTAATTTTTCCCTTTGGTCTCGGGCACCATATAGTAAAAAAACACCGCATCCAAAAAACAGAACCCGCTAAATATCCAGATGCAAAAATGAACGCCGAGACTCTCGGACACTAAAGGAAACGCGAACGTCGATACAAAAATCACAGATCCTACCACAGTCGTGATCAAAGACAGGGCCGTAGCTTTGACGTCATTAGGCAGCAACTCGCCCATCACAGCGTTCGGAATCGGTCCCAAACCCAGCGAATAAGTGAACACGTAAACGATGACGCAAGGGATCGGCAACCACGTCACATACTGTACCATCGACGAGTCAGTCTCCTTCCAGTAGAAGTAAAAACCAAGCAGGGATAAGGGAATCCCCGTGAACCCCGCAGAAAACAGGAGCAGAGGTCTCCTACCTACAGTCTCCACTGTAGCTGAAGCTATGAAGAAAGTCACGATTTTAACGGAAGCCACTAGCACAGCTACGGAATCCCCAGACAGCTGAGTGCCCGCTTGGGTGAACACCGGACCCAGAAAGCCCATGATGACCAGTACTCCGGATAAGTGTGGAGCCACGCAAGTACCCAGAGTGATAACGCAAGCTTTCCTCAGCAAGCGTTTCTTGAACAGATCCTTCACTCCTCTCTTCTTGAACTGTTTCCTCTCCCTCAAAGCTTCTTCTATCAGCTGGTACTCTTCTAGTATTTCGCTTGAGCTCCTGTTGCTCCTTAATCGTCTCAATACTGCTAGAGCTTCTGTTCTGCGCTCTTTTGAAGCTAAGAAAACTGGCGATTCGGGTACGAATAACCACAAGCAGATGATGTGTGGTATCAGAGGTAGAGCACACAGCAGATTGAAAACCTTCACGCTAGTAACTGGACCAATGAGGTAAGCGTAGAGGTTTCCCAAAGGCAAAAACACCATCATGAGACACCCTATCCTTCCGTTGTTGTGCTTCTCGGATATCTCATTCAAGAATATAGGCGCTGTCACTATACCTATCCCGTAACAGCAATTGAAGATGGACCTGGCTAGATAGAAGATATAGAGATGTCTAGCGAAGGCTAGCAACACGTTGGCTAGTACCATTAGGACGGCTAGACACAGCAGCGTTCGCTTTCTTCCCAAGATGTCGGGAAGTTTCGGGAATATGAGGGTCGACATTGTTTGCGCTATCAGAGGTATACCGGCTATCATGGAAATTTGAACGGTGGTGACTGGCTGTCCCAAGGGGTTGATTTCGGTGTCGTTGGATTTGAGTTTCGGGATCATAGGGGATGTCCAGACGACTCCGGTGCCGAAGACCAGCATCATCAAATTGACTGAAACAATGTGAAAGGCGGTTAACAGGAATTCTTTAATAAGATGTCGGTTGAATTTGTAAGTAACAGATCTAGTTGAAATTAAGAAATTCAGTATTGCTGAATTCACTGAAGTGAGGGCATAATTGTAAATAAAATAAGTTCTCCTTGGAGGAACAAACTAGTCACTCTTCATTTCCATCAAATTAATCATATTAGAGATTGAGCTTGAAGAGAGATTAAAGAGAGAGATTAAAAATAATAGGTTCCATTCGATTACTAGAAAACCGCCGAACAAAAATTCGAAACATTACAGTGAATTGATGAAACCATGAAGGCAAATGGAATAATGATAACATTTGCCCAATCGGATTTCCAGTGGCGTCGTTAGGTGATTTTTTTTTCACTGAAAAGTGAGCAAAGACGAGAAATTCCCAAATTTTATACGAAACTATGGAAGGCCATTAAATTATGTGCAAAAAAGGACCTTTTGTTAAAACTTGCTTTCGTTTTCTATACAGGTTTTCAAAAGAATAATCTATGTATATTTTCAACTTTAGAGATATAATATGTTTATACGATATTTAGCCCTAAAATAATCCATAAGGAATCACTTCCTTCAATGTGACAATATATGACATCTAGGAACACAGTGTATAAAGAAATCTTCTAATAAGGTTCGGAATTGGGTACACATCGATATTTTTTGTATATGTATACACCAAAACGCTTCAAAGTCGTTATATTTGATAATTCATTGATCAAACGTGAGTGTTTGATAAAAATGTTCACACTTCAAACTGTTTTGTCGGGAATTATAATATTGTAATTAATTAATTTTATACTTAATATGGAACTCATTCAAGTTGGTTTCACTTTTTTTTAAGACAAAAACATAATTTTCGGATAGTAATATAATTGATGTTATAAAAAATGATTCAACCTATTTCAGGAACTGATCAAGTTGACACTAATCAAAAATTTGTAGGACATTATACACAAGAAAAAATATCTCATTCACCAAAATGGAAGAGAAAGATTGATAAAGAAATAATAAAGAAAATTAAATCCGTTTCTTACAAAATCAACATAACATTCTTGTTTTCAACGAGATAAACTTGATTAGGTTCATCTCATAATGACCAACATCAATATTTCATTGTTTTCTTACCTGTCACTGCGCAAAAGTATAAGAATACGGTGCCTTTTGCTTTTGTGTTATTGTCATTATTGGGTTCGAGAGGTTGACTTTTGCACTCATTATCAGTTTCCTCATCTAATTCCATCAAATCATTCGCGGAATAGTAAATATCACTATCGGACATTTCACTGGATCAACTGGAGAATGACAGTGAAGAATTGATTCACGCATCATTACTCATTACATCAAATTATCTTATCTCTAGAGAGACTCATTCTTATCGTTATCAACGTATAGTTTCTTGGTCAAGTGAATCCCTGATTCGATATCATTCCCATGAGAATATACGAGATGAAGTAATAGTATAGACACGTACAGATAAGTGATCAATAACCATAAAAAACACAAAGATTTTATCAATCATTGTAGTATTTATTCTATAACATGCTCAAATTTTCATTGATTTCTAGGAGAGATTAATACATAGACATCCACTCAAAACAATGTTTGTATTGGTATACAGGGCTTTTCACGATGAGCGTTAATTAGACGTTTCTGGCAAACCAGATAACGGATCATTTTGAAAATTCAATAGAGGGCATATTCGGACATTCTCTAGCCAACTAAAATATTTTCGACAATTTGGTGTTGCCGCTTCTATTAGAAAGCAGTAGCAACTTTGATTTTTCAAATAGAACACTCTGTATTTTATTGCATTTTTAGATCCTCCCTGAAGAGCTGATTTCATGGATGTATCACACTTGGGCTCTAGCGGAAATGATTACAGAGATATAGGGTGTGAAAAATCGACATTTTTCAACTTTAGGAATTTTTTTTGTCGAAACTATTCATTATTGGTCAAAACGGCTCACATGTCTCCATCTCAACTTATATGTGCCATACATGACGTGATATTATGCTGAAGAGGAACCAATAAAGAATTAGAAAAGTTCCACAAGTCTTTTCAAGAATTTTGTATAGAAATATGATCGTCAGTTTACTTTATTACATTCATTATAGATTTCCACCGACAGAGTCTATACAAAAACACCCTGCTCTGTAAATATCGAATTGAAATAATTGTAATACGGTAACAGGGGTAACAGCTGTCGAGTTAACACTTTTTTGTACAAACAAAACAACGCATAGAGGAAACATATAATTTAACTTGACAGAAACTACCTGGCGAGAATTATTATTGTATCTGTGTTTGTATTTTCATTGTATGTACCTCGTATAGTGTATAGTCATTCGATATCGTTGTTGATGGAAGATAACAATAATAGGGTGTCGAATTTGGTGAGCCTTACGCGGCTGGTACGACAATCATTCTATTCTGAAGTTTGTTATATTGAGAGTTTGTGCATGAAAAGCAACAGATTTTTCTTGGATTGGTAGGTAGGCTACTTCTTGCTTCTCTACTAATTATTTTTTTATTTCGATACGAATAATGCATATCACCTGTATAGGCTTTTCCAGTTATCTATAGTGTTTAACGTAACGAATCACATCCACATCCACGGCCAACAATCGAAATAGGGACGTAAGTACTCACTTATACTAACCCAGTTTTTTAGTAGCTCCATTGACTTCAAAGCTATTTCAATTGAGATAATCGATCACTTTGGATTGTTTGATGATAATTAGAAAATATGCCACTCATTTGTGTCCACACTGGTTACTGACCAATACTTCTCCAACTATCTCGGAAACGAATCATTTTATCGAAATTTCACAAGGGACAAAAAATGATCTGGAATGTATGATTATCACGAACAAAATGTGATGAAAAACTTGAAAGATTAAGTTTATGCTCGTAACTGATTTTTGAGCCATCATTCTGTGCACATGAATTTACTATCAAGAAAGAGAGAAACCGCAATTGCAAATAAAAAGAGACGTGTACGAGCGTTTTTCCAAAATGAAGCCACTGATGCGGATTTTGAATAAGTATAGGTTATATAACCCCATACAATCTCATTGTATCGTTTTTGACGAGGATTTTGACGATACAAGAAAGTCCTCCTTGGCATTTGGGCGTAAGTATCTGATAAAAATAGGTGCAGGCCCCCAATCCTCCCATCAATTCGATTTCAGATACCATCTTTTGCGAGATATCTCAATTATCTTTGGAATTATTATATAAACTATTTACTTCGAATCAAAAAATATGCATTTCTTAAATATTGTCTCTTGGTTAATCGAATAATCAAGTAAAATAAAAATATGCAACTATTATACAGGGTGTTTCCTAACTACGGTTCCTAACTACAGGGGGTGAATTGTTAGGTCATTTTAAGAAGAAAAGTTTCTATAAACATATGTCCGGAGTTGCTTCGTTTCTGAGATACAGGGCGATGAAATTAAAGAAAACAAACGATAATTATGAAATATCATGAATATCCTGGAACCGATATGGTTGAAATTTGGTACTTTTATTTATAAAATTTTCTAAAATTTCAGCATATCAAGTGTCAATTAAATTTTTGGCGTAGATAATGAAAAATTAATTTCTCTAATGCAAGTGTTCATGATATGCAATACTATGGCTTTCATTTTTTTTCTCGAAAACAAAGCTGGATATGAAGGAAATGCAAGAGACCAAAAAGTTTTATTTTGAGTTGCTCAATGAAAACAAAATGAAAATTCACCAAAAAAAGACAGTGGCGTACTTTTTTTTCACAATATTGATGTCTGTGGTGCCCATTGAGACGCCACTGGCCCCAATAATTTCAATATAAATAGATCTAAATAAGCGCCTTATTAGTTCAAATGAAAGTACCAAATTTCAACCAAATCGGTTTTAGGATATTCATGATATTTTATAATTACCGTTTTTTTTCTTTAATTTCAACGCCCTGTATCTCAGAAAAGAAGCAACTCCGGACATATGTTATAAGAACTTTTCTTCTTAAAATGACCTAACGAATCACCACCTGCAGTTAGGAACCGTAGTTAGGAAACACCCTGTATATGTTTGATGAGCTATAGGAAATCTGAATCGAACTGGATAGATAGAAAACTAAATTTTTACGACTTCATTTTCTAAAAATAGGTCTATGGGACACACTGTACATACAAGTTAGTGCACAGTATTTCTCCCTACCCTCCTGTATGTATCCTGTATCTCGAGCACGGGGAAATTCAATTTTCATTATGGACGCATCGATAAGCGGCCGTTAAAGACCATAAATTCGGTCAGTCCGATCCCAACGGGAGGCCACCCTTTTAGCTAATTCCACCAAATAGATCCGTCAAGGGTGCGTCCCTACGAGATCTAGGGCGGTCTCTCAGGTATGTACATACATACATTGTTATACCGGCTGTTAGATAATATAGTGTGTGCATATCGATTTTCATGAAGGTGTGGGAAAATTATTGAACCTTCTCTTGCGGTATCAAAACCAGAACAGGCCATAAATGAGAGTAGAGCGAAAGCAAAATTTGCGAGTCAAACAAAGTCACTTTTGATCCGACTGAAACATGCTATTTTTTCTGCAACCGAAACAATAACCTAAGTCAAGTTAATGTGTGAAGTAACCACCAATGCCGTGCCATATGTATGCGATGCAACAAATAATCCGTGTGGTGAGAATATTCTACCTGCATTAACAGCAGGTTTATTCAATTTTCAAGAATTGTCGAATTGTAGTTTCAAAATAAACACAACCACAGAGTGACATATTTGTGTATGGACCAGGTGCTCTAATGGCAAATACCGCGCCAAGAAATGTTATAAAAGCACAGCACTTAGAAAAAAGTGAGATAATTTATTTTTTCATCCATCTAAATATCAAAATATGGTCAGTGCGGTAAAGTTACATTAATTTTCATCAAAGAGAATGCGAAGTACCTAACTCCCTGTATATTGATTGGATCGGTACCACATGTTTTCCATGTACATTCACTATAGTAAATTGCCCTATGAATTTCATAGCGGTATCTTTCAAATCTAATCGTTTGTAATGTTTTTTTCAAACTTGTTTCATTTGGTTATCCCAATAAATTCTCATTCAACATTGATTATCCTTCTTTGGCCAACAAGGAGCAATTCCTCAAGACAGCAAACATTACCTAATCTAGACCGAACCAAATTTCTCTCTGCAAGCAATCTCAAACTAATTGGAAAGGTTTTCAAAGTTTGGTAAGTTGTATGATTGAAAGGAGAGCACGCCCATGTAGTATATATAGTTCCTCAGTAAACTTCGCCATAATCCTGGGAAAACGTCTGCGGAAACCCAATCAATTCGTCGATTCTCTTCCTTCGATCAATACCCATCTAAATATTGTGTACCGAGTAATCGACAATAATTATTTAACCAACTCGCACGTTAAAATATCTCGATCATTAATCGCCTTTCAATATACGAGTTGGTAACAAAATTTTTCCGTCGACTAAATTTCTCATTTCTCCTGCAATGAAGAAAACTTGGTTCGCGAATTCATCATTCATCCGGAAACTACTAAGAATCACCCAGTTGCCTTGTCACTGGCATTAGTGACATTTGACATTTGTCGAAATGATCAACATAGAAAATAAATTCCTTGTGTTAGAAAACAGGGATTAAATCGTTTCAGAAACTTGGAAAGGCGAACCCGTTAACGGAAAATCTTCGATGAAATCCATATTTTCGATTCAAATGCAGATTCCGTAAGTTATAGCATAAACAATGAATGCACACAGTGTATGTTTGGTTGCCTATAAAACAATCGTGCATTAATAGACAAATTGATCATTAATAGGGATCATTAATGAACGATTTCATAAACATCAACTCCCTCGTTAATACGTGGTCGACGGAAAAATGCATTATTACTTTTCTTCAAATTATTTTATTGAAAATGGTCGACCTGTCATATACCGGATTGTCCAAATCCAGTGTCCGCAGTTATGGGTAACTTCGTTTTTGTATAGGAAACAATAAAATTATTCTATTCGCCCAATAGTTTCATTTGTACTACTCCATCAATAAAACTATTGTATTTCTAAATGAAAACTTACCTAGTAGGCGAGGTATAATATTGTCTGTCCACTGACCAAAAATATGTCAGCGCTGGTTTACTGAAAAATGTCAATAGTTCCTTTGTTTCAATTAAATATTTGTCATTTTGAGATTGAAGTTTTCATCTTCTATTTTTTACAATAATGGGCTTATATCACAAAAAAAAATTATTTCATAATTCGATAGAACCCATACTCACCACCGCAAACCGTTTCGTGCTGTGAGCTCCCTACGTTTTATAAAAAATTATTGAAATCCCCGATTTTTCGGAACTCTGAAAACGAGGCGATGATGTGACGTCAAAACCCTAATACTGAAACAGGACTATTCCAGACAGAGATGAATGATACATGATTTCTGACAGAGTGAATTAGCGCGAGATCACAGTTGACAGAATTAATATATCAGTTGCCTCAGTCTCCGTCAAGCGTTTGGTATTTTTTTTTTAAATAAGGCGAGATGAGGTTTCTACGTCATAAGAGGGTCTGTTTTCAGAAGGTACTATTATTTATGCCCAAAAATGAAATATTCCAGTTAATTTTTCGATCGAATTATGTCGTCAATCATTATTTATGTATAAAAGGATCATTATAAACATGGTTTGAGTTAAAAGTTCTACTAAGGTGTACAGTGTGTCCAGTTTTCGATGCTTTTGTGTGATATCTCAGTTATCTTTCGAGATAGAACCTTGCGGGTTTCGCGATCGTGTGCCACTTTTTTGTGAAACTCAAGATGGCCTAATCAGATTTTGCATAACAGTTTCCGTTTATGAGATACAGGGCGATTTTGAAAATTCATACTTTTTGGACCCCCTCTATATTTACGAAGTTTCTCAGCAAAAATGTCAAATTCAAATCTCATCCCATATGGAAGTTTACGCAGAATCCAGTGGCGCACTCAAATTTTTTTTTCGGGGTATGGTTTTGGAGATACGACTCAAACCTATGGTTTTTCAAATGGAACACCCTGTATTTTATAAGCTCATAAAATTCCTCATTTTTTTCTCTTCAAAATGCTTATAATGTATGTATATGAAATTTTCAAAATGCTCTGAAATCACTGAAACATTGAATTTTAATTGTGATCTATGGATTTTTCTTATAAAAAAGTTCCAATTGAAGAAATATTTATTTTGACTTTTCCATAAAGAGGACAAAAACAATACCAACACTAATTAACAAAGAAAACAAAATTATGTACCTGATAGCAACAAATAAATAGTAATAAAAAGTTTATAATGTATAGAATAAGCACCAGATTGAATATTTACAAATACAATTGAATTTCGGAATAATTCAATAACTTATTCACTGAATTGTTCAAGTTGATGTCCACTTTCCATAACACATAATTGACACATTTTCTCAATACGTCTTGATACAGTAAGAGTCACAAATATCTTGAAGAACTTCGTGCAACAACAGAGGCAGTTTTCCAGGAATTACAAAGACATCCTTTAATGATTTTGAATGCATTAAGACGTATTGAGAAAGCGTGTGACGGAAAGTGGATATCAATTTGAACAATTCAATGAATAAGTTACTGATTAATTCCGAAATTCAATTGTCTTAGTGAATATTAAATCAGGTGCTTATTCTAGAATATGAACTTTTTATTACCATTCATTTGTTGCTATCAGGTACCTATTTTTGTGTTATCTTAATTAACTAGTGTTGGGATTGTTTTTGTCCTTTTCATGTATGAATAAATTGAAATATTCTTGAATTGTAACTTTTTTCAAATGAAAAATCCATAGCCCACTATTAAAATTCAATGTTTCAGTGATTTTGGAGCATTTTCGAAAATTTTATACATATTCATCATATTTCATTTTGATGGGGAAAAAATAAGGAATTTAATGAGCTTATAAAATACAGGGTGTTCCATTTGAAAAATCATAAGTTTGCGTCGTATCTCCGAAACCATACCCAGAAAAAAAATTTGAGTGCGCCACTGAATTCTGCGCAAAATTCTGTATGGGATAAAATTCCAATTTGACATTTTCGCTGAGAAACTTCGTAGACATAGAGGGGGTCCAAAAAGTATAAATTTTCAAAATCGCCCTGTATCTCATAAACGCAAACAGTTATGCAAAATCTGATCAGGCCATCTTGAGTTTCACAAAAAAGTGGCACACGATCGCGAAACCCGCAAGGTTCTATCTCGAAAGATAACTGAGATATCACACAAAAGCATCGAAAACTGGACACACTGTACACGCCCATTGCACCTACTCAAGATATAGAGAACATTTTTTTCTGGCTGTTCGAACTTCAAACGGACCGACAACGCGCGGCTCATGTTTTTTATTACAAGTATTCAAGTATTTCCAAAATAACGATCGATTGTAGGTGATTATAATCTTTCTATACAGGTCAGAATTTGAGTAAAACGGACTGGTTTCAGTGGTGTAATTTTCCGAATGCGGAATAGATGAGACAATCACAAATTGACACGAATAAGGCAGAATCGTTCGAAGAGGAAAGTAAAGTCCCAGTCGAATGGATATATGAACAGACATAACTCGAGAGTTTAACGGGCCGAGAACTTCTTGATTCAATAAAAGAATCGTTTCGGCGAAAAGTTTCCAGCGAAAGAGGAATCCTTCCTTGAGTTGAGTAGACTCCGGAGGGAGAACTTTTCACAGAAGTAGACTGTTTCTCGCCGATTTATGTTCCAAACTCAAATATTTTCATCAACGGAAACTTCCGCAACTTTCAAACATTGTCATTATAGGAGTTGCCTGAACGGGAATGGATGAGGGAATCGAAATTTTCAACCATTTTGACACCTTCAAACGTGCTGGTGTTTATTATTCAGAATAATATCTGATTCATTTATAAAAACCTCTAGGTCATTAGGCCTATACACTCCTTCTTTTCGAAATTCATATATATAGAACCACCTAATTTTATATCCATTACACAGTAACATTTTTTGAATAGTGTAACCATTTTATATCTATAAAATGTCTCAAAAGTTTGAAGTTCTTGAGGAAATTAATCGTGCATTTTTATCCATTTTTGTTTGGTGAATATCATAATCCTTCCCATGGTATGAAATGATTGAGCCAATGCATATAATACCAAATCAATACTTTTGATTATTTCATTCACACTAGGCTGCACCTATCAAATTTCATGATTGAAAGCCACAAGATACGTAATATCAACAAATGATTATCAGCGACTATTCTGTTTTATTGTATAAGTGACATAAATATGTTACAGAATATTGAAAATATCTCGTTTGGGTTACGGAAATCAAATGATTTTATAAGCAAATCAACACCAGAAAATAACAAAGAAGATGAGAGAGTATGTCTGGAGATAATTTATTCCTTTACCACTCTCATGATCACGGAAATTCAACGAATAAAATGTTGAAACTTCTACAGGGTGTTCCTCAATGACATGCGATTTTTCGACTTACATTTGAAGAATAATACTTCGTATGAACGTATGTCGTGAACGGGTTTACCATAGTTGAAAATATGCAGATACCTTTTTTGTGCACCCTATATAGCTTTCAGGGATAGCAAAATTCAGCATGCTATGTAACTGAAACAGTACAAAAATTTCAAAATGTTAGATACTGTGGTTATCCAGTAATGTATATCCTGAATGGAGCAATCAGCTCAGCATTTACATCAAAATTTTGAGTCTGCGTCTTGTTTTTCCGTTTCTTCTCGAAAATGGAGCGTCCTATCGATTATCAACGAGATTGGATGGCCTTTCATTGTATTCAATTCGAAAATTTTGCGTCGTTGCTCATTTTTGAGTAAAATATAAACAATAATATCCACCTAACGACGCCACTGGTGGAGAAGATGAAAATTTTTGTATATCAGAAAATCCACCTTGATGCGTAGAAGACATGTACGAAATTTGATAAAGATATCTACAATATTATCAGTCATTTTTAAAAAACTGTTTATCACTCGACCATGACAAATGGAGACTGTTATTTTCTTGAATTGATTTCGATTAACTTTCAACTTGGTAAAGCTCTCGGGAGATATTCTCATCAAATTGTCACTATCAATAGAATTGTGAAAAAAATAATAGTCGGCTATATTATACCGTTGATTATCGATTTCGTACAGATTCGATCTCATTAGTTTGACTCCGCTTCATGGCTACTATACGTAACTATTGTAGACAGACAAAGAAAAGGGATATCTTGATACGCCAATACCGAATTTTCGATTAGTCTCAAAGTCGTCTCAAATATCCGTAATACTGGTAACTCGATGCATCGTGTAGGTACTCGTATATAGGAAATCTTCCATATATATCGAATTTTGATACCGGACACGTCCCATTTCCACTCGTAATATCATGTTACGTTGCTTTATGCTTTATCTGCGCCTTCTCGATGGCTGAGCTGTACCTACACAAATCTTACTCGAAATCCTGTTGGAAATCTTGCTGACCAATATTATCATTGGCTCTCGTCCAAAAGGCAATTCTTCGGGCTATTAGTCATCTCAGAAGGCGCACTCTTTCTCCTTCGGCGATTCCGCTGACGTTTTATTTACCACACACAAAAAAAGAATCTCTTGTATTGAGCATGACTGCATTGGTCCAAGAAAATAATTTGTTTGTATATAACGAAAGAGATGATATTCTTGTTCCGAAACAATGATTTATTCAACAAGTCTCTTGTAGGAAAATTAAGATATGCATGGTTGGAGACGTCTGTTATGTTGAAGTGAGAATGAAATCAATTCATATTGACAAAACCATTTACTTATTTCAGGAAAACCATAATTTTGAGGTGAGAAATCCATCCACCAAGTGGAAACAATAATTTTCCTAATTTGCAACTATGGATTACTTTTATTGAGAATTGTTCTCTTTCATTTCAAAATTAACAATTTATTCTAGTCAAAATTCTGTTAATCTTTAATAAAAACATTGATATTTTTGATCCGAATTTATGAGTTTTTCATAATGAATATTTAGCTCATTCTCTCCAATGGGACTATTTTTTGTTTCAAAATATTGACTGCTCAGTTGAAAATATCATGATGTTTTTTATTCAAAACTGTGAATGTTTCCTTATGAGATAATTAAACTCCACAGAATATTCGTGTAAAAATATATTTTTGTTTCTTTAGTTGACCATAATCCCATGTATAGGTACATCTTGGATCAGTTTAGTCCATCATGACCCCAAATGGTTATAGAATAATCCCATGCATGCATTGATTTCGTCTTCTTCAAGTTTTGCTGAAAATGATAACGGTCACAAACAATGACATGAGTATTATAATTGATTAAAAACTCACCTTTATAATATGTAATATCGTGACTCCAGTAATGTCATGCCTTCTGGAAGATATCGGGTATATAGATTCGAGATACTCGGCAGGAAACTTTCTCTCACCTAATTTCAAGGTTCTTTCAAGTCTTTGCAATACCCCATTTGTAGATAGTACTTCTTCATTCATCAACCAGTCGTCATTTTGCTACAAAAGAATTTCATATTACAGAATGAGCATATTTTCATAGCAGAATAATATTAAATTCCAGTTATTTTGATTGAAAATTTGTTGATTCACTCACAATGACTACCGAAATTTGCAAATACCTACTTACCAAGGGAATTCAATGTTGTACCTTCATCAGCTCTCGACAAGTTCAGCATTTGTTAGATATTTATGTTCTAAGACAATTCACACCTAATACACACTCAATATAAAACATTAAAAATTTTCAAACTACGCAGCTTAATGCCGTTTCGCCGCTGTGGGCCTGTCATAATGATGTGAGCATTGTCAATAATGATTGTAGACTGGGGACTGAGTTTTGGCAACAGGATTGCTTACCCTTGATTTTCGAGGCATATCATTTTCATTCAAAGAAATACCTACTCATAGACTTGAATCAAGTAAATGAAGTATTGAATCAAAATGTTGCTTCTTTAGTTAGAGAAAATATTAATATCATCAAGTTGAAGATATTACATTACCTTCATTTGAGAAAATTGATATTCATATTTTTGAATCAAGTAAGTATGGCATAGAATTGAACTATCAGAAGTCTTCGAGTTGATGAAATGGTAATATCAATATAATGAAATTAGAATGCTTCATTTGAAGAAATATTTATTTATATTTTTGTATCAAGAAAATTACGTATTGCCTCAACATATTCGGTTTTTGCAACTTGAGAAATTTGAATGTATCATTCGAAGATATGAGCATTCTTTGATTTGAAGAAATGTATACTTATAATCTTGGATCAAGCAATAAATTTATTGAAACAAAATAGTACGCTTCTGCGAATTGAAAAATCCGTTTTGATTGAGTTGAAGTAATTAATTTATTAACTGAATGATTGCATTCTTGGTTCAAGAATATATTTCAATAATATGACACTATCTTCTTGAACATACCAGATTTTTTGACACAAAAGAATATGCTCAATTCAAAGCAGATATACCATTGAATTTTCAAGAGAATGGGTTTTCTCATTCGAAGAAATTTTTTTTCTGTGTGCAGGAACTCCAGTTCGGAAAACTTCGTGTGCATGGAAATTTAACAGAAGAAGTTTCGATTTCGAGATACGGGGATTACAGAAAGCAAGGGTAGCTCTAGAATGCAATTCGAGGGGAGAGTAATTCATTTATTTATTCAATTACTTTTTTATTAATTTACCAACTTCTCAGAAAAATTCCAAATACTAACTAAGAAATACAGGAATATAAGTAAAAAGAATAATAATCAACAACCATTGCCTAATACAAAGAAGAAAGATCTAAGCACCTGCTGGATCGTTGAATGAAAATTTCAAAAGGTGTGCAATGATTATAATTTTCACAGATTCTTTGGAGAGTTTCTACATATATGTTCGTGCGTGGAGTTGGCAAGTAAAAGGTTCGATTCAATCGGGATGCCTTTCTTGGAACGTGAAATTGAATTCTTTACGTCAAATAATGGAAATCACATAAGTTATCGATCGTTTTGAAGAGGATTACAATTGAATGGTACTCTCTTCGAGTTTGTAGACTGCTATATGACTGTCTCTCAAGTAAATTTTCATGAGGAATGCCAATTTCTGGATATTCTCCATCTACTTTGAAAGAAAATAGTTTCAAAAAGCGCCGCGGAATCGATTCAAGGCTGTCGATGTGAGTTTTATTATGAGGGCTCCAAATTACAGGAGCATATTCCAGCTTCGATCGAACAAATTGCACAATTTTTTTCTTATGTTCTGGTTCCCATTGAGAGGTTATCTGTAGTGTTCAGAGAACATCGTGAGAACCAATGGAAATAAGGTAGGAATTGGTGTTCTTCATAAATTTCTGGAGGATATATGTCTCGGGGAACACCTCCCTTAGCAATGTGTTCCAGAGCCTCGCAGTTCGATTGGATAAATGAGTCTTTGGAAAGAGATGGTCTGCAGGTCTACAAAGTGACCACGATGGGGTGCGAAGCCTCAACTCGACGGGTTAATCTCGCGGGGACTGCCAAGGGAGAAACAATTGTTGATATTTCAGAAGAGCATCGTCCATGGAAATATCTATAAAATAGAGCCAGATCGCCAGCTTTTCTACGGTGTTCCAAAGAAATGAGTGAGTTTGTGAGCGAGGCATCACCCACGAGACGAATTGCCTTTTTTTGGACAGAATCCAACAGTTTCAGGGTATGTTTGTGTGCTGCACTCCAAATATGGGAACAGTATTCCAGGACAGGTCGGATCTGTGCCTTATAAATCATAAGCAGCGGACTGGAAGTGAAATAGCTCCTGGCCCGAAACAGAAAACCAAGTTTATGGGATGCACTTTTTGCAATTGATCTCACGTGATTTTCCCAAGAAAGGTTATTGCTGATAGTAATACCAAGCATCGAAATGGATGTCTTCAAAGGTATGGTTACAGACGATATTTGTTCGATGTGAGTTACAAATGATAGTTTTGGATCAAATATCACTCCCAGATCCTTGAATGTTTCTGCTCTCTGAAAGTCAATATTATCAATGGTATAGTTGAACATGTGAAGGACATCACACAGCACAATGTACATTGTACCAGTACCTATATCACCTGATGAAGCTACTGTGTTAGTGAAACATATCGTGTGTTTGAGAATTTTCTGAAAATCTTATCGTTTTTTTTAACTTCTGTCACTTTGAAGTGTCACATTACATAATCGAAAAAATCAAAGAGTATACCAACATGAAAAGAACGTGCTGAAATTGGAATGGAATGAAATTCTTCGTTGATTATAGAAGACTATTTAATATTTCAGGAAGATTCATTGTACCTAGACTGTATCATATTGATGTGTTCATTATACATGTACGATTGTACGTTCATCAAAATCAACCGGTATATCATGTAAACAGCTTTATGTTTCCAAACAGAAACTGATGCCGATTGATAAAGAGAAGAGATGTGAATTAGAGAAGAAAAAACCGATGTTATATCCGTTAATCGCATATATTTCAGTCGACTTGGCTTTCCGTCCACACAATTAAATCCAACAGGGCCCTTTATTCGAAGAACAACTCGTAATCTTGTCACCGAAAGCTGCAACCGGCAAAATATTTACCCTACAGCTCCATCCCCGATTATGGTTTTGGTGCACGTCAAAACCATTGTTCGATTCATTCGATACACACATACGAACAGAAGTAGAGGACGGCATCAGTCGTTTTGGATAGCCGAAAGCCGTTTGGGATTGCATTTACTTCCTACGGTTACATAATCCGAGTACAATAATTTATTCATTTAATCTCCCTATCTTCATCTGCTGAATCGTTCCGCTAGAGCTGCTCTTGGTAGCCGAATATGTAGTTTGGAATTGTTTCGACTTCAACACTTCATCTAATTAGCAGAACATTCTTGTTGCGAACACATTTTTTGAACAGTACGGCGACTGATGTGCGCACTGCCATCTTAAAACAAAACTTCTTCTCTTTAATTTCTCTTTAAATTTTAAATTTCAACACTTTTAGAAGAACTCTCCAAAGAGCGAGTGACCTTCGGAGTTTTTTCAACGACCTCAAAGATTGATTAAATATTGTCTTACGGAGTCGTCAGGTGGTTCATACGAAGAAAAATGATTCCCGTATATATGAGGAGTCATAGGAACTTGACATTTTCTGTGTGAACGAATCTGTGAGAGGATCAAGAAAAAGAAAGAAGAAGAATCGGTTGGTTCCCATTTTATGAGTTTTTTCAATCAGTTCACTTAGCTTCATACTAGAAAAATGGAAAACTGCATCAGGAAAAAGATTAAATGAATGGAAATGTGAGTTTTTACTACTTCAACTTTTAGCTGGAGTTTCACAGACTGACATCAGGATAGATGGAAATGTGCTACTGTTTATGCATATTATATAGAACAGGAAATATGAAAAAATTTAGGGCACTGATTTGCAACTGTAAATTGAAAATTAATTGATTTGTATGTACTAGTGATGTACAGCCAGTCGAGTAATAGTATATCATTGCTCAATGATCTCATAATGATGGAGATCAATCACTAGGTAAGTTTACATTATAACAAATTTGTTATTAAAAATTTTTTTAGCATTAAAGCAACATTACCAACTAAAATTATATTTCCAAATCCATAGCAATAAGTCATTAATTCTTGATATTGTCAAATATTCTCTTTCTCTGAGAAAAGGCAGGCTTGATGAGATCATAATTTCCCCCATTGAAATTTCCTGTACTATATTGAATCCGTTCTTTGAACCGAAGAAAAACGGCATCAAGCTCTGTGAACAAATCCCTTTGAAAGGAGGCAGAATGAATAATTTCGGAGAGAGCACACTTTTGCATTTTCCTAATCATCATAAAGCCGTAACCAGATTTTTTTTCCTTCATTAGCGTTTCATCCATTCTTCGTAAATGGGGTATATATTAATATATAATGGGGCCAGATTTATTCTCCACAAGGATATTACAATACAATGCTGTATACAGAATTGGCAATTACAGAAAAGAAGATTATGTTTTTTCTCTAGCAGCTGCTTCATTTGTCATTTTCCCCCAAGATTGCTTTCTCCATTGAGTCCATATAAATTCATCGTGAATGGGATTGATGGACAACTCAATAATGGAGAAGTTTCGTACTGATTTTTCATTTCATTTTCATCAGATGAATTTCACGATTTACAAAAAATGTAGTCTTGTTCAAATTGTCTACTCTAACGGTTTTTGCGTTGTTCATTCTTGAAGAGATTTGTGCACACATAACATTTTTATTATTTCTAATTATGAAGTTTGCAAAGTTACAGTAGAAAAAAGACAGTAATGCCAACAACAAACATAATTTCTAATTAAATGTTATGAGGAAGTTTAAAATAAGATGTTTTCCTATATCTGGAAGATTTTTAAAAGGCATGTTGAGCCAAATCTCCATATTTTGGTGTTTACTATCTGTAGTTTATTGATAGCTCCTTCTTAATGAATCACTCTGTATATATGAGACCTATACATATAACTTATATTAGCTAGCCGCAGACTCCAATATGATCCTGCCACTCAATTATATGCTGTAATAACTAACTATTCCATTTCATTTTGTGCAGAAACATTCTCAGTATTGGACTACATAGTAGGAGGAGTTATAAAATCAATTTCCAACCAGTGGCGAAACATATTTTCAGTCTCAAATTCAAATAAGGCACATCTCCAAATATTTCGAGGTGATTGTGGATAATCTAAATATAATGAAGAGCAGCATATCATTCACAAACTGAGCACAAACGTGTTGGAACCTTTGCTGAAGATTAGTATGTCTAAGAAAAATTCTCAACAACATGGATCATAATGAAAAACATAAATGAATAACCGAATTTGGCAAGTTGTTTCTGCTTAGATGCAAAAATGATCACAATAAAAATGTTCGATTGTTCTCGACTACTTCTCCGTAGATTCCCTCAGAAACACGCCATTGCCTAAAACAGATATCCTAACCGAAATTATTCGACTTCATATTGAAATTTGTGCTGTATGGTCTGGCTAAAATGGAATTCCAAAGTTCCTCGATATTGCTGTGATGTTACTGCATTAACCGCACGAGCAAGTTATTTATAGGGCTGTCAAAAAACGGAATTTTGATTTTGGTTTTGTTTAAAAGTCGATTCATGATGGTTTTGGGGGTTTGTGACTATTCAGTTACTTATGGTCATTGAATATCTTCCAAATGTTCCTCTTCTGGAAGTTCCCCTGGAAGTGAGGTTTGTGATATTAATTTATTCTATATCTTCACAAAACAACAAATCAGATCAGTTTCTCTGAAAGTGACATTTATAAGCACCACCTTTAAACCCTTCAAATGGTACACCAAACCATTTTGATGAAAATAATTTAGTGATAAATCACGAAATTTTATACATTTCACAGGATACAATTTTCTTCAGCATAACCCCTGCATGTCTATATACAAATGAGTACATTAGACTCGTTTAGAAGAGTCATGGCACACTCAGATGGAAAATCAAAAATGAAATTAAAATCAATATCGAAGTTTGAAATGTCACTTCATGTGGTATCATTGGATTCAGAAAATGATGCAGAATGCAATGATATACAGGGTTTTCTATTTTGAAATCAAAAGTTATTACTACTTTTGGTGAAACCGTAAGTAGAAAATAAAACATATTTATGTCAAAACATGACGTTTATTCTCGCGTTTATTATGTTGATGGGTCCATCCAAATTCCAATCTCTTATCTCTAAAACTAAAGGAGAAAAAGGGGATGAACCATGATCCTGTTACACCCGGTAATATAAGGTCATCGAAAATCCTGAAAAGGTCTGTTTTCCGGCAGTTTCCCTGAAAGTGACACTGGGTATGGAAACTCGCAATATATACCGCCTTATGTCTCGTGCCATCAACTCCAAAGCGAAATGACATCGAACCCACAGACCCTGTGTAAGGGGCGATGTTTAAGGGCGAATGTGCAAATATCTTCGCAAAGGGGTTCAATCTTGACTTTCGAGTTCTCGGATATGGTTAATATCTCTGTGCTTGTCTGGTGAAGATGTGGCACAGACTTTCGTGTATGGGGATGATCTTTCAAGAGAATTATTACGGTCCCTTAAGGGGAAATGGATAAGACGTTGGACGAAGGATGTTTGAAAACAAATGGGATAATTTTTTTTAATCCTTTATTTATTTTTTTCATTTTCTGACAGACGATTCTCAGTTGTGAAATGTAACAATTATTCTTCATCTTACTTTGAAATCATTCCTCAAGGTTCTGTTCTTGGATCAATATCGTTCTTGCTTTTATTGTAGCCATCTGATTTTCTGTCAAGTAATGCTCATCTATTCGCGAGATTCACGAAGTGGGCGACATCTATGTTACATAATACGAACTTCAAACTGGGGGAAAACAAACTGTTGTCTATGGATAAAGTGCATAGACTACATTGCATTCAGCTTGCTGTAGCTGTAGTCAAACTTGTCAATGACATAAAGTGTTGGCACTGTTGGTAGTGATGATGGTTGAGTTGGTCAATCTTTTCATATTATTACATTTTTATCAGTTTAGTGAACAGTGAACGGGTGAAGAATTGTAGATAGTTCAAACAATTCAAACTAATTATGACGAGCAAATCAATTGACATATAAAAGAAAAGCTACAACATGTTTACAATACCCAGATTGTCCTGCTTTGCATGAATAAATACAAATCCATTGTTCTACAGGAGTTCCTCTGGAAACCAACTTCAATTTTACTTCATGTGGGGAAGATTTCATCGCCGAAGTTTGTAGACAAAGTGCAAAAATGTGCCTTTTGTTGAAGTCTTCTGCCTCACACAAAATCACATGATTAGCACGGAGAACTGCTTCTTCTTCCACTACTGGTCGGCTTTTTCCATCTAAATAGAGCAAAATATCTGCCAAAAGAACATCTACAACAGGCATTATTAGCGTTCTCGATCGAATAATGACAATTAATGTCAAGAAATTTAAAAACTTATCACTCTTATCAGTACACAGTACACAAGCTAATGGCACTAATGAGATTGAGTGAGGATTGAGTTTGTTTTCCCCCAGTTTTGACGTGGCTTTGACATGGAACGATGAAAACCGAGCGCCACCTGGTAACATTGATTCCCGCGAATTAGACAGAGCATGAAATTTGACATTCCATGAGCGATGAGATTTCTTTGAAATAATATCACAATGGAGTCATTGTGCTATCAGATACGATACGATACATACAAAGTACATCATTGATGTATCGAACACAGTAAAACAAGAGCAATCTTGTGTTGCAACACAAAGTTTGCATTTTCACTAAAAAATATTCAATTCACCTGTTTTGTCGAGTCTACTAAATTTTTATTGTGCTGCATTCACATTTACGAAAGCGATTTTTTATCAATGACGAACACAGAAAAAATAGAGACGCACAATCCGTTTGCATTTTTTTACCTATCCAAAATAGTAATTCATAGTGCTTGAATTTTGAAGCAATATTTACTATAGAAAATTACTATAATAAAATCGAACTTTCTACTATGAATTGAGCTTGGAACTATGCTACTTTGCAGTAAAGAGTTCAATAATTATAGTGTATCTCACTATGATTTTTTTCTCTGAATAATGACTCACATCTATCATATCTGAATACATTATTAAATACGTTCTATGCGTTATTTAATATTAGTCATGTTGTAGCTATCGATTTTATTTCTGGTCACGTCTAGCTATAACGGTCATAATGTTTCAACATCGATTGTATACATATTATTCGTTATTCGACAAGCTTGACACCACGATATGATCGAGGATTTCATACTAATCATCGCTTGACCCTAGGAGACTAATCCGATGAAATTTTGCTAAATGACCGTCACTATTTTCCATCCTGTGACCTGTATGATAAAAAAATACATGGAAAATACGTAATATATAGCTCGACTCGAATGACGTCTATTATTGGATTAGGACGCATTACGACAGAAAAAGAAGCAGCCAAATTGCGTCCGAATATAGAAAACAGACAATGGTTTTTCTTTGCCTCGCTTTTCTTCTACCGTCCTCACTATTTTCATTTCCTTTAACAAAGGCTGTTAGGCTGTTATAGACACATTCGAATTACAAAGGAACAAAGTCAATTACTCTATCTCTATATACTGAGTGTTTGGTTTTCCATATCCAATATACATCAGGCTGAACCAGAAAACGGATTTCTTTTCTATCTCAACCAAAGAATTTTGACAATGCCACTTCTATTAGAAAGTGGTACCAACATTTATATCTCGAATATGTTTGTTTATAATATAATTTTCAGAATGTCCATAGATTTCCTAAAAATTTCTCTGTTGTTATTTTCCTATACCCGTCTTTGACCGTTTTTGAAATGAAAATTGATTTCAGTTCGTTTTTATTTGGAAAACGTCACCAGAGATTGAATGGAAATGTATGTATACAGTGTTTTGTTTTGTGAATGGGGAGAGAGAATGGAACTTGACTAGTCTGATAAGATTATAATAATTATGTAACTATATGTGTAAACTTCAATGATGAATAAATATCTATCTATCTATCTAATTTCATAATGGTATCGAAATTTCGCTTGGATTTATAGGTGATACTCAGGGGCCTCCCAAACATAACATAATCTCAGATATCTCAAAGGGTGGTTCGAAAATTCATTTGTTTCTTTAGCTTGAAAAACTGACTGAAGGTTAATTGTTTCTAATAGAAAACTAATTGAGAGAAACATTTTCACAAATGAATGATCATAAGTCAGGAACTTAACCAGTTATATAAAGGTATGATCTACATATGGGGTGTTCCATTTTGAAATAATTATAACGTACAGAAAGTTTCAAAAGCCTAAAGTTTCATCTAACTCCAAGCCTGATTTCGATACCATTGTATTTCTGTAGTCGAGGATATTCAACATTTTCTTGAGGATATTGTCCTTAAAAAAGTGGATTTTTTTATTTCGAAAATGGTCACAGATTTTGGAAAATCGAGATTTTGAAAATGATATTATCCATTTGGAATATCAAAGTTGCTACTATACCTTCTGTTATGAATGTAAAAATTTCCGTACATGCTCTATGTCAAATTTTCATAGTGATCTGAAAATAACATTAGATAGTAATTGAATAACTTCTTCGTTAGTGCGTATTTTGTGTATTGTTCAATTTGATTTTAGTGGTCTCATTTCATTTGACACTTTGACAGGAGAAAATCATTTGTTGAACATAAACCTGATGCGCCAGAGAAATTCGATATGCACTATGAGCCCATCATCCCCATCAGACTGATTAATAGATGTAGCCCGCATACAGTAGCACTGCATCTCTTTGTATTGAATGACCCCACCGACCTTCCCGTCTACCGTCGTTCACAGTGCATGCACTTCCCATAATAAAGAATGCTAGCGCAAATTCTAATTCGACTTGAGGGGATCTATTCATCAATTAGGCAAGGAATCATGACCACGCTTTTATTAGCTTGGTATGTATGTTTGTATTAACGAAATCTTCGAACGTGATTTTGGTCCACTTCAAACCGTCGAATTGAATTGATTGAATACAATAGGATAATTCAATAATTTTGTTTCTTCTTCAGGATGAGCGATTTTTTCCTCGAATAGAATGGTGGATGATGTTCCTCCACCAAAATTCCAAGTTCCGCCACCAAAATTTGAAATGTACGTTTTTTCCTTCGAATTACTTTACAATGCTTTTTCATATCCAGACACACGGCAGCATCTTGAAACAAGTACTCGTATGAATAGTATCATCCCGAGAGACAGGTGATTTTGACCCACTACGTAAAGTCGAATCAAATTGAAACTTGGCACACCTATCAAAGACCGATGGCAATTGCATAATTCAATAGTTTCGTTCCAATATTCATATATTTCGATGTTTGGTTGCATAAAAAGGATTTTTTCTTCAATTTTAAACCACTATTTATTGCAGGAGTTCATGCAATGGAGTTTGGGAAGGCTAATATATTTTTTCTTCAATGCCCCTTCCCGTAAATTATTTGAACGGGCCAACTGAAAAAATTCAAACTTGAGATAATGAAATTGATGTATGAATACTATATTTTGGAGTGAAATTGACAGATGAACATTTCAAGATGGCGATTGGGCGCCATTTGAGAAAAGAAAATTAATTGGAAAGGGTGGTCTGGTGACACATCCTTTTGAAACTCCTGGCGAATACAACAAGATGGAGCACCACCACATAACTCCAAAAAAGTTAGGAACTAATTGGATACAGCTTTCCCTTGTCGTTGGATTGGCCGACGAGGTACTACGGAATGGCCGGCTTGCTCGCCAGATTTGACACTTTTAGACTTTTTTATTGGGCTATTTGAAACAAAAGGTGTACGATACTGCACCTGCTTCAATATTTGATATGCGACAGAGAATGATAGATATTTGTAGAAATATCGACGTAACTGTGTTCGAAAGTGTTCGGCGTGAAATAACGGATAGCCTGTTCTTATACCAAGAACCATTTCGAGCATCTTCAGAACTGAACTCGGGTTATTTTCTCAAATTTTGAAGTTAAACGTCGATGTATTCAGGCAATTATTAAATGAGGAGGGGTGAAAGAACTCACAGTCACAACTCCAATACATAAACAATTTAATAATGACCAACGGCCATGAATATAAGGACATGTTTCGAAGGATTAATCCTCCATCATCAGCAAATTTATGAGAAGAAAATCTTTTTTTCAACATAAGCGTTGTTTCTTCTTACAGATTTTCTTTTTATAAAGCAGATTTTAGGATTGATCCTTCGAAACATGTCCTTATGTCCTAACCTAACCTAACCTAACCTAACCTAACCTAACCTAACCTAACCTAACCTAACCTAACCTGACCATGGGTCATTATTAAAATGTTTATGTGGTGGAGTTGTGACTGTAAGTTCTTTCACCCCTCCTGATTTATATCACCTCCACTGTAAGTTATGGATCATCTACGTTGGTTAATTATTAAATGTTTCGTCATTTTGTAGTAAGTGGAGATAATTACTTCAAATTCTAGGGTTGTGAAGTACTCATCAGGAGCTTCAAAAACATGTGTCATAAGAACCCCTTTTCCATTTATTCATTTTTTCTCAAATGGCGCCCAAGCGCCATATCAAAATTACCATTTGTCAATTTCACTCCAAAATATAGTTTTCATGCATCGATTTCATTATCTCAAATTCCAATTCCGTGATTTGATCCATTCAAAAAATAACATAACAATGTTCCACTCCCCAATCTCAATTTATTTTTTGTTCTAGTCTCAAGCATATTCTCATAATTTTCACATGAGAGTTTCATCATCAGATCGTTGAAAATAATGTCGTATCCTTCTACATCTTCCATTTTTTTTCTTCGTTTTAGGTGGGTATAGCTTGAAGAAAACCTGTTGTGATCACCGTATACCAGCTCAATGTAAATGGAGACAAGACCACATGAATTATTTTTTCCACTTATTGTACTTAGATCTAAATTGGACAAATTAGAGTCAGCCTGACGCAGCTGCAGTCGATTCTTTAATTATAACACTCTCTCATTAATAAAGCAAGACGTTGTTGCCCTCATCAAGAGGATTATTAATTGGCTCGAAAACGTTTGTTCAGGAAGTTTTTGATGGCCTTTGAGATGACTGAATCATCAACGAGATATTATGTATTATTAAACCTTTCTAAACTTTGAAACATTGCGAATAACAAACGTAGCACAAATTGGACGAAACATTCAACTGGCTTTTGATATTTTCGAATAACTTTATAAAGAAAGAAGCTACAAGAGAAATTATATCAATCAATCAATCAATTATTGTTCATCAAAACATTACAGTTTCATAACAATGTGAGTTCAGGCAGAATACGAGAAGTGAAAAGAATATAGGTCGCGTGCAAGAACTGTCAGATGACCGACCCTGGAGGCAAAACATATTTTTCTACAAACGTCAAAAAATGACAAGGTTCGCGCATTGATAACAAACTGCGAAGTGACACTTTTTTTCAGTTTCCTACGTTACCATGATACCTTGCACATAACAATGCGCGAAGTAAAATAGTGCGCGAAGTACCTACTTCGCGCATTGTAATGTAAAATTAATGAGATATTTATATTTCAACTATATGGTCCTCAATCGAGCAAAATTTCATGAAATCATTCATTTATGAATGTTCAACAATAACTTTTGTATTATCTCTTGAGCGCACGAAAGGAAATTCGTATTATGTTCGTGGAACATCGTGCGTACCTAGGGAGGATAGGGGGAGGCCTTCAAAGCCAGTTCAACACTATTTTTTGTATCTAGCTAAGCATATTTTTACTTTCCGAACTATATTTTTTGACGTTTGTAGAAAAAATGTTGTTTGCAACTCGAGCGCGAAATACTTTGGTCATCTCGACTATTTTTTTAACTCGGCTACGCCTCGTTAAAAAAATCAGATCTCGATCACCAAAGTAGCATTTCGCGCTCTAGATACAAAAATAACTATTGTTTACAAGTGATCGAAATAGTTTTCCACAATTATTTTGGCATATGAATCGTATTTTTCCGCTATTCATCGATTCGCTAATGCCATCACATTGTGCTGTTGTAAAATGCACAAAAACTGCAGCGGAAGATGAAGAAATCCTGATGGTACATTATGATTCAAAAGTAAGTACCTACTATAGTCACTCACATAGTTTTCATTTTTGAAATTTGGTTATTTCTCTGATTTCTCATCGGGATTCCTTCTGCAATAGGATCAGCTAATAGAAATATACCTGGAATTTCTAGAATAATGCAAGAAGATTGGATTCATGCAAATAATCGGTAGGACTGGTCTGACATGCTGACGATCGTGTGTGTTGTAGACATTTTCAATCTATTAGCAGCATTAGCTTGTATTGCAGAAGTGGCAGAAGGTAGAAGGAATTTTAATAAGGAATGACAACATTTCATAATGCTAACTATGTGAGATTACTATTTACCTGAAAAATCATAATCCCTAGTCTCTTGCTGCATTTTTTGTGCATTGTACAACAGCACAATGCGAAGGCATGCTTGAATTAATGAATAACGCAAGAAACACGATTCGTATGCCAAAATATTGTGAAAAACTATTTCAACCTTTTGATTCCTCTGTAACCAAATAAAAAAGTGAGGTTGTGTTTCAATAATTCACAGAAGAATGAGGTTGTGTTTCAATATTTTGCCTCCAGGGTCGGTCTTCGTGCACGCGACCTATTGTGGGAAGAAAATATGAAATATAAAATGTCAGTGCAATGTACAGTCTTCTTCAGAAAACATGTCGCAGATGAACGACGATGAAACTCCTAATAACTTATGTAATATCGACGCATAGACCTCGTCCACTTATGGCATGTTTTCTGTTAAATATTCGTAATTCACCTACCCGGTGATTGAATACTTCGTATGAAGGATGAAATATGGGTCAGAATAGTGAAAATACTAATGTATCGTGGTACAATCAGAAAAAGAAGCTCAATCAGATATGACTTTTTATCGAATTAATTAATGACAAACTTGACAATACACATCAAACTAGAAACATACAGAGTAAATAAAAATTCAACTATATACAGCGTGAATATGGTTCCATGATCTGTAACATTTTCCAAAGCTTCACACTTATGCAGTAACAGAAAAACAGAGCAACTCAGATACACAGTTCTGATGTGTCTCAAGAAAAAAGAAACAGAAAAAAATTACAGGTTATTCATATGGGAAATTATATCAAAGGGAAAATTTTCAGATTTTTCGAATTTCGTCTAAAGACTGTTCTGGTTCTAAATACATTCATTCTTGTATCAAGGCCGAGTCCCAGAATATCAATACTCGTAGGTCGAATAATGTTCCTGAGTACTTAAAGTATTAAATTATACGAGTTCTACACACGCAATGTCGAAATTAAAATAGCGCTCGAATTAGTTTACCTACTCCTAATTGCACAAAATTATATAGGTCAGGCGAAATAATATACACTCTTAGGGTGTAGATGATGTCCAATTTATCTCGAAATCAAATTATAATTACGGAGTTTCTTGAACTAATTTCATCTTGTTTTTTCAGGTAAGACAGAAGTAGTAATCTTTCTCATTACTCATCAGAGCAACATAGATGATGCGGGTGAGTCGAACCAAAGTCACATACATGCTCATACTTTTTTAGTCCCAATCATTTTTTATTCGTTTTCAATGATGAGTTATCTGACAGGTTTTATGGTAGCTACCGTTATATATGCATGTTCTGATTTTAATTGCATAATAAATTTAGAGGGTAATTCATTCATCAGGACAAGTTGGAAATGGAGCACAATGAACATAAAGAATTGAATCTAAAGAGATAGACATTCATTGTGGTATATGCGGGTTTGATGAAAATATTCTCATGCTCAACTGATGCGGCATCAAATACGCAGGAGAAAATAAAAATGGTTTTACTTTCACGAAGTCAAACAAAGAGTTAATTTCTAAGCATATTATGTTTTTTCAAAAAATTTTCGAATTATTTTTCATGTGATTGATTAAGGAAACAGTTTCTATTCAAGATCATGATGATTTCACAACAAATCATGTGAAATTCCAATGAAGAAATAGGTGAATGATAATTGCTATATTGACTCAAGAGATCAACTGTAATGTTTGATACAAGAATCAATATTTTTTTAAAAGCAAATTGTCAAAACGAGTATACATTCTTGAACGAAGCAATACAGTCGAAGACTCGGTCGAAGATATCATCTGTACCACCCCCCCCCCAAATTTCATTTGCTATTAGTCATGCGACTTATACCAAATTTGGACCAGTTTTTCAGAGACGAACATCCATTTCGACACTGTCGTGCTTTTTTATTGAAATGAAAAAGGATCGATTTTTATGAAATCATATGAGGATTTTTTTTGCAAGAGAACTTACTTTATATTATTGTTCCTCATGCTTTTGAACCGCCATATGCAGAAAATCACCGCAAATTCCGAATTAACAGGATTGGCTTAATTTTTTCATTTTCAGCTTCGAGAAAATAGTGAACTCAATTTAAGTGCAAATTTTGGAATGTTCAATGGCTCCCTTCGGTAGGTAGAAAATCATGATTTGAAATGAAAAACAAAAAATATACTACCTATTTTATATTGAACTCACCGATTCCGAGTAAATAACTAGAAAGTTCATATGAAAATGCAGTTAGATGTGCCTGTTTTTCTGAACCATTTATAGGAATCATATTAAAATTTACATATAGGGGTTTGAAACCATGAAGAACAAAATTATGAGGTCTGTTTACGATACGAGTAAAAAAATGTCTAATATGATTTCATAAAAAGTTTACACGTTTTCATTTCATTAAAAACGCAAGGCACTGTCTAAAAGATTAATCATATTGCTGGTTATTCATACCAGTTCAAATTTGGTGAATATTGGACGACTAATAACTGAGATATAGAGGGGGAGGGGGTTTGAATTGAGACACGCTGTATATTCAAAAAGATTTATTCAGAATTACAAAATACCCATTCGGAGTTTTCCTGAAACCTTAGATAACATCTAGGAGATAATGTACTTCAATTTGTATGGAAAAATACAAGTGTTCAGCTGTATGATCATGTGAGTTGAATTGAATCGAGCGGTGAGATTTCAGGTGAGCATTTCCTAGATAACATCTTGTATACAGGGTGTAATAAAATTGATGGCTGAAAATATAGGATATGGTTCCTTAGCTCATTTAGAGAAGAAAAGTTAATACGAACATATGCCCTAAACCTCTTAACTTTCGAGCTATTGGGTGTTGAAATTTCGAGAAAATAATCATTTTCGTGCACCTACTAAGCACCAATAGGCATATTTTGATGCAGGAGATTTTTCAATATTTCCTACACCTGTTGCGTCCGCATGGGATGTATACTGGAGATTTTTTCAAATATTGTACGCCTTGCTTTCTCCAAAAATAAAAATCATTTTTGCAATCCTCATTTATTTTGCAACAATTTCACATCCTGAATTTTTCCCGTCCGACGAACCGTTTTCGCGTAAAAAAATTAAAACCATTTTCATACATTCTTGTGGTATAACGAAATTACCTTGTATTTTTAGTAGGGTATAGTGCCCTATTTTTTATTCATAATAATGACATTTGATCGATTACGTTGCGGTCTTATTTTGACAAGTATTCATAAACGTGACAGTTTTTCATGTTGTGAAAGTTTCTTCAATCAATAATAAAGAGAAAATAACATTTTAACACCCTATAGCTCGAAAGTTAAGAGGTTTAGTGCAAATTCATATAAACTATACCTTTTCAACTTCAATTTCGGAATCGGTAAGTTATATTTCGGAAAAAGTAATCTCGATTTCAGAATTGGTTAGTTCGATTTCAGAAATGGTAAACTCAATTTCAGAATCGGTGAGATGAATTTCAGAAAAAGTCCATTCAATTTCAGAAATGGTAAGTTATATTTCAGAATTGGTAGGTTCAATATCATAAAAAAAAACCTTATATTTGTTCGAAATGTTTCCAATTGCATGTGAGATTAACAAACCATATTTAAAATATTCAACTTTTCAAAAACAATTTAATCCACAGATGCCTTCCATCTGAATCGCTGGAAGATAGTGGCGTTGAACATGATTATAAGAATGCAAACACATTTGAGGTGTTATCATGTTCATTGAATGATCTGCACATTCTTCAAGACATCGCAGTCTGAATTCTATCTGGCTGAGCAATCTGTTCGGATCCCCAGCTGTGACCCTTTGGCGATGCTCTTGCAAGAAGCTCTTCACTACTGACTTGAAGGCACCCCACATATATTCAATCTGATTCAACATAGGGCTCTCAAACACCGTTCCATCCACTGTAGACAATCTTCTCTTTTGCAATTAAAAACATTTCAAACATATAAAAGGATTTCATCTTCTGAAATTGAACCTACCAATAATAATTCTGAAATACAACTTACCATTTCTGAAATTGAATGGACTTTTTCTGAAATTCATCTCACCGATTCTGAAATTAAGTTTACCATTTCTGAAATCGAACTAACCAATTCTGAAATCGAGATTACTTTTTCCGAAATATAACTCACCGATTCCGAAATTGAAGTTGAAAAGGTATAGTCTTCTCAAAATGAGCAAAGGAACCACATCCAATATTTTCAGCTATCAATTAAATTTCACCGTGTATACCTAGTGCGACACTGGTCATTGTGTACTTCGAATATATACGCAACGCGTAAACCCTGCGACGATAACAGCAAAGTGGTAGTTACATTGTGTGTAATGAATGCGAAATGTGTTTGCGTCCGGTTGAAAGGGGTGGTTACCCACCCTTAACATGGTCCCACCCCGTGTATTCTCATTACCGCTCGAACCCCCGTCGCGTCATGTATATATTTACCTACTCGGCATCCCGAGTAAATTGTCTCTAATCTAATGAAGTTTCAGCACGGCAAAAAACATAAATTTTGGGTAATTCTTGTATGTAACGACACACTTTAACCAAACAGGCGCGTATATATGAAAAACGGGTATAGGTGAAGGGGAATACTTACCCGTTTTCTCCAAAAAGGACCATTTTTTTATCAAATGTCTGAGCAAAATTGAGATTGTCGCCGTAAACAGGGTGTATCTTAATAAGACCGAAAAAATTCAAGGGGTATTTCCTTGTGACATTCTAGCAAATGAAGTTCATATAATCATGTGTCCTATAACTTGCTCCGTTTTTGATATACAGGATATTGAAGTTGGAAGTATTAATTGTTCTTATTCATAACCCCCCTGTATAAGCCTTCAGGGTGCCAAAATTCAGTATGGATGGAGACTGAGAAAGCCCCAAAATTTCAGAGTGATTCTGATTAGGGTTATTGAGTAATCTCAATGGAACTTTTGAAAACACCATCAAAATTTGAAGTCAAATCGAATTTTTATCGTTTCCTCAAAAACTAAGCTAGATACAAAAATCACACAGAGGATAGAAAAATCGTTATTTTAATAGTTCAATCCAACAAAAATATAAAACTCAGAAATACCGGTGGTGTACCTACAATGACATTCACCACGAATATCGATAAATTTACCCACTGTGACGCCACTGGAAATATTATTTCGAATCTAATTGCACTAGAAGAAGCTCCATATTACTATTAACTAAACCACAACGTTTTATTGAAATTGATAAAAAGACAATTGAGAAATGAACAGGAAAAATATTTTTCATGGAAATATTAATACCCTGTATCTCGAAAACGAGTTAGGACACATGTTTATATGAACTTTAATTCCAAAAATATCACAAGGAATCACCCCTTGAATTTTTTTTTGTGTTATTTAGATACACCCTGTATAGTTTTATCTATACTCACGTACTTGATTATCCATCATATTTATCAGCTTCAGAATCGAGAACGGCTCAATTAAGTAGGTATATCAATATTTCACTGGCTTAGAATCAAGTGCTCCTTATTTCTGAATAATTTATGTTGATGTAGATAGGTATATTATGTTCGAAAAATCTCTTACAATAAATAGTAGTTTTAACACTGTGATAGTGAATAATAGAATCGATAGACACTTTTCACAATTTTAATAAGTGAGATTCTCTTACAAATGAAATATTTACGAAAACATGAACGTTAAACGACAGACATCTGACAGCTCAAAACTTCTTGTCTCTTCTCTTCTGCTAACTGACAGACAGAACGGCGAACAGTGTTGCCATACCTCGGCCTGTCCAATGTTGTAATAAACTTGACATGTTACATAGTTCAATAAACTGAAGAAACAACATTTTATAGATAGTAAAACTAAAAAGAAATAGAAAAAAAAGTGTGTTGATAAATCAACAACATAGAAGATATTAGCATCTCCGTAATCAGTACAATCTTTTATTTTTTACTCCTTTTTAGTTTGGATACCTATAAGAGGGTGTTTCTTTACTTTAAACTACTATTTATTTGCTATTTTTTATTTAGACTAACTACAAGAGCTTGTTTTTTAGTGTTCTTATATTTTTCCAACCCAATTTTGACGAAAGTATCATAATCTCCTTCCTCGACAACCCCCATATACACATTTTTAATAGAATCGAATGATGATTACAGAACCCGTCCGCCATATTGAATTTTCCAATTTCGAAAAAAGCATCATAATCTCCAACTCCAGAAACCCCCAGATAACAATTTTGAATGGAATCTGGTCATATAATTACAAAACTAGTCCATCATATTGGATTCGCCATCTTGAATTCTTCAATTTTGACCAGAGATTCATAATCTCCAACCCCGAAAACCTCCAAATACTAATTTTGAGAAGAATCTGATCATAATTACAAAACTTGTTCGCCATATTGGATCCGCCATCTTGAATGTTCAAATTTTGACGAAAGAATCATAATCTCCGATCCCGAAAACTCCCATTATTAAAATAAAAAATACATTGTTGCAGCAGATATTTTTTAGTTTTCATTATTTCTACCAGTGAAAATTTCTGATTGCAATCTGAAATTAACCCCCTAGGACTGAATACCCAATGTTTGTTCAAAAAGCTCATTTCCGGCCGGAATACTCACATTTCGGAATAGCCATTTGGGATTTAGCTCGCGGGTTTTAGTTTCTGTATTGCACCAATATAATCCACCAAAACACGCACAAAATTCATCAACGGGAAATTTCTGGATTGGTGTAACTATATCAATCAGAAAAACAATCGACGTTATAGAATTCTTCAGAATGAAGAGTTGTCTTCTTCATTCTTTCCAGGCTCAATGGAATAATCGTGCTTCGAAGACCATCACACTCTGTATTCAATAGAATGTTGATTGCCTCATTCGCAACTTCTGGACCACCGGATATGAGTCAGAAATTTTGTGAATTTCACAATTATGACTGACTATTTTTTAGAAAAAAAAATCATATTTCAGCAAGAAGTATAGAAATTCCTAAATTTCCAAAACCATTTTGAAAAAACACCTTGTTTTGTTTTGACATCAGGAGAAATAAAAAAATGAAAATCAATTCTACAGTATTATATGTATGTACATACCTACTATAATTATGGTATCTTATTTTGAGGCATTGCAATAAATCATATTGACCCGATTACCAATGGAACTAAAGAGAAATTGGAAATTAGTTGATGCAATCGGAAATTACAATGATCTATATTTGATCTGAAATCTCAGATCTCTACATTTGAACCAGTGAGAATAAGATGATTCATTTTATTTTTTATTTGAATTCTTGG
This sequence comes from Phaedon cochleariae, assembly GCA_918026855.4. NCBI lineage: Eukaryota > Metazoa > Arthropoda > Insecta > Coleoptera > Chrysomelidae > Phaedon > Phaedon cochleariae. Next base: position 481,498 of record OU896713.1, on the reverse strand, counting down.
CTCGGATCTGGGTAACTTCCTGTATGGCAGGTTTGATGCCGACCTGAAGTGTAAAATGTTCTTACTGAAATATAAACTTTACATATTATATATATTATAGTTTCAAACAGCTTATAATATCCAAGTTTTGATCACCAAAAAACTTCATGATGCAACTACAATCATATCTGTGCAAATTAATAATTAACATGATTGATTATGATTATATATATTATACTTGATGCACACTTCTTTTAATCCTCCTATTAAATAAAGACAGCACCTGGTGTGCGGAAAAATGTTGACTAAACTCCGAACTTCCTCCAGCCTCCGAAAAACTTCCACCGTAAAATAATTAGCTTTGTCAAAAATAATTTCCCGAGCATTTTCCAATGACGAGTACGGAAGTTGCTGGCCGCAGCTAAACGCCTGATAACTTGTCGAAGAAAACGAAAATTCGAAGAATTAAAAACTTCCCAATTATTTCATCCCCTTCGATCTAATGATGTTCGGGACAGGGATGAAAGCAACGAAAAGACAAAATTTCGCCTTGACAGTTCTTCCAAATTGACTTTTAACGGCGAAATCGGAAAAGTTTCCCCTGCGTTGATCCAGACAGAATGTCAAGAGCGAACTTCGAAAACACGTTTGCTTTTGATGAAATAATATTCAATACAGAGAAAAATCGTATTGTGTGTTCAAAAATTGAAATGAAAATGTCAGTATAAAACTAACGACCATGCAATTGTGGTCCAAAACTAATTTATACTCGTGCATGGCTAGTGGCTATGAAATCAATGAAACCTCCAAAATATGTACGGGATGAAAGGTTTTTTTTTTCACATAAGCTGTATCTATCGCAATATTTTGTCGGGTAAATTTTCTCCCCCATGCAAGACCCCTTTTTTACATTTCCTCGGAAAATCAAAATCATGCCTTCTTCAAAATGTATATGAGAATGGGAGTTTTTTGCATGAATGTGTTTCTATATTAGGGTAGTTTATGAACTGTATGTGTCAAAATATTTTGTGTGGCAAAATCAAAATTTATAAAACACTGATAATGAATATTTGGAAAATTCCTCATTTCAGTAATACCTACAACTTTCATTTCTTCAATCGAGCTGAAGAATTATCGTCTGTATTCCATTCTGCAGATGATCTTCTTTATACTGACTATTCCACACTTGGTCTCTATTCAATTAGAATCGGTCATTTTCACGGCTTCTTCTGTATTACAGCGCTATTTTTTTGTTTACTAAAATTTATCGGACTTGCTCTACCAATACAGAAGCCAAATTTACCCACATGTGACCAATATTCCTTTTTTTGCAGCGATAAAATTTTGGACGTTTAACAACTCTCGCTAGCCGCTCGTTCATTGTCTCAATCATGGAATATGCATACGAATACAACTCGTGATACTATTTTTCCTGGAAATATCCGTCAATTGACATACTCCAGCTTGGTGCTTTGATTTCGCTCATGACATTGTTTCAAAACTTCTTGCCTACGGCTCGAAAGGTTTGATAAACAATGTCATTCGGCAAAATTTCAAGGCAACAAGCTGACGGAACAATCGCCGAATAAAAAACATTTCATCACTGTTATTCATGAATGTTTGTTACGAACTTCCGAAATCCATTATAACATTTCTGGAATCATTCAACAAAGTCTCGCTATGGTAATACCATTTTGATATTTTAATTTGTATCGTATTTTCATGGGATAAAAAAGTATCAACGTTAAGAATTCCACAATTTCCAACCCAGGTACAAAGGAGCTATAATGTGAAATGAATAAATCATTCCGCTCGTATTATAGCTACCTATAGATAGGTATATTGTTTGCGTTCTGCCAATTAAAAACGGTTGTTACGCATACAATATTGTCGTGTGCTTGACGGAATAAAATTCTGAAAATACGACGTTCTTGCTCCGAAAGAAATGCTAACGAGGTCTCTGTCTCTTGACTTATAATTGAGACGAAATATAGATGTCGAGCTAGGTTAAAGGTACAAAAAGGAACATATACTTACTTAGAGATGAAAATACTGCTTGAAGTATGCTCTCGCGAAATGTTGAGTTCTAGAAGTTATCTGGGGAATCATCTTCTCGTTCCTGAAGAAAAAAACTGTTTTAGCCCACGGGACATACAGGACCCCTTTTTAAAAATGACGATGATATTTTAATGGCATTTTTTATTTGGTTATCTTACAATTGAACCTAAACACGAAGTGACAATCATTCGTTTTGAATATCTCACCAAATTAACTCTTTGTGTGCTAAGCAGTAAAATAACACCATATTCACAAGACACATGAGAACGTTAATGAAATTTAAAAAAACTACCTTGGAAGTGAAATGCCAGTTTATGAAAGTAAGTAATGGTAGGTTCTGGCACTTGTAGTGAAAAAAAGTTACTCATACATCAAGGTAGTTTAGAAACTACCTTGGTAGATGAAACACACTCCATAGGTTCATATTATAGCTAGCGGTGGAAAAATATCTTCCGCTTTCTTGGATATTCAAAACCCGAAGAACATCAGACATGATGATAAAACAAGGACTTTCAATTTTTCCTCTTCCACTGTATAATGCTAATCAGCGCAGTTCGGCACACAATGACCTATCATTGAAACTCGATCAAAACAAAAGTATTTCATTAAAATTAATTGGATTCGGAGATTGCTTCCTTTTGTTGACCATCGTAGAGGTAGGAGACCAACTTTGTCTGTACCTACTTCTAAGCAATAAGCATCAGCAAGATTGCCTTCATCAGCAGTCATGGACGGATAATTCATTAAATATAAAATCCAAAGACGAAAAACAAAAAATAAAACTCCATTGAGAGACTAACAGATAATCCGATTCTCATCAATGTTTGATCAATAATATATGCGTCAGTTTGTTCTAAATAAAATTATTCAAATCACAATTATTCTAATGAAATACTTCATCAACTCAGACTGATTTGTCTCCTAATGACCCAGAAATAGGCTGAAGCTTCATAATTTTGGGAAAAGAAAGTTATCAAATATTTTTGAGGATCACCTTATTTGGAATCGTTCAGATATTTTATAGCACGCGGAAAGTTGAATTTTCGACTAGATAACATTTTTAGCGGAATACTTTCGTCCTCGAGCTAAACATTACTCGAGCAAAGCGGCAATTTTCGAATTCCTCTTTGGGCCTTCATCAATCATAAAGGATGATGCATATTTTAATCGCTTCGCGGATCGTCTGTGACGCTTCCAATTATTCATCATGCACGTACATTGTTGCGCAATTGAGTACAACCCACAAAAAAGCCATCTCTTTTGGTCAAACCTACCAGATGGATAATCAAAACCCATGTAGAACTCTAAATAGTTAGAGAGTACTTCGCGTTCTCTACACAGTAACTTTATTGAAATGAAGAAAAATCACCATGCACACTTCTATTATGGGTCAAATATCTCGAAAACTGTTCATTCTGACTCCCTTGAAGGTGATGCATTTCTTGAACAATGAATCGAAATATCATTAATGGCGTAGAAAATATTGAAGGAACAGCTACCATAACCAACTGTAGCGCACCACTGAATTGAATGTTCAGAATGCCTTTCTGGTAAGAAACCACACATTTGAAAATAAAACCATATACCGAATTGGAATGCGAAATATTCAATCATTCTTGAGTTATTGCAAAAAAACTATTTTTAATTCTTATAACTTCCACAACCTGTATATCGAGAACATGCTTGAAGACAAGGGCTATCACCTGTTGAGATGACATCGAGCCTTCCTTCCTTCCTTTGAAATATCTAACCTAACATCAGGTGCGCACTTCGAAGCACCTTCGAAGGCGTAAATTCATTACTGCATGGGAGAGGGAGATACCCTTCAGATTTTTTGCTATTCAGTGACTCGATCACAAATGAAATTGACGTTTTAGTCTTCTGTGCAATCAAGAGGCACGAATTCAATACTACCTGAATTGGTCCATCTAGAGACAGATCGCAACAAATAATCCATGCGGAAGCAATACAGAAGAATACAATACTATCAGAAATGGTCCACCGTGCCATAAGGATGCGAATCAACAAATAATCCGTATGGTGAGGATAACTCTTCCTTTGTACATAAATTCGCAGGAAACATGATGGCCAATGGAGTAAGGTGCGTGCTTGATAACCCGAAGGTCCCGGGTTGAATCACGTACTCCACCTACTTCTTTGTATTCTTTCGAAGTGATCAATTGAAAAAAATACTATGGAGTATGAACCAATTACTGTTGGGACTGATAGTGATTCGCTATTTCAATGATGTTTTTTCAGGATCGGCTGCATGCGATGCTCTCGGCCTGATATTACTTATTTTTGTTGCAGTGAAATACATTTTTACTTTCGTTGTGGTAAATTATTTCAATAAGTGTTATTAGTTTATGAAAGTTCATTTGTCTGTAGTAATTTTTGAATACTGAATCACTTTGATTCGGTTCTATTGGATTGTAATGAGCTTAGCGAAGCCGCGGGTATTAGGGTATTAGGGTATTTTTACAGTTTTGACAAAACGAAAATACGATCTGTCACTAAATAACCTTGCATTTTCGTAGTTGGAGAATATCAAATTCGGAAGTGGGTTTTGGTTTGGCGGCCGCTGCTATGAATAACGGCTGCAAAGTTGTACTTCGCGTACTGTGTAGAGAACGCAAAATACTCTCTTCGCGTACGTTTGCACGAACCAGTTACTCGACGTACCCCGTCTGAAGTTCCTTATATTGTAATCAGACAGGAAACGTAAAAATGCACAATGAAAGGGGGTGAATGAAAGTGGGGTTCGGCAACGTTGCGTGTCAATGATGGAGCAAGGTATGACTAATGGTACAGTTGCGTTGTTTAGTCGATAGGAAGTGGTTTTTATTTTCCACTCGCTTTTCCAAGTATCAGGAAATAAATCGGTTCATTTGAATGCACGCAAAATGAATGAGGTATGAATTGTTCTGATTACTCATTCAATTTGAAGCATGAATAATACCAAATCAGTGACGAATCTAATCGTGGTCGTATATCCATATACCAGATGATAAAGAAATTGTGCTATTTTGCTAGATTTTTTCGGTATACACTCATGCATCTGCAAGAATCACGGTCAGTCAAATTGATCGTCCTGTAACTTTTTCAATTCTTGTCCGATTCTGCTGAAATTTTGACCGAATCATGGATTGATGTTACTCTAAGAGCAATATCAAAATAAGTTACAAATTCGTATTTCTCATGTCAGGAACCTGAAACTACAAAATTTTATATTACGCTCAATGTCTGTAGTTCATAGATTTCCCATTCTCAATGATGAATATAATATAATACCCATATTTCCATTTTCTCTATAGTTTGGGACAGGTGATACCTCGGGTGATACCTTCTTCTTAACAACCCTTTTTGATGAAAACGACGACTCGTGCTTGCATTGTTAGCAGGGCACACCTTCGTAGTCGCATCCCTTCGAATTAACATTTCGAGAGGGCCTGTGAGGATGGGCCCTTCAAGGATTGGGGGCGCCCACCCGTGGAGCCCTTTAACAAGGGTCCCTAACAAGGGACATATTTTCGAAAATGGGCCGTAATGGATGATGAAATTTATCACTTCTCAGAGAAAGGGCTGGGAGATAATTGCACGACGTAAAACGAAGAAGTTTTTTTAAATCAGGACATTCTATACAAGAGTTTTTCTTATAATGTGACTAATTATCAAGTAGGGTGATGATTTATATTTCACTCAATAGCTATCTCAGTTAATATTGGTCTAACAAAAACGTTCAAATGGGCAAAAATGAAGTATTTTTTCTGGGCATTCAGAATCTATTACTAAAAAATAAAAAAAAGCATCGTAATATCAAATAGTTTTCATATACCGGTATCTTTTAAATGGAACACCCAGTATTTTATTTTCCTATTCATTAGTGCTTTCCTCTGATTTCAAATATATACATATACTTAATTGAGGTTATCTTTGTCAGTATTCGAAAGAAATGGATTCTAAGGCAGCTGCAGAACGCCAGAAATCGCAGCATTGTCGTCTGACTTCCTAACATCCTGCCTAAATCTATACCAAGAAATCAATATTTATGAAAAAATGACAAAAGATAACCTCAATGAAGTATATATATTTGAAATCAGAAGAAATAGCTCTACTGTTTGAGAAAATAAAATACAGGGTGTTCTATTTGATAAATACCAGTTTATATAGAATTTTTAGGTTGACTATTTGATTCTTTGCATTTTATATACTGAACGCCCATAAAAAATATTTCATTCTTGCCCATTTGAATGTTTCTGTTAGGCCAATATTAACAGAGATGGCTATTGAGTAAAATATAAATAATCACCCTGGACATTGCTGCTAAAGTGCTTGAAAACCCGCCGTGAATTTGAGCATTTCCTACTGCTTTGAGGATGAGCATAATTATTTGATTTATTGATCTACCTAGTAGTCAGATGAAGCGATAAATTCATTTGACTATTTGCATCAACAGTATCAAAATCGAGATTTCCGCAAAAAGTTTCAGCGTCTGCCCGTCCCATGCACCCTATGAATAAATAAATTATTATTCCTCATCGTGATATGAGCGAATATTTCTGCATATTTTGATTACTTATATAGAAGGTGTTTCAGATTTGAATGTACATAAGTTCCCTATAGATAAAGGACATTTTGGTGGTTCCAATTCACTCTCCTCTGATGTGTCTACCGGCTTTCATAACTGAGATGATACAGGACGTTATGTTGATTTTGACAATTGCTTCATCTGGTCATAATATTGAATCACTTTGTATAAACTATTCATACTTGGTATATTTCACTCTCTTCAAATTAGAATCCAGGTCGGGAAATCAAAAACTTTCTTATATTTCAAAACGTTTATTTTGTTCATTGCAAGAAGGAGATGCAGCAATCAGGGCATACTTACTAGAATAATGGACGATAAATGAAAAAGCAATTTATGAAACTTATTCATCAATGATTGTAGAGATTCCAATATTCATTGCGAAATGTCAAATTTTGAATTTGATCGAAAACAACATACAACATCGTGACATTTTACGTTGATTTAGATGGTTTTCAATGCAAATTTGGCAATTTTGAATTTTGACGGCAACAATATACAACTTCGTTATCCTTTGGATCTACAAGGCAAAGCAAAAATATGTATAAATAGTCGGTATCCTCTCGTGTCATTTTATGTTAGTCTAAATGGTTTTCAATGCAAAATTGGCAATATTATAATTTTCGCATTTTTATTGAACTACTTATTCGAAATCCAGTTTTAATATTAACAAATAATAGTTTTCTTTGAATTTCAAACAGATTAGAGTCAAATTAGGTAACCTATCGATAGATTTGTTCGTTTGAAAGAATAACTTGTCAATTATATTCATTCACTTGCTGTTGTAAAGTATATAGGCTTTGCAAGAAATTAGGTAACCTATCGATAGATTTGTTCGTTTGAAAGAATAACTTGTCAATTATATTCATTCACTTGCTTGTTGTAAAGTATATAGGCTTTGCAAGAAATTCTGACAGTTTATAATCACTAGCCTAATATTATTGGTAACGCTCATGTACATTTATGAATATGAAACACCCTGTATGTTCATTCGTATTTCCGATTGTCGAAGCTGTATCGAAATTCCATGATAATATTCATTGGATTTTCATGTTGACAGTCAAATGAAATTGATACACAATAATGAATTATTTCTATAGTTTGATCGACTCCTGTTCCAATTATATCTCCTTTGGGAATCACCGTCAAAACATTCGATTTCGTCGTTTTGCTATGAATTTCTAGTGACATTTCAATAAATTGGTAATGTTTCAAACTCCATGAGAGTTCACATTCTGAACAACTGAATAATTAAATTGTACAAATAGGTCGAAACAAACGAGCAGACCAAAACAAATTGACTGATTTGAATATTATTGAACATTCTACAAACTATCCATAGATTGTACTGTTACATCATGATTGTTACATTTTATAATATATACCTCCATAAGTCCGGCTTGCATCTGAATCATAATGAAATTTATATTTTTTTATACTCATCCAAATCTTTCTCAATGAATATTCATGACATTTCTAACCTAAGTAAATGACATCTGTGAATTATTTTTCAAAATTTCTATAAGAAAGAAGAAGTATTACTCTCAAGCTAAAAAACTGTGAACTATGGTATGGAATGGAAGATAAAAGGACGTGCAGTTCTTTCTCGGAGACGGTGGTATTGGCTTATTTTTCGGAACTAGCACAATAAAAGCCATCAACAGTGTTTATATATCCGAAAAAAAAACATTACTTTTTTCCCCGACATTTTTTTCTGGTGGGAAAAAAGTAATTCATGCAAAGAATAACTATACTTAGTTCAAATACAACAGTTTTTCAAAAACAAAAATCTCCAATTATTTTCCAATTTGTTCTTGAAAAGCGGCTATTGTCTGGTATGTGCACAGTGGAAAAATCTCATTTCGTTTTCCTACTTTATTTATGGAACAAACGAATGGCGTTTCACCCGAAGGGTCGGACGATATGGCAGGAAAGGGCCCGATGAAAGGTCATCACCTTGTTCCACATTAGCATTAACAGAACGAACGACATGGGCGGAGAATCGAAAAAATCTCTGAAGGGTCAACTGAAAAGAGAATAATTATGTTCGTTTGTCTTTTGCCGTTCTATAGACAAACTAATGTTAGTAAAACATTAGGTAAATGACCACCGCTTGAATGAAAGAAGGAAATGTTGATTTTTATGACCCTATTCAAATCACCGAATATTTTCGAAAATGCTTAGGAAAATACTGGCGGAAATGGCACACCCTGTAATATTGTTCAGCAATATAACGAGCATTAGAGAAACAGTATACACCAAGATCCACATCAGACAACTTAACGAGTTCATTACTAGTTCAAACTTCGATAGCGAAGTAGTCTATTGCCGCCGGATTTCAGGAATTGAAATCAATAGAAGATTACTTCGAAAACTTTGTAGAGGTGGAGTACATCGATGAGTAATTCTGGGAGTTATACAACTTCCCAACAACATTTTCGTTACCTCAAAGTTAAATAATGTATTACCTTGTACAGAGTATACACACTCACTTATACGCTTTGGAAGTGGGATTTTGATTTTATTTATGTGTCAGTGGCAATAAAATACAATTTGGGTCGATACTTTTCAGAAATACCATGTTCACTTCCTTATTATAGGTCCACACTCGGTTTGGCGTATATTATAGAATCAAGCTTCATGATCAAATGTTCACAATTTTATTTAATTTGACCGACTTGATTTGTTGCCGTGCGATTGTATCTATCTCGAAAAAAGAATATTTCTGGCAATCCAGCTATATTCAATGCAGGCTCCATTATTGATTTCACATCAGACGAGATAACTTGAAGATTGATATTCTAGGCCTTCTAGGTTATAAGAGCATCTTTTATTCATCCGCCTTTTGAATAACTAATCAAAATAGACCCAATTTCTGGCAACGTGTTTTATACGCCTGAGAGTGTCTACTTGATCTATATAGGGAGCATACAAACCGTATATTACAAATTGTTGAAAAAAACGGCCATAACTTGTATCAGTAGTTTGAGAGTAGACCAGTATTCTCTCTAGTCACGTGACTCGTCCAGCCAATAGTAGCCTCCAATTCATAGTTTCCAGCCATGCACAAAAGTACATAATATACGATTGAAGATTTTGAAGAATAACCAATTGAAGAAGCTTGACATATTATTAACAGAACGTTGTAGGATAGATAGGTCGAAACAAAAACTCACTGATAGCAAATACCATTCGTAAACCTGGTGGTGCACTGGTTTTGCCCCAGTTTTGCACCCGCACTACGTTAGTTCTCTCCAAAATGTGAATTGGTGCATACCCAATGGAATACGAAATAATACTATGCTAAAATTATTGTTGAAGGTTAAAACGGAGTAGTTGGTGGTTTGTCATTGAAATAATGTACCTCTTCATCATTGAATTTTCAAAGCACTCTCAAAAATATGGATTTTGGGAAGTAATCTCCTTTATTTTCTTGAAACCTCCAACTTTTCAACAATATTCGATGATGATGATTAGATTTCCACTACAATTTGGTTTCCGAACTATTCATATTCGATGTTTCTGCCATTTTCAAAACTGCACTGACTTCGCACGACCTATTAGAGCTTGTAGTTGCACCGAGCTCTAAACTATGTGAACCAGTTTTCCAATGGAATACAAAACGCGACACCAGTTTTACCAATTGAATACAAAATAAGCACTCAGTGCGAGCCAGTTTTACCAATCATATTCGCTATGAATCATCTATCATCATCAACTGCCCACTCAAAATCGGAGATGAGTTTTGCTTGTTCTCTGTTCGTACACATATCGAAATATTATTTTTGGGATATCATAAAATTCACAGCACAACATCGACAATGGATACAAACAACCTAAACTTTCGCAATTAAAACATTCGACTATCGAATATCCTGACCGAAACCAAACAGTTGAAACACCTGGCAGTACACGTCTGTTTTTATTTTTGGCTGCGGTTTTTCTGATGATTAACTCATGTACACAGGGTGGCCTAAATATAAGTAAGGACCATTTTCATTTTTTCAAATGACAACACAAATTTTTTTATTCATTTTCGAATTCTGCAATTGAATGTTCAGACTATTGAACACTATTATCGTTCTTTCATTTTTCAAGTCAATCGTGCGTCTATTTCGTTTCTTGATTGTTGACTGTTTAGTCACTTACATGGAATAATTGAATTTTGAATTGTTATTGCCAGGATGTTGATATTCAACAATTTGAAAAGGAAGAAATATGAATCTTATAATAGTCATTCATGAAATGATGCCCCCCTCCAAGAAGGTGACAACATATTCAGAAAACTTGTTACCATGGCTCATTTTGTTGAAGACTCTCAAGTCATCGAGGAGATTTCAATAATTATACTCTAAACTCTTTGCAATCAGAGAAGCGGTATTTCTATTTCTTAGTTCGTTTGGTTGACAGTTTAATTTGGGATTATTCTTGTGTGGCTTTCCTGTACAAATTATTTTCGAGAATCTCCAACGAACCCTTTTTGTCGAGAGGCAATATTTCACTTTGCGTCTCATAACCAAGTAGCAGTAACTTTAGTGTATTCATATGCTTTTGAAGTCATATATCCCACTGAGATGTTGACAATTTATAAACACCCGTTAATTGAAAAGGCCGCGGGCTCGTGTTTATCAAAACTGAACTTTTTTAATTAAGTACAGCGACTCTGATGAACTTCCATGGCATAGAATCAGCGAATATATAAGACATAATGATCAATTTCGGTGTTTACCAGGCAAACGTAAACTACGAACTGGATATTCTCGAGTTGTATCATGATTTAGTTCCGTTGTTGAACCATAGCCTTAACAAAGTCAGCATATAAAAAGATAAATGAAGATGAAGATGAAGTTTTGAAACTTCAACTTCAAAACAGCCACTATTCCAGACCGGTGTGAAACCAGCAAGACGGAAGATCGGGTAAAGCAGGCAGTGTAGTAAAAATTAATTTACGAAAAAAAATTGTCTTATCTTTCGGCTGATGATGGACACTATTGATGTCTACTTTGTTCCACTCTGAGCTATGGACTTCTACACTGAAAAAGTTATTTGCATATTGACAATAAAGTATCTGGCTACAGATGGTTTTATCAATGGGGACGCCTGGCAGTAATAAAAGAAATAGAGATATTATGTCACCTGCACATTTTACCCAATTTTCACCCCAAAAATTGGAAGTAATTTCCTTTGAAAAACAAATATCTTGCTATGAATTATTTTTGACAAAATATACATAAGGCATAACGTATTTTGAATTCATGCTCTCCCCTGATTTTTTCGCATCAATTTTACCCCATTTTCACCTCAAAAATCGAAAAAAAAAAAAATCGAAAATGTATCATTTTCATTGGAAAAAATATCTTACTGATTTTTTTGATCAAAAAATTGATAGGGCATAACATTGATTGATTTCATGCTCTCTCTTGATTTTGTCGCATCAATCTTTTTACATTTTCAACGCAAAAATCGAAGAAAAATCGGAAACCTGTCATTTTCATTAGAAACAAATATCTTGTTATGGATTTTTTCATCAAAAAACACATAAGGCACGAAATTGATTGAATTCGTGCTCTCTCCTGATTTTGTCGCATAAAGTTAAGCCCATTTTCACCGTAAAAATGGAATGAAAACCTAAAATCTGTAATTTTTCCAGTGTTCTACTTGATTTTTGGCCACAATATTTCCAATACAAGACTCATCAACTGTAGTTCCACTCATTTCTACCAACTCGAGAGTGAGAAATTTCCGATCGGATGGCGCTTCACAAAAACTTCATTTGATCTAATGTAGTGCGGCGGGTGGCCTAACAATGTCAAAGGGACGCTCGAAAACAACGGCACTCGACCGCTTATTGGTCTGGGCTCTTCTGGTATACCCTCTGACTACATCTGTCGTGTGGGCCCCTTTGTGTGCTCAGAATGAGACGTTACAGTAAGAGGCTTGTGAAGTGGATTAAACGAATCAAACTGATTGTTGTCTGATATTCGAACTATCTCTGTTGATTACGCGTTAACAAAGTGAGTTTCCGCTCGGCTCCTGAGTGGCATTCAGAAGTTAACGAAGAATGTTATAGTCAGCAGTCTGGAAAATGTCAAATAGGAGGTATCTCAGGTTGTGTATTTGAGGGAAAGCTTGATCCAGAAGAGCATACAAATGAGAGGTGATTATTTTCATTATTGAATAAAATATTTGTGAAGATTTTAAATAATGAATGACTGTCTCAAGGACTACATATTAATACATGGAAAGATCCATATCAAATAGATATGTGGCGTATATTCGACTAATGTGTACAATCCTATTGTCATAACAACGAGTTTTTTTCGGTGCATGAGATCTACAAATCGTCAATTGGATTCCAGAAATAGTCCATTGTGTCTCAATTGATTTTTTTTTTATGTTCTGGATCCCACGAAAAGGGATATCCTGTAATGTTCAGAGGACATCGTGAGAACCAAGGGAAATAAGGTAGGAATTGGTGTTCTTCTTAAATATGTGAAGGTTATATGCCTCGGGGAACACCTCCCTTGGCAATGTGTTCCAGAGCCTCGCTGCTCGTTGGATGAACGAGTCTTTGGAAAGAGATGTTCTGCAGGTCTCCAAAGTGATCACGAAGGAGTGCGAAGCCTCAACTCGACGGGCCAATCTCGCGGGGACTGCCAAGGGAGGAACAATTGTTGATATTTCAGAAGAGCATCGTCCATGGAAATATCCATAAAATAAAGCTAGATCGCCAACAAGTGAGTGGGTATGTAAGAGAGGCATTAAAAACCCACGAGACGAATTGCCTGTTTTGGACAGAATCCAACAGTTTCAGGGTATGTTTGGGTACTGCACTCCAAATATGGGAACAGTCGAGGTAACAGTATTCCAGGACAGGTCGGATCTGTGCCTTATAGATCATAAGCAGCTGACTGGAGGTGAAATAGCTCCTGGCCCGAAACAGAAAACCAAGTTTTTGGGATGCACTTTCAGAAATTGATCTCACGTGATTTTCCCAAGAAAAGTTATTGCTGATAGTAATACCAAGCATCGAAATGGATGTATTCAAAGGTATGGTTACTCCTGACAAGCTTATGTTAGGCACAGTGAGATCGTCTTTTCTAGAGAAAAGGCATGCTTGTGTTTTGTTTGCATTGAAACCTACCAAGTTATTGGATCCCCATTCCAACAAATCGTTGATATGAACACAGTTAAAAGAATACAATATTCGTATTCTTTTAACTGTGATATGAAGTAGAAATAGTGTTGGTGCTAGAATTGATCCTTGCGGAACACCAGCATTAGTGATAAGAGAGTCAGATTATCTTCTAAAACAGAAATGACACTTTCTGAAATTCAATTGAAATATACAAATGACTCTTTTGAAATACAATTGACGCTTTTTGAAATACAACTGGAACAGGTGTAGTGCATTTGTCTCCATGATCTGTCGAGTTTTTTCGGTTTATCGAATTTGAATTATGACTATGTAGAATTACTGGACCATAATTTTTGACAACAAAAGTCATCAAATACACACTCGACACCCATATCTATGACTCAAAGTGGAAAAAGATATCAAAACAAGCGCATGAAGTATCTGTATTTTGCCTAACCTACTTCAGCTATCTAAATTCCGTTCGTAATATTACTAGGTATAAATCAATAACGAACTTCAGTTCATGCCCTCAACGTTTATTCACTTTGGTGAGGATGGAAAAATGTATGCATAGACATCGTTTTTTCTTCGGATCTGACTTGACCGTTCCATCACTTCTCTGGCTTTGCCTGCACCCTAAAAGTGGCTTAAACGGCAATCGAAATCGAATTTCGTGGCCCTTAAGGGCGATGGCAAAACCTCTTCGATGCCTCAGCTCATATTGATTTATGAGATGTATATACCTATCTTGGCTTTTTCCCATCGTCCGATTTTTCGAAGGTACTTTCGGTTCGACCATACGAGGTGATTCAAAATTCGATATAGACGTATTTCCAGCAGGATCAAAATAATACTTCTTTTTTAAATAAACATAGCTATGTCTTTGGATGTATAATAAATCGATATTCATCATACAGGACGTGGAAAGATACCGATAAAGAATTAATATTTTCATCACATGGAGAATGCGAATTCTCAATATCCATTTTTTTGGGAGAATATTCCTTTTCAATAAACATATGTCCTAAAATACACCCCTCAAGCTACAGCCATACTGTAATTTACGTAAAAAAAAGAGTCATTCAAAACGAAGATTGCATTTTCTGAATATTAATGGTATTCCCCAGTTTTTTGGGATAGTTAGAGGAGATGTCTGGTCTACAGTTGATGATTGATGATTCTCGGAGAATTTTTCTGGTTTCCATGGTAACGAGTCGAAAGAGATGCATCTTATTGTTTCAAGTCAAAATGAAAGTAATACTTCTGGAATAATGTATAGTGTTAAGCCTCGCATAATCTTGAATTCAAGTGGAGGAAAGATAAATTTGTGATTCAATACTTGGTATTCTGGATAAACTGTGAATTTTCCAATAATGGCTCTCAAATACTATATCGAAATCGAATATTGAGAACTATTCCTTCTGAATTTCAACTCATCTTTCGCCATGGGAGTACCGAGATCCTACTTAGAGGGTCCAAATAATATAACATTCAAGTGACTAACTTGATCAAATTTTTTCGATGACGCGGAAAAGTCTATGAATACCTTCCTATCCACTATTGAATGCAATTATCATCCATCTATACGGATTTCCCGATGGATTTTCCTATAGATATTGTGGCTCTTTCACCGAATCTTGCAGACACCTCTGCATTATGTTCCCGGCTCTCTGGGACGATTCGCTTCCGATTCAGTCAAATCACGAATTTGAATCCCTTCTTCGGTATCTTTTCGATACCGGTTCGGGAAATGAGAATAGGAATACGAATTGCCGTATTGAATAGACTCAGGAAACGTTCCTGAGCGTTTGCATGAACGGTTCAGAATGAAAATTAGGCACGATATGCTATTTTAAGAGAGATATGATATGGCAAGATGGTTACTAGAACAATCACATTACTATGTGTATAATTATGCTCCTTTCAATAATCAATAACGCACAGGGTGGTGATGGGGATGGTGCCATTTCAATTTATATATACAAAGATGGGTCATAATAGAATATTATGTAACACGTGTTGTAAACGTCCTTTTAGTAACGAGTTTTTTAAGCACGAGCGCAGCAGAGCAGGCAAGATCCCATAATTCCGAAAATGAGGTTAACTTACCTGCTTACCTACGAAATAATCCGCAGGGAATGGGAATTTAGAACATAATACATAATACAATGCAACTGCATGGAACCAACGAGTCAAGTATAAGTGATATTGGTTGTAGATGTGTCCAGTCCATAGAATAAGTGAATTTCTATCAAAATGGCTTTACTAACCTTTGTGAATAAGAAGTTTTCATCTGACGTAGAAGAGGGAGAGAATGACTCAAACAACTGAAGGTGTTGCCATGCTATTGTGTTTGAGAAATTGTGTTGCCGTGCTAACGTATTTTTTTCAATGAATCTCAGATCGTCAAATGCCATTTTATTAATGTGGTATCAAACTTCCTCCTCAATATCTAAATCGACCTATATTCTCTTCAAAATTGTCATCACAGCGATCAAAAGTTATCGATGGTGAAACGAGTTTCTGAATAAATTTAACCCCTAACATCAACAATTCAATCGCTTAGATTAATGCGTTCGTGGTGGATGTGCGGTGAAATTGACAACGTCGCAATATTCGGATGGTCCATCGTCCATTCCGGACTTTTATCTCGACTCAACGACCCGGAACATCGTCTTTAATCCAGCTTATCGGTTCTGCCGCAATTCCCTTGTTGAATCATAAAAAATCGCCATCATAGAGATATTATTTTTGCAAAGGGCCGAATTTGATGGTCAATACCAGAGGCCTTTGATGTCAGGTTTTATCTCTATAAGGACAATTTCCAGAAAATACCTTCATTCTTCTTCATTCAGGTTTCATATGATAGGTATTAGTTTATACAGGGTGGGGCATAGGAACCATATGTTCCATCATGGAGCGGTGAACGCGTGTTCGTTATTGTTATTTCACAAACACTTGATCCCTATGCCCAACCCTGCACAATAACTCTGACACAGTAATACTCATCCAATAGAAAAATAAGAGAAATATAATCATTCGTATCTACGAGAATATTAAAAAACATTTTGTCTTGGTACTGATTTTTCATCTCATTTCTGTGAATGTCAACGACTCAGGCAAATCATATCTTCCATATCATTCCGGTTCTTTGATATTTCCCGTAAAGCGATCTGGAAATTATTTAGGCAGAAAATCTCCACGCACACAATGCCTATATACGCTTGCTTGTCTGTCCTTCCTAAACCTTGTTACGTGTGGATCGGAATCCGCAGAGGCCAAAACTGGAATTTCCATTTTTATTCACGACGAAATGGAATTGCATTTGGCAATGGCACAACGAAATTTCGCTGGCAAACAAAACGGCCGAGAGCTACAGAAAATTATGTAGGGAAAACCGAGAAAAAGGGGCTAGGTACATTTCGCTTCAGTTTCAAAAGCTTGCGGAATAACGATATGAAAAAAAAAACATGATGACAATCCTTTGATACTTGGCCTTGAAATGGATCTCCAGCATAACGAGGAAACAATAATTGAAAGAATGAAGGCGTGAAAATTTCCATCTGACCTCCAGAGAAAAAGATTCATTACTTTTGGTGGTTAAATTTGAATGATCTTTCAGATCACATGAGAGGGAATCCCTATTACGTTCGTGGAATATGATGCGTACTTGGAGAGGATCGACAAAACGATGATATCTCCAAAATTCACTTTGTATAACTTTGTATAATATTTTTTATGCACTAGCGGGCCGTAAAGTGCACTTTACCGCCCGGTTTTGCGGGCGTTAAGTTGCACTTTACCGCCCGCGGGCTCATTATGGCCCACGGGCCGTAAAGTGCACTTTACCGCCCGCTGTTCTCAGTCACCTTATATCCACATTTCAATTCATGAAAAACCTATGATCATATTCCTAGATTCTGATATATCCAGCGGTAGTTCATAAACTTCTCGTTTATCCGATTCCATAGTCTCGCTACTATTATTATCACTAATTTTACTTTTCAGTCAAAGAATGACAATTCAGCTCGTTTATTGGATGTATTGCTATTGACAACAACCATCAGATTGATTGACAACGTCAAATTTAAATAAGTTAGGTTTATATACTGGGTATGCATATTGTAAAACTCTGAAGAATGAATCTCTTCTAGAGCTGAAAGAGTTTTACTATTACGATGATTGCAATATTCGTACAATAATTTTCATATGTAAATCATCCATGAACATCACGCTTCTCTTGATTACTGAATTAATACGTAACAAATTAAATTCTGGGGAATATTAGTTTGTCGAAATCTATAGTCAGCACTTATGAGTCAGAAAATAAACCACTAGTGCATAAAATTTTGTATGTATCTCGTGCGTGAAATGCGTTTATGGCCTTCAGCGTGTAATGGCCCTCGGCTAGCGCCATCGGGCCATTATTCACGCCACAGGCCATAAACGCCTACTTTACGCCCTTGATACATAAATAACTATTATGATGAAATATGTTCTAAATGTTCTTACCGTTCACATCCTTTCAGATATAGTTCGGAAAACCAATAAACAGCACCCCTAACGGACCAGTCAATTCAAAAAACCATTATCACGTTTTGAACCACCAAAAAAGGCAATTTTCATATATTATCAATAGTCATAGTTTTCTTCCTCCATTTGATTATTTCCGTGTTCCTACGACCCGGGATCTAATGTATTCAAAACGGCGTTCGCCAAGAACACCGCAATTTAACCGAGTTGCCGTCGTTTCGTAGATAATTTGTTCAAGAGCCATTCGGAAGCGTTCGTTTAAATTTCATACCGAAATTATTAACAACACTTTGAAGGCAGGCCGAGTGGAAAATATGAGCTACACCCGTACGGAATGATAACACTGCAGTCGTTTGAGTCGTTGCACTGCCATTTCGCCTACAGGAATAGGGTGTTGTAAACGACTGCGAAATTAGCAAACAAAAATATGAATATTCGATAAGAATTTTGATACAATAAATGCATGAACAGTTGCATTTCATATGGAAACTATATTTCGTTCTAATGCATTGGAATTTGCAATTCCTATATTATGTCGGCGTCGACAATTCTTTTTCTGCATAATAGGTAGGTACCTACCAAATTAATGAACGTGTTTCATTCAATATACTCGCTACTATACAGCGTGTCCCACTTTAAACGGCCCTACCTCTATATTTCAGCTGTTAATCTTGGAAAATTTGAAGTTTATCTCAGGAAAATCGGGAGATGAAAAATATTTCCTAAAATATGAGAATGTGTCCTTTAGTGAGCATATTCGATAATCCAAATTTCAGAAATATAGCTGGAAAACCCAAGGAGAAAAGAGAGGTATACTATGAGTCTGTATCACACGGTATGTCAGTGTGACGATGTAGGCTTGCACATGAAATATTGTCGCACTAGGCAGAAGGATTACAAAAAAAAAGAGAAGTTGCCTGTCGTGCACAGCTGAAAAGGCACCTTTCATGACACAACTCCGAAAGGGAATTTTTAACGAGGGACATATTTCATTTTCATGAAGAAAATCCCTTTCACATCTCCAGTCAAGTCTTGCGATATACATGTACACGCAGCAGACTGTATTGCCGGAATGTTCCGGAGGACAGAGTGTTCCGAAAAGGTAGATTATGAAGACCTCGTTATGTCCTTTGAGAAGAGTGACATGGAGATGGAACAAATTTTGTCTGGACGTTTTTTTCACTAGAGAAGAAAAAGGGGAGATTATAGATATACAATTAAATCACTTTCTTGAACAAAAATAATATAATTTCTCTTGATATGCTTTCGGAGTTTGAAATTAAATAGCAAATTCCATTTGTGAAACTTTCTCGCACTATGTGCATATTTTGTATTTCATTCGTGAAACTGGTTCACATAGTTTATGGTTTAGAGTTCGTGCGAAGTCAGTGCAGTTTTGAAAATGGCGGAATTTTTTAATATGAATAGTCCGGAAGCAATTTGTTAGTGGAAATCTTATCATCATCATTAAATAGTGATGAAAAGTTGGAGGTTTTAAGGGATGAGAGGGGATTACTTTCCAAAATTTATAATTTTGTTGAAAGTGTCGTGCAACCATTTAATGATGAAGAGGTACGTAATAGAAAAAGTTAGCAATTTTCAATTGCAGCTAAGAAAGAATTCCGGAATGTGGACAAATTATAAACAGAAACGAACCAACTCAACTGATCTAACCTCTAACAATAATTTTAGCATCATATTGGTGAAAACCAACATAATGCCAGTGCAAAATTGGTGCGAGACTAGTGAATCATCAGCTTTACTAATGCAATTCGCTAGAAGATGGTATTTGTTCAATTCGTTAATTTCACATTCAGTTCAGTGCTTCAACGTAACGAGTCATATCTTTTGAGCGAAATAAAACAAAAAACAATTGTCAAACTATCAAAATATATGGATTATAAGTACCTAATTGCTATTCTCATCAAGATGATCAATAATTATTATTATGGGTACTTTTTAACTCGCTTTTTAATGGTTGAGGGGTACCAATTTTCTTTCAAGTGCAGAGGTCATATGCACGTAATCTTCTGCCACCTTTCCCGAGTAGATCCCAATATACAATGTAATAAATAATCCAGGAAGGAGATTCCCGCAAACGCGTGATTTTTCATCGCACCTCCTTCATGAAACTGGAATTAAACCGCCTCCGGGGCAGGAGTTCACATCAGTCACAGGATTATCATCCGGTGGCCTTAAAGGCCGTACACCACATATGCGCCAGCCGAAACGAATGGTACAGAGGCCCTTTTTAGTGCCCTCGAGTAGAATGGCGGTGTCTGAATGACCGAGGAGGGTGTGGGTAAGGGTAATGAAGGCACTGCTCATCTGCGACAGCCCGCGATAGCTATTTGACGGGCGATGAATTGCAGCACGTGAATTTCCTTTAGGGGAGGATGAACTATGGATTACTGCAATGGGAACAAATTGGCAGTCTCCGCCCTCACTTTTCATGGCCAAAAAGTGATTTTTTTGGAAAACAGAAAATATGATAAGGTTCTAGATTCAACTAATCCATTGAAATATGGTTATGTTAGGTTCCATCCACCGCGACCTCAGATTGATCCATTGTGGCCTACACCTAGGGGTTAGAGTTCCCTATACAATTCACTGATTTTTATATGGTTGCATGAGGTGACATTTTCCTGGAATCGGTAGGTGAAATGGTGAAAACAAAAGCAAGAGCATGGACATAATATTAATATGTGTTCAACGTGTTCCACACAGCATAAACGACAGACCAATCCTTCCTATATGGTGCAGGTATCTCAGAAAAAAGTGTCCTGTAGGCAGTTATTGCTAGGCTATATTTTTCGATGATTTTTAGACAGGAACATATTCGAATTAGTTGATCCTGCTAATTCAGACCCGTATGTCTGTCTTTTTTTCCACCTCCCAGTTTGAAATACAATTCTCAACACACTTATTAGACCACTCATAATTTGACTCTTGTTCGACGATTTTCATGCGGTTCTCGATATTTCATTCAAAGAAAGCTAGAATACTGTGAAAAAATCCGCAGAACGGAACTTACACAGGGTGTGAAGTGGAGCCATTACACTATGGTCTACATTTGTAATACTGCCGGAACGCAAGTAATTTTTGCAACACAATTAATGATTTTTTTCAAGTCTTGTATTTCTTGAATTTTTCTTTCTGAACTCCACTCGAACTCAATATTGAGAAGAACTGTTCCCATGTTTTGTGGAGATCGATCGAATACGAATGGAGCATCATAGTAGAATATACAGGGTGAAAAAGAAGAAAACAATTTCATTTCAGTAAGAAAAAAGAAAAACGCGGTGACAAAAACCATGGCTCATTCGATTCATGATACTCAGAGATGGCCTTATCGATATCCATTATTCAGGTATATTAGACAACTAACTCGAGAAGTATTCGAAAATTCACCTCTCATCGAAATACAGGATGACATTTTTCAATCTAGACTTGTTTCCTGACATCGATGATCCTTATCAACCGATTTTCAATATTTAGTGCTCAAGCAGGTAAAGGACACAGAAATTCTCGTACAATAGGTATACACATGTGCTTTATTTGTCTTTCATCGACCTCTAGAGAACGAGGAAACAGTTGTTCCCAATATTCAGTTCAAGTGGAGTTCTAGAGCAAAATTTCAAGAAATATAAGACTTTTGAAAAAAAATCCTACTATTTTTGTTCTAATGGCGAATTAGGGAGAAATCACGATACACATCCGGAGATGAAGTCCCAAATCCCAATGTATCATAATATGACTGATTTTTGATCAGAAGAAAACTGTTTGAGTTTCGGCAGCATCGCAATACTAGACCATAGTGTAATGGTTCCACTTCACACTATGCGTAAGTTTTGTTCTGCGGACTATCTCACAGTATTCTAGCATTCTTTGAAGTTGATGATATATCACATCTGATATGAAACACTGCATGAGAATCGGTGGATTTCTTCAAAAAAATACACATGGTTGAAAAAGAGTCGAATCATGATTCATTAGTGGTCCATTTAGTGTGTTGACAACTGCACTTGCGGTGATACCAAAGTATGGTTCTGTAATCAACTGAATTGCATCGAGAAAATATCTGCCGCAGTACATAAAAAGTTTTGGCTCCCCTGGGCCATTTTTTTATTATGATGGATTATGATTGAAACTATTGTACTTCTTTAGGAAATATGTGACATATTATGTGAAAAAAACATATATTTCTGATTTTATTCAAATTTTTTTTGAAGACACGATATATGTACCTCGTGGCCCCAGCATATGTATTTTGTAGTATCGGGCCGTGAAGCACAAATGCTGTACCTTCAAATGTGTGTGGTTTGTTACGAGAAACTGGCACAAGAAGAAGGAACAAACGTAGCTCAGCGCAAAACTCCTAGGTCTATGTACCAATGTACTGCTCGTGAAAGAAATTTCTGCGTAACATGATTTTTCCAACACCACAAGACGACATTGTTATAAAGAAAGTTGTCATTTATGAAAGTTTGGCAGCCCGATGAAAAATTTTCGTATTCTTTTTTCATTATTTTTGCATTTTTTCAGAAGAACCTGATCATTATTCATAAGCACTTATTGCATAAGTAAAATATTCATGTATTTTTTGAAGAATATTATATATGTATCCATTGTGCACATACCTAGTGCCTTGGGACAGTCAACGTGTTAGAATATAATTTTCCGCGTATCAGCTAGCATTAAAATTTCCTAGGACTAATTAGGGTTTAATGTATCGAATCATCACCGAAGGCATTATACTCAGAACCTCCTATTCAATGCCTTTTTCTCATCGAAAAATCCCCCGCGAAGACGCAGAACTCCTCGAAACCGCATTACCGCGCGTAGAGACGCCGTATCAGAACTCCGTTCTGATTCAATTATTCGGATCACGTATAGCGCCGAAGAACAGGTAGAATATCCGTGTATGTTTATTTATTCATCTGCGTTTTCGCAGTGGCTAGTCGCACGGCGTCGGGATTTATAGCGCAGCGATTCGGTCGGGGGATATTGGATATATTTTCCCGGGCAGTCGATTTGTTATCGAAGGAAATGTACGCTGGAAACGGTAATTTGACTCACCTGATAAATGTCCAGGAAATTAACGTCCTGCTAGCCATCGAGAGAGATTATCTGAAAAACATTTATGTTTCAATACCGTACGTAACATACCATACGATTCATCAAGTATCAGGGCAGAGATACAATTTTAAATGAAAATTAGCTTCTTGTTTTTAGAAAATACATCTAATATATTAAATTCTCCTGTCTCAGTAACGGTGTTAGGGGCCAAACTCCTCCGAAACGGCTTGACCGATTCGTATGAACAATTTTGTGCGTATTCGGTAGGTATGAGAATCGGTCGTAATTTATTTTTTAAATCGAAAAGACCAGTTTTGTAATCCGATTCAATCCAAAATCGATATCTGGGGATTTTCGGGGTCGGAGATTATGATTTATTCGTTAAAAATAGGAAATTCAAAATGGCGGATCCAATATGGCAGACGAATTTTCAAATTATGACCCCATTCTATTCGAAATTGATACCCGGTTGTTTTCGGAGTCGGAGATTATGATTTATTCGTCAAAATTTGGAAATCCAAGTTGGCAGATCCAAAATGGCGGACGAGTTTTGTAATTAAGATCCAGTTTCATTCAAAATTTGTATCTGGGGGATTGTGAGGTCTGAGATTATAATTCTTTCATCAAAATTAGGAAATTGAAGATGGAGGATCCAATATGACGGGCGATAATTTTGTAATTATAATCAGGTTCTATTCAAAATTTGTATCTGGGGGTTTTCAGGGTCGGAGATCATGATTTTATTCTTTAAAATTGAGAAATTCAAGATGGCAGATCCAATATCGCGAGAGAGCTTTGTAATGAATAGTAGTTTGAAAAACTATAATGAAACACGCTTTTAGGGATAGCCTAACTCGAGGTCAATCTGAAAAGAAGTAGAAAATTGATAGTATAGTTTAAAAACGAGATAGATTGTCGAACTAGAAAGACCCTGAAAGATAAATTCTGAAAAACTTTGTATACCACAATCATACTTTTAAATCACAAAGTATTAAACAAAATTATGGAATCCTATGGAGAACAAAGGTTATACAAATATAATGTTGATAACAGTTGATATTCGATAATTATGAAAATTTGAATCCGTGAAGCAGGCTCAATGTTGAAATATTGTATAGTAATGATGAAATAAATTCCCGAGTAAATTCCAATTTCCGGAAACTGCATCAACTAAAATATGCAACATTGATGAGAAGGGGTAGGTATTACAATAATCCGCTTCAGAATTATGAATTCCGAATTTCGCATCGAAAAATAATCATCTCCTGCAGGAGAGCATCCTGCTTCAAATATCTCGAAATTAATTGAAAATATCTCTCAACAATAACGTCCCGAGGCTCGGAATCGCTTCATTGAGCGAATTAACAAATCTCATAAAATTCAGATTACATTTTGAATTACAAGAGGCTACGATAAAGCTACTTAAAATTCTGTGGAGGACTCTATTGCATTAGAAATTGTGTTGGGACTTTTCTGGGAAATCGCCTCAGGACACCCGCAATAACTTCTCCAAGAAATATACATGGAAACAAGAGTAACAAAAATGAGGTGATGGCTACTTCTTAGTTTCATTTTAGGTCATCGGATATATCGATGAATGAAATATACTGTATACATTTTTTCATTCTATTTTTGAATTTGATATTAAATTATCAACAAAAATCGAGAAAATCACGATTGAAATCATCAATACCTGTAGATAAAACAGAACAAGAAATCAAACTGGATATTCAAAGTGTTGACCCACTAGCTATTATCGACTCGTATTTTAAACGAGAATATGGGATTTTCTCCCAGATGATTTGCTCCAAATGTCACATCGCTTGAAATATCTCAAAAAAAATTCAATCGATAGTGACACACAGGTATATTAAAAATAAAACATTTCATTTCACCGTTGGCCGTTCAGAGAACGGATTTGCTCCATTTTTCAACACAAAAATGTGAAAAATGATTCTTCCCAGTGAAAGTGTCAACGAAGATATGCAATTGGCGAATAATAGTTTTTGAATTGAGATCTCAAGGGATCATAAGGAAATACAGGGTGTTCCATTTAAAAAAAAAAAAATCGTATATTTCATCAATTTTTATTGTTCATTCATTCGCTGCAAGATTCAAACAAAAGATAATTCAGGAAAACCCTGAGACTTTCCATTCAAAATTTTGTTAGTCTCAACATACCAATTATTTAGGTTTCTTCGTACAAACTTTTTGCCTTAGACTTATTCAAAGATTCAATAACCGATTTACCAGTTTTAAGAACATTTGTGAGATGAATTAGGGAGAGAGGTACGTTCTCGCGAGAGGTCTCCGGGAAGTCTCGCAGAAATGGCAGATGCATTAGTGGAAGAATGGGATCGTATACCAATGGAAACGATAAGCAACTTAATTTCCAGTATGCCTCGTAGATTAGAAGTTTTTAGAGTTGCTAGAGGAGGCAATACACGGTATCATGCAGTCATCCCAATTTATAATTTTCTGTTTAAAAAAATGTTTTTCAAAATTATTGGTATCAGTTTATTTCATTAGGAAATTGTTTCTCGATAAATTCAGAAAGTTGGTAATCTGCAAGGATTCAGCAAAAAGAGCTGTTATTCGGAAAATTTTAGAGATAAATCAATGAATAAAAGAACGAAATGCTCGCAAAAGGAGCCTCTTTCGTATAGGGTGTAAGCAGTTTATATACCATTACTCAATTAACACACAGGGTGAGTCAAAAATTAAGAATAAATCATGGTTCGAGTCTTCGAGTTATTCCACCACCATCAAGGAGGCTTTGAAAAAATGTTCACCTCTTTATGTTTTTTTCTAAGACAAATGTATAACCTACCAACAAATAAAAAAAATTGAAATCGGCCTACTATTTTTTTTTGTATAAGAAGATGGGTCAAATATCAAGTGCGTCACTTTTTTGGAATTGAGTGTATTTATGGACCCGACCCTGGTTAGAATTCAATTTTCTGTCTGAATATCTCTCGTATTTGTAGAGTGAGACTATATACTCCTAATTTGAGTACATCTATATGGAGACCTAGATGACGTAGTGACACGAAGATCAGCTATAGCAACAATCCGGAAATTTTCATCAGCCTAATGCATTCTATAATCCAAGCACCGGCTTACCAGAGCATCACCCTTGTATTTTAATTATTAACTGTGCAAATATATATCTATATATATATATTTATGTCCGAAGAGGAAACCACGAGACGAATTAAAAGCCAGTCCATGATTACTTCTGGAAAAGGAGGCTTATGTCGCTCGATGGAATACGGAATATTATATAATCCTAATTGAAACTCCTCCCGAGAGCAAACATCTCTATGATAACTTTTCTTTCGCCTTTCACAGGCTGGCGGGGGTTTTCTTGAAAGGAAGGCAGCAGCATTGACGTGGAAAAGTTGTTAGAGAAGTTGTGACATTTCTGGAGGCATTTTATTCCACTAACTTCCTAGGCTGCATTCGGAAATTCACTCATGTGAGTTGAGAAAACTCTAAAGATATTGAAACTATTTCGTTATACTTCTCGTCCAACATTGGAATTTTATATCATTCATTTTTTTGATAGTATATACAAGGTAAATATATATGAATATTTTTGTTATTGTGAAACTTTCGGTTTTTCCAGAAGTGACAGCATCTTTGTTATTTTCGAAGTTAGTTCTCAATAGGACACCCTGTATTTCATAAGATATTTGAAATACTCTCATGATTTTGATTGAAATTCATGTATCATACCCTATATACATGAAATGAACGGTTTTTGAATTATCAAAGTTTTTCTAGAAAAAGTGACATACGCCGCAGCCTATCAAATATAAATACGCCATTTTTATGTGAATAGCAATTATCAGTGCTATCCAATGATTAAATCATGAATATTGGAAGTAAAACGGATTACTGACCATGATCACAATCACTGAATAATCTACAGGGTTCGCAAAAAAGTGGGTCCAGAAACTGAATGTAAAACATTGAACATTTCTATTATGAAAATGAGCCATAATGAAGATTTACTTTTATTACATTCGCCTTGAATCACTTACCAAACACGAGCAAAATGTTGCACTTTTGCAGATGATGAATCTCTAATTCATTTGTCGATAGATATTTTTTACAGCCTACTAGAAAACTACATCAGTCCCTCAGCGAATTGTATACAAAATTTTCGCATCGGGATCAAAAGTGCCATTTCAGTCCCTGATGGATGTTAAATCTACTATTTCACTTTTGAGTTCGGATTGCAATCGGAGCGTATTTTTTAGTTTTAATTAAACTACATTCTATTTCCACATTTGCAATAAAATACGTGATCAAACACATCCCACATATTATACGTGGCATCCACATCGAAAATACATCGACTTTGCGACATATCAGAGTGAAAAGCGACGACCCCGCGATCGATTCGACAGGGACGTCGCGAAAGGCGTCTGGCAGGCGCCGCGACGCCTGGCACCGAACCGACGCCCCGCCGATTCCAGTCCTGTTCGTCCGTATATTTCGATTGCAATCGATTCTCACTGATACGGCTTCCCGACCATTCGCCCTACATCCATTTAAAATTAACACGATCAGTCGGAATAGGTATGATTTTTTCATCCTATTAGTTGAAAAATTGGTATTTCCTTTCATTTCGTTGGGTCAGTATACAGGGTGACATATTTCAAGAACTTTCCACCCTAAATATCTTCCTTTCCAGTTAATATCGAAAATCGAAGACAAGTCAATTACATTTTGTCGTTGACCTCTAAAAAAATTCACAGTTTACGTTCTAATTTTATTTCGTGTCTGATTCTGATGAGATTTCGACCAAATCGAAGATTGATATTCCGGAGTAGCTTCTTGACGCTCTTTGGAGAAGTTGAGTGGTTAAACCTAGAGCTTCATTATATTTTGGATTGAAGTGTAATTCCTTCTAAACACAATGGTTTTTTGGTTATGTCAATACCTCTACAAGTGTTTCAAGAAGTTATGAAGTTTTTTGATGTTAAGAATAATTCAGAACCATTCTTCAATGTTCTGCTTCTTTATGTTTTGGATTGAAGTGTGATCCCTTTTTGTTACTTCTTCACACAATGGTTCTTGATTCACGTCAATATTTTCTCTTCATGAAAAGATACAAGTGTTTTAAGAAAATATAGAAGTTTTTCATTTTCATCAACAATAGTTCAGAATCTTTAGAGTATATCCAGCGTACATCGCTGGAGTATCTTTGGGATGAGCTGCAAAGGCTCATCCGTCGTCGTCAGGCATTGTCAGAGACTTTTCAAGAGTTACGATTCGTCCTTCAAGTAGAATTTTCGGTAATTCCTCAAGACTGCTTGAGAAATTTGATCAACTTGATGCCACAGCGGTTGAATGCTGTAATTCAAGGAGAGTATGCTTATTCATTGCCTGTGGAAGTATTCCCAACAACATATAATCTCCGAAAGTTCAAAAAAAATTCCAATACCGACCTCCTGTCCCTATCCTCCTATCCTAGGAGCGCACGATGTTCCTTGAACATTATAGGGATTCCCTTTCGTGCGCTCCAAGCGATAAAAAAAAATTGACTACATCTAGGAGGTCGGCTTCTCGTTTGATATTAGTAGTTGAGGTTTTCTTTTGCTGGTGAGTGCACATAAAACAGGGTGGAAAATAAGTGATATGAATTTTTAGATGTTTGTTCGAGTTTTCAATCGATAAATTCATGTAGGTTCTGCAAATTCAAGAAATCTTTTTATTTGCTCAAAACGATTGTATCTTCTCTTGAAAAAAGATATCGACGTGAATCAAAAACCATTGTGTTGAGAAGGGAACACTTTTGAAGATGTATCAAAATTAAAAACTTCAAGATCTCATTATGATAGAAAAAATATGGACAACTTTCAAATAAGTCGCAGAACGAATATAAATATTATGTCTATCATCATTTCGTTTTATTGAGTAATACAATTTTTATTTTGATGTATCTCAGCGCAGCCATTCAAATCCCATTAGGCACCGTTTGGCAATCGAGTTCGCTCCATATGCTGAGATAAACATGTTTTCTTTCATAAGGTTATCCCGTTCGCCTATACAGCTCAGAAATATGTGTTCCGAATACATTATACAGATCTACCATCTCTCTCTAACTTGAAACGAAATCAATTTGCGAGCAAATATTTGAGTTTTATTTCCTGCTTCAGGTACAACAAACATTGTCAGAATAAAAATGATAATATGATGGAAACGAAATATTCTCGGAAGCTACAATTCAATGTACAGGATGGTACCTGAAACTTTCAGTATACAGTGTCTTTCAGAAAATTGGCATCATATTATATGGGAACAACTTTTAATAATAATTTATTTCAGACTTCGACTTGGGCGTTAAGTTTTGCTTCAAGAAATATAAGAAATTACCTACTCGTGACTTTTGATCTCGCTTTAGATACATGTTAATAATTTTTCATCTTTCTTAAAGCAACACTCAGGCCGAAGTCGAATTTCAAAATAAATTACGATTGAAAGTTTTTCCCATATGATGGCAACTTTCTGAAAGACACTATATATGGAGGAATACGATAAGTTATTCAGGACTTTATTTCGATTTTTGTTTTCTTTTCGAGCGCACAAAAAGAAATTCCTATCATATTTGTCGATACATCGTGCAGGGAGGATAGGGATGAGGTGGCTATAGTTTTTTTCGCAATATTTGGTGGTTATAAGTTCTTGGAAATACTTCACTATGCAAAAAAATGTAAAGCAAAGGTTTACGATGAAAGCATAGATATTGTGGACCTTATGGAAATGGTGATGATTTCAGAAGAAATGTGACTGAAAGAAACCACGATAGAAAAAGCATGGGAAGAAGGCTTAGCTGAGGTGATAAACCAAATATGATACGAGTTTGTGAAGACACCTGACTCGTAGCTACGATATAGTAAATAAAAATCGCTGTCAATTCTGATGCACATTTTTTTTCTTCACTGTAAAAATGTTGATCTTATACTCTATACTGAAGCAGAAACCATCCCCCTCGCTTGCCTTGCGAACAAATTAAAGTCGTAAATATTCATAATGCGAAGATAACATTTTCATCGATGGCACACAGGGACGAGAAAACGATGATGCCCATAGGAATTATGCACCCCGCTGTAGAAGAGCTTGTACGGGATTTTTCCCTTGACATTTGGGCACAACTTAACGAATACAAATTGACACGAACTGCAAAACATCAACTGGAGCATCGTAAATCATGATTAATGTCCAATTTCCTCTTAACGATATCCCAGTGGGGTAACGATTGAAATCGCTGTCGCTGATCCAGAACAAAATGATGAATTCGGAAGCGGAATCGCCAGAGCAGCTTTCACAATTATTTTCAATGAAATACTTTGTTCAACAAAATTGTAGAACTTCAATGTATTTCAGATCAACTCAAGAATTAGCTTCATTTCTACATAAACATGACTTAAAAGTTGCCTATAGAACAAATAACACGTTGGGAAGGTTTATCAAAAATAATAACGACAAAACTTTTAGATTCGAAAAGTTAGGGGTATACAAACTCAACTCCTTCGGAGGAGTAGGCAGATTGAGACCTCACTGAAAAATCACTTCCTATATTTCCCTACCACCTTTTATTTCTATTTTTCAGTTCTTGAAAACGGCTTCTCAATCGGTACCGGTGCTCCTTCAGATAAGAATATGCATATAACATCTTTCAGAATATACAACAGAAAAAAACTACTTTCCTGGCTATCTGCCACGTTGAACATTGAATTATAACTGTTGAACATTCAAAAGGAGAGCATGAAAAATAAAAATCCTTTAAAATTGAGAATTGACAATCTCCCAAAATAATGGATGCATTCAGGTTCTGTTACCACTGAACATATGTATCGCAGTTATAACCACATTTGCATTGAATTCACGCACTTTTGTATTCTTGCATATCAAAGAAGTCAATATTTCTCCACCTCGAGAAACATTTAGAAAATGTTTTCATGGGCTTCCGAAAACTATGTGTTAAAAGTAATTCAACGATCGCCATGCACCATCCATTCTTCTCCCATCTCTCGTTATCTCCTGAATATTCCATTCGAGCGTTCATACAAAACGTCTCGTAAATTTTTTATATCAGTCATTTCTATGACTTCCCGCTACAGCTCTCCTAGGGGAACCTAAAGAGATAGCGACGACAAAAGTGCAGAGAGGGCGATAAATGTGCAATATCTGGTTAGCTCAGGGGTGTGCATCGAAATTATTACTATTGGCATACTGCGATATTGAATATTCTGATGGAATTTCTCTTTGCCATATGGAAAAATTGAAGGTCTCAATCAATTCAATTTAATGTTGATGTCACACACGATTTAATCGTTTTCTTCCATTTTGCGTCTTTAATGAAATTATTATGATACACAAATGCGCATCGAAACAGCTTTTATTATAGGACACGCTACATTTCTTGTTTCAAAGTTGGTAATGGTAACGTCAACGTCAAACCCAGTAGCGTTGAGAGACAGAATGCAATAAATAACTATAAAATTACAATCATCACAGATATCAGCACTCACCTCGACATTTATTACATATCAAATTTGCTGGTAAGTTTGGTTGGGCTGCTGTTGAGACAAAATCATGCTCATTAGTCTGATTATTCAAGTTATTGTTTGTAAAATGCGACTGTGGCTGAGAAAGCTGAGAAGATAATATTTGAGCTAGCTACCTGAAATTTTCTCTTCACATTAGAAGCTTATAATATGTAACCTTCAGCAACTGCTGAGGATTTCACCGCCTCTAATTGCTAAAAGGGACACTAGAACGCCGAAAACAATGTCCTATAAAAATCTCAGGATTTGGTAATTCAAGATATTCTGCAATGATTCTTGGCATTTTTCCAATTGTGATAATTTCAATGAAGGACTATTTATGCAGTAACCATTGCGGTATATACGTCAACAAGAAGCGTTTACATTGACATATTGTGGTGGTAAATGTCACCAGTTTGACACCATACTTGGAAATTGTGGAATTAGTTTTCATGAGCTGGATGGTCAACAAATCACTATGCGTGCGACAAAATAGTGTCCTATATAACTTCTATAATAATATACTATAGTACCAAGCTTTTATTTCCTCAGTATGTATGTTTGTAACGGAATATTGAACGTGATCTTGACCTACTTCAAAACCTCGGATTAAATTGAAACTTCGAACACTTATCAAGGACCGATGACAATCGCATAATTTTATAGTTTAGTTTCATTATCCTGATCAGGATATTCAGGATGAGCCATTTTTACATCCAGAGACAATGCAGTGTCTTGCACCGAGTATTCTAGTATGATATGGAAAAAGTTACATCCAGAGAAACGCTAGTGCCTTGCACCAAGTACTCGTATGAAAAAAGTTTCTAGAGATGGAGCCTGATAAATGAATGGAAAATTTAAGGGAAGCAACAGTCACGCAAAATAACCTACATTTACTAATGGGAGAAAAACTAAAGGAAACACTTTTGTACTAAACCGTACTAAAAAATAGAAAATAAATATAGTAGTTCAAAAAACAAAAAATTCACCCTATTAAAGATCTACTTTCTCAGAACTACTAATTATTTCTTTGATCACGCAATCAAGTTACCCTCGAGATAATCGTTCAACCCTCTCTCGACAGTTTGTTGATTACGATACCTATAGACAAAAGGGCTTGCAAAGCCCGGGTCGTCTCTCGGGAGGAATCTACCCTGGAAACTGACAGATTGTCGGCGAAGACATGATTTCGTTACGTATGCCCTTTAAGAAAGCCACGACTGGATTTGTTACGATCCACCGGGTGTGATAAATACGGAGATTTCTCGAATCCCAGAGCGATATTTGAAGTGGAAATCTGAGGTAATCATTGGATTATTCTTTGGACATTTGGGATCTACATCACAGTACATTCGGTCGATATATAGTTCTCATCACTTCGAACATACCCCTCAAAATTAAACTTTTTTTGAAAACCTTCATATCTGAGAGATCAATTTCAAATCTTTCAATTATTCCAGTCGCAAGAAAAATTTCATTGAGAAAATATCTAAGTATTAAAAATCAAGACCGCTAAGTTTTAGTGAGAGTTCGCTAAACACTCTGAAATCGAATTTTTTCTTCATGGGTCCAAATGAGTGTCTGTAAATTCTTTAGGATTTTCAGGACTATCAGGAAAAAATATTTTTCGGCCTATATGAGCCTACTCATTGCTTGAACCGCTGATTTTGAAAATCTAAAGGGAGAGTCCTCTATCAAATCTGACATCAAATTCTTTCTTTATGGGTCTGAATTATTGTCTATGACGATTTTGGGATTATTAGGGCAATCAGGAAAAAAATATTTTTTGACCTATATGAGCCTACTGCATTGCTTAAACCGCTGATTTTGAAAATCTGAAGGGAGAGTTCTCCATCAAATCTGACATCAAATTCTTTCTTTATGGGCCTGGATTAGTGTCAATGACGATTTTGGGATTATTAGGGCAATCAGGAAAAAATATTTTTCGACCTATATGAGTCTACTGCATTGCTTGAACCGCTGATTTTGAAAATCTGAAGGAAAAGTTCTCTATCAAATCTGACATCAAATTCTTTCTTTATGGGTCTGAATTAGTGTCTATGACGATTTTGGGATTATTAGAGCAATCAGGAAAAAAATATTTTTCGACGTATATGAGCCTACTGCATTGCTTGAACCGCTGATTTTGAAAATCTGAAGGGAGAGTTCTCTATCAAATCTGACATCAAATTCTTTCTTTATGGGTCTGAATAAGTGTCGCTGAAGTTTTTGGGATTATTAGGGCAATCAGGAAAAAAATATTTTTCGACCTATATGAGCCTACTGCATTGCTTGAACCGCTGATTTTGAAAATCTGAAGGAAGAGTTCTCTATCAAATCTGACATCAAATTCTTTCTTTATGGGTCTGAATTAGTGTCTATGACGATTTTGGGATTATTAGGGCAATCAGGAAAAAAATATTTTTCGACCTATATGAGCCTACTGCATTGCTTGAACCGCTGATTTTGAAAATCTGAAGGAAGAGTTCTCTATCAAATCTGACATCAAATTCTTCCTTTATGGGTCTGAATTAGTGTCTATGACGATTTTGGGATTATTAGGGCAATCAGGAAAAAAATATTTTTCGACCTATATGAGCCTACTGCATTGCTTGAACCGCTGATTTTGAAAATCTGAAGGAAGAGTTCTCTATCGAATCTGACATCGAATTCTTTCTTTATGGGTCTGAATTAGTGTCTATGACGATTTTGGGATTATTAGGGCAATCAGGAAAAAAAATATTTTTCGACCTATATGAGCCTACTGCATTGCTTGAACCGCTGATTTTGAAAATCTGAAGGAAAATATCTCTATCAAATCTGACATCAAATTCTTTCTTTATGGGTATGAATTGGTGTCTATGACGATTTTGGGATTATTAGAGCAATCAGGAAAAAAATATTTTTCGACCTATATGAGCCTACTGCATTGCTTGAACCGCTGATTTTGAAAATCTGAAGGAAAATATCTCTATCAAATCTGACATCAAATTCTTTCTTTATGGGTATGAATTAGTGTCTATGACGATTTTGGGATTATTAGAGCAATCAGGAAAAAAATATTTTTCGACCTATATGAGCCTACTGCATTGCTTGAACCGCTGATTTTGAAAATCAGGAGGAAAATATCTCTATCAAATCTGACATCAAATTCCTTCTTTATGGGCCTGAATTAGTGTCTATGACGATTTTGGGATTATTAGGACAATCAGGAAAAAAAAAATTTTTCGACCTATATGAGCCTACTGCATTGCTCGAACCGCTGATTTTGAAAATCTGAAGGAAGAGTTCTCTATGAAATCTGACATCAAGTTCTTTCTTTATGGGTCTGAATTAGTGTCTATGACGGTTTTGGGATTATTAGGGCAATCAGGAAAAAAAATATTTTTCGACCTATATGAGCCTACTGCATTGCTTGAACCGCTGATTTTGAAAATCTGAAGGAAGAGTTCTCTATCAAATCTGACATCAAATTCTTTCATTATGGGTCTGAATTAGTGTCTATGACGGTTTTGGGATTATTAGGGCAATCAGGAAAAAAAAATATTTTTCGACCTATATGAGCCTACTGCATTGCTTGAACCGCTGATTTTGAAAATCTGAAGGAAGAGTTCTCTATCAAATCTGACATCAAATTCTTTGTTTATGGGTCTGAATTAGTGTCTATGACGGTTTTGGAATTATTAGGGCAATCAGGAAAAAAAAAATTTCCGACCTATATGAGCCTACTGCATTGCTTGAACCGCTGATTTTGAAAATCTGAAGGAAGACTTCTCTATCAAATCTGACATCAAATTCTTTCTTTATGGGTCTAAATTAGTGTCTATGACGATTTTGGGATCATTAGGGCAATCAGGAAAAAAAAATATTTTTCGACCTATATGAGCCTACTGCATTGCTTGAACCGCTGATTTTGAAAATCTGAAGGAAGAGTTCTCTATCAAATCTGACATCAAATTCTTTCATTATGGGTCTGAATTAGTGTCTATGACGGTTTTGGGATTATTAGGGCAATCAGGAAAAAAAAATATTTTTCGACCTATATGAGCCTACTGCATTGCTTGAACCGCTGATTTTGAAAATCTGAAGGAAGAGTTCTCTATCAAATCTGACATCAAATTCTTTGTTTATGGGTCTGAATTAGTGTCTATGACGGTTTTGGAATTATTAGGGCAATCAGGAAAAAAAAAATTCCGACCTATATGAGCCTACTGCATTGCTTGAACCGCTGATTTTGAAAATCTGAAGGAAGACTTCTCTATCAAATCTGACATCAAATTCTTTCTTTATGGGTCTAAATTAGTGTCTATGACGATTTTGGGATCATTAGGGCAATCAGGAAAAAAAATATTTTTCGACCTATATGAGCCTACTGCATTGCTTGAACCGCTGATTTTGAAAATCTGAAGGAAGAGTTCTCTATCAAATCTGACATCAAATTCTTTGTTTATGGGTCTGAATTAGTGTCTATGACGGTTTTGGGATTATTAGGGCAATCAGGAAAAAAAATATTTTTCGACCTATATGAGCCTACTGCATTGCTTGAACCGCTGATTTTGAAAATCTGAAGGAAGAGTTCTCTATCAAATCTGACATCAAATTCTTTCTTTATGGGTCTGAATTAGTGTCTATGACGATTTTGGGATCATTAGGGCAATCAGGAAAAAAAATAATTTTCGACCTTTATGAGCCTACTGCATTGCTTGAACCGCTGATTTTGAAAATCTGAAGGAAGAGTTCTCTATCAAATCTGACATCAAATTCTTTCTTTATGGGTATGAATTGGTGTCTATGACGATTTTGGGATTATTAGGGCAATCAGGAAAAAAAAATATTGTTCGACCTATATGAGCTTACTGCATTGCTTGAACCGCTGATTTTGAAAATCTGAAGGAAGAGTTCTCTATCGAATCTGACATCAAATTCTTTCTTTATGGGTCTGAATTAGTGTCTATGACGATTTTGGGATTATTAGGGCAATCAGGAAAAAAATATTTTTCGACCTATATGAGCCTACTGCATTGCTTGAACCGCTGATTTTGAAAATCTGGAGGAAAATATCTCTATCGAATCTGACATCAAATTCCTTCTTTATGGGCCTGAATTAGTATCTATGACGATTTTGGGATTATTAGGGCAATCAGGAAAAAAAATATTTTTCGACCTATATGAGCCTACTGCATTGCTTGAACCGCTGATTTTGAAAATCTGAAGGAAGAGTTCTCTATCAAATCTGACATCATATTCTTTCTTTATGGGTCTGAATTAGTGTCTATGACGATTTTGGGATTATTAGAGCAATCAGGAACAAAATATTTTTCGACCTATATGAGCCTACTGCATTGCTTGAACCGCTGATTTTGAAAATCAAAAGGGTGAGTTCTCTATCAAATCTGACATCAAATTCTTCCTTTATGGGTCTGAATTAGTGTCTATGACGATTTTGGGATTATTAGGGCAATCAGGTACAAAAATATTTTTCGACCTATATGAGCCTACTGCATTGCTTGAACCGCTGATTTTGAAAATCTGAAGGAAGAGTTCTCTATCAAATCTGACATCAAATTCTTTCTTTATGGGTCTGAATTAGTGTCTATGACGGTTTTTGAATTATTAGGGCAATCAGGAGAAAAAAAATTTCCGACCTATATGAGCCTACTGCATTGCTTAAACCGCTGATTTTGAAAATCTGAAGGGAGAGTTCTCTATCAAATCTGACATCAAATTCTTTCTTTATGGGTCTGAATTAGTGTCTATGACGATTTTGGGATTATTAGGGCAATCAGGTACAAAAATATTTTTCGACCTATATGAGCCTACTGCATTGCTTGAACCGCTGATTTTGAAAATCTGAATGAAGAGTTCTCTATCAAATCTGACATCAAATTCTTTCTTTATGGGTCTGAATTAGTGTCTATGACGGTTTTGGAATTATTAGGGCAATCAGGAAAAAAAAAATTTCCGACCTATATGAGCCTACTGCATTGCTTGAACCGCTGATTTTGAAAATCTGAAGGAAGAGTTCTCTATCAAATCTGACATCAAATTCTTTCTTTATGGGTCTAAATTAGTGTCTATGACGATTTTGGGATTATTAGGGCAATCAGGAAAAAAATATTTTTCGACCTTTATGAGCCTACTGCATTGCTTGAACCGCTGATTTTGAAAATCTGAAGGAAGAGTTCTCTATCAAATCTGACATCAAATTCTTTCTTTATGGGTCTGAATTAGTGTCTATGACGATTTTGGGATTATTAGGGCAATCAGGAAAAAAAATATTTTTCGACCTATATGAGCCTACTGCATTGCTTGAACCGCTGATTTTGAAAATCTGAAGGAAGAGTTCTCTATCAAATCTGACATCAAATTCTTTCTTTATGGGTATGAATTAGTGTCTATGACGATTTTGGGATTATTAGGGCAATCAGGAAAAAAATTAATTTTCGACCTATATGAGCCTACTGCATTGCTTGAACTGCTGATTTTGAAAATCTGAAGCAAGAGTTCCCTATCAAATCTGACATCAAATTCTTTCTTTATGGGTCTGAATTAGTGTCTATGACGATTTTGGGATTATTAGGGCAATTAGGAAAAAAATATTGTTCGACCTATATGAGCCTACTGCATTGCTTGAACCGCTGATTTTGAAAATCTGAAGGGAGAGTTCTCTATCGAATCTGACATCAAATTCTTTCTTTATGGGTCTGAGTTAGTGTCTATGACGATTTTGGGATTATTAGGGCAATCAGGAAAAAAATATTTTTCGACCTATATGAGCCTACTGCATTGCTTGAACTGCTGATTTTGAAAATCTGAAGGAAGAGTTCTCTATCAAATCTGACATCAAATTCTTTCTTTATGGGTCTGAATTAGTGTCTATGACGGTTTTGGGATTATTAGGACAATCAGGAAAAAAAATATTTTTCGACCTATATGAGCCTACTGCATTGCTTGAACCGCTGATTTTGAAAATCTGAAGGAAGAGTTCTCTATCAAATCTGACATCAAATTCTTTCTTTATGGGTCTGAATTAGTGTCTATGACGATTTTGGGATTATCAGGGCAATCAGGAAAAAAATATTTTTCGACCTATATGAGCCTACTGCATTGCTTAAACCGCCGATTTTGAAAATCTGAAGGAAAATATCTCTATCAAATCTGACATCAAATTCCTTCTTCATGGGCCTGAATAAGTGTCTATGACGATTTTGGGATTATTAGAGCAATCAGGAAAAAAATATTTTTCGACCTATATGAGCCTACTGCATTGCTTGAATCGCTGATTTTGAAAATCTGAAGGAAAATATCTCTATCAAATCTGACATCAAATTCCTTCTTTATGAGCCTGAATTAGTGTCTATGACGATCTTGGGATTATTAGGGCAATCAGGAAAAAAATATTGTTCGACCTATATGAGCTTACTGCATTGCTTGAACCGCTGATTTTGAAAATCTGAAGGGAGAGTTCTCTATCGAATCTGACATCAAATTCTTTCTTTATGGGTCTGAATTAGTGTCTATGACGATTTTGGGATTATTAGGGCAATCAGGAAAAAAAATATTTTTCGACCTATATGAGCCTACTGCATTGCTTGAACCGCTGATTTTGAAAATCTGAAGGAAGAGATCTCTATCAAATCTGACATCAAATTCTTTCTTTATGGGTATGAATTAGTGGCTATGACGATTTTGGGATTATTAGGGCAATCAGGAAAAAAAATAATTTTCGACCTATATGAGCCTACTGCATTGCTTGAACTGCTGATTTTGAAAATCTGAAGCAAGAGTTCTCTATCAAATCTGACATCAAATTCTTTCTTTATGGGTCTGAATTAGTGTCTATGACGATTTTGGGATTATTAGGGCAATCAGGAAAAAAAATAATTTTCGACCTATATGAGCCTACTGCATTGCTTGAACCGCTGATTCTGAAAATCGGAAGGAAGAGTTCTCTATCAAATCTGACATCAAATTATTTCTGTATGGGCCTGAATTAGTGTCTATGACGATTTTGGGATTATTAGGGCAATCAGGAAAAAAATATTTTTCGACCTATATGAGCCTACTGCATTGCTTAAACCGCTGATTTTGAAAATCTGAAGGAAGAGATCTCTATCAAATCTGACATCAAATTCTTTCTTTATGGGTATGAATTAGTGTCTATGACGATTTTGGGATTAGTAGGGCAATCAGGAAAAAAAATAATTTTCGACCTATATGAGCCTACTGCATTGCTTGAACCGCTGATTTTGAAAATCTGAAGCAAGAGTTCTCTACAAATCTGACATCAAATTCTTTCTTTATGGGTCTGAATTAGTGTCTATGACGATTTTGGGATTATTAGGGCAATCAGGAAAAAAATATTGTTCGACCTATATGAGCCTACTGCATTGCTTGAACCGCTGATTTTGAAAATCTGAAGGGAGAGTTCTCTATCGAATCTGACATCAAATTCTTTCTTTATGGGTCTGAGTTAGTGTCTATGACGATTTTGGGATTATTAGGGCAATCAGGAAAAAAAATATTTTTCGACCTATATGAGCCTACTGCATTGCTTGAACCGCTGATTTTGAAAATCTGAAGGAAAATATCTCTATCAAATCTGACATCGAATTCCTTCTTTATGGGCCTGAATTAGTGTCTATGACGATTTTGGGATTATTAGGGCAATCAGGAAAAAAATATTTTTCGACCTATATGAGCCTACTGCATTGCTTGAACCGCTGATTTTGAAAATCTGAAGGAAAATATCTCTATCAAATCTGACATCAAATTCCTTCTTTATGGGCCTGAATTAGTGTCTATGACGATTTTGGGATTATTAGGGCAATCAGGAA
This sequence comes from Phaedon cochleariae, assembly GCA_918026855.4. Lineage (NCBI taxonomy): Eukaryota > Metazoa > Arthropoda > Insecta > Coleoptera > Chrysomelidae > Phaedon > Phaedon cochleariae. The sequence continues at coordinate 440,725 of OU896713.1, read as the reverse complement.
AAAAATATTGTTCGACCTATATGAGCCTACTGCATTGCTTGAACCGCTGATTTTGAAAATCTGAAGGGAGAGTTCTCTATCGAATCTGACATCAAATTCTTTCTTTATGGGTCTGAATTAGTGTCTATGACGATTTTGGGATTATTAGGGCAATCAGGAAAAAAAATATTTTTCGACCTATATGAGACTACTGCATTGCTTGAACCGCTGATTTTGAAAATCTGAAGGAAAATATCTCTATCAAATCTGACATCAAATTCCTTCTTTATGGGCCTGAATTAGTGTCTATGACGATTTTGGGATTATTAGGACAATCAGGAAAAAAATATTTTTCGAGCTATATGAGCCTACTGCATTGCTTGAACCGCTGATTTTGAAAATCTGAAGGAAGAGATCTCTATCAAATCTGACATCAAATTCTTTCTTGATGGGTATGAATTAGTGTCTATGACGATTTTGGGATAATTAGGGCAATCAGGAAAAAATTAATTTTCGACCTATATGAGCCTACTGCATTGCTTGAACCGCTGATTTTGAAAATCTGAAGCAAGAGTTCTCTATCAAATCTGACATCAAATTCTTTCTTTATGGGTCTGAATTAGTGTCTATGACGATTTTGGGATTATTAGGGCAATCAGGAAAAAAATATTGTTCGACCTATATGAGCCTACTGCATTGCTTGAACTGCTGATTTTGAAAATCTGAAGCAAGAGTTCTCTATCAAATCTGACATCAAATTCTTTCTTTATGGGTCTGAATTAGTGTCTATGACGATTTTGGGATTATTAGGGCAATCAGGAAAAAAAATAATTTTCGACCTATATGAGCCTACTGCATTGCTTGAACCGCTGATTCTGAAAATCGGAAGGAAGAGTTCTCTATCAAATCTGACATCAAATTATTTCTGTATGGGCCTGAATTAGTGTCTATGACGATTTTGGGATTATTAGGGCAATCAGGAAAAAAATATTTTTCGACCTATATGAGCCTACTGCATTGCTTAAACCGCTGATTTTGAAAATCTGAAGGAAGAGATCTCTATCAAATCTGACATCAAATTCTTTCTTTATGGGTATGAATTAGTGTCTATGACGATTTTGGGATTAGTAGGGCAATCAGGAAAAAAAATAATTTTCGACCTATATGAGCCTACTGCATTGCTTGAACCGCTGATTTTGAAAATCTGAAGCAAGAGTTCTCTACAAATCTGACATCAAATTCTTTCTTTATGGGTCTGAATTAGTGTCTATGACGATTTTGGGATTATTAGGGCAATCAGGAAAAAAATATTGTTCGACCTATATGAGCCTACTGCATTGCTTGAACCGCTGATTTTGAAAATCTGAAGGGAGAGTTCTCTATCGAATCTGACATCAAATTCTTTCTTTATGGGTCTGAGTTAGTGTCTATGACGATTTTGGGATTATTAGGGCAATCAGGAAAAAAAATATTTTTCGACCTATATGAGCCTACTGCATTGCTTGAACCGCTGATTTTGAAAATCTGAAGGAAAATATCTCTATCAAATCTGACATCGAATTCCTTCTTTATGGGCCTGAATTAGTGTCTATGACGATTTTGGGATTATTAGGGCAATCAGGAAAAAAATATTTTTCGACCTATATGAGCCTACTGCATTGCTTGAACCGCTGATTTTGAAAATCTGAAGGAAAATATCTCTATCAAATCTGACATCAAATTCCTTCTTTATGGGCCTGAATTAGTGTCTATGACGATTTTGGGATTATTAGGGCAATCAGGAAAAAAATATTGTTCGACCTATATGAGCCTACTGCATTGCTTGAACCGCTGATTTTGAAAATCTGAAGGGAGAGTTCTCTATCGAATCTGACATCAAATTCTTTCTTTATGGGTCTGAATTAGTGTCTATGACGATTTTGGGATTATTAGGGAAATCAGGAAAAAAAATATTTTTCGACCTATATGAGACTACTGCATTGCTTGAACCGCTGATTTTGAAAATCTGAAGGAAAATATCTCTATCAAATCTGACATCAAATTCCTTCTTTATGGGCCTGAATTAGTGTCTATGACGATTTTGGGATTATTAGGACAATCAGGAAAAAAATATTTTTCGAGCTATATGAGCCTACTGCATTGCTTGAACCGCTGATTTTGAAAATCTGAAGGAAGAGATCTCTATCAAATCTGACATCAAATTCTTTCTTGATGGGTATGAATTAGTGTCTATGACGATTTTGGGATAATTAGGGCAATCAGGAAAAAATTAATTTTCGACCTATATGAGCCTACTGCATTGCTTGAACCGCTGATTTTGAAAATCTGAAGCAAGAGTTCTCTATCAAATCTGACATCAAATTCTTTCTTTATGGGTCTGAATTAGTGTCTATGACGATTTTGGGATTATTAGGGCAATCAGGAAAAAAATATTGTTCGACCTATATGAGCCTACTGCATTGCTTGAACCGCTGATTTTGAAAATCTGGAGGGAGAGTTCTTTATCGAATCTGACATCAAATTCTTTCTTTATGGGTCTGAATTAGTGTCTATGACGATTTTGGGATTATTAGGGCAATCAGGAAAAAAAATATTTTTCGACCTATATGAGCCTACTGCATTGCTTGAACCGCTGATTTTGAAAATCTGAAGGAAAATATCTCTACCAAATCTGACATCAAATTCTTCCTTAATGGGTATGAATTGGTGTCTATGACGATTTTGGGATTATAAGGGCAATCAGGAAAAAAAATATTTTTCGACCTATATGAGCCTACTGCATTGCTTGAACCGCTGATTCTGAAAATCGGAAGGAAGAGTTCTCTATCAAATCTAACATCAAATTCTTTCTTTATGGGTCTGAATTAGTGTCTATGACGGTTTTGGGATTATTAGGGCAATCAGGAAAAAAATATTTTTCGACCTATATGAGCCTACTGCATTGCTTGAACCGCTGATTTTGAAAATCTGAAGGAAGAGTTCTCTATCAAATCTGACATCAAATTCTTCCTTTATGGGTCTGAATTAGTGTCTATGACGATTTTGGGATCATTAGGGCAATCAGGAAAAAAATATTTTTCGACCTATATGAGCCTACTGCATTGCTTGAACCGCTGATTTTGAAAATCTGAAGGAAGAGTTCTCTATCGAATCTGACATCAAATTCTTTCTTTATGGGTCTGAATTAGTGTCTATAACGATTTTGGGATAATTAGGGCAATCAGGAAAAAAAATATTTTTCGACCTATATGAGCCTACAGCATTGCTTGAACCGCCGATTTTGAAAATCTGAAGGAAAATATCTCTATCAAATCTGACATAAAATTCCTTCTTTATGGGCCTGAATAAGTGTCTATGACGATTTTGGGATTATTAGAGCAATCAGGAAAAGAATATTTTTCGACCTATATGAGCCTACTGCATTGCTTGAACCGCTGATTTTGAAAATCTGAAGGAAGAGTTCTCTATCAAATCTGACATCAAATTCTTCCTTCATGGGTATGAATTAGTGTCTATGACGATTTTGGGATTATTAGGGCAATCAGGAAAAAAATAAATTTTCGACCTATATGAGCCTACTGCATTGCTTGAACCGCTGATTTTGAAAATCTGAAGGAAGAGTTCTCTATCAAATCTGACATCAAATTCTTTCTTTATGGGTCTGAATTAGTGTCTATGACGATTTTGGGGTTATTAGAGCAATCAGGAAAAAAATATTTTTCGACCTATATGAGCCTACTGCATTGCTTGAACCGCTGATTTTGAAAATCTGAAGGAAAATATCTTTATCAAATCTGACATCAAATTCCTTCTTTATGGGCCTGAATTAGTGTCTATGACGATTTTGGGATTATTAGGACAATCAGGAAAAAAAAAATTTTTCGACCTATATGAGCCTACTGCATTGCTTGAACCGCTGATTTTGAAAATCAGGAGGAAAATATCTCTATCAAATCTGACATCAAATTCCTTCTTTATGGGCCTGAATTAGTGTCTATGACGATTTTGGGATTATTAGGACAATCAGGAAAAAAAAATTTTTCGACCTATATGAGCCTACTGCATTGCTCGAACCGCTGATTTTGAAAATCTGAAGGAAGAGTTCTCTATCAAATCTGACATCATATTCTTTCTTTATGGGTCTGAATTAGTGTCTATGACGATTTTGGGATTATTAGAGCAATCAGGAAAAAAATATTTTTCGACCTATATGAGCCTACTGCATTGCTTGAACCGCTGATTCTGAAAATCGGAAGGAAGAGTTCTCTATCAAATCTGACATCAAATTCTTTCTTTATGGGTCTGAATTAGTGTCTATGACGATTTTGGGATTATTAGGGCAATCAGGAAAAAAATATTTTTCGTCCTATATGAGCCTACTGCATTGCTTGAACCGCTGATTTTGAAAATCTGAAGGAAGAGTTCTCTATGAAATCTGACATCAAGTTCTTTCTTTATGGGTCTGAATTAGTGTCTATGACGGTTTTGGGATTATTAGGGCAATCAGGAAAAAAAAATATTTTTCGACCTATATGAGCCTACTGCATTGCTTGAACCGCTGATTTTGAAAATCTGAAGGAAGAGTTCTCTATCAAATCTGACATCAAATTCTTTGTTTATGGGTCTGAATTAGTGTCTATGACGGTTTTGAAATTATTAGGGCAATCAGGAAAAAAAAATTTCCGACCTATATGAGCCTACTGCATTGCTTGAACCGCTGATTTTGAAAATCTGAAGGAAGACTTCTCTATCAAATCTGACATCAAATTCTTTCTTTATGGGTCTAAATTAGTGTCTATGACGATTTTGGGATCATTAGGGCAATCAGGAAAAAAAATATTTTTCGACTTATATGAGCCTACTGCATTGCTTGAACCGCTGATTTTGAAAATCTGAAGGAAGAGTTCTCTATCAAATCTGACATCAAATTCTTTCTTTATGGGTATGAATTAGTGTCTATGACGATTTTGGGATTATTAGGGCAATCAGGAAAAAAATAAATTTTCGACCTATATGAGCCTACTGCATTGCTTGAACCGCTGATTTTGAAAATCTGAAGGAAGAGTTCTCTATCAAATCTGACATCAAATTCTTTCTTTATGGGTCTGAATTAGTGTCTATGACGGTTTTGGGATTATTAGGGCAATCAGGAAAAAAAATATTTTTCGACCTATATGAGCCTACTGCATTGCTTGCACCGCTGATTTTGAAAATCTGAAGGAAGAGTTCTCTATCGAATCTGACATCAAATTCTTTCTTTATGGGTCTGAATTAGTGTCTATGACGATTTTGGGATTATTAGGGCAATCAGGAAAAAAATATTTTTCGACCTATATGAGCCTACTGCATTGCTTGAACCGCTGATTTTGAAAATCTGAAGGAAGAGTTCTCTATCAAATCTGACATCAAATTCTTTCTTTATAGGTATGAATTGGTGTCTATGACGATTTTGGGATTATTAGGGCAATCAGGAAAAAAAATATTTTTCGACCTATATGAGCCTACTGCATTGCTTGAACCGCTGATTTTGAAAATCTGAAGGAAGAGTTCTCTATCGAATCTGACATCAAATTCTTTCTTTATGGGTCTGAATTAGTGTCTATGACGATTTTGGGATTATTAGGGCAATCAGGAAAAAAATATTTTTCGACCTATATGAGCCTACTGCATTGCTTGAACCGCTGATTTTGAAAATCTGGAGGAAAATATCTCTATCAAATCTGACATCAAATTCCTTCTTTATGGGCCTGAATTAGTATCTATGACGATTTTGGGATTATTAGGGCAATCAGGAAAAAAAATATTTTTCGACCTATATGAGCCTACTGCATTGCTTGAACCGCTGATTTTGAAAATCTGAAGGAAGAGTTCTCTATCAAATCTGACATCATATTCTTTCTTTATGGGTCTGAATTAGTGTCTATGACGATTTTGGGATTATTAGAGCAATCAGGAACAAAATATTTTTCGACCTATTTGAGCCTACTGCATTGCTTGAACCGCTGATTTTGAAAATCAAAAGGGAGAGTTCTCTATCAAATCTGACATCAAATTCTTTTTTTATGGGTCTGAATTAGTGTCTATGACGATTTTGGGATTATTAGGGCAATCAGGTACAAATATATTTTTCGACCTATATGAGCCTACTGCATTGCTTGAACCGCTGATTTTGAAAATCTGAAGGAAGAGTTCTCTATCAAATCTGACATCAAATTCTTTCTTTATGGGTCTGAATTAGTGTCTATGACGGTTTTTGAATTATTAGGGCAATCAGGAGAAAAAAAAATTCCGACCTATATGAGCCTACTGCATTGCTTGAACCGCTGATTTTGAAAATCTAAAGGGAGAGTTCTCTATCAAATCTGACATCAAATTCTTTCTTTATGGGTCTGAATTGGTGTCTATGACGATTTTGGGATTATTAAGGCAATCAGGTACAAAAATATTTTTCGACCTATATGAGCCTACTGCATTGCTTGAACCGCTGATTTTGAAAATCTGAATGAAGAGTTCTCTATCAAATCTGACATCAAATTCTTTCTTTATGGGTCTGAATTAGTGTCTATGACGGTTTGGGAATTATTAGGGCAATCAGGAAAAAAAAAATTTCCGACCTATATGAGCCTACTGCATTGCTTGAACCGCTGATTTTGAAAATCTGAAGGAAGAGTTCTCTATCAAATCTGACATCAAATTCTTTCTTTATGGGTCTGAATTAGTGTCTATGACGATTTTGGGATTATTAGGGCAATCAGGAAAAAAATAAATTTTCGACCTATATGAGCCTACTGCATTGCTTGAACCGCTGATTTTGAAAATCTGAAGGAAGAGTTCTCTATCAAATCTGACATCAAATTCTTTCTTTATGGGTCTGAATTAGTGTCTATGACGGTTTTGGGATTATTAGGGCAATCAGGAAAAAAAATATTTTTCGACCTATATGAGCCTACTGCATTGCTTGCACCGCTGATTTTGAAAATCTGAAGGAAGAGTTCTCTATCGAATCTGACATCAAATTCTTTCTTTATGGGTCTGAATTAGTGTCTATGACGATTTTGGGATTATTAGGGCAATCAGGAAAAAAATATTTTTCGACCTATATGAGCCTACTGCATTGCTTGAACCGCTGATTTTGAAAATCTGAAGGAAGAGTTCTCTATCGAATCTGACATCAAATTCTTTCTTAATGGGTCTGAATTAGTGTCTATGACGATTTTGGGATGATTAGGGCAATCAGGAAAAAAATATTTTTCGACCTATATGAGCCTACTGCATTGCTTGAAATGCTGATTTTGAAAATCTGAAGGGAGAGATCTCCATCAAATCTGACATCAAATTCTTTCTTTATGGGTCTGCATTAGTGTCTATGAATTTTTTGGGTTTTTTAGGGCAATCAGGAGAAAAATATTTTTCGACCTATATGAGCCTACTGCATTGCTTGAACCGCTGATTTTGAAAATCTGAAGGGAGAGTTCTCCATCAAATCTGACATCAAATTCTTTCTTTATGGGTCTGAATTAGTGTCTATGAATTTTTTGGGATTTTTAGGGCAATCAGGAAAAAAATATTTTTCGACCTATATAAGCCTACTGCATTGCTTGAACCGCTGATCTTGAAAATCTGAAGGGAGAGATCTCCATCAAATCTGACATCAAATTCTCTCTTTATGGGTCTGAATTAGTGTCTATGAATTTTTTGGGATTTCTAGGGCAATCAGGAAAAAAATATTTTTCGACCTATATGGGCCTACTGCATTGCTTGAACCGCTGATTTTGAAAATCTGAAGGGAGAGTTCTCCATCAAATCTGACATCAAATTCTTTCTTTATGGGTCTGAATTAGTGTCTATGACGATTTTGGGATTATTAGGGCAATCAGGAAAAAAATATTTTTCGACCTATATAAGCCTACTGCATTGCTTGAAATGCTGATTTTGAAAATCTGAAGGGGCAGTTCTTCATCAAATCTGAAATCAAATTCTTTCTTTATGGGTCTGAATTAGTGTCTATGACGATTTTGGGATTATTAGGGCAATCAGGAAAAAAATATTTTTCGACCTATATAAGCCTACTGCATTGCTTGAAATGCTGATTTTGAAAATCTGAAGGGAGAGATCTCCATCAAATCTGACATCAAATTCTTTCTTTGTGGGTCTGAATTAGTGTCTATGACGATTTTGGGATTATTAGGGCAATCAGGAAAAAAATATTTTTCGACCTATATAAGCCTACTGCATTGCTTGAACCGCTGATTTTGAAAATCTGAAGGGAGAGATCTCCATCGAATCTGACATCAAATTCTTTCCTTATGGGTCTGAAATAGTGTCTATGACGATTTTGGGATTATTAGGGCAATCAGGAAAAAAATATTTTTCGACCTATATAAGCCTACTGCATTGCTTGAACCGCTGATTTTGAAAATCTGAAGGGAGAGTTCTCCATCAAATCTGACATCAAATTCTTTCTTTATGGGTCTGAATTAGTGTCTATGACGATTTTGGGATTATTAGGGCAATCAGGAAAAAAATATTTTTCGACCTATATAAGCCTACTGCATTGCTTGAAATGCTGATTTTGAAAATCTGAAGGGAGAGATCTCCATCAAATCTGACATCAAATTCTTTCTTTATGGGTCTGCATTAGTGTCTATGAATTTTTTGGGTTTTTTAGGGCAATCAGGAGAAAAATATTTTTCGACCCATATGACTACTGCATTACTTGAACCGCTGATCTTGAAAATCTGAAGGGAGAGATCTCCATCAAATCTGACATCAAATTCTCTCTTTATGGGTCTGAATTAGTGTCTATGAATTTTTTGGGATTTCTAGGGCAATCAGGAAAAAAATATTTTTCGACCTATATAAGCCTACTGCATTGCTTGAAATGCTGATTTTGAAAATCTGAAGGGAGAGATCTCCATCAAATCTGACATCAAATTCTTTCTTTATGGGTCTGAATTAGTGTCTATGAATTTTTTGGGATTTCTAGGGCAATCAGGAAAAAAATATTTTTCGACCTATATGAGCATACTGCATTGCTTGAACCGCTGATTTTGAAAATCTGAAGGGCGAGTTCTCCATCAAATCTGACATCAAATTCTTTCTTTATGGGTCTGAATTAGTGTCTATGACGATTTTGGGATTATTAGGGCAATCAGGAAAAAAATATTTTTCGACCTATATAAGCCTACTGCATTGCTTGAACCGCTGATTTTGAAAATCTGAAGGGCGAGTTCTCCATCAAATCTGACATCAAATTCTTTCCTTATGGGTCTGAAATAGTGTCTATGACGATTTTGGGATTATTAGGGCAATCAGGAAAAAAATATTTTTCGACCTATATAAGCCTACTGCATTGCTTGAACCGCTGATTTTGAAAATCTGAAGGGAGAGTTCTCCATCAAATCTGACATCAAATTCTTTCTTTATGGGTATGAATTAGTGTCTATGACGATTTTGGGATTATTAGGGCAATCAGGGAAAAAATATTTTTCGACCTATATCAGCCTACTGCATTGCTTGAACCGCTGATTTTGAAAATCTGAAGGGAGAGATCTCCATCAAATCTGACATCAAATTCTTTCTTTATGGGTCTGAATTAGTGTCCATGAATTGCTTGGGATTTCTAGGGCAATCAGGAAAAAAATATTTTTCGACCTATATAAGCCTACTGCATTGCTTGAAATGCTGATTTTGAAGATCTGAAGGGAGAGATCTCCATCAAATCTGACATCAAATTCTTTCTTTATGGGTCTGCATTAGTGTCTATGAATTTTTTGGGTTTTTTAGGGCAATCAGGAGAAAAATATTTTTCGACCTATATGAGCCTACTGCATTGCTTGAACCGCTGATTTTGAAAATCTGAAGAGAGAGTTCTCCATCAAATTCGACATCAAATTCTTTCTTTATGGGCCTGGATTAGTGTCGATGACGATTTTGGGATTATTGGAGCAATCAGGAAAAAAATATTTTTCGACCTATATGAGCCTACTGCATTGCTTGAACCGCTGAATTTGAAAATCTGAAGGAAGATATCTCCATCAAATCTGACATCAAATTCTTTCTTCATGGGTCTGAATTAGTGTCTATGACGATTTTGGGATTATTAGGGCAATCAGGAAAAACATATTTTTCCACCTATATGAGCCTACTGCATTGCTTGAACCGCTGATTTTGAAAATCTGAAGGGAGAGTTCTCCATCAAATCTGACATCAAATTCTTTCTTTATGGGTCTGAATTAGTGTCTATGAATTTTTTGGGATTTTTAGGGCAATCAGGAAAAAAATATTTTTCGACCTATATGAGCCTACTGCATTGCTTGAACCGCTGATTTTGAAAATCTGAAGGGGGAGTTCTCCATCAAATCTGACATCAAATTCTTTCTTTATGGGTCTGAATTAGTGTCTATGACGATTTTGGGATTATTAGGGCAATCAGGAAAAAAATATTTTTCGACCTATATAAGCCTACTGCATTGCTTGAACCGCTGATTTTGAAAATCTGAAAGGAGAGATCTCCATCAAATCTGACATCGAATTCTTCCTTTATGGGTCTGAATTAGTGTCTATGAATTTTTTGGGTTCTTTAGGACAATCAGGAAAAAAATATTTTTCGACCTATATGAGACTACTGCATTGCTTGAACCGCTGATTTTGAAAATCTGAAGGAAAATATCTCTATCAAATCTGACATCAAATTCCTTCTTTATGGGCCTGAATTAGTGTCTATGACGATTTTGGGATTATTAGGACAATCAGGAAAAAAATATTTTTCGAGCTATATGAGCCTACTGCATTGCTTGAACCGCTGATTTTGAAAATCTGAAGGAAGAGATCTCTATCAAATCTGACATCAAATTCTTTCTTGATGGGTATGAATTAGTGTCTATGACGATTTTGGGATAATTAGGGCAATCAGGAAAAAATTAATTTTCGACCTATATGAGCCTACTGCATTGCTTGAACCGCTGATTTTGAAAATCTGAAGCAAGAGTTCTCTATCAAATCTGACATCAAATTCTTTCTTTATGGGTCTGAATTAGTGTCTATGACGATTTTGGGATTATTAGGGCAATCAGGAAAAAAATATATTTCGACCTGTATGCACTCTGCGTTGCCCGAACCGCTAACCGCTCCATTTTAAAAATGCCTGTTGCTCAAAACCAAACATAATGTTCTCGATTATCAAAACAGATATCTCAACCAATCAAGAACATGTATTTTGAAATGAGTGTAATAATCAGTGAAACAATCAGGGCTTCAGGGGATACAGCTTTTCAATGCCCTTTAATAAAATCAATATTCGTTTCCAAAAATAAACGCACTTTCTATTTCAACTTTGGACAGTAAGTAGCAGGTCATAGAGTTCCTAAATGTACTTGACACTGCTGATTTTGACGTTTTTTTTAATATACAGTGTCAAGTACATTCTAGGAACTCTAGCAGGTCATACTCGTGTGCGACGAGTTTTGATGACTCGCGTAACTCCGTGTTCCGAGTTCATTGGAATTCCTTGCGGTACATAAAAACATCCCCCATCATACCTTGTTAACGAGTCGGCCATAAAGACATTGTACGTGTGTATATCCCGTCTTTACGTTCCAAGTTGTCGCTAATGGTTATTGTTAGTCTTTCCCGACGAGACTTTGCGACAAAAGCTTTCGAGAGCACTTCTTATATAACTTCATTAGCGTCGCATCCTCTTCTTGGCAATATTCTCGATGTCGTTCATTACCGACAAATGCATTTCCGGCGCTGATGCTTTTAATTTTTCCGAGAATGGAGACTTTTTGGTAATGAGATAGCAGCCCACGACTTGTTACCATCGAAGTTAGTTAGCATCATACGAGATTTTCTTATAAAAGTTCCCGCATCTTCAGGTTTTATCGATGGATTTTGCCACAAATACCAAAAATCGATCAACAAATGAGAGTCAGTCAAAGCCCTAAGTGATCCTGGAGCACCTCCAATTCCAATCACGAGGAGAACGTCGATTAGAACGTGAAAATCTGCCTCTCTCAGTCCGATCATAGATAAAACGCCTAATTTGTTTATAATAATGAAAATAAAAATTCATTAAACAAATGAATCGCTGTATAGGTCGTACCCTCATTCTTGGCCCCCTGCTCCCCTAATCTGATAGTTTTAGACTATTATCTATGGATACATATGGAACGATTGGTATATCAGACTGAAGTCAACACCAGAGAGGAACTGAGGAAGAGGATAGTAACAGATTCAGATATGATCAGAAATAATAGGCAAATTAATCGAAAAACCATAAGAGATCTTCCAAAGATTATCGTAGGTAATATCCCGAGACCATGACAAATAGCCGACTATTATTTTCTTCATAATTCTATCGAGAGTACCTTGTATTTTGACAATTTGATGAGACCATATGAACATTAATAATCTGAATAACTCCCGAGAGCTTCAGCTCGAGGGAGTTATTCTATGATTATTTATGTTCATATGGTCGAATTGAATTGTCCCAAAATACAAGTTACTCGAGATGAATTAAAGAAAATAATAGTCTCCATTTGTCATGGTCGAGTGATATTCAGGAAGATTATTTCATGAACAGTGTAAAAATACTGGTTCATATGAGTTTCAACATTTTATTCAGGTTACAATTCTGCAGATACTATTTGAATGAAAATTCTTCTGAAGCCCGTCTGGGGTATTCTCATCATATCTACGTACAATTGTAATTAATTCATCTAAAGTTAGAGCAAAGAAAGAATATTAGCGCTATTGATAGCGTTAATATTCTTTGATAAGAGCTTCGGTACTTTTCTTTCTTGTTTGAGGAAAATATTGTAGGCTTCGCCTCTTTGCATTATGCGCAACCCTGGCACCTTTGAATTCGATATATTCAAATGGATTTGTCTTACGTTTATGTTCATTGAAGTTACCTTCCTGTACTCGTTCCTGTATTATAGTTTTCCATATCAATTTCAACTGTGTATTCCTAATATTCCTCACCATTGTCCTCACCCAATCTTTCAGGATTTGGGCAATCACGAGAGATGTCGTAGTCGCACAAAATTCATAGTCTTCCTGCTGGCAATAAAACATGAATTGTTCCAGACAGACTCTTTACTCTCCTCGTTATTTTCTGACATCGATTCGGTTACATAATTACGGATTTCCGTAGTGTAAGTTGACCCAAAACGAGACATTTCAATTTTTGAGTGACTGATAGGTATGTCAAAGGTTGACAACCATAGCACTCTTATGCTGGTGAACAGAATAGCCGCTCATATTGTTTGTTTACCTAAATAGCCGCTGATATCGCATATCATGTGACTTCAATCATGACATTTCATAGGTCCAGCCGGGTGTGAATGAAATAATCAGAAAATGTATAGAAATTGGAGAGCAGGACATTTTGACAATCTTTGTTGAAAAATATTAGGATATACAGAAAAATATTTTTCAAAACTCATAATGTTTTATAATTCTTTCAAAAAGTCCGGCCCTGAATTTTTTCTTAATACCTTTTCCCAACCCTGATGCTATATCAATATACAAAAAAACTGATTCGAATACTTTTAGTCGATTGTAGAGAGTAATGGCCCGGACGAAATCGAAGAAATATTCGTCTGAATTTTATTCGATATTTTTTCACAAATCCGGTCGAAGTGTGTCGTGAAAATTAAAAAGATACACTCGTAGTGTTTTTCCGGATCTTTCTGATTCTGATGGAAGTTTCGAAAAATACGATTCAGTCAGTCAACATTTTGACATTAAAAAAGAAAATGAGTTATCCATGTCCGGCTCTGGAATTTTTCTTCCATAGTAGGCCATCGTGTCTCGCCCCGAATTCAAATAATGCCTTGTATTTCTATTACGAATATGCAGAATATATTTTTTCACACATAATATCAACTCACCTCAACTCCCCCCTCTATCCACCATTGGGCTATGGCTGGTTAGTCGTGACTCACCCTGTATAGCCTAATCAAACTTCGTGTGTATCTCAGATTTTTCAAGGAATAACTAATCCTGCAAAATCATTCACTTTATAATTTTGGCTATAACTCTATATCGATCGTGATGTATAGTTGGATTGAGAATGGAAAGTTCAAAAGATGAATGGAAAAAAACATAGAATGAAGTGGTTTCTAGTTGATTCTTTGATACAAGGGTGATTGGATCACACTATGTTGGAACGTTTATCTCCCAGAAATTCCAAGATGTTTTGAAATGTTTTTATGTTAGATATTTTAGATATTTGCTAGCCTATAAAAGCTCTGGGACACCCGGTATACATTCATTTCTCTAAATTTGAAGTGAGGAAAAATGGATTAATGTACATGCAGCATGAAAAATCTGAGATATTCAAAGTTTGCCTGCAAGACTCCAAACTTCCTCAGAATCAATCTAAATTCGCATTTCCCTGGCATATACTCCAAGAATCCAATATTGCCCATTGATTTCTCGAGAAGATACCATCCCACTTTTTCATTACGATGGCATGGGGCGGTACTGAGTAGATCGTTGAAAAATAAATCAGTTCGAAATGAAATCCGTTGAGACAAAAAACCCAGATTGGGAACTAAATTAGATGGTAGCATAATTATCTTCAACTTATATTGAATATTCGCGAATTGATTAAATTTGATTCGGCTTCAACTTTTTCAGTTCATTCGTGATTAGCTAGGTTTATTAGCAAGGATTCTGTCAATTTTCTTGTTCGAATTTTTATTTGGAAGAATGTTCACCATACTTTATGAAATTAGGGATTTTACAGTCAGAATGAAACCGACAAACTTCGTTTCTAGATTATTTCTCTATGTGTGTCCCTCAAATCTTTCGAAAATATCCAAAAATATTTCTATGTGTTGTGAGGAATTATTCTCATGAAAAAATGACACTTTGACAATCAATGGAGTCTCTATTCAACATTTCCTTGCAGGACCTATTCGTTTATATCTCATAAACCTTTTCACTTAGGCATATGAAATGTCACTTTATAGAATTGAGCATCATTTATATAAGGAAAATTACGAAATATTCAATTGATCTAGAGTATAGTACAATTTTCTGCAGGCATTTGAGAGAAAAAAATCAAAATAATGATATTTTCTGAAATTTCGGCACACTGTATTTCAGTTAAGAGACATTTTAGGAATTTGGAATATACATTGATGAGGACTGCCAACAAACATTTGAGACATGGAAAAAAAATTACCAAACCGTGCATTAGTAGTGAAATTCGATTGCAGTGTGATATCATGCGTATTGCAACCTCCACTAATGAAACTAAATGATTACGTCCTTTGATGCATATATACAGTTCGCACAATTTCAGTATGGGACAGCTTCGAAATGTACACATTTTCGTGTGATCACCGATGCAAATCTCTCGGTTTTTTTTTCGTTCATAAGCCTGAATTTGCATTTCAGGATTACACAGATTTTTTCAATGTATGCCGTTTTCATTCAATGCGCGTAATCTCCGGAGCTGATCTTGCAATGAGCTCAACCACGTAATAGAGCATTTCGTGAATAAGGAATAATAATATGTCGAGTGAATTTATGTATCACATTTCCACCATCGAAATAATCCAGTCGAACTCGACAAGCCCAGTCAGCACATCCTTTCATTGTCAACCTCAAAATATATCGAACAACACTTTAACAACACCCGCTGGAAGTATTCCCAACAGCTTATAACCAACTTAAGTTAAAACAATTTCTTACCTTGGAAGAGTGGTGTTCGACATTTTTCAAGGTTAAAGACGAAGGGATGTGCTGACTGGGCCTGTCGAGTTCGTCTGACTATTGCTAGTGATAGAATTATAGCAGAGATCTATATACTCTAAATTGAATCAAAATAGCATAATCTACCGTTACTGCCATTTTCCAAACTTCAAAAGTAATTCCAGACTATTAGATAAGTGATTAAGACTTGAGAACAAAAGCACTCCGTAGTGCTTCTAACGATTCCATCAATCTTCTCCTTACAATTAAACATACAATGCAGCCTTAATGTTCGTCTGTGATGTTCTAAGTAGATTAAATGAAATTCCTCCAGGTGACTAGGTTTAACTTCTCGAACGGGAGTTAGAAACTGCAATTGCATAATTGGAGATTTGATAACTATATAATCTCTTCTGTCCATGAGATTTTGACTTCAAACTCCAACATACTTAAAATTGAACCAAATAGACGATCGATATTTACGTTACCATGCAGTTAGGAAATGCTTAATTGTTCTGTAACGATGGGAGAGTTACACAAAATGCGTTTCCTAACTATTTAAGTACAATATTTGTTCTACTTTTGATTAAGAATATCGCTCGAACAGAAATACTGACCAGTTCTACAGTTCTACAAGAATCCGTTAAACAATATAAATATGGTCACAAATCCAGGACGAATTCACGAAATAGACTCCTTTGATATACTTTCATAAGTGGAAAATGGTTGATTCAAGTACAGATTTCCAACGTGATATCGAGAAAGCAGCACAATATGCACTTTTCTCTTCCTCCATCCATATATTTATTTCATAACTATTGGTGTTGAAACGAACATTTCATCACCAGTTAATTAATATTTTACTTTAAGCAATTGGTAACGTAAAGTAAGACGATTCAAAATTTTCGTCAGTTTAGGAAAGTGTCATATTACATGGCAAATTTGGAGATATTATATCTTCCAATCACTAATAAAAGAGGATGTATTTTAAAAAATATTCAATAATGTACGAGATCATCTCCATTCGCAGAGATGTGTGTAGAGTTAAGAAATATGAGCAATTTTTGAAATTCGGTGGAAAACGCAGTAACTTGATTATCTTTCAGATCCACGATAAAAAGGGATATAGATTCTGAATACTGTTAGGTTCGATTAAATAATTTCCCAAGAGGAATTAGGCAATTTTTGAAATGTTGTGGAAAGAGCAGTAATTCGGTTATCCTTCAGATCTACGATGGAAATTAGGTAAATAGCTTTCACATTAGTTGATACACGGTGGTCCAGGTTGAAAGTCATTGATTTTGATACTCAATACAGAAAAAAGTAGAATCAGATTTTCATGAAAAACGTATTTGTTTAGAAATGTTTCCTAACAGAGATACAAAGTGTTGAAGTTTTGAGCAGAAACTGGTTTCCTTATCATAACTTTCAAACAACTCGACCGAATCTCTGAGTAATGATTAAAATCATTTGAAAAAATTCTACAAGGACTTAGACAATGGAAGGTCGTCTCCTTCTCATTCTCCCAAGGTGGCCAAGAAGTTTCAGGCCTCCTTAAGTATTGTTACTGATGAATTTGATAAGAGTACCGTTTCTATGGTTTTTTCACTATATCAAATGCTCCTGTTTTTTCACCAAACAGAATTCAAGGAAATAAGTTGTCTTCTAAAAATCATCTACCACCCTCTTAAAACACCCTTTATAACAATATTAGGAATGTGTATTAGAAAAATTCATCTTATCAACATTCATATATGCAGGAAATTGCAATTTGGTGACTTTAATACCGTTCAGAAGTTATGCGGAATAATTATTTAAATTTTGTCAAATTTGGAAGGATATATCTCCCTTGATATACATTTTGGGCCACTAGTTAATCCATTGAACTATACTTTTTTAAAATGTTTTATCACCTCCAGAAAGCTCGGTACACATTTTTGACTCACCCTGTATCTTGCGGAGAGAGCAATAATCTATATAGATATCCAGAAAGAGTTGTACTTCAACAACATTCACTAAAAATTGCTATCTATTTTTCACCCATCTTAGGAGTTGATGATAAACAATGATGTTGTTATAGAAATATCTATTCAGATTCTAATTCGTGCGCTCCGGGAGACAAAAATTGATAAATTAATAAAAAGCGTGTAAGAATGAGAATATCCAACAGCTTCCACAGTGAGGTTCAAATGGACGAGAATGAAGAGTTCTTCAACATTTTTATGATGAAAACGTAAACAGATTCGTGATATTTTATATTTTGCCAATGTATGTGCAATTTCTCGTTCAGTTCTGTCATGTATTTCACCCTAAAGTATAGATATAAACCGCGCTCTTGAATAGTTGAAAGCGGTTACAAACATATCAAAATTCACAAGACTAACAGTAAATTATGTCGAGTGCATTCGAACAAATAGCTCGAGGATAATCCAGAGGGACAACCGGTCGAGGGAGCAGCCTTCCATCGCAATAAAATGTACGGGGCATTTCATGCATCTCGGGAAATTTTAATAAAAGCCCGTTAGGACGACATGCATCCATGGCGTTGGCTGGGGTCGGATTTTCATAAGCCAATTTCCTTTAATGCACGCCACATTTCACTCGGTATAGCTCTGCGGGAAATGTCTCCGTAGTTGTGTGCACCGTTCTACCACGAGTATGCAACGAGCACACGACTATGTAGTTGGTGTTAATGAAACGTCAGTTTTCACAATGCATTCAGTCGCACGTCTACACCTCCGTCGAGTTATGTCCTTGATATTTGATTGGAAAATTCTGAATGATCAATGGTTTCTCTCAGTATAACAACAATTTTCATTATTTGCATATCCCATCAACTGTATTTGTGATTATCCCAATCATTAGAAAAATACAGAGGACGTTTTCATGCAAAATGTTCTAATATAGTGCAATGGTCCGTTAGTTTCTGTGAATGAACACTCGGTATCAAAAAGGTAGATTGAAGGGGTTGTCAAGGGAGACAAAAAGAAGAGGGTAGAAACAATGTAGAAACTAATAAATAGATGGAAAAAGAAAAGGGGATTTTGGTAAAAGAGAGAATCCTATTCTCTTTAAAGAATTCTGATTTGAAAATCAGCAAGAATAACATTATTGAACATATCAACACGAGAGCTTCCACTGTATCAACTTGGGTTGATTGTACCAGCCATATATGGGAATATAGATGGAATGTAGATGATCCTGATCCTTTACGTATATACTCTAACATCGGAATACTAATCGTATATGGAAGGTTGGGATGGTTCAAATTTGAAAATAACATTGAGTACATCTGAGAGCAGGTAGGAGACACTTTAATTTGAATATCCAGTATTAAGAGAGAGACGCAGTTCCGAAAGAGAGCCAGGTCCATTTCAAGACGTCAGTTGATTGAATTCTTCAGGAATATAAATTTTGAAATCATCAATCTAAATTTGTAAAGGATTCTGGCCAGAATTTCTATTGATTTATCAATTTCAAATCAATTCATATAATTTCATGTCACTGTCATTTGCGCATTGTCAGTCGTTGTAATTACCGAGTGTTCATTATATGTTGTATTACTGTGAAGTGCACCGTATATTTGTGGAATTTAATTGATATACCCTGAGATCGTTACAATAGTAGAGGATCCGAAGTAAGGTCGACCCACCCATCTGTTTAATGGACGAACATTAATTTAGCATTCATTATTCCAGATTTTTTTGGGATTTTCTCTCCTCGTCTCTATATAAAATAAAAATATGACTGCTATATAAATATACGTGGGCAACATATGGCAGAGTGGAATAATATTAAAATCATTGGAAGAGAAGATAACAACCAGAAGAGAAAAATCAAGCAATCTGCTTGTATTCTTCTGAACGGAGACAATTGCATTGCTTCCTGTTCAGTTGATATAGATAGAACATGGTATTCACTACTGAAATCAGAAAATGAAAATGGTAAATTCAAGATTAATTAATGAAAACATCCTGTATTTGATTGCCAACGTCACCAATTGTCACTGAGAACTGAAAAGTGTCAGGACAAATACGAATTTGCCATACGAAAAATCCATAATTTATGTTGAAAACGGGAGCAGATTCGTTCCAGGAACGTCCAAAGATAAGTAAAAATTTGATATTTTTCTTTAGACCTTTATTTCTCTTCTCCAAACCTTTTCCATGAAATTGTCACTGACAAGCCACTGAATTTTTCTTTTAGGCTCTCTGATAGGAAAATTCTTTGAACGCAGTGACATTTTGGGGCAAATCATCTGATTTGTCCTAACGACACGTATATTGATATAGTATTCTTATTTTTTTCTCCAAATGACATCAAAAGTGGCTTTTTAATGACACTTAACAGACAGAAAAGGTGTACTTTTACTGCCTAGGCAGAACAAGTTTGTTGCTATGTTACGTTCCAAGTCATTTGAATTAAATTGGTAATCAAAATTAACAATGACTTTGGGTGAACAAAAAATGACGGATTATTTGGACTCTGCGTGAAATTGATTTGTATTTCTATAAATTGATAATTATATCAATCTAATTACATCATATTCCCGTTTTCCGTAAACGTCTAAGGTACCATCAATCGTGATCCACCCTGTATATAGATGATATCATCTATCAAGTATAATATAAGAAAAATGCTCTAAAAACATTACATTACTAGACATCATCTGTAAGTTAATCGAAGAGGTAAAATGTTAATTTCCTCTAGATTTTTGTGAATTTTCTCGTCATCGTTTCATCAAATCATATGTAGATCAAACGATCAAACTATATATAGTGTTATGTAGCCAGTAGTATATACAAGCATGACAAAAAAGAGATCCGTGGCACATTGTTGTGCAAAGTATAAGTCACAATGTTTCCAAGCTCAAAAAAAAGCCTACTCATCGAATACATTGATGCCACAGGACTTTAAAACATGCATCCGAGTTCTGCCTAATCAATGAAGTTCCATCTATGAGAGCTCTTCGCCGACAGAGTCACTCGCATGAAAATCCCATCCTCATTAATGTCGAGGGCGAAGCGACTGTCTATCTGGATCCACTGAAAAAAGTGCAAAAGGTTCACTGTGCCTGCCTCGCACCCCTTGAAACAACCCCTATACGTGTATCGACCTGGACTTTCAGACGCCACTCGAAAAAGCAGATCCGTGTTATTCGATTTGGACCCCGATTTCGAATCAAAGGACGCAAAGATCACGATATGTAATTATTTTTTTTTTCAATAAAGTGTAGATACATTATTTGCTCAACACATTTTTTTTATTCGGAAATATCCATTAATTTAAAAAAAAAATTTAAAAAAAAAAAAAATTAATCAACTGTAAATCAATTAAACTGCAACGAGTGATGGAAATAAAGGGTAATGAAATATTATCCATGATCCCAATTGGATGGAAACATTTTTTGAATTTTTTTCAATCATATGTTTACTAAACTAAGGCATATTCCTCGAAATGGTTTCGAAATTTTATTCTTATCGCTCCAAGTATTGAAAAAAATATATTTTTCGAAAAATTTCTGACCAGAAATATTTTCATTGAAGCGTTATTTTTAGAGTTTCCTCATTGTATGGGTTGTTGCGACCTATATTTGTATGAAATCTTATGTTTTTTCATGTGAAGAGGGCTTAGCAAAAATAATGAATAGAATACATCAGGAAGACCAAGCACAACACATTGATCAACTATTGTATGAGTATAGTGTTCAAGATAGAATGACACAAATTTTCTCTGAGATACCACAAAAATCAGAAAACTGAATACACAGGGTGGCACACCAACGATTCATCATGCCTTTCCCGAACTGTTTTGGTCAGGGTGTATAGAGGGTATAAAAATGTTGACACTCATAGAAATAGTATGGAAACTTGGTATCGATTGGTATTTTTATACTCATCATGAATAATCCTGTAGACATTATGTGAATTTTCATTTCCTAATTTACACCAAAACGGTACTGGAAAAAACCAGTTCGTAGGGCATCAACCGGAGATATCGCTACGAAGATAGGGTGGAAATAAGCTTTCTTCATCGCATTTCCTTCTATGCCACGTGTCGTGAGTTTCGACCCAACAAATTACATATTGGGGGTAATGGGGGTGCAAATGACAGAGGGTAGTGTTTGTATTCGAATATACGCTGCCGTACAAATCATACTGACTACTTACTGTTGAATTATGATAATATAAGGAGTAGGTGCATATACCCTGATATACATATTTTTCTGATGAGAGAAATATCGGACTTTTTAGTATCAGTGCAAAGTATATATACGAGCATTTATGGCAGTCAATTATTAAATAATTCGAGTCCACAACTGTATCTGACGTAAAACAGAGAAATATTCTTTCCAAGGTAATTGGATAACATCAGGGTGGAATAATTAGAGCATTTCGTCGTCGTCAGACTAACGAGAGCGACCTTTGATTTTGCGTGGAAACAATCGAGGTGATTAAATAAGCGCCTAAACAATATGCCCTCAACACAATGAGTCAAACGGAATTAGGGAACTGATCCCGCATCCCGCTTTGTCCCGAAACATGGCGAGGCAAAGGAGACTGACTGCTCAGTATGTACAGTTCACCGCCAAATTGCCAATTCTATCCCCAGTAGATAACGAATCTAGCCTCAGAGAGTTCACCTTTCATCACATGGTTACTACAGAGACATCATTGAAACGTATACAGGGATTTTCACGATGACCGTTAATTAGACGTTTTTGGCAAACCAAGCAACAGATGAATCTGAAAATTTGATGATATATATTAATTGATAAGATCTACACGTATGAAATATGTTAAACGATGCGACATTGCCGATTCTACTAGAAAGTAGCAGCAACTTTGTTTTCTTAAAAGGAACACCCTCTATTTCGTTGCATTTTCAGATTCTCCTTGAAGAGCTGATTTCATCAATGCATCACACTTGTGTTTTAGCAAGCATGGTTACAGATATATAGGGTGTTCAAAATCGAGTTTCCTCAACTATAGGATTTTTTGTGCTGAATCTAGTATCAACAGACATTTAATTGGAACAGATACAGGGTGATCAGAATTTTTAATCTTGTACCACCCTGTATTTGTTTCAATTGAATGTCAGAAGATAATAAATCGAAAGTTAAAATAGGGACATGTAAAGCCGTAGTTTCAACACAAAATAATCCTGATTCTATCAAAGTTGCTACTACTTTTCTACTATAAGTGATAACGCTGCATTGCTAAACATAATTTAGATCGATATACCAAGAGCAACTACTTGAGTAACAAAATTCTCAGAATAATCCTATGCCCCGTTCTCCGTAAATGTAAGGTAGGGTTCCGTGATGCAAACTGACGTATTTCTCATCTTAACAGGGTACGGACATATCCTCGTCTCACCCACCCTGTATAATAAAAATTGTTCGATCTTTGTATTCATCCTATAAATTCAAAACTCTTTTAATGTAATGTGTCAGATGTCAATCTATCAGTGCCATCGTAGATTGACTGTTGAGTGCATTCATAAAAGTGTCAGTTGATTAACAGTCTTTGGAATTTTTGGAGAATGAAATCATAAATTTTGGCGACTGCACATATTTCAAAATATGGCGACTGAACATCTACTCAAGATATGCAAATGCAATTTTTTGAAATAATGGGAATGCGCTCTTTTGAAGTAATGGCGAATGCATATTTGAAATAATGGCGAGAGCGCGGTTTCATGATATATCGACTGCAACTAAAGTTGTTTTCGTTTCTAGTCAAAGCTCTCTCGCTATTTTCTCGAGTTTCGCTAGGTTAATTAACTCGAGCTATTCCATCGATTTCCTTTCTCATTTACGAAATGAATGGATCGCAATATCAGATCTCTATCGACAATAATTTATTGCATGCAAAGGTCCGTTAATGACCATTTGGCCGAATAGCCGCATGTACAGATACTGCGGTGTCCCAACTTTATTTTTGAATAGATTGAAGTTCACATCGATGGATGAAAACTTGAAAACTGAAATACATAATGGTGAAACAGACAGATATAATTCTTGATGATGAAACAGGTTGATGATGAAACAGGTTGATATTGAAACAAATACATTGAATTTAAACCCCAAGTTTCAATGTGTACTAAATAAAGGGGTCAAAATAAGATCAGAGGTAAGACCCATTTTTCCATTCTCGAAGTGCCGTACTCATCTTTGTTTTCATCGTCTGTTCAGTTGTTGAAATCTCTGGTAAATTCGAATACTTGAATATTTCAAGAAGTTTTTGTTGAAATATAGCATATTGCTTCGTGAATTATATTTGGGAACATCATAAGCTACCATGTTCTCACGGGATATGCTGAGACCGCTGACGGATGCAGAATCAGTTTACATTTACATATACAGTATGTATCAGCCAAATGGAATGAGTTCGATGATGAATGAACGGGAGCATATTCCCATCCTCTTCAACAAAAACTGTCTATACAGGGCGTGTCATGTAACAGCCGCCAATGCCAAATTTCTAATTTCAAATGCAACACCGGGTATTTTATTCAATTTATGAATTCTTCATCATAACTCTAGACGTATTTTGTTTGCGGTACCGTAAGTTTCACAAGAAAGTACCCAACTTTCGTGAAAACCGAAGATCTCTATCTTTGAAAATAAGTGAGATATCTCGTAAGAATTCAAAAATTGAATAAAATACAGGGTGTTGCATCTGAAATATGAAAGTTGGTATTGGCCGCTGTTACATGACACACCCTGTATAGAAAGATTCTGTTGGAAAGGATGCGCTTCCAAAAATATCAATCGTCGTGTCCGATCGTTTCTTCGATTATGCCCCCGTTTATTCATTACCGAATTCCCTGTCTTCATTTGATTATTTTTTGACATTCCTATAACAAACACTGATAAACTTCAATTTCATACATTCGAATGTGTTGCCATTCGGCAAAAGATACACAGGTTTTCTCGAATTTTTCTCAATTTATTCTCATCTTCTCGTGATATTACTACAGATAATAATTCCATCACCCTGTATACGTTTTCCATCCAGAACCAAGCTGAGCACATAATAAATCATGTAATAATAATTATTATGGCATAGCCTGGAATTCGGACTGGCAGCCACAAGTGCCACACGGCACATAACCTGCGATATTAACGGGGCACCCCACCAAGCGGTGGTCCTTTTATTTCCACCGCTTAAATATGACGTATGTGTATGGAATACGCGCGACCAATTTACTATTTACACGTACCACTTAGGTAAATTGCCCGTGTCCCAATTATAATCTATGACCACACTTTGCGGGGGGTTCGCCGAATAGGTCTCATCATGCTCGTCGTTCTTATACAGTGTGATCCGCTTGAAATCGGAGCAATTTTGAAAGGATCCGAAATTCAGAACCGATTTTTGTTTTTCGGGGCAAAAATAATATGAAAAAGTGTCTCCATATATCTTGACCCTTACCTACAGCTTCAACTATACTGGAAAACAACACAACAAATATGAAAGTAGTAGAAATTCATCTGTACTATCTTTCGGCACTTCGCGACTGTTGTGAAAGATAGTTTGCTAATGTTCCCTTAAGCCGTTTTCGACTTAATTTTTTAAAATGTTTGCAATAACTTCATTATAGAATCTTACTATTTCGTATTTTTTCTCTACGGGATAACCCATTTTGATTGAAAAACCAACAGCGATGTCAAAAAATGCCTGTTTTTGTTTCCATTGCCTTTCTGTTGTGTCTACAGCCATCTAAATGTTATTGGCAACTTGGCAAAAACTGGCTTCAGGAAACATAAGCAAACTTTATACAGTATGATGCAAATGTATAGAATAAATTCATTTCAAAACAAGACGACTTCCGAAAAAAATCCAAAAACTAGACTTCTGAACTTTATTAATTGATGTATTTTTTTTTAATAGACGACCCTTCGTTGTTCAATTCTCAGTAGCAGACCTCTGCAAGATTCAGTTAATCGAATGATAGTCCATTTTAATCTCAATTTTCTTATGTAAAATTTTGACCGTTGAATAGATGATCAGTAGACCTTTCAAACGAGGTGTCACATGACCCCTGTTTTCATTTGGAAAAATCGTTAATTACGTCATTACTCCAACACCGGTGACGTAACATCTCTCATATGGATATCATGAGATGAGGCTTCAAAAATGAAACCTCACGTGTTTTTGGAATTTTTTTAAATGTCGCCCATTTCTGAAATAATGAATTTATTCCATACATTTGCATCATACTGTATATGTATTTGTGAACAGAAGGAACATATTTCTCACTAGACTTGGACTCTGTCAAAATATAAGAAGAATATATTTGCAAAAAATAATTCTGATTTCCGGGGCGACTATGATATTTTTAAAATGTTTTTCAAAATAACGCAAAATTGTATTGGGGCCTGGGGGTCGCATAATAACTAAGACACTGATAACTCCTCACAATTTTTTCATGTCAGTTTCACTCGTAAAATAACTGATTGGCGATTTTTTTCTCGCTAGGAACAGAATTTATTCGATAAAAAACTTGTGTTTTACTATTGACGAAGAATGTTCCCAAGAAAATATAAAGGATCCCAATTTTAGGACTAATGATTCATTGGTGGAGTGAAAATTCCACAAACATTTTTGCAGTT
The DNA here is from genome assembly GCA_918026855.4 of Phaedon cochleariae. NCBI lineage: Eukaryota > Metazoa > Arthropoda > Insecta > Coleoptera > Chrysomelidae > Phaedon > Phaedon cochleariae. The sequence goes on along the minus strand of OU896713.1, from coordinate 414,417 downwards.
TTTGACATGTATGTACAAATAATAAGAATATTGGCACAATTTTCCGATGGAAAAAAGTAGAGACTATCGTGTTTTACAATCTTCTATGAAAAATAACGATCTGCCAATTACCTAACGAACTTTCTCAACTCGGAAAAACTTCTGTTGATCATTCCAGCAAACTTACAAACCTTCAGCCTTAACGATCTTAATGGTGAATAATTGCTTTTTCAACAAAAACTTTTGAAAGAATGGGAGCGAATTTAGAACAGGGATATTCAGTTCGGCATGAGTATACCTTCCCATGGACGATAAATGAGGAGATAAAATTGTCTTTACAAGGTATTTTTCGAAAATGTGAATTTTTTAAGAGTGGCTAGAACTCTTTTTTCGGCAAACATTTTTCGTTTTCATGAAAACATTTCCAAAGCATTTTGTTTGTCATGAAAATTGATCCTCAGGCACTGACATCAGTCACCGTATACCTATATAGTTGCAAAATAGGTATATTCTTGAACTAGATATAGGAAGGCCGATTTTAGTGCTTCGAGAACAATTTTTATCACAAACGCAATGCTTTGCAGTTATATTCATGAGAACAGACAGCTTTTGCCAAAAAAACATCTGTAGCCAGTTTTCAAAAATGGCCATTTTCGAAAAACACCTTGTAACTCCGAAACGAAGACAGATATCGATATGCGGATTCCACCATTGAGTTTTTCATGGGAATCTACCATCAGGCACCGACATCAGTTCTCTTCCATCTGGTTCGAGAATAGGACTTTACCATTAAAAATGTCCAATTTGACCCACCCTGTACATATACCCTGTAGATGAATAGAACTTAATGAAATTCGTAACTTTTCCCTAGAAAATTTTATTGTGGAGGCTAAAGCTGAAGGTTTTGATTGGTAACAATCGATACTTCCGATAGAAAAAAATCTATCGAGAATCTTGGTGGAGTATAAATACAGGAGTTAATCGTTTGGGGATTTGAATATGCAAACCGCGATTATGGTAATGTTTCATGCAAAATTTCCGTTGTCGAGAGACGTTTTCTGGTGATAAACCGTGGAATTTGTCGTTCTAGAAATGTTTGCTTTGCAAGTTTAATAACCATCGATTTTTCATATCATGTTTTATTGCAGAACTAAACGCTGTTAGAAATTTGAATTATCACGACAACATACTCCCAAGATTTTTTTTATACGTCCATGTTTTTTTTTCCTTGTGAAAGTTATATTAAGCATTATTTCACCGAAGTTATCTTTTGATAGATCTTCGGATTTTCAGCACCTTCTTCATTACGTTCAGCCCAAAAATACTTCATTAATTTTGGTAAATTAATTAATATCCCTCACCAACAATTCATTAAAATGCCCTGTTAATGGATTCGTTTCAAGCGTACTCCAGCATATTTTGAATTATTGTACCTTTCTGGGATTTATTATAGAAAACACCGTGGAATACTTTCATCATAACTGTTGAAAACGTATGATAAATGAGGAATTGTTTTGAAATTTTATATAATTGAGAAAGGTAAATTTTCATCTCTTTTTTCGGTATAAGTAGATACGAACGTTGTTTTTCATTGAATTTGTTTTTTGTTATCTCGTTGATCGCACTAATGAGAATTCCTACTATGTTAGAAGAACACTGACTGGATCTGGAGAACATTTCCCGTGGAAGTATCTATAGAAAATTGAAAGGTCGCCGACTTTGGCATCACCCACCAGGACAATGGCTCTTCTCTGGGTGGAATCTAAGAGCATCAGCGTATGTTTGGGTGCTGAACCCCATTTGTGGGAACAGTATTCTATAACATGCCGTATCTCTGCTCTGTAGATCATGAGAAGCTGCTGAGGTGTAAAGTAGCAGGGAATAAAAATCCGAGTTTTTGTGAAGCAGCTTTCGCGATGTATCGGACATGATTTTCCAATGAAAAAGTATTGCTGATGGAAATACCGAGCATATTGATATAGTTAAAATCCGCATTTCCTGATGGGAGTAAATTCGAATTCAGAATTATATGAGTTTCGAAACATAATCAAGGCTTGTTATTCAATATTTATTCTGTATGAGCGTTATATCAAAACTCGATTATATTAATTGTGTGTCGCATTCATTGGACTGTTGATGCATCTGATTCGGATTATGTGAAATACAGTGGCCAAAACAAATCAGGGTACCATTCCATATAACTCATGACCATTCTTCTGAGCAGGAAATTCGATATTTTAGTCGTGCCGTGTTTATACATCGTGTATCAAATGAATATTTCAATTTGTTGACTCAAGCCTTTCGACCGTGTACAAAAATTTGCAGTTGGAATAATTAATATAAGCTGAAATAAATTGACATGATCTGAATGTGGATACAACGAGATTATTTGTTTATTTGCGAGATTCATTTATTGTATATATGTTTATTTATCGACATTGAAAAAAATAATATTGATATCGAATGTATGGACCAGTGTTTCTGAAATTCAGGAGAACCAGTAGCGTACAATGATATTGCAATATGTTATTTGTGATGGAAAAGCGATTTTGAAACGAAGAAAAAGTTTCCTCAGACATGATGTGATAATAGATACACCACCGAATTCTGCTGACATCTAATATTGATTATGTGTTGTTGTGACTGGTTGGCGGTCCCTCGGGTTTCCTGTCCATTCAATGGTCTTTTCAGCGGCTCTATCCTTGGTACCTACCTACCTAGTCTCGATGGTAACGATCTTTATCATGATGAGATCTGTTACTCGTATTTTTATCAAAAATTATTATTTTATTTTTTCGTTACCCAGCCCAAGAACCATTCCCAACCTCTCGACGCCCCTGCTGCATTCAATATGAATTTCAGTTGTTTGTGATAATATATGAGATTAGAAATCTATTGGCAACGTTGTCTCTTATTTTGTTATTATTTGCCCTGGAAGCTATCATCTCATTTTTTCTTCTTTTGGATGATGTTGAAGTAGTTGCAGATATCGTGAATTCTATTGTATATCAGCCTTGGAAAAATGTCATTGGTTCGTATAAAGCCAGCAAAACGAGCACGGTGTAAACGTCAAATATAGCAGAGGGAATGGTTGCCTGTGTTCGGAACAATTGAACGATGTTTTCGAGGAAACACTCGTCTTTTATATTGCATTCGCTGGTGTGGAGACAAGGGAAGATTGATAAAGGATGTCATTATATCCGTTACCAGATAACTCGAATTTTTCGTGAAGCGAGCCTTATTTCTCGTTTCCCAAAGTTGACAACACGGGACATTCGAAAAATAAATAAAAAGATGGTAAAATTAATGTGGAGTACACATGAATGAAATTCCAGTAGAGGCTGAATCATTTTTATATTTGACAACTGAAATATTTCGAAATATTTCAATGAATAATATAGTTATTGTGTTGGGACGGACTGTATCGCTTGAATTCCTAGATGATAATATATGATAATGAGTTGGTAACACAGGTGGAATGATCGAAATTTCAAAATGAATGAATTAACTGTAAGAAATAGACCAAATGTAGGAAAAAATTGACTGTGATTTCTTCAGCGTAACGAAATAGATATTTAACCAACTAGTGTAATAATGAGGGCAATTGATGATCGAGATATTTTTACGTGCGAGCAAAGCGAGTTGGTAACACAATTTTCCTGACGACTATATTTCTCCTGCATTGAAGAAAACTTGATTCGCGTATTTATCATCCATCCGAAAACTACTAACGATCGCCCTGTAGCCCTGAAAGTCACGAGCGCCTCGGACCAGGACCGTAAAATAGGTGTCGGCTTCATTCTGTTCTGACCTGATGGCAGTTAATGAGGAAGGACAGTTTCCTTTACTAATGGAGCCGATAGTGATTCATTGATTCAACGATATTTTCGTTTAGGACCGAGTTCTATTTGAGAAATTTCAATGTATATAATAAAACTACTACATTCATAACCTGTCAGGATGAAGCCACCCTCAACAACTTGTCCCTGACATTAGTGACATTTGTCGGAATAATCAACATGGAAGATAAATTCCTTTTGTTAGAATACAAGGATTAGAATCGGTTCAGAAGCTTGGACAGACTGATACGTTAACGTAAAATCTTCGATGAAAACCATATTTTTGATTTGAATGCAGATTCCGTTATTGTGCCAATAGTGGATGAAAAGCCGTGTATATTTGGTTGCCTATACTACAATCATGCATTATTAGACAAATTGATCATTAATAGGGGTCATTAACGATAAATTTCATAAACAAACATCGTTAATACGGGGTCGACGGAAATAGTTCTGTAGTTCATTTTCATCGTCTTCGCTCATTTTTCATTTGTCAAACGCTTGGCCAACTCTATATTCTGCAGCAAAAAGGGACGAGGAAAAAGTGCAATAGAGTGGCAGCGAGGCGAATGAAAATTCATTAGACGACTGCCAGGGTGTCCCTTCGTAGTACGTGGCCATTTCCAACGGAAACATCAACAATGATGAGACGAAATTAAATTTTCATATTTTTAATTGGACTCGAGCGGTGACATTTTTATTTCCGAGAAGAAAATCGTGATGGAATAGAAAGTTCTTCATAGTACAAGAGAAGTGTTTCATGATGTGCTAGACTCAAAAATTCAAAGTTTCATCCTGAATTCAAAACATTCAAATAGGAAAATGATTATTATTCAGCGTGAATTCAATTGATGGCAGGCTCATGTATGTGTGTGTATCAATTTTTTTAGAAATAATCCTGCACCGTTTGCAATGAAATTTTGTCTATGGTGGTATGTTGTGAAAATCTAGAATTTGATAGATTGAATCATGTGACACAAGAAATGTCCTCTGGTCCAAGGCCCGTTATGCTCTTCAAAAATAGATACAAGCTTTTGAAACCAGAAAATTACCACCGACCACTTTGCCATTTCCAAATATGATGTTGATCCGAGAATTATTTTTTTTAGTTACCCGTTCAAATGAGTAAAATGCGCTGAGAAATCACTAAAATTCCAAAAAGAAACTGAAACCAGTATAAATGATGCTCAATCATTCAACAAAAATCAAATTTATTACGGTCAACACACACATATACGTTCATAATCGATAGGTTCTGAGGCCCTTTATAATTTCTTCTGTTCTTGTACCTATAGAGGATATCTCGTTTGGCTTCAAGAGCTTATAACTTTTTTTAACGGGCATTAAGGGCCCTAAATCAAATGACATTTATTGTTCAGCATAATTTAATCAACAACAACAAAAACAACAATATTTCAATGAAAATGGTTCGAGGTCCATTTTTTTTTGTACGAAATGGCATATGGTTGTTTCGTGTGCAGCATCTAGAGAAAAAAATTGTTTGAATCAAAAGAAATTTCGTCGTGAATTCAGTATAATCTGAGTTATGTTGCAACAAATTATGTTATTCACGTACATAAGTCTGTCGAAAGTATTTGTATTTTGTTGAATAAATAGCACCATTATCGTTCCATATGTTGTCTATTCAAAAAATTCAGCTGTTTCTTGAAACAACAAAATTCAATGATGTCTAACATTGTTGAATGACATTTTGTTCAAATATGCTTGAATTTTAATTGATTTTTTCCGTTCTGAATAAGTTGCTTGTTTGAAATGAATAGATTTGTTGTTGAGTTTGCAAAAATTGACATCAAATTAACAAATAAAAAATAACAAAAATGTTTTAATTTTACATGTACACACCATTTGGAAATATATTTTTTTGGTAAGACAAACCAATTCCTAGAAAAAAAAAATACATGATAGTTGCTCAGGTGCAATAAAAATCAATCAAATTTAACAATGCTTTCATTGGGCCATATTCTGAACCAAGAATAAATATTTTGCATTACTTATAAATTCCACTCGATTGTTAGCGGCAAAAGCTGAACACCAACAAGCATTCAATTTTTTAAATATTTTTTCGTAAACTGAATTATTCGATCAAATGGAAATTTCTTTGCTGGATATCCAACTTGGTTCAACTTTGAAGTCGAACCGATATTTCACCTCTCGACACCGGATTGAATTATCGTATATTTCCTTCTCGGATTTCATCTGGAACTTTTCACAAAGATATCAGATCGGTTTATCCGCTGCTGCCACGCCGGTAACAGAATTCCTGAAATTTTAAACTTTTGTGCAAGCGAAATGTCGACGTTAAAAACTCCTCCCCGACTTTCTTACAGAGTAATTAGGTATAAGATATCTCGGCCAGAGAATTTTTTGTTAACGAACAAAACTTTGCTTAGGATATTGAAGAACGGGAAGGTGAGAAGCAGTGAAAAATTGAAACCAGATATTGCACAAAATAGCCGAGTACGTCATTTTCAATGCATCAGACAATGTGCAAGAATTTAGTGGTTGTAGAATAGTAATTATATACACCAATGTATGGAAGAAATTGTATGCACTTCAGCGAATGAAAGGGTACTTTTGATTCATCATTTGAGGGACTGAAATGACCCTTTCAATCCCTTAGGGATCAAAAGTAAATGCGGCAATTTTTTCTCAACGCTTCCAGGACACTTCACTTTTTGACGTCCACAATATTATGAGGACCACCCATCTGTCAGCATAAAGTTGACATTTTAAAACTACATATATAGAGTACCACTACGAGTACGAAAGTAGATACCTTCTATATACTGCATTTCATTATTTTCTTGAATATATTATTCTTGGTTTTTCCGCCCCTGGAGTGCATAAAATAGTTTTTGTTCAAGCGGCATAGGAAGTGGCTTTTCTGAAATACTTAACAGGCAGCAAAGATGTACTTTCTCTGCCTAGACAGAAAAAGTTTGTTTGAATGAAATTGGTAATCGAAATTGACACAAAATAATGGAGTTTTCGATAAAAAAATTACACGAAATTGTATTTATAACATTTGGAGAAGAAATTATATGTTTCACATGGCAGCAAGGTAGATTGACTGCCTCGGCTGAATTCCAAGCCTCGCTAGGCTCGGCTAAGAACTATCAGCCACGACAATCATTCTACTACTTTGCTGCCTAGTGAAACAAATAACTATTTTTCTGTGACGGGAAAAAAGTTTGGCATTTCATCTCTGTTGGCAGGTTATAAAATGTCACTTTTCATAAATTACTTTTTTCCCGTGGGAAAAAAGTGAGTACTTCTTTCCCGGATATATATCACATATATATACTCTGTTAATGGCTTTTGTTGTGCTATAGTTCCGAAAAATGAGTCAATAATACCGTCTCCGAGAAAGAACTGCAAGTCCTTTTATCTTCCATTCGACTTCGCGGTTTCGTATATTACTAAACAACTACTGAATTCGCAATTTTTCAAAATCAAATCACAGAATTGAACTGACAGAAGTGACATCAGATATTTGATTACTTCAAAAGAATGATAAAGATGTCTATAAAACGCAGGTGTCCCTACTGTTAAAAACTTAAAATTTCACGTCGATAATTTTCAGATTTCGAAATAATGTAATATCTTCTCAATGATGAAGGATCACTCTATATATTTTTTCCCCAACTATTAGCCAACTCATACACCCTGTATATAGCCATTATTGGGTGAAAAATGTAATGGAATGCGCACCGTTATCTCTAGAACGGATCTCTCGCTTTGCTCGCCGTCGGCCTGATGAAGGATCACTCTATATATTTTTTCCCCAACTATTAGCCAACTCATACACCCTGTATATAGCCATTATTGGGTGAAAAATGTAATGGAATGCGCACCGTTATCTCTAGAACGGATCTCTCGCTTTGCTCGCCGTCGGAGCCGGATGACCTTGAAGTGGCCAAAAATGACCAGAATGAACCTTAACTTTTCTTATGGAGATTTACATGGGAAAAGTGACGTTTTGATTCCAGAACTGGTACAGCTCCTTTACTATTGATTCGTCCTTCCTTCTGTCACAGAAAAAAATAGTGTATTATACACGGGAAAAATATTAGATTTTAGCTCACGGTTTTTTGTCTCCCTCCGCTACGCGTCGGGAGACAACACAACCTGGAGCTAAAATCTACTACTTTTTTCCCTTGTATAATAAATAACTATTTTCTACCACTATCGTGACACCATTTCCCCCATTTTAGTTATCGCCCCGATTTCGCAAATACCTTGTATAGAATCTCCGGTAAAGGTCTGACAAAAGTGACAAATTGCGTGTTATAATGGAAGATGCAATCAAACGGAGTAGCTGTCAAACTTCGTGAAAAGTGTAATTTTGCTCGGGTAGGAATTAATTGTAAAAGTCTGAGGAGAATTTCATTATATAGCGTGTGAATGGAATGGCAAAGAGTTCCCCATTATTTTTTATGCTTCTACCGTATCTTTTCAAATCGAACCAGAGCATTTCACACTGGAAAATGTGGAAATTCTTTCTCTCACTTTATTGGTTGATGTCAAACGGAAGAATTGATCAATCCTGATATTATCCTTATGGTTGAGTTGGAGAGTTATTCACAGATTCTTTCGTTGACAATTATATTAATTTTTTCAATAAATTGGTGTGAAAAATATATAAAAATAACGTTATCGCGATCAACCGACGAAGTCTGGATATTGTTATAAAACACTTCAGGAATGATGGAATTGGGCCTAGTGAAACCAATAACTGACCCCAGTATCCCCACAGTTTCCTAATCCATCAAATACTTTTCTGGACAACAAATCCTTATCGTGGTTTAAGTGTCAAATCGATTGATTGAATACTTTTCTATCGTTAATCGCGAGTATAAACGGGATATTATACCGACTGGAGCTTTTTCAATAGCTATAGTCGTCTGTCAACTTCTCTTTTGTTTTCTCCATCAGTTGATGCCGTCGTCCATGGAAGCCTCGACAGTCGTTTGTCTTTTTGGCGCCATTAATTTTGTTGCGAACAAAAAGCCCGTTGGCGTGGGTATATTTCATCTCGATCTAGTGTGCGTGTAATAGAGAAACAAAGGATTACGGGGCCGTATAGGTGGAGTGCTAGTCGATTCCTCGCTGTGGAAAAATTGTTTGTTATCGGTAATTCGATTTTTGTGTTCACTTCTCGGCCAGATTTATTGACGATTTTTCAGTTAGACAGATTGCTTTGATGAAGTTTTCCAGCTGCTTCCCACGGTTTCAAGTTTCCAGGAAAAATATCATCAGAGTTCACTGCACACACTGGTACAATCACAGAAATCTCCGCTCGATTCCTATCTTTGTTTTCTGTTTCTTGATTGTAGCAGATTCAACCGAATGGAAAAAATGAATGAAATGACTTTTTGATCACCCCCTTTGTATTTGTGAGTATATTTACACAATAAACCCTGTATTCTCTCTAATAATTTCTGAATGGAATGACTTTTCGATCACCCTCTTTGTATTCGTAAGTATATTTACACAATCAACCCTGTATTCTCTCTGAGAATTCCTGAATGGAAAATTATATTCTTCAGAGATCAGGCTACATTTTTTCAATGGTTGATGGTTCACTCCACAGGGTGGCTCAAAAACAACCAAAAATTCCATACTTCCATTCCGTCACTGATGTATAGATATAGATATAAAAGCGAATCGTTTGGAAACTATCATGGCTAAAGCTGAAATTCATAAGAAAACATATTGACATCGAGAGAAGAGTTCAAGAAATTATTGAAATCAAAACTAGTGTGAATTGTACCCATTCACTGAATTTTGCCAAAAGTGTAGTATAGAACCACATTCTGATCTCACATATCATCTCACAACATTCTATTCGTTCCAAAGCGAGATTGTAAGTAGCACTTCAGTCTGTTTCACACTCTTCAAACGCTTTTTGCTGGTGATACGGAAGTTCTTGCATATTCGGCAAATTTCGAGCAAGCAGCTGAAAACCTCCAAAGCGCGCTGAATTCTCTTCAGGTGTACTTCCTAAGATGGAAAATCAAATTGAATCCTGCAAATTCACAATTGGTCGCACTCGGAAGGGAGCGGAGACCTCCTAGAACCAGAATAGTCCTGGATGGTCATGAGTGGTCTTCACAAGTTAAATACTTAGGTGTGTGCATTGACAAGAAGATCACCTGGGCCCAGCACATTGAACAGCAAGTTTCAAAAGCTAAACGAGCCATTGGAGCCCTGTTTCTACTACTGATTTATATCTTATATCATATTGACAATTCCCATACAATGTTATTTGTCGAAGTGGAAATAAAGTATTATTATTATCCATTTCTAAACAGACGAAGTAAATTGGGTTTGAGACAAAAATTTAATATTTACATCATGACTATCAGGCCAATTTTACTGTATGCCTTGGAAGTCTGGGGCCACACAGCTGAATCTCATATCACCAGATCACAAACATTACAAAACAAAATCGCGAGAATGGTAACAGGATTTCCTTGGTATGTTCGGAATAACCAGACCGCCAGGGATCTGAAACTCCCTTCAATCGTGTCAGTCGTTAGAGAACGAAACATCAAGACTTTCGAAAAAGCTGAGCTTCATGAGAATCAGCTTCTTCGAAATGCAGTTGATTATAACACAGGTGATGAATGTTAGTTCAAAAGAGCAAAATATCAACATTATGACCAAAATTACTATTCTCAAGTTCTTGATATTTATTCCGTTCGATCTTTTTCAATTCTCACAATGTATTTCTGAAACTTATTTGGTGCAGAAGGACTTTCACATCAAACTTCAATACCGTTTTCATTTTGTTTCATAATAGATATTAGGATGGGAGAGGCTCTTCCGGCTCTTCCCTGGTCTGAATCAAATGAAAGAAAGATCCAATAATAAAACTACCACAAATTGCACTCGACAAACATGCAGTAATACATGGAAAACTAGTTTCGGTATTCTAACGATCACGTACAGATAAAAAGTTTGTTCAATTATAGTTAACAAAATCAAAACTCCCATTTCAGTTTTGCCACATCGGTAAATCAATTCGCAAAATTATTCCGGCTAAACCGAGACAAGTTCGTTGTAAAATTTCAATTCTCTCACCTAACTTCCTGAATATATTTCTAGAGGATCAATTTGTAGGTACAGGGGGCAATTTGTTTCGCACATTTACCGAGTGTCGAGAAGTTTTCCTTCCCTACCCTCATACCTCCATCTTGAGCACATAAACCTTCAAGTTGCAGAAAACTAATTACTCCTTTGCACTCGTTAATTAAAATAATTTGCATAGTTTTCATCGGTTAGAGCTTGTACGAACGCCATTTTGGAGAAGTAGATACATGTTGGTGGTAGTTATAAGAAAAGTATTACATACGCTGCACGTGTTAAATATTACCCTTCCAGTCATGATAGTGAATTCATGATGTATAGTTTGAGGGATATATTAATCCTAGGAAAATGATTGTTGCATCAACGACCAAAGTCCACATTCTATATCGGAAACTGATCATTTTTATTAATATCGTTGGACTGGAAACATGATATTGAAATGATATTGACAAGAATCTATTAGAATTTTATAGACATGATCTTGAGACGTGAGACTGAAAAGCAAGAAATTATTGTTGTTTCACAAGTTGTAACATGGATGGAATACCGTAATTGTGAATTGCAATGAGAAATTTACATCTTGAAATATTTATTCATATTATTATTTTTTTCAACGAGCAGACACAAAATCAGAGATTATTCCCGTTTATAACTAACATAGAGGTGCCCTAGCGCCATTTCAAAAATAAGATAATATAGATATTAAAGATCATTGTTCCATCATCACTTCAGATATTGAAATATTTTATATAGTTGATATTTCGGAAGTATAGTCACATTGGAGGTGTAGTTATTTGATAGTCAATGAAGTTTTAGAAAAGCATTTCAACAGTTATCTATACTGATCTTCTTCACAAAACTCCTAAACGGCTGAACCGACTAGATTGAAATTTTATATGGGTATTTCGATGGTTTCCTGGCTGATTTAAAAAAACAATTGGACGCGGTAGGTGGCGCTGCTGTCGGTATTTCAACTACTAAACGGCTTGACCGATTGGGTTGAAATTTTCAATACGTGAAACAACAAAAAAATTCAAGAGTTACTGGGTGAATGGAAATAGGTGAAAGTATATAATAGTAGCTATAGGTAAGCACAAAAAAATAACAAAAAAATATGTTCTGTAGATACACGCAATCGCGCATAGTTCAGAACGACTGCGATAAATATGTTTAATTTTTTTCAAATGGCTACACCAACCGTGCGGGACAGCTAGTAATTGAATAATATTGATACGATGCTATGAACTCTTATGTTGTTTCAGAAGCATCATAAGATCGTGAAGATTGTATACAAAATCCAGATTATATGAAATCAAAGTAAAGATTTCTGGAAATCACGCTGGTTTGAAATTTTTCCAAATGAGACTAATTTTTTGAATCAAACTTCTATATACCCTTGGGTTTGACCCAGTTTCATCATCACTTCAGTTGGTCCCTCGTCCGGCAAACAATCTTCAAGTATCCTATGTCGAAACTATCCAACAATCCTCCAACATACATTAACGTTATCAAATCGAACAACCCATTAAAATGCCATTAATAATTACGCCCATTGGTTATTACCAACGCCACTGAACATCATCAGGGATGTCCAATTTCCCATTTTATAATATTGCCATCGCCAAGTCGGAAGTTACCCTAATTGCTTTACTAACAGTATCACCGACTTGCAACGGTTTAATCTCCACTAATTTGTGATTACTAAAGTTGTAACCTTATGATTCGTTTGAACTATAGTATATCAGATGATTAAGCTGCAAAATATTATCGTTTTTTCCAAATTGCTTTTCTCCCAAGTTATTTGAGTCAATCTTAATGAAATCATTATTTTTCTATTATCATGACCTATTTTTCTGTGGAAAAATCGAGGTAAAGAATTGATTGGTTGGAAAATTATAAGTTTATTAAAGTATTTTCAATCGTTTTTACCGAAGTAGGCGTATGCAAGTCAATGTGGATAGAGCCAATATTTGTCTATCATCTCAACTTATTTGTCTGTGGTATAATCAGGGTGATTAATTAATTGGATTGAAAATTCGATTTTTTGAGGTATTTTCGATAGTTTTTTCAGAATTGCGTCTCTCCCAAGGTATGAAGTCAACGTGTATATACAGTTATTCTTGTTTTACCAACTCAACCTATTAAATTTTTTGAAGTATTTTCAATCGTATATTTTCCACATTGCTTCTCTCCCAAAGTATTATCTTAACTAGTCAATTCATACAAACATATCGGTGTTAACTTGACCATTCTATTCCCTGAGCGCCAAGACTGACTCTAATAATGACAGTCTGCATTTTTTGTGGAGACTGTATAATATACGTCAATGTGTTTACGAATCATACGATATGGCCTCAAGATTTTCTTATGGGCGGAGCAGTCAGCCGCTTTCAAAGCATCCATTCTTTAGACTTTCATTTTATAAACAATTGAACTGAAAACATCTACAATAATTATTACCCAGAAATACCCAAAATCACATTTTCTGTCATCTTCTGTCACATAGAAGTGTCAATAAACGGAAAGGTCAATTGCAAAGAATAATTTTAACATTTCACCACTATCCACTTGATGTATGCCCTCCAGTATCAATTTCAGTCATATAAGACTTGAATCAATGGTTCTGCTCTGATCGATAAATTGTATATTATACTGAACAGCTTTTGCAATCCTTTTCTATCTCTCAAATGGAATACGTCATGTCAGAAGAAACATGGAAATACGGATATCACAAAAGAGTCATAACCGTGTGACGTGCTGAAATATTACTTTGTAGTGTTTGGTTGGAGCTTTCACTTCGTACTTATGATATCTGGCTTTCATATTGTAATTCTGTTGGTTATTTGTCTTACATCAAATTATATGACCAAACAATTAAATGATATTTGAAGGAAAAGCAGCATCTGATTAACATTTCATACAATAATCCCTTTGTGTCATTGGTTATGAGAAATCCACTTTCACTCACAGATTTTTTTGACCCAGAAATGAAATTTTTTGAAGAGTTATACCTTGTGAATGTTACTGTGGAACGTTCAACTCCGTATTTTATTTTCACCTGTCAAACACGGAATAGCTTTTCCGCCTTCGCGAAAGTATATATACACATATACCAACAACTCGGAATTATTCACAAATTGAGACATACATTTCAATAGAAAACAATGCATTTTGAATAGAACTGTCGACGGGGTTAGTAGAAAATATGGCAAGGCCGACTGCACAAGATGAAGATTCAGATGCAGCTTACAGAGAGAAATATTTAAAATAAAATTGTTGAGGAATTTTGAACTGAATAAAATCAGATGGTTCACCATTCATATTCGAAACGATACATGCACGAGTTTCAATGTTCATGTTTGTAAATTCTAGCAAAAGAAAGATATTTCTATTCTACTCAATTAACCCGGTTTCATTGGAACTTTCAGGTTGAATAGCATGAATTCCAACAAAAACACAAACTAAGAGATAACAAAGTATTTGCCTCGCTCTATATTCAACTTCCATATATTTCCATCCAATTTTGGTACTCTTCCGAGTTTCCAAGACGGAAGTTTTTCCTCGATTCCTTCGGATATTCACAGGAAACAGTTTCCAGATACAAATCTAGTATGCAAGGGTTTTTTTTCGCTCGTGCAAAATTTTCTTGAATGCGAAAGCGATTATGGACAGAATTCGATGGATGGAAATGTATCTAGATTGTTTGGGATTTCCGTTTCTCATATTTTCATTTATTTAAACCAAAGAAAATGCGTAGATTTCTATTTCTATCAATGGTTCGGCTGTTTATTTTCCAGAAAGCGTCGCATGTGATCGCAATAAATATCGTGTGAATTGAATATAACAATGGAAGAAACGAACCAGGAAAGAGAAGAGGACCTTTCTACGTCCAACACAGAAAACACTACAGTTTATTACTGCGACATCCTTCTCGAAAGCTGCCACTTATATTTCGCTGGAAAAATAAACTGTCCCAATTTTATTATTCTCGAAGGATCGACTCCGTGAAAACTGAAGATTTGGAGAGAAACCAAAAAGAATAGATGTTTTCACAAATATTGAGGAAACGTTGCATCATCGTATATCTCTGACTGGGTATATTTATTATATATCTGTATACTCGGATAAAGGCAAACAATGGATATATTCGAGAAAATAGAAAAGTTCCAGAAATTTGCTTGGTATATTTCAAGAATTTTACACACGGGAAAGACGATGATGGATTACGGTCGTGTGTTACCTACTCTTGCTACAAGTCTAAGTTGATGAAAGTTATAATTCTCGAACCAATCAATCAATCAATCAGGATACTGTTTTATTTCATAATATGGGGTTCAACACCCAAACATACGCTGATGCTCTTCAATCCAAGAAGAGCCATTCGCCTGGTGGGTGATGCCACACTCACTAATCCTTCGACCTCATTAAAACACATTTTTCTATGGATACTTCCACGGGAAATGTTCCTCAGAAATCTCTGCTAACATTCCATCACTAGCAATACCAGTCAGACGAACTCGACAAGCCCAGTCAGCACAGCCTTTCGTTGTCGACCTTGAAATATGTCGGACAACACCGTACAAAAATAATTCCAACACCTACCTCCTGTCCCTATCCTCCCCTAGGTAGGCACGATTTTCATCGATCATCATAGGAATTTCCTTTCGTGCGCTCCAAGAAATAAAAAAATACCTATCTTTTTCTATGCCTTTTATACTTGGTTTCTCTATTCTCAATTCTCTAAGCATCCAATGCATCCAATTATTTGGACTATATATGGCACAAAATGTTATCTTACTTTGCTATTCTGAGCATAATGAGCCTCTGGCTCCTGCACTCATCATTTTTGTAATGATAATAATAATAATAACAATAAGGATAAAATGCTCACTTTTTTAATATGAAGCCTTTCTATTTATGTATTCAATGACGACAGGCAGAGTCCGAAATTATTGTAGACTCTCTCGCCGAGCTGACCTATAATCCATTCGACTCAGGAAGCGCATATCTTCCTGAAATAATTACTTCCAATCGTGTCCAGACGCCGCCTGCTCACTAAAATGTGGACCTTTTGATCCTGCTGACCGCAGTACACTTGGCCCTTCAGGGTTGAATGAATAAACCTGCGCAAATTGCTTTTTTGCAATTTCTTCGACCCCATTACTTCAGCTATTACAGAAACCAATTTCAGAGAAACTGATCAGACATATCGATCAATAACTATCATATTTTCTGTTTTTCGAAAAAAAAAATATTTTGAACCCATGAACATTGAGAAAAGTGAAGATCTGAAATTCTTAAAAATCTACAAATGATTCCCAGTCCGAATTATATCATAGATTTTTTGATTATACAGAAGATATAGGTACACATTGGGTTGGAGCAAATTGATTGACACGTCTATTTTTGGTTGCAGTTTTTATGATGGTACATTTATATACACAGGGTGGCCCGAAAATAGGTTCAACTTATTCATTTCTTCAGATGGAAAAATCTATTTTCCATTTCATTCCTGAACCTTGCATTGAATTCTGAATAGTTATCGAGAAAGTTATTGTACATTGATATCTCAGACGGATTTATTGAAAAAACCAAAATAATTAAATTAATTTATTGTCATACTGATGACCACTAAATTGTTTATCTTCCATGAGTCTAGTAGAAGATTTTTAATTTTGTATTTATTTTTCTTGTAAACTTGTCACCGGAATGATCAACCAATTGAAAATTTGATTTGATTACAATTGTTTTGATTTTTTATTAGTATATGATACATATCGAAGACTGGATCCTTTGGCACGATAATAAAACTACACTGTTTTGACTGTTTCACCACTGACCAAGGCAGCATCTTCAGGAGAAGATTAATCTTGAAAGTTTCACCTTTGATGAAAATGTTTGTTGTTTCAACATAAATTGTCTTCATCAACACAGAATGTGTAGAACGCAAAGCCGAAGTATCTGAAAATTCAATATCGAGAATATAAATGAGCATCTCTTGCCCACTTGACAACTTTCCGATGTCAATGAGGTACGGAGGCTAAAAGCATCTCGTCTAGTTTGGTGTCCAGCCACATTAAATTTGATGTGATAAACGTAGCAGCAAGACGTGGGCAGGATATTAAAAGCGGTTTCCTGGAATTGCTCAAATTGAAATGGACTCTATCCACAAAAATGATTACGAGGAAAACGATATTTCGAACTAGAAAACAAATTCAACAAATTCTTATCATATTTCAATGTTAATACGTGCGTTTTCATCTTATCGTTCGTGAATCTAACTTCGATTCATGTCAATATTCATTCACAGTTTTTTTTTTAAATGCATCATGCTAAATTCTAATTGCCAAACCGTCGTAATTGAAAATTGCAAAAATGCTTGAAACTTATAAAAACTCCTGAAAATTGCAAAAATCGCAAAAATTCCTGAAAATTGTAAACATATCTAAGGTTGGGTTACTAGATCTGGTAACATATCTTAGGTTAGGTTACTAGATCTGGTAACATATCTTAGGTTAGGTTACTAGATCTGGTAACATATCTTAGGTTGGGTTACTAGATCTGGTAACATATCTCAAGTTGGGTTACTAGATCTGGTAACATATCTTAGGTTAGGTTACTAGATCTGGTAACATATCTTAGGTTAGGTTACTAGATCTGGTAACATATCCTAGGTTAGGTTACTAGATCTGGTAACATATCTTAGGTTAGGTTACTAGATCTGGTAACATATCTTAGGTTAGGTTACTAGATCTGGTAACATATCCTAGGTTAGGTTACTAGATCTGGTAACATATCTTAGGTTAGGTTACTAGATCTGGTAACATATCTTAGGTTGGGTTACCAGATCTGTGAACATCTCAATTTTTTAATTGGAATGCCCAATTCCTGAAAATAGCAAAAATCGCAAGAATTACTGAAAATTGCGAAAATTGCAAAAATTCCGGAAAATTATAAAAATTTCAGGAATTTCCTGAAAATTGCAAAAATCGCAAAAAGACAAAAATTGCAAAAATTACTAAAAATTGCAAAAATTCCTGAAAATTGTAAAAATTTAAAAAACAGCTGGAAATGCCTAAAAATTGCAAAAATTACTGAAAATTGCAAAAACTCCTGAAAATTGCAAAAATCGCAAAAAAGACAAAAATTGCAAAAATTGCTAAAAATTGCTAAAAATTGCAAAAATATCTGAAAATTGCAAAAATCGCAAAAAAGACAAAAATTGCAAAAATTGCTAAAAATTGCAAAAATTTCTGAAAATTGCAAAAATGCAAAAATTCCGGAAAATTGTAAAAATTTCAAGAAATTCCTGAAAATTGCAAAAATCGCAAAAATGCCTGGAAATTGCAAAAACTGCAAAACTTCCTGAAAATTGCAAAAATTTCTGAAAATTGCAAAAATTGCAAAAAATCCTGAAAATTGCAAAAATCCCTGAAGATTGCGGAAATCTATGAAAATTGCAAAAATGCTTGAAAATTGTAAAAACTCCTGAAAATTGCAAAAATCGCAAAAATTCCTGAAAATTGTAAACATATCTAAGGTTGGGTTACTAGATCTGGTAACATATCTTAGGTTAGGTTACTAGATCTGGTAACATATCTTAGGTTAGGTTACTAGATCTGGTAACATATCTTAGGTTGGGTTACTAGATCTGGTAACATATCTCAAGTTGGGTTACTAGATCTGGTAACATATCTTAGGTTAGGTTACTAGATCTGGTAACATATCTTAGGTTAGGTTACTAGATCTGGTAACATATCCTAGGTTAGGTTACTAGATCTGGTAACATATCTTAGGTTAGGTTACTAGATCTGGTAACATATCTTAGGTTAGGTTACTAGATCTGGTAACATATCCTAGGTTAGGTTACTAGATCTGGTAACATATCTTAGGTTAGGTTACTAGATCTGGTAACATATCTTAGGTTGGGTTACCAGATCTGTGAACATCTCAATTTTTTAATTGGAATGCCCAATTCCTGAAAATAGCAAAAATCGCAAGAATTACTGAAAATTGCGAAAATTGCAAAAATTCCGGAAAATTATAAAAATTTCAGGAATTTCCTGAAAATTGCAAAAATCGCAAAAAGACAAAAATTGCAAAAATTACTAAAAATTGCAAAAATTCCTGAAAATTGTAAAAATTTAAAAAACAGCTGGAAATGCCTAAAAATTGCAAAAATTACTGAAAATTGCAAAAACTCCTGAAAATTGCAAAAATCGCAAAAAAGACAAAAATTGCAAAAATTGCTAAAAATTGCAAAAATATCTGAAAATTGCAAAAATCGCAAAAAAGACAAAAATTGCAAAAATTGCTAAAAATTGCAAAAATTTCTGAAAATTGCAAAAATGCAAAAATTCCGGAAAATTGTAAAAATTTCAAGAAATTCCTGAAAATTGCAAAAATCGCAAAAATGCCTGGAAATTGCAAAAACTGCAAAACTTCCTGAAAATTGCAAAAATTTCTGAAAATTGCAAAAATTGCAAAAAATCCTGAAAATTGCAAAAATCCCTGAAGATTGCGGAAATCTATGAAAATTGCAAAAATGCTTGAAAATTGTAAAAACTCCTGAAAATTGCAAAAATCGCAAAAATTCCTGAAAATTCTAAACATATCTAAGGTTGGGTTACTAGATCTGGTAACATATCTTAGGTTAGGTTACTAGATCTGGTAACATATCTTAGGTTAGGTTACTAGATCTGGTAACATATCGTAGGTTGGGTTACTAGATCTGGTAACATATCTTAGGTTGGGTTACTAGATCTGGTAAAATATCTTAGGTTAGGTTACTAGATCTGGTAACATATCTTAGGCTAGGTTACTAGATCTGGTAACATATCCTAGGTTAGGTTACTAGATCTGGTAACATATCTTAGGTTAGGTTACTAGATCTGGTAACATATCCTAGGTTAGGTTACTAGATCTGGTAACATATCTTAGGTTAGGTTACTAGATCTGGTAACATATCCTAGTTTAGGTTACTAGATCTGGTAACATATCCTAGGTTGGGTTACCAGATCTGGTAACATATCTTAGGTTAGGTTACTAGATCTGGTAACATATCTTAGGTTAGGTTACTAGATCTAGTAACATATCTTAGGTTAGGTTACTAGATCTGGTAACATATCTTAGGTTGGGTTACTAGATCTGGTAACATATCTTAGGTTAGGTTACTAGATCTGTTAACATCTCAGTTTCTTTAATTGGAATACCCATTTCCTGAAAATAGCAAAAATCGCAAAAATTACTGAAATTCGCAAAAATTGCAAAAATTCCGGAAAATTATAAAAATTTCAAGAATTTCCTGAAAATTGCAAAAATCGCAAAAAGACAAAAATTGCAAAAATTACTAAAAATTGCAAAAATTCCTGAAAATTGTAAAAATTCAATAAATAGCTGAAAATGCCTAAAAATTGCAAAAATTACTGAAAATTGCAAAAACTCCTGAAAATTGCAAAAATCGCAAAAAAGACAAAAATTGCAAAAATTGCTAAAAATTGCAAAAATGCAAAAAATCCTGAAAATTGCAAAAATCCCTGAAGATTGCGGAAATCTATGAAAATTGCAAAAATGCTTGAAAATTGTAAAAACTCCTTACCTTAAACATATCTTAGGTTAGGTTACTAGATCTGGTAACATATCTTAGGTTAGGTTACTAGATCTGGTAACATATCTTAGGTTAGGTTACTAGATCTGGTAACATATCCTAGGTTAGGTTACTAGATCTGGTAACATATCTTAGGTTAGGTTACTAGATCTTTTCTCCACCACTCTCTCTTCAAAAAAATCTAATGTTTCAGTTGCTTTCCTAATTCAAATATACAGGGTGTCCCATAAAGACCACGTCAAACCTAGAGAGAATGTAGTTCAAAGGAAAACCCACCTGCATATGACTAAATTCCCATTATAAAAGTCTTATCGTCTTCGACATATTTTTTTGTTTCGAAAATATCCACTACCAAAGTTTTCAATAGAAATATTTCTTACAGCCCTCCTTCAAAATGTTCGGAGAATGTTTTAATGTATACGTTGAAATCATTCTTCAGCAATATTTACTGAAAAAATGAACCAAAAAGGTGTAATATTCCACCAACCGTACAGATAAAACTATTGAAAGGGGCGAAAATTCAATATTAAAAAAAATCTCGAAAACGAAAGGACTTTCATAATGGGAATTTTGTCATAACAGGTGGGTTATCCTTTGATCTACATTCCCCCTAGGTCTGACGTGGTCTTTACGGGACTTCCTGTATATATTGTGGTTCTCATGTATATATGAATGGGTGCAACTTTCAATTTTGAAGGTGATTTTGGAATAATTCATGTGGAAGAAGTTCAAATTAATACTGCAAGCTATTATGAAATTGCAATTTTGAATCAAGAAACAAAAAGAAGAAAGAAACAGAAATTGAACAAATGTGCTGCAGATACTTTCGATCAGTTTCCATTGTCCAACCAAGTAGGAAGCTAATGTCAATGTCACTTTTTTATAAAATACTAGCCGACTCATCGAACGTTGTTTTGCCATATTCTTTATTGCTAAAAAATATTTTCCAGTTAAATATTTATCAACACACTTTTATTTTCTCATATTATTGTTCAACTACTGTTTGTCTTCTACTTTTTTTGAGTTCGGCAATCCATCTCTTCAGTTTTTCAAACTATTTATTTTCTGCTTCTTTTTGATTAAGCTATCTGGGAAAGCGTGATTCATTAGTTTTTCAAACTACGTTTTATTGTATGGCTCATCTGCCATATTGCATCCGCTATCTTGAATTTCCCAATTTTGACGAAAAAACCATAATCTCTGACTCAAACCCCCAGATACCAATTTTGACGAAAGAATCATAATCTCCGACCTCCGAAACCTCCAGATACCAATTTTAAATTGAATCGGATCATAATCAGTAAAACTCGTTTCCCATATTGATTTTCTGAATATTGACGAATCATAATCTCCAACTCCCCGAAAACCCTCAGATGCAAATTTTGAATAGAATCGGATCATAGTTACAAAACTCTCACCATTTGCATCTTCGATCTGATAAATAAAGAACAAGAATAGTCATTTATGCACTTCAGGAAATCAAAGGGTATACTTTCAATCCCTGAGGGTTTCAAAGAAAATACTGGATTGTTTTCATCAACACCATCGCCCCCATTGACTTAACGCTTTTCCATATTCCTATAATATTTTCCCCGGAGTCTTGTTTGCGGCAGCACGCGTCCTCGATTCCCGGAACACCCGGAATGTTCGGCATCCCGACAACGCCAATCATCCCTTACGCGAGACATCCCCTTTGCAGATGCCACCCCTAGCGCGCGGTTTCCGCATACACAGGAATTTTTGCAGAGTTACGGAAAAGAACGGAAAAATGACGGGGGTGGTAAGCCCCCTGTATTATAAATCACTTGAGCAATCGCCTTGAGTGAGTTGAGAACTAACTACATTACATGGGGGAGAAATCAGGGTTGGAATGAGTCATGACCTTTATGAAAAAGTCGAAAAAGTTTTCGTCGTCGTCCATTTTGATACCAAAATTAGCTCTTAAATTGACGTTTCTATTACTGACACAAAAATAGGTATGTTGCTAGGCAACATATTTAGTTGAAGCTAAACGCTCCGCCTCGCAAATGCAAAATTCGCTTGTCAAACAAAGTGTCACTTTTGATCCTAATAAAACAATCTACTATTCTAATATTGTATTATCTTAAACTGGTGCTTACAAAAGAGGGGAAATGATATAAAATACATAAATGGAATTCAGGTTTTTTTCCAAGATCTGATGTTGCCATATGGCAACATTAGGCGCGTGTGATAGATGCTTTGAGTTATCAACACATTGACCAACATTACATTTTAATCACATTTTCATTGTCAAAATCCAATATCTCGAAACCATTTCATGATTTTCTAGATACGTCTTTTTTTCTTCCAGTTCTACTCTCTCATGGAATCATCTCGTCTGGCCAACCTGACTCTGGCCTACAAACAAGTGACTATCTTCGCCCCGATCAATGCAGCTTTTCAAAAATTCGGCGAGCTTGGAGACGATACGGAATCTTTGGTCCTATACCATATGAGTGAGTAAACAGATGAACATTGGAGGAACATTGCTCAACAAGATATTTGCGGAAATTTTCTGATTACTTTATTTTTGACCTCACTTGGTTGAATTTATTTGACTATTTCACTCATTTCGAAATGACCAATCGCAAGCCAAAGACAACTTGTATTATCTGTTTTCAACTAGTCGGAGAGTTGGCGACCAATTTCAAGAAGGCCTTTTTGGCAAGATGAAATTGTGAAAAAAACAATTTCGTCAATTGGAGAATCCAGTCGCGCAAGTCTGATAGACCGTTTGCGGTTATTTCGTTACTGCGAAGTATAGGTATATAAAACATTGAAAAGGAATATTCTCAGATATATTTATAAACAAAAGAAAAAATAATATATATAAAGAAATACATTGAGAATTCGCATTCTCCATGTGATGAAAATATTATAATTCTTTCTCGGTTTATTCAACAGAAAACTATTTTTCTGGCTATATGCCACGATGAACATTGAAAACGAAATTTTCTGTAGAGAAGAGAATTTGCATTCTCCTTCATATAAAGATATGCACATAATATCATTCTGAATATTCAACAGAAAACAACTACTTTCCTGGCTATTTTCCTCGTCGAACATTGAATTCTATCTGTTGAATATCCAAAAAGGGAGCATGAAAAATCAAAATCCTCTGAAATTTAGAATTGACATTATCTCTCAAATGGAATAGAATAATATGATGTATTATGATATAAAAATATTACTTACCAATATGTTCAGTATTGAAATGTATGGGAGAAGTATATACTTGTATGAACTCTGATCTTGATGAGCTTGGAACTTCCAAAAAAATCATTCGTATCAGTGATATGGAAATTATATCTCTCACAAACAGGTTATATAACTTTACTCGAGTAAAACTCATTTCGGATATCAAATCCTAATCAGTAACCTGAAGTCCACAATTTCTTTCCACGTCCTGTATGATGAATATCAATTCATCGTACATCGTACAAAAAAAAATATTTATAAAAAATTTTAAAAAATACATTCTTTTGGCAACTTGCATTCTTTTTTATCTTTCATTTTAGTATTCATTGAATTAGTATTTAAATCTGCCAGCGGCATTCATATACCAACTGAAATATTTCATTCAATGGCAAAACTTAGGGAAAACAACATTTTTCTTAGGTAATTGATACGATATTTGTATTGTAATTATAATTTTTTCATTGAAATGAAAAAAAAATTACTAAGTTTTGAACCAGTTTTGAACCGTCAACAAATGGATAAAAGTGTCTCTCATGTTTGATTTTTTAATTAGTTTCAGTTCATATTGTTTGCTTTTGATTTTTGTCTCTTCAGAATCTAACTTGCTGTGAAATACTGTTTTAAGAAGCAATGAAATTATTAATATTATTATTATATTATAGCTAAATAGTCAATATTTCATATATTCCTTAGTATGTGAAATGGATCTTATTTTGGTCTCTGAAGGCACATCCTTTTCCATGTCTTAGAAGAGGGTATATGTGAGAATCTTTTTTTTATTGAGTTCACTTTCTAAAAGCACTCACCCAATATATTTTGTGGTCGGAAACTTCGACTCGCGACTGAAATTCTCCAAGGAAAAAGCGTCAAAGTTTCCGAGGTATATGCGGAAATTAGGTGAAATTCGTGTATGGAGTTTCTGGAATCTAATATGACGTACCAAACTCTGGGCAAGAGTAATGTAGTGCCGTTTTTTACTTTATTCGATTTAAAAAGGTTTCCATCCACTGGTGCACGTCAAATGTAGGTATAGAAGCCGTAGATAACAATTTTCACGACTTTCCTCGATATGAAGTCTCGCATGTTTTCCACTATCAATTTACAATATACAGGGTGGTCCAGTGTTTTGTTCATGACTTCATAGAGGTTATATCGACTCGCTAAATGAGGAGATTTTTCTCATTGAATATGAACAATGAACATACTCCAAAAAAAAATCACAATAACTCAATTACATCAGGGCGAACAATATGTTTTCATTAAGAAAATTGCCCTTTCTTGTGAGTCTCTAACTCCCCTCTCCCTTTTAATCTTGTAGTAAGATAGTGTTTTCTGTTAACTTTCTGTTGGATTTTAGTCGATTAGACAGCAAGTTGCGAGCGTTATCATACTGGTGTCGCTAAAAATCATTTTTTTAAGACGCCGGTATAATATTTCAACGTTTAGTTTTTTATTATATGTAGAGTTGTAAAAGACAGTGAAAATAAAATGCAATATTTTGTGTTCCATACATGAGTATTGAAGCTCAGATTGTGGTGGAAAGCAATCGATTTAAGGTAACACTCAAGACAATAACATTACCTAACCTAATTTAACTTCATGTGTAGCAATATGCCCATCATGCGGAGTTGCCAATATGCACATGGGCTACAGCACCTAAAAGTAATGTCAGATGAAAGGAATTTCTGAAATGCGCCTATGCATTATCTGCCAAAAAGATGTTATGAGGATTGTGTGGGTTTGATAACTCATTTTTGTTCTATTTATTTCTCACTTAAATTGGGCATATTGTAATCTCCTACCTTATTTATTATGTAAAAACACAATTCCAATCGAGTTTTTTTCGATGAGTCCCCAACATTTTCCATTCAATTTCCTCTTTGTCCCTTCATCTCGAAAACAAAAGGCAAAAACGTCCCGTTTCCGTAGGAAGCGGATAAGGATAAGGACTATAAATAAATCGTCCTTGTCGTGTCTGACACATTCAATTCGAAATGATCAGATACACCTATAAGTGGGGTGCTTGTAGTATGCAAAATACACGACAAGCGGACATGGAACATGTTTATCACTCGATTACAGTGTGTCCCTTCCAGTATAATCACCCTCGTATCTTGGACTTGAATGAATAAGGATTCAAATGTATAATATATTTCGAAAGTACTACTCAACAGAAATCTTATCAGAAGGTCGCACACTTACTTTGAAATTTTGTTTGTTGTCGGTGTTCTTAGTGATTGTCAATATCAATTACTGTAATTTTTTCACAAAGTTTATGATTTCAAATGAGAAAAATTGTATAAATGAATCGCAGATCTTTTCAAGAGCGAATAAGGCAAAACCCTTAGAGCTAGACAATTTGAAAAATACCTAGTACATTTGAACAGACTTTCAGTTCTTCAACTAAGGTTGACCATTATTCAATGGACAAAGAAGATATAGAGTGCCACTATAGGGCCTTCTATGAGCAATCACAAAATGAGTTACAAAATCGTATTCTTCATGTCAGAAAACTTGAAACTATATACAAAATGTTATGTTCATGCTGTTCAAACTTAGGAAGTTATTGAGGAATTTTAAAATAAAATCTTCCCCTTGAACACCTTCTATCTTCAAAACTAGCAACATTTTCATAAGACATGCGTTAGGCTGAATCTTAATATTCTGGTGGTTTTTTTTTTATCGCTTGGAACGCACGGAAGGTAATCCCTATAATTTTCAAATAACATCGTGCGTTCCTAGGGAGGATAGGGACAGGAGGTAGGTATTGGAATTTTTTTTGAACTTCTGGAGATTATATGTTGTTGGGAATACTTCCTCAGGCAATGAATTCCAGAGCCTAGCCTTCTCCGGCTACTGGCATTTTATAATTCACTGAAAATGGTTTAATTCTGAAAAACTAATAAAACCAACTGGAAAATTACTAGATTCGAATATAAATATAAAAACATGTGTGGAACATTGAAACAGCCATCATCGATATCAATTATTGTTAAATCCATCATGCTTTATTTATAGAAACGTAACACCCTTCTCCAACCATATTTTTCAATTTTTCATCAGTTGAAAATATGCACTGTCGATACAGATTATGCTAATCCGTCATTCAGTATCATTTTACGCAATAAATGTACCAATTAATATGACTGGAAATGGGAAATGTGCATCGTTTAGGCATAATAACGCGTCCTCGGAAATGAATATAGGTAATGTCATTAGCATCCCGGATATTGATGGAACAATGAAATTATCGCGTGGACGATTATCGGGCGATCGCGAATTCTATATCAGTGTAGTCTATAACGTTACCAAATTACACAGAACACCAAATAATTGGTAAACAGGAATAATAATGATAGTCGCCATACTGGGCTCTGCTATGTTATTCACGTATTCAGGTACAAAACACAGATCTACACCTTCTCCAGTTGTATTTCAGAAAGCGCCAATGGAATTTCAAAAAGCATCAATTGTATTCCAGAATCGTCACTTGTATTTCAGAAAGCATCAATTGTGCCTAGTTCTGCTTATATCAAAGAAATCCGGCCTAGCACATTATTAAAGTTTTTATCTCATTTTATCCAAATTCTGATTCACGTAAAATATTACATTATACATCAAGGGACAGAAATGCAAGATGTTTTCCAAGGTGCGATTTGTACAAGCACCGAGGGAAAAATAGCATTCTGTCCTGAGGTGTATATACTATTTATTACGCTGGCGAAACCACAAAAAGTAGTAGTATATAATAATATACCTTTTCTACTTCAATTTCGGAATCGGTAAGTTATATTTCGGAAAAAGTAATCTCGATTTCAGAATTGGTTAGTTCGATTTCAGAAATGATAAACTCAATTTCAGAATCGGTGAGATGGATTTCAGAAAAAGTCCATTCAATTTCAGAAATGGTAAGTTGTATTTCAGAATTATTATTGGTAGGTTCAATTTCAGAAGATGAAATCCTTTTATATGTTTGAAAGGTTTTTAATTTCAAAAGAAAAGATTGTTTACAGTGGATGAACGGTGTTTGAGAGCCCTATGTTGAATCAGATTGAACATATATGGGGTGCCTTCAAGTCAGAAGTGAAGAGCTTCTTGCAAGAGCATCGCCAAAGGGTCATAGCTGGGGATCCGAACAGATTGCTCAACCAGATAGAATTCAGACTGCGATGTCTTGAGGAATGTGCAGATCATTCAATGAAAATGATAACACCTCAAATGTGTTTGCATTCTCATAATCATGTGCAACGCTATTATCTTCCAGCGATTCGGAGGAAAGGCATTTGTGGATTAAATTGAGATTATAATTATGTTATTGAATTGTTTTGACAAGTTGAATATTGTAAATATGGTTTGTTAATCTCACATACAATTGGAAACATTTCAATCAAATATAAGGATTTTTTTCTGAAATTGAACTTACCAATTCTGAAATACAACTTACCATTTCTGAAATTGAATGGACTTTTTCTGAAATTCATCTCACCGATTCTGAAATTGAGTTTACCATTTCTGAAATCGAACTAACCAATTCTGAAATTGAGATTACTTTTTCCGAAATTGAAGTTGAAAAGGTATAGTTTGTGGAATTCGTATCTTGACAACATGCATCTTGTTGACAACCCATGATGACAGCAAATATCAAACTGAAATTTATGAAAACAGCTTTTGAAATGGTTAACGGTTATGGAGCAAGAAATTGATAGGAAAAAACCCCAAGAAATTATTGATACTGCTTCTGCAGTGATTCTTAACTTGCTAATAGTGAGATCTAGAAATCTGTTTGTTGCAGCTTATGCTCGCTTCAGAGAAGGGTGTTCCGAAAAGAAAGCGCAGAGCTATTCGGAAAATGTAAAGTTGGTATAAACTCCGTAGGGAGAAAATATGTCACATTATCTCCCTAGGAATAATACGAGACTTCTGCCCCTAACTTCTACTCCCGCCGACGTAAAAAATATGTTTGGTTTCGGCATGGGTTGGACCTTTTTGGTTGTTCGTTTTGATTTAAACATCAATTCGAGTTGAAATTAGCGGCATTCTTGAAGAAGAACTCTTTGGAAATCCAGACTTCAATAATCTTAACTGACTGGCATATTTCGGTTAACGTACGTTGATAATTCAAGGTGTCCGTGAAACTACGCAAGATAAGGAACACCCATGCCCAACGCAAACGTGAAAAAATGAGAAATGCGCAAGCGTAGCTGTCAATTTCTTCGTTTACTCTGACGTTGATAGCAGCACTTCAACTCTCTGATAATATATCATCTAGGGCGGAATTTCTGTCTACCGACAACAATGTGGGTGCATGTTTTGTAAAGAGGAAAACTCGAAACTCATAGAACAACGGCATACAATAACTCATCTCTGACGGTATTCCGACCATTGATTTACACACCTCAGCGGGAAAAAATGTTCTGGAATTCCCATCCCAGAGAGTGTTCGCCCAAATAAGAAAACGCATGCCATTATAAATCATGAATATACCAATTTTCAGGAAATTTGCATCGGGTAACAGTGAACAGCTGCCAAATACTTTTTCCTGCGACGCTTAACGGGTCCTTTGTCATAGCTGAGCTGGTTCCAGAGACAGTTAAACGTTTCACAAAGGAATGGAAGACATAACTTCAGTCGCTTCATATTATAGTACGGTAGTTATGTTATAATTATATGGAATAAAATATTCTCAAGAATATTGACTCACCTATTCTAGAAAAATATTGGAAATTGAAAAGATTATCACAGTTTTATTTCACCTGATATATTTAGTGGCTATAATTATTTTTCAAAATCATCATCATTGTTATCATCAAACCTAATAACTGAAATCAACTTAAATTCTTCTCCCTAAAAATGCAGTTTTATATCAAATCGCTTCCCTATATCTGATTTAATTACTATTCAATGAAAACGCAATTTATTGAATTACATTTGATGCAACTTCATAAAACAAATCGAATAATTTGAACAAAGTAATAAACGGCTCTAAGTTCTTTAAATGATGGAATTGAAAAAAAATTACTTACATTCAAACATTTAATCAGATTTCGCAATATTTCAGTCCTACGAGCGCTTTGAATGGAATCATCATTGAACTTTTAATTGACTCAACAATAGTCGTCTATAACCGACTAAATTGAAAAGTATTTAGTTTTCACAAGGGATTTAAAGCCATGTTGAACGAATCGAATACTGTTCAAATTAAGGACTCTATAAGTAAGCTGATATAGGGAACAAGGAAGTTTCTGAGGCGGGGGAAGAGGGGAAAATTACCACCCCCTTAGAGTCCCTGGCAGACAAAGAGACGTGCCAGAGGAGCAGAAATAGAACAATATCAAATTTCCATTAACTCCAAGCAAGGACTATTATAGTCAGTGCAAGAAGTCAGACCTATATCCACCATATTCAATGTATTGATTTCTAAATCTAATACAAAAATATAGCAATAATCATTGTGGTATTTTGGGTACACAGAGTAAAAATCTGTACGTATATAGGTGTTACGTAAAATGCAACACTCATTCAGCAGTGAGTTTTTTCTCAGTGCATATTTTTGAATTTGACTGGATCAACATTCCACAGTCTCTTGAACTCAACCTTATTTCTAAATATGTTCAGCCCTCAGGCTTTTGAATTCCAAAAACTATATGCATTTGATTGTTTCCATAAAGTTTTTGTTCAAACAACTTTAATATGTATTTCTGCAAATTTCTCCACCCACAATTCTCAAAGGTCCAAAATTGATGTTTTCGGAATACCAAGAATATTGCAAGGTTCTAGATTGGAATATATGTGTAATACGCTCACCGAATTTAAAATCGCGAAGGTGATGTACATTTTTGAGAGAAATCAATGAGTTTTTCAGAAATAAAAATACTCCCAGAAAAACCCAAATATTTCAGTCTACAAGCTCATCATATTTTTGGTTTTTAGAAAAAATCAATTGAGGGCCATGAGACATAGGAGTGGAGAATGTACTTATTTTGATTGCAGTATAATGATGTATGGTGTATTCTTTATTGATATCACAATATTGTGTCTTGGTGCAGTAGATGAATTTTTCAAAATCAATTTTGTGAGTTATAACTTCTCGGTTGATTTCTGAATTGTATTTCTAGCGAGTAGGAAGTACTATGGACATTATCAACAAACCATAATTGAAAGCAATGAAGAGAGAAAAAACTAAGATTTCCACTCACGTTTGAAAAAATCAAACGACAATAATGATAGATCCTTAAAGAAAAAGGGCAAATTTCTTGGTTAATGCGAAGCATTGAATCATTTCCACCAAAGAATAGTATTTCTTTCGTATATGCCGAGTGTGCTTGAATTGAAGTCACCTAACCTAACCTAACCTAACCTAACCTAACCTAACCTAACCCCCTTCAAACTTTTTTCGTACTACGGGCTTTCATGGGTGATAGAAGATCCTCTCAAAATGTCGAAACGTCAATTGTCATTCTTCCTCCAATTGAAATAAAAGCATCCGATGTTATAGAACGTAGAGGTGCGAAATATTCATAGAACAAATTATGGTAGTTAGCTGTGATACGGATGAGACAAATGACATCTGTGAAACTACCGAATTAGTTGGCGTAGAAATAGAACACCGAAAGCGTTAAGCACGGCATCTGTTGGTGTAGATGCAAATTAGGCTTCTGTTTGGCGGGAAACGTGGCAGGCTAATTATTAGGACCGAAACTTGGAATTTGGGGTGACAGACGGATATTAACTCTCTCCATTCGAGTTATTCCATGTGCGTGTGTGTTTGAGGCTTATTAGAAACTGTAATGCGAAATTTTAACAGAATAATAATTAATCGGTGAGTAGGAAGTAACGCCATATCAAAATAATAATTAATGGAAGCTTTGAGTATTTACATAATCAAGGATGGAAGTCACTTTGATGAAACGAGCATTTATAACAGTGCATGGCGTATTCAGATTTTCAACATTTGTGTAAGCTGTTATTATTTATAGTTATAACCTAAAGTTATGTTTTTTAAATGGGACACCCTGTTTATCTTTACATATTTGATACGCATTAAAGTTTTGCGATTTTCAAAACGAACATAACGATCTTTCAGTATTTGCCTCGAATTTAGATAATTGACAATACTTTAGTATATTTCACACTGATCCATCCGCCTTGTAAATATATATGGCAATATTTTCCATATCGCAAATTTTAATCTTACCTTGTTTGTCTTTCCAATGTTCTGCGTGGTATATAGCCAGGAAAGTAGTTGTTTTTCTCTCATTATCTACCATTTTCGTTCATCTCATGAACTATTATGGTAATGACTTTGAGTTTCTCTCTTTAAAAAAAAAATATTTGCGATGATTTTAAATAACGAATAATTGTATCAAATACTATTCATACACTGAATGATCTATATAAATTAGGTATGTGTCGTAAATTCGACTAGAGTGTACAACTCCATTATCAACATTTTTCAGTTTTTGCAGGATATTTTTGGAAACGGTAATTGATAATATCTAGTACATCCCAGATAGAATGAAAAATTTTAATTCGGTTCGATATTCTCCGCAGTATGTGCGTTTTATGACGATGTCTCCTGTATAAATATGGTAAGTATAAAGACATTGAGATATTGCTACAAAAAGGTCCCTTTCATCCTCTCTCTTTGCTGATGAATAGGACTGAACTGATGAATCATATTTTCAGAAAACCATCGAGGTGTAGAAAATTAATTGAGAGAAAACGCTATGGAGAAATTTCCACTGTACAGATAACCGAGCGGACCGTGCAGAAAAAAGCATTTTCCTCGTGAAATGAGCTCGAAAGGAAAATACTGTTTCATCTTCTCCCCTTTTAGACTCATTAATTTTTGTAGGTATACTTAGGTATACTCTTTTGTTCTTCTTCTCGCTGGTGTATCGAGGAAAATAGCCGGAAAAGCTAATTAAGAATTTTATCGCGCAAAAAAGTCATAGTCCGATGAAAACGGTCTCGGTTTCGATGGTGTTCCATTGATGCGAGAATCTGAAAACAAAACGAACGGATTTTCACACGGCCTCTCCGATTTTCCAGGTTCGTAAAACGAAACGCGAAAAACGAGAGACTTTCGCGGCATTCAGATTTTCATCGAGTCGTCTTCATATTCGACTGTCAAAATTGGCGGCTGAGCGCCATTTTGGATTAGTTTTCATTATTCCATTTTCGAAATCTTCTCGTAATTTTTTCGATACACTTCACTCCTGATTTCAATATTTTTCGAAATATTAATGATTTGATATTTTGGTCATTTCAAACCTCAACAAAAACTCAAATGTTGTGCTTTGGAAAGAATGAGTGGAGCCGCGACAACGATTTTGTTCCCCACAAACTCGATTAAAAGGGACATTCGAATTTTTGGTTGGGTTTGGAATGACCAACTCTTCACTTTTTAAAATTTAATATTTCGAAAACTATTGAATTCAGAAGTAATGTGCATCTGATAAAACTGTCAAGAATTATAGAAAGAATCATAAAATGGAACAATATATGCAGTGTTGAATTTTGATACTTTGAGTCGTAATTTTTCAATAAAAAGTATGTTTTGATCTGCTATTCGAGCCCTTCAAATTTCGTTGCGATATACCAGGTGGTTCAAAAATTAGTAGGACGGGAATGGACTTTCAACGGGGTCTGTATGAATGTAACATCAAGAAAAAATATGCCAGAAGGGTGATTAGGTAGGTATACATTTATAAAAAGAGAAGAAGATGAAAACTCCAACCTGCAATTTTTCATATTGACAAATATTCAAATGGAACAAATGTGCCTTCGACATTTTCCAGTAGACCAGTGCCATTGATAAGCAGTCATAGTTTGGGTCAATCTTCAAAAAATATTATACCTCACTCAAGTAACTGTACTGATACGGCGTTATTTTGACCTTTTGAAGACTTCAGAAGACTTCCGAAGACCCTCTGAAGACGAGCAAAAAATTGCAGAATGGACCTTAAATTTCCTTTGGGAGATTGACATCAGAAAAGTGGTCAAAATGGCGTCGTATTAGCATGGTACAGTTGCTCATCTGCTAGGTGAAAGATAGAACGAAAAGTTCGATTAATCCACTTCGTATTTTAATCAAACGCGAAAGAACAGAAAAAAAACATGATCTATGTATAAACAAATGAGATTTGGTGAAGAGTTGTTCGACGTATCTTACATTTCTCACAAACAACCTTCTTTCCTATGCTTTTCAGCCAGCGTTCCGAAAACCACCGACCAATTGGGCAGCTCGTACACCTCCCTCTACTCCGAGCTATCGGGCAGTCCGCCCTTGTGGATCACCCACATAACGGGCACCTACCACGACGACATTTACGTCAACAACGCCAGGATATTGGTGAGCCAGTCGAACATCCAGAGCACCGGAAAGGATTTGATCCAGGTGAGTGATCGACAGAGAGAAGACCGAGGCAGGAAACTAACCAGTGAACGATTGAGAAAAATAAACAGTAGTTCAGAATTCTGATCACCCTGTATCTGTTCCGATTAAATATCAGTAAATAGTTAATCAGAAGTTGAGATAGGGCATGTGAGCCGTTTTGACCGATAATGAGTAGTTTCGACACAAACAAATCCTAGAGTTGAAAAATCTAGATTTTGAACACCCTACATCTCTGTAATCATTTCCGATAGACCCCAAGTATGATGTATCGATGAAATCAGCTCTTCAGGGAGAATCTAAAAATGCAAATAAATACTCTATTTGAAATTGCTGAAAATATTTTAAATGAAGAGAGCGTATTCTAGAATATAAGCATGCATATCTTCATGGATTTCTCCCGACTGATTCTCGATATAGAGAGTGTAAGCTTGTCGTGACATACCCTGTATACTGATTATGGAGATGCTGATATTTTATACCACTAGCTATATAAGACTAGCTATATAGGACCTACCAATGTTTACTTCTTTTCAAGGTGTAAAGTGTTTTTTCTACATAGGTAGTTCTGTTCTGTTCGCAGGAATGCCACTCGAATATTGTAGGTCATGTCATGGTCATGGCTACTAAACTGGGCGTCAATTGAAACGTTAATAGTGAAATTTGGCATCAAGTTTGACTTCTCGTAATTTCTAAAATATTGAACGAATTTCGAATTGCCGCCCAGATTCTGAATGCCTTTTTCATCGTCTTTCGAACCGTTCCTTACAGCTTCTTCTAAATTGATCAGGACCCGTGATACAGGGTGAAACAAAGTTTCGTGCATTTTGAAAACAATTTCTCCGCCCCCCCATTTTGTCAGAAGACCACAATGCTAATATTTTATTCGGGCATTTCATAAATAGCAACCATACCTCGGGACGTTTTCGAGTTTCTGCCAAAAACTACTGTGGTTTCCGAAAAAAAATTTTTTTTTTGCATTTTTTTTTAAATGGACTAATTTCAGAGAAGTTCCATAAATGGATGCTTTTATGCATTTCAGGAAATCATTGGAGCAGATATGTATACCAGGTTACTCAAAAACAATCAATAATTTATTACTTCGCAGTCTATGATGAAAGTTTTCTGCCTTAGTGAGCAGTAAATCAACACATCTCATCAACAAATACAAACAAGGATACCTTGTTTTTATAACAGCGTATTGTTGAAACAATGTAGGTATGCATAGAGGTTATATCAATTGCCAATTTTCATGAAAACGTCAGTGTAATTCGGGTCCTAAAAAATTTAAAGATGCCTCGTTCAAATCGGGTCGAAATGGAAAATATCATTAGGTAAGATCACTATAGTGATATAAACTATAATTCAGTACAGATAATTATTATTTCAGGTTACGACGATTAGTCTATACCCAAACTCATTTAAGTACCATTTTCAATAAGTCAGTCATGACAATAAAGAGACTGATTCATCGTTTTGGTGATACAGGTAATTAGTCCATTGAAAAAAAATGCTAAAAATTTTTTTTTTTCGGAAACCACAGTAGTTTTTGGCAAAAACTCGAAAACGTCCCGAGGTATGGTTCCTATTCATGAAATGCCTGAATAAAATATGAGCATCGTGGTCTTCCGACAAAATGGGGGGGCGGAGAAATGTTTTTCAAAATGCACGTAACTTTGTTTCACCCTGTATCATGGATCCTGATCAATTTAGAAGAAGCTGTAAGGAACGGTTCGAAAGACGATGAAAAAGGCATTCAAAATCTGGGCGGCAATTCAAAATTCGTTCAATATTTTAGAAATTACAAGAAGTCAAACTTGATGCCAAATTTCACTATTAACGTTTCAATTGACGCCCAGTTTAGATTTTAATTAGAATTGAAAAGAAGTGCTGTCATAGTGATAGTAGGTCCATATTCAAGTTGCACAGTACTATAATGTTTGACATATATTGCTAGTGATTCATCAAACACTTCTACATGGATATGTATTTCTGTTAGAATGCCGTACAACAAATCGTTTTCGAAAAAAGTGTCAATTTGTGCGTGTGCTCTTGTGATGAAATAATTAAGACCTGATAATTACGACTTAACATTTCCTGTTAGTTTCCTTCTGTAAGAGTTAATCGTGATGTTGACCTCTTCAGAAAATATCCGCATTATTCACTAGGTGAATTTTTTTGGACATCAAAATGAGAAAAGACCCTATTCTTGGAAACGACTCCTGGCGAGGCTACTGGAGTATACGAACGTTATTCTGGAACACCCTGTATATAAT
The DNA here is from genome assembly GCA_918026855.4 of Phaedon cochleariae. Lineage (NCBI taxonomy): Eukaryota > Metazoa > Arthropoda > Insecta > Coleoptera > Chrysomelidae > Phaedon > Phaedon cochleariae. The sequence continues at coordinate 377,988 of OU896713.1, read as the reverse complement.
ATTGAAGTCATCCCGAGTCTCGGTGATTTTCGCAACACCCTGTATACGGAAGCAACGCAAATGGGACAATTATATCCGGGAAGACTTCTCCCTATGAAAGTGAATCACCCTGTGCGTAATTCCTTCATATAGGAGCAACTCCGATATTGAATCGCCCGTTCCAGAGAAAAAACTTCGGCATCCGGAATCCAGACTCATAACTTTCTGGTTCGCGCCTCATCGGACACGTGATATCGCCCGCTTTGTATTTCAACCCCCTTTCTACCCCACTGCACGTGATCTCGGCCATTCAGTCAGCGTTTTATTTTTTCTTTCCTCTCGATTTTCCGCCACATAGATTTTTCGGTGACTGCTCGGTACTCTAATGGCGGCCACTATTTGAATATAGTTCCAGTGAAGGGATTTTTATTGGCCCTTAGACGGATATTCCGGGGGAAGATATTCTTTGTTATAAATACCGGAGTCAAGACGGAAAACGGGGAGATACTGAAAAGGTCCTCTCCACTGCACACAATTTTCTATGGAAAACGTCTAAATATAACTTGTTTTTCTGAAAATTTCATCTGATAACGAGATGTATAAACTGTGTGACAAATGAAGTAGTCCACCTGAATATTTCACTTAATTTCGAAATCAAATATTGAAAAAAACACTAGTCACGATTCTGAAACGGTTTGTTCCATGTTGTTTAATAATCGTTCAAGAATGAGATGGTCTACCTACTCTGTCCATGAAGTTCGTGTTCTCAGATATACAGGGAATTTCATTACTTAGTAGGACCTCCACCTACATGCAGGAAAGAACGACATTCTGATAGCATGCTTTTTACTAAAATTTGCATAAATTGGCGTGGCATTCTCTATCCCACCCTTCATGAAATCATTAATGATTTCGATATTCGAGAAAACATTCTGTTAACATGCCATCAGGAGATCAAGAATGATAACAGGAATACGGAGCATTCAAAGTTCAAATCACAATAGGCATGACTGGATTTCACGTTTCTTCGGTAGCTCGAATTATCCTGTTGATCGATATTCGCTCAATTCGATGAAGTTGAAGTGATGAATTCCTCCCTGAATCGATTTCATGAAGAAACTCTCTTATTTCATAAACAGATCATCTGAAATTGAGGACATTTCAAAAAAACGTCAATTTTCCATAAACGAAGATGCTAGCGAAAAAATCTACATCAAGCATTCATTATATGCCCAAGACAAAAAACCGAAAATGTTTCCATATGATTGGGATAACTTTGAAAATATTCATTTTTGTAATGGGTCAATGTTTCCCCCTGTAGATCTGAAAACAGGAACTTCATGGGCAGAGTAGGTAGACCATCTCATTCTTGAACGAATGTTACACAAGATGGAACAAACCAAGTGGCTGACGATTTTTCAAAGAAGTGCCTACAAACGCATTAATTTTTAGAAAAAAATCTATAACTTCTGATAGGTTGGAGCGAATTGCAAAAACTAAACGAATTTATGAAGCCTATATAACAAAATGACGAGTTCAAAAATTATGTATAAACATATACGGGGTGTCATTGAAAAAAACTTCAAAAAACACTTCGCAAAAACGGTACTCTGAGATTCTGATAGCTGATTTCAAAACTATCACCTACAGAGTACAGAGTGATATCTAGAAATGTAATAATTTTCTAAGTTTCAGATCGCTCCGTTAACAGTGTTTTTGTCTGAGGGCAAAAAGCTGACGCTTGATGAAATAGTTTTCAAATCATTAGGAATCATACAGAATGTTTCGATTGATGTATACAATTTTTCAAAAACAAATCAACGAGAAGTGGAAACACGAATATCTCACGACCTCGATTAACAGGCTGACTTTATTGAACAAATACAATTATCAACTCGATGTAATAATTAAAGCAATATCGATCGATTCATTCGATGAAATTCGCCGAAGGGCACATTTCATCTGCTGAATTATCAATGGATAATTTGCGGCTAATGAGTTATCGATTTTTCGTCGAAGAAAAATCCGATTGAATCTCTGGGAATGCGTTGAAGAAGTGAAACGATAATGGGAAAGCTGATTGGAATCATACGGTGCATGAAATTCTACGATATGCATCAACTGGAACTCCTCATGGCTCACTGTCAAACTATACTAAAATTATAAGAATATTTTTCGAATGATTTTCTACTATATACTGAAAATGAAGAAAAATTACTATGCAAACTTTTATTTTGAGTCGAATATCTTCTGAACTGTTCATTTCAGATCAGTTGAAGGTGATGCTTATTTTGAACAAAATTGAAGAATGAATTCGAAAAATTGAGAATACTCGAAATTTCCTGAGTAGTGTAGAAAATGTATTACTCAACTTTACCACCCTGTATCTCGAGAACTGAACACTTGAAGACCGCATGTCCCTATCTCAGTAACTATATGAAATTACGAGGGCTATCACATTTCAAGCGTTGTCGGTCGGATTTCGAAACACCCTGTAGAAAAAATGAGTGTGATAGTGAAATATTGCATGACCCCGTTTCGTGACAGGGAAAGAACGGAATAGAGAATAATTGGAAAATAACAGAATACGAACCGAGACATTCAATACGGAAAAACCTTTTGCATGTAAGCCTCAAAAAAACGGATCGATATGCCATACAAAGAGAAAAATTGCTCGAGACAAATTTAGGGATAGAGGAAGATGAAAATCGCATTGGAAAACTTGAACAAAGAGACAGAGTTAAACGTCAGATTATTATTATCTATCGTGTTGGAATAAAAGCATCTCTATCGTTGAAAACCTGCTGCCAAATAAATAGGAAAAAACACTGATCCGCATTGACGATGGCACTCTCAGTTGATATGGAATTATTACTGGACAACAAATTCAAGTTTATTTATTGTATCGTGTATAAAAAAATCGTTTTTGTTGTTAATTTTGGGGCGGTGGACAACAAAGCAATGAAAATAAGAACTTATTCCAATTTTCAAGAACCAGTTCCAGTAAGATGGAAAAATACCCGACTTGTAGGAGATGGTAAATAGCTTGCAGAGAATCGGTGTCAATTCTAGTGCACATTTTTTGAGAATTTTTTTTTTTGAGACCGAACAGAATGCGTCTGATAGTGCGTTGACGAAAAACTGAACTTCCTCAATGATTTGAGATCCCTAATGTTAGTGTGTCATAATTATTTTTGTTCCAGGTCCTCCACAAAATTGATGACGTCTTGGTGCCTACTAGATCTCCAGTTTCGGCTTCTAACCGCATTTACAATCCCACCGCTTGGGAATTCCTGGAAAACTACGAAAATCTGATGCCCAGCAAGAACCCATTTAGAGTGAGGTCAGTAAATCAGTTTATAAAATTCGCTTTTGGTACTTCTCATCTCGACTATGTCCATGGCAAAGAAAATAAAATTTCTAATTTAATTGTTTCTATAGCATCTTGAAAATATTGATACAACTCAGCATAGGCAGATGAAGGCTCGCTTGTGTTGATGATCGTGTACATTATGAATTCATTCGCAAAATAACTTACCAGCAGCAGGCAATTTCAGACCAATTTTGTATAAACGGCATTTCAAAGAAACACTTTTCATCAACCTCATCATGACATAATTTCCAATAAAGACTTGACACGCCATTATGGCAATTCTGAGTTTTTTGTGTATAGTTAGTTGCATAACGTGTAAACTGCAAATCGTTACAAATGAAAATACGCCGTTAAAAATATCTATAGCAAATTCAACTCGTTTTATTGATATTCATCGAGAATTCCTTCTCTCTTTTACATACGAATATCATTGTATTTTTGATCGCAGGAATTTCCGCCAGAAAGTGCAGCAAAACAACAAAGAGGACATTTACAAGGTGGAAGGAGGTCACACTTTCTTCATACCAATCGATGAAGGTTTTGGAGTGAGTATTATATATCGAGTGTTGCTCGACATATTATAGCGACAATATTGGGGGAAATATATTGGCAAGTGGCGCCAACTGTTGTTTCTTAATATCCGCAAAATACAGTTACGAGGCATGTTGTTCAAGCTAAATTTGTGAACTTCACTGTTTTCATGCAATATTGAGTCCGCAACCTTTATTAGAAACAGTCTACCTCCAGTCTACTATCCAATAACTACAGATTAACTCTCTGCGATCTTCATACATTTTTCAATTAAATCTTGAAATCCTTTTGCGAAGCTAATAACGATATAATTAAATAATATCTGTAGGTTAATCGAGGAGTTATAGAATATAAGTGAAGTTTTTGGAGACTGTGGTTTACTAATCAAATACAAAAATATTCCCAAAATGCCACATACTATTCAGAAATCCCCAGATATCATGTGCGTATTCTGGATATATCTTTGTGATTGAACATTGTTAGTATTTGACATTTGAGATTGGAAAGGTAAATCTTGTTTCATTCAACTGCTTTCGAACATTTTTGACCAGATCACAGCGAGGAGACATTCACAAAATAGTTCGAATTACCTATTATTACTCAATGACAAGAAAATAAGATATAGTATGTTTTTTAACGAGCACGATGATGGTGATTTCCCACGAGAATAAAGTTTCGAGTATGAAATTAGCACAATGATTCTGTGCAAGTTATTCACTATAATTTTTCTACGGCTGTAATAACAGCAGCATTTTCGATTTCTTCGGCCTCAAGCCATCTGAGTTCCTGTCAAGTTATGCTCATTTATTAGACAGAGCTGTCATTGCTTGCAATTTGACATTCCATGAGCGATGAGATTTTTTTGAAATAATAACACAATGGATTCATTGTGATATCAGATACGGAAATAAAATTGATGACATACAAAGTACCTCATTGATGTATCGAACAAAGTAAAACAAGAGCAATTTTGTGTTATAGCCGTAGTAAAATAGCATTGTTTTATAACACTAGGTTCGAATTCAATCAGTAATCAGGTAATGAATGAAATCTCGTTTTTTTCTGATGGATATACTACGACGACGACTATCCCGGGTGATTTTCCAAGGTGGTTCACCTCTATATCGTTTTTATTATCTATTCAATGTTGTAAAACGAAATTTGGAAGTTGTGAATTATAGTTTAATTTCAACATTTTTGACATATTAACTAGTTTTGCCGCCTTCCAGTTTTACACTAACTTTAACTAATCAGTTAAAGATTATCGGTACCTATAAAAATCGGCTGTCATCAAATATTTCGATAGTTGAGGAAGTGAGAAAAATTTCTGAAAATTTCCGAAATACGCCCAACACGGGATGGATGATTTTCGCGTGAAGTGATGCTCATTTGTTTCAGAACGAACGAGCCGCTCTGATAGACGAGAAGATAATCGACGGTCACGTGATCCCCAAACAGGTGCTCTTTACGACGCCCACCAAAAAGGACGTCGGCTACCAGACGCTGGCGAACAGCGACAACGACATCAGGGTGGTCATCATTTTCACTCAAGAGCAAAGGGGCACCACGGTCGTCAGTAAGTTTCAAAACATTTTTTTTTTCATCATATATTCGCCATGTTCTTACTGAGATATGTACCACTCTGTATATTTCTGATATTGGTCAGAAAGGAAAAAAATATTTTTTGACCTATATGAGCTCACTACATTGCTTGAACCGATGATTTTGAAAATCTAGAGGAGAAGTTCTTTATCGAATCTGACCTCAAATTCTTTCTTTATGGGTCTGAATTAGTGTCTATGAATATTTTGGGATTTTTAGGACAATCAGGAAAAAAATATTTTTCGACCTATATGAGCCTACTGCATTGCTTGAACCGCTGATTTTGAAAATCTAAAGGAAGAGTTCTTTATCGAATCTGACCTCAAATTCTTTCATTATGGGTGTGAATTAGTGTCTATGATTTTTTTGGGATTTTTAGGGCAATCAGGAAAAAAAAATTTTTTCACCTATATGAGCCTTACTGCATTGCTCGAACCGCTGATTTTGAGAATCTGAAAGGAGAGTTCTTTATCGAATCCGACCTCAAATTCTTTCTTTATGTGTGTGAATTAGTGTCTATGATGATTTTGGGATTCATAGGACAATCAGGAAAAAAAAATTTTTCGACCTATATGAGCTTACTGCATTGCTTGAACCGCTGATTTTGAAAATCTGAAGGGATAGTTCTTTATCGAATCTGACCTCAAATTTTTTCTTTATGGGTGTGAATTGGTGTCTATGATGAGTTTGGGATTCATAGGACAATCAGGAAAAAAATTTGTTTCGACCTATATGAGCTTACTGCATTGCTTGAAGCGCTGATTTTGAAAATCTGAAGGGATAGTTCTTTAACGAATCTGACCTCAAATTCTTTTTTTATGGGTCTGAATTAGTGTCCATGAATATTTTGGGAGTTAAGGGACAATCAGGAAAAAAAATTTTTTCGACCTATATGAGCTTACTGCATTGCTTGAAGCGCTGATTTTGACAATCTGAAGGGATAGTTCTTTATCCAAACTGACCTCAAATTCTTTCTTTATGGGTGTGAATTAGTGTCTATGATGATTTTGGGATTCATAGGACAATCAGGAAAAAAATTTGTACCGACCTATATGAGCTTACTGCATTGCTTGAACCGCTGATTTTGAAAATCTGAAGGAAGAGTTCTTTATCGAATCTGACCTCAAATTCTTTCTTTATGGGGGTGAATTAGTGTATATGATGATTTTGGGATTCATAGGACAATCAGGAAAAAAATATTTTTCGACCTATATGAGCTTACTGCATTGCTTGAACCGCTGACTTTGAAAATCTGAAGAGCGAGTTCTTTATCGAATCCGACCTCAAATTCTTTCTTTATGGGTGTGAATTAGTGTCTATGATGATTTTGGGATTCATAGGACAATCAGGAAAAAAAATATTTTTCGACCTATATGAGCTTACTGCATTGCTTGAACCGCTGATTTTGAAAATCTGAAGGGAGAGTTCTTCATCGAATCTGACCTCAAATTCTTTCTTTATGAGTGTGAATTAGTGTCTATGATGATTTTGGGATTCATAGGACAATCAGGAGAAAAAAATATTTTTTCGACCTATACGAGCTTATTACTGCATTGCTTGAACCGCTGATTTTGAAAATCTGAAGGGATAGTTCTTTATCGAATCTGACCTCAAATTCTTTTTTTATGGGTCTGAATTAGTGTCCATGAATATTTTGGGAGTTTTAGGACAATCAGGAAAAAAATTTTTTTCGACCTATATGAGCTTACTGCATTGCTTGTAGCGCTGATTTTGAAAATCTGGAGGGATAGTTCTTTATCGAATCTGACCTCAAATTCTTTCTTTATGGGTGTGAATTAGTGTCTATGATGATTTTGGGATTCATAGGACAATCAGGAAAAAAATTTGTTCCGACCTATATGAGCTTACTGCATTGCTTGAACCGCTGATTTTGAAAATCTGAAGGGAGAGTTCTTTATCGAATTTGACCTCAAATTCTTTCTTTATGGGTGTGAATTAGTGTATATGATGATTTTGGGATTCATAGGACAATCAGGAAAAAAATATTTTTCGACCTATATGAGCTTACTGCATTGCATGAACCGCTGATTTTGAAAATCTGAAGGGAGAGTTCTTTATCGAATCTGACCTCAAATTCTTTCTTTATGGGGGTGAATTAGTGTCTATGATGATTTTGGGATTCATAGGACAATCAGGAAAAAATATTTTTTCGACCTATACGAGCTTATTACTGCATTGCTTGAACCGCTGATTTTGAAAATCTGAAGGGATAGTTCTTTATCGAATCTGACCTCAAATTCTTTTTTTATGGGTCTGAATTAGTGTCCATTAATATTTTGGGAGTTTTAGGACAATCAGGAAAAAAATTTTTTTCGACCTATATGAGCTTACTGCATTGCTTGAACCGCTGACTTTGAAAATCTGAAGGAAGAGTTCTTTATCGAATCTGACCTCAAATTCTTTCTTTATGGGTGTGAATTAGTGTATATGATGATTTTGGGATTCATAGGACAATCAGGAAAAAAATATTTTTCGACCTATATGAGCTTACTGCATTGCTTGAACCGCTGACTTTGAAAATCTGAAGAGCGAGTTCTTTATCGAATCCGACCTCAAACTCTTTCTTTATGGTTGTGAATTAGTGTCTATGATGATTTTGGGATTCATAGGACAATCAGGAAAAAAAATATTTTTCGACCTATGAGCTTACTGCATTGCTTGAACCGCTGACTTTGAAAATCTGAAGAGCGAGTTCTTTATCGAATCCGACCTCAAACTCTTTCTTTATGGTTGTGAATTAGTGTCTATGATGATTTTGGGATTCATAGGACAATCAGGAAAAAAAATATTTTTCGACCTATATGAGCTTACTGCATTGCTTGAACCGCTGATTTTGAAAATCTGAAGGGAGAGTTCTTTATCGAATCTGACCTCAAATTCTTTCTTTATGGGTGTGAATTAGTGTCTATGATGATTTTGGGATTCATAGGACAATCAGGAAAAAATATTTTTTCGACCTATACGAGCTTATTACTGCATTGCTTGAACCGCTGATTTTGAAAATCTGAAGGGATAGTTCTTTATCGAATCTGACCTCAAATTCTTTCTTTATGGGGGTGAATTAGTGTCTATGATGATTTTGGGATTCATAGGACAATCAGGAACAAAATATTTTTCGACCTATATAAGCTTACTGCATTGCTTGAACCGCTGATTTTGAAAATCTGAAGGGAGAGTTCTTTATCGAATCTGACCTCAAATTCTTTCTTTATGGGTGTGAATTAGTGTCTATGATGATTTTGGGATTCATAGGACAATCAGGAAAAAAAATTTTTTCGACCTATATGAGCTTACTGCATTGCTTGAACCGCTGATTTTGAAAATCTGAAGAGAGAGCCCTTTATCGAATCTGATCACAAATTCTTTCTTTATGGGTGTTAATTAGTGTCTATGATGATTTTGGGATTCATAGGACAATCAGGAAAAAAAATTTTTTCGACCTATATGAGCTTACTGCATTGCTTGAACCGCTGATTTTGAAAATCTGAAGGGATAGTTCTTTATCGAATCTGACCTCAAATTCTTTCTTTATAAGTGTGAATTAGTGTCTATGATGATTTTGGGATTCATAGGACAATCAGGAAAAAACATTTTTTCGATCTATATGAGCTTACTGCATTGCTTGAAGCGCTGATTTTGAAAATCTGAAGGGAGAGTTCTTTATCGAATCTGACCTCAAATTCTTTCTTTATGGGTGTGAATTAGTGTCTATGATGATTTTGGGATTCATAGGACAATCAGGAAAAAAATATTTTTCGACCTATATGAGCTTACTGCATTGCTTGAACCGCTGATTTTGAAAATCTGAAGGGAGAGTTCTTTATCGAATCTGACCTCAAATTCTTTCTTTATGGGTGTGAATTAGTGTCTATGATGATTTTGGGATTCATAGGACAATCAGGAAAAAAATATTTTTCGACCTATATAAGCTTACTGCATTGCTTGAACCGCTGATTTTGAAAATCTGAAGGGATAGTTCTTTATCGAATCTGACCTCAAATTCTTTCTTTATGGGTGTGAATTAGTGTCTATGATGATTTTGGGATTCATAGGACAATCAGGATAAAAAATTTTTTCGACCTATACGAGCTTACTGCATTGCTTGAACCGCTGATTTTGAAAATCTGAAGGGATAGTTCTTTATCGAATCTGACCTCAAATTATTTCTTTATGGGTGTGAATTATTGTCTATGATGATTTTGGGATTCATAGGACAATCAGGAAAAAATATTTTTTCGACCTATACGAGCTTACTGCATTGCTTGAACCGCTGAGTTTGAAAATCCGAAGGGAGAGTTCTTTATCGAATCTGACTTCAAATTCTTTCTTTATGGGTGTGAATTAGTGTCTATGATGATTTTGGGATTCATAGGACAATCAGGAAAAAAATATTTTTTGACCTATATGAGCTTACTGCATTGCTTGAACCGCTGATTTTGAAAATCTGAAGGTTCTTTATCGAATCTGACCTCAAATTCTTTCTTTATGGGTGTGAATTAGTGTCTATGATGATTTTGGGATTCATAGGACAATCAGGAAAAAAATATTTTTTGACCTATATGAGCTTACTGCATTGCTTGAACCGCTGATTTTGAAAATCTGAAGGGAGAGTTCTTTATCGAATCTGACCTCAAATTCTTTCTTTATGGGTGTGAATTAGTGTCTATGATGATTTTGAGATTCATAGGACAATCAGGAAAAAAATATTTTTCGACCTATATGAGCTCACTGCATTGCTTGAACCGCTGATTTTGAAAATCTGAAGGGGAAGTTCTTTATCGAATCTGACCTCAAATTCTTTCTTTATGGGTGTGAATTAGTGTCTATGATGATTTTGGGATTCATAGGACAATCAGAAAAAAACATATTTTTCGACCTATGAGCTTACTGCATTGCTTGAACCGCTGAGTTTGAAAATCTGAAGGGAGAGTTCTTTATCGAATCTGACCTCAAATTCTTTCTTTATGGGTGTGAATTAGTGTCTATGATGATTTTGGGATTCATAGGACAATCAGGAAAAAAATATTTTTCGACCTATATTATGAGCTTACTGCATTGCTTGAACCGCTGATTTTGAAAATCTGAAGGGAGAGTTTTTTATCGAATCTGACCTCAAATTCTTTCTTTATGGGTGTGAATTAGTGTCTATGAAGATTTTGGGATTCATAGGACAATCAGGAAAAAAATATTTTTCGACCTATATGAGCTTACTGCATTGCTTGAACCGCTGATTTTGAAAATCTGAAGGAAGAGTTCTTTATCGAATCTGACCTCAAATTCTTTTTTTATGGGCCTGAATTAGTGTCTATGAATATCTTGGGAGTTTTAGGACAATCAGGAAAAATATATTTTTCGACCTACCTAAGCTTACTGCATTGCTTGAAGCGCTGATTTTGAAAATGTAAAGGGAGAGTTCTTTATCGAATCTGACCTCAAATTCTTTCTTTATGGGTGTGAATTAGTGTCTATGATGATTTTGGGATTCATAGGACAATCAGAAAAAAAAATATTTTTCGACCTATGAGCTTACTGCATTGCTTGAACCGCTGATTTTGAAAATCCGAAGGGAGAGTTCTTTATCGAATCTGACTTCAAATTCTTTCTTTATGGGTGTGAATTAGTGTCTATGATGATTTTGGGATTCATAGGACAATCAGGAAAAAAATATTTTTTGACCTATATGAGCTTACTGCATTGCTTGAACCGCTGATTTTGAAAATCTGAAGGTTCTTTATCGAATCTGACCTCAAATTCTTTCTTTATGGGTGTGAATTAGTGTCTATGATGATTTTGGGATTCATAGGACAATCAGGAAAAAAATATTTTTTGACCTATATGAGCTTACTGCATTGCTTGAACCGCTGATTTTGAAAATCTGAAGGGAGAGTTCTTTATCGAATCTGACCTCAAATTCTTTCTTTATGGGTGTGAATTAGTGTCTATGATGATTTTGAGATTCATAGGACAATCAGGAAAAAAATATTTTTCGACCTATATGAGCTCACTGCATTGCTTGAACCGCTGATTTTGAAAATCTGAAGGGGAAGTTCTTTATCGAATCTGACCTCAAATTCTTTCTTTATGGGTGTGAATTAGTGTCTATGATGATTTTGGGATTCATAGGACAATCAGAAAAAAACATATTTTTCGACCTATGAGCTTACTGCATTGCTTGAACCGCTGAGTTTGAAAATCTGAAGGGAGAGTTCTTTATCGAATCTGACCTCAAATTCTTTCTTTATGGGTGTGAATTAGTGTCTATGATGATTTTGGGATTCATAGGACAATCAGGAAAAAAATATTTTTCGACCTATATTATGAGCTTACTGCATTGCTTGAACCGCTGATTTTGAAAATCTGAAGGGAGAGTTTTTTATCGAATCTGACCTCAAATTCTTTCTTTATGGGTGTGAATTAGTGTCTATGAAGATTTTGGGATTCATAGGACAATCAGGAAAAAAATATTTTTCGACCTATATGAGCTTACTGCATTGCTTGAACCGCTGATTTTGAAAATCTGAAGGAAGAGTTCTTTATCGAATCTGACCTCAAATTCTTTTTTTATGGGCCTGAATTAGTGTCTATGAATATCTTGGGAGTTTTAGGACAATCAGGAAAAATATATTTTTCGACCTACCTAAGCTTACTGCATTGCTTGAAGCGCTGATTTTGAAAATGTAAAGGGAGAGTTCTTTATCGAATCTGACCTCAAATTCTTTCTTTATGGGTGTGAATTAGTGTCTATGATGATTTTGGGATTCATAGGACAATCAGGAAAAAAATATTTTTCGACCTATATGAGCTTACTGCATTGCTTGAACCGCTTATTTTGAAAATTTAAAGGGAGAGTTCTCTATTGAATTTGACATCTTATTCTTTCTTTATGGGTCTGAATTAGTGTCTATGAATATTTTGGGATTTTTAGGACAATCAGGAAAACATATTTTTCGAACTATATCAGTGAAGTGCTGATTTTGAAAATCTGAAATAAGATTTCTCTATCGAATCTGACATCGATTTCTTTCTTCATGGGTCTGAATAAGTGTCATTGATTTTGGTGAGATAATTAGGTCAATCAGGAAACAACAATTTTTCGACCTGTATTGGTCTACTGTATTTAGTGAAGCGCTGATTTTGAAGATCTGAAGACTTCTCCATCAAATATGACATCGAATTATTTCTGTATGGCTCACAATCCATTGTTCAAAGAGAAAATCTATTGCAAGGTGAACCCAAAAGGTCAAAAGCTTTTCCTTCTGTTGAATAACAAATGCGTCAACAAAACTCGACTGAGGGTGCGTCATTTTTTATTCTCGATTCTTATAGCGATCGCACGCCAAACTCCCGATAAAAAATCATAAACGATTCATTCAGTTTGTACGTTTCCTTCTGAAAAACGTGTTGAGCTTCATTTGTCATCCACGTTGTTCCGGGACTTCTATCCGAGCTTTTGTACTGTATTACGTCGAAAACTCGAGAGTGATCGCAACGTTTTTTCAAAGTAACTCCCAACTTTAAAATTCAGTTTTGTTTTTATAGCCGGCGTTGTCTCTGAGTGTGGATTTTATTCAAAGTTGGGAGTAGAATCATTCGGGTTTCATGAAGGATAATGCAACATCAAAAGGATAAAAGCCGACTGTGCATGTTGAGTATATCTAGTACTTATGGGCTACGTCATGTCACGAACAAATTTCAACTAAAAGTTTGATGAAATGAATTGCGTAATCTAGCTCCAGCATTAACACTTGTGTGAGAAATAGTTATTTATTTCACTAAGCAGCAAAGTGGTAGATTGACTGCATTGGCTGAGGAATTCAGCCAATGCAGTCAATCTAAATATGCTGCCGTGTGAAGCATATAATTTTTTCTCCTAGGCAGAGAAAGTAAACCTTTCCTGCCCGTTGAGTGTCACTTTCTATGCCGCTTGGAGAAGATAATTATTTGTTTCACTAGGCAAGAAAGCACAAGATTTAATGCCGAGGCTAGGAATTCAGCCAAGGCATTAAATCTGCTTTACTGCCTTGTGAAATATATAATTTTTACTCCGAATTCGTCTGATTTCGACCCAAGTCATTGTCAATTTGAATTACTGATTTGATTCGAATTATTACTTGGAACGTTGCATAGCAATAAACTTTGTCTGCCTAGGCAGTAAAAGTACACCTTTTCTGCCTGTTAAGTGTCATGAAAAAGACACTTAATGTCATTTGAAGAGGAAAATGTCCTGCGAGGGCTTTTTTCTCGAGATCAACTTGACATTTTGATGAGAATATTGTTGTAAGAAATTGAACGAAAAAAAAATGTTCTGGCAGCTAAGACAATTTAATGAATACGTAAAACACACTAGCGTTGCCCGGAAATTAAACGAAAAAAAATTGCTTTCGTGAAGAACAAGAATTTGTAGGACGAGTAATATTTCTGGAAGTTTCTCGAGTAGAATTACCTAAAGGAATCAAAACTCCAATTGAAAATGTCACGTATACTTCGACACAAGGAAAAATTGCAGGAATGGTATTCGGAATGACAATTTAATGAATACGTAAATCACATTATTGTTTGGTTTTCTCAATATCTCCACTCGAAGGCTTTCCAAATCGCGAAATTTTCACAGATTAGATACTTTCCTGACAACGCAAGTTTGAGAAAAATTTACATAAACGCCATCAAAGATTAGTGTATAATTTTGGTTGTCATGCCTTCGAATATTAGGTTCCGTTTTGCCGTTGGAAAAGTTAGGGCAAACTTTTTTCGTTCTCATAATGGCAAAATCACAGCGGTTTATTGGATTTTCTATACATGGATTAAATTGTCCACAAAAAAGTTCATGTTTAGTGAGCCAATTTTATGAGAAACAAATGTTCTATGTGTATCACTAATTCGTGGTTTTTTCTTCTAGATTACGTCAAGAGTCACACGAAATTCGGTGATGGAAAACATGCGCAGGGCGTAGTTTTGGCGGAAATTCGCCAGGCAAACATCCCAGTGAAAAATGGAGTGATCCATCTCATCCAGAAGCCACTAATGGTAGTAGACAGTAATGTCAAGAAATTATTAGAGGTGAGGTTTAATGGTAGAAATACATATTCATTTTTAAATTCACCACACACTACCTATAACTTCACATTTTCTTACACTTATTTACTATAAGACACTTTCAAAACTAGCATAGAACCATTTTTTGCAAAACTTCTGAGTTGAAGTTGATGATGTCAGTATGAAATGATTCAGTTTTGTACGAAATTTTCAGACTAACATACATCCTTGAACCTTCAGGAACTGAGACATCAGGCGTTGTATGTTTTTTTACTGAATTTTTAAATATTCCAAAAACCTCAACATGTAAATTTACTGTATGTACTGGGGGATTCACCATGAATGTCCTCCAATGTAACACCCTGTATTTCATTGCATTTTGAGGTTTTTTTTTAATATCTGGTTTAATCTTCACACTAGCGGGAATGATTACTAGAGTGTTCAAAATCGAGAATAATTCACTGATGTCCCAATCTTAACTTATGATTCCCTATATACTGACATTTAATCGGAATATGTCTGTAATCATTCCTGCTAGAACCCGAAAGTGTGATGCATTGATGAAATCAGCTCTCCAAGGAGAACTTGAGCTTGAACTAGAGCTTCTGAGGTTGTTGACAGAAATACTGAAAAATACTGACTCAATCAACGAAAGCTCCAGAAACATGAAATGTTAAGAAACCAAATACACTGAAAACAGAAACTAGTCGAAAATTTGTCGATGAAAATTTGTTGTTGCAGTTTTTAGGACAGTCTCATCATCTCCGATAAAGTTAGATCATACATTCATTTAGCACAAATCTCAAGAAAAATGTGGTGTTTATCCTATCCTATACATTCTATTCTATCATCGGTGGATTTGAATTGCGATGGACGGGATGAAAATTCATAAAAAAGATGCCTTCTTTCAATGCATCATATCAACATTATCCTGATCTATTCCATCGCAATTTTGGGATTTTCCGATCGTTTCACGACTTTCTTGTTTTCCGAAATACAGGATCACCTGGACTACATTTGCAACGTCGGCAATGTAGCCAACCAGGAGAACTATAAGGAACCGGAACTATTCGAATATCCCGTTTACATTGAGCCAGTCCAAACTGTAGGTCACGATGCAATAAGTATATAGCAAAAGCAATTGAATGATCATAATTTTGATATCAGCTAGTTTACGTGTATGGCGAGCTAAATTTGTTGTTGTACCAGGTGGCCGATAAAAAACAAACCATCTGTTCGAAAGTCTGCAGCTATACGGTACAGGGTGGAAAACTGTCGATGCTTCATATACTGTAACGCGGGGAATATGTATAGAATGTACAAAAAAGTAAAAGTGACATGCTGGATCATTTTCCAGAAATACTTTCACTGACAGAATCAGAAAATTTGCAATCGTCTTTCGTTTTCGAGTTGAAGAAAAATCGATTTTTTGTTTATCAAACTCGGAAACAAACGACAATAGAAAATTTGTGTTCCCGCCAGTGAAATTGCCTCAAAAGATGAGATGGAGAATGTCACTTTCGTTTTTTTGTATATCCTATAATTAGTGAGTTACCCTATACACAAACATAGAAAGAACAATAATATCTTATCTCCATGAAATCTTCTGGTGAAAGATCTACAATCTTTTCATTAACATCATTTCGAAATTTCTATGGATATCTCAATGTAATTCGGAGCTATAGGCTTTGAACAGGAAACCTTTTTGCCACCCTGTATATTGTACATTGCTGCGGTCCAGAATCGTGCATGGTATGCCATTTTGTCACGGCAGCATTGCATTTCTCAAAATGATTAAAAACTCGATATTAAAAAACTCAACTTCAGCTTTTCATAATATTAAAAATATATTATTTGAAAATTTTATAGAGTACGTTTTACTACTATCTGAAATCACAGATTGAATCTGCTAATATCTCTGATATTTCAAATTACGGTAGAAGTTCACGTTGATTTTTGATTCCACTGGTGTTTTTCTTCGTTTTCCGATATTATGATAACAGCGAACAGAATAATTATCTAAAAAAGATCAAGAAATCCACTTTTATGAATATATCATGCAGCACACTTTTTGAGGAAATCGAAAAAACAGTGACGACAGATTATTTTCCGAAATTTCAAAATTAGTTAAAATCGATAGGGACAAAATGGCATACCTTGTAAATGACGATAACGTAGGCATCTGCTGGCGGTAAATATGAAAGCTTGCTTTACTAATTATTAAGCGACAAGATTACGTTTGATGTTCGTGTAGATTTACGCTAATTCTGCTCATTTGCATTAGCCGATCCATTAAGATCTGCGGTGAAAGCAGACCTTTGATAAATGAACAGCAACAGCTTCCGATTAAACAAACGAAATGTCATCATTTTGCAAAAGTACTCACTTTTTCGGGTTCTCATAGTTCCATGAAGGCTCCATGTGAAAAATCACTGATGAGGTGGACTCTATCTTAGTGTTGGGCTGAAATAAATCGACAATTGTTTGAACGCAATCTTTACAAAATACTCTTTTCATAGAAATTCGACGAGAAAATGGAAAGTACCAGAATTGAATAATATTTATTCAAAGTATAAGATCTCATAACTCAGAGATTTTGGATGGATATAGATACTCGAGTTGCCAGTAAGAACGAGACAGTACTGTCTCGGTCCACTGGGACTCAACAGTCGCTCTCCGTCTGCTTACAGTACCTAATTGCATGGAAATTGCTTCAAATAAAAAATCCGTTTTTTATAATTGCATCACGAGTTATCTTACATATTCTTCTGAATAAACGGATGAACGTTAAAAGTACGTTATTGCTACATTGCTGTCATCAACTCCTATTTTTCCTGGATCATCACTTCAAATTTCCAATTAAAAAATATTCATTGATACCTAATTATTTTTCACTACCGGTGTATAGGAGTATTTCTTGAATAAACAACGCTTTCATGTGCCAAAATTCATAATATAAAATATCGCTATAAATAGTTGCGCTATATTGTATCTATCTTGCTGTGCTCTGTCCTGTGCTAGAAACATTATACATAACCGCTTTTTGTTCAACGATATGGAGCTGTCATTGTAACTAGTATGACATTCTGGTAATCTTGTGAGAAAGAACAATGTCAAACAAATAAGACGATAGAAAAAAAATGAGACATGAGTAGGTACCATCTTTTATAGGTATACTTCATCTATGATTATTTTTATGCAATGCAGGGGTTCAACTTTGAAGTTTATTATTCCATATGTACTAATAAGTAGCACGCCACTGTATATTTTTGAAGGATAAACCGGACTCCAACCGGAGTCAGAAATACTTTTCATTGATATTCGCTACTATTACAACTCTTTTGACTTGTGCTCTCTGAACGTTACATAAAAAAACAGTTTGCCAAATTTGAAAAGGATCACTTATGTAATTTCTTAGACATCAAGTAATTGATTTTTTTAACGCCGTTTATGATTCAGTTTTGGAGGTGTGTTTACCAAGAAAATGTCTTTTATGACGCGAGTCTATATCATAATTCAAAACTGAATGCACCATAGTGAAAAAATACGTATGAATACCAAATGATTGGCAAGTCTCGTCCATCCTACTGGAAAATAATACATTAAAGCTTCATCTAATCTATTCAAGTTGAAAACTTCAGGCCTCAAAAAACAAACAAATTGATTTTAAAAGTTCCGATGGAGTTTGACTTATGTTTAGAGTTTCGCTCCCTTCTCGTACTGAACGGTATCGGTTTAATAAATTTCCATTAATTTTCACCGCATTTTCCGCATCGTGGTAACCCGATAGTGAGTAAAATTTCATACACCGGATGGATTGGAAGTTTCCATGGAAATGCGAGCGAAGAAACAAGGAACGTCAAACTCAGGTGCTTTGGATTTATCGAAAATTAGGAATAATTCTCTGAATAAGCGTCTCAAAATATGTTGCTTCATATTCAGCAGCAGACTTTAACAACATGTTCGAATTCATATTATACATATACAGTGTGACCCTTTAAAACCTGAGCAACCTTATTAAATCTTCATTTTTCAACAGATTCCGTTTTTTTATTTCAGCAGAAAGCCTATCAAAAGATCTACGTTCACATAAATTTATAAAATGCAATTCCAATTTTCAGGGCATACTGAGTAAATGTTGAAATATAATTAATTATCGACTTTCCTCAAGAAAATTCGAATCTACTACTGGATTCAGCATCTTTCAATTAGGTTAATTGCGACACTCCATTGAAGAATTTTGATTGGCAATAACCGATTTCGTAACATACCTACCATTCATTTATGAATATTTCAGACAAATTTTGAGATGCGGCATCATTGTCAACACAAATGTAGGAAATCATTGAGGTTTCTGGTAGACATTCAAATTCATAACATAAATTTTTCTCGAGTTATAACATCTAGAGTGATGTCCTTTATTTTTAGAATGAAATAAGGAATCTCTTCCATTCTAGAGAAAAATGTGTGTTCTACCAGAAACCTCAATGATTTCCAACATTTGAAAATGTGTGGCTTCTCAGAATTCGTGTGAAATATTCATAGTATACATAGTAACATATAGTTTCAGTCAAACAGGTAACAGAATCAAGATAATTCATGTTACTTTCATAAGAGAGAAAAAAAAAGAGAATCATATCAATGAATAGTGCAAAAAAAACACGCACTATAGTGAATACCAGAATGTCATACTTGCCTCAAATTTCCTATATAACCCGACAACATAAAACACATTCATTATTTCTATGTCTTATATAATACCATCGCAATCATTTTTCTGAATAATCCATATTGCTTTTCTGCTGATCTCTTGGAAACTGCAGCAATACAAGGTAATTTGATGTTATCCATTATTTTTACCTAGCTGTTCAAATAGTGAAACTACATTATGCCATTATAAAAATCCCTGTTATCTCTTGCATGTTACGTTTCTTATATTTTTCATTCCATATTCACCTATCTGGTTGCCAAACAACGAAATGATATGAATTTAAAGCTACCTTTCATCAGTCCCAAATCATCATTTAGACATTTAAAAAATCCTCAAAATATTGGACAAAGTTTGTAGGAATGTTAAACCAATTCAGAACATTATTTTTATTTATTTCCTGAACAACTAGGTAGGTTCTATAGATTTGTCATCCTCCACTTTATTTTTGTAGAACACTTAGCAATCTCGTTTGGATTCTGTGTACCAACACATTTGAAAATTTCATATTACTGCCTCTGCACCACTTCCCGACTAATATAGCAGCATGGGGGATTAAAGTATGCATAAATAATGCCTGGGAAGGCTCCAAGAATTAAAAAATACAGCAGGGTAAGGCAAGAGACCATTTTCATTCATTAAAAACTAATTCTGCTGGATACAAAAAAAATTTCGCCTGAAAGAGAGTTCCCATCTAGCAGAGGCTAGTGAAATATGGAGGCGTTTAATACCCGAATAAACACTGCTGAAAGTTTTATGGGTTTTTATAAATTATATTCTTCCAATTCAGTACCTACCTACTTATTACTCCAGAATCCAGTTAGTTTATGAAATGTTATTAGGTTTTGAACGAAAATATGTACCCAACCTGCTTCTACCTATGTTTTTATTTTGGAAACTTTCGATCATGAATCAATTACTTATTGATGGTAAAAAACATTATTGAAATGCCACACCTTAGGAAGATTTTGAATCTTCTGGAGAACTCACCTGCTTGAAAACTATATTGGCATGGGCGTCATTTAGGGGGGCAGAACGGGGGCCATTGCCCCCCTTGATTCTCTACAGAAAAGGGATTCTACCATTCTTCCTGTAATCACATAACGATATATACATCAGTATTTCATCATCAGTACTCAAAATTGAAGAAATTATATATTATTTCAAACATCATTCACATAAAATATACAGGGTGTTAGTGAATAAGTGCGACAAACTTCAGGGGGTGATTCTTCCTAATATTTTAGGAAATAAAATTATTATAATCATGTGTCCTAACTTGCTTCGTTTTCGAGATACAGAGTAGAGTATCAATATTTCCGTGAAAAAATGTTTTTTCATTCATTACTCAAATATCTTCTCAACTCTTGAAGTTTGTCGCACTTATTCACTAACACCCTGTATATACCTGAATAAGAAAGCTAATAACAAATTTTCGTAAAATGTAAAAATTACAATATACTGATGAGTAGGTAACTTATTTGCTGTTATGAGTAATAGTTGTTGATTGGGATAAGATTAGAAAGTTGAATTGAATCATGGAATTTTTGAATAATTATTTTGCTGAACTGAAAAAATGAGTCAGTATCATTTGCTTGATACAAATTGTTAACGCCACTCAACCATCAATAGTAGACCTAATCTTCAACATCTGATCCTTGAGATATTATTATTTGAAGAAACTATGAGAAAAAAAAATCTCGAAAAAAATTGAGAATATCCACCTGCTAGGGTAACCTATATACACACAGTATTCAAAATACTTTAACTTGTTCTTCCTATATTCCAATTTTCAAATCATTTTATATCAATTTCCTACAACAAACTGCAAACATTCAACTGAATAATTTATAATATAATAATTCATCGAGTTGTCACTCAGTAAGAAATCTAATTTTCAATTTCTAGGCATTTTACCCTGAATCTCACCAAAATGCTTGAGTTTCTCGACCCCCTTCCAGGTATACACTGCAATGGGGTTATAATCACTCGGGAAAAAATCTAATTCTCAATTTGAAAGCATTTTATCTAGAACACCAAAAAAATTTCACCTGTGGCGCATTTTTCGTGATGCAAATATTTTGTCCAAGTTTCTTGACCCCTCCTGGTAATCACTGAAATGACGCCCCTGTATATTGCAAGCTTGATTTTCCTTTTCCTTCACTATTTCCAACACACCAAGTACCTATTCCAAAATAAATGGGACAATTTCTGGTTGTCTAATTATTATTGGTACTATGAATTGATTCGAGATTTTGATTACAAACCCAAATTGCACAAACAAAACTAAAATGAAGTCGCAATGGCAAGAACGATTCGATTTTGTTTTCGCAGAGGTGAAAGAAAAAGAATCTCAAAGCACCCGCGATTCGGGATCTTGACCGTTCTTCTTCTTCGTTTTATTGTAATCAGAGCTAGGCATTTAGCCAGTAACCTCGATCAAGAAGCATAGAGAAACTGGGCTAGGCATCAATAAATCGTTTTCAAATAATTTCCGAACATCATATAGCAACAGTATGGGAGGAAATGATTGAAATGTAGCTTATTCTCTCATCATATTGTTTGGCAAGCAATTTTGATTTCTGCTAACGATAGCAAAACCTCATAATTATTATACCTTGTAAAGCTCAAAAGAACGTTCTTATTTGCAATGAATGCATGTTTCATAAGTTTTGGCACTATTTCCACCGAGTATACTTGAATTTCAGTTCACCATTTTACAATAAAAACCATTTTTAGGCACTACATCTAGTATTCTACTACTCTGAGCTACGGCATCACCCGAAAAATCCAAAATACTAGATCTAATGCCTTTCATTGACCTTTTAAGCCAACCTGCAGTTTTTGCAGGAACAGGACGGCAGAATCTTGAGCAACTTTTTCAACGCCATCCAGGATGCTGGACCGCAAGGAGAAGAATTCCTGCGTACTTTGGAACGCTCGCATGACGTCACGCTGTTCGCGCCGTGCAACAAAGCTCTAGAAGACGATCTGACGCTGAACGCCATCTTGCGGGACAAGGCGAGGTTCATGGATATCCTGAAATTGCATTTAGTTGTCGATGATAGATTGTACGTTGATAAAATATTGAAGAATAGCCAGACAAGAGTAAGTGAACAATTTTCGAACTTTATCGGTGATATACTTTCTGTCTTCTGTCTTTCTGGGATAAAATTGTGTCCTTGTCTCTCAAAAACAGAGACTGCAGAACCAACTGATTCGGATTCTCTAATTTTAGTGATTAGTTTTCCGCGAGTACAAAAAAATATAGTATACAGGGTACTCCTGAATTGTAGAGAGAAAACCTTTTAGGGCAGATTCTTCCCTGGAAATAAGAAAGAAGTTCCTGTGCTATAACATTTCGTTTTTTAAATAAAGGGTGTTCAATTGGACTTTCATTGATATAATGTGGAAAACTCATTTCCACAGTTCGTTTTATAGAAAACTGAAAACGAACATACTTATTTATATATTCATCGAAATAAAGTAAGTGGTGAACAACACTTCAACACATTGTATCTTGAAAAAAACATTATTTCCGAATCAATTTTCATGGAGGGAATATTCCCTACACAGGGTTATCTGAATAAAGTGTCAACAATTGGCAACTTTATCATTATAGGTACTATAGAATATACTAAATTGCTTAAATTAGCAAATTGATGTATTTTTAATGTTATTCAAGATAGTATGAAAATAAAGGAGGATCTCATTTTCGAGTTTTTACGAAAAATATTGTATTTTTACATGGGAACATTTGTCTTTTATATTTCATTTCTGTTTGATCTTCAAGTTCTTGATGAACATTCTTATTCCAGTCAAAGATACTGAGAATTTGCTACTTTAAGCTATTTCGTACCATCAATAATAACAAGGTTTTACCATCAATAGTGGGCTCTTAATTTGAATTACCGTGTATAATACTATTAGGAGACTATTTGGTTGAAATTTCATAATTGTAATACATCGCATGGGTAAAACAGGTTCTTTTTCCATTAAACCTAGAGGCCTTTTATAACCCCACTGTCTTTATATAGGCATACATACTTAATCGAATCATAAGGGATGAACAGTGGCACAAAATGATCAGATTATGATGGTGTGATATAAATCACATTATTGCCACATTGGAGGACAGAAATAACTCAATTTTAGGACTTTATCCACCAACTTGGATGGACGCCAACGCAATTCGATTTTACAAATGTACAGGACATACACACATATATTATGGACTTGTTGCGTTGCGCCATCAGCTGGAAATTCCCGTGAAATAGTATACTTAGTGTATAACGAGAATTGCAAATCGCATATTACAAAAGACGTGGAAAAAGTTTCTACGTCTGCGTTATGTGGTATACTTTTCATGCTACATCAGAAAAGCAGCCAAAAACAAGAGTTGTGTCGTTTTATAAAATACTGTAAATTAATTCGTTCCAAAACCCTCGCAACCTTACTATATTGGCAAATCCAAAAGTCTAGAAGCCACCTGGTGGTGAAATTGTGAACCTACCTAGTGAGTAAGCGGTAATAGATGCATCATATGATTTAATCAGTAGGTAATCGTCGTTGTTTTGGGTGCGTGTTATTCATATTATTATCTCACAAAGCTCAAAAACGAATGAACCACACCGATTCACTGTACAAAACAAGAAACATTACTCACAATCCTCCATTGTTGTTTACGTCTCGCAGCGCCCTCATCCATAGTTGAAATTGTGAATAAAGAGTTGAATAGCCCATTCTAGAATTCCAGCTGTCATACTTTTTAGAAAATCCGCCGAATATACTATGGCTGATAGATATTTGATATTTTTGCAGGTGTATCAAGCCCAGACTCTCAGCAAAGGTAAGAACCTGTACTTCAACGTACTCACATCCGGACCCAACCGCACCATGACAGTTGAGGGTGGTGGTGTGAATGCCACAGTCATTCAGGCCGACCTAGCAGCCACCAATGGGGTAGTTCACGTGATAGACAGGGTGCTAGGAGTACCCTACAGTACTGTCTTGGACAAATTGAGGACCGATCCCATGCTAGCGTGAGTATTCGCATAAAGGTCCTGTCACTCCTGTCATTATATCCGCCATCTGTGGCTCCGGCCGAAACTATCATCCTTAGACCGCGTATACTCGCCTGGCAAAAGAAATCTTCTCATTGAAAAACCATCTATTGAAGTGAATATGCATAAAGATTCAT
This sequence comes from Phaedon cochleariae, assembly GCA_918026855.4. Lineage (NCBI taxonomy): Eukaryota > Metazoa > Arthropoda > Insecta > Coleoptera > Chrysomelidae > Phaedon > Phaedon cochleariae. The sequence goes on along the minus strand of OU896713.1, from coordinate 353,541 downwards.
CGGTATTGAATTGAGAAAGCGACGTAAGCGACGCTGCTATTTTATTTTTATTTTTATCAAATACTCGTGAACCTCTAGGCGTGTTCACTTCAATAGATGGTTTCCCCCTGAGAAGATTTTTTTTGCCAGACGTGTAAACTGCACTGTTGGATAAGAAAGATGGGTATCTAAGAGAGAAAGCGACGTAAGCGACATTGCCAATACTCCTACTTGGGTGTAGCTCCTGTGTTGCTTTATTTTTCTCTCTATGAAATACTTGTGAACCTCTAGGCGTATTCACTTTAATAGATGGTTTCCTCATGAGAAGATTTCTTTTGCCAGACGTGTACACTGGACTGTTGGATGTGTTAATTGTGAGATTTGGTTCTTTGTAACGTCCAAACTTGGCAGTTCTGGATCATATAAGGCTTTTTGTTTTTCAGTGCTACCTATACCTTGGGTACTCTGCAGGGCTTCAACAACCAATTGAACAACACCAACAAAAAATTCACCTATTTCGTACCGAGAGATAAGGCTTGGTTCGACGCCAAGGTAGCATTGCCCTCTGCCATCAAGAAGATCTTCATGAAAGAGTACGCATACCACGTAAGTACCAGGTCAACTTTGTTGAGGTTTGAATGACGTTCCTAACAGTGACTTGTTTCTAAGGCAAAATTTTCTTCTCTAAAAGGCTCCATAGGCTAGCTTTTAGATCCCCTGTGTAGCTTTGAGCTCTCGGTCCATCCCCTCCAAACGTACAGAATCTCAGACTTGACAAGCCCTCACAGTGGCAAAAAATGTTGTCTACTCCTTATCTTCTTGACAGAACCTGCACAACAGTTCTTCAGCAAGGACTATCGTACTCATGTGTTTGTTGAGTCCTACTTTTATTTCAGGTTCGCACCATTATTGAAATTTGTATATTTGATAGTTCTTGCTTTTTCACTCCAACTAGGGCTCGTTGCCCTCGATCTTACCCGGTGTGTGCTGGTACCCATGCTAGAGTCAGTCTGTTTTGACAGCCCAATTCTTTCAGGGCTTCAAAGGAATCCTAGAAGAGTTCTCAACAAGACAAACCAAACAATGAATTGTTTTCAACCCTACTGCGACTTTGTTAAGTGATCTTTGTTGCAGTTTGATTAACGTATCCAACAGTGACTTGTTTTTAAGGCCCCTGCGACTTTGCAACATAAACTTTGTGGGAATTTGGATGACGTACCTGTTGGCGTCATCATTTTCAGATACCCTACTGAACAGTGGAATGTGCTTATGTAGCTAGCTGTAGCTGGTGGGCTATCACAGATATGTGCAAATGCTAGTTCATTAGTGTTCATCGCATAGCCGAGTTTCGAACAAGCATGCCCCATATGTCCATCTTATATTTTGTGATAGTGTTCGCGTTTATTGAATTGTGAGCATAATCTACCAGTACCTAACAGTGACTTGTTTTCAAGGCTACTGCGACTTTGGAGCGCCACCTAGTGATCTCAGACGTGCCCTACACGATGGAACGTATCAAGCAGATGACAAACGAAACGAACACTCTGGGTACTTTCGGGCAGAGACGGGAGGTTGAGCTGCCCGCCGTTAGGGGATCATTGAAGCTTTACGTCGAGGAACGACAAGACAATAGTGAGTTTTTTTACTTTTTTCAGGTCCAATTATTACTGAATTTTTTTCGAGAACACGAATATTTTGAAAATTTTCCCTATAGTCAAAGACGAGGGAGATTTCTCCAATATTCGGGTTAGAAAAAAAAACCGGATTTCAATTGAAGCTAGAGTGGTATTCGGTAGGAAAATGCACACCAAGATAAAAAAACTAGGATAGAATTATGCTGAATAAAATACAAAATACCGACTTCAATTGTGTAAAATATAAATAAGGCAGCTGGTGGCTGATAATTCCTATCCATAACATTGCTGGGCTGAATCAAACACAATTAACTTACATTAATTAGAGGAACTAAAAAATAGGTCGATGGCAGCTCAATTTCTCATTTTTTCTCAAATCAATTTCTCAAGTTGGTAGAAATATATTTTTTCACAAGAAACTCTAAGTAGGTACTATTTAGTGTCAATGAAATTCGCTCTAGTGATATTATTAGATTGAATAAGATATAATTAAACGACTTGAAATAATGAAGAATAAGTCGATAGTAGCCCAATCTATCAGTTTTTTACAAAGTCATTTAGAAAGTTGGTAGAAATATATTTTCTTACAAAGAACTTATCAACTAATAGAATGAATTCAAAGTAATCTGAAGTTCAATTCAAATGTCATTCTACTTATAAACGTCAAATAATATCCATTGTAATTTCATGTTCCTTTTCCAAAGGAGGAGGAAAAAACATCCAGAAATTTGTTTAGTTGCTATGGTAACGATTCAAAACACGGACTTTTAATTCGTCTAAAATGTGAAATTCTCAATGTAAAATTGACAAGAGATTACTTTTCCAATAGTTTGATTTTGTTGAATGAAATAGTCAATTTCGTTTCACGAGAGAAAACCGACTAGAGCTTTCGAATAGGGTCAGCATTTCATTAAATATTATTGAGAAGGAGGAACAATAGCAGAGCAGTAAAAGGCATAGCTGACAGGAAATGAGGGGGATATATTATGTATTATAATGGAGGACTATTATTCATCTGATAGTAATTGCTGCTCTCTCATTTGACGTAAAGCTGGATTCACTTTCTCATCTCTTTGGAATTTCAATCTGTAAAACGTTATGCAGTTTCATAAAATATTCCGTGGTATTTTACAATGTCATTTCGCAGAAGAGAGATTTTATGCTATCTAATAATCCGAAATTACAAGTGGAGGCTATGAAATAATGATGCTCCTCGCTCGTTCTTCTGGAGATAAAGTGAGTGTTCTCACAACTTTCTCAATTACGAATTTATTCGAAAACAGAATACTTATTTCACAATTCCCATTTAGATCCCTAATTGATAATTATCTATTAGATGCCCTTTGTTTCCCCGCATTACTAATCAAGGCAGTTGTTTTTGCGTAATGATTTTGTTTTAACTTTTTTTTCATTTGCTTCTCCCCAGATAATCCTGATTCCGAAAATATAAGTAAGTTTTTGAAGAGTAACTGTGTGCTTTTTGTATTTTGTTGTTTTGGTTACTTTAAATTCGACTTTGATTTGAGCATTTTCATACATTTATAACCTACTTTTCAGTCGAAATTAAAGTGTTATATGTATTATGTAATCATCAGTACTTGGAGCACCAATCACGCCTGTGGATATATCACTGATATAATGACACTTTCATCATGTATCGATTCAGCTAAACAGGATGTGAGCACATATTTGTACAATAGTGTGGTAGAATAACTATGCATTTGAAAAATATATACACCAATACATTTGTATGTAGTACTGTAGTCTGTATTGAGGTTTGTTGCGAACAGCCCTTCTGCCTCAAATAAGTCTCAGAAATACATTCTGGAAATTAAAAATGATCGAGCGTAACCAATAAATATCAAGGACATGAGAAAAGGATCTCGATCAACTGCATTTCGAAGAAGCTGATTCTCATGAAACTCAGCTTTTGTTTTTCGTTCTCTAATGACGGACACGATTGAAGGAAGTTTCAGATCCCTGGGGACTTGATTATTCCGAACATACCAAGGAGATCTTGTTCCCATTCTCGCGATTTTGTTTTGCAATGTTTGTAATCTGATGATATGAAATTTAGCCGTGTGGCCTTAGACTACCGAGGCATACACTAAAATTGGCCTGAAAGCCATGAAGAAAATATTCAATTTTTGTCTCAAACACAATTTACTTCGTCTGTTTAAAAAAGGCTACAGGGCTCCAATGGCTCTTCTGGCTTTCGAAACTTGCTGCTCAATGTGCAACTTGTGAAGACCATTCTAACTCATGGCCATCCAGGAATAATTATTCTGGTTTTGGGAGGCCTCCGCTCCCTTCCGAGGGTTCAATTTGATCTTCCATTGGAAGTACTTATTCATTGTCCGAATAATAGATCGATATCTCCTACCTTATTGTACTGCCGTAACATTATTAAAAACTGATTGGGATGTCTGGCAGATTTTCAGTAGTGAAGGCGGCCGTGGTATGGCCGTAAAGGTTGAAAAAAATCAATGCAACGTACGATTAATAGAGCGCTGAATTTTTGTGGGTTGGTAGCCGACTATGTTTGCTTTTAATAAAAATTATGCCAGACACATTGATTGTTACAATCATAACGCGAGACAGCGATAATAGGCCAAACAAATGAGAATCTTTCGAGGAATTAATTGTCACCAAGCTGGAATTTCAATACTTTCAATTGGTTCTGAATACGTGTAATGTGAGTTTGCATCACCCCCAGGAGGTGAGCTTAAGTTTTAGGAACCCAAAAGGAGTACATTTTTGATAATGTTTTCAGTCTATTGCTTGTAACATCGCGTCTGACGCGACGAAGATATTATGTGGTCCTGGAAAGTCGCAAGTTTCACTGAAATGAGAAAAGTTTCGGGTTTTTGACTATAGATCTCGGCTGTACTACTTAACCGAATTCGGAGTTTTATGTACTTATTTTAAGCAGAATTTACCCCTATTTATTATTGAATTAAATGTAATTCCTCAAAAAATCCTCATTTGATTTGCCTATTAACGATGTCTGGCGGTATGATTGTATCCCAGGGTGCTTCGTCTTTCATATGTGAGAGACAGATATTATTCCCTATCAGTGCATGTCTCTCACAAATGCATCACGCTGCCGTACATTTCAAATGGGGAATGTAGAGAGTGGCCCTTGGAGAAAACTATGTGAATCTTGGTTTGAGCAAAATTTAAAACATTAAAGACTTTGTAATACAAAAAGTCAAAACTATTATATTTCCGTACAAAATGAGGTAAAAAATCAAACTAAATATTGAACTGATATATCTCATTGAAACATGTCAAACAAATTTGTGGATGATACGATGAAGTAGATGCTTTTGCCGTTTCAGTCCCTAGTAGTGGTTTGTCCGATTTCTTCAAATCAAGTAGGTCTGCGGCTGATATATCTTGAAATGCTCGTATCGAGATTTTTTTGTGGCCTGCTTATAGAGAACCCAGGAAACAAAAGAGAAAACACTGAAGAAACCGTCGCTCACATTTGAATCACTTAGCATCCAGCGATAAGTTTGCCATTTTTCTGCTACAGGGCCACGCAAGGGACCACGTCTCTCATATACGAGTGACACACCGAAACCAAAAAAATATAACCAGAATATACAACAAAAAACACATAAGTACCAAGTAGTAGTAGTAGTAGTAGTAGTACTGTGGGGAGGCTGTAGCCAGGCAAGTAGGCTCCCATGGGCCCTTTTTGCCAACCCCTGCTCTCCACATATCTACACATCCCTCTTTTAGTTGTCCTTTTCGAACCTTCCCGTCCTTCTGATGAAGGTCAAGATGTCCGTCCACTCTAATTCGACCAAATCTTCCTGTTGTAGTTTATCTACTCCAAAGATTTCGAATCTCATCCTTCCATACGCCTCACACTCTCCTCATCTTCTCCGCATTCACGGCAAGTGGGACTATCTTCCACACCTATGAGTGATAGGTGTCCGCGTAACCTGTTGTGCCCTGTCAGTATCCCTATAAGAAGGCGCAGGACTTGGCGATCCCTGCCAAGTCACCAAGCCGTCTTTGGCTTGCTTGGACCGGCCACCAGGTCTCTCGATTGCGTGCAGCCGCCTATACGTCTCCAATATACTTCTAGTGCCTCGTCCGCCCATTTGTCAAGGGCAGACGAAGTTTGGCTTCTTGTTATGCCCAGTGCAGGCTCCGGTCCCCAGAACGGTGTCGCGGATCCGATTCTAGCCAGCTCGTCGGCCACCTCGTTCCCGGGCACCCCCCTGTGCCCCGGAACCCATACTAGTTCGACTTCCTTCTGTTCAGCTAGTTTCTCAAAAGCATCGCCACATTCCTGCACCAAAGCTGAGCTTGGTTTAGGATGGCAGACAGCCCTGAGAGCCGCCTGACTATCCGAGCAGATGTAAATCTTCTGCTCTGGCCCCTCTTTCACCTCTTGCCTCTCCGCTACTGCCAGAATGGCAAAGACCTCAGCCTACATAAGTATCAAACAAAACTTCATTTTAACAAAAATACTCACAAATAATAGATGGTTTGGCCCCCGTAGCCAATCCCCAATCAAGGCTTGGCAGGCAATGTGTTTGGTGTAACGGCAGTACAATAAGATAGAAGATAAAGGTGGTTCATCTTGTGTAAATAATCAATGATAGTATTCAAAAACCATTCGAAATATCATCAGGGAGTAGTGCAAACAGCTAGAAAGCATTTTTTTTTTCACGTTTTGCCTATCAATATGATTCCTCTTCTGCAGCTTTCATCATTCATTGGCGCGGCGAAAAAATCCCGGTTTTCCGACCGAACGTGGAATGCACCAATGGCGTCATCCACGTGATAGACGCGCCGCTCCTGAAAGAAGGGGACATCCAAGTGAGCGGTGCATCCTTAGCGACGGTGGTGCCGCAGTTGTTGATGCTGTTCGTCGCTAGATACCTGCTGATCTAAAAGACTCGATCCGTGTAAAAGCGACGGGAAAAGATGATACAGGGTTTTTGTGAAGAGTTGTTTTCGTTTGGGTGGTAAAACTGCATTTATTATGCGATGGGTTTTTATTCGGAAATTTTTTTTGGTACTTACTTATTGTTGTCTGAAAAACAAGGATTTGGTAATTAAAATGTGAGCAAACCATTATTCATTAAGATATTCGACTATAAAGTTACAAATTTCACCTTCTTTTTCGCCTGTCTTCTGGATATCATTTAGAACAATTCGCCCTTCTTTTTTCATCATTGGACAACTTATATATACATATCACAATGTATGACACATTCTTTTCTATTATATGAGTCAGCTAGAAATATGATTTTCTTGAGATTTATCCATATTTAGTGAAAAGAAGAAGGAAGAATATCATTTGAAAAAATGGCGTGTGTAGTTTAGTAGGTATATGGTGTGATGTCATTCCAAGGCAATCTAAAATGTCCTCTGACATCACGTATTTGGATTGACTATTGATTAAATGGCCGTCATCTGGTATGCTTGTTCAGTAAATATGAAAAACTCGCCATAAAAATCATATTTTCTGTTGAATTTTCTATCTTAAAATGTGTCAGTGAAGTACATCATGAGTATATAAAGTGTCCAATGACAAAATAATAAAAGCAAGTACCTGTAAACGCATCCAATACGAGGGAGAAAGAAGGTGAAATTTCGGACTTTTTCTTGAAATATCTCGATAAATAGTGGTTTGTTCACATTTTCATTATCAAATTCGTGTTTTTCAGAGAAAAATACGTAAGTACCAAAAAAATTTTTCAAAAAAAAACCATCGCATGATAAATGCAGTTTTACCGTTTGGGTTTGCAGGCTGGCAGTTGCGGGAGATTTTCGATTCACTAGTTGTAATACAAAATTTCCGACTATAAAACGACTGACAGTTGCTAGCTTTGTTTTGATCGAGTTTGAATTTTAAACGGTGATAATTACGCGAAAATATCATACTCTCAAATAACTGATTTGTTGTTCACGTATTTCCAAAGTTCGTGATATACACGTAGTGAATTTTTTCTGCAAAAATCAGTTTCCGTTTTTTCCCCAGATGGCGCCCAGTCGTCATCTTGAAATTTTCATCTATCAATTTCACTCCAAAATATAGTATTCATGCCAACTTTCAATTTTCTCAGTTGACCCGTTAAAAAGTAGTAGTAATACCACACGATACCAGTTACGTATTATTTTGCAAGAGCCCTAAATAATTCAATCTTGCTGAAGTTGGTCTTTTTCAACTCCACTGATTTTAAATATTGTGAACCAACGTCAAATACGCGATGTGTAATGAGAATATATTGAAAGTTTCAATATGTACAAAAACATATAGCAGTCTATTTCCCTAGGATACTCTACTTTTGCCCATAATTGATATCACTCTGAAGTCTACTGATAACAGAAAAGTTCGACTAGCTTTGAAAGTGAAAAACGTTGTTTTCCCCTTCTGTCCTTGGCTTCAGATTCCGAACGTAAAATGATAAAAAATTCGTATTGACAAAAAAAAGAAAGAATGGTCTTATCCAGTTCTTCTCATTTTTTTTGCGTTACCATCTTTTTTTATCTCTTGGAGAGCACTAAAGGAAATTCCTATAACGTTCGGAGATCCTCGTGCATACCTAGGGAGGATAGGGAGAGGAAGTAGGTGTTGGATTTTTTAAAACTTTTGGAGGTTATAAGTTATTGGAAATACTTCCATTGGCAAGGAATTCGAAGAGGGAAGATTCTCAAGGCTGACTGAAATTCTCTATTTAGCTACATACATAGGTATACTTAACACCCAACTTTTCAAAAATCACTATTAGTCATCTTGATTCTAAAATCTCCCGATACTGGAAAAATGATTTATAAATTAACATTACAGGTGTTCCTCTTTCAACTTAATACATGTCACCAACTCTCAACTCTTTATATAAACTTAACACAAATCAATTATAAGTTATCACAGAAATATTATCATAATGTAATAACTGAAAATTTTCACACTTTACCAATTTGTAAAACCTTCCTTAAAGTGTATTAGTTAGCGTGAACATATTCATTTGAGAATCTATATTATTATTAGATAATTCATTTCATGTAAATAGTCATACTTGATGACCTCTGCTTCATAAACTTTAAAAAATATGCCAATTTCCAATGTTTTGATGCATACCTACCCTTTTTTTCATTGCTACATTATTATATTCACAAATTGATTTCAATTAAATCTGACCTTTACATTTTATATCAAAAATCCATCTGTAGATTTTGAGTAATGTGAGAACAAATATTGGCATATTTTTACCATTAGAAACAAATATCTATTAGAACTTTTGTATTTGTACAATAAGATTAACGAAAAATTGAAGCATTTCAGATGTGAAAAATTCGGAAGCTAATTGTTGATAATCTATATTATGAATGTTACAGCTTATTTTCAGATATTTAAAAGTAAACTAATATATTTGGGAGCATCTATGAAACAAGAAATATTTCAAACTATTCCACATGGTGTCTTTATTACATTCCATTTTATTTCTTCAAAAGAAAATATTCTTAGCATTTACAATTTTCCGTATATTTATTAGACACAGATATTACATTGTAAAATGAAAACAATCAACTCATCTACAGCAACTGTCCATATTATCTAATAATCTACTGCCACCTAATAGTTTCCTTCTGAAAGGAAATACTTGATATCATTCAAATTACATTCAATACTGATGAGGAAAAAATTGAGTAACATCTCTGTCTAATATATCTACAGTGTGATGTTTTTATATAGTTTTAAATTATGCAAATATTTTGCTTTTTACATTAAGGTGTAAATAAGTGTGGTTGTGTATAAATGTTGATATTTTTTACAACAATTATATTTATATTAGGATTAATCTTGAATAAGATGATTGAAATCACTCATAGTATTTTATGGATTGAAAGGAAATGCTTTTATATAGTTATAGTTTTTGGGCACTGAAATGCTTCACATTTATTTTGAATATACAAAGGATGAACTTTGCCATGCTCTCTAAGAATCCAAGCTAATTTTGCCCCTATCAATCATATATCTTCAATCTAATATTTATTGTTTGAAATTTGTACATACTAATGAAAGTAGATGGAACTACTGATCTTTGTATATTCGAAAATAGGTATATAAATATATAACCAAAGAGAAATATCAACCAAATACAAATGTGGAAACAATAAAAATTCAAAATACCTATGAAAATTCCTCTTGCCAATGGCGTGCGAATTTTTGTAGGTGAAGATGTGAATAAAATGATTCTAAAAAATTTGTTATTGTAGATTTAGGGCTAAGTAATTTCTTCAAACTGACTGACTGAAATAATCTATATAATTTCTTATAATACTACTTGTGGATATCAAAGGAAAGAATCTTATTCTGTTTGTTGATTAAATAAATGTTTCCATAGAAAATAATATGAATGTTGCAATATATGGATATAATTATTAGGGTATCATCTCCATGAGAAAAGCTCTGAATGTTTTATCAAAAATCTATAACTTTCAGTGTTCTTCTCATGGAAGCATCTTTCATGTGTTATAACTCAGACCGTACCACTATGAACTAAAATATAATTATTGATGTTTTCAAGCTTAAGATTTAGAGAAAAAAAAAATAGTTATAATGTAATTATATGTGTGGATATGGATATGCACTGCCAATTCAAAATACCAATGAATCTTACTTGCATTTTCAAAATATGTACTAGGAGAATCATGCAGAGAATCAAATGATAACTAATTGACCAAAATTACTCCTGAAGTTTTATTCAAATAATACATCTGCACCTATATTACAGTGTCAAAATGTAAGCATATCTATGAAGTTCACAAAGGGATATCAACTATTTCATTTATGCTTGAAAATATGTCATTCATGTTTACAGGGCAATAATCAAGAAATATAGAATGATTTGGCCTATATGGATTAATATTAGATGTTTTTTCTTTCAATTCAATGATTTATTTGTGCTGTTCATGTTTGAATAGTGATGAATCTTGTTTTTTCTATGATCATCTATTATTTTATATTGTAAATAATTATTTCAATTTTCAATAAAGCGTTCAGTGCTCTTGTATTGTTTTTTCATAACAAAAACATTTTCAGTCAGGAGAAGAAGTGAAGAAATTATGGAAAGTTTCTATAAACTTTATTCAAAAATTAGACTAGAACAAAAAATTCCTCACCAAATGAGTTATGGGCAAGTAACTGTCTCAAAACTGTTCTTCTTCCATTTGTTTCTCTATTGCATAAAGCTTGGAATACACCTTATGGACTGATCCAGTCTCCCAATAAGTCACCAAGCTCCCTAACAATGCCTGGCCAAGAAAAATCCAAAACAATGTATTTTTTATGGGAGTGAATTTACTTTGCAATACTTTGAAAACTTTCAGAGGCTCCTTTGTTACATAAGGCATGTTATATGTGTTGTACTTATGTACCAACTAAAAAAAAAAATTCATTTAAGTCCCTTCTCAATAAAATTCAGAAATATAAACTTACTGCAAGTGAAGTCACTGGTGCTAATAAAACTGGGAGCCCACATCCTAAGAATGCTTGAAATGCAGCTGCTCTAGTTTGAAGACAAATGGGGCACTGATCATGCTTCATCAACACAACATCTCTCAACACAAACTGAAACCAATGTACTGATATGAGTGATAGGAACTCCTTCAGAACCTTATAACTCACTTGCTGGTGATATAAACATGAAAGGGTACTAGGAACTATACACATAGGTAGATATGAAGATATCCATCCATATTTGAGAAGTTTGAATTTTATCCGGAAGAAATTGTTGATGAACATGCCTGTGAACATTGTGGCAGCTCCAAGAAGAGCTGTTCCATACTTATAACCAAATCTGCAAATACAATAAAGTTGGGAATAATCTCAGAACAACAATAAAAGGTCACACTCTCTGTGGTTATAAGTGACTAGCTCAGATCATCTAAGGTGACTAGATATAATTTGGCATGCTACATAAAAATTGAATATATGAAACTTAAGGCGGATTTATGCACGCCGCTTTTTCATTAATCTGTAATTTCACTTTCATTAACGATTTTACTAAGATGTTGAAACATGGTTTTTCCATATAACCATTTATGCACCAAAATTAAGATTTCACATTATTTAACTATTCTCTTAAGATAACCAACTTTCATCTTTTTAACAACAAATAAAAGTAAAATCGAAATTGCGCAAACGCGATTCCGTCATTTGTCGTCAGTCGCATTTCTTCTTTTTATTTTTAAAGAAGTATGGTTAGGTGTATAACATTTTTGTATTTTCTATCTTGTAGAGTTTGTTGTTTGTTTTGCAGTCTTCAAATTCAATTCAATACTTTTTGTAAAAAAACTAAAAATGTACGACGACATTAGTCTAATAGAATTAGTGCGTCAATATGCATTCTTGTATGACAAAGCACAGAAGGCATACAAGAACAAAACCGAGAAAGAGAATACATGGAAAACCATCTCTGAAATATTAGATACAACCCGTAAGTATAACTGGCAAATTTGTCAATTGGAGTGTATTCAACAGTAATAAACATGTATATTCTGCAGCTGAGGAGTGTGAGCAACGGTGGCTTCTACTAAGGAACAGGTTTTGTACTGAATTGAGGAAAGAAAAAACAATACCAACTGGCAGTGCACCCAGAACGCCCTGGCACTTGTATGAGGACCTCTCATGGTTGAAACCCCATGTTATTCCAAGGCGGTAAGTTTCAGTATTATAGGGATTCAATTATTTTTATGCTAAAAATAAACTTTCAGTACTAGAGGAAATGTTACTCCTGCACCAAGAGCATCAAATGTATGGGATTCCTTATCATACACCCAATGCACTAATGATACCACAGAGGATATTGAAGAAACCGAAAATTCTACACATGACATGGAAGAATCAGAAACTCAATTTGATTTAGAGTCTAATTTTTGTGAAAGTTCCCAGGCTGAGTGTTCTGAGGAACAAAACAGCCACCAGGCTGTGTGTTCAGAGGAACAGAACAGCCAGCCCAGCTGCTCAACTTCAACACCAACTGGAGTCAAAAGATGTAAGCCACAATTAAGAGACATAAAGAATGATGTGACACAAGTGAAAAAAAAGAGGGGAGAAAATAAGGCATTAGGAGAAGCACTCACTGGTGCCTTAAGCCAGTTCAGTAAAGTGATGGGAAAGAAAGAGGAAGAAAAAAAAGAGAACAGGTCGAATCCTGAGGACCATTTTGGAGCTGTGGTAGCAGGATTACTGAAGGAAGTCCAGGATGGAAGAAAGAAAGTGGCTCTTGAAGCTGATATCCTGAAGCTTTTCGAAAGTTATATGTAATAATCTTTTTTCATCTGTTTTTCAATGTACCTGAATTTATGTTCAAATTAGGTCTAATTTTTATTTTGTTCATGTTTTTATTTTGGGAATTAGATTTTTAAGTTTCTTTATTTTTATGTATTTCTACATGCATTCTACATGTACACATTTAATGTTCCATAACCATTGTACCTGAATTCATGTTCAAATTGGGTCTAATTTTTATTTTAGGAATTTGATTTTAAGTTTCTTTTTTTATGTTCTTCTACATGCATTGTACATGTACACATATAATGTTCAATATATGTATTAACTAAAATATATTTGATTATTGTGTAAATTCCATTCATTTGGTTTTTATTTCTTAAGTGAAGTGTGGAAACTATAATATGAGAACTATTTTATGAATGGTCTAAAACTAGAAAACTGCAAATACATAATAAGTATATTGAAAAATAAAATGAATTCATTCTAAATAAAAAACACAAGTAGGTACTTATTATTAAAATATATGTACACAAAAGTTGATTAACAATGAAATAAAATATTTCACCTGCAGATTCTACAGTAAAAAATATGAATTTTTCTGATAATTGTGAGGCAAATACTGATACTGAATGGAAAGGGAAAGTTGATGATATATTTCAGTAATTCTTTCTCATATCAACATTGTAGGGACTTAATCAAGAACAATTTGAAATTATCTGCAGGTACAATATATTACCCATTCATAAAGAATCACTTCATGAAAAAAGTTAATAGCTATTATGTAGGGAGCTCCATCCTAAACTGTGGTGGAACACTTCCACGCATCACATATGATTCCTGCCATGGTAAGCCACCTTCTGGAGAATTGAAATATTCAGTTAGATTTTCCCTAATCCTAAACACAGCTCTACTGGCATTATTGGCTCCAACTCTTTGAACTCTTCTCAAATTAACATTTTCTTGTCTCCACAAACCAGGTCGTAGAACTCCACCTGCTGATTCTTCATCAACATAGCCAGTTGGGCAATATCTTTTTTCATCCAGGGTCATCTCCTGCTCTCCTCTTTGTATAAAATTGTGTAATACTATGCATGCTAACACTATGTTGTCACATGTTTCTATACTGGTTGTTAGAGCCCTTCTCAATATTCTCCATCTTTGCGCTAAGATGCCAAAAGTGTTCTCAATTGTTCTCCTAGCCCTTGAAATCCTATAATTAAATATTTTTTTTGTCAAGCTGAGATGTTTTCCAGGATATGGTCGCATTATATGTGAATGCAGAGGAAAAGCAGCATCAGCAATGAAAAAATTTGGCAATAATATTTCTGTATTAGGAAGGTGTTGAGGTTCTGGTAGTGGTAATTGATTATTTAAAATTTTAGTACCAAAAGCAGAATCACTGAAAACAATGGAATCATGATTCCCTCCTGATGCACCAACATCTACTAATATAAATCTATAATAGGCATCACATACAGCCATCAAAACAATACTGTGTGTTTTCTTATAATTATAGAATTGGGATCCTGCATTGAAGGGGGCCTGTATTTCAATGTGTTTCCCATCAATAGCACCAAAACAATTGGGTATATTCCACCTATTGAAAAATTCTTCCGATATTATTTTCCACTGTTCTCTTGAAGGCTCTGCCAGTACAATTGGCTGTAAGACTTCCCAGATGACTTGAGTTGTTTCCCTTATCACATTGCTCACAGTCGTCAACCCCAGATAATGACTGAAAGCCAACTCTTGCATGGAGCATCCTGATGAAAGGTAGCTGAAATCATGAAGAAAATGTATGACCAATCAATAGAACTATGTGCGTCCTTACTGTAATGTGATAATCAGCCTATGTGCAGGTGGAAGTGGATGTCTTGATGGAGCTCTTATAAGTTTGTTTTCAACCAAACTGAGAAGATAAAAAAACATCTTGGTTGTCATTCTTGTGTATTTGAAGAACATTTCCTGATCTTCCTGAACCATGGCCGTTAATAAATTATTAAAAAGCCCCTTTTGTTGACGGCAACGATTGATAGGCCTCACTGCATATCGTCTTGGCTTCCTCCTCGTCAAAACAACATATGACATGCTGGCAATCAGTAGGAACAAAACTGCTTCTTCAATTTCCATAACTATTCTTTGACTCAACTCTTGGAAATCACTTTACCTTTTCACAAATGAAGGGGATTCGAAATGGCGGTAGAACTTTGAAATTCACAAACACATTTGAGGTTAAATCCAATTTCATAAACAGCTAGAACACTCAGACACAAAGATAGGATCGGGTTAAGTACTGGTATTTACATAAAAAAGAAGAGCTTAAAGTAAAATAAGGTCTTGCCATGGTCTTGCATAAAGGTATCAAAATCCTTAAATAAAAACTAATTCAAGTGACAGCTAGTGAAAGCAACAAATTAAAGAAAAAGCGGTGTGCATAAATTCACCTTTACATATCTGATTGGGGAGTCCAGTTATTCAGTATCCTCATTTGATAGTCTGTTGCTTGTAGTTCACTGAGGACTACAGCATCAGTAGGGATTTCTGTTAATTGTTTCCTTTGTAACGCCATCTCATATGTGCTAATATCATAGATTGAAAAAGGTGCAATCGTGCAATTGTTGGGAAATATGGTACTTATTATAATGGGTGCTTTACCATTTTCATTTATTAGAAAATGTTAAATGATCCTCAAAAAAAGCTTCGAGAACTTTTAGGTTCACTTCATACTTCTTCTCTTCTGAATTGAGTAAGTCGGCAGCTTGAAGTGCTTTCTTTGCATAGAAAGGCTAATGGCATTGTTCATTGTTCTGCGTTGACTTCACAATGTTGAAATTAAAAGAGACGAAGAAGCCTCCGGCGGCTCACTGGCTATCCGGCAAAATTGATCAGTCAAAAGTGTCAAATATTAGAGGTTATGTTTCATATGATAAAGATCTAAATAAAAACATTCTGAAACATCCGAGAAATCGTACTGAGATGTTCCAAATATCGCAAGATAACTTGCCAGACTGTCTCAAAGACGAACAAAGAATCAACGTTTTATTCGCACCTCTTAGAAATCGGAGTGTCAACTCAAAGGACTGGGACAACAAAATTTCATCTTGGAAGAACATCATAAAAGCCTACTGCCAATCCAATGAAATATATACCTTCACACTTGTATCATTGAATAATGTTTTTGTTAGGAATGGAAGGCCCCCAAGCTGTCTGACTGAAGTGATTTCTGACATGCACAAGAATGGTGAAATACAACCTATCCATGTATTTTTGAGGAAGCCTTCTGAAAGTTGGGGTGGTTGGGCTACAGAAACACTCATAAAGCGGCCATTCAGTTGGTCTCTCAATAAAATCAAGAACACTGTATTCACTATTGATTTGAGCCAACAATCCTTTGTACATTTAGAAGTCATCAAATGTAAATGTGATGAGCTTCTCAATTCTATACCAGAAAAATGTAGGAACAAACTGATCAGCTTGAAAACTCTGTTATCTCTTTTGAGTAAAAACTCCACCAAGGCAGAAGATGTTAAGTTATTGTTACATTATTTAGCAAATCAGAACCTGGTGGCTCTCACTGAATTTGGCAATTCAAAGCAGAGAGATGAACTTGAGGCTTTCCTCATCAAATTCAGTGATGGCAATGGCAATGAAGTGAATTCAATAACTGAAATTGATTTGGGGATCTATACCTTGGAGCAAAATGAATTAGTCCTTTCCAAAGGTATAGAAGAGTTGGAAGATAACATTGAATCCTATGTGAAGGAAGCCAAAGTACATCTGACAAAAAATCACAGACAATTGGTAAGTTAGAAATTTATTAAACAACTAACATAATATAACAATAACAATACATAAATACACATTTTGAACATATTCATGAATTTATGAAAGTTGAACTAATAAAGTTTCATAGGTTGATGGTATCTGGATTTCTCCCCATTTAAGAAATCCAAAAATAAATGCTAGTAAATCATATACTTTCAGATCCATATCATTGATTGAATCTAAAAACTTTTTGACCTCTGGCAAATGTATCAGATTTGCTACAATTTTCTTAGTATGGGCACTTGACATTTTATTGTACAATTCTTCAAATTTACTAGCATTCTCCTTAGAATTCAGCTCAGCCATGATATTTGGAAAAGGTATTTCTTTGAATACATCCATGATGAAAGGTTTGAAGCTCCTTTCTGCTGTTCCAGTTCCATCAACTTTGACACTTCTGAGGAAATTGACCACACATTTGAAAACACTTGAAATGTCCAGGCCTGTATCTTCTTTGACAATGTTTCTGAAAGCAGTCCATTCAGGTTTCTTTTCTATGGTCTCCATAAGATCCAGGAACGTCTCATTTTGCAGGTACTTGACAGCAGCTTGGAAGTTTTCATCAGATTTCAAATGAGCATTAGCTATCTCGGTTATTTTCTCATGTGGTATGGCATGCATTACTTTGGACAGGAATTCATTTTCCAGTATTGAAGTAGTCAGAGGTGCACTTGTTGTTCTTGTTGTTTTCGAAGTTGGAACACTAATAGTGTATTGGGCGGAACACAGGATGAGGAAACTGATTTGAAACAACATTCTGGATGAATTATTCATGACTTGTAATCTTTCTAGAAGATAGAAATATTTTGACAATATTCAAACATCAGTTGCTATGGTAACAGTAGTGCACATATTTCTGAATTCATAGCTAACTAGAGATTATTATTGAGACAAGAATTCTGCTGCTATACAGGGTGACTCAGAGAACATTCGTTTGCTATGCCATATTGATCTATACAGGGTGTTTCAGAGTTGCTGTGACACAAACCTAGGAGAGATTCCTCTCAAGAAAAAACAAAAAATCAAAGATCATGGGTCCAAAAATTCTTCGTTTCCGAGATACTGGGTGTTTTTTTATCAATACCTTGAAAATGCTTGAATGAACTGTTCATGGTTTATACTCACAATCATCAGACATTTTCTGGACTAATTAGTTCTCATCCAGAATTTCCAGGGGGTGTCCTTCGGCTTATTTCATCACAACTCTGACACACCCGGTATACCTATTAATATTATAGGTACAGGAAAGGTAAATAACTATCTATGTATAACCATCAGGAAGATTTCATCATCATCAAAATGCTTTCATTCATCATATACATATATTATGTCCCTATACAGGTTGTTTCATATATTGTGATCACAATAAATTGAGATACAAGGTATTTAAGTTTTTTGAAATGTCAGTTTTTTGTTCCCAGATCAAAAACCCCTTTGCCGATTTTCGTTAAAATTGGCAGGTGTGTTTTGTAATATTAAAATGTATCTTTTGGCGTACCTAAATTCGTCGTAATTATTCCAGTGGCGCCCCAAAAAGGATTATATTCATGTTAAAAATAATTGTTTTCCAGTATTTTTTTCTAAAAACATTTCAATTTGTTCAAACAAATACCATGTTTCAACTTCTCAATTGAATGATTATGGAATTACAGACCATTATTCCCCCCTTTCAAGTACCAAAGTTTTTTTACTGTTCTTCTCTTGTAGGCAAAAAGCAGTCTGAGAAAAAAACATGACCTTGAAAAACGTTTAGAGAAAAAAGCAATAGCTTTACGCAATGTACAGACTCTGTTGGAGAAAATCCACGATACACACAGTGATGCCCACGTATTTGAGGCTTACAAAAATGCTGTCAGCACTTTCAACACTTCATTCAAGTATTTGGGATTATCTGAGGACAATATCGATGACACAATGATCAAGTTGGGAGAGGTATGTCGATTCCAATTCCATTTTTCTTTCAAATGAAACCCCATACAAACTTTAACTTGTTGTGCAGATGTTGGATAAACATGATGACATCCAATCAGCTCTAGCCAGACCAGCGCAAGATTCGATTCTAGATGATTCAGATCTGGAAGATGAGCTGGCCGATCTACTGAAGGACGTTCCCGATGATCAACCGCCCGATGACAGCGGAATGAACACGAGCAATGTAGAAAAACAGTTGGAAAACATGAATATCAACATGCCAGAAGTGCCAGATGCCAGTCCTGATGTATCTCAACAGGGCGAGGAAGTTCTGATCCATTGATGAATGGTGCGTCGAGCGATTTGTGTTCTGCTGTGATTTTAGAACTGTTTCATCAAAACATTGCAGGCAAATGCATTGTCCAATATGTTTTCAAAATAATAACCAAAAGTGATGAATTTTTTCAATTAACCTATATGTCAATCTTCCTTGGATATTATTTGTTTTGCAATGTTGCAAGATGAGGAAATTCGATTTTTTGTTGTGGAAAGTTATTGGAATTTGAATTTACCTGAAGTATTGTCTGGTGATGCAGAAATTTATTTAAATTATTCAACAAAGATATAGAATACCTAATGAAAAAACCTATACAGGGTGACCCTGGACTTCCTCTTTTCCTCTCAGGAATGTACAGATGGGGTCAAAATATCTCCAGTACTTCATATAACTCTTTTTCCAAAATTCCTTCCTTACCAAGTTATGGGCCCTGGAAGTTACAAAATGAAAAATGTTTTTCTTTGATAACTATCAAAGTGAATATTCAAAATCATCCAAATTTTGGTTATTGGGCAAATAAATCAATTCCTTCAATGAGATTCCATGCAGGAGTCAGTTGTTTTGCTACAAACTCAGGAACGGACTACCCCCGATGGTCCACACCCCAACACTTTGAAATGACAGATATTTTTCAATATTTTTCAACAAAACAAGGTTGGGACAGTCTTATGGATCAAAGGACACAATGTACTGGTGGTGGAGAATCGATTGGAGCAATGATATTTGATAAAAATGCAGTTTTACTTGTCCTATTTGAAATGAAAAATTCTCACAGCAAAAATAATTATGATAACGTTAATTCAACAACATTTATAACAGGGATAATAGGAAATATGTTGAAATAATGTCATGAACAAACAAGGCCCCTAAGTTGGTAACATATGGATTTTATGAAAAACTTCCTATGATAAGTACTGGTGATATTTTGTCCTCATCTATACATTCCCGAGATGAAAAGAGGAAGTCCAGGGAAACCCTGTATATTGTCAGAGAACATTTATTCTCATAATTCTATTTGTTATTTTTGTGGAGTTTATACATATATAATGATCAAATAAAGAAAATTACAAAGAAATTATCTATTTGTTGACTAATTAGCAAGGGACTGAAAACATCAGAAAAAATGTAATGATCAAAATGGATACATGATTTCAATGCCTCAAGACAAAATGAGTACTTGAAAAAATATGAAAGGAGTCAGTCTTTATACCCTTTAAGAGAGTTACACTTTTTTTCTAGATTTTCAACTGATGATTGACATAAATACTGCTCAAGAATTGAAACGGGGTCCATTCAATATGCCCTAATTTTTTAATACTTATTTTATTGTGCATCAAGTGGTATTCGATTCACAAAAAAATCTTGGAATTGAAATACCACAAGATGTTGAAAAGAAAAACTGTAAAAAAGTCCCAATGTGGAAGTCTCCAGGTGTAGAGAATACACTCGAGAAAACATATTTCAATGGAAATAATACATTATAGGGATTTCCTTTCGTGCGCTCCAAGCGATAAAAAATAGTAACACTTGGTGCAGAAGTACGAATTTACATTGCAAAACAGTGTTTTTTTCTTCGGTTTTCATTAAAAAATAGAAAATCACATGGGTAAGTACATATAATCGGCAGTCACTTCAATTTTTATGGCAGTGATACTATGCAGGGTCGACCCATCCCAAAATGTTTAACACTCAGTTCATTTTGTTACTATTATAATTTCAGTTTTTTATGCATATTCAAACTGAATTCACGCGTTATAAAACTGTAAAAATGGCGCAGTCGGTAGGAAAGGAGTTAGAAGAGATCTAGATATCGTTCTGGGTCGGTGTTTATTGCTTCTCGAGTTCTACAGTGTATGTAGACTTCAACAAAAATGATATGAAAAGCGTGTATTGCGTCGAAATTTCAAATATTTCTGCTCACACTACACTTCACATCTTCAGGGAAAGATTAAAACTCAGTCCATATACATGTATATATAAGGTGTACCATTTCAGAGTTTCATTGTAATATTCACATATTTTTTCTTATTTATGTTGAGTGTTTATCAATAAATTGTATTTCGTAAGGAGGGAAGCCCGAAAAACTTTTGCAACGATATCACTATCGGATGGCAATGACCGCCTTCTTTGACAATAAGTTCGTGGAAATGAAAACAAATATGAACGACCATCAATTATCGCAATATATCCCCGTTTCCACCTTGATGCAAATATTCGATACGAAAAACGAGAGGCAAATTATTTAATCGAGTTATCACGCGATCATGGCTGGGCATTCCCCACTAGATTTCATCCACTCCACAGAAGTCACAGTAGTAGGGTATCAGCGCAAGTCGAATTGAAGATTATTAATTGTTGATTGTTGACCAGTTGACCGCTCAGGTCGCGTAATTATCATCATCGAGGAATATTGACAAGCTTTATATAGTGACCGGTCTTGTTTCGGAGTTTCAAGGCTCTCTGGTTTTATTTGGAGGATTCGACAAACTTTAGGTGCTGTAATTAATAAGTTGACTCAGGTAAGTACACAAAAGATTTCAATAAGTTGTTATACAACAGGTAGATAGGTACAAAAATTTGAATTATTATGATAATATGCATTGGTATAAATAATTATTATTCATAGTAGGTACCCATACGTGAGAAGATCCATCAAAGTATGTACACTTGTGCAAAAAATATAGTAAATACTTCAATACCTGTCTGAATAATATACCTATTTTAAATATGATTGATAATCACCTCAATATTAACACATTTGTCCTTGAAAATCATTCAAATAATACAGGATATTCCATGATGATGGTATAATCAGAAAAAAATAAAATACAAAATCCGCCTCAGTCCACAGAGGTTATAGACACTTCCTGGCACCTCTATACTATATAAGCTCCTAAAGGTATATCAATCTGTGATGTGTCGATGGTATTTATTCAGACAATTTTGAATTGACTCTCGGACGTTGTGAAATGTTCTCAAGTATTTTTTAGATCAATTTCAAGTTGTTACTACGTCATATTTGTATTCATTATTAAAATAAATAATAAAATAGCAATATTAAATTAAACAATCACTGATGATAACCCGAGTTGAGTCGGTAGAGTCTTGAAGGCAAAATAATAGACAAAAAAATGTACGGAATGTTTTGAGGAACAATTTTTTCCCAACTGAACTATGAAATTTTTAGACGATTTCTTCTCATTTTTTGAGCAGAGATGTACCTTACAATAATAGTAATAATTATGTACATGTAACCATCTAATCACTGATGCATTTCCTGAAGCATTCCATAAGCTATTTTAATTTGTTGATGATCAATTAAATGCGATATTATTTTGAATTAAATGGGGTTATAACTGGTGCACATCACTGATTGGCACCTATGAATAATATACGAAGTTGGTGAATCCCAATAGGTATCCTTAATTTCCACATGAATGTTTTTTCTGTTTGCTTCATAAAGGACTCAAAAAATATCTAGACTAACAAATTAAGAATTCGTAAAAATATCGTTATACTATAAATTTTTGAAAATTTCATAGAAAAGAAAATTGAACTTTTAATTATATTCAACGGTTTCATTGAGAGTTTCATTTTGCTCATTCTGTACCTATAGTCTATCATTTTCAGGTTGTGTGAAAATACCTACACACTGAATTATTCTTTTCAATACACGTCTCTATAGATATAGGTAATTCAATAATTACCATTTTCAAGGTAACAAAGATTCACCTCCATAAACAGGTTTTGGTGGATTTCATATGTTCCGTTCATTATAAACAATTGGAATCAGAAAGATTACATAAATTAAACAAACGTTATTTCTTATTTATGTGTCTGACGATACGATCGATGGACTTGATGTCACGATCGAAGGATTCAATTATTTGTTACAATAAGCAAACCAATTTTTTTGGATCGTGGTGGATATTTATTCGCCATGAAATCATGTTATGCTATAGAATGGTGTTCCTCGAGTAATAAAGGAAGATAATAATGGAGTGAATTCAGTGAATTGAGTGAAAGATAAGGCTGAAGTGTGATTTCAATTCTAACTCGATAGTCAAACTATTATACACTCTACAGAGGGTATAGGTATTACAAATTTCATAAAAAAACACGCTGTAATTGCTATACACCTGGTATGTATAAAAATGAGGTGTTGATGCGAATACAGTTTCCACATCAATGTTCGGAAGGAATTAACCTGTCATTTAAAACAAAGAACGTCCGTCCAAATCGGACTGGTACTTTTGACTAGAGTCACTGGATGGTATTAGTTTACCTAATACCAACCAGTGACTCTACTTTTGACGAAATTGTTTCCTAAACTTTTGGCTACTTTTTGGTGGTGCGTTTATTTCCTGGAGCCTGGAGCAGTGTATAACTTTTGACATTGCCCTATTACAGCAATTTTTTTCCAGACAAAATGCCACTTCGGCTGTCAACCCTGCTCCTCGCCCTCTGCTCAGCTACCACGGTCCTTTGCCAAGACGACCTGGGCGACCTCGGCTCCCTCATCGACACCGTCTTCAAGCGACCGCCGACGGGCGGCGGGGAGCCCTCCCCGGCTCCCACCCCAGCTCCCACTTCGGCTCCCACCGCCGCCCCCGTCGACCTGCAGCCCAACAGCGGGTTGGTGGGAGGTGGAGGGGACTCGGGAGGCGGTATTCCGGGCACGGGGGATTGCACCTGCGTGGAGTATTACCTGTGCAATAACGGTACCATCAATACGAACGGTGAAGGGATCATCGATATTAGGTGGGTGAAAAGAATAATATCCCAGTAAACACAAACATCCCTGGGATGTCACATTCATGTGACGCTAGGTAACAATGCGAATTACAAGAAAACAGCATTGGTATTGCCAGGGGACTCTTTGTGTTACGAAACATTCACAATATTCGTCACATTTTATTGGATTTGAGACTTAAAATGTAGTAATTTTTCATCATTTTCAGTAGTAGAAAATTGCAAAAGTATTTTTCTGGGAGTATTAGTAGATTTTAGATTCTTTTTAGATATCATTCTGTAGCTTTACCAGAAGAAGTTATTTCATACAGAAAGAAAAAACAAACATTTGTGTAATTTTCTACTACTGAAAATGATGAAAAATTACTATGCAAACTTCTAGTTTGGGTCAAATATTCCGAAAACTGTTCATTTTGACTCAGTTGAAGGTGACGCATTTTTTAGACAGATTTAAACAATGAATTCGAAAAATTGAAAATAATCGAAATAACATTAGTGGCGTAGAAAACATTGGAGGAAAAGCAACCACAACCCCCTGTAGCGCACACCCGGATGAAATGTTCGGAATGAATTTCTGGTCAAAAAATTACCCATTTGAAGATAAAACCATAATATAATATCAAATTTAAATGCAAAATATTCGATCATTCTTTAGTTATTGCGAAAAAACTATTTTTATTTCGTAAATTTAGTGCTACGACCTTTTTTGGTTCAAAATTTATTCTCATCTCAGCATCGGAGTGAGCAAATACCAAATTTCAAAAAACTTTTGATTTGGAATTGAATAAGTATACAACCTCGCTCCTATGACATTATTCAATCGGTACAGCCATTTTCGACCTACAGGCGTTAGAACTTAGAGGGTTTTTAGCGAAATGGGTAAAAATTTCCAATTTTTGACAGTCGATTGCGGATGAACGACTAAACCAATTTCGATGTTTTGAATGCCAGTCGACATACGGTATTTGAGATTAATTGAAAAAAAAATTTTCAGTGCGAAACTTTCGCGGTTTTCAGGCTGTCAAATCTGAAGCACAACCTAGAAACCGTAGCAAACTCATATATAGTCGTGGAAATACACCAAGGCAGAATCTGTTTCTTTTTATTCATCGCAAGTTGAATGAGACAGAAAATCACTATAAAAAGGAACGTCGGAACTTGATTCATATATTTTGATCATTGAATTGTCACTATGACTCAATGTCAAACAATTAGAGTACTGGTTATACATCAATAATATTTCGAATTCCTTATATCATAATGGTGAAACGATTCAATGATCAATCTAAAACATTGATTCTGAGTGTGATCGCGTATTTTGTAAAACACGATGATTTCTGCCAAGTTCAAAGAAAAAATGTTGTCAGCATTGCCGCGGAAGCTCTGAATATTTCAGAAAGGAGTATTTATCGGATCAAGAATCCGCAAACAAACTCTGATGCTGTTTATGCAGTAACAGTTTCGAAAAAGGCCGAAGAAAAAAAAAGGTAAATCCCACAATTTTACAGGCTCTTAGAGTACATGTTACAATAAAATCGCTCCATAGGCGTTTCACTGAAGAATGGCCTGATTTTCCTTGTTCACCAAGATCCGTGAATACCTGAATTCGCAAAATTGGATTCAAATTCAAGAGGAGCAACAATAGGCAGTTTCTTGTAGAACAACCATCAATTGCAGGCAAGCGTACGTCATTCAAAAAAAAAATATCATCTAGATATTTACGTGATATTTACGCATCAGAACATGGTCACAATATTTTGAGATTACCACCTCACCATTGCCAATAAAATGCCATACAAATGGTGTGGTCAGAGGCTGAAAGGATTTATGACGCCGAAATCATCTAGACTAAATTATCCCCGGGAGATGTGATGATGGTCTGGTCAAAGGCGTTAGAAGCTGTGGGTGTGGAGCATTGGAGAAATTATGTACGACATACAGAAAAAGTGATATTTTCGGCATTGGAGACGGAGAAATACATAGGTGCTTTCAATATTGAACCTGTCGTGATAACTTTCGATTCAGATGAGAGCGATACGTCATCGGAGGAAGGATCAAATGAAAATATTTGTTTTGGAAAAATGTAACTTCCTGAATAATTCATATTAAATTAAGTTGATGTTGACGAGGAATTATTATTCGAAATATAATTCATGTGAGTTATACTACTCACTTACTTTCTTGTAGAAAGCCAAAGACAAATCATTTGTTCGAAAGAATTTCATGTTGATAATGGATACAGAGTGTTTTCCGAAACATCTAGTTGAAATGGAGAGTAATACATCTCCACATATTTTCTTTATAATTTTTTCCTCAAATATCTTTCAACATCTTATTTCCCGAAGTGTCACTGACTATCAGCTGAAAAAATTCTTTCGGGTCTGAAAATGAATTTTCAAACACTTGAAAAGCTAAGGTCCCCGTCTTCTTAACTCACACAAGTCTGTGACTTTCGAGGGTTGCTTTGCAACTAAGCTGGCTGTTAAAAACACTTTTAAACACTTAAAAACACTTCGGGGCAAAGAAAAATCTCCACGCCCAGTCATCCACAGATACTTTTATATCTCTATAATTTTTTTTAGAAATGAGGGGAGAAACTAATATATTTGCGAAAAACAGATGATGTTGAACAGCTTGAGGAATCGTATAGTTCATTTATTCCAAAATCCGATAGGGTTGAAGTCATATTTCGGATTGCAGCTAATGTTTTCAATTTTTATTATCGCTTAAGACGAACGAGAGAGAATGACTATTTTATGTTCGTAGAACATCGTCCATCCCTGGGGTGGAAAGGGAGAAAAGGTAGGTATTGAAATATTAAGAGTTACCCTTTGTTCATGGTGCAAGAGATCTCATATCCGAATTTCGTATTTTCAACATTTATTTCGGGTAGGTATGAGAACATCTCGTCAGGTTTCCCGAACTGATTTTCCGCGACAATACTGTTCAGTGTTCAACTATAGTTAATCCGTTTTTTTTTAGGTGAATATATATTTTGAATCTTCGAAAAAAAAACATGGGAACTTGTAATGGTACGCACATACACTCCTATATCCGTTCTCGTGGACTTCGATGAACTGCCATATTCGTTACCATGATTATCATGATTGTCAAAATCTGGAATAATCAAGAATACACATGCGAATGGTAACCAGAAATTCTATAGGCTTTTGTTTTGTGACTTGGTGTATTTCCACGACTTTACCCGTTATTCAGGATTTCCAGCTCTCCAGAAATTTTAAGGGGCTACACCAGACAGATGTCTTTAGTAACCGAATTAGTAACGGTGACGATGTAATTTCTTCTTCTTTTTCATTTTTCGGGATATAATTTCGACAAATACACTCGCTGACCTCCAACCTTTTGTACTTATCTTTCACATTCAAAGACATTAAAAACAAATATCAGTGCTCTATATCGATAAAAGTACATCAACCTTGAACAGGGTGATTCTTCATTCCACTAGTGTGCGTTATATAGAACAGTATATTCTTTCCTTTAGTTGACAAAAATCAATTCAGCCAAAAGTAAGAACAAAGAAAAGAATACCTTAGATCAATTTTTTTGTAGCAACGTGTGCAGGGAAGATTTTTTGAAACAGGAAAAATAAGATTCCTAATTTGATTATGGGCTAACATTTCGTGAAATTTCATAGATAGTCAGGATTAGATCATCTGGCTACAGAGTGAGAAATTCAGGCCAAAAAACAGAGAAGAGGTGCGACCAAGAATCATAACAGTTTGCAGAGAGATACCACCATCAGAAAAACTGAGGAGAGTTGAAAATAACGTGCGAAATAGATATGCAAAGTGTACAGGGAAAGAAGGAGATTTTATCGAGAATAGAAGAACCTGAACTCGTTAGGAATGGTTGCTATTTTATTTTATTTTTTCAAATTATTTGATGTAATTTTTAATTGGTATTATTTTGGGTGGTAAACCACCTTGGGAATATGGTGTATAGGCATGTGTGATTCCAGTGGGATAGACATTCAGGAAAGAATCACTTGTATCAGTATTCGTTTATACAAGTCGATGCATAGATTTCGGGAGGATGTAATCCAATGTTCTGGATGGCATTAGCCAGGAAAGTAGTTTTTATCCCGAAATCTACCATTGTTGTTCATTTTATGAGAATTGTGTGGAAATGACTTTGGCATGGTGACTATTTCGTAGTTGAAATACATGAATATTGTAATTTGTAACTTTTCATGCAATTAGCTTTAAGTGACGAGAGACTAATTCGATATCTATATCTTCACACAAAATCTGTACTATCTTGAAGGAAGTATAGTACGTGTAGTCGTAGAAAAAGTATAGTACATTTCTCGAGTTGTAAAGCAATTACTCACTTTTGGAGTTACTCTCTCCACTTCGTGCGTAATATGCGTTTTACAACTCTTGTTATGAAATATACTAATCAAATGATTTTCTTATTCATGAAAAAACATATAAATGATAAAAACCTGTGATGCAATAAATAAACGAGAACAGAAAAATCCCCAAAAAAAATGTACCGTCCTAATTCCTCCTCAGGATAAACGACGGCCCGTGCGGCGGCAACTATCTCCAAGTGTGCTGCGACCCCCTCGACGTGCGCACCGACCCCATCACCCCCACGCCGCCCCCCCAACCCGCCCCCACCAAGTGCGGCTACCGCCATCCGGACGGCGTCGGCTTCCGCATCACCGGAGACAGGGAGAACGAGGCGCAGTTCGGGGAATTCCCCTGGATGGTGGCCATCTTGCGCGAGGAGTCGGTGGAGGGCAACCCTGTCAAATTGAACGTGTACCAGTGCGGGGGAGCGTTGA
Source organism: Phaedon cochleariae (assembly GCA_918026855.4). Taxonomy (NCBI): domain Eukaryota; kingdom Metazoa; phylum Arthropoda; class Insecta; order Coleoptera; family Chrysomelidae; genus Phaedon; species Phaedon cochleariae. The sequence goes on along the minus strand of OU896713.1, from coordinate 325,027 downwards.
TACACCCTAGGGCAGTGCTGACAGCCGCCCATTGCGTCAGCGGCAAGAATAAGAGCTTCAAGGTGAGATTATTCTACCTACCGACTGCGCCAAATTTGTGTTTCGAGTGTTCCAGAATGTTTCAAAGTAATATAGAATCTTCCAGAAGATTTTATAGTATTGTAGCATGTTAAGAAGTGCTATAGGATGATCTAAAATCTTTCAGATTGTACGAAAATGTTCTGAAATGTTCCACAGTGTTATTGAATCTTCCTGAAGACTTTAGAATGTTGTAGTATGTTCAAAAGTATAGTATAGAATGTTCTAGAATCTTCCAGTTAGCTCGAGATCGTTATGTTCCAAAGTGTCATGAAATCTCTCAGAATGTTATGGTCCAGATTGTTCGAAAATTTTCTAGAAACTTCCAAAAGTTTCTGGATCTTCGAATAAGTGACTTGAAAAATTGAGAATAACCTGAAATAAGTTAGGTTTACAATTTTCGTATTCGAATATCCATTTTTGAAATACAAATATGAAACAAGTTGGCTGATTTTGTCCAAGCAATGTGAGGATAAAAAAAAAATGCGGGGGACGTTAATTCATCCGAGGGCAGTGCTAACAGCCGCCCATTGCGTCAGCGGTAAAAATAGAAGCTTTGAGGTAAGTATAATCTACCCTCAATCATATAATCAAGGATTCTATCTTCCATATTTATGCTCTAGAATGTTCTCAGAGTGTCCAAAAATGCTAGAGACTGTTCTAGAATATTCCTTATAGTTGGAGAATGTTTCAGAATGGCCAATAGGGTTCAAAAATATTCTAGAATGTTTCACAGTGTTATAGAATCTTCCAGAAGACTCAATAATATTGTAGTATGTTCAAGATTAGAATACAATGTTCCAAAATCTTTCAGATTGCTCGAGAATGTCTCCTGATGATGGTCCAGAATGTTAGAAAAAGCTTTAGAATGTTCCACAGTGAAGTTGAATTTCCCAGAAGATTTTTGAATGGTCTGGCATGTTCAGGAATACCATAGAATATCCTAGAATCTTCCAGATTGCTTGGGAATATTTCAGAATCATCGAAAATGTTCAAAAATGTTCTAGAAGGTCCCTTAAGTTTATAGTTTCCCAGATAATATGATAATAATTGAAATAAGGTTCATAGTTTCTGTTTTCGAAGTTTAATTTTCAAAATTCAGATATGATAGGAGCTGGCTGATTTCGTCCAAGCGACGCGAGGGTAACTCCCTGTCTATGGTAACCCTTTTGTTCACAGGGTGATTCATAATGAGTTGCATACAAAACAATGATGGAATTCTGACATCAAATAATATGATCACAATAAGAATTTGAGAATATTAATCAAACGTTTATAATTATCATTTTTCAAGATAAGAGCTGGCGAATGGGACACACAGCACACCCAGGAACTGTACCCTCACCAAGACAGGGAAGTGCAGTCCATATCCATACACCCACAGTACTACGCTGGTGCTTTATACAATGACGTGGCAGTCCTGGTGCTGAAAACCCCCGTAAATATAGCCGAAAATATAGGTAATCTTGTGATGATAACTAACCTGCTCAAAACCCGAAACGTGAAATCCAAATTTTTTGATCCATCATAAACTGTTTGCAAGCCTCCCGTTTGAATGGAATTTTTTTTTAGAATTGAATATTTTCATGAGAAAATGCATAATTTTTGTCATTCTGGTTCATACAGTGATCAACATATTCATTGATTCAGGGTGGTCCTCGATTTTTTCCCTCAATTTACCATAACGCGTTTAGGGAAAGTTTATCCAAAAACGCATATCCTCTTCGACCTATATGGGTTTACTGCATTGCTTGAACCGCTGATTTTGAGAATCTAAAGGGAGAGTTATCTATCAAATCTGACATCAAATTCTTTCTTTATTGGTGTGAATTAGTGTCTATGAATTTTTTGGGATTTTTAGGGCAATCAGGAAAAAAATATTTTTCCACCTATATGAGCCTACTGCATTGCTTGAACCGCTGATTTTGAAAATCTAAACGGAGAGTTATCTATCAAATCTGACATCAAATTCTTTCTTTATTGGTCTGAATTAGTGTCTATGAATTTTTTGGGATTTTTAGGGCAATCAGTAAAAAAATATTTTTCCACCTATATGAGCCTACTGCATTGCTTGAACCGCTGATTTTGAAAATCTAAACGGAGAGTTATCTATCAAATCTGACATCAAATTCTATCTTTATTGGTCTGAATTAGTGTCTATGAATTTTTTGGGATTTTTAGGGCAATCAGGAAAAAAATATTTTTCCACCTATATGAGCCTACTGCATTGCTTGAACCGCTGATTTCGAAAATCTAAACGGAGAGTTATCTATCGAATCTGACATCAAATTCTTTCTTTATTGGTCTGAATTAGTGTCTATGAATTTTTTGAGATTTTTAGGGCAATCAGGAAAAAAATATTTTTCCACCTATATGAGCCTACTGCATTGCTTGAACCGCTAATTTTGAAAATCTAAACGGAGAGTTATCTATTCAAATCTGACATCAAATTCTTTCTTTATTGGTCTGAATTAGTGTCTATGAATTTTTTGGGATTTTTTGGGCAATCAGAAAAAAAATATTTTTCCACCTATATGAGCCTACTACGGCCTACTGCATTGGTTGAACCGCTGATTTTGAAAATATAAACGGAGAGTTATCTATCGAATCTGACATCAAATTCTATCTTTATTGGTCTGAATTAGTGTCTATGAATTTTTTGGGATTTTTAGGGCAATCAGGAAAAAATATGTTTCCACCTATATGAGCCTACTGCATTGCTTGAACCGCTAATTTTGAAAATCTAAACGGAGAGTTATCTATTCAAATCTGACATCAAATTCTTTCTTTATTGGTCTGAATTAGTGTCTATGAATTTTTTGGGATTTTTTGGGCAATCAGAAAAAAAATATTTTTCCACCTATATGAGCCTACTACGGCCTACTGCATTGGTTGAACCGCTGATTTTGAAAATATAAACGGAGAGTTATCTATCAAATCTGACATCAAATTCTTTCTTCATTGGTCTGAATTAGTGTCTATGAATTTTTTGGGATTTTTAAGGCAATCAGGAAAAAAATATTTTTCCACCTATATGAGCCTACTATACGGCCTACTGCATTGCTTGAACCGCTGATTTCGAAAATCTAAACGGAGAGTTATCTATCAAATCTGACATCAAATTCTTTCTTTATTGGTCTGAATTAGTGTCTATGAATTTTTTGGGATTTTTAGGGCAATCAGGAAAAAAATATTTTTCCACCTATATGAGCCTACTGCATTGCTTGAACCGCTGATTTCGAAAATCTAAACGGAGAGTTATCTATCGAATCTGACATCAAATTCTTTCTTTATTGGTCTGAATTAGTGTCTATGAATTTTTTGAGATTTTTAGGGCAATCAGGAAAAAAATATTTTTCCACCTATATGAGCCTACTGCATTGCTTGAACCGCTAATTTTGAAAATCTAAACGGAGAGTTATCTATTCAAATCTGACATCAAATTCTTTCTTTATTGGTCTGAATTAGTGTCTATGAATTTTTTGGGATTTTTTGGGCAATCAGAAAAAAAATATTTTTCCACCTATATGAGCCTACTACGGCCTACTGCATTGGTTGAACCGCTGATTTTGAAAATATAAACGGAGAGTTATCTATCGAATCTGACATCAAATTCTATCTTTATTGGTCTGAATTAGTGTCTATGAATTTTTTGGGATTTTTAGGGCAATCAGGAAAAAATATGTTTCCACCTATATGAGCCTACTGCATTGCTTGAACCGCTAATTTTGAAAATCTAAACGGAGAGTTATCTATTCAAATCTGACATCAAATTCTTTCTTTATTGGTCTGAATTAGTGTCTATGAATTTTTTGGGATTTTTAGGGCAATCAGGAAAAAAATATTTTTCCACCTATATGAGCCTACTGCATTGCTTGAACCGCTGATTTCGAAAATCTAAACGGAGAGTTATCTATCGAATCTGACATCAAATTCTTTCTTTATTGGTCTGAATTAGTGTCTATGAATTTTTTGAGATTTTTAGGGCAATCAGGAAAAAAATATTTTTCCACCTATATGAGCCTACTGCATTGCTTGAACCGCTAATTTTGAAAATCTAAACGGAGAGTTATCTATTCAAATCTGACATCAAATTCTATCTTTATTGGTCTGAATTAGTGTCTATGAATTTTTTGGGATTTTTAGGGCAATCAGGAAAAAATATGTTTCCACCTATATGAGCCTACTGCATTGCTTGAACCGCTAATTTTGAAAATCTAAACGGAGAGTTATCTATCAAATCTGACATCAAATTCTATCTTTATTGGTCTGAATTAGTGTCTATGAATTTTTTGGGATTTTTAGGGCAATCAGGAAAAAAATATTTTTCCACCTATATGAGCCTACTGCATTGCTTGAACCGCTGATTTCGAAAATCTAAACGGAGAGTTATCTATCGAATCTGACATCAAATTCTTTCTTTATTGGTCTGAATTAGTGTCTATGAATTTTTTGAGATTTTTAGGGCAATCAGGAAAAAAATATTTTTCCACCTATATGAGCCTACTGCATTGCTTGAACCGCTAATTTTGAAAATCTAAACGGAGAGTTATCTATTCAAATCTGACATCAAATTCTTTCTTTATTGGTCTGAATTAGTGTCTATGAATTTTTTGGGATTTTTTGGGCAATCAGAAAAAAAATATTTTTCCACCTATATGAGCCTACTACGGCCTACTGCATTGGTTGAACCGCTGATTTTGAAAATATAAACGGAGAGTTATCTATCGAATCTGACATCAAATTCTATCTTTATTGGTCTGAATTAGTGTCTATGAATTTTTTGGGATTTTTAGGGCAATCAGGAAAAAATATGTTTCCACCTATATGAGCCTACTGCATTGCTTGAACCGCTAATTTTGAAAATCTAAACGGAGAGTTATCTATTCAAATCTGACATCAAATTCTTTCTTTATTGGTCTGAATTAGTGTCTATGAATTTTTTGGGATTTTTTGGGCAATCAGAAAAAAAATATTTTTCCACCTATATGAGCCTACTACGGCCTACTGCATTGGTTGAACCGCTGATTTTGAAAATATAAACGGAGAGTTATCTATCAAATCTGACATCAAATTCTTTCTTCATTGGTCTGAATTAGTGTCTATGAATTTTTTGGGATTTTTAAGGCAATCAGGAAAAAAATATTTTTCCACCTATATGAGCCTACTATACGGCCTACTGCATTGCTTGAACCGCTGATTTCGAAAATCTAAACGGAGAGTTATCTATCAAATCTGACATCAAAATTCTTTCTTTATTGGTCTGAATTAGTGTCTATGAATTTTTTGGGATTTTTAGGGCAATCAGGAAAAAAATATTTTTCCACCTATATGAGCCTACTACGGCTCCTACTGCATTGGTTGAACCGCTGATTTTGAAAATATAAACGGAGAGATATCTATCAAATCTGACATCAAATTCTTTCTTCATTGGTCTGAATTAGTGTCTATGAATTTTTTGGGATTTTTAAGGCAATCAGGAAAAAAATATTTTTCCACCTATATGAGCCTACTATACGGCCTACTGCATTGCTTAAACCGCTGATTTTGAAAATCTAAACGGAGAGTTATCTATCAAATCTGACATCAAATTCTTTCTTTATTGGTCTGAATTAGTGTTTATGAATTTTTTTGGGATTTTTAGGGCAATCAGGAAAAAAATATTTTTCCACCTATATGAGCCTACTACGGCCTACTGCATTGCTTGAACCGCTGATTTTGAAAATCTAAAGGGAGAGTTATCTATCAAATCTGACATCAAATTCTATCTTCATTGGTCTGAATTAGTGTCTATGAATTTTTTGGGATTTTTAGGGCAATCAGGAAAAAATATTTTCCACCTATATGAGCCTACTACGGCCTACTGCATTGCTTGAACCGCTGATTTTGAAAATCTAAAGGGAGAGTTATCTATCAAATCTGACATCAAATTCTATCTTTATTGGTCTGAATTAGTGTCTATGAATTTTTTGGGATTTTTAGGGCAATCAGGAAAAAATATTTCTCCACCTATATGAGCCTACTGCATTGCTTGAACCGCTGATTTTGAAAATCTAAACGGAGAGTTATCTATCAAATCTGACATCAAATTCTTTCTTTATGGTCTGAATTAGTGTCTATGAATTTTTGAGATTTTTAGGGCAATCAGGAAAAAAATATTTTTCCACCTATATGAGCCTACTGCATTGCTTGAACCGCTAATTTTGAAATACTAAACGGAGAGTGATCTATCAAATCTGACATCAAATTCTTTCTTTATTGGTCTGAATTAGTGTCTATGAATTTTTTGGGATTTTTAGGGCAATCAGGAAAAAAATATTTTTCCACCTATATGAGCCTACTGCATTGCTTGAACCGCTGATTTTGAAAATCTAAACGGATAGTTATCTATCAAATCTGACATCCAAATTCTTTCTTTATTGGTCTGAATTAGTGTCTATGAATTTTTTGGGATTTTTAGGGCAATCAGGAAAAAAATATTTTTCCACCTATATGAGCCTACTACGGCCTACTGCATTGCTTGAACCGCTGATTTTGAAAATCTAAAGGGAGAGTTATCTATCCAAATCTGACATCAATTCTATCTTCATTGGTCTGAATTAGTGTCTATGAATTTTTTGGGATTTTTAGGGCAATCAGAAAAAATATTTTTCCACCTATATGAGCCTACTACGGCCTACTGCATTGCTTGAACCGCTGATTTTGAAAATCTAAAGGGAGGTTATCTATCAAATCTGACATCAAATTCTATCTTTATTGGTCTGAATTAGGTGTCTATGAATTTTTGGGATTTTTAGGGCAATCAGGAAAAAATATTCTCCACCTATATGAGCCTACTGCATTGCTTGAACCGCTGATTTTGAAAATCTAAACGGAGAGTTATCTATCAAATCTGACATCGAATTCTTTCTTTATTGGTCTGAATTAGTGTCTATGAATTTTTTGGGATTTTTAGGGCAATCAGGAAAAAAATATTTTTCCACCTATATGAGCCTACTGCATTGCTTGAACCGCTGATTTCGAAAATCTAAACGGAGAGTTATCTATCAAATCTGACATCAAATTCTTTCTTTATTGGTCTGAATTAGTGTCTATGAATTTTTTGGGATTTTTAGGGCAATCAGGAAAAAAATATTTTTCCACCTATATGAGCCTACTGCATTGCTTGAACCGCTGATTTCGAAAATCTAAACGGAGAGTTATCTATCAAATCTGACATCAAATTCTTTCTTTATTGGTCTGAATTAGTGTCTATGAATTTTTTGGGATTTTTAGGGCAATCAGGAAAAAAATATTTTTCCACCTATATGAGCCTACTGCATTGCTTGAACCGCTGATTTTGAAAATCTACAGGGAGAGTTATCTATCAAATCTGACATCGAATTCTTTCTTTATTGGTCTGAATTAGTGTCTATGAATTTTTTGGGATTTTTAGGGCAATCAGGAGAAAAATATTTTTCCACCTATATGAGCCTACTACGGCCTACTGCATTGCTTGAACCGCTGATTTTGAAAATCTAAAGGGAGAGTTATTTATCAAATCTGACATCAAATTCTTTCTTTATTGGTCTGAATTAGTGTCTATGAATTTTTTGAGATTTTTAGGGCAATCAGGAAAAAAATATTTTTCCACCTATATGAGCCTACTGCATTGCTTGAACCGCTGATTTTGAAAATCTAAACGGAGAGTTATCTATCAAATCTGACATCAAATTCTTTCTTTATTGGTCTGAATTAGTGTCTATGAATTTTTTGGGATTTTTAGGGCAATCAGGAAAAAAATATTTTTCCACCTATATGAGCCTACTACGGCCTACTGCATTGCTTGAACCGCTGATTTTGAAAATCTAAAGGGAGAGTTATCTATCAAATCTGACATCAAATTCTTTCTCTATTGGTCTGAAGTAGTGTCTATGAATTTTTTGGGATTTTTGGGGCAATCAGGACAAAAATATTTTTCCACCTATATGAGCCTACTGCATTGCTTGAACCGCTGATTTTGAAAATCTAAACGGAGAGTTATCTATCAAATCTGACATCAAATTCTTTCTTTATTGGTCTGAAGTAGTGTCTATGAATTTTTTGGGATTTTTGGGGCAATCAGGAAAAAAATATTTTTCCACCTATATGAGCCTACTACGGCCTACTGCATTGCTTGAACCGCTGATTTTGAAAATCTAAACGGAGAGTTATCTATCAAATCTGACATCAAATTCTTTCTCTATTGGTCTGAAGTAGTGTCTATGAATTTTTTGGGATTTTTGGGGCAATCAGGAAAAAAATAATTTTCCACCTATATAGCCTACTGCATTGCTTGAACCGCTGATTTTGAAAATCTAAAGGGAGAGTTATCTATCAAATCTGACATCAAATTCTATCTTTATTGGTCTGAATCAGTGTCTATGAATTTTTTGGGATTTTTAGGGCAATCAGGAAAAAATATTTCTCCACCTATATGAGCCTACTGCATTGCTTGAACCGCTGATTTCGAAAATCTAAACGGAGAGTTATCTATCAAATCTGACATCAAATTCTTTCTTTATTGGTCTGAAGTAGTGTCTATGAATTTTTTGGGATTTTTGGGGCAATCAGGAAAAAAATATTTTTCCACCTATATGAGCCTACTGCATTGCTTGAACCGCTGATTTTGAAAATCTAAACGGATAGTTATCTATCAAATCTGACATCAAATTCTTTCTTTATTGGTCTGAATTAGTGTCTATGAATTTTTTGGGATTTTTAGGGCAATCAGGAAAAAAACATTTTTCCACCTATATGAGCCTACTACGGCCTACTGCATTGCTTGAACCGCTGATTTTGAAAATCTAAAGGGAGAGTTATCTATCAAATCTGACATCAAATTCTATCTTCATTGGTCTGAATTAGTGTCTATGAATTTTTTGGGATTTTTAGGGCAATCAGGAAAAAATATTTTTCCACCTATATGAGCCTACTACGGCCTACTGCATTGCTTGAACCGCTGATTTTAAAAATCTAAAGGGAGAGTTATCTATCAAATCTGACATCAAATTCTATCTTTATTGGTCTGAATTAGTGTCTATGAATTTTTTGGGATTTTTAGGGCAATCAGGAAAAAATATTTCTCCACCTATATGAGCCTACTGCATTGCTTGAACCGCTGATTTTGAAAATCTAAACGGAGAGTTATCTATCAAATCTGACATCGAATTCTTTCTTTATTGGTCTGAATTAGTGTCTATGAATTTTTTGGGATTTTTAGGGCAATCAGGAAAAAAATATTTTTCCACCTATATGAGCCTACTGCATTGCTTGAACCGCTGATTTCGAAAATCTAAACGGAGAGTTATCTATCAAATCTGACATCAAATTCTTTCTTTATTGGTCTGAATTAGTGTCTATGAGTTTTTTGGGATTTTTAGGGCAATCAGGAAAAAAATATTTTTCCACCTATATGAGCCTACTGCATTGCTTGAACCGCTGATTTCGAAAATCTAAACGGAGAGTTATCTATCAAATCTGACATCAAATTCTTTCTTTATTGGTCTGAATTAGTGTCTATGAATTTTTTGGGATTTTTAGGGCAATCAGGAAAAAAATATTTTTCCACCTATATGAGCCTACTGCATTGCTTGAACCGCTGATTTCGAAAATCTAAACGGAGAGTTATCTATCAAATCTGACATCAAATTCTTTCTTTATTGGTCTGAATTAGTGTCTATGAATTTTTTGGGATTTTTAGGGCAATCAGGAAAAAAATATTTTTCCACCTATATGAGCCTACTACGGCCTACTGCATTGCTTGAACCGCTGATTTTGAAAATCTAAAGGGAGAGTTATCTATCAAATCTGACATCAAATTCTTTCTTTATTGGTCTGAATTAGTGTCTATGAGTTTTTTGGGATTTTTAGGGCAATCAGGAAAAAAATATTTTTCCACCTATATGAGCCTACTGCATTGCTTGAACCGCTGATTTCGAAAATCTAAACGGAGAGTTATCTATCAAATCTGACATCAAATTCTTTCTTTATTGGTCTGAATTAGTGTCTATGAATTTTTTGGGATTTTTAGGGCAATCAGGAAAAAAATATTTTTCCACCTATATGAGCCTACTGCATTGCTTGAACCGCTGATTTCGAAAATCTAAACGGAGAGTTATCTATCAAATCTGACATCAAATTCTTTCTTTATTGTTCTGAATTAGTGTCTATGAATTTTTTGGGATTTTTAGGGCAATCAGGAAAAAATATTTTTCCACCTATATGAGCCTACTGCATTGCTTGAACCGCTGATTTCGAAAATCTAAACGGAGAGTTATCTATCAAATCTGACATCAAATTCTATCTTTATTGGTCTGAATCAGTGTCTATGAATTTTTTGGATTTTTAGGGCAATCAGGAAAAAATATTTCTCCACCTATATGAGCCTACTGCATTGCTTGAACCGCTGATTCGAAAATCTAAACGGAGAGTTATCTATCAAATCTGACATCAAATTCTTTCTTTATTGGTCTGAATTAGTGTCTATGAATTTTTTGAGATTTTTAGGGCAATCAGGAAAAAAAATATTATTCCACCTATATGAGCCTACTGCATTGCTTGAACCGCTGATTTCGAAAATCTAAACGGAGAGTTATCTATCAAATCTGACATCAAATTCTATCTTTATTGGTCTGAATCAGTGTCTATGAATTTTTTGGGATTTTTAGGGCAATCAGGAAAAAATATTTCTCCACCTATATGAGCCTACTGCATTGCTTGAACCGCTGATTTCGAAAATCTAAACGGAGAGTTATCTATCAAATCTGACATCAAATTCTTTCTTTATTGGTCTGAATTAGTGTCTATGAATTTTTTGAGATTTTTAGGGCAATCAGGAAAAAAATATTTTTCCACCTATATGAGCCTACTGCATTGCTTGAACCGCTGATTTCGAAAATCTAAACGGAGAGTTATCTATCAAATCTGACATCAATTCTTTCTTTATTGGTCTGAATTAGTGTCTATGAATTTTTGGGATGTTTAGGGCAATCAGGAAAAAATATTTTTCCACCTATATGAGCCTATACTACGGCCTACTGCATTGCTTGAACCGATGATTTTGAAAATCTAAACGGAGAGTTATCTATCAAATCTGACATCAAATTCTTTCTTTATTGGTCTGAATTAGTGTCTATGAATTTTTTGGGATTTTTAGGGCAATCAGGAAAAAAATATTTTTCCACCTATATGAGCCTACTACGGCCTACTGCATTGCTTGAACCGCTGATTTTGAAAATCTAAACGGAGAGTTATCTATCAAATCTGACATCAAATTCTTTCTTTATTGGTCTGAATTAGTGTCTATGAATTTTCTGGGATTTTTCGGGCAATCAGGAAAAAAATATTTTTCCACCTATATGAGCCTACTGCATTGCTTGAACCGCTGATTTTGAAAATCTAAACGGAGAGTTATCTATCAAATCTGACATCAAATTCTTTCTTCATTGGTCTGAATTAGTGTCTATGAATTTTTTGGGATTTTTAGGGCAATCAGGAAAAAATATTTTTCCACCTATATGAGCCTACTGCATTGCTTGAACCGCTGATTTTGAAAATCTAAAGGGAGAGTTATCTATCAAATCTGACATCAAATTCTTTCTATATTGGTCTGAATTAGTGTCCATGAATTTTTTGGGATTTTCAGGGCAATCAGGAAAAAAATATTTTTCCACCTATATGAGCCTACTGCATTGCTTGAACCGCTGATTTTGAAAATCTAAAGGGAGTGATATCTATCAAATCTGACATCAAATTCTCTCTTTATTGGTCTGAATTAGTGTCTATGAATTTTTTGGGATTTTTAGGGCAATCAGGAAAAAAATATTTTTCCACCTATATGAGCCTACTACAGCCTACTGCATTGCTTGAACCGCTGACTTTGAAAATCTAAACGGAGAGTTATCTATCAAATCTGACATCAAATTCTTTCTTTATTGGTCTGAATTAGTGTCTATGAATTTTTTGGGATTTTTAGGGCAATCAGGAAAAAAATATTTTTCCACCTATATGAGCCTACTACGGCCTACTGCATTGCTTGAACCGCTGACTTTGAAAATCTAAACAAAGAGTTATCTATCAAATCTGACATCAAATTCTTTCTTTATTGGTCTGAAGTAGTGTCTATGAATTTTTTGGGATTTTTGGGGCAATCAGGAAAAAAATATTTTTCCACCTATATGAGCCTACTACGGCCTACTGCATTGCTTGAACCGCTGACTTTGAAAATCTAAACGGAGAGTTATCTATCAAATCTGACATCGAATTCTTTCTTTATTGGTCTGAAGTAGTGTCTATGAATTTTTTGGGATTTTTAGGGCAATCAGGAAAAAAATATTTTTCCACCTATATGAGCCTACTGCATTGCTTGAACCGCTGATTTTGAAAATCTAAACGGAGAGTTATCTATCAAATCTGACATCAAATTCTTTCTTTATTGGTCTGAATTAGTGTCTATGAATTTTTTGGGATTTTTAGGGCAATCAGGAAAAAAATATTTTTCCACCTATATGAGCCTACTGCATTGCTTGAACCGCTGATTTTGAAAATCTAAACGGAGAGTTATCTATCAAATCTGACATCAAATTCTTTCTTTATTGGTCTGAATTAGTGTCTATGAATTTTCTGGGATTTTTAGGGCAATCAGGAAAAAAATATTTTTCCACCTATATGAGCCTACTGCATTGCTTGAACCGCTGATTTTGAAAATCTAAACGGAGAGTTATCTATCAAATCTGACATCAAATTCTTTCTTTATTGGTCTGAATTAGTGTCTATGAATTTTTTGGGATTCTTAGGGCAATCAGGAAAAAAATATTTTTCCACCTATATGAGCCTACTGCATTGCTTGAACCGCTGATTTTGAAAATCTAAAGGGAGAGTTATCTATCAAATCTGACATCAAATTCTTTCTTTATGGGTCTGAATTAGTGTCTATGAATTTTTTGGGATTTTTAGGGCAATCAGGAAAAAAATATTTTTCCACCTATATGAGCCTACTGCATTGCTTGAACCGCTGATTTTGAAAATCTAAAGGGAGAGTTATCTATCAAATCTGACATCAAATTCTTTCTTTATTGGTCTGAATTAGTGTCTATGAATTTTTTGGGATTTTTAGGGCAATCATGAAAAAAATATTTTTCCACCTATATGAGCCTACTGCATTGCTTGAACCGCTGATTTCGAAAATATAAACGGAGAGTTATCTATCAAATCTGACATCAAATTCTTTCTTTATGGGTCTGAATTAGTGTCTATGAATTTTTTGGGATTTTTAGGGCAATCAGGAAAAAATATTTTTCCACCTATATGAGCCTACTACGGCCTACTGCATTGCTTGAACCGCTGATTTTGAAAATCTAAAGGGAGAGTTATCTATCAAATCTGACATCAAATTCTTTCTTTATTGGTCTGAATTAGTGTCTATGAATTTTTTGGGATTTTTAGGGCAATCAGGAAAAAAATATTTTTCCACCTATATGAGCCTACTGCATTGCTTGAACCGCTGATTTTGAAAATCTAAACGGAGAGTTATCTATCAAATCTGACATCAAATTCTTTCTTTATTGGTCTGAATTAGTGTCTATGAATTTTTTGGGATTTTTAGGGCAATCAGGAAAAAAATATTTTTCCACCTATATGAGCCTACTGCATTGCTTGAACCGCTGATTTTGAAAATCTAAACGGAGAGTTATCTATCAAATCTGACATCAAATTCTTTCTTTATTGGTCTGAATTAGTGTCTATGAATTTTTTGGGATTTTTAGGGCAATCAGGAAAAAAATATTTTTCCACCTATATGAGCCTACTACGGCCTACTGCATTGCTTGAACCGCTGATTTTGAAAATCTAAAGGGAGAGTTATCTATCAAATCTGACATCAAATTCTTTCTTTATTGGTCTGAATTAGTGTCTATGAATTTTTTGGGATTTTTAGGGCAATCAGGAAAAAAATATTTTTCCACCTATATGAGCCTACTGCATTGCTTGAACCGCTGATTTTGAAAATCTAAACGGAGAGTTATCTATCAAATCTGACATCAAATTCTTTCTTTATTGGTCTGAATTAGTGTCTATGAATTTTTTGGGATTTTTAGGGCAATCAGGAAAAAAATATTTTTCCACCTATATGAGCCTACTACGGCCTACTGCATTGCTTGAACCGCTGATTTTGAAAATCTAAAGGGAGAGTTATCTATCAAATCTGACATCAAATTCTTTCTTTATTGGTCTGAATTAGTGTCTATGAATTTTTTGGGATTTTTAGGGCAATCAGGAAAAAAATATTTTTCCACCTATATGAGCCTACTGCATTGCTTGAACCGCTGATTTCGAAAATCTAAACGGAGAGTTATCTATCAAATCTGACATCAAATTCTTTCTTTATGGGTCTGAATTAGTGTCTATGAATTTTTTGGGATTTTTAGGGCAATCAGGAAAAATAGTTATTTATTATACAAGGGAAAAAAGTAGTAGATTTTAGCTCCAGGTTGTGTTGTCTCCCGACGCGTAGCGGAGGGAGACAAAAAACCGTGAGCTAAAATCTAATATTTTTCCCGTGTATAATACACTATTTTTTTATGTGACAGAAGGAAGGACGAATCAATATTGGAAAGATATTACATTATTTCGAAATCTGAAAATTATCGACGTGAAATTTCAAGTTTTTAACAGTAGGGACACCTGCGTTTTATAGACATCTTTATCATTCTTTTGAAGTAATCAAATATCTGATGTCACTTCTGTCAGTTCAATTCAGTGATTTGATTTTAAAAAATTGCGAATCCAGTAGTTGTTTAGTAATATACGAAACCGCGAAGTCGAATGGAAGATAAAAGGACTTGCAGTTCTTTCTCGGAGACGGTATTATTGACTCATTTTTCGGAACTATAGCACAACAAAAGCCATTAACAGAGTATATATATATGTGATATATATCCGGGAAAAAAGTACTCACTTTTTTCCCACGGGAAAAAAGTAATTTATGAAAAGTGACATTTTATAACCTGCCAACAGAGATGAAATGCCAAACTTTTTACCCGTCACAGAAAAAAATATTTTTCCACCTATATGAGCCTACTGCATTGCTTGAACCGCTGATTTCGAAAATCTAAACGGAGAGTTATCTATCAAATCTGACATCAAATTCTTTCTTCATCGGTCTGAAGTAGTGTCAATGAATTTTTTGGGATTTTTGGGGCAATCAGGAAAAAAATATTTTTCTACCTATATGAGCCTACTACGGCCTACTGCATTGCTTGAACCGCTGATTTTGAAAATCTAAACGGAGAGTTATCTAACAAATCTGACATCAAATTCTTTCTTTATTGGTCTGAATTAGTGTCTATGAATTTTTTGGGATTTTTAGGGCAATCAGGAAAAAAATATTTTTCCACCTATATGAGCCTACTGCATTGCTTGAACCGCTGATTTTGAAAATCTGAAGGGAGAGTTATTTATCAAATCTGACATCAAATTCTCTCTTTATTGGTCTGAATTAGTGTCTATGAATTTTTTGGGATTTTTAAGGCAATTAGGAAAAAAATATTCTTCCACCTATATGAGCCTACTGCATTGCTTGAACCGCTGATCTTGAAAATCTAAAGGGAGAGTTATCTATCAAATCTGACATCAAATTCTTTCTTCATGGGTCTGGATAAGTGTCCATGAAAATTTTGGAATAATTTGCAAAATATCCATGAGCTCGAAAAAAATTCCGGGAACAATTTGACCTCTAGTGGTATTACAAGTGAAAATTGTATGTATCTTTCAGGTCTGATCTGTTTGCCCCGACAAGACGACGTGATCCAAATGGGCAGATGTTTCGCCACCGGCTGGGGCAAAGACGTGTTCGGCAAAAAGGGCAAGTACCAGGTGATCCTGAAGAAGATCGATCTGCCGGTGGTGCCCAACCAGCAGTGCCAAGACAAGCTGCGCACCACCCGACTTGGCAGGTTCTTCGAGCTGCACAGGTAGGATGATCGAACAAAGGTTCTTTTGGCGGAAACTGCGGAAAGGGTTCCAACAGTGTAGAGTTAAGTATAGGAAAAATGCTACAAGGTGTTGGATTCGAGAAAAAAAATAGTTTTATATTAATAGCTTTGAAACGCTTCAGCCGATTTTAGACTTTTTTGCATTTTTGATCGATTATAGTTGGTCGTTTAATATTGCAATGAGATAATTGAAAAGTCACTCAGGAATGTTGATCGAACAAAGTTCTTGGATTTGAAAAAAAAAGTTTTATCTCAATAGCTTCGAAACACTTTAGCCGATTTTGATAAAATTTTCAAGGTTTTTTGAAAAACCATCATTCTTATATGATATACTAAAGATTATTTGCATTTTTGATCGATTATAGTTGTACCCATGCAAAGTTTTAAACTGTTGCAATCCTTCCCCTCGAACCTAATACGGGGATATTCATCAAGAATAGGCAATCTGTGAACTATAGATTACAGATATTCAGAACCATCAAGATATGAAAATTCAGCCTAGCATGCGTAAAAAAATTTTGCTGGTCTAGAAAATACAGGATGATGAAGGGGAACATTCTAATTCAAAGTTTCTCAATAACTTTGATCGAACATTTACTTTGAAATTTTGTTAGGGATTGTCACTTCTCTATAACTCTATTATTCAACACAGATATTTTCAAGAGCGAATAACGTAAAAACCTTTAGTGCTAGACCGTTCAAAATATAGTACATCTGTTGAGTTAAATTGAACAAGCTTTCAGATTTTTTACTCATTTCAATTTTCATTTAATGGACAGAGAAGATATGATTTAATTAAATTTTTAAAGGTGCAATTATTTGATAAATCAAGTTCTACGCCAATGGCAGAAAAGGTGTTAGAGTATGAAATTTGGATTGGGTACTCATTTACTACAAAAAAGTACCCTTGATAACACTCGATTTACTCTCATGGTTTTGACAAAGTTTGTATTTTAATAATTATTTTTCATGTTCTAATATTACTAAAATGCAAATTTCGTCAAAACCATGAGAGCAATCGAGTCTTATCAAGAGTACCTTTTTAAAAATGAATGAGTTGCGCAATCTAAATTTTATACTCGAACTCCTTTTCTTCCATTGGCGTAAAATTTTTGAAGGTGCAATTATTAAGAAAATCAAGTTCTACGCCTTTGTATTATTATCGGACAAAATTTCAACACCATTTTTTTGCCACCTAAAATTCTATCAATATACAAAATTTCAGCAAAATCGCATACACCGTTTTAAATTTATATGGGAAAAACGATTTAAAAATTGTAACTTCAAGGCCCTCTGGAGCCCAAACGATGCAACTTTGTACTAAGGTAATTCTAATTAAATCGACTTATTTTGGTCTAAGGAATATGTGGTATGTCTTTGTAAAGACCTTTTACAGACACCCTGTATATCCATGTTTTGTGTTCATAAATATATCTGAGAATGTTCCTTTCCAACACCCTGCACGTCTCTGAAAAACTGAGTACTAATCTCGATTTCCCCCCCAAACAGGAGCTTCATGTGCGCTGGCGGCGAAAAGGACAAGGACACGTGCAAGGGGGACGGCGGCAGCCCCCTGGTGTGCCCCACCGGTACCACCGACAGGTACTTCCAGGCAGGAATCGTCGCCTGGGGCATCGGATGCGGGGAGAACCAGACCCCAGGGGTGTACGTCAACGTGGCCAGGTTCAGGGACTTTATTGACGAGCAGATGCGAATCTACGGTTTGGACACGGAAGTTTACCAAATCTGATGATGGCACTTTTTTTATTTCGATTTTTATATGGAACGATGTGAACACGAGCTTTTTCAATAGACATTTGTTGGTTCCTGATTTTTTGTAATTCCAAGCTCACAAAAACTAGTTAAAAACGTCTATGGGACGGCTTCCAAATCTAACATTGAAAAATTGAACAACCTTTATAACAGAATAATACGCCAGTAACAACTCGACTGTCAGAAATTCACTACTACTATGAACTTCGTTGTTGTTAATATTTTTGCGGCTATTCACTATTGTATGTTTACTATTCGGTGTTTCAGTAACTCATTCAATATAATAAATGTAAAGCAGACTATTTTGTGAATAAATATGGCAGTGTCAAATTTGTGAAAGAATTTGTTACAAATATCCTAACCTGGTATTTTACAAGTACGTAGAAATTGTGTCAATGCAGTAATACGGTCTTGTTCGATGGCTTGCTTTCGTTGACCTCCTCTCCCTGTTTTCCCTAGGTACGCGCGATGGTCCACCAACTTTATAGGAATTTCCTTTTGTGCTCTCCAAGAGATAAAAAAAGACGTTACAAAATGACGTATCATTATGCGTGAGAATTGCACATAGACTCAACTATAGAATTTCCGATTCATTATACAGGGTGTTCCTTAATGACATGCTGATATTCAAGGGGCGATTTTTAGACCAATTTCAAGAATAAAACTTCATATGAACGTATTTCGTAGAACTCCGAACTTTTGAGAATACAGGGTATCAAAGTTGAACATATACATAGATTCTTTTTTGTCCACCCTGTACAGCTCTTCCTGATGGCAAAATCTATTATTCATTTTATAATAATTATAAACTCATTAGTTATCGTCAGATAAACAGAACCATAGATCTAATTTAGATCTATGACAGAACTAAATGAAAAATATGAATTATTCGAAGATGATCTTGGCGGCCCCGCAAAGTTTCATAGTAGACGAGCAATAAACGTTGTAGAAAATGTAATCTGTCGCTTTTGTTGTTGTTATTGATTTCTCGACTGTGTGTGATCAGTTTTCGGTGTTTCAGAAACTCATTTGATATTATGAATCTACAGCAGACTATATTGTGAATAAATACGATCCGGCATTGTCAAACCTGTAAAATAACTTATAGTTACAAAAATATTCTAACCAGGTACATAGAAATTTGGTACAGTGACGGTCTTGTCATCAAGACATGCTTTTGTTGATAAAAAAAAACCTGTTTAAAAAATTGAAAATATCAAATAACTTGAATAACTAATGCACATAAACACAGTTTCGAAAATCCCGATTCATTAGTTATAAAATTCAAAGAATATCTATTCTCTGGCAATGATTCCGCTGAGTTATCCCCACCATTCACGATTTCATTCATTCATCCATATTTGGCATTTATGAATGTTGGCGTATATTTCAATGGTTTATGAATAAATGGCGGTGTAGTACTCAACTCGAAAAGAACAAGCAAACGTTCAAAAGAAACATGCCTCTGGTGTGCCCCACCGGTACCACCTACCGGTATTTCAGGCGGGCATAGTCGCCTGGGGCATCAGGTGCGGGTTGAAAAAGACCCCAGGGGTGTACGTCAACGTAAACAGGTTCAGGGAGTTTGTCAACGAAGAGATAAGGCTGAACGGCTTGGACACGGATGTGTATCAGATCTAATAATTTGGGACAATATTTCTTTCGAGTTTTATAAATAGAATGATGTGAACACGAGTTTTTTCAATAGAAATTTGTTGGTTCCTGATTTTTTTGTAATTCCGAACTCACATTAACTATTTGAAAAGAGTGTTTCATTTCGCTTATTTCTCATACGGAAAAGGCATCACATTCTAAAAGGACCTGTGTGGAACCGATGCCAAATCGATATTCAAGAGGATAAAATATTCTACTCGCCATAAATAGTACATGACACCCATTACAACTCAATTGTCAGAAACTCACTCCTAATAATAATTATAAAATTAGTTATTGTGAGATACACAACGAAATAAATTATATGAATTATTGAAAGATGAACATGGCGGCACCGCAATGTTTCGTCAATCATCGTAGTAAGAAATGTTATGATTTGTCGTCTTTGTTGTTGTTATTGGTTTTCTAGCTGTTGTGTGATCAGTTTTCATGTTTCAGTAAATGTAAAGCAGACTGTTTTCTCAATAAATATGGTTCGGCAGTGTCAAATCTGTAGAAAAAGGGTTGGTTTCAAATATCCTAACCTGGGTATCTCGCAGGTACGTGGGAATTTTGTATTTCTTCAAATGGGACACTCAGTATATAATATTCTTGATCGATAAAAAATTCGATTGTAATACATCGACCAACCTCGACTAACACAATCACTTTGATAAATTTGGAAAATCATCGGTAAATATGAAGAAATTCAAACTAAAAAAACATTGGGTTATATCTGAATAATAACAGCTTACTTCGAAAATCTGACTACGCCACTGGATTCTACTTGAAAAAATATAATGAAGTCAGTTTTTACTCTTCCTATAAGTTGAAAGATGGCTGAGATACAGGGGGGTCCCAAAATGCAACATTATCAATATCGCCCTGTATCTCAAAAATGCAATGGAAATTTTTTTGGGGAATCGTGAGTCTGGCGAAAAATTAATCAAAACGTTCGCGAAAACCGCAAATAAGTGTGAATATAGTAAGATATCCCGTATGGACATCGAAAATGGGACAACCTGTACAGGGTGAACAACTAAGAACGGCTGCCCGCCATATCTCAGCAACGAATAATGATACAAGTTTGAGACAGAATAAATATGCATTATGATAACACGATGTAATAGAGAAACTAAATCTCAACAGACCAACGAAAATCGCAACATGAAAGCTTTTCGCCAATGGAAGATATTAACAATCAAAGTTGGAAGAATGATAGATATGACAGCCGTTCTTAGTTGTTCACCCTGTACATATGAAAAAATGGCATTGCCATTGCAGGAAAATCCAGAATGCTATCGACGTTATAGTCTTCCTGCCAGAAAAATTCTTATATTCATAATATATCAAAAAAATAGATTGCAAGAACCACAACCTCCTGTTCCGATAACAGCGTCTAACCATCTACGTCAAATATAACTTTACTATTGTAGGTATACTTACTCTTTACATCGTCAATTAACCGACATGTCAAACCCATGTATCGAAAATATTTTAAGTTGAAATTCTTCGGCGGAATTTCCACTGCGTAAATACCAACTTCTTGGTCAAACAGCTAGATAACGTGAGAATTTCCAAATAATATATACTCGCAAACAAGGAACTTTGTGATCAGTTCCCATAGGAATTCCTGGCCAAAATAGACTGAGTGAATAATCTTCGAATAGATAGCCAGTTGACTATTGAAGTAAGTGAAACTCTTTATTATCTTAGATAATCATAAATATGGATAACTATTCAGAAAATACTTTAAGAAATTAGTACTGCACGCCTATGTGACCCTCAGCAACTCCAACTTTGTATTTTCGAATGGAAATACACCCTACTTCACAAATCACTTTGAAGCCCTTTCCATCGCGAATCAGATGAGATTTTACAGTTATTGGCGTCACAGAAAACCGCACCAAGATCTCCTGACCTAACCTGATTCAACCCCTTTGGAATTTTTCCTGCTGGACACTATACAGGGTGACCCACGGTGGATGGCCTATTAGAAGTATCTGATGGAGAACGAGGAGACAAAACATTCTATCAGAAACAACTAGCAACTTTGTTATTTCGAATGGAACACCCTGTATTTAATTGCATTTTTAGATTCTTCCTGGAGAGCTGATTTCATCAATATATCACACTTGGGGTCTAGCAGTTATGATTACAGAGATATAGGGGTGTTCAAAGTCGAAATTTTTCTATCTTAGGATTTTTTTGTGTCGAAACTATTCATTATCGATCAAAACGGCTTACATGTCCCTATCTCAAATTTGATTCACTATCTAAATCTCGATTTTGAACACCCTATATTCCTGTAATCATTCCTGCTAGACCACAAGTATGATTCATTGATGAAATGATGTTTCTGAATGAAGTGGCAACACTGTATCGATTAAAATATTTTAGACGGATAGAAAATGTTCAATTATCGAAACATCTCAATTTTCAGAATGTTCTGTCTTTTCGTTCTCCAGATACTTCTAATAGGCCATCCACCGTGGATCACCCTATAGGTATTGCGATAGATGATTGTGAAAGAATACCGATTAATAGCAAAAGGTGTCTTTTGTTATGTTCGAACAGAATTTGAGAATATACTGTAAGATTGTTTGCAAGATAACGGCGGTAATTTTTAGCAATAAGAATTTTTTTCTGTGACGGGAAAAAAGTTTGGCATTTCATCTCTGTTGGCAGGTTAAAAAATGTCACTTTTCATAAATTACTGAGTACTTTTTTCCCGGATATATATCACATATACATACATACACTGTTGATGGCTTTTGTTGTGCTATAGTTCCGAAAAATGAGTCAATAATACCGTCTCCGAGAAAGAACTGCAAGTCCTTTTATCTTCCATTTTATTTCGCGGTTACGTATATTACTGAACAACCACTGAATTCGCAATTTTTTGAAATCAAATCACAGAATTGGACTGACAGAAGTGACATCAGATATTTGATTACTTCAAATGGATGATAAAGATGCCTACAACGCAGGTGTCCCTACTGTTAAATACAGTTAAAAACTCGAAATTTCACATCGATAATTTTCAGATTTCAAAATAATGTAATATCTTCTCAATATTGATTCGTCCTTTCTTCTGTCACAGAAAAAAATAGAGTATTATACACGGGAAAAATATTAGATTTTAGCTCACGGTTTTTTGTTGTTTTTTGTGAATGTTTGTGAAAAAATCATTTTTCTACAAACGTCAAAAAATGACAAGGTTCGCGCATTGATAACAAATTGCGAAGTGACACTTTTTTTCAGTTTCCTACGTTACCACGACACAATGTGCGAAGCAGTGCGCGAAGTAAAACAGTGCCCGAAGTACCTACTTCGCGCATTGTTATGTAAAATATATATGAGATATTTATATTTCAACTTCATGGTCCTCAATCGAACAAACATCCACGAAATCATTTATTTCTGAATGTTCAACAATAACTTTGTTTTATTTCTTGGAGCGCACGAAAGGAAATTCCTATTATGTTCATGGAACATCGTGCGTACCTAGGGAGGATAGGGGGAAGCCTTCTTAATCCAGTTCAACACTATTTTTGATATCAAGCTAAGCATATTTTTAATTCAGAAATATATGTTTTGACGTTTGTAGAAAAAATGTTGTTTGCAACTCGAGCGCGAAATACTTTGGTCATCTCGACTATTTTTTTAACTCGGCTACGCCTCGTTAAAAAATCAGATCTCGATCACCAAAGTAGCATTTCGCGCTCTAGATACAAAAATAACTATATCAGTATATAACTTTTGACTTTTTGTTTTCAGGCAATGTTCGTTTGGCAAGCATTCACTTATATCTTTGTCTTCCTTCATGCCACGATCTTCTGCCAGATAGAGATAGAGCAGATTTTTGTCAATTATGGTCCCAATACAAACTCACAAGACAGAGCCGAAATAGAAAACGAGGCATGTACGTGCATCTCGACCGATATGTGTGACCAATCCATGGTCAACATTTATGGAGAAAACTTGATAGATTATAAGTAAGTTAGGAATAGTATCTATAATTTATTTTCATCAATTTTTTTTATTTTTCGACCATGAAAATAGATTCGAAATCCATTCAAATATCATTGAATTCTTGTTCAAAATTGAGAGGATGATTCGGGATCAATTCTAGCACCAACACTATTTCTACTCCATATCAACGATTTGTTGGAAGCAACTCCATGTCCAGTACACAGCTTCGCGGATGATAGTGCCCTCCATATCACCTTATCTTCCAAGGCTCCAACACCAGCCAGGCAAATCAGAAATAAACGAGGGAGAAATGTTGACAACATAAATATGGACTTGGCAACGATTCTCGAATGGGGCTTCAATAACTTGGTAGATTTCAATGCAAACAATACACAAGCATGTCTTTTCTCTAGAAAAGCCGATCTCACTGTGCCCAAAATAAGCTTGTCAGGAGTAACCATACCTTTGAAGACATCAATTTCGATTCTTGCTATAACTATCAGCAATAACCTTTCTTGGGAAAATCACGTGAGATCAATTGCTAAAAGTGCATCCCAAAAACTTGGTTTCTTGTATCGAGCCAGGAGCTATTTCAATTCCAGTCAGCTGTTTATGATCTCTGAGGCACAGATCCGACCTGTCCTGGAATTCTGTTCCCATATTTGGAGTGCAGAACCCAAACATACCCTGAAACTGTTGGATTCTTTCCAAAGAAGGGCAATTCGTCTCGTGGGTGATGCCACGCCTCGATCTGGCTCTATTTTATAGATATTTTCATGGATGATGCTCTTCTGAAATATGAACAATTTTATCTCCCTTAGCAGTCCCCGCGAGATTAACCCGACGAGTTGAGGCTCCGCACCCCTTCGTGGTCACTTTGGAGACCTGCAGAACATCTCTTTCCAACGAACAGCGAGTCTCTGGAACACATTGCCAAGGGAGATGTTTCCCGAGGCATATAACATCCAGAAATTTAAGAAAAACATCAATACCTACCTCATTTCCCTTGGTCCTCACGCTGTTCTCTGAACATTACAGGATATCCCTTTTCGTGGGAACCAGATGATGAAAAAAAGGATGCTGATTTTGTTCTGTTTCTCTCAATTCTCATGATATTACATGTATGATAATATGCAGTTACTTCAATATTAGCATGTCATTAAGAACACCCTGTATTATGAACATGAAAAAATGAATATATATATACATATACATTGATAGTGAGCATTCTCTATATTTGTTAGAAATATCAATTCTTTCTCGAAATATTCAACAGAGAACAACTAATTTCCTGGATATTTGCCACGTCGAACATTGAATTATATCTGTAAAACATTCTAAAGGAGAACATGAAAACAAAAATCCTTTTCAATATTTTCATACCCAATGAAGGGATTCAAACTTGAACGATGGAACTTGTTATTTTTATAAACCTTTAATCGCAGATTCGTGATTGAGTTTTCTCAATTTGTCATACATGCAATTTTTCCAGAATGGGCGAACCTGATGACAGCCATTGCTTCAAAGGAGAAGTCTGCTGCACCCCCTCCCACACCCTCAAGCAACCCACCACGTCCACGGTCACCTTCAACGAACAGATGGGCTGCGGCTATCGCTACCCCAACGGCTTGGGCGTCCCAGTCGCCCCCATAGCCGAATCTCCTACAACTGCTACCAGAGCGCAGTTCGCAGAATTCCCGTGGATGGTCGCCATCATGAGAACGAACCAGTCGTCAGACGTATCGTCCTACGACGAGGATTACGACCCAGACGACACGGACCTCCTCTACCAGTGTGGCGGATCGCTTATACACCCCCAAGTGGTGCTGACGGCCGCTCATTGCCTCAGGAATCGGCGGGCCAAATACACGGCCAGAGCTGGTGAATGGGACACCATGGACGACAACAAGTTGTACCCGCATCAAGACAGAGAAGTCCAATTTACGGCTATACACCATAACTTCCACGCCGGAACAGCTCACAATGACATAGCGCTCCTGGTGCTGGAGACACCCTTCGAGATGGAGAAAAACCTCGCGATGGTCTGTCTGCCGGATCAAGACCATGTTACGGAAGCGGAAGATTGCATCGCCACCGGCTGGGGCAGAGATTTCTACGGCTTAGAAAGCGAACAGCAGCACATCTTGAAGAGGATCGAGCTGCCGATGGTTGACAGAGTTACGTGCCAGGACGATTTGCGCCAGACTCGACTGGGACCGTATTTCCGACTGCACGAGAACTTCATATGTGCCGGTGGCCAGAAAGACGTAGACACTTGCGTTGGGGATGGAGGTGGACCGCTCGTTTGTCCCTTCAGTGAGACCAACGGGAGGTATTTTCAGGCTGGTATAGTATCCTGGGGCATTGGGTGCGGCAAAGAGAATGTGCCGGGGGTATACACCAGCGTGGCCAAATTCAGGAACTGGATCGATGAGAAAATGGAGTCCTTCAACTTGACATCATCAGTGTATCAAGCAGAATTATAAATTGTATAATATTGCTGTTTTACATAAAATTATAACTTTGACTTGAACTCTTCTGTTTCAATCCATTTCTATTAATATACACAAATAATCATCAGTGAATACCAAACGTTTAGTAAAATAGCCGCCAGTCAATCAGTCAATATATTTTTATTTTTTTATGCTCTGGTTCCCACGAAAGGGATATCCTGTAAAGTTCAGAGAACATCGTGAGAACCAAGGGAAATAAGGTAGGAATTGGTGTTCTTCTTGAATTTCTGGACGTTATATGCCTCGGAGAACACCTGCCTTGGCAATGTGTTCCAGAGCCTCAATGTTCGTTGTATGAACGAGTCTTTGGAAAGAGATGTTCTGCAGGTCTCTAAAGCGACCACGAAGGGGTGCGAAGCCTCAACTCGACGGGTTAATCTCTCGGGGACTGCCAAGGGAGGAACAATTGATAATATTCCAGAAGGGCATCGTCCATGAAAATATCTATAAAATAGAGCCAGATCGCAAACTTTTCTACGGTGTTCCAGAGAAGTGACTGAGTTTGTGAGCGAGGCATCACCCACGAGACGAATTGCCCTTTTTTGGACAGAATCCAACAGTTTCAGGGTATGTTTGGATGCTGCACTCCAAATATGGTAACAGTATTCCAGGACAGGTCGTATCTGTGCCTTATAGATCATAAGCAGCTGACTTTAAGTGAAATAGCTCCTGGCCCGGAACAGAAACCAAATTTGTTGGGATGAACGTTTAGCAATTGATCTCACGTGATTTTCCCAAGAAAGGTTATTGCTGATAGTAATACCAAGCATCGAAACGGGTGTCTTCAAAGGTATGGTTACTCCTGACAAGCTTATGTTTGGCACAGCAAGATCGGATTTTTTAAAGAAAAGGCATGCTTGTGTTTTGTTTGCATTGAAATCTACCAAGTTATTGGATCCCTATTCGAGAATTGTTGCCAAATCCGTATTTATGTTGTCAACATTTCTCCCTCGTTTGTTTCTGATTTGCCTGGCTTGTATTGGAGCCCTGGAAGAGAAGGGGGTATGGAGGGTACTATCATCCGCGAAGCTGTGTACTGGACATGGAGTTGCTTTCAACAAATCGTTGATATGGAGTAGAAATAGTGTTGGTGCTAGAATTGATCCTTGCGGAACACCAGCATTTATGATAAGAGAGTCAGATGAAACTCCGTCGACTGAAGAAGACATAGAATTGCTATCTGGTTTCAGGATACTTGAAAAATTGTATTTACTCAACATGCTTCTATGAATTTTGAAAATTTATTTTGTATGTATAGGTAATTCAGTAGATGAATATTTTGTAAACAACAATGAGGCTCGTACAGACTGACCTTGTGGTATCTGTAATTATTGTAGTCCTCCAAATAGCATGGTTTTAATATGAAGATAATAGAACAAGTTCTATACATATTAACTTGTTTATCATGGGATATGAACAATTAATTGTTAAATATATTCGTGAATCAGTAACCGTGAATTCCGAATTATGGATTAATTCAGAAAAATAGTTAAATTGGTAGTACAATGATTTCGAGAATATAAGTTGAAAACAGTAAGAAAATTAACCATACCTATAAGTATCTGCTTTACTTATACTTCATCGCAATGCTATTCTTACAAAAAGTGAGCATCAAAATTCTGAGATAATATCTCCTCGTAAACGGTTTATTTGTTCAAATATTAGAATAAATTCAATATACGCAGAATTTCGAACATTTTTTGTGCTGGGTGCTCTCTAATGTTTGCTTCAACAACGTTGGGGTCAATTCTAATTCAAAAAAATATGTATTTCTATGAAAACAATCTTGAACCAAACTAAACAAGTTGCGTAATCCTAAAATATCAACGTTTAGAATATCCAAATCTTCAACAAAAGGCCAAAGCAGATGACCCCCGCACCAAAACATTTATGGAAATCAATGTCATTGGGCTGTCGTCACGAATGGTCTAAGATGCAAATCTAGCCTGGTATTTCCAGCATACCCGTCAAATGGAACCAACTCCGGTGGGGGCAAACAGCAATCAACATCGCTGTATTCAACCAATTCAAGGAGCAGTCAGTTCACATGGTGAAGTTGTAAAGTGATCTCCAGTTGGCCTTGAAATCTTCGAAGATGAGGTGGTGGCTAGCAGTTTTTGCGTCGGTTTTTTGTACCGTCCATGGGCAACAAATTGACGAGGAACTCAGAAGGAACGTCGAGGAGATTTATGGTAATCCGAATAGTACCAGGAATGGCGAATTTTTGCCAGGTAATGATGGAATTCCCAACATGATCCGGT
Source organism: Phaedon cochleariae (assembly GCA_918026855.4). Taxonomy (NCBI): domain Eukaryota; kingdom Metazoa; phylum Arthropoda; class Insecta; order Coleoptera; family Chrysomelidae; genus Phaedon; species Phaedon cochleariae. Next base: position 296,764 of record OU896713.1, on the reverse strand, counting down.
TCCGACAAAACTTTAAGACGCTGTTTGAAAAAACTTCGAAGTGATACAAATACTTGTGAGACTTTTACACACGGATACTTATCATAGAAATAGCCTTTAATTATATGAAAAAGTAAAAAACTAATCTTATAAAGAAATCAAATGAATTGCTTTTCATCAAAATTCAAATTGGAAAGTATATTACATACTGATGGAAAGGAAAAAATTTAAGAAAAATGGAAAAAATCTCGTTAAGATAACAAACTACTGAGGGAACTAACAAACATTGAGTTATATTTTTGCTGTCTGACCAATCTTGAAGGATTCAGAGTCTCTCTCGAAAAAAATTATATTATTTCGAATATATTCGAATGAGTAGGTTTATTTGGGAAAAAGCTCATACAAAAGCTCTTTTTTTCGTCTTTCCACCATTTTCCCAATTATTTTCGTGGAAAAAAAATGTACAGGGTGATTGACTATGAATTTCTCGACTTCAACAGCTAATATCTCGAAAACGAAAAAAGATATTCGGAATTTGGAAAAAGTTATCTGAATGAGATGTCATTTCCTTCTAGAAAATGTGTTCTCTGCTTGATTTTATCATTTCATATACAGGGTTCGTGAAAAAAATTTTTTTTTTCAAATGGAACCCCCTGTATATTATCACATATTTCGAAAGAGCTATCTTTTCTGATTTCGGAGATATATACTTTTCATATATTCTATCGAGGGCTTGACGAAATATCAGCAAAATTAAATATTAATATTTGGTCCAAGTTAGCTATGGTTGAAATAGAATGAGATGATGAATAAGTTAATTGACATTTGGCCAACATTCCAGTGACATAAGTGCGCAAAATTTCGACAATTTTCTCACGATGCCATATCCACTGGAACAAAGAAGAGATATTTTGGAGTGCTATTTTTCAGTTAATAAAAATCTTGCTGAAACACTTACACTTATACTTACTTAAATTTAATCTTTCAGATATGACAAGACAAAATTCAATCCGCTTCTCATTATCATCATAATTGAGTTTGTGGCATGGTCTGATTCTGAAATCCCTATATTTATATTTCCTCAAGGTATGTTGAACAAAATAATAGCTGAAACCAAACTCTCTCACTGCATTTCTTAATGACCGTGAAGGATCCTCAACAAAATACTGGATTACAAGAAGTTCCTAGTCTTCGTTGTCTTGCCTTCTCACTATTCTCTTTATAATCGACAAACTGGAAGTTCTGTCAAATTTAGCAGCCAAATACTTTACATAATTCTTACTTGGTAATCTCCTGCCTGGATAACTCCTCATAAACTTATGAAGTGTTTCAGCAAGATTTTTATTAACTGAAAAATAGCACTCCAAAATATCTCTTCTTTGTTCCAGTGGATATGGCATCGTGAAAAAAGTGTCGAAATTTTGCGCACTTATGTCACTGAAATGTTGACCAAATGTCAATTCACTTATTCATCATCTCATTCTATTTCAACCATAGCTAACTTGGACCAAATATTAATATTTAATTTTGCTGATATTTCGTCAAGCACTCGATAGAATATATGGAAAGTATATATTTTCAAAATCAGGAAAGATAGCTCTTTCGAAATATGCGATAATATACAGGGGGTTCCATTTGAAAAAAAAATTTTTTTTCACATACCCTGTATATGAAATGATAAAATCAAGCAGAGAACACATTTTCCAGAAGGAAATGACATCTCATTCAAGTAACTTTTTCCAAATTTCAAATATCTTATCATAGACTTCATCTGCGTCAAATAATTTTTTGTTTGTACCTAATTGTTACTATAATACTTTTTTGATAGGATTTGAAGAAGTGACTAGACCTACTGGGGGAAGTTTGGGTGCCATAGAGAGATGTGGGGAAGGATCTGATCAAGGGGTCCACATTTGTGTTTCCTATTATATGTGTGATGGAAAAACCAAAACGGTAGTTCAAACTGGAGTCACTGATGGTTTTGGAATCATCGACATCAGGTAATTTTCATTCCATAAATTGACATCGAATATGTGCCTTCGATAATAAATCGAACAAAAATTAGCTGGGAGACTTTTATATATATATATATAGAATCTGTTGTATCTCATACCTCATAATGTATTACAAGTTATCATTCTTGTTAAAAAATGAGGGATATTGAATTGTTTTCAACAGCTTCATCAGAATCTGTAAATTTAGTTACTTTATTCGAACCACCACGTATATTCGACGTAAACGAATTCCATAATTACTCTGAAAAATCATCGATTCTTTTCATGTAGTGTGCGAAGTCACATACATTTTTATCACCTCCAGAACATAATAATAATAATAATTCATCATCTGTAAATTTTGAAGCGCATGCATAGAAAACAATAATGATTGAGACATAATTATCAAACTAATATGAAAATTCCTAGAAATCATCACTGGTTCATTAACATTTGATTTCACCTTTGTCATGACCACTATTTATTATCTAGTTTTATCAATGTATATAGACATATTTTACCACGGAGAATATTAGTTGTCAATGGCTTGATAAAAAGATACATCTACCCAAGACACTCTGGATGTGGTTTAGTAAATAATAGATAATTAAATGTGGGCAGGAAATCTGTCAGAGAACGCTAACCAAATAATATCGTTCTTGAAGAGGAAGTATGGTTTCTGACTATCTGATAGGTTTTCCATGTTTCTTGCATGAAGGAGATGCAGAAATCTGATCAGAGCCTACTTGAGTACTTACTACTATTATAATTTTAAAAACTTCTCAAACGATAAGATTTCTACAAAATTCTACGAAAACCACCCCAACGCATATCATTTCAATAGTAGCTAGCCCCTTCTTGTGATACCTCATTGAATAGCTCGGTGAAAATGCATTCCAGTGGTATTATTCATATCTGGGACTGGGTGAACTAACAACTTGGTAGATTTCAATGCAAACAAAACACAAGCCTTTTCTCTAGAAGAGCCGATCTCACTGTGCCCAACATAAGCTTCTCAGGAGTAACCATACCTTCGATGCTTGGTATTACTATCAGCAATAACCTTTCTTGGGAAAATCACGTGAGATCAATTGCTAAAAGTGCATTTCAAAAACTGTTCTGTTTCGAGCCAGGAGCTATTCAACTTGAAGTCAGCTGCTTATGATCTATAAGGCACAGATCCGACCTGTCCTCGAATACTGTTCCCATATTTGGAGAGCAGCACCCAAACATACCCTGAAACTGTTGGATTCTGTCCAAAAAAAGAAAATTCGTCTCGTGGGTGATGCATCGCTCACAAACTCACTCACTTTTCTGGAACACCGTAGAATAGTTGGCGATCTGGCTCTATTTTATAGATATTTCCAGGGACGATGCTCTTCTGAAATATCGACAATTGTTCCTCCCTTGGCAGTCCCCGCGAGATTAACCCGTCGAGTGGAGGCTTCGCACACCTTCGTGGTCACTTTGGAGACCTGCAGAACATCTCTTTCCAAAGACTCGTTCACCAAACGAACAGCGAGGCTCTGGAATACTTTGCCAAGGGAGGGGTTCCCCGAGGCATATAACCTCCAGAAATTCAAGAATAACACCAATTCCTACTTTATTTCCCTTGGTTCTCACGATGTTCTCTGAACATTACAGGATATCCCTTTTCGTGGGAACCAGAACATAAAAAAACCTCTAATATACAAAAAACGTCAAAACAGCAGTGTCAAGTAGATTCAGGAACTCTAGCTATAATAATCACAACCCGGTGTGGACCTGGATTGACACAAAATTGTTTGGACCTAGCGTTACAATCAACTCAAAAATCTTTGTTCTTGCAGATTCGGCGAGAACAGCTGCACCCACCCGCTGGAAGTGTGCTGCAAGCTGCCCGAGGGCGGCCTCGACCCCAACCTGCCCCAGCCGGGCGACCCGCCCACTCCCCCCACCTCTTCACCTCCCACCACCCCTCCACCCTTCACCCCCATAGTGCCGCCGGTGACCACAGCGCCGGCGCAGAGCTTCTGCGGCATCAGGCACCCATCGGGCATAGATTTCCAGATCACCGGCCAGAGAGACAACGAGGCCGAGTACGGGGAATTTCCCTGGATGGTGGCCGTTCTGAACAAGAATGGGAACCCGAGTTTGGGGCCGAACAAGCTGATTTGCGGAGGTTCGTTGCTCACCCCGAACGTGGTGCTAACTGGAGCGCATTGCGTTTTCAAGTAAGGGTCGTCAATTTTTCTTTCTCCAAGCAGCAGGGAAAGTGGCTTTTTTCTGCAGCCGACACAAAAGTCGTCCATTTTGATGCCAAAGTTAGCTCTTAAATTGACGTTTCTATTACTGACACAAAAATAGGTATGTTGCTAGGCAACATATTTAGTTCCTAGGAGCTTAAGTTGAATTTTAGTTCCTAGGAGCTAAGTTGAACTTTAGCTCCTAGGAACTGAAAAGGATCTACTGGACGTCATCAATTTGGGTTGAGATGCATACCTGATTTGTTTCCGATTTCAGCAGATTTGGCATTTCATACCCATGCTGGAGATATAAATACACCTTATTATAGTTTAGTATTGGAAGTATAAACATCTCAGTCAAGTATTTTCGTTTTTATCAGGAAAGCCTTCAAGATTCAAATACTTGCTTGATCTGTATTTCATTCGTTATTCTCGGGATGAATATCTTGTTTTTGAATAATCACGGCAAGCAATAGTTTTTTTGTTTCAAACAACAATATTGTTTAGCTTCATTTGATTATCAAGTCAAACACAGTGTAGTATAGAGAGGAATAAATAATCACTATTATCCATACACAAATATGTCACTCTGTGGTTGTATTTATATCGAAACTACAATTCGAACATCCTAGAACATCGGTTGCAGAAAAAATAGCGTGTTTCATTCGGATCAAAAGTGACTTTGTTCGACTCGCAAATTTTGCTTTCGCTCGGCTTCGCTAAACGCTCCGCCTCGCAAATGCAAAATTCGCTTGTCAAACAAAGTGTCACTTTTGATCCTAATAAAACAATCTACTATTCTCTGACACGTAACAAACATGAGATATATACTTTTTCTGTCTAGGCAGGGAATAGTAGATTGTTTTATTATGATCGAACTTTTGATCCGAATGAAACATGCTATTTTTTCTGTAACCGAAACAATTAATAGCATATTATGTAACAAGTGTTATAAACGCGGAGCGAGTGTTTAATAAACGAGTGCCTAGAAGAGTTTATAAACGTGTTACATACTATGCTTTTTCTACGAACTCTGAAAATTGCATTATCATACCTGCTATACCTGCTAACCTACAAAATAATTTGAAAGGAATGGGAATTGAGAACAATGCAAGCAACTGCATGCAACCAGCGAGACACGTATAAGTGATATTGGTTGTAGATGTGTCCAGTCCATTGCTTACTAACCTTTGTTTCACGTTTATTGTCATGCTTAGCGCAAAATCAATAAATTGTTCTCAAAGATGGATGCTTCATTTTTACACTTCTTGGAGATATGCAAGTACCAGAAGACCAGAACATTCTCTTCGATTTCACTTTCGTCTACTTTTCGCATATATTTTTAATGAAGAATTCTGATACAAACAAATATTGTTTGAATAATTCTGATACAAAATTCGAAAATAACAGTTGACAGTTAATACAATTGACAGGCCAGACATGTCTCAAATCACTGAAGCTATGTTTAATGAACTGCGTTGTTGTGTTTAAGAAATCGTTTAATATTTCGAATAAATCACAGATCGTCAATTTGTGATTAATCGATCATTTAGCGTCGTACGCATATCCGTACGCTAAATGCCATTTTAGTTATGTGAGTAGAAAAAAGATATTTACCGCTATGAAACTCTAGTTTTAGACAGATTTTCATACATTTATGTGGAGTTAATATCTCAATTTCCTTGTAAATGTCAGTTATCGCTTCTGAGCTTAGCACGGCAGAATAACTATCACATCATCAACATCTCTATTTGCAGGGCCAGAACGGAGGACCTGTCCATAAGGGCAGGCGAATGGGACACGCAGACTGCCAGAGAGCGGCTGCCCTACCAGGAGCGCAACGTCGTCAACATCGTCGCGCGCAGCGACTTCAACTCGGGCAACCTCTTCAACGACGTGGCGCTGCTGGTGCTGGACAGGCCCATAGTGAGGGCGGACAATGTGGGCACGGTGTGTCTGCCCACGCAAGGCCAGAGGGTCGTTTCGAGGGAGTGCTTCGTCAGCGGATGGGGCAAAGACACCTTCGGTACGTCGATTTAAAAATGTTGTTTCTAATTTTGACATGTAGGGGAGAACCGCCTTACTAGGCATATAGTTCCCAAGTAGGCATAGTCGCCATATTTCCCCTTCCATCGGATATTTTGGAGAGCTGTATTGTTTCCACGTCGGCATAACGAATGATTTAGTTGTCCTCTAGATGTTGAAAGGTGTATGTGGCCCCTTTAAATTTTCACGAGAATAATCTATATTTGTTGACTACTGATATAAAAAATGTTTGCTTATTTTTTTTTTCATTCATATTTCTCCATAAAGGTTCAATAACCATTACCTTGCAACCCATATGATGCATTGAATATTGCATACAAGATTAGCGTAGAAAAAAATAATTTTCAAAATCATGCAGTTTCCGCATGTTGGCATACCTAACATTGACCTTTGATGGCATAGAATGCCATCATACTACTAGGTGATAGCATACTATGCCATCATGGGATTGGATGGTCCTGTGTTGTTCAACTATCTGTTTTTTTAGAAAGTAATGGCGGAGAATCAGAAATGATTATGCATTATAGAAAATTGAGTATTCCATCATAGAAAATTGAGTATGTCATCATAGGAAATCAAGTATGCCATCAAATGATATCATCATATCAAGTGCCTATGATAGCTAAAAATATGATTTCGTTCTTCAGAGAAAATTTTTTGAAACCTCACTCCTTCGCAATGCTGTTTAATTATATAGTAATGGAAAACTGCAGACTGATGAAAAAAATTCACTCGAATATCAATTTGTTCGGAAATTAGGACCTTATAAATGTGATTTTTTGTAGAGGTCGGCAAAAAATATATTTCATCTCGTTTTTGTTCAATTATTTATAGTCCATAGAAAAAAGTGTACACAACGATCTTGTAACAAACATTCTCGTACCTCGTGCTTGTGTATTAATAGCTTTCATTACATGATCGTTACATGAAATACTATAACGAGATATATTTTTTTGAAGGTAAACAAGGAGAGTTTCAAGCGATTTTGAAGAAAATCCAGCTGCCAACTGTGGACCGCCAAAGATGTCAAAATGCCCTGAAAAATACTAGGTTAGGACAAGGTTTCAGTCTGCACAGTAGTTTCATGTGTGCAGGAGGAGAACAAGGCAAAGATGCGTGTACGGTGAGTAAAGTGAAAAAAAGAAAATTATGGATTTTTTTAGTATATAGATGTGTTCTCGTCACTACAGTTGTGGATATGATATTTGAATAAGTATGGCGATCATTAACCTTCTATATGAAATCAATGATAATAATTATGAATAACCGATTAATTTGTATTGAATTTTGAAAAAATCAAAGGCATAGAGACGTCGCTCTGTTTCTCACATAAGTTTAATTTACAATTTTGGTGGTGGCTCCCGCATCCACCAAATTTTAAAAACAGCAGTGGATTTTGGTATATTCAACATATCAATAACGGCATTAGATTTTGGTATTATAAAATAGAGGGTGTCCCACAATTGCCGTAACAAGCGATGTTTGGTTTAATTCAGGAAGTACAGGGAATCCCAAAACTCAACGTCATAATTTGAAGGGTTGATAGTCCAGACCGGACCAGAATATCACAATATAACCTTAGTAATAGGTAATAGTATATTACACACCTAGGTGGGAAGTGATTCATTCCTGTCGTGAGATAAGTTAGTTAACTAAGACGCAAAGCTCGAGGTTAGCTATAATTTCGAGACAGGAATAAAACTTCCTACTGAGGTTTGTATACTATTTTATTTACAACCATCATATTTCGATCAAAATAAATAAATCTATGTTTCGTTCTGAACATACCTGACTTATTACATGAGTGACGGCGGGAAGTGAGAGCGGGAAGTAGAGGTGCGTAATGTGACACTTCCCAACCTTCAATGATGTTAGTAATGACAACATTACATATATGGTTGTAATGAAATTATAAGCCTACTGCATCGCGTGAACCGCTGATCTTGAAAATCTAGGGAAAGGGTCCTTTCTCAAATCTGACATCGAATTCGTTTTTTATGGGTCTGAATTAGTGTCTACGAATTTTTTGGGATTTTTAGGTCGAATAGGAAAAAAATATTTTTCGACTAGTATTAGCCTACTGCATCGCGTGAACAGCTGATTTTGAAAATCTAGGGAGAGGGTTCTTTCTCAAATCTGACATCAAATTCGTTTTTTATGGGTCTGAATTAGTGTCTACGAATTTTTTGGGATTTTTAGGTCAATCAGGAAAAAAAATTTCGACCAGTATAAGCCTACTGCATCGCTTGAACCGCTGATTTTGAAAATCTAGGAGAAGGGTTCTTTCTCGAATCTGACGTCAAATTCGTTCTTTTCGGGCCTGAATTAGAGTCTATGAATTTTTTGGGATTTTTGAATCAATCAGGAAAAAAATATTTTTCGACCAGTATTAGCCTCTACTGCATCGCGTGAACCGCTGATTTTGAAAATCTAGGGAAAGGGTTCTTTCTCATATCTGACATCGAAATCGTTTTTTATGGGTCTGAATTAGTGTCTACGAATTTTTTGGGATTTTTAGGTCGAATAGGAAAAAAATATTTTTCGACCAGTATTAGCCTACTGCATCGCGTGAACAGCTGATTTTGAAAATCTAGGGAGAGGGTTCTTTCTCGAATCTGACGTCAAATTCGTTCTTTTCGGGCCTGAATTAGAGTCTATGAATTTTTTGGGATTTTTGAATCAATCAGGAAGAAAATATTTTTCGACCAGTATTAGCCTCTACTGCATCGCGTGAACCGCTGATTTTGAAAATCTAGGGAAAGGGTTCTTTCTCATATCTGACATCGAAATCTTTTTTTATGGGTCTGAATTAGTGTCTACGAATTTTTTGGGATTTTTAGGTCGAATAGGAAAAAAATATTTTTCGACCAGTATTAGCCTACTGCATCGCGTGAACAGCTGATTTTGAAAATCTAGGGATAGGGTTCTTTCTCAAATCTGACATCAAATTCGTTTTTTATGGGTCTGAATTAGTGTCTATGAATTTTTTGGGATGTTTAGGTCAATCAGGAAAAAAATATTTTTCGACCAGTATAAGCCTACAGCATTGCTTGAACCGCTGATTTTGATAATCTAGGAGAAGGGTTATTTCCCGAATCTGACATCGAATTCGTCCTTTATGGGTCTGAATTAGTGTCTATGAACTTTATGAGATTTTTGGGTCAATCAGGAAAAAAATATTTTTCGACCAGTATCAGCCTACTGCATTGCTTGAACCGCTGATTTTGATAATCTAGGAGAAGGGTTATTTCCCGAATCTGACATCGAATTCGTTTTTTATGGGTCTGAATTAGTGTCTACGAATTTTTTGGGATTTTTAGGTCAAACAGGAAAAAAATATTTTTCGACCAGTATTAGCCTACTGCATCGCGTGAACCGCTGATTTTGAAAATCTAGGGAAAGGGTTCTTCCTCAAATCTGACATCGAATTCGTTCTTTATGGGTCTGAATTAGTGTCTATGAATTTTTTGGGATGTTTAGGTCAATCAGGAAAAAAATATTTTTCGACCAGTATAAGCTTACTGCATCGCTTGAACCGCTGATTTTGAAAATCTAGGAGAAGGGTTCTTTCTCGAATCTGACATCGAATTCGTTCTTTATGGGTCTGAATCAGTGTCTATGAATTTTTTGGGATTTTAAGGTCAATTAGGAAAAAATATTTTTCGACCAATATCAGCCTACTGCATTGCGTGAACCGCTGATTTTGAAAATCTAGGAGAAGGGTTCTTCCTCAAATCTGACATCAAATTCGTTCTTTATGGGTCTGAATTAGTGTCCATGAATATTTTGGGATTTTCAGGTCGATCAGGAAAAAAATATTTTTCGACCAATATCAGCCTACTGCATTGCGTGAACCGCTGATTTTGAAAATCTAGGGGAAGGGTTCTTCCTCAAATCTGACATCAAATTCGTTCTTTATGGGTCTGAATTAGTGTCCATGAATATTTTGGGATTTTCAGGTCGATCAGGAAAAAAATATTTTTCGACCAGTATTAGCCTACTGCATCGCGTGAACCGCTGATTTTGAAAATCTAGGAGAAGGGTTCTTTCTCAAATCTGACATCGAATTCATTAGTTACGGGTCTGAATCAGTGTCTATGAATTTTTTGGGATTTTCAGGTCAATCAGGAAAAAAATATTTTTCGACCAGTATAAGCCTGCTGCATCGCGTGAACCGCTGATTTTGAAAATCTAGGGAAAGGGTTCTTTCTCGAATCTGACATCGAATTCGTTCTTCATGGGTCTGAATTAGTGTCTATGAAATTTTTGGGATTTTTAGGTCAATCAGGAAAAAAATATTTTTCGACCAGTATAAGCCTACTGCATCGCTTGAACCGCTGATTTTGAAAATCTAGGGAAAGGGTTCTTTCTCGAATCTGACATCGAATTCGTTCTTCATGGGTCTGAATTAGTGTCTATGAATTTTTTGGGATTTTTGGGTCAATTAGGAAAAAATATTTTTCGACCAGTATCAGCCTACTGCATTGCGTGAACCGCTGATTTCGACAATCTAGGAGAAGGGTTATTTCCCGAATATGACATCGAATTCGTTCTTTATGGGTCTGAATTAGTGTCTATGAATTTTTTGGGAAGTTTAGGTCAATCAGAAAAAAAATATTTTTCGACCAGTATAAGCCTACTGCATCGCTTAAACCGCTGATTTAGAAAATCTAGGAGAAGGGTTCTTTATCGAATCTGACATCGAATTCGTTCTTTATGGGTCTGAATTAGTGTCTATGAATTTTTTGGGATTTATAGGTCAATCAGGAAAAAAATATTTTTCGACCAGTATAAGCCTACTGCATCGCTCGAACCACTGATTTTGAAAATCTAGGGAAAGGGTCATTTCTCGAATCTGACATCGAATTCGTTCTTTATGGGTCTGAATTAGTGTCTATGAACTTTATGAGATTTTTAGGTCAATCAGGAAAAAAATATTTTTCGACCAGTATCAGCCTACTGCATCGCGTGAACCGCTGATTTTGAAAATCTAGGGAAAGGGTTCTTTCTCGAATCTGACATCGAATTCGTTTGTTATGGGTCTGAATTAGTGTCTATGAATTTTTTGTGATTTTTAGGTCATACAGGAAAAAAATATTTTTCGACCAGTATTAGCCTACTGCATCGCGTGGGGAGGAGGGTTCTTTCTCAAATCTGACATCGAATTCATTCGTTTTGGGTCTGAATTAGTGTCTATGAAATTTTTGGGATTTTTAGGTCAATCAGGAAAAAAATATTTTTCGATCAGTATAAGCCTACTGCATCGCTTAAACCGCTGATTTTGAAAATCTAGGAGAAGGGTTCTTTCTCGAATCAGACATCAAATTCGTTCTTTATGGGTCTGAATTAGTGTCTATGAATTTTTTGGGATGTTTAGGTCAATCAGGAAAAAAATATTTTTCGACCAGTATAAGCCTACTGCATCGCTTGAACCGCTGATTTTGATAATCTAGGAGAAGGGTTATTTCCCGAATCTGACATCGAATTCGTTCTTTATGGGTCTGAATTAGTGTCTATGAACTTTATGAGATTTTTAGGTCAATCAGGAAAAAAATATTTTTCGACCAGTATCACCCTACTGCATCGCGTGAACCGCTGATTTTGAAAATCTAGGGAAAGGGTTCTTTCTCAAATCTGACACCGAATTCGTTCTTTATGGGTCTGAATTAGTGTCTATGAAATTTTTGGGATTTTTAGGTCAATCAGGAAAAAAATATTTTTCGACCAGTATAAGCCTACAGCATCGCTTGAACCGCTGATTTTGATAATCTAGGAGGAGGGTTATTTCCCGAATCCTACATCGAATTCGTTCTTTATGGGTCTGAATTAGTGTCTATGAACTTTATGAGATGTTTAGGTCAATCAGGAAAAAAATATTTTTCGACCAGTATCAGCCTACTGCATCGCGTGAACCGCTGATTTTGAAAATCTAGGGAAAGGGTTATTTCTCGAATCTGACATCGAATTCGTTCTTTATGAGTCTGAATTAGTGTCTATGAACTTTATGAGATTTTTAGGTCAATCAGGAAAAAAATATTTTTCGACCAGTATCAGCCTACTGCATCGCGTGAACCGCTGATTTTGAAAATCTAGGGAAAGGGTTCTTTCTCAAATCTGACATCGAATTCGTTCTTTATGGGTCTGAATTAGTGTCTATGAAATTTTTGGGATTTTTAGGTCAATCAGGAGAAAAATATTTTTCGACCAGTATAAGCCTACAGCATTGCTTGAACCGCTGATTTTGATAATCTAGGAGGAGGGTTATTTCCCGAATCCTACATCGAATTCGTTCTTTATGGGTCTGAATTAGTGTCTATGAACTTTATGAGATGTTTAGGTCAATCAGGAAAAAAATATTTTTCGACCAGTATCAGCCTACTGCATCGCGTGAACCGCTGATTTTGAAAATCTAGGGAAAGGGTTATTTCTCGAATCTGACATCGAATTCGTTCTTTATGAGTCTGAATTAGTGTCTATGAACTTTATGAGATTTTTAGGTCAATCAGGAAAAAAATATTTTTCGACCAGTATCAGCATACTGCATCGCGTGAACCGCTGATTTTGAAAATCTAGGGAAAGGGTTCTTCCTCAAATCTGACATCGAATTCGTTCGTTATGGGTCTGAATTAGTGTCTATGAATTTTTTGGGATTTTTAGGTAATCAGGAGAAAAATATTTTTCGACCAGTATGAGCCTGCATCGCTTGAACCGTTGATTTTGAAAATCTAGGAGAACGGTTCTTTCTCGAATCTGACATCGAATTCGTTCTTAATGGGTCTGAATTAGTGTCTATGAATTTTTTGGGATTTTTAGGTCAATCAGGAAAAAAATATTTTTCGACCAATATCAGCCTACTGCATCGCGTGAAGCGCTGATTTTGAAAATCTAGGGAAAGGGTTATTTCTCAAATCTGAAATCGAATTCGTTCTTTATGGGTCTGAATTAGTGTCTATGAATTTTTTGGGATTTTTAGATCTTCTTCTTCTTCTTCTTTTGTATTTCTTGGTTTTCTGACTCCTTGCGGTGTCAATTTCACCAGATCAGGTGGATTTGTTTCCAGGTGCTGATATTATACTTGGGATTTTTGGATTCATGGGTAGGGTTGTTTGTTAGTTCCCATTAGTACCAGTAAATGTTATGTACCTTGTTCCTACTGGAAAAAGTCTGAATTCATGACTTTCATTCGTATTAATTCACGAATTCACGAATTAAATCACTGACTTAACTCAAATGAATTAATTCGTGCTAACCCAGGTCTGAAGTGAGCAATATGTTCTTTAAACCTTGTGCTAATGCTCTGACGTGTTTGACCAATATATGTATTTCATGTTACAATCATTATAGTTCATCCTCGAATTCTCAATACATTCGGCTGTTGATTTCTGTACAGGGTGATGGTGGCAGTCCCCTGGTGTGTCCTGACCCCCTCAACCCCACCAGATACGTGCAGGTGGGCATCGTCGCATGGGGCATCGGGTGCGGCACCCAAAATGTACCGGGCGTTTACGCTGACGTGGCCAGGTTCCGGAGCTGGATCGACGAGCAAATGGAAAGACTGAATTTCGACACGGCGCCCTATAATCTCTAGTGCATGGGGCGTGCAATAATTAGATTAAATTATTTTTGTAACAATAAAATTTGTCGACGACTCTTTATTATGGATTTTTTGTTTTAATTCATCGAACAATCAGAATAATGATTGGAGTATTTATCAGAATAGTACAAATATTTTTCCTACGACTACTAGACGAATATTGTACACAAAACATTGTCAGTAAGCTTCCCCTTTCGCACGTGTGCGTAAAGCAATAACTAAATAAATCTTTTGTTGAGGAAGGAAAAAATACTGATTAATATAGTCTGGAATGCTTCCTTCTTGCTTAACGAATTTTGAAATTGATGAATTTGGGAGAAAAACTTTCAGAGATATATGCGATACATGCGATATTTTGTTCTTAAAATTTTGAGTTATATCGAAATTAACATGTTGAATGATCTTTCAATGCACCCACGTATTCCATCTTTGACCCTGTATAAGAAATATAGTAAGAACGTCCCTGGAAGTGGTTATTCTGATTCTCTTTCGATGTAAGTCTAAATCAAATTCATTTGAAATTTTGATTTTCTTCTGGATGATGTCAAAAAAAAGTGTGATTATTCATCATTAACATTATTTATTTTTGTGATTCGCTACGACCTCCTGATAAAAAATGGATGCATGGAGTATCAAATTTGTTATGAGTTGGATGGTGTCCAAGAAAATCAAAAACCTTTTATTTTCGACCCTCTCAGAAGGTAAAACCGCTACATCTCTGTAGTCTCTATAATAATATATAATGACATAAATATCGGTCGTATAAAAAATATAGAGACACTATATATGTATTAGTCGAACTCGAGATTAGTGCATATTTTCAGTTATATCTCGTTATATGATTATAATTATCAAAATTATTGAAGATTCAGTGATCGATTGACATAAACCTTTGAATAGATATATGGAATAAGCCCATATATAAAAAAACAATAGGATTGAGATCAGGTGAATGAGCAGCCCATTTCACTATCCCTCTTCATCTGAACCACATCGAACCATATCTATTCAAAGCGTCATATTCAAATGATTATCAGGTGTTTGTTTTCGATAAGTTTAATTCGAGTTTAATCATCCTGTATGAGTTTAAGTGCGATAATATAGAAATGAATTAATATAAGTATAGTTTTTCTGTAAATAATTATCCATTAGAAAGTTTTCATCATTTTTATTTCACACACGCCTATGCCATTATGTAGGTAGAACTTTTTTCTGTAACGTATATGCAACCATCAGCGCAAAGCATTACAACGTCATCATTATAAAGTGAAACGGTTAATTAGTGAGCATAAACAAACTAAAATAAGTAGGCATGGCATGGTGTGATATTTTGTTTACATTTCACGATTACTTTATATCATCCCAGGAAATAACTGATTTACATGCATTATGAAGCTATGACATACATTCGATATTTCTGATATACCGAACGACAAACTATATAGAGGTGATATTGGAATGAGCAGTTTTTTGAAAAACTATAATGTGCCCGAGATTTCTCAAATCTCAGATAAAAAAATCGAATTTTTATCATACTTCATCATAAATATGCATATGCAGTAGGTATCATAATTTGAAGAGCTTGTAGCTAAATCAGGAAGAAAGTTCAAACGAATTTTTCTTTGAAAATGTATTTTTACAAAAAATATTTTTTGTGAAATTGCACGCGAACAGAGTGGGTATAACTTATTTCCCGTACCTACTCGATACAGTATGCGAAATCAAATTTCGCGGTCGCCAGACACAAAACAAAAAAAGACAACATTTCTATATTTGCGTTTTGTCTACAACTGATCAGTTTTTTAAATGTTATGCATCGAAAGAATGGTGAAAATAATATCATCAAACCAAAAAACATTAAAAATACCTACTTCAATAATTTCGACGATTGTACAATTTTTTTTACTGAATATAGATAATTGCGAATGAATATAATTATTATTGCTTAAAAATCAAGTTTTCAGTTTAACAAGTCACAGCGTTAGTATGGAAATGACAAGTTTGCATGTATAGAAAATATTTTTGACAGAAGAAAAATATGGTCTGACACTGATAATAACGAATAATATAACCCTGTTACTGTCGTTAGTATCTCATGAATTGTTCATAAATGTCAAATTTGGAAGGGACTACTGGTTTGACGGCCGTTGCTATGGGTAACGACCGCGAAATTCAATTTCGCGTAGTGTCGAAAACGCGAAATCCTCGCGTTCGAATGTACGAAAATTTCGCGGCCTAATAGGTACAAATAACCAATTTCATACAAGATACAACAACCACATGCAGACATTCTTTGTCCTGTGATCATTCAAAATAAACAAATCCGATCCGAATCAATGTTTATCCAACCGAACTAGTTTTCAAAACATCACGTGTTTAGGCACCCCCTAACCAAACTACCAAAACAATCGGGCACCTCCGATCCGATTGCTGTCAAAAACTTCCCGTACTCCCGCCAATCGCAACGGTGCAATCGAAGAATGATAAAACCATCGACATTCGTCGAGACCGAAATCGAGCACACTTACATCACAGCGATAATGATAATTTCACTTTTGTGGCTGTAGCAGAGAGCCGATAGGTAGTTGTTCACTGTGCGGACTTCAATTTCTTTGTGTCCTGTTTCGTGGACTCGTGGTTCGCTTTTCGGCTCGTTTCGTCTTCTGTCTCTCATATTCCGTCCTATGTCCTATCCTCATCTCGCATCTCGTCCTTTCCCATTAACCAGAGTCTACGGCGAGCACCCAATGAGGAGACGAGTTTACCCGAACGTAAAAATACCCTTCTGCCTTGACTAACAACGGGATTTTTCTGATAGCGCCCACTCCATATTGTTTGTTTTCAGCATCAAAATTGATTTTCTTGAAACTGGTTGGATTAAAAAAAATGGTTTTGTGGAAGTTGTAATCAAAACTGTGTAATGGATCCTTCTATTTTAATTGTGTGTAATTATACATTTCGATAAAAACATATATTTTCATTTGGTATGTGTGGTTTTTGAAGGGAAATCAAGACACTCATCAATTCTGGGTAAAAACTTTCTTTTACTATTTTTTAAGAACATAAAACATAGTGTTGCATTTAGAACAAGAACAAAAACAGTACATGTCTGTGACAAATGCTATATATGTTTGCATTTCCTGAAGGCTCGATACACATTTTTGACTCACCCTATATATGCGTGAAAACAGTTTTCATCACAGATTTCGGGCATTTTCTATAATTATTGCTCTTGAAGAATGGCAGAGCAAAAAACTTCGCAAAAAACAACTCTCTAGAGCATGGCGAACATACAGTTCCCCCTGTATAGTCAATTTAGTATTATTGAGGAATGAAGTTAATATTATATGATTGTCTGAAGGACTTCTCTTTGTTTGTCCTTGTGTCCCCATTACAATCGCCCGATTGATTTGATTGATTGATTTTTCATTAACGAGAATCAACTAATAAACAAACCATCATCTTTATTTTCAATCAATGTAGAAATCAACAACTAATCGGTATAGACATTGTTCCATCTCTTGGAGCGCACGAAAGGAAATTCCTATTATGTTCGAAGAACATCGTGTGTACTACCTAGGTGTTGGTAGTGTATTCATAAGTTTATCGTTGTACCAATAATCAGTATCTATAGTAGATAAAGGATAAGAACGTGAACAATAATATTATCAACAATATGCCTCTTTTCAGGTAGACCAATTTTTGTCATTGAAGTTTCCATCTCTGTGAATAAGAAAACCAGATCTTGTCCAACAGACGTTCGGCTAAATTCGACTCCTCGCATGGTGTTCGCCCTAGACTCTAGTTTCCCACAACAATATCGCAGCGCGCCAGTTTAAACCGAGCGCTTCACGACGACAGGCGGACCCTGCCGAGTGTAGCGCTGTATCGTGACGTCACATAATTAGAGTAAATACAAAGTAGATGTCCGTGTCAGCGTGTTGTTTGTAGTGTGGCTCTGTGATTAATCGAGAAAAAATATGGATAACAGCGATGTACAGGTACGAAATTATTACATGATCACTTTGAAGGTGTTTGGGATATTTTAGCGAAGAAACGGACTTTTTAACTGTACCCAGAGTCGATTTAATGACTGTTTGTTATTGTGACGTTCTATAAATATTAATTAATTGTTATTCTATAATTAAATTAAGAACGCCTGCTTGATCGTGCACGAAAAAAAATTCTTATCGATTATTTGCTCACTAATCTCACTTTTCCAACAATATAATGCAGTAAATACAGTTTTTATCGTTTTATCTAATACATTATTAGTTTTAAAAAATCCCAACCTTTATTTCATCGTTCATAGTTTGAATAAATGCATTGAAAGCCAGAAATATAAGTATATGTATAGCTACTTTCGATAAATCGCCATACCTAGGTACCTGACTGTCTTTATTCTACCTAGGATATACCTAATAATAATATTTGTTTTTTTGTTCTAGTTTGTGGGTGGACCTTGCGGTCAACACGGACCTTACAGTTTCTACAAGGCGTTCAAATATACGAAAAATGGTATCAAACGGATAGTGACTCTAAGTGAATTTTTCTTTGTTAAAATGTGGAGAGACTCTGACTTGCTGTGTATCGGGGAATTGCAATTGTTGTGGGCGGACAAAAATAGTGAACAAGTGCTAGCCAGTCTGAGACTTTATTTTCTGCCGGAAAATACACCGGAGGGAAGATTGGAGCACGGAGAGGTGAGCAAAAAAAAACTAGTCGATTCGTTAATCGGGAATAGGTAGTAGAAATTGTGGTGGAATTAACATATTTCGTTAAATTTTATAAGCATTCGTAATTATGGAAGTCATTTCATTATAAATCAGTTTTTCTTTTTAACTATTTTCAATGTAAATGAAGCCTTGGCTGTTGAATTGCTTTTGGCACTATCTGAATGGAGCGTCATGCACAATTTCCTTTTCTCGATACGTATGCTCTGATTTCGAATGGGAGAATTTGCCGCTATCGTGGAATACTGCACCAAACTTCCTACAGTAGAGCTACACTTCAGCCGGTTTACGAAGATTATCATTATCCCACTCTAGGTTGTTCCTCTCTTTCTATTCCATGGCTGTGATAGGCATTATTTCTCGAGTTATTTCTAGGTATGGGTATAACTACCCGAACTTATTGTTAATTTGAAAGTTGTGTCGTTCGTTGGAGTCGCAAATAACCTGTCATGCATAACGCTTCACAATTTTCACTTTATTTATCGAAATTGATTTACACAATTGGATATTCGATTACCTTCATTTATTATGCAATTATGTGATTCCAATTATAGATCAATTTTTCTTCTGGTACCCAGTATCAGAATTTCCCATATTCTTTTGATGAGGAATAATTTCAACCTGCTCACCTACCTATCTACATTTACTAACAGGAAATTGCTGGTATATAGGTATACCACCTAATTGCTAATGTTCAAAACTATCGATCGATGTATACAAGCAAAAGGGATATAGTAAGGTATTTTGAATCGATAAGTATTTACTCGAAAATATTTTCCTTTGTACGTGTTATTTAAGTGTATACTACAAATGATCCATTCGATTAATCGTTTATTTTTCGTATCTAATTATAAACCAACCTCGCAGAGATCTCACACGTTAATGATTCAGAGAATTTTGTGGGATACGAAGTGATATTGAGTGTTTTCATATCGAGAACTTTTTATTTTTCCTAGATCATTACTTAACCTCGAGGTTAGCACGGTCATAATATACAGCACCTATATATTTTGTTTCGTTCATCAAATTGAATTATAAATGGCTGAATGCATGATGATTATTGTCCATTACAGTTGATTGCTCAACCTCAACCACATCGAGTATAACGAAAATCATAAATTGCCCCAATTTCCTAACTTTTAATAATTGCGTCATAATCTTACAAGATGAAAAAAATGAATTAATTTTATTTAGGAAGATAAGAGGATTTGATCTTCTATTCAACAATAATTATTTCATTTTAAAATCATCTCGAAATGATGATACCTATCAATCTGAAGAGGATCCAATTCCAATGAACTCGGAATGAATATTTTTCCGGGCTTTCATCTCCAGGTAAGTTACTTCTCTAACAGATTTTTTTACTCATTATTCGGCAAGTTGTTTGCAAAGATTATAGGGCTCCAAATATTTCCTTCTGCAACTTCATTTCATACCTAAAATCGTAACTTTTTGTCAATAATTGATATTGTTTGAGCTCGTGTTCGAGTGACATTTCATAAGAAAATCAAATCAAGTGTACATTTTATTATTGACCAGTAAGTACTCAGTCTAGTACGAGGTCGAAAATAGCATACTAAAGGGTCTGTTCCTTCAGAACTAGAAGTGGAAAAGAGTTTTCTGTACTTTATTTATTAATATTAACATGGGAGGACTATTCACTCACTATACATCTATTTGCTCGTCTATTTGTTCCACATTATGGAAGCCAACAATGAATGTCGAATGAAATTGTGACTCATTATCACTGCATTAACTACGAAAATTTAATCTTATCAACAAGTACATAAAGTGATGGTTTCCGGTACACATTTTTCTGAGGCCTAAGCTCTGGCCTAAAAGAAAAAAAAATCATTTTGGTACCTATGTGCATGCTTCACAAACTTTCCCGAATTCATCCGCCACATTCTCGCATTCATTCGGATTTCAATTAATCGCAGTAACGCTCGATTGTTTATCAATTTTGACTCGTATCATACGTGAAAACGGGACAGAAACTTCTATTCATTCATTTTATTCGTTTATCGAGTCAATTCATTTATGTTTGTCCTCGAAACAAGGGAGCAATTATTATTGAACGATTTATCTTCGGTTGATTGAAATTTAAAGATATCAATCTAATGACAGTGATGGGGGTATCCGAGAGAGTATCATGTTTTTTTTCAAGTGTATCATATGTATTCCCTCGTTTTGGAATTTCACATACTTGGTGATTTTTAGACAATATTACATGATGATATTCGTGTACCCACCGTGAGATAATATCAACAAATAAACAAAATATCATCTAAGTTAAATATCAATAATTTCCAAAAATCCAAGAACTTGAACCGTCTCACCCAATGATATGGGCACTTTATTTTTAAACACAAACATAAACTCAATTTATAAAATGTGGTTGAATGTAAACCGACGTGCTCTAAGAATAGACACAAACGCCGTTGGTATAGAATAAAAACGGCCTAAAAGAATCTGCCAAATATTTGACGAGGCATAAATCGAATTTAGGTGGGCAGTTCTCGTGTTTTGAGCTCTGTCAAATTCAGACTGTAGGTATAAAAATAAAATTAGATATGGAAATGCCCGCTACAAAAACTATAGTTATTAGTATCACCTCGAGTATCACTGAAATTTCCCACGTGCATGTCATCTTTTATTATAGGTGACTCCCAAGAATTCCAATTATGTTCACAACAATTTACCTTGTTTCTAGAAAAATAAACGGTGAACAGAAAGTAATATTTTCTTGGCATTCTATGATAAGTGTTTCTTAAATATGGCAAGGCAATAGATATATTCTAATCATCATTTTCACAGGATATTGAATAAGTTGAATCAATCTATGACCATTATTCCCAAACATCATATATGTAATCCGAGATATAATCAAAATAATTCTTGAATTATACTAGTTTGTTTTTGGTCTATGTAATAATTATTGAGATAAGAAGTCGATATTTCAGAAGTAGATAAGTTTTCAGTCAACGAAACCTATAGTATACCTATTTTATCGAAAAAGTTATTACCATCTTGATTATTTCGAGAACGGCGGTTGAGAAATCGATAAAATACAGGGATCGTTCACTTATATCGACATTTCCAACTATCAGCGTCATTAGAAATTTGCTGGATTTTAAATCCTTTATTTATAAAAGAATATAGCACGTTTTATAAGGGAAACTGCTCCCCTTGTCAAATTTTCGTATTGTGTAACGGTCCGAGTCACTCTGAACAAATTGTCCTGGTTCTCCTTAGATTCTTAACATTTTAATTGTATGGCCTTCTATTATTGACTTTCGACTAGGTACTTACTTTTGATGAAGCCTTCAAAAACTCGAGAAACTGATATGAAACAATAATATGACGTCATATTTAAAAAACTTATATGCTTATCGATAAAATGGATACAAATATTATAAACGTATAATTTTGTACCGACTTAATTACTTTCAATTGAGCTTCGAGTTGAGCTCTTTAATACCCATAAGTTCTCACTGAAATTAGTTGTTTTATTACCATTGAGTAACATTAGTACTATTTACATATTTCATTTAGTTTTTCGTACATTGAAGATCTGTGAAGTGTGAGATCTCGTGTGGTATATGAGAACATATTAGAGTATACTTTTCCCGACTTTTCCATCAAATGTTAAGTTCTTGATGGTCAATTTTTAAAACTTCAAGTAACTATTCAATAATGTAATACTTCAGTATTACAAGTTGTAGAACCTTCAAATCTCGTTTCAAATACTCCCTCAAGTTCCTTCTAATTCAATATAATATATATATGTACAAAGTGTACAAATCTCGGTAAAGTTAGGTAGTTATTATTCTCGAGGTTATTCGAGTAGTTGTTGTTTCCCCCTAGCGTATTTCACCTCCTACCTATATATATTCCAATAACGATATAAGATGTCAACAAAATTCTTCGAAATTGAATTATATTCAATCATCGGCGAATCATCAAAAATATTTCAAAAAACAGAGTTGTTATGAACAACTAAAACCTCGGCTAAAACAATCGACTCGAATATCGTTCAGTTAATGACCAAATCGTAGGAATACCGTATGCAAATTAGCACACGATATATTGGTAGGTATAGACTCTTAATGCTTTTTGTCTTTTTAATGACATTTATTTATGAATACCGAACGCGCATAGCCAGTCCTCTTTGTATGCAGCGACGGCAACAGCTGCTAGGGACGTGGGCGGGCAATATCGGTAGGGGCCCTAGGGGGCGAGGGAGGGGGCTGTTAGAGAGCTAAAAGGTAAAGGGTGCGTTTTCGATGAGGGGGGAAGGACGAAGGACTCTCTCGGATGAGTTTGCGAAAAAATCGAATTTTCCTTCAATGATCGAATCGAATGAAGGCTCTTGCTCAACTTCTTTTAGCACAACTATTCTTTAAAATAGATAGATACGTATAGATAGTTCTAAACGTTCGATGAACTATATTTCACTCATTCACTAACACTTTTATGGATGTGAATTTTATTAATATACATACACCATACCTACTGCCTCGAGTTCATCGTTACAAAATATGTTTTCACCAACTTTATTGTGGAGTAAAGTTAGTCAAGAATAATGGTTTGAGCTACCTACCAGCCTTATCAATATTTTGCGTAACTAAAGCCTATTTTGTACATCTCTAGCTTCGATTAAAAACCGGAAATTGAAGCTCTCGACGTATTATAGGTGATCACACGCGAGGCTTTTTGCACACACACACACACACACAACATTTTTTCTGCCATCGAATTAACTTTACTCTCATTTCAAGTTTTATTGAAGAGTATTTTATATTACGAGAAATACCTATAACTAATTCTTGAAATAGTTCTACAATATCATGAACGATATTTTGATAAAATTATAATGATTTGTAGGAAATTTTTCGAGTTAATTTCAACTTTGATATCGCAGCTAGTGCAATATTTTCTCGAATGATTTACTAAGGTATTATATAATAATTGATAATTTCCTCGGTAATTTCTTGTATGCATATATCAAAGATTAACGTTTTGAGGAATAATTAATAATATACCTATAAGTTTACCTGTAATTACCATGTACTCAAATAACGAAAATACAATTAATCTTCAGATTAAACTTGTAATCAATAGAAAGAATATTCGTGATATTATACTGTCGAAAACCATAAATTGCCTTTTTTGTCTCAATTTACCATTGAGACATTTTGATGATATCCTCGAATGAATATTTATATTTCATCATCTATCTTCATCAACTGACCATAGCTTTTATATACTTACTTTCTCTATAATTGAGGAAAAATCGAATTATCGTTCAATAATCCATGCGATAATCAGCCATCTTTTAACCAAACATTTTAGAATTCATGAATTCTATATAGGTATATACACTTTTAACGAGCAAAGTGATTAGAAAATGGTACTTGTGATATATATTATTATATCTGGAATACACAAAAGTTATCCGCGATTAAAATACCACGAAACGTATAAATTATGAGATTTGTTGTGAATATTAGTTTTTGATATTTCGAATAGTTTGGGCTACAAACTGATTATCGCTGATTATGGACTATGGTACATATTGAAATTCGTCGGAATTCGTTTCCTATCACAGTTATTTATGGTCATATGAATTACAACAAACGCATTAGCATTAGAAACATTATCTCCGATAATATTTTACGAATTGCATTATCTGTAAATTTACTTACCTCAATTCATTATTTGCGGCTTTGAGGTTTATCAAGCATTTGTTTATACAAGCTATCTATATAATGTAAATTTTATTCTAGTCTCATTTTTCATATAATACAATGTCATGCATAATATACCGGTGTTTATGTAAACGGGCAAGATCGTGACGTAGTACCACGTTGGTGTCTTCATAACGATATAGGTGTATTCTTGAACCTCTATATATATTATCCCCAAAATTGATTCACAATAAAAACATTATTCAGAGTATCTTTATTCAAGATTCAACCCAACTAATATAGCAAACCTTAATGAAAGTATATAATATCTATCTATGTAATCTTCGTTGATATTTGTGGGGGAAATAATTGATTATCGTTGTTTAATTAATTAATGAAAAGTGACACTTTCTCTGTTCTCTACTCAGCTTTATACCAACTACTCTTGAATATCAAGGCTGATGGCAACACGTTTGGCCAGTTTCAGAGTACATCAAGTCAGGGCTTTGTTGGTAGTTAAAATAATGCTTACATAATACTTTTGTTCAATCAGTTGATCTATTGATAATTCACCGAGTAAATTATGGCTGAAATTGTTATCAAAATGGAGAGTAGATCTGCTGAACATCGCCACTCCCCAATAATATTGTAACGATGACTTGGAAAAACAAATGAGATTAGATTTAGTTTGAAGATATCGTGCATTTATTTAAATTCAAATGCTTTAGGCTCCTGCAATCATTACAATTATTGCTAAATAGAATACTTATTTATTTTCATCTCGATTTTCATTATCAATGTAATCATAATATCACAAAGTATCACTGCTTTATCAGTATCGTTAACCCTTCATCAATGTTATGACCTGTTTCCTGAATATGATAACAATATTTACCCGTGTTTAATGACATTAACTGACTATAACTTTTTATGTTTCGTGCATTTGATAAATATTCGCATTGAAATTCGTGATAAAAACAGCTGCATTTCAAATTATTGGTGATCAAGATATTGCCACTATTTACTTCATATGAAATGGCTGTTACAGAGTGATTATTTTTATCGTAGAATATACCGTCGACATTACAATTTATATCCTTCAATCGCATCGCAGTTCGAATCAGTGGTGCATGTAACAATCGATATCGATTAATTTTTTGTAATTGATATGCATATCGAGATGCAGTTCGATACGTATTCCAAAGAATGAATTGTTTATGATGCATCCTGAATTCCCAAAGTTTTATCGTGGTGAAAGTTTTTCAACAGTTCGAATTGTTTAGGACGTTGCTCCAATAAATAAACCAATTTGTTAGAATATTCTTTCGTCTAGTTTTGTTAAAGCATTATTATCGTTATGATCTCATCGACCTTAACTGAAGACAATGAAAAAGGAATGAATTACAATACAATTACGAGTTTACAAGTTGGTTTGGAAAAATATCCGAAGCGAGAAAGACAGGAAAAGGAGAGAGAGAACAAAAGCACGATAAATAACCGTTTTATTATTCACACGGCAGAATGGGTTCTGTTTCTCGATAAATATACTTATTCGTTAAACGTATTCGATCAGACTTGTTTCTTGTTTCTTCTTTGGTCGAAATAATCGGACATCGGCCTTGATGTCATCCAGAGTGTTGAGGTCGCTATATCGTAATAATATTACTATTACTACCCATATACCTGATGTAGGTATATACCCAGTTAATTATTGAAATCGATTAGGATTAGTCTCGGTAAACAACCCTTGTGTGTAGTGATTTCGTGATGGGTTGGGTCTTTGCAACTCCGATATCGGGGTCAGAATTGGTTGATAAAAGGCTATTCCAAGTTTAACATTGTTGTTTTAGGCTGAATGGGCAAAGTCTCGGGCAAAGTAGTTTATTTTTCCGTATTTATGCAGGTACGGGAATAAAGTAGACCAAGTAGTCCACTTTAGACTATCCACCCTGAATAACTCTCAGAAAAATGATTTTCAAATAAACAACGAAACACTACAGTTTTTATTTGGAGTGATACCCCGTTTGAAGTAAAAAAGACAATACATACTTCAACCCTCTACTCCCCAGAGCAATCCCCTCCACAATTTGAATAGGGAATGAGAATCATGTACTGCCGTCCTAATCAGAACTCCCGTATCAACAAAAAAGATAGTCGGATCAGTTTTTTGGTATGCCAAAAACGTTCTGAAATCGATTAAACCGGATAACACTTCATAAAACTATGTTTTTCAATATGAAAAAGCAGATGCGATGTTTTTTCTGAGAATTGTACATATATATTTCGCATACTGTGAGAAATTGCAACACCGTTGCTAGGCGAAAACTACCTATCTGCACGCGCCACATATGCAGATGCGGTGTTCTCGTTTAGTACTGTATAAATAGGTGGTTTTTGCTTAGCATTAGTACCTTATTTGGCTAGATACGGGTAATTGAGATAGCCAAAATTACTGATTTGCAATATAAATGCCGGGTTTCTGCTTAATTCGATTTTTACATGCACTAGCAGTGCAGAGATTTCAGAATTCCAACATGCCGTTTTCGAGTTCAAATTGTGTTTTCCATTTGTGAGTAAATGAATGTACGCGGAATGAATTATTGAATGGTTATCTACATCCTTATTCTTCTTTCCAAATCTTCCAGATCAGTTGATTTCGTTTTATAAATAACGGATTTGGAATGACCCCCAAAGAAACCAAAGAGGACCAATATAGAATGGACAGCACGTTTGCCGGACTTGGCACCCAATGCTTTCTTTCTAAGGAGTAATTTGGAATCTCTTATCTATAACGAAACCTACTGACCTGAACGATTTGGAAAGAAGAATAAGGATTGATTGCCAGACAATAACAAGATAAACATCTTCGAATGTGCAAGTGAAATTAGCTAATAGACCCTACCACTGTCTGGGGTCACTTAAGATTATTTTAAACATTTGTTGTGGATACCTATTCAATAAATAATCCATTCCGTACATTCATTCAAAGACAATTGAAAACATACCATTTGAACTCGAATGTCTCGACAACCCCTTGTTGGAAATCGAAATACTTTGGACTGCTAGTGTCAGAATTGAATTACCTATGCAATGATGACTATCATGACCCTTATTCCCTATTCAAATGATTTATTGGATCGCTCTGGGGGTTCTCCCTCCAAATCAATATCGAAGTCTTTCGTTATTTTTTGTATAATCATTTTTCTGAGAGGTATTGAGGGTGGATAGTCTAAATTGGACCACCCGGTAGAGACTTTACAATATTCACTCGTGAATTACGAGGTCAATTGATTACATTCAACGATTTGGTCGATTCGAAAACAATGTTGCGATCATTTTCTTGAATGGATAGGTAATTAGGGTAATTAGTGTAGTGACAAAGTCCGCCATAGATGAAACTGGTTTTAGGACTATAATACCCTGGAATACAATATTATTGAAAGGAGTCTGAATTTCATTCAAATTGACTGCTATTCAGTGCTATTAGTTATCCACACGCAGCTGAATCGCTAGATCATTAACGTACTTTTTACATAACATGTATAATAATGTCACGATAAAAACTATAAATACATGGATGTGTGAGTTTACACAAACGTTAATAATTACTGTAATGCGTTTCAACTATTGCCCAAACTATTACTTTTTGCTTGCAGTGGCGGCTCGTGACTTTCATGACAGAGGAGGCTGAATGATATATGAGATTATTGTGGAAAACAACTCTCTACTCACCCAAATCAAAAGCTTCAATGACATTCTGTTTACCAGTTAACCTGAACTTTATACTTGAAGAGATGTGTTCCTGTGATTTGCAGTGTCTATCAATCCGTGAGGCAAATTTTTCAAATCATTATATCCTAATCGCCCCCAACATGATGACTAATCGGTTGAAAATAATACGCAGAACCAACAAAATAGCTTATTCCTTACCTCAGATCCCGTCAACCAGATATATTTTTAATAATTATCAGAATTGAACGAACGATTTTGTTTGTTACCTGTTACAATCAGATTTTTTTAATTCCGGTGTCGGACGTTTGTTTTTCACAATCAATTCATCTTCATAAGACAAAGCACTGAATGGTTTCAGCAAAAAGTATTCCACTAAATCGCAATCGTTCAGAACACTCATTTTTCAGAAATTTATAGAGCCCCTAACCATTAACCTAACATAAACATAAACAATGCACTCGCGCTGGATTGTCCCGAGGGGTAAATCTCCTTGGAAGTCTGGTGTACACTTCGTTGGAAGTCTTTGGAAGTCTTTGGATGTCTTTGGATGTCTTTGAATGTCTTTGGAAATCTTTGGATGTCTTTGGAAGTCTTTGGGAGTCTTTGAAAGTGTTTGGAAGTCTTTGAAAGTCTTTGGGAGTCTTTGGGAGTCTTTGGAAGTCTTTGGAAGTCTTTGGTCATCGGAAGTCTGGTGTACACCTTCTTCCTGGAGATTTACCCCTCGGATTGTCCGCAATCCGCGACGCGACAAACACGTGCTATTCGGGCATTTGCATTGCGCGCGTGGGTTTTGTTTGTGAAGGAGTCTAGCCTCCTATAAATGTTGCCAAGTTGAATATTTTACGCGTGATTTGCAGACTTCAACGTGTGATGCATGGGCAAGTACTGTTGCCAATCCAAAATTATTTACTTACCTAAAAACAGGAAATAAAATCAAAATCCATGTATTTGGGTGGCCTTTTAATGAGAAAGTATAGATGATATCAGTTTAAGGAAAATCTCTGAGGAGGCTCAGCCTCCGTTGCCTCCTCTGAGGAGCCGCCACTGTTTGCTTGCTTGAGTACAATAGGCTGCCAGTGTCAAATATCATTTTTCACTGATGATTAAATTCATTTCTGACATAGGTAGTTCATGTGTTGGTTCATTCAATTTAGTAGATACCCCATTGGCAATGATGAACAAGCACTAGTCGTCATAAGGTCATTGCCATGTAAATTCGAGTCGAATAAAATATCCATTAGTTACCAACCTCCGAAAACCCCAGACTAAAAGTGCGTTCGGACCGTAGAAATGTCGTCCTGATGAATGCCCATCCATATAGCCCTTTTAAACATTACTTATATCTTTTGATGTCGGAAGAAGGTGCACCCTACACATCTCTCTGACCTCCATTACAATGATGGGAGAGAAGAAACCGCAGGTATAATTTTATTGTGTGGGTTCTATTCCTCTGTTTCTGAATTTATATTGTCTCCAAACAACTTGTAACTAACATATCCTATAATGGTTTTTACTCGGCAATAAATGTTATAGATACTCAATACAAGAATATGAAATACAAAGTTAGATGGTGCAAATCATTGAGCTTGAAAGGTTACTGGAACTTCACTGAGGTCGAATGTTGAACCATGTTGAACGTTGACGCCCATGTCAGAAACATAAAGTGCGATGAATGAAAATTTGTTTGGGTATAATGTATCTACCTACCTGCAGGTAGGTATAATTATTTGAAAATAAACAAAGAATACTGCTGAGTGTATTTCAAAGCCAAATTATTTCCTGCCTGAAGTGATTAATTAATGAATTTTATCCTAGTGAGTTTATTGGTGTAGCACGTATTTTTTGTAATAGGTAGATATTTAGTTCACATTTTGAGATGTTGAAATACACGGTGTTACTTAAGTATGTGGCCAAATTCAAGGGACGATTATTTTGGTGACTCTAAGACGGAAACTTCATATAAACATAGGTCCGGAAATGCAATTTTCAAGACACAGGGTGTCAAACTTTATTTGAAGAATCGGTGTTGTGTTAATATCTTGAAAATCCTCCACCCAATTTTGTTGAAATTTTGCAGTGCTATTAACGAAAAACGGATTCTTAAAAAAAATGTCGAGACCCTGTATCATGAAAACTATGCATTTCCGGAACTATGTTCATATGAACTGTTCGTCTTAGAACCACTTAAAAAATCACCCCTTGAAGTTAGGCTACATACTTGAATGACATCTTGTATCTACTAAATAATACCCAGTCGTCATTCGTAAATATAGGTACAAAGGAACTTACCGATGGAGTGATGGACAGTTATTTGTTTGTCAATAGTTTGTATATACTGGCCCAAAAATAAATTGTTTTGAATAAATAGTACGTCCTTGTCATATTTTGTTCATACAAAATATAAGGTTTTCGGCGAAGTTCTTGGAGCAATTAATTTTCAACCTATTAGAATAGTTATTGATCAGATTTTCACGTGTAAACAATAACTAGATAGCATTTGTTTATTTATTCCGTATATACTTTCAGTTTTTATTTCGACAAACATTCAAAACAGCACGTCTCTATTTCAATGATAATGATACCTAGGTACATAAAATAATTGGTGAGACCATTCAAAACAACCTCGTCATCGTTATTATTTATATTATAATTATCGTTGTTGTGATTCATAGTCGTGAGTAATTACTCAATCTGCCAAGATCACCATTTACCATTATTATAGTTTCAGTTAATCAATCTCGGAACAACGGTTGCCTACTTTTTTCCCCAACCAAATTACCTATTAGCCTCTTCATATTGCTTTCTATGAAATTCAGAAGGGCTTTCGGCTTTCGAAAACAGAAAATATATTTTTGTAGTTTATGACTGATTTTGGAATTAACATTTTTTTTCGCATAAAAGGATTATTTTTCTCATTTTACAAGAATATGAACATCGCGTTGGCCTCAGACGGCTCACAAGATCATTGTCACAATCGGCTCAGTTTGGACTGGTTTTAGACAACTCGTCTTACGCGATGCTGCAAACTCGGTTGCATATAGTGCAGGTGTCGCGCGCATGCTTCGTTGTCAGAACTCAACAGTTTTCGGATTAATCCGAAAAATTTAAGATTCAATCCATCGGTTTTCTAATCAAGCAATATATTGATACTAATTCAATTTTTCTGCACAAATAACTCAAGTGGCATTCAGCGTATGGATATGTACCGCTCTAAATGATCGATTGATCACAGATTGACAAGATGTGATATGTTAAATAAATTTAACACGTTTATAATTATGGCAATACAGTTTCTTCAACACATTACTATGGCAACATAGTTTTTTAAACACAATTTCAGTCGTTTGTGCTCTGCCATTTGTAAAATATTTCAACGGATATTCGAATTTTGTTGCAATCAGTGGCAATAAGAATTATTCAAACAATTTCTGTTTGTCTCAGCATTTTTCATTGACAATGTATACAGCCGAAAGTGAAAGTGAAACCGAAGAGAATGTCTTACTTGCATATTTCCAAGAACTCTCTATAAAAATGAAGAGCTCATCTTTCGTGGGCAATTTATTCTATGCTAACGATGACAATAAACGTAAAGCACAATATTAATGTGAGCAAAAAATATGCAAAGATGTCTGCGTACCTGAAACGCACATCAGAATTTGGATATAGAAACCTGAGAAATCGAAAATTTTGACATCTCAGTTAATCTAAGAGTTTTCATTTTATCTTCTACGCCGGACAAAAACTTGATATTTCGAAGGTATATAAGTAAGCAAGCCATTTTAATAGAAATCTACCCAATATCACTTACATATCTCGTTGGTTGTAAACAGTTGCATAGTATTATGCATTATGATCTCAATTCTCATTCCCTTCGAATTATTTTGTAGGTTTGCAGGTTAGGCTTAGAGGAATTATGAGTGCGTAGAAAAAGTATCTGATGTAACGCGTTTACAAACTCTTCTTGACATTCGTTTATTAAAAATTGATGACATACAAAGTACCAATTTTGTGTTATAGCCATAGAAAAAATATTTTATGTTTGAAATTTTAATAGCCATCTGGTCGAATTAACAATCTAAGAAGGAAAAGGAGTTTACGAAACACTGCATGAACACTCATAATATTTATCCGGCAACTAAAATATTCGGGACGAAGTTTCCAGATTACTTTTCCCAAACGTAATAAAGTTGGTAATTTATAGAGAACGAGAACGTGGAAATTCGGTGGAAAACGTGCGACGAGAATTCGACCGAATTTTCCTTTGGTGGAAATGCCGGCACGACCGCGTGTGTTGTTTTTCTCTCTTCGTTCTCCTATCCGAAATATAGATTAACCGTGAAACGAAGTAGACTGGGAGTTTGTTTCTCTATGAGATAGGTATTCATCATGCCGAATAACCTCGGAAAGTTGATAAATCACTGTGATGTTTTTTTTTTTAGTTTAGGAGCAATTCTGGAGAGTTGCATGCCATGCCAGCTTCATTCTAATTAATTGGATTTACTGATCCATGATCAGAAAATCCATATGGAAAAGATTTACAAGATGAAAATATGAAAAATAACAAATAAAAAAATACTTTTCGATTCTTACTCTAATAAGAATGATATTTTCTAGGTAAATTCGACATTGCCTTTTCCACTATTTCGTTATAGATCTTCATAATGAGGTATCGCAACACAACTCATCCCTATTCACAATCCGGGGGTTGTGCTTTCCCCTGGTAGGAGGTTCTACGGGGATGAAAAAAGCAGAAAAGTATTTCTCCTCGAATCAGAAATCGACTCATTCGAGCGTTTTTCCGGATTTTTATTTTAATGCTCTAAAATAGGGGTGTGAAGTTTTTGTTGGACCACCCTGTATGTTCTATATTAGTGAATGTAGTATTCTTCAACTATTGTCGAATGCCTAAATAAAAATGTATATTAACGTCGAAAACAATTATAAATGCATATAATATTCATAACTAATTTTAGTGTCGTTTTTGGAGCAGTCATTCTGCTTCCGTTCTGAAACAAAAAAAAATCTATAAATACCAGATTATTCTTAAAATTAGACTGTCATTCGAACTGACATCAAGATATTTTTGTTCAGATATTTTGGTTCATTGCATCGTTGTCGATGTTTCCTTGACAAAGGTCTAGAATTAAGCTACTGAATGTTCAAATACATTTTCATTGGGAATATATTTTGTCTTCGGAAATGGCAATTATATAGTTGTCAAGAAAATACATTAGTGTCCTTCGAGTTTTCCCCGTTTCGTTCGCTATGGGGAGTTCGAGTTCATTTGATTTCTTTTTTCCGATTCTTTCGCTTCAGATAGATTATATAAAATGTCGAATTCACAAGAAGTGTATATATAATATGTCCTTTTCATATGGAATGCACAATTCTTGATTCGACATAATAATACAGTGAGATTGAATTTATTCAAAATGTATATACTGTGTGGTTTGTTTTTTGGAAAAAGATTTTTATTTTTGCGGTGTTTCTGATGGTAAATTTACGATTGAACATAACAAAAACTGAACAGAACAAGAAATCGAATTGAATGTTCAAACTGTTGATCACTATCGACTTGTTTTTTAATGTATTTGTTTATTTTAATCTAGCAGCCACTTTGATTCTGTTTATTATATTCATTGTTGACTTGTCACATGAAGAATTTGAATTTCAACTTATGAATTGTCAGCAAGCTAATGGTTGACAATTTGCATACTTATTTGATTTGTTTTTTTTGCCTATGTTCTCAATATATCGGCAAATTTCCATTTGAGGACATAAAGTTGATGGTCGTCACTCATTACATGGCCACCCTGATGTGTTCATGAATTTACCAAGAAAACAAAAAATGCAGCCAAAGAAACCTTCAGTTTAAATGCAGTTGTTTCAACCCACGTAACTTCAGTGCATATCGAATATAACCAAGGTTTGTTAATCTGTGATATAACTATGTTAGAAAACTACTCTGGAAATTTCATACCAGTTATTTTCAACCAATCAGATGCTTTATTTCGACATTGTTACTATGGTATCCAGCAAACTTTTTCATATGATGAAAATCATATGATATCAATCATTTTTATATAATAATGTATCTGATACTATAAATAGTATTCTACTAGGGTACAGGGAGAGTAAATATTCACTAAATGTTTTCTTTTTAAAAAGTTCGCGTCTCAAAAAATTCATGTACTCGAAAAATTTCCGGCAATAATTCATTCCCTAGGGGGATTATAAGTGGAAATCTTTGTCTGAAACGAAGAGCCACATCTTTCCTGTTGACTGAAATCCGCAGTCGTAGATAACTCAACGGTTAGTTTGTAATCGATATAGGAGAACGTGGAGGGCAGTATCAGTATCAGTTCTCCCTCGTATCAGACCAATGATTTATATACTCGGCAAGAAAACGTTGATGCTTACGTGAAAAAGAAGCGATTCCAAAATAATTCATTATAAACACATCGTTTCAGTAATTTTGGCACTGGCACGTCCTTTTTCCGACCTCGATGGATCCTTTCCTTTGTTTCGATTTCCTCTTGAATTCATTACGCTGAGAGGTTTTACTGTTTTACGCTGGCATAATAATGAAAATAGGTGGATGAGGCGAGGGGATGGAAAATGCAGGAGAGGGAAAATTTCATCTGAAATTGTCGGCGAATGCTGCTGCAGCAGCACAGGGATATCGATTGTCACTGTTAGGATAGGGTTGTGAATTTGTTTGAAGCTTAATTGATTGATTCGAGCTTTACAGCACTGATCATTGATTCGCCCAATTCTGTCAACAAAATTAGAAATCGACCAACGTTTCGTTAAATTTACTGACGTTTTTGAAGAGATTCTTTTATACCGAATATTGTGTTTTTAAATCAAGAAATAATGATTTCGTTGAACAATATACCAACCAAATTTCTATCAAGCCATATACAAAAATTCACTTGTATCTACCAGATCATAATAATGTCGAACACTATAATGACTTGAATACAACTGATGACTAAATGTTTATGTAGGAAAACATCAAAACAATTATTGAAAGAAATGAAATTGACGTTGACTAACTATTCTGTTGAACTTCTATCATTTATTAAGTGCATTTGAAGTATATACGTAAAAACGAAAAACGAATGTTCTATCTCAAGTCCACTAAATAATTTATCAACCAAAATATTTGATTTATATAATGTATTGTGGATTTGGTTCAACAAAATAATCTTTTGGGAATAACAGCAACTATACTCGAAAATGCAACTAATAATAATTGCTTCAGCACATATCTCATATCTCTGTGAAAATTCCTTGTATTTTGTCGAATAAAGAAAATTAAAATATCGATTCAAAAGTGTATAATGATATTGATAAAATTCAGCTGTCTGTGGAATCAAGGAAATATAATATAGTTCCACCAAAATCATTTCAATTTTATGGAATAGACAAAATGCAATTGAAATAATGAACAATGAAATAATTTGTTTTGAGGTTTTTCAAACACAATAAAATGATTGTTGAATCAATACAATCTTTTTCTAGACAAACAATTATCTTGTCATATTGAATTCATTTTGTCAATTTCGCAAAAATGAATTCACTTCAACAAGAAAAAAATATTACCAAAATGATTTCGTTCGTGTAACGTTCAACATGTTTTTCTCCGTGTATCGTTTTGAAATTAATGTACTTAATGATAATTATTAATAATAGCATTTATTCATTTATTCCGACTGGAATCGACCGATTGCCCTTCATCGCAATTATTGTTAAGCGCCGTGTGCACTGAAAACATTAATTGGAATGCCTTTTAATTTATTCCAAACAGATTCGCGTTCAGATATTTCCGAGGGAGAGAAACAGAGACATAACATGTATAGAAAGAGAGACCGGTAATATTGATTTACTGCTTGAAAACGGGCCTTTATAAGTATTATAACACACTCCCAAACGGTACGAAGCAGATCAAACAAAATACGATCGAGACCTACCTTGGAATACCCAAGTAGGCGAAGAACGAGTCAGATTCTGTTGATAAAGTCTCATGTTGAAATAATTATAATATTTCAATCTTATCGATGTTCTCATGATGCTGGCAGCTGCAATTCATTTTTTGGGGGCATTGATTGACGACTCGGCACTTGCATTCCAAATAGGAATTACTTTTTTATATTTGGTATTGACTTTGAATTACCTACCTGACCACAATGGCATGAAAGCAATTAAATCTAGTGACTAGTGTGCCAAACAATCGAATTCATTTATTGAAAAAGTTGAAGATGAAAAATTTCACTGATGAGCCAGCTGATGGGACTGAAAATTCTATAAAAACAATGAAATAATTGAATATCGTTGTTGAGATATTCAATAATCTTTGGAAGGGTTCCATGATAACTCAAAGTGAGGTAGTGTAGTGACTTTAAAAATTAATAAATCATCTATACGCTAACTCGTTATAGATAAATCATGGTTCGCTAAATTTGTCTGTTATTCTATGAACTCCAGACTACGAAATTATGAAATTGCTGTACTGCCTAAAGGAATATGACAAAATTATTTCTCATCAGTCTAAATTCCCAAGAAATGAGAAGAAACCAATCACACCGACATCTAAATCCACAGAGAAACACGATAAACTGTCAAAATTGTCATGGAAAAAGAATAGACCGACTCAAATGAGCTGTTCTGATTGTGAAAACTCCATTTCTCATACTTCGCCTCGAAAGCACTCCGTCCTGCCATTTTTCCACGCTTTTGTGCATACCGAACATTATTTATTAAAATCGGGATTTCTCCAGAAGCGAAACGGGGTTGTACGCACCCCTTTCGCACAACCCACCCCCTATATACACCGCTCGCTCGATAAAGGGGAGGATTGATAGTGATGTGGTCGAAATAGTTAACAGAAATGCTCCTGAAGGGGTTGTTAATGGGTGTCGTGTCTTTGTTATCCCTCCTGAGGAATTGATGTTTATTTTAATGTTTGTTTCTACCAGCTGGTATTCCTCTTGTTCCGAGTCTTGATCACTTGACAACTCTACCCTAAACGTTAATTTTTTGATATCTAATTGAATAACTTGGTATTATTGTAAATAACGCACACGATTTAAAATATTATTCAATTTGACATTTTTGAATCCAAAAGTATTCTTGAACATTGTAGAAGCATTTCTTGAGTTGAGAATGAACGACTTGATCGTATTTTTGAATTTTGAATCACTGATCGACTTCACGGTCAATCATAGCTGATTGTATAGGAATAGATTGAAACTATTTTTTTCGAATTTTTTTAGTCTATAGCGAGGGGTTTGTAGCAAGTGGGCTGATCTAGTGGCATAACCAAGAATATCTGAGTTGGTAAATAACACTGCCCTCCTCATATTATTATGTACTTCAAATTAACTCTGATAAACATACAGAGTGACCCATTTGAAAGCGGGCCACCCCTGTATCTCACGTAATCGTTGGGTAAGGATCATGAAAATTGCTGGAGCGGTAGATATACCAAAAATTCACTCTATAACCAAGTGGGGTCATCTTCAGTGATATACACTGCTCGCCAACAGCCATGGAACCACCCCAATTTCCTGAAAATGATATTAGGAGTCAAAATAGGTTGAAAATCACTTCGGATTCGGAATCAGGACGCCCAATTCACTGACTATTCATATTTTTCCTCGAAAATTTTCAGTTCTGAAACATTACATTTTGTCGCACTTTTCATGGAAGCGCACCCCCGTATCTCACGTAATTATTGTGGTAGGGTTCTGAAATTCGCAGGAGGAACGGAAAGTCCAAAGATGAAGTCAATTACGTGAGATACGGGGGTGCTTCCGTGAAAAGTGCGACAAAATTTAATTTTTGAGAACTGAAAATTTTCAAGGAAAGATATGAAAAGTTAGTGAATTGGGCGTCCTGATTCCGAATCCGAAGTGATTTTCAACCTATTTTCACTCCTAATATCATTTTCCGGAAATTGGGGTGGTTCCATGGCTGTTGGCGAGCAGTGTATATCACTGAAGATGACCCCACTTGGTCATAGAGTGCATTCTTGGTATATCTCTCGCTCCAGCAAATTTCATGATCCTTACCCAACGATTACGTGAGATACAGGGGTGTCCCGCTTTCAAATGGGTCACTCTGTATAATGATGGCAATGGCATAGCACCAAGTTGTTGAAAAAAAGGCTTACAATGATCTCTAGAATCTGCTCCAAAAATAATTAAGATTATCTGTTTCTGTAGCACAATAGTTATTTATGATATAAGTGCAAATTGAAGAAACTGCGCCAATAAAGCTGTTTTTGAATTATTGCCTAGTAAGTCAAAGCGACAGTACGAGTTTTCATACGAACCTTTCTTGAAATGGTGATTTACTTTCAACACCAGTGTCATAAACTGACATTTTAGACACTGACAGCATGCGTCAAAAATTATACTTTTACTGACGTTTGTAGAAAAAGATTATTATCATTATTATTGTATTCCGCGTATCGGCACCGGATGTAGGTAAAACTTATCTGCAAAATCCCATTTGGCAAAGTACGGGACAATGAAAGTAAAATAAGATATTCATCGAATCCGTATGCAAAAGTAATTCATATCCTTTCATCTGTTTCGCAAAATATATCGTCAGTTTCCATCGGAAATTCTCGTGCATCCGAATGAATATTGGTGAGTCTGCAGCATTCGAAATTGTAGTTTATATGTAGGGAGTTCAATAAAAGCTAATAACAGAGAAGTCCTGGCAGGACCATAGGCGTACCGTATTGCTTTGATCAAACAGAGTTTGATGGCGATTCAATCGGATGAATAATTAAGGTGTGGTAATTTCCGAAGCTATTACATGATTCACTAATATGATATATAACTATTATCGAATGTTGAAAAAACAGTTTCAAAATAGACCGGCGATTGAAGTTTCTTCCACATTGTTCTGGTAATTTTTCAGGTTCCGTTTATTCATTTATTTTCATCTCTTGTGGCGCACGAAAGGGAATCCATTAAATCCCTATAATAATATATGGGGAACATTGTACGTACCAGTGGCGGCTCCACAGAGGAGGCAACGGAGGCTGAGCCTCCTCAAGAATTTCCATTAATCGAATAGTTCGATATACTTGTATAAAATATTATATCGAAATAGCCAACTTACGTTCATTTTATCGGTTTTATTTCCTGATATCAAGTAGGATATGACAATTTGCCAACAATGCTTTTGTACTAAAAAGTATTCAGAATAGAATAGAACTTTGCGGCTTGGCAACATCCAACGGAGAACAGCCTCTGACCAATGAAATTCGCCAGAATCGAGATTCGCGAGGGAGCACGTGTGACTGAGATGATTAAAGTATATGGTGTTTGCACTGACGCGCTTTTGTTTTGCCCAAACTTTAAAATTAAAAAAAATATATATATGGTAAAAATATGACAATATCAGTGCCTCTTACGTATTTTCTATGAACCATATAAGTGTCGTCAGTTTTTTTCGTAGAATTTCACACTTGTTCATTCAGCTCCTCCTGTTGGAAGGAGCACGAGCCGCCCCTGGTACGTACCTAGGGAGGATAAGGAGAGGATGTAGGTATTGGATTTTTTTCGGAGATTATAAGTTCTTGTGAATACTTCCTCTGGCAAAGCATTCCAAAGCTTTACCGTTCTATAGGCAATCGAGTTTTGATAAAGAGTTGTTCGACATATCTCAAGGTTGACGACGAGAGGATGTCCTGTCTGGGCTTGTCGAGTTCGTCTGACTGGTATTGATGGAGAACATTTCCCGTGAAAATATCTAGTGTGTGGCATCACCGACCAGGCGAATGGCTCTTCTCTGGATGGAATTTAAGAGCATTCAGCGTATGTTTGGGTGCTGAACCCCATATGTGAGAACAGTATTCTGAAACTGAACGTATCTGTGCTTTGTAGATCATGGGAAGCTGTTGAGGGGTAAAGTAGATTCTCGCATGGAATAAAAGTCCGAGTTTTTGTGGAGCAGCTTTCGCGATTTATCCGAGTAATCTCTCAACAACTTCAATAAATCATCTCGGGCCGAGCTTGGTAATTCTCAACAGGAAATGTTCTGCATACAATTGACTTGACAATGCAGCATTCTGTGATGACAATTCCCGTGAATCAACAACATGTCAACTAGGTCACAAGCGTCCCCAAAAAAAGTGCCATCGAAAACTATCGTATTTTCAAGGGAGCAGGAAATTTCGTGTCGTATACACGTCTATGTGTTCGAAGGCATAGAGTAGATGGTGGATATATTTATCGATTTATTTGCAGATTCTGTATTCCAACGTTGTTTATGCCTCTCGGTGTTTGGATTTCATATTTCGATGATATTTATTGGTCCATTAACATTCTGACTTTTACACAATGTATTCGGATGGAATTATGCGTTTGACGGCGATATTGGATGGTGTTTTGTGACCTCTTCCAAAGCGATTAATTTCTCTATACAGCCAAAATTATTTAGACCACTCTGATGGACTCTGAATACCGCGTCGAAAATTTCTGATGCTCTCATTACTGTCATTTATCCGGAGTAATCAATCAGTGATCGGATTGATGGAATTTCAAAAGCCGAGTAAGATGTTCAGCAAGTTCAACTTTGATAGAATAGGTCCCAAATTACCATGCGATAAAATACAGAATGTTATCGAAATGATTACTTTTCCTTTGTTCAACTCGCTCGTTAACATGAAATCGAATATATTCTCAAACTAAAGCATATTGCTGAGTTCAATACATTTATATAATGCATTCATTTAGTTTCAAACCCTGTATATGTCGATCAACTATTGACACGATAAAACAAACTGACGAAGTAATTGACTTTCTTTTTAATCCATAATATTATATCCTTTGTATTTTGTTCTCGTCTTCTCTTATTTCGTCGCATTCCAGACATTTTCTTGCACGTCAGGACGGTTAACTTTATATTAAATTCCCTGTCCTCGTAACAAATGCCCAAAGTTCCGGAAGAGTCGGAAGTGAAATATCACGAAAAACAAATATGGCGATTACATTTATTCGCAGAGGAAACTTTCCTGAAAATAATCCAGTGTCCCCTGACAAATTATTGTCACCCATACAAGAATTCAAATGATATCAGCAGATTAGGAATGAAAAATCAAAACTTATATAGTACTATTCCCGAGACAATTTTAACAATTATTCAGAATAAAGTATGTACCTACCCTATAGATATTATTCCAATCATCAGGATTATGCAAATTCTTCAAAGCATTTATGGATGTCTATACTAGAAATGGAAAGAAACAACATTGGCTTTGCTCTATAGGCCAACCAATCATCAAATATCAAATATCATTGTTACATGATTTGTTTCAAATGACCACAAACACCAACTATCTGCAAGTTTATCTACGTATAATAGTTAAACTTTCAGAACATCAAACAGATAGAAAAACGCTACTAACTCGTTCGGTTTTTGTTTCTATTTGATTCGCGTGAAATCATAAACCGTAATCCATTTATGTAACAAAGTGATGGCCAAAAGCAGCAAAAAGGACAACTCATTTTAGTCCATTGGCTACCCAAAATTTTGGTATAATTTGGGGGTACTAATTTTCCTTTATACGGTAGTTATATATGTACATAGAGATCTCTAAAAAACATGATTGCCATCTGAAAGTGGTAGCTAATAGAAATGGCGGCCAATACAAGATGGCGGATGTTGACTTTATAGAAACGGTCATATCTCTGGAAATAATTTTCCGATTTCAATTTTCTTAGACTCAAATGAAAGTTCTCATTGTACTCTATTTTTGAATTCCCATAGAGTTTCCTGATATTTGCAGTCATTAACTGACAAAACATGAAAAATTGTTTTTTTTTTCAAAACTTCAAAATAATTTATTGATTCATTGAAAGTTACTCAAAAACTGAGATTCTTGGAAAAAATATGTTCAAATCAATAAATCAGTCTATGCAATTGTTGATATTTGCGATATCAAGAGTTTTTTGAGTATTTCAATATAGGCTACAATCAATCGGGTAATGAGGTAATTGATGAATAAACAGTATACAGTGGAAGTAAACAGATTTTTTTATTGAAATGAGATATAACGCTGCAAAATCATTCAAATATATGTTACAGAAAAAGAAATCTTGAACATAACAAATTTTCCATAGTTTGGTATTATTCCGATAGTTTTATTCATCATCTTCTTCATCATCATCACTTCCACAACTGTTATAAGAGTCATAAACTTCTTCTCTACATTCCTCAGGGTCACTCATGTTTTCACACGTTGCCAGCTTACAAGCGTCGGTACATTTCAACTGATTTACCATACAAGTACAGGATGGTAACCGGCATAACTTTGAGCAAGAACAACTCAAAAGTTCCAAAACAGCTTCAGGTGCTGGCGCTCCTCTCATCCATTTGATGGAAAGTTGGCCATCTTTTTCTAGATTCCATCCGTGATCTTCTGGCTCTGGAATTGCAGGAAAATTTTCCAAACATCTTTTTCATATAGCTGTTTGATAGTTAGCTCTCAGAGAATGTTGATGAAGACAGTCTTCACATGGAGGAAGCTGGGTTGACTCAACTGCACCTTGTCTACTTCGGAACATTTGGTATCTCAATTCATTTATATTTTCTGTTTTGATATTTCTTGAATATAGCTGACAGGCAAATTTTTGTATCTTGCAATGATCTCCGTCTGATAATGAAAACTGACTTCCCAGCATGGAGAACAGTGAAACGAACTCATCATTCGTTGGTAAAAGTTTCAGGGCTTTGAGCTTGCCTTGTCCAGAAAAAGCACTGACTGTATCACAACCTGTCCATGCATGCAAACCAGGTAAAGCTGATGTGACATGAGAGCCAACTGCAGAAGCAAGTTTTTTAATGTCTATCAACCTTATTCTACCACTTGTTCCACGTTTGATATAAATGTTGCTCTCCCGACTGATTTTCGACGATATATAGAGAGCTAAGATTAAAACATCTGTATCGTCAGATACACAAATAATATTCGAGTATTCCATAGCTGCATTCTTGATATGCAGCATCATTCGAGTATCTGCTTCTTCTTGGGAAGATGCAAGATCTTCCACATCGTGGGAACCACTGGCAG
Organism: Phaedon cochleariae; assembly: GCA_918026855.4. Lineage (NCBI taxonomy): Eukaryota > Metazoa > Arthropoda > Insecta > Coleoptera > Chrysomelidae > Phaedon > Phaedon cochleariae. Next base: position 253,677 of record OU896713.1, on the reverse strand, counting down.
TTATCTTGATACACTTCCCGGAGTAAGTAGCAAATAATGTTTTATCAGCAATCTTCCTCCTTCTATTTTCCTCTTGCCAACTTTTGACGAGGAATGTTGTGAACTTATTTTTACTGTCATTGCTCTGTAACAGTCGTCTCCATTTGATTATTCTATGACCACTTTTGATATTCTTGAAGGAGATTCCTTCCTCTGAACCTCTGCTGAGACGTTCTGCAGATTTGATTGATTTGTCTCTGTAAGTATCGAATACAATATCGATTCTCTGGCTGTGATAGCCGCAATTTAAGATTTGATTGAGTATCGAGTCAGACAGTTCATCAAATGTCCAATTTTCTCCATGCAGCTTTTGAATCAATGCCATCCCATCAATTATGGTAGCTGATGAGGAAATATTCTCATCTTCCGGTGAGATAAGAATTTCCAAGTGTTTTCCCAATACTGCTTTACTCGTCTTTTTCATTGATCCGTCAGGATTGGCAAGACTCCAAGGCAATGGCCCCAAGGGATGACTAAAAACGTCTAACATATTCAGATGTCGGTTTTCAGCTATGAGTATCATACTTGCATTTTGAAGCCATTTCGATAACACAAAACAGAAGTATAGATATATCAAATTGTAGAGAAAAGTTGGATGAAGAATATTTGTTTCAAGAGTTTTTTTCCCACAGGTCTCAGTTTTTATCTAATTGAGAATGAAAATTAAAAATGTTATCAGAAATTGTTAAAAAAATACTAAAATATGTTTTATAAGTAAACGGCTGCAAATACTCAAACACTCTATAGAACCTGAAAAATGAAGCACACAATAACCTTTCATTAGAATTGAGAAATTGATAGATCGAACAATTATTTCCTGAGATATGGCCGTTTTTATAAAGTCATGATCCGCCATCTTGAATTGACCGCCATTTCTATTAGCTACCACTCTGAGATGGCAATCATAGTTTTTTGTGATCCTAATATCACCATGTACCTGTGTTATGTAGGAAAGTTAGTACCCCCAAATTATACCGATTTCTCGTATTTGACCAGGTAGCCAATGGACTATTTGCATCGAATCCGTTTCTATAACAGCAAGAACAAAATGGCAGGAATAAATTCAGAGAGGTCGGCGCTATAAGTCCGACCAAACGAATTCTAACAATTTTCACAGGTTCTCAGAGGGGTCTTGTTTGAGAGTTGTTGTTGTCATATTTTTCAGAAAACTTTCAATTTGATGACAGAATTAATAGTTCCTCCTTACTGATAGAAATGAACCTGTTTCAGTAAAAAATTTCATTTCATTATTTCTAAGTATTAGAAAAAGACAGCTTCGATGAAGTCATGAAACGAACCGAAAGTCATCGTTATCTGAATTCTGGCTTTCGCATTTAAAGTAGGACCACATATTATTTCTACGCTGCCAGATTTGTAACTAGTCAGTCATTACCTTCATGAGATTCAATATGACCAATGACAATATAGTATTCGAATTCACAGAAGACAATAGCTCGACCTGGTCCCTATAGGGTGCCGAATTTCATTATTGAAAAAAATATATTTTCGAATTTTTCGATGATTTTAAATAACGAATGATTGGATCAAATACTATTCATACACGAATGATCAATATGAAATAGGTTTGTGGCGTAAATGGACCAGAATAATGATGATCTAGCCTTCAAAGCCATCAACTTGCCGACTGTCTATTGGCTCATCTATTGGTTGTCGATTCAATCGATTTCAACAATCTCATCGATGAACTGGGCAAGACAGTTAAAAACTCATTTGTTCTTGTTTTCTTATAAACTGTATTGTGACATATTATGACATAGATATTAGAGTGACGTCATCATAATTTGAGGTTCATTAAAACGGCAAGTATAGTTATTGTGGATTAGACCGAATTATGTCGCTGCTGATTGGACCTACAACGTGCTACAATATCGACTCGATTAGTAATCATGTCAGCTATCAACTTGTAGAATTGGCAATGATGGGGATGAAACCCATATTGGTAACATTCACTACATCAATGAACATCGAATCATCTCGTCAGTTCACAGTTAGATCGATTACGAAAATTGAGGAAAATCATTCACTTGATATTTCCTGTATCACGTATTTATGTTCTGGCCTATTATAGAAGTTCGTGCTATTTATAAAAAAAATTGTAAATTTCTACTTCACAGTTGAAAACCAAATCTCCAATAATCGATACCTCACTAATATCTTATAATGGATAAATGAAAAATAGGTATAGTATAAGCGTATAAGTATTCAAGAATAGTGTTTCCGTCGGTGATTCAGGCACTCCCAAATCATAAATTGAGTAGCACAACGAAAATCTTCTCCTGCTCTGCTGATAACGCGAAGTTTCCAAAGTCGGAGTTCGGAGTTGTAATAATCCCTCTGGAGAGTGCAGGCTCGGGATATTATTACACGACTCGTGATTTTCTGCATGCATATCGAGCTCGGTATATACACTGCAGCAGGGCACTACTGCTACATTACACAATTCATCATCCAATATCCAACTATGGAGATAATTTGATTGAATTAATCAAGGACCTCGGAACGTTTTTGAGCTAGTGTATATGACCCAGTCAGCTCGAAATTTGTATCATTACTGGGAGACTCATTTTTTATAAGAGGATAACCTGATAGAAGAACTTTGTTCTTCGAAACATAGCTCGTTTCATGAGTGCTTCTAATGAGAATAATAACAAATGGATACAGCCAGGAAACTATTCTCTCATCTTAACCAATGAAAATATTACTGTTACAGTCCTTGTACTTCTACAAATATGATGAACCTATTTTTTTTAATGGTACAACATGTTTTCATATGCCATACTAATGTTCTACAATTTCGAGCGACTTTTTGTCTTTTGTGCTATGCACCTTTGTCTTTGCTCAAAACTATTCTTATGTATTAAAGCATACAAAAAAAAAACGAAGATTGATTATGCCCTACCCAGGGAGCAAGATTCAGCCGATGGGTATAAGGTCACGTGGTAAGAATATTCTTTACTGCCGGGTATATATTAATTTTATTTGCACCCCTAGCAATATATCGATTTCAATCAATACAGTTCTATAGCTGGTTAGTAGTAAAACAGTGTAGTGCAATATATTTCTGTGAAACTGGAAATGGACCTTTTGTCACTATGAATCACTTCTGAATCACAATTCTAATCAAAATCTAGTAGTCGTTATTCATATATACCTACTAGAATCGTGTGCCATTCCTGCGTATATCGCATCAGAACAGTGAATTCGGTTGATTATAACAGAGGTGGGTGGGCTATGTCTTTAATTGACTAGTAGTTCATAAAATGACGAAAACTACCTTGGCAGAAAACACACATTTTACGACTAGTAAAGGAGTAAATAATATGGTAGGTTCTATAGCTAATGGGCTTATATCACACAAAATGTTCATTTCATAATTCGATAGAACTCACCCAAACTAGCTCACCACCGCAAACCTTTTCTTGCTGTGAGCTCCCCACGTTTTATAAGAAATTATTGTAATCCCCGAATTTTAGGACCTCTGAAAACAAGACTACTCCAGACAGAGATGAATGATATATTATTATGATTTCTGACAGAGTGAATTAGCGCGAGATCACAGTTGAAAGGATCAATATATCAGTTGCCTCAGCCTCCGTCGGGCGTTTGGTATTTTCTTTAAACTATGGCGAGATGAGGTTTCTACGTCATAAGAGGGTCCGTTTTCAGAAGGTACTATCATTTATGTCCAAAAATGAAACATTCCGATTAATTTTTTGATCGAATTATGTCGTCAATCAACATTTATGTATAAAAGGATCATTATAAACATGGTTTGAGTTGAAAGTTCTACTAAGGTGTACACGCCCATTAAAATAACACCATTCGTCTACAGTTGTCATTGATCAACTCACTGAGGGTTAACTCTGTCGGTTCATTCGGAAATCTTCATCAACGTTTATTTTCAAATGATTCAATCACAAATCTCTGCTATCTATAGCTCTCGATGAGTAGAATTTTGGGTAAAAAAAAGGTTATGCTCCCAATCATATTTCGATCGCTTAATTTTTTTTTTAATGGTGCCTTCGATAGAACACGTTGCGCCCTTTTAGGGCTCTAATTTGGTGTGTTCATTCTGGTAACATCCTGTAGCTATACAGGCTGATTCACGGTAGATGGCACATTAGACGTTTCTGGTGAACCAGACAACGGATCATTTTGAAAATTTAATGGAGGGCATATTCGGACATTCTCTAGCCAACTAAAATATTTTCGACAATGCGGTGTTGCCGCTTCTATTAGAAAGCAGTAGCAACTTTGATTTTCCAAATGGAACACTCTGTATTTTATTGCATTTTTAGATTCTCCCTGAAGAGCAGATTTCATCGATGTATCACACTTGGGGTCTAGCGGAAATGATGACAGAGATATAGGGTGTGAAAAATCGACATTTTTCAACTTTAGGAATTTTTTTTGTCTAAACTATTCATTATTGGTCAAAACGGCTCACATGTCCCTATCTCAACTTTTGATCAATTATCTACTAACATTTAATTGAAACAAATACAGGGTGGTGCAGAATTCAGAATCTTGATCACCCGGTATATGTCCCAATTAAATATCAGTAGATAGTAAATCAAAAGTTGAGATAGGGACATGTAAACCGTTTTGACCAATGATGAATAGATTCGACACAAAAAAATCCTAAAGTTGAAAAATGTCGATTTTTCACACCCTATATCTCTGTAATCATTTCCGCTAGACCCCAAGTATGATACATCGATAAAATCAGCTCTTCAGGGAGAATCTAAAAATGCAATAAAATACAGAGTGTTCCATTTGAAAAATCAAAGTTGCTACTGCTTTCTAATAGAAGCGGCAACACCGCATTGTCGAACATATTTTAGTTGGCTAGACAATGTCCGAATATGCCCCCCATTGAATTTTCAAAATGATCCGTTGTCTGGTTCACCAGAAACGTCTAATGTGCCATCCACCGTGAATCAGCCTGTATAGAAAGTTTCCGAAATAAGAAATTGTTTTGAAATTTTTTCCAAAAATGTGCGCTCCCACCATACTACATCTTTCAACTATTTATTGTACGTTCGGAACATTGCAAAAATCTTTGATATTTCCGGTGCTTGTGATCTCACCGAAAGCAAACTCTTGGGTTGGGCTCTTAATCTCTGATCAATGATATACTAAAGTTTCAGGCAAGTTTGAACCTCATAATCTTCCAAAATGTTTTTTTTCCTTTTCTATCATCCATTTTATTTATTGTACCAATTAAGGATTTCCATACATAATTTGTGAATGTAAGGTCATAATACCCGTATCTTGAAACATATGGTTGGCAATGTTATATGGTCGTCAGATATACCTCTACTTCGATTCAATGGATTGAAAATTAAATATTGAATGAAACGAGCCAGTAGAAATGGATATAAATATATTCTGTATCGGAAAAAAGTGATCCTGTCGTGTCATCGAGAATGAAATCCCGATTTACGAGCTCCGGTGTTTGCCGTATCGACCGCGACTCTCCAGATCCTATATTCGACATCGTGAACTCTTCATAAATAATATTGTCCTGATGTTCTGAACCTGCTCCATGCATTATTCACGAGTTATTTCGAGTTATTTAACTTGCTACTCGCTGAAAGCAAGAATTTAATTAGGAGACTTTTACGTTTTCCTTCTTCTTCCCCTCTTTAACACGCGACTTTTTGTTTGCCGCTGTAATCGTTTCGATGGAGCGATAGAGATTAATCACTTTTTTTCATGCACAGCCACGAATTGAGAAAAACCAAGCCGAACCAGAAATAGCCCACACCAGATATTGACAAATAATTACGGGGAAATAACGTTTTATGTTGAGGGGAAATAAATTATCGATTTAATCGTGATATAAGATGAACTCTGTCTTAGCTATTTCAGCACTTATTTGGTTGCTAAAAACCTCACGTGCTCTTGAAACCTCATTTTCTAATGGGATTTGTAGTCAACTTAGCCCTGCATTGCTTGAACCGCTGATTTTGAAAATCTAAAGGGAGAGTTTTCTGTCAAATCTGACATCAAATTCTTTCATTGTGGGTCTGAATTAGTGTCTGTGAATCTTTTGGGATCTTTAGGGCGATCAGGAAAAAAATATTTTTCCACCTATTTGAGCCTACTGCATTGCTTGAACCGCTGATTTTGAAAATCTAAAGGAAGAGTTATCCATCAAATCTGACATCGAATTCTTTCTTTATGGGTCTAAATTAGTGTCTATGATTTTTTTGGGATCTTTAGGGCAATCAGGAAAAAAAATTGTTCCACCTATATGAGCCTACTGCATGCATTGCTTGAACCGCTGATTTTGAAAATCTGAAGGAAGAGTTATTTATCAAATCTGACATCAAATTCTTTCTTTATGGGTCTGAATTAGTGTCTATGATTTTTTTGGGATCTTTAGGGCAATCAGGAAAAAAATATTTTTCCACCTATATGAGCTTATTGCATTGCTTGAACCGCTGATTTCGAAAATCTAAAGGAAGAGTTATCTATCAAATCTGACATCACATTCTTTTTTTATGGGTCTGAATTAGTGTCTATGATTTTTTTGGGATCTTTAGGGCAATCAGGAAAAAAATATTTTTCCACCTATATGAGCCTACTGCATTGCTTGAACCGCTGATTTTGAAAATCTGAAGGAAGAGTTATTTATCAAATCTGACATCAAATTCTTTCTTTATGGGTCTGAAATAGTGTCCATAAATTTTTTGGGATCTTTAGGGCAATCAGGAAAAAAATATTTTTCCACCTATATGAGCCTACTGCATTGCTTGAACCGCTGATTTTGAAAATCTGAAGGAAGAGTTATTTATGAAATCTGACATCAAATTCTTTCTTTATGGGTCTGAATTAGTGTCTATGATTTTTTTGGGATCTTTAGGGCAATCAGGAAAAAAATATTTTTCCACCTATATGAGCCTACTGCATTGCTTGAACCGCTGATTTTGAAAATCTGAAGGAAGAGTTATTTATGAAATCTGACATCAAATTCTTTCTTTATGGGTCTGAATTAGTGTCTAAGAATTTTTTGGGATCTTTAGGGCAATCAGGAAAAAAATATTTTTCCACCTATATGAGCCTACTGCATTGCTTGAACCGCTGATTTTGAAAATCTGAAGGAAGAGTTATTTATGAAATCTGACATCAAATTCTTTCTTTATGGGTCTGAATTAGTGTCTATGATTTTTTTGGGATCTTTAGGGCAATCAGGAAAAAAATATTTTTCCACCTATATGAGCCTACTGCATTGCTTGAACCGCTGATTTATAAAATCTGAAGGAAGAGTTATCTATCAAATCTGACATCAAATTCTTCCTTTATGGGTCTGAATTAGTGTCTATGAATTTTTTGGGATTTTTAGGGCAATCAGGAAAAAAATATTTTTCTACCTATATGAGCCTATTGCATTTTGCATTGCTTCAACCGCTGATTTTGAAAATCTAGAGGAAGAGTTATCCATCAAATCTGACATCAAATTCTTTTTTTATGGGTCTGAATTAGTGTCTTATGAATTTTTTGGGATTTTTAGGGCAATCAGGAAAAAAATATTTTTCTACCTATATGAGCCTATTGCATTTTGCATTGCTTCAACCGCTGATTTTGAAAATCTGAAGGAAGAGTTATTCATCAAATCTGACATCAAATTCTTCCTTTATGGGTCTGCATTAGTGTCTATGAATTTTTTTAGAACTATAGGGCAATCAGGAAAAAAATATTTTTCCACCTATATGAGTCAATTGCATTGCTTCAACCGCTGATTTTGAAAATCTGAAGGAAGAGTTATTCATCAAATCTGACATCAAATTCTCTCTTTATGGGTCTGAATTAGTGTCTATGAATTTTTTGGAAACTTTAGGGCAATCAGGAAAAAAATATGTATTCACCTATATGAGCCTATTGCATTGCTTGAACCGCTGATTTTGAAAATCTAAAGGAAGAGTTATCCATCAAATCTGACATCAAATTCTTTCTTTATGGGTCTGAATTAGTGTCTATGATTTTTTTGGGATCTTTAGGGCAATCAGGAAAAAAATATTTTTCCACCTATATGAGCTTATTGCATGCTTGAACCGCTGATTTCGAAAATCTAAAGGAAGAGTTATTCATCAAATCTGACATCAAATTCTCTCTTTATGGGTCTGAATTAGTGTCTATGAATTTTTTGGAAACTTTAGGGCAATCAGGAAAAAAATATGTATTCACCTATATGAGCCTATTGCATTGCTTGAACCGCTGATTTTGAAAATCTAAAGGAAGAGTTATTCATCAAATCTGACATCAAATTCTTCCTTTATGGGTCTGCATTAGTGTCTATGAATTTTTTTAGAACTATAGGGCAATCAGGAAAAAAATATTTTTCCACCTATATGAGTCAATTGCATTGCTTCAACCGCTGATTTTGAAAATCTGAAGGAAGAGTTATTCATCAAATCTGACATCAAATTCTCTCTTTATGGGTCTGAATTAGTGTCTATGAATTTTTTGGAAACTTTAGGGCAATCAGGAAAAAAATATGTATTCACCTATATGAGCCTATTGCATTGCTTGAACCGCTGATTTTGAAAATCTAAAGGAAGAGTTATCCATCAAATCTGACATCAAATTCTTTCTTTATGGGTCTGAATTAGTGTCTATGATTTTTTTGGGATCTTTAGGGCAATCAGGAAAAAAATATTTTTCCACCTATATGAGCCTACTGCATTGCTTGAACCGCTGATTTTGAAAATCTGAAGGAAGAGTTATTTATGAAATCTGACATCAAATTCTTTCTTTATGGGTCTGAATTAGTGTCTATGATTTTTTTGGGATCTTTAGGGCAATCAGGAAAAAAATATTTTTCCACCTATATGAGCCTACTGCATTGCTTGAACCGCTGATTTTGAAAATCTGAAGGAAGAGTTATTTATGAAATCTGACATCAAATTCTTTCTTTATGGGTCTGAATTAGTGTCTATGATTTTTTTGGGATCTTTAGGGCAATCAGGAAAAAAAATTGTTCCACCTATATGAGCCTACTGCATGCATTGCTTGAACCGCTGATTTTGAAAATCTGAAGGAAGAGTTATTTATCAAATCTGACATCAAATTCTTTCTTTATGGGTCTGAATTAGTGTCTATGATTTTTTTGGGATCTTTAGGGCAATCAGGAAAAAAATATTTTTCCACCTATATGAGCTTATTGCATTGCTTGAACCGCTGATTTCGAAAATCTAAAGGAAGAGTTATCTATCAAATCTGACATCACATTCTTTTTTTATGGGTCTGAATTAGTGTCTATGATTTTTTTGGGATCTTTAGGGCAATCAGGAAAAAAATATTTTTCCACCTATATGAGCCTACTGCATTGCTTGAACCGCTGATTTTGAAAATCTGAAGGAAGAGTTATTTATCAAATCTGACATCAAATTCTTTCTTTATGGGTCTGAATTAGTGTCCATAAATTTTTTGGGATCTTTAGGGCAATCAGGAAAAAAATATTTTTCCACCTATATGAGCCTACTGCATTGCTTGAACCGCTGATTTTGAAAATCTGAAGGAAGAGTTATTTATGAAATCTGACATCAAATTCTGTCTTTATGGGTCTGAATTAGTGTCTATGATTTTTTTGGGATCTTTAGGGCAATCAGGAAAAAAATATTTTTCCACCTATATGAGCCTACTGCATTGCTTGAACCGCTGATTTTGAAAATCTGAAGGAAGAGTTATTTATGAAATCTGACATCAAATTCTTTCTTTATGGGTCTGAATTAGTGTCTAAGAATTTTTTGGGATCTTTAGGGCAATCAGGAAAAAAATATTTTTCCACCTATATGAGCCTACTGCATTGCTTGAACCGCTGATTTTGAAAATCTGAAGGAAGAGTTATTTATGAAATCTGACATCAAATTCTTTCTTTATGGGTCTGAATTAGTGTCTATGATTTTTTTGGGATCTTTAGGGCAATCAGGAAAAAAATATTTTTCCACCTATATGAGCCTACTGCATTGCTTGAACCGCTGATTTTGAAAATCTGAAGGAAGAGTTATTTATGAAATCTGACATCAAATTCTTTCTTTATGGGTCTGAATTAGTGTCTAGGAATTTTTTGGGATCTTTAGGGCAATCAGGAAAAAAATATTTTTCCACCTATATGAGCCTACTGCATTGCTTGAACCGCTGATTTTGAAAATCTGAAGGAAGAGTTATCTATCAAATCTGACATCAAATTCTTTCTTTATGGGTCTGAATTAGTGTCTATAATTTTTTTGGGATCTTTAGGGCAATCAGGAAAAAAATATGTTTCCACCTATATGAGCCTACTGCATTACTTGAACCGCTGATTTATAAAATCTGAAGGAAGAGTTATCTATCAAATCTGACATCAAATTCTTCCTTTATGGGTCTGAATTAGTGTCTATGAATTTTTTGGGATTTTTAGGGCAATCAGGAAAAAAATATGTTTCCACCTATATCAGCCTACTGCATTGCTTCAACCGCTGATTTTGAAAATCTAGAGGAAGAGTTATCCATCAAATCTGACATCAAATTCTTTTTTTATGGGTCTGAATTAGTGTCTTATGAATTTTTTGGGATTTTTAGGGCAATCAGGAAAAAAATATTTTTCTACCTATATGAGCCTATTGCATTTTGCATTGCTTCAACCGCTGATTTTGAAAATCTGAAGGAAGAGTTATTCATCAAATCTGACATCAAATTCTTCCTTTATGGGTCTGCATTAGTGTCTATGAATTTTTTTAGAACTTTAGGGCAATCAGGAAAAAAATATTTTTCCACCTATATGAGTCAATTGCATTGCTTCAACCGCTGATTTTGAAAATCTGAAGGAAGAGTTATTCATCAAATCTGACATCAAATTCTCTCTTTATGGGTCTGAATTAGTGTCTATGAATTTTTTGGAAACTTTAGGGCAATCAGGAAAAAAATATGTATTCACCTATATGAGCCTATTGCATTGCTTGAACCGCTGATTTTGAAAATCTAAAGGAAGAGTTATCCATCAAATCTGACATCAAATTCTTTCTTTATGGGTCTGAATTAGTGTCTATGATTTTTTTGGGATCTTTAGGGCAATCAGGAAAAAAATATTTTTCCACCTATATGAGCTTATTGCATGCTTGAACCGCTGATTTCGAAAATCTAAAGGAAGAGTTATCTATCAAATCTGACATCACATTCTTTTTTTATGGGTCTGAATTAGTGTCTATGATTTTTTTGGGATCTTTAGGGCAATCAGGAAAAAAATATTTTTCCACCTATATGAGCCTACTGCATTGCTTGAACCGCTGATTTTGAAAATCTGAAGGAAGAGTTATTTATGAAATCTGACATCAAATTCTTTCTTTATGGGTCTGAATTAGTGTCTATGATTTTTTTGGGATCTTTAGGGCAATCAGGAAAAAAATATTTTTCCACCTATATGAGCCTACTGCATTGCTTGAACCGCTGATTTTGAAAATCTGAAGGAAGAGTTATTTATGAAATCTGACATCAAATTCTTTCTTTATGGGTCTGAATTAGTGTCTAGGAATTTTTTGGGACCTTTAGGGCAATCAGGAAAAAAATATTTTTCCACCTATATGAGCCTACTGCATTGCTTGAACCGCTGATTTTGAAAATCTGAAGGAAGAGTTATTTATGAAATCTGACATCAAATTCTTTCTTTATGGGTCTGAATTAGTGTCTATGATTTTTTTGGGATCTTTAGGGCAATCAGGAAAAAAATATTTTTCCACCTATATGAGCCTACTGCATTGCTTGAACCGCTGATTTATAAAATCTGAAGGAAGAGTTATCTATCAAATCTGACATCAAATTCTTCCTTTATGGGTCTGAATTAGTGTCTATGAATTTTTTGGGATTTTTAGGGCAATCAGGAAAAAAATATGTTTCCACCTATATCAGCCTACTGCATTGCTTCAACCGCTGATTTTGAAAATCTAGAGGAAGAGTTATCCATCAAATCTGACATCAAATTCTTTTTTTATGGGTCTGAATTAGTGTCTTATGAATTTTTTGGGATTTTTAGGGCAATCAGGAAAAAAATATTTTTCTACCTATATGAGCCTATTGCATTTTGCATTGCTTCAACCGCTGATTTTGAAAATCTGAAGGAAGAGTTATTCATCAAATCTGACATCAAATTCTTCCTTTATGGGTCTGCATTAGTGTCTATGAATTCTTTTAGAACTTTAGGGCAATCAGGAAAAAAATATTTTTCCACCTATATGAGTCAATTGCATTGCTTCAACCGCTGATTTTGAAAATCTGAAGGAAGAGTTATTCATCAAATCTGACATCAAATTCTCTCTTTATGGGTCTGAATTAGTGTCTATGAATTTTTTGGAAACTTTAGGGCAATCAGGAAAAAAATATGTATTCACCTATATGAGCCTATTGCATTGCTTGAACCGCTGATTTTGAAAATCTAAAGGAAGAGTTATCCATCAAATCTGACATCGAATTCTTTCTTCATGGGTCTGAATTAGTGTCTATGATTTTTTTGGGATCTTTAGGGCAATCAGGAAAAAAATATTGTTCCACCTATATGAGCCTACTGCATTGCTTGAACCGCTGATTTTGAAAATCTGAAGGAAGAGTTATTTATCAAATCTGACATCAAATTCTTTCTTTATGGGTCTGAATTAGTGTCTATGATTTTTTTGGGATCTTTAGGGCAATCAGGAAAAAAATATTTTTCCACCTATATGAGCCTACTGCATTGCTTGAACCGCTGATTTTGAAAATCTGAAGGAAGAGTTATTTATGAAATCTGACATCAAATTCTTTCTTTATGGGTCTGAATTAGTGTCTATGATTTTTTTGGGATCTTTAGGGCAATCACGAAAAAAATATTTTTCCACCTATATGAGCCTACTGCATTGCTTGAACCGCTGATTTTGAAAATCTGAAGGAAGAGTTATTTATGAAATCTGACCTCAAATTCTTTCTTTATGGGTCTGAATTAGTGTCTATGAATTTTTTGGGATCTTTAGGGCAATGAGGAAAAAAATATTTTTCCACCTATATGAGCCTACTGCATTGCTTGAACCGCTGATTTTGAAAATCTGAAGGAAGAGTTATTTATGAAATCTGACATCAAATTCTTTCTTTATTGGTCTGAATTAGTGTCTATGATTTTTTTGGGATCTTTAGGGCAATCAGGAAAAAAATATTTTTCCACCTATATGAGCCTACTGCATTGCTTGAACCGCTGATTTTGAAAATCTGAAGGAAGAGTTATTTATGAAATCTGACATCAAATTCTTTCTTTATGGGTCTGAATTAGTGTCTATGATTTTTTTGGGATCTTTAGGGCAATCAGGAAAAAAATATTTTTCCACCTATATGAGCCTACTGCATTGCTTGAACCGCTGATTTTGAAAATCTGAAGGAAGAGTTATTTATGAAATCTGACATCAAATTCTTTCTTTATGGGTCTGAATTAGTGTCTAAGAATTTTTTGGGATCTTTAGGGCAATCAGGAAAAAAATATTTTTCCACCTATATGAGCCTACTGCATTGCTTGAACCGCTGATTTTGAAAATCTGAAGGAAGAGTTATTTATGAAATCTGACATCAAATTCTTTCTTTATGGGTCTGAATTAGTGTCTATGATTTCTTTGGGATCTTTAGGGCAATCAGGAAAAAAATATTTTTCCACCTATATGAGCCTACTGCATTGCTTGAACCGCTGATTTATAAAATCTGAAGGAAGAGTTATCTATCAAATCTGACATCAAATTCTTCCTTTATGGGTCTGAATTAGTGTCTATGAATTTTTTGGGATTTTTAGGGCAATCAGGAAAAAAATATGTTTCCACCTATATCAGCCTACTGCATTGCTTCAACCGCTGATTTTGAAAATCTAGAGGAAGAGTTATCCATCAAATCTGACATCAAATTCTTTTTTTATGGGTCTGAATTAGTGTCTTATGAATTTTTTGGGATTTTTAGGGCAATCAGGAAAAAAATATTTTTCTACCTATATGAGCCTATTGCATTTTGCATTGCTTCAACCGCTGATTTTGAAAATCTGAAGGAAGAGTTATTCATCAAATCTGACATCAAATTCTTCCTTTATGGGTCTGCATTAGTGTCTATGAATTTTTTTAGAACTTTAGGGCAATCAGGAAAAAAATATTTTTCCACCTATATGAGTCAATTGCATTGCTTCAACCGCTGATTTTGAAAATCTGAAGGAAGAGTTATTCATCAAATCTGACATCAAATTCTCTCTTTATGGGTCTGAATTAGTGTCTATGAATTTTTTGGAAACTTTAGGGCAATCAGGAAAAAAATATGTATTCACCTATATGAGCCTATTGCATTGCTTGAACCGCTGATTTTGAAAATCTAAAGGAAGAGTTACCCATCAAATCTGACATCAAATTCTTTCTTTATGGGTCTGAATTAGTGTCTATGATTTTTTTGGGATCTTTAGGGCAATCAGGAAAAAAATATTTTTCCACCTATATGAGCTTATTGCATGCTTGAACCGCTGATTTCGAAAATCTAAAGGAAGAGTTATCTATCAAATCTGACATCACATTCTTTTTTTATGGGTCTGAATTAGTGTCTATGATTTTTTTGGGATCTTTAGGGCAATCAGGAAAAAAATATTTTTCCACCTATATGAGCCTACTGCATTGCTTGAACCGCTGATTTTGAAAATCTGAAGGAAGAGTTATTTATGAAATCTGACATCAAATTCTTTCTTTATGGGTCTGAATTAGTGTCTATGATTTTTTTGGGATCTTTAGGGCAATCAGGAAAAAAATATTTTTCCACCTATATGAGCCTACTGCATTGCTTGAACCGCTGATTTTGAAAATCTGAAGGAAGAGTTATTTATGAAATCTGACATCAAATTCTTTCTTTATGGGTCTGAATTAGTGTCTATGATTTTTTTGGGATCTTTAGGGCAATCAGGAAAAAAAATTGTTCCACCTATATGAGCCTACTGCATGCATTGCTTGAACCGCTGATTTTGAAAATCTGAAGGAAGAGTTATTTATCAAATCTGACATCAAATTCTTTCTTTATGGGTCTGAATTAGTGTCTATGATTTTTTTGGGATCTTTAGGGCAATCAGGAAAAAAATATTTTTCCACCTATATGAGCTTATTGCATTGCTTGAACCGCTGATTTCGAAAATCTAAAGGAAGAGTTATCTATCAAATCTGACATCACATTCTTTTTTTATGGGTCTGAATTAGTGTCTATGATTTTTTTGGGATCTTTAGGGCAATCAGGAAAAAAATATTTTTCCACCTATATGAGCCTACTGCATTGCTTGAACCGCTGATTTTGAAAATCTGAAGGAAGAGTTATTTATCAAATCTGACATCAAATTCTTTCTTTATGGGTCTGAATTAGTGTCCATAAATTTTTTGGGATCTTTAGGGCAATCAGGAAAAAAATATTTTTCCACCTATATGAGCCTACTGCATTGCTTGAACCGCTGATTTTGAAAATCTGAAGGAAGAGTTATTTATGAAATCTGACATCAAATTCTGTCTTTATGGGTCTGAATTAGTGTCTATGATTTTTTTGGGATCTTTAGGGCAATCAGGAAAAAAATATTTTTCCACCTATATGAGCCTACTGCATTGCTTGAACCGCTGATTTTGAAAATCTGTAGGAAGAGTTATTTATGAAATCTGACATCAAATTCTTTCTTTATGGGTCTGAATTAGTGTCTAAGAATTTTTTGGGATCTTTAGGGCAATCAGGAAAAAAATATTTTTCCACCTATATGAGCCTACTGCATTGCTTGAACCGCTGATTTTGAAAATCTGAAGGAAGAGTTATTTATGAAATCTGACATCAAATTCTTTCTTTATGGGTCTGAATTAGTGTCTATGATTTTTTTGGGATCTTTAGGGCAATCAGGAAAAAAATATTTTTCCACCTATATGAGCCTACTGCATTGCTTGAACCGCTGATTTTGAAAATCTGAAGGAAGAGTTATTTATGAAATCTGACATCAAATTCTTTCTTTATGGGTCTGAATTAGTGTCTAGGAATTTTTTGGGATCTTTAGGGCAATCAGGAAAAAAATATTTTTCCACCTATATGAGCCTACTGCATTGCTTGAACCGCTGATTTTGAAAATCTGAAGGAAGAGTTATCTATCAAATCTGACATCAAATTCTTTCTTTATGGGTCTGAATTAGTGTCTATAATTTTTTTGGGATCTTTAGGGCAATCAGGAAAAAAATATGTTTCCACCTATATGAGCCTACTGCATTGCTTGAACCGCTGATTTATAAAATCTGAAGGAAGAGTTATCTATCAAATCTGACATCAAATTCTTCCTTTATGGGTCTGAATTAGTGTCTATGAATTTTTTGGGATTTTTAGGGCAATCAGGAAAAAAATATGTTTCCACCTATATCAGCCTACTGCATTGCTTCAACCGCTGATTTTGAAAATCTAGAGGAAGAGTTATCCATCAAATCTGACATCAAGTTCTTTTTTTATGGGTCTGAATTAGTGTCTTATGAATTTTTTGGGATTTTTAGGGCAATCAGGAAAAAAATATTTTTCTACCTATATGAGCCTATTGCATTTTGCATTGCTTCAACCGCTGATTTTGAAAATCTGAAGGAAGAGTTATTCATCAAATCTGACATCAAATTCTTCCTTTATGGGTCTGCATTAGTGTCTATGAATTTTTTTAGAACTTTAGGGCAATCAGGAAAAAAATATTTTTCCACCTATATGAGTCAATTGCATTGCTTCAACCGCTGATTTTGAAAATCTGAAGGAAGAGTTATTCATCAAATCTGACATCAAATTCTCTCTTTATGGGTCTGAATTAGTGTCTATGAATTTTTTGGAAACTTTAGGGCAATCAGGAAAAAAATATGTATTCACCTATATGAGCCTATTGCATTGCTTGAACCGCTGATTTTGAAAATCTAAAGGAAGAGTTATCCATCAAATCTGACATCAAATTCTTTCTTTATGGGTCTGAATTAGTGTCTATGATTTTTTTGGGATCTTTAGGGCAATCAGGAAAAAAATATTTTTCCACCTATATGAGCTTATTGCATGCTTGAACCGCTGATTTCGAAAATCTAAAGGAAGAGTTATCTATCAAATCTGACATCACATTCTTTTTTTATGGGTCTGAATTAGTGTCTATGATTTTTTTGGGATCTTTAGGGCAATCAGGAAAAAAATATTTTTCCACCTATATGAGCCTACTGCATTGCTTGAACCGCTGATTTTGAAAATCTGAAGGAAGAGTTATTTATGAGATCTGACATCAAATTCTTTCTTTATGGGTCTGAATTAGTGTCTATGATTTTTTTGGGATCTTTAGGGCAATCAGGAAAAAAATATTTTTCCACCTATATGAGCCTACTGCATTGCTTGAACCGCTGATTTTGAAAATCTGAAGGAAGAGTTATTTATGAAATCTGACATCAAATTCTTTCTTTATGGGTCTGAATTAGTGTCTAGGAATTTTTTGGGACCTTTAGGGCAATCAGGAAAAAAATATTTTTCCACCTATATGAGCCTACTGCATTGCTTGAACCGCTGATTTTGAAAATCTGAAGGAAGAGTTATTTATGAAATCTGACATCAAATTCTTTCTTTATGGGTCTGAATTAGTGTCTATGATTTTTTTGGGATCTTTAGGGCAATCAGGAAAAAAATATTTTTCCACCTATATGAGCCTACTGCATTGCTTGAACCGCTGATTTATAAAATCTGAAGGAAGAGTTATCTATCAAATCTGACATCAAATTCTTCCTTTATGGGTCTGAATTAGTGTCTATGAATTTTTTGGGATTTTTAGGGCAATCAGGAAAAAAATATGTTTCCACCTATATCAGCCTACTGCATTGCTTCAACCGCTGATTTTGAAAATCTAGAGGAAGAGTTATCCATCAAATCTGACATCAAATTCTTTTTTTATGGGTCTGAATTAGTGTCTTATGAATTTTTTGGGATTTTTAGGGCAATCAGGAAAAAAATATTTTTCTACCTATATGAGCCTATTGCATTTTGCATTGCTTCAACCGCT
The DNA here is from genome assembly GCA_918026855.4 of Phaedon cochleariae. NCBI lineage: Eukaryota > Metazoa > Arthropoda > Insecta > Coleoptera > Chrysomelidae > Phaedon > Phaedon cochleariae. The sequence goes on along the minus strand of OU896713.1, from coordinate 235,589 downwards.
GATTTTGAAAATCTGAAGGAAGAGTTATTCATCAAATCTGACATCAAATTCTTCCTTTATGGGTCTGCATTAGTGTCTATGAATTCTTTTAGAACTTTAGGGCAATCAGGAAAAAAATATTTTTCCACCTATATGAGTCAATTGCATTGCTTCAACCGCTGATTTTGAAAATCTGAAGGAAGAGTTATTCATCAAATCTGACATCAAATTCTCTCTTTATGGGTCTGAATTAGTGTCTATGAATTTTTTGGAAACTTTAGGGCAATCAGGAAAAAAATATGTATTCACCTATATGAGCCTATTGCATTGCTTGAACCGCTGATTTTGAAAATCTAAAGGAAGAGTTATCCATCAAATCTGACATCGAATTCTTTCTTCATGGGTCTGAATTAGTGTCTATGATTTTTTTGGGATCTTTAGGGCAATCAGGAAAAAAATATTGTTCCACCTATATGAGCCTACTGCATTGCTTGAACCGCTGATTTTGAAAATCTGAAGGAAGAGTTATTTATCAAATCTGACATCAAATTCTTTCTTTATGGGTCTGAATTAGTGTCTATGATTTTTTTGGGATCTTTAGGGCAATCAGGAAAAAAATATTTTTCCACCTATATGAGCCTACTGCATTGCTTGAACCGCTGATTTTGAAAATCTGAAGGAAGAGTTATTTATGAAATCTGACATCAAATTCTTTCTTTATGGGTCTGAATTAGTGTCTATGATTTTTTTGGGATCTTTAGGGCAATCACGAAAAAAATATTTTTCCACCTATATGAGCCTACTGCATTGCTTGAACCGCTGATTTTGAAAATCTGAAGGAAGAGTTATTTATGAAATCTGACCTCAAATTCTTTCTTTATGGGTCTGAATTAGTGTCTATGAATTTTTTGGGATCTTTAGGGCAATGAGGAAAAAAATATTTTTCCACCTATATGAGCCTACTGCATTGCTTGAACCGCTGATTTTGAAAATCTGAAGGAAGAGTTATTTATGAAATCTGACATCAAATTCTTTCTTTATTGGTCTGAATTAGTGTCTATGATTTTTTTGGGATCTTTAGGGCAATCAGGAAAAAAATATTTTTCCACCTATATGAGCCTACTGCATTGCTTGAACCGCTGATTTTGAAAATCTGAAGGAAGAGTTATTTATGAAATCTGACATCAAATTCTTTCTTTATGGGTCTGAATTAGTGTCTAGGAATTTTTTGGGATCTTTAGGGCAATCAGGAAAAAAATATGTTTCCACCTATATGAGCCTATTGCATTGCTTGAACCGCTGATTTCGAAAATCTAAAGGAAGAGTTATCTATCAAATCTGACATCACATTCTTTTTTTATGGGTCTGATTTAGTGTCTATGATTTTTTTGGGATCTTTAGGGCAATCAGGAAAAAAATATTTTTCCACCTATATGAGCCTACTGCATTGCTTGAACCGCTGATTTTGAAAATCTGAAGGAAGAGTTATTTATCAAATCTGACATCAAATTCTTTCTTTATGGGTCTGAATTAGTGTCCATAAATTTTTTGGGATCTTTAGGGCAATCAGGAAAAAAATATTTTTCCACCTATATGAGCCTACTGCATTGCTCGAACCGCTGATTTTGAAAATCTGAAGGAAGAGTTATTTATGAAATCTGACATCAAATTCTTTCTTTATGGGTCTGAATTAGTGTCTATGATTTTTTTGGGATCTTTAGGGCAATCAGGAAAAAAATATTTTTCCACCTATATGAGCCTACTGCATTGCTTGAACCGCTGATTTTGAAAATCTGAAGGAAGAGTTATTTATGAAATCTGACATCAAATTCTTTCTTTATGGGTCTGAATTAGTGTCTAGGAATTTTTTGGGACCTTTAGGGCAATCAGGAAAAAAATATTTTTCCACCTATATGAGCCTACTGCATTGCTTGAACCGCTGATTTTGAAAATCTGAAGGAAGAGTTATTTATGAAATCTGACATCAAATTCTTTCTTTATGGGTCTGAATTAGTGTCTATGATTTTTTTGGGATCTTTAGGGCAATCACGAAAAAAATATTTTTCCACCTATATGAGCCTACTGCATTGCTTGAACCGCTGATTTTGAAAATCTGAAGGAAGAGTTATTTATGAAATCTGACCTCAAATTCTTTCTTTATGGGTCTGAATTAGTGTCTATGAATTTTTTGGGATCTTTAGGGCAATGAGGAAAAAAATATTTTTCCACCTATATGAGCCTACTGCATTGCTTGAACCGCTGATTTTGAAAATCTGAAGGAAGAGTTATTTATGAAATCTGACATCAAATTCTTCCTTTATTGGTCTGAATTAGTGTCTATGATTTTTTTGGGATCTTTAGGGCAATCAGGAAAAAAATATTTTTCCACCTATATGAGCCTACTGCATTGCTTGAACCGCTGATTTTGAAAATCTGAAGGAAGAGTTATTTATGAAATCTGACATCAAATTCTTTCTTTATGGGTCTGAATTAGTGTCTAGGAATTTTTTGGGATCTTTAGGGCAATCAGGAAAAAAATATTTTTCCACCTATATGAGCCTATTGCATTGCTTCAACCGCTGATTTTGAAAATCTAGAGGAAGAGTTATCCATCAAATTCTTTCTTTATGGGTCTGAATTAGTGTCTATGAATTTTTTGGGATTTTTAGGGCAATCAGGAAAAAAATATTTTTCCACCTATATGAGCCTACTGCATTGCTTGAACCGCTGATTTTGAAAATCTGAAGGAAGAGTTATCCATCAAATCTGACATCAAATTCTTTCTTTATGGGTCTGAATTAGTGTCTAGGAATTTTTTGGGATCTTTAGGGCAATCAGGAAAAAAATATTTTTCCACCTATATGAGCCTACTGCATTGCTTGAACCGCTGATTTTGAAAATCTGAAGGAAGAGTTATTTATGAAATCTGACATCAAATTCTTTCTTTATGGGTCTGAATTAGTGTCTATGATTTTTTTGGGATCTTTAGGGCAATCAGGAAAAAAATATTTTTCCACCTATATGAGCCTACTGCATTGCTTGAACCGCTGATTTTGAAAATCTGAAGGAAGAGTTATTTATGAAATCTGACATCAAATTCTTTCTTTATGGGTCTGAATTAGTGTCTATGAATTTTTTGGGATCTTTAGGGCAATCAGGAAAAAAATATTTTTCCACCTATATGAGCCTACTGCATTGCTTGAACCGCTGATTTTGAAAATCTGAAGGAAGAGTTATTTATGAAATCTGACATCAAATTCTTTCTTTATGGGTCTGAATTAGTGTCTATGATTTTTTTGGGATCTTTAGGGCAATCAGGAAAAAAATATTTTTCCACCTATATGAGCCTATTGCATTGCTTCAACCGCTGATTTTGAAAATCTAAAGGAAGAGTTATCCATCAAATCTGACATCAAATTCTTTCTTTATGGGTCTGAATTAGTGTCTATGAATTTTTTGGGATTTTTAGGGCAATCAGGAAAAAAATATTTTTCCACCTATATGAGCCTACTGCATTGCTTGAACCGCTGATTTTGAAAATCTGAAGGAAGAGTTATTCATCAAATCTGACATCAAATTCTTTCTTTATGGGTCTGAATTAGTGTCTATAATTTTTTTGGGATCTTTAGGGCAATCAGGAAAAAAATATTTTTCCACCTATATGAGCCTATTGCATTGCTTCAACCGCTGATTTTGAAAATCTGAAGGAAGAGTTATTTATGAAATCTGACATCAAATTCTTTCTTTATGGGTCTGAATTAGTGTCTATGATTTTTTTGGGATCTTTAGGGCAATCAGGAAAAAAATATTTTTCCATCTATATGAGCTTGAACCGCTGATTTTGAAAATCTGAAGGAAGAGTTATCTATCAAATCTGACATCAAATTCTTTCTTTATGGGTCTGAATTAGTGTCTATAATTTTTTTGAGATCTTTAGGGCAATCAGGAAAAAAATATGTTTCCACCTATATGAGCCTACCGCATTGCTTGAACCGCTGATTTTGAAAATCTGAAGGAAGAGTTATCTATCAAATCTGACATCAAATTCTTCCTTTATGGGTCTGAATTAGTGTCTATGAATTTTTTGGGATTTTTAGGGCAATCAGGAAAAAAATATGTTTCCACCTATATCAGCCTACTGCATATTGCTTCAACCGCTGATTTTGAAAATCTAGAGGAAGAGTTATCCATCAAATCTGACATCAAATTCTTTTTTTATGGGTCTGAATTAGTGTCTATGAATTTTTTGGGATTTTTAGGGCAATCAGGAAAAAAATATTTTTCTACCTATATGAGCCTATTGCATTGCTTCAACCGCTGATTTTGAAAATCTGAAGGAAGAGTTATTCATCAAATCTGACATCAAATTCTTTCTTTACGGGTCTGAATTAGTGTATATAAATTTTTTGGGAACTTTAGGGCAATCAGGAAAAAAATATTTTTCCACCTATATGAGCCTATTGCATTGCTTCAACCGCTGATTTTGAAAATCTGAAGGAAGAGTTATTCATCAAATCTGACATCAAATTCTTCCTTTACGGGTCTGAATTAGTGTCTATGAATTTTTTGGGAACTTTAGGGCAATCAGGAAAAAAATATTTTTCCACCTATATGAGCCTATTGCATTGCTTCAACCGCTGATTTTGAAAATCTAAAGGAAGAGTTATCCATCAAATCTGACATCAAATTCTTTCTTCACGGGTCTGAATTAATGTCTATGAATTTTTTGGGATCTTTAGGGCAATCAGGAAAAGGATATTCTTCCACCTATATGAGCCTACTGCATTGCTTCAACCGCTGATTTTGAAAATCTAAAGAAACAGTTATCCATCAAATCTGACATCAAATTGTTTCTTCGTGGGTCTGAATTAGTGTCGATGAATTTTTTGGGATTTTTAGGAATTTTAGGGCACTCAGGAAAAAAATATTTTTCCACCTATATGAGCCTACTGCATTGCTCATTGGTTTTCGAGTAATTAAATATCGAATACTCAGCCTATCTCAAATTATTGGAGTACCAAATCTCACGAAGTGACCTAACTATGGGAGTTACGTCAACACGTGAGATATATTTTCATTATTTGTTAAAAATGTCAACAGTGACGTATCTCGTAATGTGGTTTGTCGTGGAAATTAAAATATCTCGGGTGACGTCTCAAGGTACTGAGAGGGGTATTGTAAGGTATTCTACATGTCGAATTAAGTTCTGTATTTTTTATCAATAAAAAAAATACTCGGATCCGATATCTATTCAAATTCACTATATATTCATGGCGTATCTAAGGCCACATTGACAAACATGATCTCACGTAGTGACCTATCTCACAAATCACAATCATATGTTTTCTCCGTTTTTAGCGATGCTTTTTCTAAATCTCAAAATATCAACTATTTCTAGTTCCTCCGGTAAAAAATAAAAGAACAATGATCTTTGATGAATAAAACTCTAAGTTATGTGTGAATTAAAATGTTGAAATTCTTTGAATTGCACTCCTCTAACATTAAGAAATCTGAGATACGTCATTACGTGAGATGACCGATATGAATGTCGATCCTCAAGTGAAGAATCAATTCTATTGTATTGTTAACGACTTCTCAGCAGCCATTTCTATGGAAGCGGGTTGAAGAATTTCCTTCAACTTGTTTCATCTGAAAAAAAGCTGTCACAGCCAGAAGGGCATCCAAATTGAGTTTTCCTGGAAACTCACGGTGATGAGTACTAGTAATTGGATGTCGATTGAGCTGTTAGAGACATGTTATGAATTCCCGAGAAGCAAATAAGCCTAAAGCTACCAACAGCGATAACACAAATCGTTTTTCTCAAACAAAATGATCCGAATTGGATTCGAATATTTTTACGGCTGTCACGAAATGCGTCGTTAAGTTTGATACAAAGGATCATCCTCTAAAATTAAGAAAACTGAGATAGGTACGTCATTACGTGAGATGACCGTCGATATGAATGTCTTCCAACAGCAATTTGTCGATCTTCAAGTGAACAATCAATGCTATTGTATTGTTAACGACTTCTCAGCAGCCATTTCTATGGAAGCGGGTTGAAGAATTTCCTTCAACTTGTTTCATCTGAAAAAAAGCTGTCACAGCCAGAAGGGCATCCAAATTGAGTTTTCCTGGAAACTCACGGTGATGAGTACTAGTAATTGGATGTCGATTGAGCTGTTAGAGACATGTTATGAATTCCCGAGAAGCAAACAAGCCTAAAGCTACCAACAGCGAAAACACAAATCGTTTTTCTCAAACAAAATGATCCGAATTGGATTCGAATATTTTTACGGCTTTCACGGAATGCGTCGTTAAGTTTGATACAAAGGATCATCCTTTAAAATTAAGAAAACTGAGATAGGTACGTCATTACGTGAGATGACCGTCGATATGAATGTCTTCCAACAGCAATTTGTCGATCTTCTAGTGAAGAATGAATTCTATTGTATTGTTAACTTCTCAGCAGCCATTTCTATGGAAGCGGGTTGAAGAATTTCCTTCAACTTGTTTCATCTGAAAAAAAGCTGTCGCAGCCAGAAGGGCATCCGAATTGAGTTTTCCTGGAAACTCACGGTGATGAGTACTAGTAATTGGATGTCGATTGAGCTGTTAGAGACATGTTATGAATTCCCGAGAAGCAAACAAGCCTAAAGGTACCAACAGCGAAAACACAAATCGTTTTTCTCAAACAAAATGATCCGAATTGGATTCGAATATTTTTACGGCTTTCACGGAATGCGTCGTTAAGTTTGATACAAAGGATCATCCGACTGTAATTCGGGGCGGAATAGCTCCCGAATTCTCCCTCTGCTGAATAAATCTACTGGCACATTCTGGGCGAGGGCACGGAACAGGGAAGCAGCCAGAACGGAAAATAGAAATTATATCGGCAACAGTCGGGAGGTCGCAAGAGATTTAGTTTAGTTGTACAACAATAAACCTTGGTTTTTATGGCAAGGCAAGGGAATAAGGGGTTATTATCTGTATACAGTCGTTGGGTTCATACTGTTGCATTGCTAATGAATTGAAGTTGAATCACTCTCAGCGTTTCAAATTTCTTTCTCTCCATGGGCATATAGAATGAAGAAAATTTTAATATCAATATAAACGATTTGGTGTGATTCAATAATACACTTTTCTTTAGAGGCAGCGTTACTTCAATTTGCAGTTCTTATCATCATCAACAAGAAAAATTAGTAATCAAAGCTGTGCAATGTTTCATAAAATTTTAGTTAATAAATTTTGATAATGAATTATTGGCATTCAGTTAGGTACTCCACTTAGTCGTTAGGGACCTGAATTAATGTTTGCAATAGTTGTAAATAATGAGTTTATATTTTGTTTATGGCCGCCATTTGAAGATACATCGAATAAATGGTGGCGTCAGTTTTCATTCGTTATTGGTCAGATAATTTTCCTTTCCCAATCAGGAAGCAAAGTTGTCAAGTGACCAATTATAATCAAGTTAATCAAAAATATGTAAGAGTCCTGTCGTTGAATAAGACATAATCGGAGCAACCCATGAAATCAAAGTTCATGACATTTTCGAGCAACCAGCATGTCCAAATATTTCTTATATTCCATAACAAAATATCATGTGAATGTTGTGTGAATGTTGGAGACGTGGCAACATTGTGCGCCTATTTATTATAAAAGAATGCATAATATGATGCTTTATTCTCTATTGGGTGTTTTTTTTTTGTTTTGTTCAAACGGTGGTCAAAAATATCGCATGATTGCTAAATTATTGATTGATACAAGGTGATCAGAAGTAGTTGTCGCTAAATGAAAAAAAAAAGTATTGAAAACTCGTGTTGTGACGAGCAAATCATTTCTGACGATAAAAGCATGAGTCCTTACCATATAAATTTGCTACAAATAGTGAGATGAAATTACTGGAATTCTAAAAAGAACGAATTTTCTCACCTTGTGATAAATAATAAAAGTTGCTGCTGAGATACGATATATATGTTCTAAAAAAAAAAAATTGTTCTAAAATTGTTCTATCCGTCATTCGGTTGCCCCCTTACGAGCAACCCTCAGAAGTCTTCGAGAGTCTTGTGCGAGCAAGGAATGACGGGGGCCTTACCTTTTAACGTGTGATCCCAAACACTTTCTTGGGCCATCAGAAAAATTTCTGCAGTCGACGGGACTCGAACCCACGACCGGCAAGCGAATGCGGATTAGAATATAGACACTCTGTCCGCACGGCTACCTGGCCCCCCAGGGGCAGTAGATTGAGGAATATCAGCAATTGATTTTTATCAAATCTATAGATGTCATAATATACTTCGAACGAAATAGATATTTATTTACAACTATATATGTAAATACATCATTACTGACGTTTAAAAACTTTAAAACTGACGTCCTATATTTTCTTTCCACCCGTGAATGATGTTGCAATTCCTGCGAATCTCGCACCACGGCAGTGAATTCGTTTTAATTATAACAGAGGTGGCTATGTCTCTATAAACTAGTAGTTCAGAAAATCACGAAAACTAACGTGATATAGAGAAAACATACTTGACGCCTTGAAAAGGAGTGAATAATGCTAGGTTCTATAACTAATGGTGGAAAAATAGTAATTTTGATTCGCGCTATCCTTCATACCATATCAATTACCCAATTCACCAAAAGTATACATTTCATTGCCTGAAAAGTCTTCATCTCATACGCATTACCTTTAAATGTATATTCTTATGAATTGAATTGAAAAATGCGCATGCCTCTGTCCTCAAGTTCCCATAGAAACAAGTATCCTCGACCTTCAACAACCCGCGCTCCCATATCCTCCCTGGGGAGCCAATTCAAATTGTTATTTGGAATCGAGAATAAGGTTCTGGCCATTGGCGCAGCAAAAGGAAAATAACATCATGGGGTTGAGTTGAAAAACAGCTTTCTGCTGATACTCCGCCTATTCACAATTGCAGATAGGTATATAAGATATGGCAAATTATCTTTGTCTTTTGGTTTTTATTTGTGCAATTTTTTTTTCTGCAAATGATGAATAAAGACGATTTATTACACTTTCTCGAACGTATCAAGTCCCTAAAGTTTTTATATCGAACAAAAGTGCATGTTATCATAGCTGCCATACCACCAAAACAAAATACAGAGTGATTCAAAATTGGATGTGAATATTTCAAGGACATATTATTATTGTTGGGATCAAAATAAAACCGTTGCTGCATATTAACATGTGTCCTAAAATGCATCCCCTTCGTGGGTGGACCCCCCTCCAACCCCCCCAAAACTGGGTTTACATAATTTTTGAAGCAGCGAAGAAGAAGTCTGCTCTAGCTCGGAGGATGTCCATTTTACGACACATGTTTATATAAAGAAGAAACCTCAGTCATCCAAACAATACGTCCTTGAAACATTCACATCGAATTTTGAATCACCCTATATAATCACTTCTCAGGCAGTTCAGTGAATAAATGTCAATAAGTGCGAAAAAATTGAGAGAGTGATTTCTTGTCATATCTTATGAAAAAAAGCGTTTATGAACATTAGTTTCAACTTGGAATACAGGACTATCAAAGTTTTCATAAAAAAAATCGTTTCTTTATTAGTTGCTCAAAAGATTTTCTGCCAATTTCAATGAAACTTAGTGATTTTGTCAACAGTTACGTTGAGCTTTTATTGGTGCTATTAAATTCGAAATATCACCAGTGGCATCGCATTGGAATACCTTATTGATATTTATGGTGAATACGCCACTGGGTTTTCTAAGTTTTATATTTTTATTAAACTGAACAAATTTAAACACAACTTTCTCTTCCTTTGTGTTACGTTTGTGTCTCGTTTAGTTTCTGAGGAAACACTGTAAATTCGATTTGACTCTTAGAACCGACTGACACAAGGACGATATCCATTTATATGGTTGGGAAGAATTTCTGTCAGACGTTCCGTATATTATGCTTCATATCTACATATTATTAATCGAATTAACTCAATTGAATGTTTGAACAGACTAACCTGATTATATTCCTGATGATTTTTTAATTTGCTTTGATGCAACAGGTGTCCTCGACAGGCCTTTTGAGGGTCGAAACCTACCCCTTCGGGGCACAGAGCGCTGCCTCCTGCTTCAAGCATATTTTAAAACTTTCGGATCCCTTTTGATGATTTAATTAGGATAGATCACAACGATCCTTCGAAATTTGATGGAATTAAAGTATTTTCCAATTTGGAAACAGAACCTAATTCATCAAAATTTAATCCATCAGAATATCATTGAATAGGAAACGTATTCGATCATCAAAAACTTGATTGTCACGGCAGTAAAATATCGGAATAGTATTTTATCAAAACCGTTTTTCATAGGACATGTATTTCATCGGGAGATTAATTCATCGAAACCGTATTTCATAGCGACAGTAATTCATCAGAACCGTATTCCATCGTACCCGTATTCCATCAGAACACTATTTTGAAGCGACTAAAAAGATTGTTGTTGATGATGATGGTTATGATGGATTCGCATTCCTTTGAAATAAGATGTTTTACGTTCTTACAGAATACATTTCTTCATTTTACTACATGATGGATTAAATTCCGATGAAGTTCTTCGCCGTTAAATTACGGTTACGTTGAAATTCCATTTCCATCGAATATATCCCGATACAACGGTTCCGATGGAATACGTTCTGATGATATACAGCCATTTTAGATTGCTTAGGCGAATCACACTACTTTCCACACAAGTTATATAATATACTCCATTATATAATGAAGAACATTTTTCATATTTTTTGTTATTTTTTTCAGGATGAAGTCCTGGCAATTTCGGAAAAAGTCGTGATCCGCGTGGAAGATCTAGTCACGTGGATAACGTCAGAGGCGGAGTGGACCTGGGGCAGGCTGGCGAAGTGCGAAAAAGACCTCGGACCATTGGAGGGGAACGAGGAGGGGGGAGGGGTGCCCCCCAAAAAGACGGCGGGGATGAGTTTCAGTTTGACGGATAACGGGTTGGATTTCAGCGATGTGGATAGCGAAAGAAAAAATTGGGGTAAGTGAAATCAACTATGTAAGCTGATATACAGTGTGTCACTTTAAACGCCCCCCCCCCACTCTATATCTCAGCTATTATTCGTGCGATTCGTACCAAATTTGGGCTGGTATGAATGACCATCGATATGATCACTTCTTCAGAGACGAGTATTCTTTTAGACGGTGGGGTGCTTTTTTATTGAAATAAAAAGGGGTCGATTTTTATGAAATCATAATAGAATTTTTTGCAAGAAATCCAACATCATATTATTGTTTCTCATGCTTTCGAACCTCCATATGCAAAAATCACATTCCTAACAGGATTGAGGGATTCATTTTCTTCATTTTTGCCTCGAAAAAATAGTGAATTCAACTTAATAACTGCAAATTTTGGAACGTTCAATAGCTCCAGTAGGTAGAAAATCTTGATTTGTAAGGAAAAACAGAATATACTTTTTACTATTTGTTTTACTCACCGTTTCCGAGTAAATAACTATTACCTTCATAAAAAAGGAATGATACTGTTTAGATGAACCTGTTTTTTTTCTTAAACCCTTCATAGAAATTATATGAAAATTCACATATGGGTGTTTGAAATCATGAAGAACATAATTATTATGAGGTCAGTTTTCATGTAAAAAAAGTCATGATAGCTATTTCATGGAATATTTACTCCTCATTTTAATAAAATCGCACGCCATTGTCCAAAATGATGTTCGTCTCTATTTTGTAAAGATCGCACGACTAATAACTGAGATATAGAGGGGAACGTTTAAAATGAGATACGCTGTGGATGGGTCATCAGAAACTATGAGAAGAAAGCTATACGAATTCCCTTGTACGAATACAACTATTAGAAGTACTTACCTACCTACTGGATGTAAATAAAAAATACATTAAAATTGTAAGGTAGATACTTTATTCAGCTCATATTCTTATAAACTAAAACAACAATATTATGAAAGCAGCGGCACTTCGAAAAATATTCATGGAATATGGATGAGCCTTATTTCTTCTTTGAGAGGTAATATGGGCTCTTCTTCCACTTCATCCTCATGACGAATGATACGTTCTGGATCTGGCTGATAACAACAAACGAACACGTAACTGGGATGGCATTGGATACTAAAAAAAATTTTGAATCTATATCATTTTCAATTATTATGAATGGTTATGGTTAAGATCTGGATATTTTCTCTTTGACAGAACCATCTAAATAAGAAAGACAAGTCAACTTATGTCAACAACACCAATACCATGGCTGACTTCCTAATCAGTGGAATTAATTTACAATGTCAGGGTTTCAATTATTTTTGGGGTGACAATTTTTATAACCGAATATTGACGAGTCGCTCATGGGTATTTCTCCATGTTCCATGGCAAAGGAACAGAGATGATAATTGGGATAGCGATAGCATAAACGTGGAATTTGAAGACCGTAAATCGCTAATTTAGTTATTTTTAACATATTAACGTTGCCGGTCGGTGCCTTAGAATTCGTCTGGCTGTTTTATCGCGGTAAATTATAGCGTTTCGCATATCAAATTTGCATTGTTTTAGAAAATGTGAGGCACGAATTTCGTCTGAAACGGTGTCAGATGCTCGAGATGATTACTCTGTGACATTCGATACGATTTATTGAAATCACGCTGCACGTTCCTTGAGGAGCTGAAAACATAATTTCAGTTTTATATCTACGATCTCGAAAAGACATTTCGTTCAATGAAGCATAAAAGCTACTATTTGATCTTCTGCAACTGGTCTCTTACTGGGTGTATCCAAAATTTGAAAATACCCTATTTTTCCCTTCTAATATAACTATAGGTACCTAGTTTGTCATCATAATCGAAATTTGATCAGTAGCGGAAAAACTATGGGGAGAAAAGTTACCACAACTCCCAGTACACCACAAATGTCTGGAATGATTTTCTGGGCAAAAAATAACCCATTCAAAGATTGAAACCGCATATACCGAATTTGAATGCAAAATATTCAATCATTCTTGAGTTACTGCGGAAAAACTATTTTTATTTCTCTACTTCAACACTCTGTATGTTTGAACACTTGATTTCCTGATATTACGTCTAACAGATTTAGAATGCCAGACGGCAATGCTGCGATTTCTGGCGTTCTACAGCTGCCTAAGAATCAATACTTTTCGAAAACTGACAAAAATAACCCCATTGAAGTTTATATATATTTGAAACCAGAAGAAAGAACTCTACCGATTAGAAAAATAATTATTCCATTCAAAAGATCACCAGTTTATGTAAAATTTTCAGGTTTTGCGATGCTTTTCGGAGTCCCCATAACAATACTTTATTTTTGCCTATTCGAACGTTTCTGTATGACCAATATTAACTGAGATAGCTATTGAGAAAAATATAAACAATCATCCTGTACATACGACATAATATACGACATACAACTGAAAAGCAGTACCACTTACTCAGAATCAATTTCTCCTCGACAAGACCTCCAATTCATGCAGACACATGGTTTCTCTCTGGCGATCCCATTGATATTTGTTGGACTTTTCGACAGTGGGAGCACTGCCGAATTTTCGATCATCGCTAAAAACCCCATGAACGCAAACGCGAAAACAATAATTTTTGAACACATGTTGCTCCTTTATCGTCGTGTACTGAAAAGAATTTTGTGAATGGAACTAATTTTATTATACCATCGTCAAATGTATATATTGTCGCGCCAAATGTTATCAGATGTGGTTTCCCAGTTGATGGAGGTTGTTTGTGAAATATTTTTATTCATGTTTGTTTTGTTCTGAGTAACATAGGATGCAGTAGTGAATACCTATTGCATTCAATGTAGAGAAATTATCGAACGAATTTGTCAGGGATATGTTAATCATTCATAATACATAGTGGTCATTGTCACATACATACAGTAAGGTAAGTAGTAGGTATACATACATCAACATTGTTCAAATCTTGGACTCAAAAATGCACAGAGCAGTGGTAATCAAAATTTGTCATGTTTTTTTTTCTTCGCCAAATCTATTAAGAGATATCTCTAATGCAAGTTTTTTCTCGGCAAGAAACTTTCAGGTATGGTTTTGATATGGAAATGCTGGTGGCCAATATTACAAACAAAACAGATCTGAAAGAAGCGCCACCCTGTATACTTACTCATAGATTAATTTAATACCTGCATCGTTTTTATGAAAAACATGAAGATAAATGAAGTAACCTTCATTGTAAATTCAAACAAAGAAGATATTTAGATCTATGTAGGTACAGATGATTTCATGACCTGAATAAATTGAGGGTCGTTTGATATTCAAAATCTACCTATGCTTAATATGGCGTATTCAGTACATGCATTTGAGCGTTATTGATTTTTGTTCAGGTTGAGCGAAACACAGAATATGATTCCTCAAGATACTCTTGTTATAATGCTGGGAAACGAACCATTTTCGAGTAAAGTATTATTATTATTTTGATGCCCGAAACAATTCACAATGATTTTGGGTGTTTGAACGTGATGGATGAGAAAATAGCCGCAATAGATATTGGCGAAATTGTGAAAATTTGCTTATTTACTTAGTAAACATACCTGATAATGATTCGTTCACTACGATTTGTCGATCCTGAATGGTAGATGATCTTTTTTGTAATGGATATTTCCTTATCAATCGGGTCAATCCACGACAAGAAGATGTTTATTTGTTCATATTTGTTTTGTGCTTTGAATCAATTTTATTATCTGCGGGCAAATGACAATAAAACCATCTAGTTTACTTATCAAGATCAATTTCAAGGCTTCAAGAGAATTATAGTCACACAGTGTCGTAGAAGCAATATACCCCCTTGTAGATTTCACGTTAAAATTCTCAGAAATATCAAAAATTTTTGAGGGTGCAATCATGATGAAATATATATATCCACCTTGGGTGCAATCTATCCAAATATGGAATATATTCGGTATCCCATTTGCAAAAAAAAAAACATCAATTTTATTTTCTCAAATGCTGATCCACTGTACATTTCTAGTACAGTTCAAATAAGTGTTCGAGCTTTTCATCAGTTATTTACATATTTTGGGTTTTAGTCTTTGGCGTTGCAAATAACTTTTCACTTGAAATTCAGGTTGTGATATTTCTTTTGATAACTCACGTTAGTAGTAAGTCTAAGAGAGTTCGGGATCATTTTGCCCTTGTCAATTTGTCCTTGATCGTTCTTGCACATGACAACGATGATCGAATCAAAATTCAGGATTGCGACACTTTGATCAAATGATTGTATCATGATTTGAATCAAATTATCAATTCCTGTAAAAAAAGTCTCCGAAGCAGATAACTCGTCAAGAAATTCAAAAAGGAAGATAGTTTGTTTAAACCTAGTGAAAAAAAAACCATAACTAAACGCCGTCAGTCCAACATAAATATTAATTCAACAGACGAACGAAAATTTTCATGTCAACACATTTTTTTTGTATGTCGCCGAGGAAAATTTCTAACTGTAAATCAGACAACAAATATTTTTGAGCAATTAGAGAATGAAATGAATGAATGATTTTAGATTAACTTGGCAATAGATGAAGTTTCTTGTTTCAATCTAATTGATTCATGCTTCGTCCAATGCGTACTGTGAAAATAAAGAAATATTCATTCAGATCAAGATTTTCGTTCATGAATGAGTCAAGAAAGTTCTGTAGAAAAATCAACCAAATATTTGGTTGGACCTATCAAGAGCGCCATTAGAAATCCTTTTCATCTGTGTAACACCGAACATAATTGTTGCAGAACTCCAAACGAAGCAAGAGCCCACCACCGCCCAACCGCCCCCTCGAGTCCTCATCCTCAGCTACCCCAAGTACTGCCGCTACCGCGCCACCATGAAACGTCTCGACGGCGTGGAAGACTCCGTCCTCAGGCGCAAGATCGTCCACGCTTTGGGCGGCTTCTACGTGGCTCATCCGCGCACGCGCGTGCTCTTCTGCCGCGACACTTTCGACTACCCGGAGCTGGAAGGGCACGACATGCTGTGCAACCATCTGGCGCCCAAGCTGAAGGGCAGGCCGCGGGGCAGGCGGAAAAAGAGGAGCGTCTCGCCCGGCTCGGAGAGCAACGAATCGGAGGCGTCGGTTAAAGTGGGGGCTGGTTATAATACGAGGGTGAGTTATTGGTGATGAGGAGTCTAATAACCGAGACTTTCGGTATGAATGCATTGTCAGAACGGTTTTAGCTCAGTTCAAATCTCTGTATCTTTTGTCGGAATAACCAAACGAACATATTTCTTGAGCAAAATAATATGTATAGCTTTCATTTTACTTGATTCTTTGGGATTTTCTCTCCTCGCTTCTATAAAATAAAAATATTCGTATTATTTCAATATATTTGTAGTGAGACAAATTTTTCTATCAGGGAGTCTAGAAGAAAAATACAGTAGCTTGTCAGTGACAATTTGTTTGAAAACATTTTTGAAAGAAAGAAATATAGATATATTGAAAAAATATCGAATTTTCACTTATCTTTGGACGTTTCGGAACCGAATCTGCACCCGTTCTCAACATGTAAATTCAAAATATGTTTCTTTGAAAGTTGTGCTGCTTATAGTTTGACACTTTTCAGTGTCATAATGATGTTGACATATGAATGAGGGATTTTACTCTGAAATGACGCTCCTGCTATTAACATGAAACTTCAATTGTTTCGCAGCCATAAGAAAACATCAAAAAACAATGAAATCAAAATCAATCTGTGTCGTTTTTCACATCATCTTGAATGTCGACCCCACTAATATCCAACAGGTTCAAAGAATTTCATTTTTATTGTTTTTCAGGGTGACAGTAAAAATGGACTGCGCGGCGAATCTGGCATCACACCTCGCCGCAGCACGCGCTGTCACGAAAACAACGAGAACAGAGAATTCGTAAGGAAACTGGGATCTTTCATGAAATCAAATCGCACCCCGATAGGCAGAATCCCGTCCCTAGGATACAAAGAATGTGCGTTAACATCCGGCCCCTTCCCCCAAAAGATCGTCAAAATAATTTGATCTCTTCTTTTTCCAGTAAACCTCCACGAGTTCTTCTCGAAAGTACAAAGGCTAGGCGGCTATGACTCGGTGACAGGCAATCGTTTATGGAAATCTATATTCGAGGAGATGAGTGGACACCAGAACAGTACCAGTGCAGCTACCATCATAAGACGTCATTACGAAAGGTATAGATGTTAATAGGTCGCGTGCACGAAGACCGACCCTGGAGGCAAAATATTGAAACACAACCTCATTCTTCTGTGAATTATTGAAACACAACCTCATTCTTCTGTGAATTATCGAAACATAACCTCACTTTTTTATTTGGTTACAGAGGAATCAAAAGGTTGAAATAGTTTTTCACAATATTTTGGCATACGAATCGTGTTTCTTGCGTTATTCATTAATTCAAGCATGCCTTCGCATTGTGCTGTTGTACGATGCACAAAAAATGCAGCAAGAGACTAAGGAATATGATTTTTCAGGTAAATAGTAATCTCACATAGTTAGCATCATGAAATGTTGTCATTCCTTATTAAAATTCCTTCTGCCTTCTGCCACTTCTGCAATACAAGCTAATACTGCTAATAGATTGAAAATGTCTACAACACACACGATCGTCAGCATGTCAGACCAGTCCTACCGATTGATTGCATGAATCCAATCTTCTTGCATTATTCTAGAAATTTCAGGTATATTTCTATTAGCTGATCCTATTGCAGAAGGAATTCCGATGAGAAATCAGAGAAATAATCAAATTTCAAAAATGAAAACTATGTGAGTGACTATAGTAGGTACTTACTTTTGAATCATAATGTACCATCCGGATTTCTTCATCTTCCGCTGCAGTTTTTGTGCATTTTACAACAGCACAATGTGATGGCATTAGCGAATTGATGAATAGCGGAAAAATACGATTCATATGCCAAAATAATTGTGGAAAACTATTTCGATCACTTGTAAACAAATATGTTTTGCCTCCAGGGTCGGTCATCTGACAGTTCTTGCACGCGACCTATTCCCTATCTGAAATAACATAACCTTATACATACATATATTTCTTACCTATTCATGGAATATCAGGGCTTTTCGAACGTTTAGACTATGAACGAATTACTCTGAAATGTGCTGATTTGATGTCCTGACGAACAAAAACACTGTGGCATAGCATTCAAATTCGTTTTTTTGCAGGTTTTTGTTACCATACGAACGACACGTGAGGGGAGAAGAATACAAACCTATACCTGGATCAGCGAGAAGAAGATTGAAGAGCAAGAGAGGCAGCAGCAGCCTGAGCGATGCTGATTCTAGTAGCTGCGACAGTAATCCAATGCCATCCACTTCTACTAAAATGCCATCCACCACAGTTACACCCTCTGAGAATAAGGTGAGAACATAAAAACAATCGAAGTATTATTTGAAGAACTCATCGATGATTTTTGTTTAATGTTTTTTTTTATTTCAGGATAATTCGAGGGTAGAAGGAAAACCATCATCCCTGAGAAGTGTCAGGGTCAAACCGGAACGACAGAAGGAAAAACGAAGCCAAAGCGATAAGGAAACAGTCCACAACAACAACAACGGCGAAAACAACATCAATAACAACAGCGACAACTTCCAGCCAACGGTGAAAACAGAGACCAAAACCGAGAAGCTCATCATCAAAACGGAGAGCATGACCGTGGAAACCGAACTATCCACAGTCATCACCCAAAGTAATCCCGTCAAAATAGAGTACACCACCGCGAAAAGTGAAACCATCTCCCCCACAGCTGACCTCAACCCCGAAAAAACAAGTGAAAATGTGACGATATCAGTGACAATCGAAACCAACCTCGTGAAAACCGAAAGCTGTCCTGTCAGTTCCGTCGTCAAATTCGAAAATATATCTAACGCCTCCGTCAAAATCGAACCAACTGAAATAAAAAACGAAGATATCAAACGAGAACAAGAAGAAATCAAGCGAGAACCCGAAGAAATCGAGCCGCAATCCGTGAAGACAGAGCCAGCCAGGACGATAACACCCACCCCCGTTGCTCCAAATTCCCCTGCGAGTGACGTCAACCTACCCGTCGAGGGCAAAGAAAACATCCCCGTCCTCCAAACCCGCGACTCTGAAACCCCATCTCAGCACCACTTGGAAATGGAAACCACTCTCAAATCAAGGCTGCCGGAGGTCGATCCAGAGACGGACTCTTGTCGAATAAAAAAGCGAAAGCTCGACATACTGAAAGAGGGCGGACTGGAAGTTACCCCGGTGAAACCCAGTTCGCTCAAAGACCTCAGACCTTCCGTAATTCAAGTATCAACCCCTCCTGTACAAAAAAGGGAGATCATGCCTCCTCCCGTAGGCATCACCGTCCATCAAAAACGATCGCCGATCAACGTTCCTCAATCCCTCAACATCAGCCACGTCAAAGGGTCATCGCCTAGCACCCCCACGAAAAAAGCCACGTCGCCTAGTGGCTCATTCCCTTTCCTCACAGGTTCCACCCCTCCCAAAGTAATGCAATCGCGCTCCATCTATTCCTACTCAGAGAAAGTAGTGTACGGCAACCCTAAAGACATTTTCCCTAAATCATCCCCGCACGCTCCCAAGTTCGCGCACCCCTCTTTGCCCAGACAGTCTGGGGGTGATCCAGTAGACCTATCAGTGAACAGCCCCCAGAAACCCTTCGTGGAAACGATGAGAGCTCCCCCTAGCACTTCCATCAGCCCTTACAACCGCGACAGCGTCACCAAGAACCTCTACAAAACGAATACGCAGCTGATGGAGGGCAGGCGACTAGGGCCCAACCTGGAGATCACCCTTGTCGGTCCCAACAAGCCCTACACCTCCCCAACGTCCAGCAACTACCCCCAAGCGCAGAAACGCTTATCCCCCGAGGACAACCCCATCTCCAGGTACAACAAGAGGGTAGCTTCTGCGAAACCTAGCGTTTTCGCGAAACCCGAGCCTATGGCGAAAATGCCACCCCCTAAACCACACTCGAGTCCTGCCCTACCCTCCTTTCCTCCATACCTGACGCAGCTGTACGAGCAAGTGAACAAAGGGTTGCCGCCCTATTTGCCCTTCATAGACCCTACGATGTACTATACGGCGGCGATGCAGAACATGTATTCGGGGGGTAACGTCAATTCAGCACCACCTATGATGCCGATCGCCTCCGCCGAACAGTTGAAGCTCTACGCGGAGTTGATGGCGCATGGTCGGTTACCTTTTCCTTTTTCTTTGCAGACTGATAATAATAATACGAAGAAACAGTAGAGCGTTCGGTGTTGTCGACGTATGCTATTTTATGGCTGTAAAAATGTGTAAGTGTAAACTCGAGTTTTCGGTGTTATTTTATACGATCGTGTCAAGAAAACAACGTGAGAGGAGTCCACGAAATGATGATTTTTCTGTGGAATCGAGTTATTAACATGTTCTTGAACACAATGAA
Source organism: Phaedon cochleariae (assembly GCA_918026855.4). Taxonomy (NCBI): domain Eukaryota; kingdom Metazoa; phylum Arthropoda; class Insecta; order Coleoptera; family Chrysomelidae; genus Phaedon; species Phaedon cochleariae. Next base: position 215,167 of record OU896713.1, on the reverse strand, counting down.
ATTGACTGTCTGAAAAAAACTATTCATGTTCTGGACTTGACAAGTTATTACAAGTAGTGATTTTGAGATTTCAAGTCATATATTCCAAAAAGATATTTTGTACTCTAATGAGAATACAGGCCATTGAAGATAATCACAAAAATTCTTAAAAGACCCGATGAACTGGCGAAATTTTTAAAATTCAGTAATGAATGATGGAGGAATTTTTTCAACATTAGAAAATGAATGATTATCACAAAAAATGCTTGGACGCACTGAAAAACAGGAGGTGGCAATGACTACTAAACTTATCATTTCCGATACTTTAATGAAAATAGTTTCGAATATCAAGAATATGATGAATTACCCTCTTTTTTACAGGCCCTTGTACATCACTTGTGCTACAAAATCAAAATTATAAAAATGAAGTTGATACTTATATTGCTCATTATTAATTTCTCTTTTTCGATTTCAACTGAATGAGTACGATCGTATAAAAAATACTGTACTTATGTGACAAATGCTAAAAGAATGTTCAAAAACAGCCTAGGGACTTTTCAATTTTTCATCGTGAGCTATAAAACTATCTTTTAGCATTTGTTGGATAAATCGCTTTTATTGGTGACGATAAATTCATAATAATATATGGAACTTATTGAAATCAAAACAAGATTTAATCAAATTTGTACCCTCACTGCCCTAGTTTTCACAAAATATTCAACTGGTTTTAATTCCATCAGATGAAATAATTTTTGAATTTATAATTTTTCCACTCATTTCTACCCACCCTTCAAAACATTCAATATTTACTTGTTGGAATAATATTTTTATTTTATGTGTTGTTTCTTTGAATTTACCAGAGAATGGTTTTTGTGTTTCATGTAACAGAATATGTATCATTTGTTGTTGTATAAATCGGTGGAACATTTTGTTTGTAAACCAAAAGGCCAGATTATATAGATAGTGTCTGTGATTTTTATTATAAATAGATTATAATAGCAAACCACTTTTTTGTACATATATTAAGCTGATTGCCTTTTATTTCCATATTGATAGTTGTATATAATATGTTAACTTTTATAATTAAGTTTAGTTCACTTTGTTAGATACTTCCATTATGAATAAATACCAATAATAAAATCATCTTGACTATTTTTCCTGAGAAACCCATATGTAAACATAATTTCAATACATCATAATTTGATAATAAAAATTACCATACCAAATCAGTGATATAATAAAATATTCAAACATCCAATCAGTGTTGAATCACACAGGAATAATGATGAACAAACAGGTTATCGATGAATACTTAGTGACAAGAAAATCGATAAATTTATTCAATTTTGTGTGAGAATGTATCATTAATGACTTAAGAACAAAATGAAAACATGTGTGAAATATCCTCTTCTCTAAAAAATGTGATAACCTATTTCTTGATTTTTTGAATTCAGTTTTTTTTTCCTGAATTCAACGATTTTCCACAACTGCTTAGCTATTCAATCGAAACACTTTCTTTTGATGCAATGAAAAATCCATCAAAATTATTAAAAGTTACAGTTTCATACGATTTTGAAGAATAAAAAGATAGTATATTGTTTAACGAGCACGGAATGATAGTGATTTCCCACGAGAATGAAGCATGAGCTGTAGGCGAATGCTGCAATCATTCGAGTGATTTCCTCTCAAGTAATGCTCATCTATTAGAGAGAGCTGTCATTTGCTGAAATTTGACATTCCATGAGCGATGAGATTTTTTTTTGAAATACTAACACAATGGAGTCATTATATCAGATACGGAAATAAAATTATGACATACAAAGTACCTCATTGATGTATCGACCACAGTAAAACAAGAGCAGTTTTTTTGTTCTAGCCGTAAAAAAATACATATATTTATTAAAAATGCATAACCTGCGAACGATTTCTTGTTTCACGGATAACTAGATCATTTTGAAACCACCTAGTTCAGCTGATGCAAATCAGACTGCTTCGGCATGCCAGGCCTCATCAGGGAGTTATGACCTATTTTTGAGAGATAAATTTTAGGATGAGGTTTCAAGTGTGAAAGAATATACCGGGTGTACCACTAAGAAAGGACGCCGGCTGTATCTCGGAAACTATTTGCCGCACAGGTTTCGGGAAAAAATATTTATGATAAAAGTGTCCAAGAAAAATCTCTGGAAATTATTTTCAAGTTTCCAGGACAGCCGCTAGAGGGTATAATTGCATTGGCCAACTTAAAAAACGGGTTTTTATGAAAATCAGAAACACTTTTTCCATGTTCTCGAGTTGATTTCCAATCATTTCGATCAAAAGAAATTTGCGCTAGCTCTTTAAATAAAAGAGGGAGGGAAGGATGAATAGTACTCTGGAAAAACTCTTATTACTACAGTTTGGTGTAACGGAATTAAGCGATCTTGGTCTCATCATGAAGGGTTTTTTCAGATCTTCCCGATTAATCACGAATCACATCGATTCAAATCCCGTGGTGGCCGCTAGATGGCATCGTTTGAAAAAATCAGCCAATTCGCCATTTTTTTTTTCGAGAATTTCAAATGGAACCATATTTTTTTCTGCTATGATATGAAAGTTGAGTAAATGAGAAGAAAAATGGTGAAAACCTTTTCATTGGTTATCGGCATTTTGACAAATAAGCAATCCACAATGAACAGTGAAAACTTCCAATGGAACTTCAATTATATTTTGACGTTTCTTTCATTCAAATTAGCTATGTCATAACTAAGCGTCTCCTTCACTATTGTGAGATATAATAGCAGTTCGTGAAACCAAAATAAATGAATTATAAAAATCATAATTTCATAGATATAGGATATTTCTGATTACGATTATTGAAGTTAGATTCCTGTGGTGAATATTTTCATAATATTATTTCGAGTATTTCACCGGTTCCTCAAGAGGTATCAATTCGCGGTTTTCACCATTTTCCTTCTCGTTTGCTCTACTTTCATATTAGAGTAGAATGAATATATGGTTCCATTTGAAATTTTCGAAAAAAATGTAAAATTGTCTGATTTTTCAAACGATGCCATCTAGCGGCCACCACAGGATTTGAATCGACTTGATTCGTGATTCATCTGGAAGAACCAAAAAAACCCTTCATAATGAGACCAAGATCGTTGAATTCCGTTACACCAAACTGTAGTCATGAGAGTTTTTTCAAAGTACTATTCATCCTTCCTTCCCTTTTTTATTTAAAGAGCTAGCGCAAAATTTTTTGATCGAAATGATTGGAAATCAACTCGAGAACATGAAAAAAGTGTTTTTGATATGTCTTGATATATCAAATTTACATAAAAACCAGTTTATTGAACTGACCAATGCAATTACGCCCTCTAGGGGCTGTCCTGGAAACTCGAAAATAATTTCCAGAGATTTTTCTTAGCCACTTTTATCATAAATATTTTTTTCCGAAACTTGTGCGGCAAATAGTTTCCGAGATACAGCCGGCTCCTTTCTTAGTGGTACACCCGGTACATGCTCAAAGAGTTAGCGCAGCGTTGCCACATTGCCAAGACATATTGTTAGGTTATACGCCGCCACTGAACAATCTTATTAGACAAAGCTAGATCAATTATTATAGTTCCAGTTGTAATATTATGATTATATAAAAAATAGCAACTGCGTCATTTCAGCGGTACACGTTCTTCTATTCGTCCACAAATCAAATCGAATCTCGCTAATACTCACAGCTGCCTTGTGTTGAAGTGCGCGCAAGTCCATTGTCAAGTTTGTTTTGTTCGTGTGAAATCAGATTGTTATCAGATTCCTACTAGCGAAGATTGCGTATTTTCGGTGAGCACAAAGGAGAAAGAACATTGTCGAAAAGATGTGAATTAGTGTTGCATAGATGTCAGTGCCTGGTGACCTCAGAGACTCCGATTCGGGAAAAACACAATAGAGCTTGAGCCTAGAGCCACTATAGATCTAGAGCTCTGGTGAAAGGTAACTTTTGTTTATCCTTGCTTCCCTTTGTTGACAAGTGCAGTAGCGTTTCAGTAATAGCATTAACAATTAATTATTATGTAATTTTATGATGATACATCACACATTCCAACATAAAGGTGGTTTCGTAGTAGAGCGACAATATAAAATATCATATTCCTATGGATAAATATATTTCGTACGAACAAACGCACATTGAATGTTTTAAAAAATGCTTCAATTATCAAGTATTGAATACTTGAGTTAATTTACATATTAAATATAACAATAAATAATACAAACGTATTCGAATACTTCAGTCATTATTTTGATATTTTAAGAAAGTTCAATCGGATGCTCGAATATCTAGTCAAAGGAAAAAAAATTAAATCCTAAATAAATACAAAAATAGATCAATATTTTTGTCGTTTTGTATTTGAATTAAAATAACTAGGGAAACATTGCATAACTGAATAATTACTTGATGATAAAATATAAACTTATAGGATAACTATTGTTTTGATACCATAAGCTTATAGAAAAGGAGCAACATGTGTTCTTTACTTCGAGTTTCTATATTCTGCCAGGTTTGTCCAATATATTTCTTAGCACTAGCTATCATTTCTATTTCTAATAATGCTTGAATTCTGTGTAATAGGTAGGTAGTCAATTGGGATAATCATCAGTTCAAACTGTCAGACACAAAAATAAATGATCCATTTACTTCACCCAATTTGAAACGACTTATTTGACTCGGCTTGGTATCGCTTCCTACGTACGTTAACTATCATATCGTTCATCCTACTCATTTTTTGATAAATACAGGGTGGCGCAAATATACAACACATATTTGTGAGTGCTCTCCATATGCAATGACTCTTTTTAGCACATTCATGATCGAAATATCTATTATTTGAATGTAATTCTGAGAACCATCATTTTACTCGGAATATTTTAAGGATCTATTATAGCTGGCAACAACACACGAAATTAAAAATAACATGAATATCTGAATGACAATCCGATGCCAAAGAATATTGGGAAAGTACGGGAAAGTAGTTGGGAACATTTTCAAGATCAAAATACCAGTCATTAGAAAATGATGAATTCAATATTTACACGAAAGTATTCTGTATCAAAATGCGCCAGACTTATATATTTTTATGCCACCCAGTACACATGCGATGTGACTAATTATTTATAGTGAACAAAGTTCAAACGTTTCATGGCATAGATTGCTATTCTATATAAATTATCAAAGAACAAATTCTACAGAACCATTAAAATTTATTTTTCGGCCTCTTTACCGACATCATTGCTCTTCGATTTATGCAAAAGAAGAAACATATTGAACACTATGAGAAATAAGAAAAATATATCAGAGCGGTAGTCATCCTTTGAAAGGGACTAAGCAACTATGATTTCTAGAGATAATCTGATAAATATGAAAGATATAAAAAAACGTGATGATTAAATTCCTTGGAAAATACTTTATCACGAACAATAGGATGATGATAAAAAATTAACCTTATTATGGCAATTATCTCATATATCGAAGTTGATCTGAGGTTATTTGCGTTCGCGTTGCGGTATATTTTTCAGTAAATCGAAGAAAATTGTTTGGGCTTCACAAATCGATACACATTTCTTTGGTTTCGTTGATTTATGACATTGAGATTCAGTCGATCAATGAACATATCATTTCTCAGTTTTTGATTCCATGTTCGTTCATGAAACAGAAAACAACGTGAAAATTCATTATCACAAAGTAGACGTAGGTATATCAGCTACTTTGGTATTAGATTTATCGAAAAATGCATTATACCAGTCATGTCATCCAAAACATTCAAGGAATTCTTCTAACTACCTATACCAGCTTTGTTCATTTTTATTTCTCATTATCGCTAAAATGCAAATAAATGCCAGACCTATGTAAATAAATAATAACTGCTCATTTTGCAGGGATCTAACTTCGGATCTAACGGTGAAAATGGCAGACGTAGAAGACATCATGTGTGACCAATGCATATTAACTTCGGAGTTTAATGTGCAATTCAACAACGAAACTCCGTATTTGGTAGTCCCCACAAGGTAAGTAAAAATTCATATGAGTTATAAATAATAATCGAGCTTCAATAGTGAATGGCAAAAAATTGTTTTACATCGATACATTTTTGCCAAGAAAACTCAACAAGGCATGTTCAAAATGAGTTGAATTCTCAATTTAGACTATTATTGCAGAGTACTATTCAAAAAGTAAACTGCTGTGTTTGCTAAATGTTATTAGCGATCTTTTTATGAAATTTCAACACGTTAATTTTAGTAACTTTTACTTTTTTATGAAGCTTTCAGATCACATACACTCTTAAGATTCTGCAACATTGTCGATGGAAAAATGGAAGGTCTTTGAGGTTTTTGGTAGAATGTTCCATGTTCTTAGGAATTTTTTTACAGAAAAACTGACCCCCATAATATATGTTAATTGTCATACGATTCCTATGGAGAGTTTCGAAAAAACAGGCAGATCTAATCAACATTTTTATAGATGTAATAATGAATTACTCCGAAACGGTGAATTCCGAGGTGAATTCATCATAAAATAGTATATATTTTGTCTTTTCTTTCAAATCATGAATTTCTACCTACCGGAGCTATTGATGAGCCTACTGCATTGCTTGAACCGCTGATTTTGAAAATCAAGAGGGAGAGTTATCTATCAAATCTGACATCAAATTCATTCTTTATGGGTCTGAATTAGTGCCTATGAATTTTTCGGGATTTTTAGGGCATTCAGGAAAAAAATATTTTTCCACCTATAATATGAGCCTACTGCATTGCTTGAACCGCTGATTTTGAAAATCTAAAGGAAGAGTTATCCATCAAATCTGACATCAATTTCGTTCTTTACGGGTCTGAATTAGTGTCTATGAATTTTTTGGGATTTTTAGGGCAATCAGGAAAAAAATATTTTTCCACCTATATGAGCCTACTGCATTGCTTGAACCGCTGATTTCGAAAATCTAAAGGAAGAGTTATCCATCAAATCTGACATCAAATTCTTTCTTTATGGGTCTGAATTAGTGTCTATAATTTTTTTGGGATCTTTAGGGCAATCAGGAAAAAAATATTTTTCCACCTATATGAGCCTACTGCATTGCTTGAACCGCTGATTTTGAAAATCTGAAGGGAGAGTTTTTTATCGAATCTGACCTCTAATTCTTTCTTTATGGGTCTGAATTAGTGTCTATAATTTTTTTGGGATCTTTAGGGCAATCAGGAAAAAAATATTTTTCCACCTATATGAGCCTACTGCATTGCTTGAACCGCTGATTTTGAAAATCTGAAGGAAGAGTTATTCATCAAATCTGACATCAAATTCTTTCTTCATGGGTCTGAATTAGTGTCTATGAATTTTTTGGGATTTTTAGGGCAATCAGGAAAAAAATATGTTTCCACCTATATGAGCCTACTGCATTGCTTGAACCGCTGATTTTGAAAATCTGAAGGAAGAGTTATTCATCAAATCTGACATCAAATTCTCTCTTCATGGGTCTGAATTAGTGTCTATGAATTTTTTGGGATTTTTAGGGCAATCAGGAAAAAAATATTTTTCCACCTATATGAGCCTACTGCATTGTAATCTATGATTGCTTGAACCGCTGATTTTGAAAATCTGAAGGAAGAGTTATTCATCAAATCTGACATCAAATTCTTTCTTTATGGGTCTGAATTAGTGTCTATAATTTTTTTGGGATCTTTAGGGCAATCAGGAAAAAAATATTTTTCCACCTATATGAGCCTACTGCATTGCTTGAACCGCTGATTTTGAAAATCTGAAGGAAGAGTTATTCATCAAATCTGACATCAAATTCTTTCTTCATGGGTCTGAATTAGTGTTTATGAATTTTTTGGGAATTTTAGGGCAATCAGGAAAAAAATATTTTTCCACCTATATGAGCCTACTGCATTGTAATCTATGATTGCTTGAACCGCTGATTTTGAAAATCTGAAGGAAGAGTTATCCATCAAATCTGACATCAAATTCTTTCTTCATGGGTCTGAATAAGTGTTTATGAATTTTTTGGGAATTTTAGGGCAATCAGGAAAAAAATATTTTTCCACCTATATGAGCCTACTGCATTGTAATCTATGATTGCTTGAACCGCTGATTTTGAAAATCTGAAGGAAGAGTTATCCATCAAATCTGACATCAAATTCTTTCTTTATGGGTCTGAATTAGTGTATATGATTTTTTTGGGATTTTTAGGGCAATCAGGAAAAAAATATTTTTCCACCTATATGAGCCTACTGCTTTGCTTGAACCGCTGATTTTGAAAATCTAAAGAAAGGGTAATCCATCAAATCTGACATCAAATTCTTCCTTTATGGGTCTAAATTAGTGTCTATAATTTTTTTGGGATCCTTAGGGCAATCAGGAAAAAAATATTTTTCCACCTATATGAGCCTACTGCATTGCTTGAACCGCTGATTTTGAAAATCTTAAGAAAGGGTTATCCATCAAATCTGACATCAAATTCTTTCTTTATGGGTCTGAATTAGTGTATATGAATTTTTTGGGATTTTTAGGGCAATCAGGAAAAAAATATTTTTCCACCTATATGAGCCTACTGCATTGCTTGAACCGCTGATTTTGAAAATCTAAAGGGAAAGTTATCTATCAAATCTGACATCAAATTCTTTCTTTATGGGTCTGAATTAGTGTATATGAATTTTTTGGGATTTTTAGGGCAATCAGGAAAAAAATATTTTTCCACCTATATGAGCCTACAGCATTGCTTGAACCGCTGATTTTGAAAATCTGAAGGAAGAGTTATCCATCAAATCTGACATCAAATTCTTTCTTTATGGGTCTGAATTAGTGTCTATAATTTTTTTGGGATCTTTAGGGCAATCAGGAAAAAAATATGTTTCCACCTATATGAGCCTACTGCATTGCTTGAACCGCTGATTTTGAAAATCTGAAGGAAGAGTTATCCATCAAATCTGACATCAAATTCTTCCTTTATGGGTCTGAATTAGTGTATATGATTTTTTTGGGATTTTTAGGGCAATCAGGAAAAAAATATTTTTCCACCTATATGAGCCTACTGCATTGCTTGAACCGCTGATTTTGAAAATCTAAAGGAAGAGTTATCCATCAAATCTGACATCAAATTCTTTCTTTATGGGTCTGAATTAGTGTCTATAATTTTTTTGGGATCTTTAGGGCAATCAGGAAAAAAATATTTTTCCACCTATATGAGCCTACTGCATTGCTTGAACCGCTGATTTTGAAAATCTAAAGAAAGGGTTATCCATCAAATCTGACATCGAATTCTTTCTTTATGGGTCTGAATTAGTGTCTATAATTTTTTTGGGATCTTTAGGGCAATCAGGAAAAAAATATTTTTCCACCTATATGAGCCTACTGCATTGCTTGAACCGCTGATTTTGAAAATCTGAAGGAAGAGTTATCCATCAAATCTGACATCAAATTCTTTCTTTATGGGTCTGAATTAGTGTATATGGATTTTTTGGGATTTTTAGGGCAATCAGGAAAAAAATGTTTTTCCACCTATATGAGCCTACTGCATTGCTTGAACCGCTGATTTTGAAAATCTAAAGGGAGAGTTATCTATCGAATCTGACATCAAATTCGTTCTTCATGGATCTGAATTAGTGTATATGAATTTTTTGGGATTTTTAGGACAATCAGGAAAAAAATATTTTTCCACCTATACTGCATTGCTTGAACCGCTGATTTTGAAAATCTAAAGGAAGGGTTATCCATCAAATCTGACATCAAATTCTTTCTTTACGAGTCTGAATTAGTGTCTATAATTTTTTTGGGATTTTTAGGGCAATCAGGAAAAAAATATTTTTCCACCTATATGAGCCTACTGCATCGCTTGAACCGCTGAATTCGAAAATCTAAAGAAAGGGTTATCCATCAAATCTGACATCAAATTCTTTGTTCATGGGTCTGAATTAGTGTATATGAATTTTTTGGGATTTTTAGGGCAATCAGGAAAAAAATATTTTTCCACCTATACGAGCCTACTGCATTGCTTGAACCGCTGATTTTGAAAATCTAAAGGAAGAGTTATCCATCAAATCTGACATCAAATTCTTTGTTTATGGGTCTGAATTTGTGTCTATAATTTTTTCGGGATCTTTAGGGCAATCAGGAAAGAAATATTTTTCCACCTATAAGAGCCTACTGCATTGCTTGAACCGCTGATTTTGAAAATCTGAAGGAAGAGTTATCCATCAAATCTGACATCAAATTCTTTCTTTATGGGTCTGAATTAGTGTATATGAATTTTTTGGGATTTTTAGGGCAATCGGGAAAAAAATATTTTTCCACCTATAAGAGCCTACTGCATTGCTTGAACCGCTGATTTTGAAAATCTAAAGGAAGAGTTATCCATCAAATCTGACATCGAATTCTTTCTTTATGGGTCTGAATTTGTGTCTATAATTTTTTTGGGATCTTTAGGGCAATCAGGAAAAAAATATTTTTCCACCTATATGAGCCTACTGCATTGCTTGAACCGCTGATTTTGAAAATCTGAAGGAAGAGTTATCCATCAAATCTGACATCAAATTCTTTCTTTATGGGTCTGAATTAGTGTCTATGAATTGTTTGGGATTTTTAGGACAATCAGGAAAAAAATATTTTGCCACCTATCGAACGTTCCAAAATTTGCAGTTATTTTGAATTCATCACTATCTTTTCGAGTTTGAAAATGAAAAAAGAAATAAGCCAATCCTGTTAATACGGAAAGAGGTGATTTTTCGCATATGGAGGTTCGATGAAACAATATAATATGAAGTTAGTTTTCTTGCAAAAAAAATTCGATTATAATTTCATATAAATCGACCCATATTCATTTCAATAAAACGGCACTGTCCAAAAGGATGTTTTGTCTCTGGGAAACTGATCATATCGATGGCTATTCATACCGGTCCAAATTTGGTTTAAAGTGAGACACGCTGTATATACATATTATTTTATTACTTCCTACTGGACCCAGTGGGAATCCACTAGAATAATGTTAAACCATGCTTTGTCAACTATTATTCTTGGACAATAAAGCACACAGTATTGATTGGTTGACTCATTGATCGATTCTAGCAAACTCTGGCTGGCCATCGACGTCCTGGCTCGTGTCCTCCTACCCCCCGTCTCGACCTTCTACTACGCCATCCTCAGGAACCCCCCACAGACCGTCCTCAGTAACGTGCGCCACCAGATCCTCCCGACCTTGGTCGCCTTCCTCGCCAACAACGTCTCCAAGTCCCTGGCCTCCGTCCAGAAGATGTCGCTGCCGATGACCTTGCGCATCGCCAAGGACGAAGATGGGCGGAGTCGGGCGTTCATCGACGATGGTGGGGAGGAATGTGGGCGGGGCCAAGCGGCTATCTTGGACAGTGGTGGGGAGGATGTTGCGGAGAGGTGTGTGGAGTGCGTGGTGTTGTCGCAACCGGAAGGGGATGTTTTGGTGGATGTGATTTTCATTCATGGATTGCACGGAGGGATCGACAGGACTTGGAAGCAAGGTGAAGGGTAAACATCAATGAGCAGGTGTTTTTAGGGTGTGAAATGTTAGTTTTGATGCGAAATTTTTCAACGCGTTGAAATGCGCCAATGGCAGCCATTTAAACACACAGGCATCACTCCTTCTCCAATGTTTCCAGTTTTCTTCGAGTATTTTCGCTACGTTGAGAATTTTCCTGACAGCAGGACGATGCAATTCACCATATTCTTCCCCTAAATTTTAATTAACACAATTCATACAATTATTGTCGTATTACACTTCTAAAACAATTGAACAAAAACCCACTCATTGACAGGTGCTTGATTCACACAGTTACCAACAAATAGCAATGGATGAACTAGTTATGTTATTGCCATCTAGTGACCTCTAAACAAAGTATAGGGCGCTGTCACATACAACCAATGCGTGAATCTAGCTGATCATTCGGTATTATACTGATAAAACTCCTCCTCCTCCTTGGTGATATCTTATTTATATTGTCAACATTAATAATAATAATAATAATGATAACATTTATTGATCCCAAGATTTACCTCCGTATTATATATCTTGATTCTCTTGAGCTATCTTTATGTGTCCCAATCCATCCAATTCTTCGAGAAAACACATTTTCAATCTTCTCATGGTAATAGTACAAATGTTTGATTTTTTTTTAATAATCACTCAAGACTTCGTAGGCCATAGAATGTGTAGTCACCGCAAATTTATGCAACATACATCACATTACCTTTATAGAACCGTTTGTATTCTTAAATCAGCTTCCTTTAGTTAGCTTTTGTATTCTTCAGTTTGATGAAATAATTCTGTGTATTTTTTGTGTTCTTCAAATTTTATCAATTATTTTTTAATTTAAGCATTCAAACTAATCCACTCAGATTGAGTGACTGAGTGATTGTATCAATTGTTTTGTGTTCATATTTTACCAAATACTTTATTTGTGAACTGGATGAATGCTCATTTTCAAAGATTCTTATATCTCTCACATTTTCATTATGTGAAGTACAAAGAAATTGCAAAAACGTTAAATGGATCATGGTATTTTTGTCCAAACGTTCTTAATTCGGCAAGAGTTCTAGGTGATTTAAATCTGAAAGCAATAGTACTTAGTTCACTTGAGTTTTTGGGATTTTATTACCTCGTTTCTATAAAATAAAAAATGTCACTGCAATTAACAAATTTTTTGTCAGGGAACCTAAAAGAAAAATTCAGTAGCTTGTCAGTGACAATTTTTTCGAAAAAATATCGAATTTATTCTCATCTTTGAACGTTTTCCTCTTTGAAAGTTGTGCTGCTTATAGTTTGACACTTTTCAGTGTCATACTGATGTTGGCATATGAATGAGTGATTTTAGTCTACAAATGAGTTACAGGATGTTTTCATTAATTGATCTTGAATCTACTATTTTCATGTTCAGTATTCAATAGTACTCACTTACTTTTTTATTTTTTCCTCGCAGGCACTTGGAGAACACAAAGTCACAAACTCATCAATCAATCACCAGTGAGACGACCATCCACAGGCGATCTTTTTGTACCCCCTACCGATCGTTCCCTAAAACGCACTCTTAGCGGCATGTACTCCAAGATCCCGAAAAAGATAGCCAGGAAACACCGAAATTTCGATAATCTGCGAGAGAAAAATTTGGAAACCGAAGAAAACACGGCAAACTCCGAGGAATATAGTGAGTGTTGGCCCAGAGATTGGATACCAAAAGATTGTCCCAATGCCAGAGTGATAGCTGTGAATTATTCTACTGATGTACTTTGGTGCCCTACCTGGTTGAAGAAAAGAAAAAGGTAGGTATCACATGAAAGAACTCCCCAGAATCAATATTCCCATGAAAAATCAGGAATTGCCAATGTTCCTGATATGTGCTATAGCTTATCCTTAGAATTTTCAGAAAAATTTCATAAAAGGATAAAACTGAACATTTACCTTTCATTACAATCATGTTCATTTGTATATTATGTATCAAAAAGAGTAAGTTAAAACTTCAGGAAATGTCCCCAGGTTTTCCTGACTTGATTTTATAATAGTTGATAATTTGGAATATACAAGTAGATGAAATGAAAAATGTACTCACCACTTCTCATTGGTATAGGTAACCTGTAAAATGAACAGCAGAATATTAATGAACAAATGAAAATTATCATTGGATTCTTTATTTGTAGAACTGGTTTGGTGGCAAGAAGTCAAGAAATGCTCCAAGAACTAGTGAAAATAAATGTGGGGAAGAGGCCAATTGTATGGGTAGGTCATTCAAAAGGAGGACTTTTCATCAAGCAAATAATGATAAATGGTAAAAAGTCCTACATGAAATCATGCCCTTTCCAATTGGATTCCATTTTTTAGCTTGGGAAAACAATGAAGACAATTTCAAGGATATATTCAGACAGTCCAAGGGTATTATGTGGTACAGTGTACCACACAGAGGGTCTACTCTGGCAGACTGTGCCTTCCCATTATTAAGAAGAAGTATAGAAGTATTGGAAGTACAAAAAAGTGGGTACCTATTCAATTATTTCCAAGATTTCCTATATATCACAGCAGAGTCTGAATACTAACTGAGATTTATGCTTTTCCAGATTGTGATTTTGTGTTGGATCTTCACAAAAAATTTCTTGATGTAATTGAAAAAGAAGATTTGCAGATTGATATCTTCAGTTTCATAGAAACTGCCTTCACACTGATGTCTTTCATCTATATAAAAATCGTAGCCTATGATTCTGCTGGTAAATATATGCATTTATTTCTTAGAATCATGTGTGCTCATGTTTTGTGTTTCAGATCCAAATATAGGAATAAAATGTGATGTTCCACTGGACCATAGGGAAATATGTAAACCTGCTGGAAGGGATTGCTTTTTATATTCAGAATTAATCAAAATAGTGAACAAAAATGTATCAATAATAGGTATAGATCAATAGATTTAGATTTGTTTTTTAAACTGTTCTTATATTCCTTTCATCATATACCTGTAGAATCATATATGAATATTAGAGAAGACTTTAGAGGAGCAGTATATACCTATAACTTCAACAGTATATAGGTACTTAACTCAAGAAATAAATAAGGATTCATTTTGGTGGGTGCAATGTTCAGAATTGGACTATGATGCCAACTCCATCAGCATTCAAGTGTGTATCAACATTTGAAGATGGTAAGGGCCAGGGTGGAGCAATACTTCTATAGGTACTATTTTTATGAAACTAGCCAGAAAGCGAATATTTTAGATATATAAAATTGCTGCCCCTACTATATCTACTGGAAATATCTGAAAATGAAACTTACCATCACCAATGCATGAATACTGACTGCTTACATCTAGAAGGGGACTATTATAATAACACTACAGAAGCACTACATACTGTTGGCCAAGTTCACCAAATAGAAAATTGTGAATTGCAACAATTATTTGAGAAAAAAAATCGAAAACCCCAACTGAACTCCTCCAAAAGGAAATTAAATTTCTCATAGACAGAATGGAACACAATTCACAATAACGAATTATTCGTTTCCGCTTCCTTTACCTTATCCACAAACGTGCACAAACCACTTGATAATCTTGCTTTCTGCTCCTGGCCAATGCCCATGCACCATATCAAAAACACATAGAAGATGAAGAACAAACGAAAAACAAAGAAGAAAAATAATGAGTGATGAAGAATCAGAAGAAGTAGAGTAGAAGGTCACCTAACCTAAATGGTCAACGTTTGTGTGACGCAAATGAAAACGAAAAGTTTGTGAATCCATTTTCAACACACATTTGTTTATTTTCTATCAATTTTTTAATTATGTCTTTATCCAGAAGAGATGTAGATGAACTGAAGCCCTCTCTAGACAAGTTAGTTTACAAAGCCCTAGGTAGTAGTGACTCTTCAGTCACAAGGACTGCTGCTGACTGCATAAGCAGTGGTTATGACAGGAAAAAGATAGCTGACAAATTAGGGGTGTATTTGGATAGTAAGAAAGCTAGTCGACTAGCCGAAAAAATTACAGATTTGGTAGAAGATTACAGAAGTTCCCATCGATCTTCTAAAAAAAGAACTCATGAAGATGAACGAGAAAGAGATAAGAATTCCAAACGTTCCAAAAATGAGTCCAGGTTTGATAAAGAACCTGATAAAACTAAGCCCAAACTTAGTGAATTCGAAAAGAAAACACTGGAAAATGCTAATAACAAGAATGTCAGTATAGCAAACTTGAACATTCCTACTCCAAGTATATATGGAATACCTATGGGGCTTTTGAACAAAGGGGATGCTGATAAAGCTAGGAAAATAGCTCAGCTGCAAGCCCAAATTAAAAACAAACTGTCAACTGGAATTTTGGGAAATGTAATCCAAATGCCTATACTAGCAAACAAACCTGCCCCACTCATTCTTGATGAAGAAGGCAGAACTGTAGATAAAACGGGTAAGTAAAGAATGTAATTTGTGAAAGTTCCACTTATTATAATCAATTGTATACAGGATGTCCAGAAATGTTTGATGGAAATCCAGAAGTCAGTTGGCTTGGACACATTAGGAGACAAGTGTAGGTTTTCAAATATTTCTTTAATAGTGCAAGATAACTAAAAAGTGAGGCAATCAAGCAAATATAACTTCTTCAAGGTAAGTTATTCTCTCTGTAAAGCCCATATCACATGACTATGCATTCTTGTTCAAAATTTTGCAATTTTGCATCATCCAAACTGATGAAAAAAATTGATATAGATATCAGTGATATCACATATTTTCTAGAAAAATGTCATCATAGCAAAAAGGCAATTTCCTTAACTTATTCAAACATAGATATCAGAGAAAAATATCTTCATAGCAAAAAGACAATATCATTAACTCTTTTCCATCAGTTTATCTAACATAAAATCCAGAAATCCATTGAAACTCATTTCAAGTTGCAATCTTTATCAGAATATGATGCATAAGAAAACCTCGAAGAAAACTTATAAATGCATGAGAAATGTCATAGGGGCTGAATTCTTATAATATAAATTATATTGTATCTTTTACCTAGAGGCAGAAATTTGCTCTGAGAGCTCATTCATAGTAATCAAAGTTTGAATACTGAATCTAAAATTACATACATTAAGTATAGTAATAATGATGTGCTCACATAGTTTTTAGTTATCTTGACGAAAATAAAACATCCTGCATATTGTAACAGTAATAAATCAGTCTGTTGTAGAAAAAAAAATGAAGCAGTTAGATATGAATCATTATTCTGATATTTTTCTAATAATGACCAGTAGACTATCAAGATATGATGGCATATTCTGGTGGGTACCTAATTAATTTTGATGACTCATTTCCAAAATATAAATATTTTTCCCTAGATAGGTCAATATGGGCAAATTTCATTACTATCTATACTCAAGGCATAGTTAAAAATTGGGTTTATACAATACTGAGGTTGCAATACTAAATTCTTTGTTTCTCTCTTTCAAGATAAGAGTAAACACCCTTGATGTCTCAATTTAATACATCCATAGAGAAGTTATAAGGATGTATCATTAGACCACTTGATCACCTTAATGTCAATGCATTTGTTGGCAACATTGCATTACTGTCATATTCACCAAGCTTCATATTGTGTAGAACAATCAAATGATAAATGATCTTTTTTTCTCAATTTTTTTGAACAAAAATTCGGATTTGGAAATTTATTTATATTTTCTGCAAGGAATCCTTGTAGTACTTGACTTCTCTTGAACTTCTGTTCCTTTTTTGTATAAACATATTCTCTTAGATCCTCATACTCATAACACTCATCATCTAGCTAGGAGTACTGTACCTAAGAACAATATTTTTGTTATGATTAAACCCCTAGCTCTAGCTCAACAACTATATTTGGTAAACACCTGTTAATGTTATAAAGTTACAAGGCAGATATGTAGGAAATAAGGGATGAGGTTGAATAATATAACAACCCAATCAGTTATTAACGGATCGGCCGTGTGTCGTTCAAGACTTCCCGCTGGGAGATTACATTTTGATTCTCAGGTAAGAACAAACCATGTACCTCGTAATTCTACAAAAAAAATCCCAACATCGTGTTGTTATGGAACAGCTAACGGCCGCCGGTCGTTGAACAATCTTAACGGACGGAGGCTGTTAACATTAACTCAATTGTCATCTGAATACCATTAAATCAAAATTACAGTATGGGATTACGAAAAAAGAATTAAATTTGGTCCCGAAAATCGGATCCCTACGATCCCTATTAGCGATATCTTCACTGACCACTAGACATGTCTGGATGGGTTTTAGTTTTTATACCCATATCTTATAATGTTTATATGGAAAGGTATATTGTTTTTCATTGTGATGAAGCCAAGTATGGAGAAGTACAGAGGACTAGACACAAAACGCGTGCAAAACGACAAATCGAAAATCACTGGTATTTAAAAGAATTCAAAACTCATGATACTCATTATTTTTTCCTGAATAATTTTTCGATCACAATTCTTTGCACTTTTATTAAGATGGTATTCATCAAAAATGTCTACAAAAGTTCTAGTGCAATTCTCGTGGGTGATGCCTCGCTCACAAACTCACTCACTTCTCTGGAACACCGTAGACAAGTTGGCGATCTGGCTCTATTTTATAGATATTTTCATGGACGATGCTCTTCTGAAATATCAACAATTGTTCCTCCCTTGGCAGTCCCCGCGAGATTAACCCGTCGAGTTGAGGCTTTGCCTTCTTGGTCACTTTGGAGACCTGCAGAACATCTCTTTCCAAAGACTCGTTCATCCAACGAACAAGGGAAGTGTTCCCCGAGGCATATAACCTCCATAAATTTAAGAAGAACACCAATTCCTGCCTTATGTCCCTTAGTTCTCACGATGTTCTCTGAATGTCTGAACATTACAGGATATCCCTTTTCGTGGGAACCAGAACATATAAAAAAATTCCAGGAAAATTAAGTGTGAGCTCAAAATGGACTGATGCCGTTTTTTCCCTGTACTCTTCACGTACATTTAGCAACTCTACACCTTTTTCAATTGTAATTCAGAAAGTATAAGTAATTCAGAATAGTTAATTGTAATTCAGAATGTATAACTTGAAATTCAGATTAGTTAATTGTAATTCAGAAAGCGTTATATGTAATTCAGATTAGTGAAATGTAATTCAGCAAGTGTAACTTGTAATTCAGAATAGTGAAATGTAATTCAGAAACCGTCAATTGTAATTCAGAAAGCATAACTTGTAATTCATAAAGTATCACTTATTATTCAGAAACTAGGAACAACCGCTATGCATCCAATCTCCTTGAGGTCCGGGTGTTGGAAAACAACGACTTGTTTGTCTATGTCTGGATCTATGTAGAACAGAATATTGACCAGGCCAAAGATACAATTGTTGGAGATGATTGTGCCAGGGCTGCACAACACACCACCATTCACCATGCTGCAGCTCTGGCATTTCAAGATATGCCCGTTGGTCGATAAATATAAAATATTGATGTTCACCACACAATGAACCATTCCTTGATTTCTATTCACTACCCTCATTCAAGTCCATAGTATTTATGAATCACATGTTTTGCATTCTGAATTACAATTGACTAATCTGAATTACAATTGACGCTTTCTGAATTACAATTAATTATTCTGAATTACAAATTACACTTTTTTACTTACATTTCACTAATCTGAATTACAATTGAAAAAGGTGTAGTCGCTCCTAAATAGATAGATAGATAGATAGATAAATAGCTTTATTCAAAGAATTGTACTTATACATGATACATAAACAAATACAATTAGGTGAACCGGCGTCAAATTAGTGGTGTGTAGTTACCATGCACAGAACATCAATATGTGTAATGCTAACAAACAAAATACCGCCCCCTACTGAATATCCGGCTTCATTGCTCTCATATAAGGATGGTTCAACATGTTGTGTGTGTGAATAATGAAGGACCTTACTTAACCCCGACCCCTGACGGTGGCCACCTGTTGCAGGCAAGGCCATCCAGCTGACGCAGGTGGCGCCCACGCTGAAGGCGAACCTGCGCGCCCTCAAGCGCGAGCAGTTCAAGGGCGCAGGCGCGGAAAGGCAGAGCGAGGAGAGCGGCGAGCTGCGATTCGTCGATCCGCGCATCGGGGTGAAGCCGGCGTTGCGCACCAGACGGGCGCTGCGCTTCCACGAGCCGGGCAAGTTCCAGCAGCTGGCCGAGAGGCTGCGGATGAAGGTAACAAATTTCTTGCGATAAGTACTTTATTCCAATAATAATAATAAAGTACTTTATTGATCATATATGTAAATGTACACAAATATACAATACAATTAAGTGGCCATCGACCAGAGTCCTTCAGCCAATATGGTCTTATCTCTTTTTGAAATGTTATCGCCTTTGAGTGGATTGAAAAGTGAAAACAGTTGTTGTTAAAAAGAAACAAGGTGATTTCAGGTAAGTGATAAAATCTATGGGATTTCAGTTAGATCATGGAGTATCGTTATCAGAGACTTTTCTGGAAATTTGTTTCTCGGTCTAACATTGGTCCTTTCCATTATCAGTGGAGTCATCAGATTCATGTTCTCGGGTTTGGAGGCAAATTTTTAGACAGTGTTGGTAGTCTTTCCTGTATCTTGGTCGTGGAATATAGCAGATCATTGGGTGGGTTGTGTAACACATTGTCTGGGTGAGGCATTCTAGTGATGGTTTGAAGTGCGGAGGTTTCAGCGATTTGCAGGTTCTTCATTGCTGGGTTTCTAATGTTCAGATATAGTGGGTGGCCATATTCTAATATTGGTCTGCAGATTGATTTGTATATTCTACTTGCAGTGCTGATGTTGATGCCATGGTCTCTATATGTTGAAGATTTGAAATGCTTTGCTCTTGCTTTAACTTTATTTTTTGCCATTGCTGTGTGGTGATTGAAATTCAGCTTATGGTCAAGATGGATACCCAAATATTTCGCAGTGGAGCGCGGATGAATCTGATGATTATTGATAATGATGGTGGGAGAATTGATGGATGGGGTATGATTGAAAATTATCATTTCCGTTTTCAGAGGGTTGATTTGAAGTCTCCATTTGTTGAACCAAATATGGATTTGGTTTGTTAATTGTTGGAGTTGTTGAATGGCGGTAGTTTTGGTTCGCTGATGTGATATTAATGCTGTATCATCTGCATATTATAATATGTATGTCTGTTGATTTCCAATATAATGCGTTCTTGACAAAATTGAACATGCAAATTAGAGCCTACAGTAGTCTGTATTACAATGAACATTGAATTATCCAAAGCAACAAAAGTGTTGGTCTCGGAAAAGGATTTAAACAAAACTTACATTATGAATAATATCATGCAATTTTCGGAAAATATTCTGTTATTTTCAACAACTGCAGTGACTATAAATAACCATTATAAATGTTAATTTTTTATGTTTCTTCTTTTTTTGAGTTTTCATGGGATAATTTGGCATCTTCACTAGTGTTTATTTGCAACAAAACTCAAGTATTACCTATCATAAATAGTAGATCGGTAAGTCGGTTCATCTTAGATTCAGATTTATCTTGCATAAACATCCTACAGACTTTTCTTCCTCTAATTTTTTTGGGTTTTCACTTGATTACGTTTATTCTTTCCACTAGCGTTTCTTTGCAAATCACTCAATTATCACAATAAATAAGTATGGAACCATATATTTCATTCAAATTAATGTTGCCTTCTGTGACGGTATTCACAGATTTTTGTAGAACTGCAACATATACATTTCATAGTATTAGTGAAATTGACTATGATGAACCATTCATCATTCAAAGATAACGTAAAATATTCCCTTTTTGTTTTGGACAATTCATCACCAGCTGAAATGGAGGCACGTACAAATATCTGAATGTTTTCTTCAAGGCTCAACTCGAGAAGCTTCAAAACGAGATTTCTCAAATAGCGAAAAAGACGGGCATATCCTCAGCTACGAAATTAGCGCTCATCGCCAAAACCGAAGGACACAGCGATGAAATCCCGCACATGGAATGGTGGGACTCGGTCATATTGGTGGATAATTTGGATACCATGATCGATGAAAAGATAGCGATAAAGGAAAGCTCTATCAATACATTAGTGGAGCATCCCACTCAAATGAGGTGTCCAAGTAAGTAGTAATCTCTCGGATGTCATCTACAGGGAATTTATTCAACTAAGGAGTGAGTGAATAAATTTTGTAAATTAATAAAGAACGATTGATATGACCTCTAACTTCAACGGTGTTATTTGCTTTTAGCATTTCAGTTTACTTTGCATTTATCGTCTTCCACATTTTGACTGATGTTGGGGTCGTTGAATTCAGAATAATAATGTCTCTTCGAACTACTAGTTGATAAAATGAAGAAACTAACTTGAATAAATGGCGAAGGCGGTGGGGGAAAACTGCGGAATCATGGACAGATAATCGAGGGCATGATACAGAGAAGTGCACAAAAAACGGCCAGGACTGTAACTTTTGAATTATTCGAGATATGGTTCTGAAAATTGGTGGGCAGCTAGTATACCAAAGTGCTCATTAATTGACCAAACAATTTTTGTTCTATCACTTCCGGTTTTACTGGAAACGACCCCAACTTTTGGTTTTTAAATGGGACACCCTGAATTGTATTCCATAATCGGTTAGGGATTGTCATAACAAATTTATCGCCACCAGGTTTGATAGGGTTATTTCAAACGATTACGTTACGTTCTGAGTTTCCATATGCTCAATGAGTGTGACAGAAAAAGAAGTTTTGATATTGAACCCCCATTGAACATATGGAAACTTCCAATGCAAATATATTTGTAATCATTTGAAATAACCTTATTCAAGCCCGGTATCTTTGAATCGTCATGATCATCCCTAACCGATTGTGGAATACAATACAGGGTGTCCCATTTAAAAATCAAAAGTTGGGGTCGTTTCCGGTGAAACTGGAAGTGATAGAAAAAAAATTGTTTCATCAATTAATGAGCAATTTGGTATTTGCTACCCACCAATTTTCAAAACCCTATCTAGAATTATTCAAAAGCTACAACCCTGGCCGTTTCTTGTGCACTTCTCTGTATGAATTTAATGCATAAGTTGAGCTCGTGTAACACTTAGTGAGGAATTATTAGTTCATAGAATGATGGAAATAAGTAGATGGTGTACTCACTGATGCGCTTTTGTCTCAGAAATTCTTCGCGACCTCCCGAGAGTCCCAAGAACAATGTTTTTAGCGGTTTTCGGATACATGGCGGCATTGTACAATCATGACATCTGTCAATTTTCAAATTGCCACAGATTTTTCGAATGCAGAGTTGAATAAACCCACTGTTACATATATGTTCCGCGTACCTGAAAATGCCATTTGCCATTTTTTTCCATTCGTCACAAGAGCAATTCGCGAAAATCACGAAGTGTGCGGCCTCTGGTGGCTAACTGTACAAGTCTTGCGAGTATGAACAACAAATATGGCGACCATTGTTTTGAATTTCATAAATATGTGTTTTATTGGAAAATAATTTATTTGTTGAAGTGCATATTCCAGAACCTCATTTCTTCCTGATGAAAAAACTGGAATTATTGCATGAACTTTTATTGTTTACAATGAAGAAACCAGTACCTACCTTATAATAATATAATATACATTTTCTGAAGCACAATTAGAATCATTGTATAAATGTTGGATGCAATGATTCGATCTTGAGAATAACTTCAAGTCCTCAATTGTTGGAGATCCTTGTTTATGTAAATCGATGATATTGTTCATTCTGAGCAGCCTCTCCAACCATATCTTCTTTTCCAACCCCTTTACTAGATTTCCATCTCCTTCATAAAAGCCAGTGATATTTCTTGATGAATTCAATTATTTCTTCATACCTATACCATATTGTTGTAATAGCTGATTGCTTGTATGGTTCCATTCCAGTCCATGCAAGTGTTGAGTGGACCATTCCAACCATTCCATATGTTTGAAAACTGTGGAATTGTAGTGTGATATCAATGATGAATACCACCATTGTCCACATCAAAATGGCAATTTCTCTGCACAAAAAGTAATTTTTCTCATACTGGAAACCTTGTACGTATTTCAAGAAGTCAACTTATTATTCACTATTTTGCAAAATGATTTGGAAATAACCAATTTGCAATGAGTGCATACGGCAATGTTTTTGTTGTTCATACTCAGTTGGGAATTTGACGTTGATTTGACGTTTAATAGAGCCATCTATTGGTTTGTGATTTTCGCGAATAGCAGCATCAACGTCTCGCTCGATGTGACGTAGAAAAATCATAGTAGGCGGTCGAGTGATTTCTCTATTTCCATCATTGTTCATAGCTTGAAAAGGAGTAGGTAATAGTGGGTATTTAGGACGAGTGGTGGAATGAACCTTGTTTATCTATGTTTTCCTAGCCGACCCGATCAAAGCCGTGTACATGCCGGTGTTCCTCACGCAAAAGGAGCGCAAGAAGCTGCGCAGGCAGAACAGACGCGAGGCGTGGAAGGAGGAGCAGGAGAAGATCCGGCTGGGGCTGGAACCGCCCCCGGAGCCGAAACTGCGCATCTCCAATCTGATGCGGGCGCTGGGCACTGAGGCCGTGCAGGATCCGACCAAGGTAAGGGAAAAGGAGAGCCGATCGTTCAGTCATGAATGATCTGCAGATGGAATTTTCAATTATTTTATTGTTCAATTTGTCCAGGTTTAGATGCCGGGTTTCGCTAAACCATTGGTATTCTAAATGAAAACATAGCAGGCTATTCCCTGACCCAAAATATGTCTGCCCGTCAGTGGCGCTGGTTTACTGCAAAATGTTAGTAGCTCATTTGTTTGTTTCTCAATTTTAGGTTGAAGTTTTCAGCTTCTAATTTTTTGCGACTATCGACTATCATCACCTCGTTGATGTTTTAAACATTTCATACTTCTACAAGAGGTTATAATTATGTAATCCTACATTCTCAAACAACAATGACGTGAATTTGAGGCAAAATACAATGACTTGGAACAATTAGCATGTTCCGATATTCCCGAACAGTACTGCCCAGTATATTTTATCGTTCCGATTTTACTGAAATTTACTGGCAACGTTTTCGCGGGATATAGCAAGAAACCCTGTTAGAGGCTAAAAGTTTACTGTTGGCTACTGGAGCAGAAATGGTGATGTAGTGCCAGTATTCATGAAATGTTAGGTTATGTTCAAGATCTGGTTAGAGTTAATGAAAAATAAATTATTATTTTCAAATACTTTGGAAGAATGTATGAGGTCGAACTGGAAGATCTCACAGTGGAAGTAGACGCAGAAACTGCTACTAATCTTCAAGATGGTTTGTTATTCCCACTTTTGATATCAAATAGGTATAATAGGAGTCTGGTGTTGCCATATACCACAAGGCAAATAGAATTTGATGTTCTAAAGGAATTTGGAATCTTCCTGGCCCATCTGGATCCTATTTTTTTCCTCAAACACCCCACCAGGAAATGAAATGTATCAGGAAACACTCTGAAAGTATAACTTTGAAAACACTGCATTGCCTGAAAATGCCTTGCTCAGTACCTAAAATGTTGTCTGAAAATGTCTGGAGTGTAATGCAAAATAACATTTTCAATATAATTCTCAATTCTAGGAATTCTCTCGACAGGTCCTCTAGTTCACGATAATGATAGCATTCAGAGAATCATCCATTTGTTCCTCACTGGAACTTGAGACTTGAGGTAGTAGAGCTTAGTGTTTCTGATGAATCAGAATCACTATCGGATAATATTCCTTCTAAGAAAATATGATTTACTGCTGCATCCATAATTTCAACGTGAGTAAAGACGAGATGAAAAAACCTCGAACGAATAATTTTTTTAATTTGTATGAGAAAAAAACTAACCTAGAAATTCGATAATCGAATATGGTTATGTTTTGCTGCCTGTGTACTACTGCCAAAATCGTTCCGAAATGAAATGAAAATTCAAAACTACTGCTACTGTTTAGTGTTCCTAAATTGCTTACTGTGACCAGTAATGTCAGCAATATCGGAACATGAGGAATATAGGGTGAACAATCTTCTTGAGCTACATAGGTATAATCAATAGAGCAGTTCAGCTAGCATTGAGACTATTGTTAGAGAAAAAAATGTCTTCCCGATCTGTCCTTGCCTTCAGTGTTCCAACGTGAAGTAATGGACATTTTATGTTGGTAACCTTGGAAATGGGAAAAATGGAGATCATAACCTCAATATAAAAAAGGTTAGAATGGTCTTCTGCTCCATTTCTTCTCATTTCCAGTGTTGCCAACATAAAATTTTCATTATGTTGGAAGACTGAAGGCAAGGACAGATACTCTAGGACAGATAGGGAAGACATTTTATTTCTCTCTCAATGCCAGCCGAACTGCTCTATAATAATTGATTGATAGGAAGATATGAAGCTATTTGGAAAAAGCAGGCATGATATTATGATAAGTAACCAATACTGTAGGTTGAATATTTCATGGCACTTTTAAATGAAGAATGAAAGCAGTTATTGGCGAGATATTCTATTCCAACACTCTGCCTATCTATACAGGGTGGGGCAATAATGCGTTGGGCCACGTTCTATGATAGCAAAAAACATGATTCAAAAACAAATTTGAATGACACAATAAGGTCCATAACTAGAAATGTTTGCCGCATATACAGCGCATTCAGAAAAAAAGTTAGAGAGTTGAAGGCACTTTTTAAATGGAATTTCGATATTGCACATTTTTTAAGCATTCTTGTGACCTCCATCCACCCCTATTATATCATTGACTATATCTCCATCATATCAAAGTTATGAATTTTTTTGTCATGTCATCTGCAGATGCATACCAGAAAAAATCACTGTCTTGGCAGTTATGAAATTTAAGAGGATATAATCGTACCATTTGATGGGCAGATGCGTGATATTCCAGGAGAATTTTCATGCCATCAACTTACACAGAGTGGGCCATAAATGACATGAAGATAACATTAATCAATATTGATATTATACAGTTGAATTTTCCAGATGTGTTCTAATTTCCTTTATGAATATGATGATGATTTCCCCTTTCCTAACATTTCTACATTATTATTATTATTATCGTTATAAAGGTTGAGGCGCACGTCAGAGAGCAGATGGCCAAGAGACAACGGGCGCACGAAGAGGCGAACGCTTCCAGGAAGTTAACGGCGGATCAGAAGCGGGATAAGAAGATCAAGAAATTGAAGGAGGACACTACGTTGGGTGAGTGTTCCTGATGATTGAAAAAAAAATTACTGTGAAGATAAATGCTGGATCAAAGTTCTGACTTATCAAGGAATTGAGTGGCGAAGTGGAAGATATTTTTTTATGTCAAGCTTGATTCAAAATAAAAACCTTTATACAACTATAAATAAAATTGTCAGGCTGAAAGTTCAAAGCCTAATATAATATTCCCTCCCTCGGCACTCATGATGAGTAATTAAGTATAAATGATATTAGCATAAATAAGTATAAATAATAAATAGAAAATGAATGGCTGTTCAAGGATAGGAACATTTTTGATGAAACCATTTTTATTTTTATTTCAGGTGCACATGTTGCTGTCTACAGAATCAGAGATTTGCACGAATTAGCTTCGAAAAAATTCAAGATCGAGACGAACGCCAAACAACTTTTCATGACGGGCTGTGTGGTTTTGTATCCAGACTGTTGCGTCGTCGTTGTAGAGGGAGGGCCAAAACAGCAAAAAAAATACAAGAGGTAAGTGAATCAATTGAACATGTATTTCATCTCATACATTTTATTCAGTAGGTATATTTGCCAAAAGTATTGGTTTCTTTGCTTATCCACTAAAAGTTGTAGATGTGTAACATTGTCATTGTTAATTCTATTGATTCAGTGGAAGGAATCATAATTAGAAAATATATAACTTCACATCTGAAATGAGGATATAATTCTGGATTTTTTTACACTAACAAGATGATCCACCTCCCTGTAAAGTGTTTCTAGCCTTTTGCCTCAGTTCTTGACTGAAGAGGCGCTAGCGAAACTCAGCAAAATAAGGTCGATTTGTCTATGCTCTCGGAATCATTAGAGCCTAGCCATAGCACCACTATACCGGGAATATTGCCACGGTGGCAAATCAAGAGCGTATAAAATTGTTTTGTAGTTTGTTTTGCCAGAAGCGAGGTCGTCATTAGAGTAGTGTTCCTTCATCCGAGCGGAAAGACCGGGGTTCGATCCCTACTCCAGCTAATCTTTTTTTTTTTTTTTTCGAAGTAATCAATCGAAAAAATACTGTGGAAGCATTTATTGGTTAGGCCGATAGTGATTCGCTATTTCAATTATGTTTCTTCTCAGGATCGGCCTGAAATTTTCAGTTTCTCGCGCCGAGAGAGCAGCGAGCGAGGCGCAATATTACCTTGCTATGACTCTAGTCTCGGAATCTGCTTGAGTCCATCTATCTGCAAGTTGCTGAACTATCTGGGAATATCCTTTCTGAAGCAAGAAAATCACTACTGAATAGATTTTCTGACTTCATTGCTCTCATAAGGATGGTTCATCTTGTTAGTGTGAATTGTAAATAATCAAGGAATGGATACCATATCACAGTCAGTCAGATATTGTAAATGAGAGTGGATGAGAGAAATAATAATAATGATAATAATAATATTTTCCGTCGACCTCGTATTAACGACTAAGTTTAATGTATATGAAATCGTTCATTAATGACCCCTATTAATGAACGATTTGTCTATGAATGCACGATTGTGTTGTAGGCAACCAAACATACACCGCGTGCATTCATTGTTTATGCTATAACTCATGAAATCTGCATTTAAATTGAAAATATGGATTTCATGGAAGATTTTCCGTTAACGGGTTCGCCTTTCCAAGTTTCTGACACGATTTCAATCCCTGTTTTCTAACACAAGGAATTTATTTTCTATGTTGATCATTTTGACAAATGTCTAATGTCACTAATGTCAGTAATAAGGCTACTGGGTGATTCTTAGCAGTTTCCATATGAATGATGAATTCGCGAACCAAGTTTTCTTCATTGCAGGAGAAATGAGAAATGTAGTCGACGAAAAAAATGTTGTAACCAACTTGTATATTAAAAGGCGATTAATACACTAGTTGGTTAAATAATAAATAACTATCATTAAGATTTACAATGAAATAACATGAATAATCAGACAGATTCATATCTGGTTGGAGACTATTCATGCGTCATTAAATCTAAGTTATTGAAATTAACAACAGATTCAAAAATAATAATAATAGAACTAAAAGCTCACGAAAAGTACATTATGACATTATGAAATGAATTAGTGAATGAGAAATCATTCACTCAGGTTTGATTTTCTCTTTGCAAGAGGATATGTTTGCTGTCTTTAATTTTGAATTGGGTGATATTTGTGCAACTTTTGATATCGTCAGGTAATTTATTGAATTTTGAGATAGCTCCGTGAGTGAAATTTTTTTGACCAGTGTAGAATTAACAGCATCAAGATGAAACAAGTTATATTGTCTCATATGATGTTCATGGATTTGAGAATTCCTTACCAATATGAAGTTAGATTTGAGGTGTTTGTTGATAATCGAGTTGATAATATCAAAAGAAATTTTGAGAGTATTTATCAGTTAGTGCTCTTCCAAAGAAAATGTATTTGTTTCTTCATAAAGTTGATTTGATGGCTGCTTTTTTTATACAGTGTCATTCATAAAGTCGGCATCATATGGGAAAAACTTTTATTAATGACTTATTTTGGAATTCGAGTTGAACGTTGAGTTTTGCTTCAAAAAAGATGAAAAATGGCCTATTCAATCGGGGTCACGTGACTTTCGCTACATGTAAAAAGTGACATTTTTTCAAATTAATCGCTGAAAGTAGGCTTATTTGTTCGAATATCGAAAAAGTTTACTTGAAAATATTGTTTCTATTTCAATTTCACACATGCTTCTCGAATTTGATCTTTCTATTGCAACTTTTAGATTTTGATTTTTTTTAATTTTTCG
Source organism: Phaedon cochleariae (assembly GCA_918026855.4). Taxonomy (NCBI): domain Eukaryota; kingdom Metazoa; phylum Arthropoda; class Insecta; order Coleoptera; family Chrysomelidae; genus Phaedon; species Phaedon cochleariae. The sequence continues at coordinate 185,723 of OU896713.1, read as the reverse complement.
AAATTTCTGTTAATATTTGAAGAATTGTTAATTCCACGAAACTACTTCATACCAGTAGCTTTTCCATGCTACTTACTTTCAATTACTTATTATCACTGATTATGGACAGAAATATGATTTTCTTCAGAAAATGATAATTCCCGCCTCCAAATTCTGTTATGTTTGATGCAAAGTTGATATATCGTCAAGCATTTAGAAACGAAATTCATTTAAACTGATCTTTTTAGTACTAAAAAAATTAATTTAAATAAATTTCAAAAATACTGTCTGTAGGTTAATCGAGGAGGTGGTACATTCATTTTACTTGGTTCTTTGGGATTTTCTCTCCTCGTTTCTATAAAATAAAAGTATTCGTATTATTTCAATATATTTGTAGAGGGACAAAGATAAGTACAAATTCGATATTTTTTCAATATATCTATATTTCTTTCCTTCAAAAATTTTTTCAAACAAATTGTCACTGACAAGCTACTGGATTTTTCTTTTAGACTCCCTGATAGAAAAATTTGTTAAACGCAGTGACATTTTGGGGCAAATCATCTGATTTGTCCCTCTACAAATATATTGAAATAATACGAATACTTTTATTTTATAGAAACGAGGAGAGAAAATCCCAAAGAACCAAGTAAAATAAATAAATTTCGTTTGTAAATGCTTGACTCAAACATAACATAATTTTGATGTTATGTTTGCATCAAACATAACAGAACTTTGAAGCGGAGATTATCATTTTCTGAAGAAAATTATATTTTTGTCGATAATTAGTGATAATTAGTAATTGAAAGTTAGTAGCATGATGAAACTACTGGTATGGAGTAGTTTTATCGAATTTACAATTTTTTTAATATTACAGAAATTTCGAAAATTTCCAAAAAATATCGAAATCTAAAAAATGTAATAGAAAGATAAAATCCGAGACACATATGTAAAATTCAAATAGAAACAACTTTTTCAAGTGAACTTTTTCGATATTCGAACAAATAAGCCACCTTTCAGCGATTAATTTGAAAAAATGTCACTTTTGACATGTAGCGAAAGTCACGTGACCCCGATTGAGTAGGCCATTTTTCATCTTTTTTGAAGCAAAACTTAACGTCCAACTCGAATTTCAAAATGACTCATTAAGAAAAGTTTTTCCCATATGATGCCGAATTTATGAATGACACTGTATAGTACAGATATTTTGTTAAAATTATTCTTGGAACATGAACCCCAAATATTTAAGATAGTTCATTTTACCTGATTTTACTAAGGATATGAGAGTATAGAACGGTATTTGCTATATTTGGGATAAGTTTTGGACTTCTTCTTATATGGGAGAAATGTTTTCTTTGAGCATGAAAAATGAATGGATTCCAATAGAGCAGTTCAGCTACCGTTGAGAGAGAAAAAAAATGTCTTCCCATCTGTCCTTGTCTTCAGTGTTCCAACATGAAATAATGAAAATCTTATGTTGCCAACACTGGAAATGAGAAGAAATGAGAAGAAATGGAGAAGAAGACCGTTCTAACCTTCTTTTATATCGAGGTTAATATGATATTCTTCTCCATTTTTTCCCATTTCCAATGATGCCAAAATAATATTTTCATTATTTTATGTTGGAACACTGAAGACAAGGACAGATGGGGAAGACATTTTTTTTCTCTCTCAACGGTAGCTGAACTGATCTATTATTTCCAACTTGTCGGTCAGGTTGATGTTGCAACGCATCAAATGGGAGGAGGACACGGTCCGCGACCCAGACGGCCTCCAAGTGCCCAACAAGTGCGTGCTGGTGTGGGAGGGTACTTCGAAGCAACGGCACTTCGGCGAGGTGAAGTTCAAGGTGTGCCCCACGGAGCGGCTCGCCAGGGAGCACTTCAAGAAGCACAAGGCGGAGCATTATTGGGATTTGGCGTACAGCGGGGCGGTTTTAGAGCAGGCCAACGATACTGTCGAGTAGTTTATTTTCGGGGGGAAAACGTCACAGCAAAAGTTGCAACTACCTATATATTAAGGACGTTGAAATTGATTTGACTAGAAAGTGACAGTGGAAAATGCAGGAAGACATGACCCTATTGTTTTTTCGTGGTTTTTATTGATCATTCAGATAAACCTTCTGAAAATACAAAATTTTTGGTTTTCGATCCCAATCAACCCCTATCTCTCACCCATGCTTTATTCTTAACTGGAATACCTGCCTAATGCAACGTAGTTTTTACGTTCTTGTGCAGTTTTTGTGACGTTTTCTATGCTTTGAAAACCTGTGACGTTACAGTGACATTTTTGTTCAATTACCTTTGTCCATACGAGTTACGGGGCTTAAATGGTGGGGCTAAGTGGCGGGGCGACACAAAAAACATCACAAAATCATCAAACTGTGATGGGTGATGGGACGAAAGCCTAAAGTTTTCGAACCATTCCCAAACCTCATGGTCAGATTGGTCACGGTGAATCACGTGATTCATCATGGACGCATGTGCATTCGCTCGTTGAGAAACTTATTTAAGAATTATTAACAAGAACCTCGGGGTCTTGAGGAAGAAAGAACATCTTTGAAAGCCTAATCACTATACAAATGATTACAGTGGGCTGACGCTATGCTATTAGTGGACCAGAATAAAACTCCCTTACCAAACTCAGCCTCCACAATTAATTGATTAAAACTGTACAAAAAAATTTTTTTTTCTACAAAAATAACCTTTTTTGCTTGCCTTTCTATTGGGACCTGGCGTACAGCAGAGCCGTGCTGGAGAAGGCCAACGATACTGTCGAGTAGTTTATTATGTGTATACGAAAACGTCAAATCAAAAGTTGCAAAATGAATTCATTAAGGAACTCTATTTGATTCAACTAGGAAGAAATAGTGTTGGGTGTTTTGAAGTTGTAGTGACAAGCCTAGAAGAGGCTCTGCTCAGTGCTCAGCAGTAGATTGAACAAAATTGATATGAACATAGATCTAAAAATGTTTCTGTTCCGAATCGAAATCGCTTCATCCAAATTATACAATGTTTTCGAGGTTTGTTCGTACAATTATCAGACATTTACCGGACCAATTCGAATTGATCGAAATTTTCCAGGGGCATACCTAACCAGGAGCGGATCCAGGGAGGGGGGCATAAGGGCCATCCCCCCTCCTCGCGAACCTCATATGTGAAAAGTTAGGTAGGACCTCAGAAGGTACCAATGGAAATTTCTCTTTCTTGCTAAACTTAATGAGCCGTGACTTTCAATGGCCCCCTTTCTCAAACATCGCCTGCTTAATCCGCCCCTCTTCCTAATGGATAAGTCGGTGGTTTCTTGCAGAACAAGATATCACCCTATAGTTTTTTTCACGATTTTTATCTGTCATGAAAAAATTCAGTGGCAGTGGTTTTCTGAATGAGGTTATCTAAACTGATAGAAAAAAGTTAGGGATATTGTCTTTTTGCTATGAAGACATTTTGCTAGAAAAAATGGAGTGTAGCTATTATAATATCCGTCTTTTGCGTTTGATAATATCCTCAATTTTTGACATCAGTTTACATGAAAGTATTCATTAATTAGGGAATAATTTCGAATTTAAGTATCACTTCATTATATAAACTTAAAATATGTTGCTTTATTCATTTTGTCAGGAATAAATTGAAAATATCGAATTTAGCTTTCAATGAAGTCAATACAGTCCATAGTTATGGAACTAGACAATTGAATTACTTGATAGCAAATACATTCAAGTCAAACATTGGCAAACAATCTGTTTTTCACAATGGAATAATTTTATACAATTCATTACCGAATGAGTTAAAAAATATACATGATGCAAGAAGGTTTAAAATCAATCTTAAAAAATACTTGCTCAGGACAATTTGAAAGAAAAATATGTGGCAAGATTTGATTACTTAGGAATGAAATATAACTTTAATCTTATAAGACACAATAATGTATTTATGTATCCCTATCATAAACAAAAATGTTTCTTGGGGTAATAAAGACAATCAAATATAGGGCAAATTGTTATTCTGTTCTGCTCGTCACTAAATTAATTAGAATGATGCTGTTGCTGCTATAAATGTACCATGGCTATATGTGGTTTATGATCTTAGGTTATATTCATTGTTATTTTCAAAATAAAAAGTTAAAGTTAACTGAATTGGGGGCGGCAAACTCTTCAATCCTGATGACGTTAGAGACAAATCATTAGAATTAGTATGAAATTCCCATTGAATGAATTTTGTGTCATAATTTGTATATTTATTTTGTGAACACACTTTTTTCTGATGTTTCCACTATTACTTTTTCTTCAATAAGTCATGTGAAGTATTCATAACATCAAGTGTCTAGTAATGATGAGTACCACTATATTGAACTGGAAATATACTTGTGGAAGGTTTATACATACAGTAAATTAAATTAAATAATACACAAAAGCTGAAAAATTTTTCACTTCAAATTATTTACCCCATAATTAATTATTCTGCTGTGATCCATGAATTGATGTCCATCATACAGAGTGTGGAAAAAAATCTGGATTGAGACCCCAATCACAAATCTGTGAATAAAGGTCTGTAAGTATATAATCAAGGGTAATAGTGAATTTCTTTCTATCAAATTATATACACTCACCGGCAAAAAAAACCGGCCACCAAATAATTTAGCCAAATTGTTTGCTCTGTAATTTTTCTCAATTCTGGTCCGATTTTGGTTTTGAGTTCCACTCCACTTTGAGATAACATATGGACTTCTACAGTAGATATTCTCATATATTATTTCTTGTATTGTATACATATGGCACGGCATTGGTGGTTACGTCACATATTTATTTCAGTTCTTTCGGTTGCAGAAAAAATAGCATGTTTCATTCGGATCAAAAGTGACTTTGTTTGACTCGCAAATTTTGCATTTTCCTCTTTTGTTCTTTCTTCATACAACTGTTCTTGTATAACGTCAATATCTCCTTTTTGAGAGAAGGTACAAGTGTTTCAAGGAAGTATATATATTTTTAATTTTCAATAACAATAATTCAGAACCTATTTACCTATCTTAGGGGTGACCTCTAGAGGGTCATTCGCCTTCGCCCAGCCATGTCAGATACTCTTCAAGAGCTACGATTCGCCATTCAAGGAGGATCTTAGGCAATTCTTCAAGTCTACTTGAGTAATTTGATCAATTCGATGCCACTTCGGTTGAATGCTGTAATTCAATATCGAGGAGAGCATACTCGTTATTGACTACAGGTCTGCTTCTTGTTTGTTTTTTGTAATTGATTTTCCGGTAAGTGCTAAGAAAGTAAGGTAGAAATATGTGATATCAATCCTTGAAGTTGTTGATCAATAAGTTCATGTAAATTCTGATTATTGGTGAAAAAGGTTGAAAAACGCCATACTTCCTTAAAACACTCGTATCTTCTTTTAAAAATAAGATATTGACGTGAATCAAAAACTTTTGTGTTGAGAAGGGATCACACTTCAATCCGAAGCATAATGTAGCCATGTTCAATCACCCAATTTTGCCACAGGGCGTTGGGAAGTATAGGGTGAAAGAGTAACTTTGATTTTTCCCTTTATAATGATCAAGTCATCAGCTTTTCAGGAAAACTGATATTTAGGCTAATATCCCGGAACATGAATCTACAATTTGATCGAAATTTCACAAAAATCTGACAAGGATTGAAAAAGTTACAGGCTGAACAATTTGGGCAGATTTTTTGGTGGCCGGTTTATTTTGTTGGTGAGTGTATAACCCCTTCTCCAAAACAAGATGAAAATCCTCATGAAAGCAATGGAGCAAGAAATTCCATTCAGTAGGTGGCAGTATCTATGAGCAACTACTTTTTGTTGAGTAGCAAAGGGTAGAGATCAGTAATGCACAATATATTCTAGATTGAAGATTCAGGGCTGGATTCAAAGTTATAATGATATTCCTGCTTCAGAAAGGATATTCATAGATAGTTCAGCAACTTGAAAAGAGAGGCAATGATATAATTCTTGAATTTCATAGTCAGTTTTAAATGTGATTTAAAAAGAAATCTTGTCTCAAAATTAACAAATAATGTTTATTGCAGAGGATTATTTTTGTACAATTTAGGACTTTGCACCATGTTCTTTTTCATAATGTTCATCCATATTCTCCTCCATCCTAGTTTTGTATTTACAGTAGTTATGTTCACATCTCAGGATGCTCCTATCTATTTGGCCATTCACATGGAGTTGAGCATGTGACCTCATGTGTTTCTTGTACTCAGTTTTAAAAGGGCATTGATGGCAATACAAGGTGTCCACCTTATCCAGACATGGTGTCTTATGTCTCTTTATGTGTTTTTTGAGATAGCTCTTTTCAATTGTGGAATAATTGCAGCCCCCTATATGGCACTTGAAAATTGCTATTCTGCTGCGATCCATGTGAGTCTTCATGTGTTGCTTCAATCCAGATTTGTATTTTGTGCTGAAACTGCAGATTTTGCACTCATATGATGGCACATCTTTAGAATCCATATGAGTCAAAAGATGCTGCTTGTAGATGTCTTTTCTGAGAGTTTTGAATGTGCATTTTTCACAGTGGTATAAGTCAGTTTTAGAGTATTTAGTGCTAGGATCTTGGCTTGAATCAGAATGTGTTAAATAATGGCGTTTCAGATAATCCTTCTCTGTTGATTTGTAATTACACTTGTCACAATGGAAGACTGGGAAATTATATAGATGCCCATGGTTTACTCTGGCATGTCTTGTTATCTTCCATTTACAGGAAGTTTTGTAGTCACAGTGGTTACAATTCTTGATCTTATTCTCAGTCAAGGTAAAAAAATTGAAGTGATTAAACTTTTGGATTGGCTCATTCTCTCTAGTTTCTGACTGATCTTCTGAAGGCTCACTGAAAGAGAATAACTTGTTAATTACAAGAATAACAAGCCAGATTGATTAATTACCTCAGAATATCAACACTCTCAACATCCACTTCAGTATCTGTATCATATTCTTCTTTGATATGACTTATTAGTAAAAGTGGTTCATTGAGAGAGTTGTTCCTGTCTATTTTCTTCAGCTTATAACAAACATCACCTCCCAATATATCCTTCATGGAATGTCTCAGCACATCTTTCAAATCAACTTGTTTAGTTGTAGAAATGTGTGATGCATCACAATATTTCTTGATTTTGTTTTTGGTGTCTATGCAAGAAGTTATGAAGTCAGAAAAATTTTTGAAATTGTCTATACACTGCTGGCAAATTAGGGGTTCTTCAAATTTACTGGGTTCCTGAAACACAAAGTCAAAGTATACATTCCTGTAGCTGTCAATTCAAGACCAACCATTTCTGGAATATATTTCTTGAATATATCCTCCAAGTGATTCTGTTCCAGGAAGTCTAGAAGATAGCACTCAAAGTTGTTTATCAATCTGATGCAGACTCTACATATTCTCATTATTTCCCAAAGGCGTGGTTCACCCTCACGTCTCATTTTTTTCAAATAAACACTGCACAAATCAACCTTGGCATTCCCCTTCACATAAGGTGATAAAGTTTTCTCTGTTTCTAAACAATTAGTTTTGAAATCTAATGCTTTCACAACTATGGCCATACAATTATTGCACAATGTAGGACAACTACTGTTAGCTGTATTCCACCACTGAAACATAAAGGGAAGATGTGAATATCGAATATGATTGTGTATAGAAGATTTCCATCAGGGGGTTCATTCTTACAGAATCTAAAGACAACATTTCCAGGAGATCTATCAGAAGCTTGGATTTTTTTTTATTAGCTTCAGTGCTTGTCGACTTCAAACATAATACACACAATTCAACCATTTTCGAATAAGCATAATACTGAAAAATATGTTATTTTTTTATTGAGATTGATTGATTGAAGTGATTGAACTGTCAACAATAACAAAAAAATATTTGGATGAAATAGTCTTTTAGAGCAAAGGGCCATAGTGAGAGTGACATAAACCGGCACAGTCTTATTTGTCTGACGTCAGACAGTCTAGATATTTAGCTGTCATATCTTAGCTGTCGTCCGTGAACTCCGAGTTCGGAACGTCTCATATTCGATGATGACGTGCATGCATGATCTTGCATGGCATCGAGTCATTGGGGTGCATTGGGGTAGTAGTTGATCAATGATGGAATTGAGGATGGAATTATGATTTCCATCATCACTCATTACTCTCCTAGGCTATGTTTCCAAAATAAGTAGCATATCGATGAGGTTAGGTTAGGAAAAAGTGAAAGAATGAATTATTTACCTTCATTATTTTTATTATATTTCTATTATATTCATATCTCCTTAGTTATCATTCCTCCAGACATCTCCAGAGAAAGTATGAATTAATGTTGTATAGATTCAATTAAATTTCAACAATAGGAATTAAGATTCAACAATTATTAATAATCATGAGGGTGTTTATATATCTGATTTATTAAGAATTAAATGTCAAATATCTTTTGAGTAAAGATCAAAATGATGTTAAGAAGCGATTATGGTCTCCACAATAATACATGAATCCTTAAAAAATATTCCAATTAAATATCACCAAACTCCACCTGAACAATACTAATTGAAAATCTTTCGATCATGTTTTGTCTCCAGAATTTCATAATTCTAGTTGTTATGAAAGTTGGTCTACTAAAATCTATGTAGGTATTATTAGCTTTGGAAGACTCGAGAACACAGCCGTTACTATGCCGGACTTATGGTGCGCGCGCTTCCGTGACGCGAGTTTGTCGGTTTACTCTCATCCACGAAAGTGCCTAACGGGCCTATAGAAGTTATCACTTCAAAAACATCTAACTTTCTTATTACAAATTCAAACTCCTATTTTACACTATGCATTCGAATATCCCATGATATCAGTCCAAAGTGATATAGCAGCATTTTGAGTTCTTATTTGCTTCTGAATATCCTGTGGTCCGGTTATATTATAAAAGGAAAATTCATTCTCATTGTTTATAGCATCCAATTTGGTATTATGGAAAACAGGATGCCTAAAAATTTAGTCAAATAATAATCACACCTACAGTATAGTTATAGTAAATCTTTACTTACCCTTCTTCGGCATATGAGTGCAACATGTTCAAACAGGAATTTTTCATTTGTATTTCATTTTCAGAAAGGTTCTTAGTTATCATTCCTCCAAAGAAATAAACCAGATCATCACCATGACATGTTCCTGGAAGTATATAGAGAATATACAGGGTGATTCAAAAGTAAGCGGCATCCTTTCAGGAGCGTTTTCCTTGCATGAAAATAAGGCAAATAGTTCCTATTAATAAGGGTCCGAAAATGCTTCCTAAGCAGGGAGCTACACCCCTTTGAATATGACACCTCAAAGACATTTTTTTTCTATAACTTCGAAATCCTACCCAATTAATTTTCGAAATATGGTGTACGGCATGAACATTCGATGGTACATAAGACTCTGAATTCGAAATTTCAAAATTTTCTTCAGTGGCATCATATGCGGGGAAGAGTAAGTGTAAAAACATCCCTTCTTCTTTTGATATTAAAGTTATTGTGATTTTGTTTGGAAATTATAACATTCACGTATTCACGTATAAAAAGTTCTCTTAGTTCATTTTGATAGAACATACCATTTAGGAGAAAATCGACTTTGAAAACTTTCTGATTTGCGTAAATCACAATAACTTGAATATCAAAAGAAGAAGGGATATGTTTTTACACTTACCCTTTCCCGCATGTGACGCCACTGAAGAAAATTTTGAAATTTCGAATTCAGTCTTCTGTACCATTAAATGTTTATGCCGTACACCATATTTCGAAAATTCATTGTGAATGATTTTGAAGTTATAGAGAAAAAATCGTCTGAGGTGTCCTATTCAAAGGGCGTAGCTTCCTTAGGAAGCATTTCCGGACCCTAATTGATGAGAACTTTTTGCCTTATTTTCATGCAAGGAAAACGCTCCTGAAAGGATGCCGCTTACTTTTGAATCACCCTGTATAATTCACAAAATCTGTTCGATAGAAACGATATGTTGAACCATATAAATATATATATCACCTTCAATATCCGGTAGTGTGGACCTAAAGAAGTCTTTGAAAGAGTTTTGGCCTAAATAAGACAGGCGGAAATAATATACAGATGTGTTCGTGATTTTTGAATGCATGCTCACTGCTTGCTCAGCTGGTAGTAAAATTATCCAATCAGTGAACATCTGCAAAAATTATAAACACTTTGGAAGATCCAGTTATTCATATGAAAATGTTTCTCACTTTTTCAAAATTGTAATAGTTCTCCTTCGACATTGAGACTCCCTCAGGAAAATAAAAATCTCTAATCCTTCTTGCAGCATCTGCGTACTGAGATTCAGGAATTATCCCGTTATAATCCATAATAAGATCAGCTACTTCTTCCCACTGGGAGTTGATTTGTTCATAATTATTTTCGATGACTGTAAAACAAGAGTAGGTATATGTTTTATGATGTTCTCAAATAATTAAATCGATATAGGTGGTACTTATATTAGAGGGTGCGAAGAGACGAAATTGAATTTGAGTTCAAAAAATTATACCAGTCTTCAAATTTCAATTTCATCAGTCAAATTACCTACATTAAGCTGTTTCACGACCAACGAAACCGAATCGAAATGTGTTATCATGTTCAGGTCAGTTTAGGATGGAATATATTTTCGAACTGCAATCATATTTCGATTTTTATCGAGTTTTTATAGGTAATATTGACTGAAACATACCTAGCAGTTGAGAAGTGGTTTCTGGACATTTCGCTATCATGGTATATACCCAACGAATTCAACGAAAATTTGGAAGAGATAATAGTATGTAAAATTCACTAGTGTCGTCCGCAAAAATGATAATTTGTGATGTGAACCTTCTTACACTTACAGTGTAAATAAAACAGTCCATCGTTTTCCGTAACTGAAGTCATCCACGGTATGTCAAGCACCTTTCCATTCTTGAGCATTTCATAGGGATGCTCAGGTAAAAAAGCGTTCGCCGAGTTATTCTTTTCCACGACTGGGCCGAACAAGCAAAATGGAATCCTGTCCAGAGGTTGAAGACTTTTCATAGAATCGATCAGGAGAGTAGCTGGCTTCGTCTTCAAACACTCCACCATGCTTTTTGTCTCGATGGTAGGACAACCTACTGCAGAGGCCACCGTTTCTGCTTTAGATCTGGGATTTCTCTGTATGGCCCAAGAATTCAAAGCTGTGCCGCTTAGCGAAAAACCCCTTTTGAAGAAACCTACAAAATAATATTCGATAATATACAGAGTAATTAGCCGAATGGTAGGTAGAGGAAATAAAAACGAGTTGGAGGAACGCTAACATTATCTAAGTTATATTCAGAATTGAGTAAATTCTGATGAACATAATGATTCAGTACTAAAATGTCTTGGTTTGTACAAACCTTCATTCATTGGTGAAAAATATTGTAGATGAACAGACACTGCTCCTGCCGAAAATCCAGTCAGAGTCACCAACTCGGGATTTCCTCCAAAACTGGCAATGTTGCTTTGTATCCATTTGAGAGCCAGTGTTTGGTCTTTCAGACCATTATTGCCAGGCACTACTTCGTCTTCAGTACATAAAAACCCTAAAGGAGAAGTTGATACGCACCGAAATTTTTGAATTTTTTTGAATCGTATTCAAGCAATATCTGATATTTTTGCGACCTACCGAATATTCCTAGTCTGTAGGTGAATGTTACAAAAATTGCGTCTATGTCCATAACATATTTGGGATTCACAAAATCATTTGTGCCACCCATTATGAAGCCACCACCGTGTATGTGTACAATCACATCAAGTTTTTCTTTCTTATTCATTTCTGGAATATATACATTAATATATAGACAATCTTCTTCCCCTGAAAAAAAAAAAATTGTCACCAATCAGTTCTTCAACTCTGTTGCTTCTAACCATTTCCATATTGTGTACAACGAAAAAGCCTGCTAGCATCCCAAATTCCAGTCCAAGGTTTTATTGGCAGAGGTTCCTGTAATGACTCGATAATAAGAATATCTCAATAAGTATAATTGGACTTGATTGATGACGTGATTTTTTTGTAGCACTTCAGATTGGTGCCTATCTTATTGAAAAAAACCATAACTGAATCCCCAATCTTGATATGAATTCATAAATCATGGTGAAGAAGTATTCATCAAGATTCGGATTTAAACTCACTAAATCTTATTATTCATTGGGAATTGGGATTTCATACCTCTTTTTTCCTGATGGGATGGATTTTTCTTACAATTTGTTATGATCAATCTTGGTTGGGAGACTAATGAATAAATTTCACTTACCTCAAATCTCAAATTGCCAATAGGTGGTTGTGCGTATGGTATCCCCTCAAAAGATGCATACCTCCTACCTTCAAAAGACTGCTGCCAAGTGCCTTTAACTGCTCCTAGAGGTGTATTTATGAGTGGTCTTTCTCCAGAATCGTCAGTGGAAAGAGCTGCTACGAAATGTAAAATATGTCTTATTCAGGATTCTCGTTAGATTTCATTCGCGGCAAACATTAATTAAATCGTTGTTCTTCCAGAGAATATTTTTTCAATGAAATTTCAATTTCTCCTGTGGGATTTTCATATTCACCCACCTAATATTAATTCTATATGAAATACTAATTTAATCTTGTTAGAAATATTTTTGTTATCACACAAAAGCTTCCCCCTGTTACATAATTCATTAGATAGAAAACTATTCACTCTACTTCAAAATTTTCAATTATTTCGAATTCTTGTTCTGTTGTGATTGGAATCAGTGTGTATATTATTTTCTATTCCTCTAGATATACAAATAACTAACCTTCATCAGTAATTATCAACGTGATAAGAAACAAAAAAATGTCTTTTGGAGACATGTCTGATGTAATCTGGATATTAAAACCTCTGTTGGCCGTTCTTATCTATGCCGAAATCAAAAATCAACATCAAGACTTTTTCGTTGAAATGTTCCTTAAATGGTTAATCAATTCAACCTTGAAGGTAAATAATCGTATACATTATTAATAATTGATGGCTGATGGAATATTCCAAATAAAAGATCTGCACAAAAAATGGCCAGTGCTGTAACTTCTGAATAATTCGAGGTTGTATTTTGAGATTATGCCAAATGCCTCATTTATTAACAAAACAAATTTTGATTTAATCATTTTCGGTTCAACCAGAATAGCAACCCAAACTTTTGATTTTTATATAGGACACCCTGTATATTTCTCCATATTTGGATTCAGTGAACCAATTTACGGATAGCTACTAGAAAGTTTTTTCTGATCAAAATTTAAAAAGAGCAATTTTTCAATTATTAGTTTTAATGTTCTAACAGGACTATGAATTTTGATAATGTTACTCAAGATCTAGGTAGCCCAGGTGTTGTATCGGTGGTAACGCCAGGGTACGTTCATTACTATACTGAAAATAATGAAAATCGAAGTAAACTTAATTTTTTTCTATGACGGGAGAAAAGTTTGACATTTCCTCTCTGTTGACAGGTTATAAAATGTTACTTTCCATAAATTACTTCTTTTAGACGGGAAAAATGGGAGTACTTTTTTCCCGGATATAAATATACACTGTTGATGGCTTTTGTTGTGCTATAGTTCCTAAAAATAAGCCAATAACACCGTCTCCGAGAAAGAACTGCAAGTTTTTTTTTTATCTTTCATTCCACTTTGCGGTTACTCAAATTACTAAACAACCACTGAGTTCGCAATTTTTCAAAATCAAATCACAGAATTAAACTGACAGATATTTGATTACTTCAAAAAAAGGATAAAGATGCCAGCAAAAAGATGCCTCCTGTTAAAAATATAATATCTTCTCAATTGATTCTTTTATCAATGAGAAATCTGGTACACTTGGTACCCACCAAATTTCAAAATTCGAACGCGAATGAAGGTACATCACTGGCAAGAAAAATAATTAATACAATTAAACGCAGGGACACCCCAAATTATTATTACGGAAATGAATGGAAAATGATAGGTAGTTAGGAATTAGAAGGCCGTCCCGAATAAATATCTTCAAAAGTGCGTTTACGAGTCATAGATAGAATTTTATTACGCAATATTATTACATGAATGAACTAATTATATTTTATTTTAGAAACCAAAATCAACAGTATGGTGAACAATTGCAAACTCTGAAATCTGTATTTGATAATGAATACTAAAATACTTCAATTCTCAATATAGACACTTTATTCATCCTTTACTTCTCTATCACAGTTTCAAATTGCAATCATAACTCCTCTTTTGTACTCTGTGTATTCGAATATCCCATAATATCAGTCCAAAGTGATACAGCAGCATTTTGAGTTCTCATTTGCTTTCGAATATCCTGAGGTCCGCTTATATTATAATAAAATAACCCATTTTCATTGTTCAAAGAATCTAATCGAGTAGTATCGAAAACAGGAAGGCTAAAAAATAAAATAGAGTGTTAGATAAAAGTTACTTATAGCTGTGGTAGATGTTTACCCTTCTTTGGCATATGAGTACAGCATGTTCATACAGGAATTTTTCAATTGTATTTCATTTTCAGAAAGGTCCTTAGTTATCATTCCTCCAAAGAAATAAATCATATCATCACCATGACATGTTCCTAAAAGTATAGAGAATATTAAGTCACGAAATCTGTTCAAATGAAGACAATGGTGAACCATATTATGAATATATCACCTTCGATATCAGTAAGTGTGGTCCCTAAAGTGTCTATGAAAGAGTTTTGGCCTGAAAATGACAAACGGAAATAGTATACTGGCGAGTTTGTGATTTTCGACTGCATGCTGATTGCTTTCTCAGCTGGTAGTAAGACTATCCAATCAGTAAACATCTGCAAAAAACAAAAATCCTGTGAAAACACATTCAGTTATTTATAGGAAAATATCTCACTTTTTCAAAATTATTAAGGTTTTCCTTGGACATCGAGACTCCATCAGGAAAATAGAAATCTCTAATCCTTTTGGCGGCATCTACGTAATGAGATTCAGGAATCAATCCCTCATAATCCATAATAATATCAGCTACTTTTTCCCACTGGGAGTTGATTTCATCAAAATTATTCTCATTCACTGTAAAACAAGAATAGGTACTATATGCATGTTCTATGATGTTTAATACACATTAGTTTTTGTGCAACAATTTGAAAAACCGAAATTCGAGAAAGGAATAATTGATGTGAATTGTCTGTAGGTCAATCGAGGAGGTGGTATATTCATTATTCCAGATTTTTTTGGGATTTTCTCCTCGTCACTATAAAATAAAAACATGAATACCACCTCAATATACGTGTAGTTAGGACAAATCGGACGATTTGCCCCAAAATTTCACTGCGTTTACAAAATGTTCCTATCAGAGAGCCTGAAAGAAAAATGCACTAGCTTGTCAGTGACAATTTGTATTGAAAAAGGTTTGGGGAAGAAAAATAAAGGTACATAGGAGAAAAGAGAGTACTTTTTTCCCGGATATAATATCATATATATATATACACTGTTGATGGCTTTTGTTGTGCTATAGTTCCGGAAAATGAGTCAATAATACCACAGTTTAGAGAATTTAATATTCTCTAAACTGTAATAATACCGCGGTCTCCGAGAAAGAACTGCAAGTCCTTTTATTCGACGTCGCGGTTATTACGTATATTACTAATCAACCACTAAATTCGCAATTTCTGAAATCAAATCACAGAATAAGACTGACAGAAGTGACATCAGATATTTGATTACCTACTTCAAAAGAATGATAAAGATGCCTATACAACGCAGGTGTCCCTATTGTTAAAAACTTAAAATTTCACGTCGATAATTTTCAGATTTCAAAATAATGTAATATCTTCTCAATATTGATTCATCCTTTCTCCTGTCACAGAAAAAAATAGTGTATTATACACGGGAAAAATATTAGATTTCAGCTCACGGTTTTTTGTCTCCCTCCGCTACGCGTCGGGAGACAACACAACCTGGAGCTAAAATCTACTACTTTTTTCCCTTGTAAAATAAATAACTATAAACGCAGTGACATTTTGGGGCAAATAATCTGATTTATCCTAACTACACGTATATTAAGGTGGTATTCAAGTTTTTATTTTATAGTGACGAGGAGAGATAATCCCAAAAAAATAAATGTGATGTGCGCACGTTATTCTTACAAAGTAAATATATCAGTCCATCATTTTCTGTAACTGAAACCATCCACGGCACGTCAAGCACCTTTCCATTCTTCAGCATTTCATAAGGATGCTCAGTTAAAAAAGCGTTCCCCGAGTAATTCTTCTCCACGACTGGGGCGAACACGCAGGAAGGCATCTGGTCCAGAGGTTGAACGTGTTTCATAGAATCGATCAGAAGATGAGCTGGTCTCGTCTTCAAACACTCCACCATGGGTTTTGTTTCGATTGTGGGACAACCTACTGCAGAGGCCACCGTTTCTGCTCTTGATCTGGGATTTCTCTGTATGGCCCAGGAATTCAAAGCGGTGCCGCTTAGAGAAAACCCCCTTTTGAACAAACCTACAAGAAAATATTCTGTAATGACCTTTGAATTTATTGTAAACAACTGGAAGGGAGACATACATACACACATAAGACAGAAATATAATATAGGTATTCGTAACCACTGCAAGTTGCCTGAACAATTTTTTTGCATCACTCGTCGTTCACAAGGATCCCTTTCAGTTGTTTACATTGAGTTCATTGGTAATGTCAGGGTGAATCATGAGGAGTGCCACAGAGCAAATGTTATAGGTAGAAGAATAGGAATAAATCTCAGGAGATACAAGAAGTCTACGTCTGTACTATCTGGAGAAACGCTAACATTAACATTATCTATAGATTTTCGTTAATTCCAACAAATATAATGATTCAGTACTATGATGTCTTGATTTGTACAAACCTTCACTCATTGGTGAAAAATATTGGAAATGAACTGACGCTGCTCCTGCAGAAAACCCAGTCAGAGTCACCGACTGGGGATTGCCTCCAAAACTGGCAATGTTGCTTTGTATCCATTTAAGAGCCAGTGTTTGGTCTTTCAGACCATTATTTCCAGGCACTACTTCGTCTTCCGTACTTAAAAACCCTAAAGAAAAACTTTGGTACCATCAAATTTCATGCACTACTATCAGAAGTTTTGTAACTGTTGGATGTTTTTTTGATCGTATCGATAGTTTTACGACCTACCTAATATCCCTAGTCTGTAACTGAATGTTACTAAAATTGTGTCTACATCCATAACATATTTGGGATTCACAAAATCATTTGTACCACCACTTACGAAGCCACCACCGTGAATGTGTGCGATCACATCGAAGTTTTCTTTCTGATTTGTTTCTGGAATATACACATTGATATATAGACAGTCTTCTTCCCCTGGAAAAAATATATAAATGTGCCATCCATCAACTTTCCAACTGTGCTATTTCTAACCATTTTCGTATTGTGCACAACGATAAAGCTTGCTAGCTTCCCAGATTCCATTCCAAGGTTTTATTGGCCTCGGTTCCTGTAATGACTCAACAATTAGAAAAATCGGAATTGTGACTAGATTTTCAGTTTTCCACAACACTTCAGAATCATTATTATTACCTTATCATTTACAACTAAATCCTAAATTTTGATATAAATTCAATCACGGTGAAGAAGTATTAAACGAAATATGATTTGAGATTTTATTCATCCTTGCATAGATCAAAGAGTCCCCTGAGTTATCAAGAGTAATCACACAAGTGGTGGTAATTTTTTGATAATTTTAACAAGATGCACGAATCTTTGTCGTTCACTCGTGAGATTTCTCAATAGCAACAAAAATGAGTGCTAATCTAGTCAAAATTATTTTTGAAATCATACTACTACGAAAGTGATTCGGCATGATTATTTTTTCAACTATTTCGCAAAATGCCCAGCGAAAGCGAATATTTTACAGCCACACATTTCGGGGTTTGCCTCATTTTTGTTAGAACAGGGCATGGGCCCTTTTTCAAACGAACATCCAAACGTGAAAAAATTACCGCTGTAATTTGCTACTGACAAATTTTTAGTATGAAACCAAATGATTGGCTAGAATTAAGCATTGATATAGATTCGACATGTGAACAAAATAATCTATAAAAAATCTAGATAGGTTTCCACCTATAGCCTAAATTTTTTCCTGATGTAATGGATTTTTTTATAATTTGTTATTGTCAATCATGATTGTAAAACCAAGAATAGATTGTTACTTACCTCAAATCTCAAATTGCCAATAGGTGGTTGTGCGTAGGGTATTCCCTCAAAAGACGCATACCTCCTACCTTCGAAAGACTGCTGCCAAGTGCCTCTTATTGTTCCAAGAGGTGTATTTATAAATGGTCTTTCGCCAGAAACGTTATTTGAAAGTACTACAAATCGAAAAATATCTCTTGTTAAGAGTTTCCATAACGTCTTCTAGTTGGATTATATTCGTCAAAAATACTTTTAATCAATTATTTTCGTGATAAGCTGAAACTATGCTATATACTTATTCCATGTTTCTGCAGACACAGAACTGTTGATTGTCTTAAAATATCGAATTATTATCTTGATTTTTTTACTAATCTAATTGAAATCGTAGTGTATAGATTCGTTAATTATCATCTATTTATCTATCAAATAATAACTCACCTCCATCAAGAATTAGCAACGAAATGATAAACAAAAAGGTGCCTTCTAGAGACATGTTCCAGTTCTGAATATCAAACTCAGTTGACCGTTATCTTATCTGTGCCTGTATCAAGAATTGAGATCTCGAAGTTATTAGTTGAAATTCTCTATTGATTCAACCTTGACGAGAATGGTGGCTATTGATAACCGCGTTCACACTATCAGTTGATAATAAGTGATTAAATATTCCATATAGATACAGCTACGAGCAGTGACAGTAGTAGTATAGTGATACCTACCTAAGTTAGAGAATTTCCAATTTTCAACAAAAAATGTACTTATCACTAAGGAAAACGAAATTAAGTTGGTTTGTACATATATGGATAAATCCTTGAATTCAGGAAAAAGTAATGATGATAACGTTGAGAATTTAAGGTTTATTAAAATTGTTCATCAATCAATATTCTACCATGCATATTTACATAACAATAATAATCATAGGTACGTATAGGTAGGAACACCTATTAACTATTCATTAAATAACAACCAAACCAGTCTCTATGTAGGCACATTAAAATGATAACAAGGTTTTCTAACAATTGGTGATACTAATGATATCAAAAATCAATATTGAAAACATCAATGTGATAGAAGTAAGACCCTTAGAATATTTGTCTTCACATCAGAAATAATGAATCATATCACTTATCCTTCTTTACTTTTTTTAGTAAGAACTGAGGGTATAGTCCTATTTCCTCTCATACCTTCTGTTAAAAAAATGTTCTTCGATGTCTTCAATATTTTTGATTAATTCCGTTGGGAACTTCAATAAAGAGTGCAATCACAATTCAAATTATTAGTAGGTATAGTTTTTGAACGAAACTGATGAAATAATTGTTATTCACACCTGTTATAATGAATATAGGAAGATAGGAAGAGAATTAAAATTCTGTGGAAAGAATTGAAGAATTCATAAAGAACCTTTACATGCAAGCATTTCTCAAGAAAGAAAGAAAGAGTAAAAGTTGTGAGACGAAATCATTTGGTAAGTACAAGCAAGGAGTTAACCAGTCTAGGAAAATAACAAATCATCCTGAATATAGGATGGCCCGTAAAGATGACTCTCGAATGAAGGTGAATATAGATCAAAGGACTATTGTACCTTGGACACTTTGGCTACAGTGAATTCACTCTTAATGAATCGTTTTTGAATATCGATAACAGTATCACCCAGTGTATAATGACTCAATCTCAGCCAGAGAACTCGAAAAGGTAGCCGCTCCCAAAACTGTTGGCTTTACCAGGTTCGTCGTTGTAATCCTTTTCTTCCAGTAAATTCGAACTTGGGGTAGGTGAAACAGTTAGTGGACTAGGGTAGGAAGATCTACCTTGAAGCTGAAACAAATAATGGAATGTATTATTTTTCGCACTTTACATTGAACGTGTCACGTGACGCAATACCCAGACAGCACTGGATATTCATAGAATATTCTCTAAATATGCTAAAAAAGAGGAGTATATTCCGAATATTCATCGATTATTCCTAGAATATATACATGCCACTGGAACATCTAAAAAGAATATTCCGAAGTGAATAGTCGGACATGTTCAGGGAATATTCAGGTATTAATCTTCCAGGAATATTCCCAACTGAATATTCTCTGTTGTATATTCATGAAATATACCCAACTGAATATTCTGTGCGGTAAATTCATGAAATATACCTAACTGAATATTCTGTGCGGTATATTCATGAAATATTCTCAACTGAATATTCGGTGGTGAATATTCATGAAATATTCCATGAATATTCCTTTGTTTCTCAACACATAAATACCATTTATTATTTCAGAGATATGAGTATCGAACATCAATTAGATGTAAGGGGATTTTGAAACAAAAAGTGTTTATGATCCGATTTCTAACAATTCTCTCACAAGAACTTGATATGTATAACATTATTCAATTCGATTACTGGCCTAGTGGTCAAGGCGTTGCTCTGATAGTCTTGAGGTCACGAGTTCGATCCCTACTTGGGTCACTTTTTTTAATTTTAGAATATGTTTATTGGAATATTCCAGGAACATTCAACATAGAATATTCTTTTGGATATATTCTATGATTATCTGAGAAATTCCCATTCGCATATTTGGAGAATATTCCGGAATATTCCAGATTATTTCTAGAATATTCCAATATTCCAAAAGGAATATGATAGGGAGATTCATGGAATATCTGGTGCTGTCTGGGTAGTGTTGTGTATAGATCACCATCAGGTCTTTGATGTTTATGTTTATTTAATTTATGAATATTTTGGTGGGAACAATTATTATTGTATTATATCAAATATCAGAGAGAGAAAATATCGTCTTTTATACCTAGAAAACTTTACTTATACATACATTGAAGTTGAAACTCACATTATTTAGCTAATTGAATACGATTTCATATTGTTTAATGACATACCGTTTTCAACAAATAAAAAATCTGATGACTATTCATCCAAACTTCGAGCCAGAACAGAAAAACTTAGTATAGAACCAATAAAGAATACTGACTGCAAAAAAAATTCCAATTCATATCGAAAACCGTCCCCAAACGTCTAAAGCTAAGTGAAAATTTGAAATTGTTTCGATATGCATATATTCCTCTTCTTTAAAAATTTTTCAAAACTAAATGTCACTAGCTATTGATTGAACTCTTCTTTACGTTTTTTGAATAATTTAATTTTTCGTTGAAGAATGAAGAAGAAGTGGGTGACGTTTTCTCATAATAATATCCAATGAATTCGAGTAAAATTCCATGAGCCACTTTGAAGTCACATATTGAAAACGATTTGAAAATTGCAGACCCCAAACTAAGCAACTTTGTACTGAGGTGTAGGTTCGCTAGTTCGTTTTATTCTGAAGACAATGTAGTGATTTTCTGTAAACCTACATTATTGACACCCTGTATATTCTTACCTGTTCCGATTCGTACAATTGCGGCCTGTATTGCCCATCATCCTCCTGCTCTGATCTCCTGAATTGATTGTACTGCGGCTGCGAATATTGCTGCGGTCGCTGGTACAGCTGCGGGCGCTGATAGTGCTGCGGTTGCTGATACTGCTGCGGCTGATCGACTGATTGTTGAGGGGCTGGTAATGGGGCGACAGGTAGAGGAGCTACAGGTAAATGGTTAGCCTCTAGGATCCGGAAACCCTCTTTACCGGCAGTGTATTTCACCGAAATTTTCTTGCCGTTAGGATCCAAATAACTGAAAAATAGTAGTAAGTAGATAATGAGACGCTCATTATTCAATTTACGGAAAACTAAGAGTGCGTGAACAGATTTTGCTTTGAAAATATTGCAAAATAATGTTGACAATTTTTTTCTATCGATCGGCAATGTCAATTCTCAATTTTAGAGTATTTTGACTTTTCATGCTCTCTTTTTGGATATTCAACAGATATAATTCAATGTTCGACGTGGAAAATAGTCAGGAAAGTAGTTGTTTTCTGTTGAATATTCAGAATGATATTATATACATATCTTTATATGAAGCAGAATACAAATTCTCTACTTCAGAAGATTTTGTTTTCAAATTCTTATCGTGTGTGTTCAATAGATGTAATTCAATGTTCGTCGTGCATATAGCCAGGAAAGTAGTTGTTTTGTGTTGAATAAACCGAGAAAGAATTGATATTTTCATTACATAGAGAATGCAAATTATCAATGTATTTCTTATACATATATTCATTTTTTTGTGTTCATAAATATATCTGAGAATATTCCTTCTCAATACTTTCACCCAATCAAGGGGTTCAAACCCAGATCTCAATCGCATATTCGTGATTAGGTTTTCTCAATTCAGAATTCCTTTTCACGTCCTGTATGATGAATATCAATTTATCATACATTCAGAATTAATATAAGCGTGTTTTTTTTTGGCATTCGGACATGATCCATACAGTCAGTCACAGTTTTTTTATTTCATATTGATCTTAAAGCCTACCAGCAAAATTGGAACTTTAATAGAAGAAAACACCAGGAAGAACAAGGGATCACAAGGTTTCTTCTCGCCAAGGGGTCTATCATGGCATTTCATTTATGAGACACACAACACTAGACCGCTGAAAGAGGGTATATAACACATAAGGTAGAACACAGAGGAACGAAGCTAAAATACTTTTATTCAAATCTTCAATCCCGTTTTCTGTATGAATTTTATGATACTTTGTGTTATTTTCTTATCATTAAGGGCTAAGAGGATATGCGTGTTCAAAACGTCGAGATGACAATAGATCATTGATCAATCCAAAGGTAACACAATTAATAAGGAAAATAAATGGAAACACTCTCACCTGTAACCCCCATTTCTGGAGCCATCAGGAGCTATGCTTTCGCCCTGAGCCAGTCCGTTTTCTGAGGTGAACAGATACTTGAAAGCGCCGTCGTGGTTCAGAGCCTGCTTGTGCGACAAAATCTGAGGCGGTGGCGGTGTCCTTTGGTAGTTGTTGTAGTCCTCATGGTTACCCTCACCGCCTCCATTTTGGTATTGGCACGAGCACCCCAGAAAGAGGCTCAGAGAAGCAGCTAGAATCTGTGAAGAACAGGGTTTTTATAAGTGATTGTAGCATCGTAGTGGGCACTGGGCGTTGAAATATAGAAGGGGGACACCTGACATTTTCGCTCAGATTCGTAAGATTATAACTTCCAAAAAAATTAATCGATTTCCATTCGGTTCTCAGATTTTAGAAGCTTGGTAAGATATCATTCGACTCTCAAATTATTTTTTCTTTCGTTCTCATTTGATATAGTATTGAAAGAGATCGATGTGCAGTAAACGAGAAGATTCAATTTTTCGTTACATGCGGCTTTGATTTCAAAAAAAGAAAAAACAATTTCCATTTGTTTTACTGATATCATTGGGGATTTCCGAATCTTCTGGGAAAAGAAAACAAAAGACTAAGTGAAGAAATATTTCTAATCAAGGAGAGCTAGAAAGTCCTGGACTTTCCTGTCTCTTGAGCCAAATCGTTTCAACGGGCAAGTCCTTTGCCACTATATTTCTACAAATATGCCACAGACTTGCCTGATTCTTGCACCAAAAGATGCGCAATTTCAATTTGTATGAGTTGACATGTTTAACTCATTTCGTGAGAAAATTGGACTTGACCGGTTCTCGCACCAAGGTCTTCAATTTAAACTAAAGTAACCAACCTCTTTTGCTCCTGAGGTACCTCATGAAAATTGAACAGAGTATGTATAGTATAGTATGCCCAGAAAAATTCAGATTTTCCAGATAAACATGAAACAAATGAAAGGAATAAGGAATTACTCAGTTAGCCTCCAAATAAATTCACGAGCTTTGCAAGAAGCAGAGATCTAGCAAGAAACCTCGATATTCCGGTAATGATGAAAGGCTATAAAAATCGCTTATTAAACTAATTGACTATAGATATACCGCAGTTTTTTCACCATCATTTTTTCCACTTGTTGATTACCATAACGCACTTGTTGATTACTCTAACCACTTGTTGATCATTTTAACCACTTGTGAACACTGATGCAGTATTTTGTGAGTTGATACTTACCAGATAATTCATGATTATTCTGCACGGCGTGGATCACAGAAGTTCGGTGGACTTGTGGTCGAAAGTGATACGCTACCAGGGGTTTTATAAATTGGTGGGTGGACAGAAATGCGCTTACATACTTCGCTGGCCACGGGCCATTTCAGCGGCGGAGAACTTGAGATGGAAAGTCCAAGATAAATAAAGAAATAATCCATCAAGTATAGTATCTTTTACTTTTCTGTCATCGGGCAAATTCGATCCTACCGATTTGTTTATCACTAAATAATGAAATATATATATAAATAGGTACTTATGCAATTGCAAAATAAAAAAAAAGTTGACAATTTTTCTGAGCTCGAATTTCGTGAAACAAACGATGGTGGTGAAACGAAAAAAGATGAAAAGAAGAACACAACAAAGAAAACAATGTTCCTGTCTATCGTATATTTTACAGCGTCTTTCCAAATATGCCAAAATATAGCGGGAGTTCGATGAAGACATTTATTGGATTTTCGAATATAAAACTATAACTTTCAAGCACCTCTGTTCAGATTTTTTATCATTTTTCGTTTTCTCATAATATAGCTGATACATTGAGTTTCGCTTAACCTGATGTACACTCCATTTGCAAAAATTCTTCAAACAATCACAGAATGAAATCATAGAAGAAGTACGTTTATTGGCAATTGTAAAAAAGGATGTTCAAGAGAATTTCGTTATTCCAAATTATGCTCTCGTTTGATACGCACCTGGTGTACGCACTTGTCCATAGATAAGAGAAAGTATCCCAGTACGGGTACTGTGCATTTTTCACACGTTCAAATTATATCACATTATGTAAAACTCGCTTAGCTTTATACTTTTCCTGATCTATAATATGTGCCCGTTTACGCCAAATACAAAAACTTTGTTAGTTCGTTACGATCTAAATGGAAATATATTAGCTAACTCAATGCTATGGGTACATATCATAGACTTGGTAATGTTTTTCCCGGCGTTTTGAAATGAGACCTGTAGACATAATGCAATTTCACGGACTATTTACAAACAGATATTCCGTTTTTATCATCACCGTTGAAGTGAGTATTGGATCTCAAAGAAGTAGAATTATTATATTAATTATGACATGAATGGTTGGAAAAAGATTATGATATGAATAAGGGATAATTTTGTATATTGACTCGACGATTAGGTAGGTACTTGATGGAAATCGATAGTAAATGTAAAAGACTTTCCTCAAGAAATGCATTGAACGATTATTCTACTCGAAGAATATTTTGGAAATCTTATTGTTTGTGAAGTTTTTTTATAATTAGGGAGAACATACAGGGTGAAATTTCGAGAACTTCGCACCCTCAATATCTTCCTTCCAGTAAATAATATGAAGAATCAAAAAGACAGGTGGATTTTATTTTCAAGGGGGACACTCAAGATGATTAGTTACAGTCCTTCTGGTTCAACCACCTAGGAGGGTAGATGTTACCCTTAGAACCACAAATTGAAAAGGGGATCAAATAGCACATGATTTCAAAGGGCGTTTGATTCTCTTTCCAACGGTACCTTAGTTTATCATTTTCTGTAGAGCGTTTTCCAAAAAATGCCGTTCTAGACCTACAGAAGTAATCAAAACATTCAGTCCTAATGGTAAGAATATTTTGAACTGGAAGGACAATCAATACTATAATACTTACCTGAAAACCATGCATCTCAGTGCAGGCATGTTTAAATTACTTTTATGAATCTAAATCGGCATTATTCGGAAACTACTCATCAAAAAATGGTGAACTAGAACACTGTTGGAAATATATAATTGACCCGCTTTTCATGTAAGCTTCTAGGGGGTCTAACCAAGAGGTCTAAAAATATGCATTTACAGTGTGTCGCTCGAAAATAAAATTGTCGTGTCATTTCGATTTTACATATCCTTTTCTGGAAGGAAGATATCGAAGGTGAGATATTTTATGATTGACACGGTATTTTTCGGAAACTGCTCCACAGAAAATGATAAACTAAATCACCGTTTCAAAGAGAATTGAACGCCCTTCAAAATGTGTACCATTCGAGATTCTAAGGGTAACTATAGGGGGTTGAACCACGAAGACTACAACTAATAATTTCAAGTGTTTCTCTCGTGAATAAATTCGACCTGTCTTTTCGATTTTTTATATTATTAACTGGATGGGAGATATTGATAGGGTGGGAAGTTTCCAAACTGTCATCCTGTATAAAGAAAACAATGAAATTGTTGGAGTTTTCATAGATTTATTCGCTATTGCACCACATATTGGGACATTTAACACCGAACACTCAATACCACTGATAACACACATTTGGTGTGTAAACGATTAACATGCATATTCTAACCTACGACTAGACCAGGTACCCTTATTTCGGCCCTTTTGATTAACAACAATACTGATACGGCATCTTTGCCCTTTCGTGGTTAGGACCCTTACCAGCTTTTGAACAAAAAATAAATTTTTGTTGGTCAGGTTAGCACTCAGATTATTGTCTCTTAGCAATAATCTTTCTGAGTTTGAAACTTCAGAAGGACAGGCGAGACGATTCGTTTTATTTAAATCGTCCGATACAAAAACAACGATTAGCTCTGGTTGATTATTATGGATAATATGAAGCTACATCGAGGTCCCCTTACTGCTTTTCATACACAGGGTGATTCTTGAGAAAGTCGTTCAATCCTTCAGCAGAAATTCGTGAATATGCGGTTATCGTTATAGCCTATATTTTTCGGACCAAAACTTTCGCATCATCGTGTGTACATAATTATTTACAAAATTCTGTTATCCTGATGTGGTCATATTTTCTTTCTGATGAAGAATAGAACTGGTTCAGTATTTGAATCGATCTGTTTATACATATAACAGTCAGCCCTCAAGATGGTTTTTGATTGGCTCAGCAATTCTCATAGAATGATATAGTTTCCCTACTGTTTTACAATGAATTATCTTAGTACCTAATTTAGAGACATTTATATAAGTATATTTTCTATATTGTGTGTGGCAATCATTTGACGGGCTTAGATAGGAGAGCTTCACGTTTTTCTAATCAATTTCTTATTCAATTCGTTAAGCCGAAAGTTGAGGGCATCTGATTGCCCCGCTTCTGATTTTTTTTCACAGAAAAGGATTGCGTGCAGCCATTCACGTCAATCCCAGACGGGGGCCCTGCTAGGGGAATTTTGACTCTTTTAAATTATTGTGCTCTCCTATCAGTGATGTCTTAGCATACACATTTTTCTTACATTAATATAATCAACCTATTTAACTAAGGAGTAGTCCGTTTGTACAGTCCCCGTTTCAATGACGATTCCATGACTTTTCCTACCATTCTTTTTACACACTTTTCATCAACAAAATTTCCTTATCACAAATCCCAACTTGAGTCCTCTATTCGTCGTCATCCTCGTTTTGATACGTCACGTATCTTACAGACGATTTTTCTTCAGCATTTAGCAAATTCTAAAAAAGAGGTCAAATCATTCCATGATAGTTCAATATCTTGGTGCTCAAAAAATGGAATTTCTGAAAAATTTCCCAAGAGTTTTGAACATTGGCATTTTTATAGATTTTGGCTTACTTTGAAGCAATCTGCCTTTACTTAAAGTATATACAGGGTGTTTCATAATTGAATGCTGATCCTAGAGGGCGATGAGCTTTGGATGATTTTAAGGAGAGAAGTTCATATCAACATATGTCCTGAACCTCTTAGTTTTTGAGCTACAGGGTGTTGAAATCAGAAGCGTACAGCGTTTTTTAAACTAAACATTCAATATCAGGTCTACGAGGACATCACTGGTAGAAGTAAAAGTTTGATTTTCGTCCCAAAACAAAATGTGTTTCCACTTATAGTGGGTGTCTACTGAATTATCAAAAACAATATCCAAGAACTGAAGGAACAAAATTCTTTGGTTTTTATTTTTTTACGCGAAAACGGTACGTTGTATGAAAGTAAGTCTAGGAACCAAATTTGCTCCAAAATGAATAAGAATTGAGAAAAAAATCTGGTTCCCAGAAAAATCAGTGGCGTACTATTTTTTTCTTCAAAAATTGTCAGTTCAAACCCCGTACGGACGCCACTGGTGAGAATTTTCAAATATCATTCACGTAAAAAAATGCTCCTTGATAATGAAAAGGGGTATACAAAATATCATAACAATATCTAAGAGTGATGAAAAATTATGATGAAAAACTCATTTTTTTCTTGAAATTTCATCACCCTGTAGCTCAATAACTAAGAGGTTTAGGACATATGTTGATATGAACTTTTCTCTTTGAAATCATCCAAGGATTATCGCCCTCAAGGATCAGCATTCAATTATGAAACACCCTGTATATTGAATTAATTATTGGTTATAGAGACAAGGAGAGAAATTCCCAAGGGAATATTTAGAGCAATGGAACTCATTCACGACATATTTCAAACTATTCTGATATTTAGAGCAATGGAACTCATTCACGACATATTTCAAACTATTCTGATCGTACAATGAGTTGGAAAGAGATATTGTCAATAAAACTGTTGTTTTTATGGTAGCTAGCAGCAAAGATACTATAAGAGCACGTCGAAATTTATAAAAATACAAATTTTCAAAATCCCTGTGACACTTTCCAGGTCCAATGACAAGATGAATGGACTATGATAACTTACTCTTTTTTCTTCCTTAGTTGGTGGACTTTTGAGACAGTAAAGTAAAGGAGCGTACATGAAATTCAAGATGGCTATGCCAAAGAGCATCCATTCGAAACCAATAGTCTTTACAAGAGTCCCACTCATAGCTGGACCTGAAAAAATAAATCATACAACATATCAATTCTGAAATTAATTTGAAAAAATCATGGAAGCAGTATTATTTCCCAGCATCTTCCAATCATTCATTTCATTCAGGAACAACTTTCTCTGTGCCTACTATCGCCAATTGACTGAATTATGATTATTAAATGCATTTCGATCACAAATTATCGGTATTTGAATTCAAAAATTATGTAATGAGAACGACACACATGCATGCATTCGAACATGGGACTTGAAATGTAGATCAGAGAAATAGTGCGAAGCAGGAAACAAAACCTCTAAATCTAAGACGAAAAAATTGGTCAAATAAGCGAAAGCCAAACATTTATTATGAAATTGAATTGAGTAATCAGGCACGCGAATGGAAATATTATAGTCCAATCAATATTTGAACGTAATTTATCTGTCAGTAATTTATGAATTTTTAGTTAACGTATTTCAAAATTGAAAGTTTTCATCAGATATGGAATGTCAGCATCGTTTTCAGGTAACGGAATACTTTCAGTAGGAATCGCAGGTTTACTAACATTCTTCAATTTTCCGAAAACTGTAGGATCTTTTCATGGTTCGACTTATTTTTATCTTGCTAGTGCTAGTAGTTCAAGTATTATTTTGTAAGTACATGAAAAACTATCAACATTGCGCTGCTTCAATTTTCATCATTTCACCTTATTGACATTTTATAGTTTAGTATTCTGAAATTTGCAGAAGCGGGATATACCAAAAATACACGCAATGATCAAGTGGGGTCATCTTCAGTGATATTCACTGGTCGCCAACATCCATAGAACCACTGACATTTCCAGAAAATGATATAAGGACCACCCACATATCGTGAAAATGATATTGGGAAGCAAGGAAGGTTGAAAATCTCTTCGGATTCAAAATAAGGACGAACAATTCACTAACTATTCATATTTTCAGTTCTGAAAAATCAAATTTGGTTTCACTTTTCATGGAAGCACTCTCGTAAAACAGGATTCTGAAATTTCCAGGAGAAAGGAAGAGTCCAAAGATGCAGTCAACGATGTAAGATACGGGGGTGCTTCCATGAAAAATGAGACATAATTAAATTTTTCAGAACTGAAGTTTTCCAAGAAAAATATGAAAAGTTAGTGAATTGGACGTCCTGATTTCAAATCCAAGGTGATTTTCAACCTATCTTGCCTCCCAATTTGCTGAAAGTATGGGTACATCCATGTCTGGTGGCGAATAGTGAATATCACTGAAGATGACTCCACATGGTCAAAGTGTGTATTCTCGGTATATTTCCCGCTTCTGCAGATTTCAGAATCCAAACTCAACAATTACTTGAGATACTATATAGTGTGCTTCCATTAGGAGTCAGACACACACACATATTATTTCCTAATTTATTAAAAATCGGAGGCTTTCACGTCTACTATGTACTTCTGAAGAATTCAGGGAGTGAAGATTTTTGGTTTGCTACTTACCGATCGCGAATCCTAAGCAAAAGGCTACGTCTCCGATAGCGTATACACTGCCGTAGACGGCAGTGTGCCTAATATCGACTAAGTAGCCTAATTCGGGCATCATCGAACTGTCCACCATGCCGATGGCAAAGCCTAAACCTGCGTTAGGCACGATCAAGTGGTTCATGCTCGTCGCCAATGGAATCTGAAAAAAAAATCGCATAGTGAGAAGTATCTGAACAACGAGCACGAAATGGTAGTCATTTCCCACGAAAATGACGTTGTAAATCATACGTGGGAAATTGGCATACCGTGCAAGTTATATACTATGATTTTTCTAAGGGCTGTGACCGATAACAGCAAAAATTTTATTTCTTTGGCTTGTAGCCTGTCTGTCACCCTCAGAGAGAATTTTTTCAGTTTTTTCTTTTCTTTCGTTTGTGGTATTATTTCAAAGGGCCTTACGTTTGAGGATTCCAATATGTTTTCCAATATTTCTGATGAATTGTTCAGTTCAGATAGATTAAACTAGCTCGGAATATGAAGAAAACATTGTTCTCCCCCTGATCGTCTAGGTTCCTGAAGCTGAAATTTCGATATTATCATGGGTTAGTATAGATAATTGTTGAGCTATAGATTACAATTGCTAAAAAACGAATGTATTTTCGTGTTATATCATTCTGACCATTCTTTAATCATAACCTCCAAGTTTTCTTGATCATTTGGAGAGCACTTAAGGAAATCTTCATTATATTCGTGAAACAGCGTAAGAACGTAGAGAAGATAGGAAGAGTTTTTTCACCTTTGGAAGTTATAAGTTCTTGGTAATATTCTAGTTGTAGAATACCAAAGCTTTGCCGTTCTAACGACAGACGAGTTTTGACAGACAGTTGTTCGACATTTCCTTTGACATATCTTATATCTCAAGTTCAACTGCTTTTGATAGGCATGGAATGGAATTTCTGAAGAATATTTTTCGTGGTGTTTTTTATAGAAAAATTAAAGGTTGCCGACTTTCCTGCTGCGGTATTTTAATGGTGTTAAGAAATTAGTGAGTGTGCTATCACCGATCAGAAAAATGAATAGAATCTAGAAGCATCAGCCATATTGAGTGTTCTGCTAGGTTTTTGAGTAGAGAAATAAAAAATGTAGGTATCTAATTTTGAATCAAACAGGACGTCTCTCGCTGATTTTTTCCAGTATCAATAATATTCGTGTTATAACATTTTCGAAAATTGAAATTCTTCACATAATTATGAATAGGAACAATATGAATATTCGAAAAAAATATTCCTATATTCTCACATGTTGTGTGAATAAATGAGTACTATCTTTAATGAGTTGAATTTGACTTCATATTTCTTCATATTTCTCGAACCCAACAACCCTCAGCAAACCCTACCCTGACAAAAATAATTCAGTCAAACTTATGCCAATATTTCGACTAGTTCTAGACCGATTTTTCTACTGATTCAATTTCCACTATAAGCTGTAGGCCCCGCTCTTCATAACCCCGCAAAAGTTTCCACTTCTAGGGAGTTGTTTCCCAACTTCGAAGTAGCGATATACGAATTTTCCAAATCGGAAAAAACAAAAAATGTACTTACGAGCATCAGACAAATGCCGATGACGATCAGCCCTAATAGGGCGGCCAACCACCGGCCCATTTTGTGGCCCAGCGGCCCGAACAGGTTCGTGCCTATCAAATAGGAAATGCTGGCGGGCAAAAAGGTCACTCCTTGCTTCCATCTGCCAGCGCCCATGGTGTCCATCATCCAGATAGGCAGGGACGGCTCCAGCATCGCTATGCCCATGTTGGCAAACGTTATGGCCCCTAAAACAAAATAATACATATATAAATGAGGTCACAAAGAGGGAGAAACCCAAAGTAATTAATACAATAGTTCATAAGCTGAACGAAAATGGTACATAACGAGAGAAAAACAACTACTTTGAAAAAAGCAGGATAAAAAAAGACGAAATAGAAATGGATTTTTATCGGAAAAATATTTT
This sequence comes from Phaedon cochleariae, assembly GCA_918026855.4. Classification (NCBI taxonomy): domain Eukaryota; kingdom Metazoa; phylum Arthropoda; class Insecta; order Coleoptera; family Chrysomelidae; genus Phaedon; species Phaedon cochleariae. The sequence goes on along the minus strand of OU896713.1, from coordinate 153,352 downwards.
GAGACGATATTGAATTCTGGAGATTGTAAATTTTGTGAATTATTGATCAGGGGTTAACGACCAAACTCAAACGTTTGCTTTGTGTGAGGTGAGAAGTCAAGAATATCAATGGCATTTGCAATGATGCCGGACGCTCAAAAATAGTTGAAAAATGAGGTATAATGAGAGCGAACCTAATTTTAAACAAAAATTGTATTCTGTGATTCAATACGTCTCATAAATATTAAGGTAAAATTTGGTATGCTACCGGATAATGAAAAAAAAAATGAGTACAAAACTTGGTGCATATAGGAAGAGAGACACTTACCAGCTGCTATGATGATATATGGATCTGTTACCAGAGCCTTCAAAGATGGCGGATCGGAATCTTGTCTAATCACCGATGGTTGCAGCATGAGCAGTTGAAGCACTACAACAAATTACAAATGGGTTTGTATTTAATGAATAACACTCGCATCAAGTTCTATGATGCCATCCATTCGTATTTTTCAATAGGACCTCAACTTAGTTTTTGTGAAATCTCAGAAACCTCTACATTATTCTTCCTAATGACTTTTTTGAAGAAAATTTCAAGACACACATTGATGTATATACGCTCATGTGAATGGTTAAAAATGGTGGAAAAACATATAGAACAGTGTCATGCAAACCCTGTACAAGAGCCCCTATGTAGGTTTTTGTAGTTTCAGCTGCTTGTAATTGAAGGTAACCAAGAAAGAATTCTGACAATACTTCTCATCAAAATATCGAGTAAAACTATATCGCCTTGATTTACTTCAACTCTGAACCGCCTGTACGAAAACTAATAATTTTATCAAATTGTAGAAGATTTGGAATATTCTGAAGACGTCCCATAATGAAGAAAGGTTAAAGTAATGAAAACAAGAATTCAGAATTTAAAACAACTGTGACCCTGTATGATATGCAAAGGATTCATAACCGACTCATACTCAGAAATGGCAGATGTGAAAAAGGTGTCCCGCAGGGGTCCATCCTTGGGCCCACTCTATTTATAATATACGTCAATGATATCGTGTGCAACTTTCCTGATGTGACATTCTTCCTGTTTGCCGATGATTGTTGATAACGCCAACATACAACCTCTAATTTGTCTTTCTCAAACGATTCTGAATGTTTTTTAGCGAATAAGCTTTCTCTCAATATAAGTAAAACATAAAGTATTTTATTCAATCCTCAATGAATTATTATAAATGATGATATTCAATTATTGATTGTAGACAATGAAACAATAAATCCATCACAAATCACAACATTTTTAGGAATCATCATTAATAGTAATCTAAATTGGTCTTAACATATAAAAAAGCAATTAAACAAGAGATTGGGCGAATCTATATTCACCATTCGCACTATTAGGATGAATAAAAGTAGTGACGTTGCAAAATTAGTTCATTATGCATATTTTCACAGCTTTTTGTAGTTTGGTATTGAGTTTTGGGGTACTTCTGTTGAATCAATATCTACCTTCATTATACAGAAACGTTTGATTCGAACAGTATTTGATCTGAAGTACGGAGATTCATGTAGGAATTATTTCGCGAACTATAAAATATTTACCTTAACCACTTTATGATCCACCAAAATGGTGGTTCCATGTTGCGCCCAGCAAACATACATTCACACTCATTCATTCAGAAACCCGCAGTCATTAATCCTTACAAATTATCGACTCAATAGAACTTCTATAGCCATTTTCCTTAAGCTCTATGCGATAAAGATACACTGATATAGCTTCATAATGAAGTACTCAATATTAGCTGTCTGTGAAGGAATACCTGTTATCTGCAAATATATCAAAAATCTGTATCTTTTGGGAATCTATCTATCTATCTATCTAAAATCAAACTTCGAGAACTCACGTCCGTCTCCCAACGCCAACGCAGACAGGATGAGGAAGGGCGCCGACTTGCCCACGAACTCGTACATAACGCCACCGAAGGGCGGCCCTATGAGCACGCCCAGCGCCAGTCCGCCCAGCGCGATGCCCATCGCGTTGCCCCGCTCCTTGTCGTCGGGGTACCGCTCGGCCAGCATACCCATGCCGCTGACGCTCGAACAGGAAGACCCTATCCCCTGCAAGGCTCTGGCTATGAACAGGACGCTGTAGCTGCGCCCAAAAGCGAAAACTACGGAAGAAACATATATACAGGGTGTCCTATAAGTAATGGATCAAAATAAGTGGGGTGGTAGGGGGGTCATTTGTTACTAAACTAACGATATATGTTGTGTTGATGGTTCAAAAGTTATTCAATTTTTCTGAAAAATGCGACCCATTCGAAAAAAATCAATAACAAAAAGACTGTTTCGAATAACCCTATATGTTATACCATTTCGGAATCTGTATTAAATGGGCAACTTTTTCTCATGATTGGTTTTCTTTGTGGGGTAGTTTTTGAATCTGCCAGCGGCATTTAAAAATCGACTTAAATATTTCATTCGATGACTAAACTCAAGGAAAACAACATTTCTCAGGTAATTGATAAGAAGTAATACATGACTTATGGGACACCCTGTATACAGGGTGATTCATCAAGAATGGGAAATCTCTGAACTACAGATAGTAAACACAAAAATAATGAGATTTTTTGCCCGATATGCCTGATGAGAATGTTGCTGGTTTAGGAGATACAAGGTGTTCTAGCGGTAGATTTTATTTCAAAATTTCACAATAACTTTGTTGGTTTGAACAGCATGGACATGAAATCTTTTATTTCTAGGTTTTCTGACATGATGAATATGAATTTGCAACTTATTTTATGATTGCTCATAGAGGGTGCTAGAGGCACTCTGTTACTTCGATAATTGACATCATTTCTTCCATGTAAATTCATTGATGATCAAAATAAGTAGAAAATCTGATAGTTCGTTCAATTTCACATAAAAAATGTACTCTTTATAAATTGTCTAGCTTCAACAGTTTTTGTGTTATTCCCTCTTGAAGAGATTCGTTTTTCCCTTATGACATTTTAATAATTTTATTTTTTAAATTAAGAATGGGAAATCTCTGAACTACAGATAGTAAAGACCCAAATATGAAGATTTAGCCCCACATGCCTTATAAAAATATTGCTGTTTGTGTTCTTGAAACTGACATCAAATTTGAAATGAGGAGGGCAAGTAGCTGAATGCGTATCCAAGACAAGCGAAAAAAAAAAAGATGAAATTTCGAACTTTTTCATGAAATATCTCCATATGTTAGTAACCAAAAATCCCAAATAGATGAAAAATATGAATCACTGGCGGTTTTTTGTTTATAACCTGCTGGGCTCTGACTATATTAAACGGGACGCTTTAGCTGCGCCCGATGGTGAAACCTGCGGAGGAACAAGTAAGTAATCCAATTATGAGGTAGTTTTTGATTTTCTCATTCCATACGTATTCCGGGGTAGATACCGACCAGGTCAACTTTGGGACAGAACGTGGTGGGAGAAAAGTTTAGTAGTCCAGTTATATTGTATTTTCACCAGGAAAGTGATAAATTGCGAGTGCACTACTACAAAAAAAAGCGTTCACTAAAAATTCTTGATTAGACTGAATCTTCTCAGGATTTCAACAGCATTTCTTCCATCTCAGCGCTTGAGATCTCTTGGACGGCTGTACAGTCTCAGATATGGGTATGGATGTCTTGTAGAATCTATTTGCCATTTCATTCTGATAGTAATTTTCTAAGAATGTGAGAAAAAAATTATTCATTTTGAAGAAAGTTGAAAAACAATGACAAACCCAGCAATTATTCGATTTTCAGTAGAATTCTCTAATATTTCCTACATGAAAATAAGCCCACTGATCTTCCGAAAGAAAAATAGTTTTCCATAAAACATTATCAATAATAATTTATATTGATAATATCGATTTGTCATGGACCCGTCTCAATTCTCAATAACACGGTAGTTGATAGAACTTGAGTGTATGGGATGGATCTTCCAATCGCCTCAATTAAGATTCAATTCGTCTAATTGACTGAGTCGTCCGCATTTCGCGCATCTCCATTAGATCCGAAGAAGTAGAAGTGAAAGAAGAAGAAGAAGACGGAGAAGAAGAAGAGATGTGGCGTGGCGTTATTAGGTGTAGAGCCTCCGTCGGGGTGATTTCATTAGAACCACTTTGACGGCAAGCGAGGGGCACAAAGCGCATTCGGATGTTCTTTGGCGCTAACTCGATTATCGGGACAACTTGATGAGCCGAATCACGATATAAAAGAGGTGATGCTGGATGCGATATCACGTATCGCAGATTTTCGAGGTAGTTCGATATACCGACTCAGGCACAGCCACAGCCACAGCAAGTTTATGTTTTACGCTATTCAACTAATTTTTAAAAATTTGTTATTGTGTGTAGACTTTCTCAACTGCTTGCTGCTCGATCGTTCGTGTTAAGCTTGCTTTCCGTTTGAGGTTCAATATTCCTCTCCGATGTCGAACTTTACTAGCACAGGCACGGGTATACTTCACAAATTTGAAGCCGTCAGTGTCGCGTTTGGCGAAATTGACCATTTTGGTACCCGAACAATATCGGAGATGTCCGAACGGAGGAAAGATGAATAGGAAATCGAATTCTATAGTGAGATGTTGCATTTCAGGATATAGGAAATTTGTTCACGATAAGAAGAGAGACTGAGAACTCAACAATCCGAAATTCCTGATGAGGCAAAGTACTTCAAAAAGTTCAAAAATCTCTGTTCACACACTCAGCGTGTCGTTACCTGAGCATTATGTACATGGTGCCTTTTCATATTGTGACCCCTACCTACAGCTTTAACTATACGAAGTGGAAAAAAAAACTTCAAATATGAAAGTTGTATGGTTTCATCTGTGCAATTTTAAACTCCTTAAACAAACAGATGATTCCAAATCAGTTTTTCCAAAAGAAACACCCTGTACTCCTTCAACTCTAGTGAAAGATCTCTTTTTTATGTTCACAAAAAAGTATTATATAATTTGCTAAAGTTCCCTTGAACCGTCTTCGACTAAATTCTTGCTGCACTACTGAAATGTTTGCAATATTTTCTTGATACAATCTTACCATACTATTTCGTATTTTTCCTCACTGAAGAACCCATTTCAATTAGAGAAGCCAACAGACATGTTTGAAAACGCTTATTTTGTTTCTATGGCATTCTGTTGTGTCCACGGTCATCTGAAAGATATTGGCAATCTCGGATTCAATATAGTAAAAACGGCTCAAGGGAACATTAGTAAACGTTTTTCGGTGCGGTCAAAATATGACCCACTCGGATAAATAGTAATGAAAATGAAGTGGAAAATTAAACAGACGTTGTATACTCACTTATAGTTGATAGAAACATTATTATGAAACCTGCGAACATGGGGATGCTGTAGCCAATTCTGAAACAAAAACAACACCAATGTCGGGAATTGAGGCATTAAAAATGATAGTGTAAAACTAATTACGTTCATTAGAGTATTACCTGTGAGTTAGTGGTCCAACGAATGGATTGGCCAGCAACTGCACGAATGCCTTCGAGGCAAACATCATTCCCACTTCTACGGTTTCTTGTACCAAATCCTTGTGCCGAAGTTCTCTTCCCATTGCTTCTGGATCTAAAGTTGTCAAATTAACTACAAAATGAAAGTGAGTTTTCAGTCACACTATACTAACAAAAGTTTAGTGAATGTGAATAAAACTTTTCATTTGTTTAGTGTTACTTACAATCTTCTGCGTTAGACGTGGCGGTGGTGGAAATATTATTCAGGTCTCGTTCAAGACAAGGACATGGAATTGGGGTTGTTGTAGTGGTAGTAGTTGTAGTCAGCACTCTTACAGGCCCATCTAGAGGTGCATCAGGGTGGTTGATGTCATATAAAAACTCCGGAATTATTGGTACTGAAAATCAACACAAATTATCAGATTTAATCCATCTGAGTTTGAAGGATATAAATCTCATCTTAACACGATGAGAGTGGCGACACTGACAGGAATCTCAAAGTTCTTATTTGTTATCCTATTAAATATTGAGATCATTTTGTGATAATGGCCTCGAGCAAAGTATTTTGCTGATAATTTTCTTGGAAACATCGATCGCTGATCAACTCAGCTTACGGTCAACTAATTACCATGCGAAGTTAATCAAGCCGGCGCGGCATAATTTAAGTAGCTCTCAGCATCGCAGTTTGTAATCCATTTTGAAATCAATCTCGATTCTAAACACTGCTAATGGTCGGACGAGTACGGTGCTAGGCATTCTCCTAGGGCTCTATAAGAGGTCTATACCCTAGAGGTTCTATGTAATAGTCTCCAGGGAATTGAACTAGACTGTATATGTACGATCCTGAACGATTATTTTGTGCAGGTAATTTTCTGGGAGATTGAAATCGTCAATGATTTTTCATTACGTATAAGTAAGAGTGTTGCAACTGAATAAAACATCGGAAGGAATCAACAGATTGCGAATACACATCTAGTTGGTAGTGACACATAGGTCTGTTTGAAAATGGATGAGGCAGTTTATTTGGACGGGTAATAAAACCAGGGCTGTAACGATGCTAATTTCGTTCAGCGAGTTCAACCCTGCCGCTTTTTTACTGTTTTCCTTCTGTATCGTCTCTGTCCTTACTATTTTATTGGCAATTCTAACGCTTTGCCGCCACATTTGCTGTGGATATTTTATTCTCATTCGGATGTATTTCACTTGTTGCTACTGGTCTTTATAGAATATTTCGCGAATCTGAATTGAAACAGTATGTTTTTCTACTCACATAACTAAAATGGCTATGTATGTAAATGATCGATTAATCACGGTTTGACGATCTGTGATTCATTCAAAAAATTAAACACTTTACCATGGCTACACAATTTCTAAAACACATTACCATGGTAACATGGTTTTTTAAACACACCTTCAGTCATATTTGTGTCATGTTCGTCCTGTCTATTGAAGGAACTGTCAACTGTTATTCTCGAATTTTATTGCAATTTGCAATCGGTGCATGACAATCAGAATTATTCATACAACTTCTGTTCGCATCAGAATTATTCATTGAAAATGTATGCGAAATGTAAACGGAAGATAATGTCTGCACATTTCCAAGAACTCTGTATAAAAATTAAGCTCTCGTCTTTGTGGGCAAATTATTCTATGCTAAGCATGACAATATATAAACTCAAGAAATCGAATAAACCCAAAGAAAACCTGAGAAATAGAAAACTTCAGCGAATCGAAGAGTTCTTATCTTCTACGTCAGATGAAAACTTCAATGGACTAGTTCATTGTACCAGTTTGTGAAGTTTTTACATTTGGTGATTATTGTATTAATGATGGTAATCGTATTCAAAAGCAAAAGTTGTTTTTGTGGGTGACGTGTGAAGAACGAATATTGACATCAATTACATCCGGACAGTCGGAGTATCAAATAGAGCCCGAAGAGTGATCGAACGTGGTGGTTTGGGGGATGGGGTGGGAGGGAAGTTATCGCTTCGATAACTCGTAAAAGCCGCCACTCGCTTTTCATGTTTAATGCAATACTCTGCCGCCCCCGCTGCCGCCTCTCGTTCCCTCCGAGCAATCAGCCAGAAGATTTTCCACGAATTTCATCATCACAAGAACTTCAAACTCATTCCTCAGACACATAATATATGGAAGTCCACATACAGGACGTTTTCTAGTCTGGAAGGAACATTTTTTGAAGAGATAACTTCTGTAGGCCCTCGGATGGGGAGTTAACCGGCAAACTGGAGTCACGGAAGCGCACGTACCATAAGATCCGCATAATCATATGTCTTGCATAGCTAATACATGCATCGAAGTAACGAATGTATAGTCGATCTATCATATTGGGTTCTCGCTCGGATTACAAAAAAGATCTATACATCATTCTCATAATTAATAATACACAGGGTGAGTAATAAATACTTTTGATAAGATGCAATTTGAAATTCCTCATTCTTGAAATTTTTCCATCAATAATTTCAGTTCTAGTCCATCTTTTTCGCGAATACGTGAAAATATTACATAAAAATAATATAACTTCATTCAGATTTCACCTATATTGTCCAAAAGATATAGGAAAGACTGACAGGCTTATTTATTTTTTGTTAGAACTCCCAGTTTTAGATAAAAATGCCCAGAATCTCCTTCGACTCAAAAATACTACAAATTTGTATCTTCAGTAATGACAAGTTTTCAATGGTTGCTATTAATTATTTAAATTATCCAAAGAAAAAACAAAATAACACCAAGTTGGTCGACCACAAAACTATATTACACAAAATGTATTGTGACTAGTTTCAGCTCAAACAGCAATCTTCAGACACATCAGTACACAGTACCTATAAGAAATACTTGAATTTTTGAACCGCCTAAACAGCCAAAAGAACCCAACGATCATTAGGTTCAACATTGGCACAAAATTGAGAAAAAATTTACTTAATTTATTCAAACGAGTTTCATCTTCAAATGGCAATTTTTCCACAAGTGAATAGTGGTGGATGAGTGCACTGAATGCAGTTATCAAAATTCATTTTCAAAGAAATTTATAGCTCGAAAACGTTTTCATCAAAATACTCGTTTGCCCAGAAAATATTTCCATTCGAAACGTAAAAAAAATGACCCTATTCAATAAATCTATCCATAAATATTAAAAAGATTTACAAATTTGAAGAAAATGCCTAGCACATGTAATATAGTATACTTTCCTCGGAGAATTAACATATATTGCTATTTTTTAGTAGTGGGATCTATTCAAATTCGAGACCAATTAGTTACCCTGCTGAACCATTGAAGGTATTCATGGAAACATGGTGAAATATGACCGGAATCGAGTAGATCAAAGATATATTCAACATCGTCAAATTATTCCTTGTATCCCTAAAACCGTTATCTCACCTCGGCGAATGTTTACATAATTCATTGCCGAATGACTCGGACTTTTATTCCGGCCTGTTTGAAAATGTATGAGCGCATTTGTTAAGAGTCAAGGGATAACTAAAACCATTACACTGATAAGGGTGGCCGGCACGGGAATATAGATCAGTCTCTGGAGATGCCATTTGCAATGGATGCGCATCTCTTCTATCTCTTCTGGTGTCGGACTCGCTGCTAGACTTTCATGAGATCGGAGCTGCATTACACGGATTTTTAATCTCGGATGATTCCGGCCAGTGAGAGATACATCTTTTGTTTTCCGAAGAGAGATTGATTCTGGCAGGCTAAAGATCGAGAGTCAATTGCAACAGCCACAGGATCGTCCACAAGGTTCATTTCAGGTATTCTAACCTACAAGAGTTGAATAGAAATTCAATTTATGATCATTAAAGGGGAGATGTTGTAGTGAATACTCAGTATATTTTAGTAGCGATGGGATTGGAGTTAACGAATGTTTTGTCATAATAAATGATGTAATGTCATGATTTGTTAAATAAGTCACATAACTGAATCCTATCCTATTTTATATTTAAATATCATAACAGTGTCTCCTTCCGGATAAGAATCGATGTGTTTCGTAACTTTTTTGTAAAATCATTTTTCTGTGAGTTATCGAGGGTGGATAGTCTTGAATGGACAACCCGGTATATACCGATGTGTTATATGACTGGCATAGTGCCATAATCCCGAATGAATGCTATCATGATTTATTTCATTGCGAGATTTAATTCACTATTATCACAGAACAACACATGATAATAATTTCTATTGACTCAATGTATTCATAAAAATTAATAGTTGACTGATGCTGACCTCGGATCATCTGCACTCTGACGATGCACAAGCGGTACTTATCAATATTGACAATGTTGTCATAGTCAAGTTAAAAAGAAAACTACGACAACAGTGTCAATTTCAACAAGTGTCGCATCATCTTTTGATATCATTGCGTCTCAGCAGTTTCTCTTCCTGCAACAATTAAAGATCAGTAGCGTTAGATTCAAAAACTACACAACTTACCTTCATGAAATAGCAATGATATTTCACCAACTTCAATTTCGAAAACTATGTTTCTCTTGCACAGTTGGATGTATGCCGTATGGGTTCACAAGAATATCCTAACAGCTACCTTCATATTGGGAAATACCTAAAAAATATGTGATATCCATCGATATTTGAGTTCTCATAACTCACAGCAACAATTTGAAAATAGTCCAGGCCCCCCTGAGGCCGGGACCCCAAGGCACGTACACGTACCTTGTTCTTAAGATGGCCCTGCTATTTTGCTATTTGTTCTTCGATAAACTCCAATATCTGAAGCACTATTTCTTTTGAGTATCGAAACCTTCTATCAAAATTCGGAAAGTTTGACATGCAGTTAATCTCTATCAACAAATTAACTCTCCAAAAATGGGCGATAAAAAAGATAATGAAAAAAATCGCGATTGTTCTATTTAATCAGGCTTTGGAGTTTGGTGAAATTCTTCAATAACCTCACTTTAGCGTTAAGTAGAGATTAACGTTCTTGGTGAAAGCATGCCTTAGCGAGTTTCCTTGGAGAGGATGCTAACTTGTCTGTCCGTGAAATGGGTCAAGCAGTCGGAATGGAAAACATAAATAGGGATTTGAAATTATCTGGCCGTTGAGAAAAGCCATGAAGTGGTCCAAAGTGGGTTATATCACGGTTTTTTCACTCGGTAATTGGGGAAAAGGGCCTCTCCGTTCGCGAGAATGCATTCCTTCGGAAAGGAGGAGGAAAGGAAGTGGCTCGACATCATAATGGCGAGAGGCGCGCAATTCACTGCAAGAAATATAAAGTGCCGCTAAATTATAGGAATTTTATTCGTCGACCCTAAAACGAAATCTCTATCAACCGCTTTAGATGAAATATAATGACTTGAAAGCAAAATCACTATACTCTTTATTTTATTATGGCATAAATGAGGTTATGGTTTGCTACGACGAACCCAGCGCCCCCTGTGTCATTAAATTCGAGAATAATGGATGCTACAGGGTGCTGAATTCGAGATGGATGCGATCCTATTGTCTAGACGAGAGCAAAATTCATTCGTCCTCTGTTAGAGGAACGTGAAACGCTTGCCCATCAAATGAACCAAATTTGATACATCCAAAATTTTTTCTCATCTACATAATATGAATGACTATATTTCAACTGATATCGTTAACGCAATGAATACTAATATGATCACGTTCCTTTCCAAATTATGATGATAAATCCTACTATAATGGAAATAATTATGTTGACACGGTCTTCAACAACTCTGGTAACTACAGATTATCTGTTCAATCAAATTGCATTCAAAACAGAAGAAGAAATGAAATATTTTTCGAATGGCATGGGTCCACTATTTCATGAGCTGCCCATCATTTTGTTAGCATAAGGAAGGGCAATTTCATATTGAAACATCCAATTTTTATATGGAGTGATCTTCATTCTTCATACTAAGAAGGTGAATCTTTTTTTTATTATTTGTGTACGTATTACACAAGCACTGTTCGACAGAATGACGATTGGGAATAGATGATGATGATGATGATGATGATGGTATTATTTGTAGAATTCATCCGACGATTTTTATGATTATCGTTTGAAAATCATCAGAGGGAATAAAAGGAAAGTATACAATGGGGATATTTTATAGACCATAAATCGCTTTTCAGAATAAAAGAACATTCCGCGGGGCCTTAATAAAGAATTATATTCAGAATTCTTCTAGACTGAACTAAAATTGGGAGATTAATTCCATGCATTCTTTATGCGTGGATATAACTTTGTGGCAACAGATCCATTGGGCAAATTTCATGAAGACCAAACTAGTTCAACTATCACAACGCGATTGATCTGCAGAGCCCTGGAAATTTATTGAATAATTATCGTAATCCATTAAGAAAGCAGCGGCTAGAAACTCATTTGGTTTTTCAATCAATCATCGTTTCATTGATAACATTGGGGAGATTCCAAGATGAACTCCTCAAAAATCAGAACCTATTCTATTTATACTGAATACTTGAGAAGACAATTCAGTAAACTGGAATTTATCCTCTCAGGGAAAATGTATTGAACTCAGAGTTGCTCTCTATATTTCCTGTTTGTATCTCAATACACCACTGATTTTATTGATTACTAAAGAATATGTCACTTCTGGTGTTTCTCTGTGTCACCTGATATTCATTATTGAAGAGATCAACATAAAATAAAGTTTTGCGACGTAAATTCAACTAGTGTGTACAACTAGCTCCATTGAAAAAAGTGTGCTATTAGCTGTTCAGTTTGTTTTTTATTCTTCAAATCGCATTCGGTCTATATGAAAAGACACCGTAAATACCCCTGATAGAGTTCTAATTGTGGCAACTCTCTGGACGGAGTTTTTCCCACACAAAAAGATCCCTTTTCCTAACAGAATTAAGCTGTAAGCCCCGAAGCTTGTTATCCGCGAAAGAGGCATGCGGAGACAATTAAAGATCGATCGTCACAGAAGGCCGAACGCTCTTCGATTGTTTCGCCTCTGTGGGCATAATCGTTAGAGGAAGATAATTAGGCGGCCGCATAGCCTCGGCTCTTCGCTACACTAACCCCACTTTCTTATCTCCCAGACCGCCTCATTCAGATTGTTAACAAGGAAATGGGAGGCTTTTGTCTTCGGGAGCAACAGGCCACTGACTATGCGATTAGGAGATGGGCTGATTTTGATGGATGACAGTTGCGGTTGCGGAAAATTAATTGGAACGTTAATTTCCTCCGTTGCTGATCTAGTGACCACTCATATTCTATAAGCTATTTCTGATGGACAGCTCCTTTTGAAGATAGGTAATTGTGATTCAGTGGTCTGAGATCTCTTGTGGGCAAAGATTGAGCAAATTAGCCCGTAGAGACCGTTCCAATCTTGATTCATGTAATCTCAACTTTGCTATTGTTGAGTCTGATTATCCTGGAAGCCTATCATCTAACTCACACCTTATAACTTTGCTGTACTAAATGCAGACGTAGATTTTCTAATGTCTGGTATATGGTTTACTATGATCAGAGACTAATGACTCGTCTGGCAGAACAAGTTACAGAAATAAATCCTCCATTCATCATTGTAATTGTGTTTTTTGATGCTTCTGATACCAACTAAAAGGAGTGAGATTCAACATTGAATATATTAATTTCAGTTTCCTCATGAAAAATGAAATGAATAGAGAACCATTCTTTCTATAATTTAAAGAAGCTAATCAAGCGATTCGCAGAAACAAAACACGACTATTATCGGGGTAGAAATCCTTTCGAATGAGGTATCCTTCGACCCATGTTCCCGTTCGAAGTTCTTGAAAAGGTAGTTCTCAAGAGGAGAGGGGAGCCATGACAGATGATAAATCAATCTCGAATTATGTCCCTCTAGAAAGTGAAGTTGTTGTTTCTAAGCATTTTTTCCATTCGATCATGCCTTCAAACGTTATTCAGGGATCGTCTTGAATGTGCCACCCGGTACCTATGTAAATATGCCTGCAGATGCAGTGGAGATTCTGCTACCAAAATAAAAGGTTGAAAGATAGTGCTCCTCCTGTTCCTATCCACTTACCTATACATGTTATAATAATATGGAAAACCCGCGTCCTCTAACCAATTTTCTCTCGAATTTAACCGCCATAACAGGCGGCTCTGATATTTTCCTTAGCTTATGCTGCGGTGTGAAAATACCGATTAATTGGATTTATTCTGGAGAGCTTTGATAACGAATGAACCAGATAAATTAAGGGCCCACTTCACACATCATTGCAATCTATCCGCGGCTGACATTGTGCGTCAGCCGCAGAAATTTTACCACTAAATTGACCTGGAAATTTGAATATCAATTCGCCGGTTATATGAGACGACGAGGATCTTTTGTGCGATCTACTCGTTTGGAAATCTCTTTCGTTCGAAAGCATCAAATTTGGTATTGATCTAACCGAGAGTTAAATGAAACAAGTCAATAAGATTGAATCCATTATCACCAGTTCAATGTAATATTGTAATTATTTCATGCCACCCTTTATCTCTATGTTGCCATAAAAATCGCCAAATATAGTATTGTTATCTTACGTATATGTATACAGGGTTACATTTCGAAAACTTCAACTCAATATCTTCCTTCCAGTAAATAATATGAAGAATCGAGAAGACAGGTCAATTTCATTTTGAACTGAGCAGAGAGTCAATAAAACTATGACCTGAAATCCATGTATCTCAGTGCATGCATGTTCTTATTACTTCCGTGAATTCAGATCGGTATTTTTCGAAAACTGCTCATCAAGAAATGATAAACCACGGTAGGTACCGTTGGAAAGAGAGTTAAACGCCTTTCAAAATGATGTGCCACTTGACCACATTTCCCATTTGAGATCCTAATGGTAACATCTACCCCTACTAGGAAGTTGAACCAAGAGGAATAAATATATTCATTTCAAGTGTTCCCCTTAAAAATAAAATTAACCTGTCTTTTCGATTTTTCATACTATCTACTGGAAGGGTGATATAAGATATAAGATATAAGATATAAGATATAAGAGAGAACATGATATAGTAGAGTATTTTTTAACAACACCAAGACCGCGAATTCACGTCACTGGACTAATTAAACGTAATTTTTTGCATTCCAACAAAATTATAACTTTTCAATTTTTAATCGAGAATGATCGTCGCATTCTTAAAGAGTTGAAAAAAAATATTCAAGAATGCTGAGAACAGTTGAAATGAGAATAATCACTCCCAAATTGAGAGGAAAAACCATGGACAGAAAGCTACCTCAAAATAAATCTGGAGTCGAATATATATACTATAATATTCAGCGCATAATGATTGCTATCACCCATGAAGATGAAAGTTGCAGTACGAGCAGAAAGGTGAATACTGTTATCATCTGATGAGTGAGTATTTGCCATTATGCGCATTATACTTTATCTACAACTATGCAAATATCAAAGCAACTTCGAGAGTTCAGATATATATTATTATCTTTGGAAATGAGAAAACTTATTATTGTCATCAAAAGCGTATTGACAAAAATTTCAAATTTCATCTCTGGAACCGTTTGAGCTTCGTACACATTTCATCATCAATAATGACTACTTTTAGGGCTCTTGATCAATTTCCATGGACATGTCAGTAGAGGAAAATTCAACGCCTCGTATAAGGGTTTAACCCCCCAAACATTTATGCCACTGGAGAAATTGTGATTTTCAAAGTAGATTCTGAAGCGCCAATATTTCACACAAAAAACGTCCTCTTGTCTCAATGCTCTAAAGTGAACAGTTTCCGCGAAAAATGGTTCTTTATGAATAAGAACATACAAAATCCTGATGGTATCTCCAAAAATCGTCTAAAAATCCAATGGAAATAAACACCTCGGAACTGTCTAATAATATGTTCAATCAAATGTCAGGTTCTTGAGTATGCTGCTAACGATGCTGGTTTTCAAATTGTTAAGTTTATTAAGTGTTGTAAAGTGTGTTTGATTAAACTGAACATTTTTGATTTTTTGAAGCCCTGTATCTTGAAACCGGAAGCCCGGAGAAAAATTTTGAAGAGGACAGAAATGATTCTTTTATTATGAGGAATCTACAGTTTTCCGTTGTGACACTTATTTGATAACACCCTGTATCTATTATATTATTATTCCTCTTCAAACATATGTTGAACAAGTGGTAAAATATCGAACGGAATTGGATTTTTCGTAGAGAAATGTGAAATATCGGGGATGGAGGGTGAACCATCCTCACTTACCGACAGTGGTGAGGAGCATGTTGTCGAGAAGAAGAGCTATGGCGACGATGACCAGAACGAGGCGGCGCGACTCCCTGCACCGCTGTACCCACCCCCCGAACCTCGTGTTGGACACCCATTCGTTCACCACTGTCATGGTGATTTCGTGGGGGTGGATTGGTGGTGGTCAGTGGTCTTTTATCCTGGAAGAAAAAATGGAAAATTGTATGCGAAAGCTGTAATTTTTCACGAAAAAAAAAATCAAACTCAACGCCCTGTATCTTTTTCCATATCGATATTTCCTTGAGGCATATTCGGTTTTCTAGAACTCTCAGAGCTGTAGGCTCCTTCTGGAACCCTCTAGAATTTTTCTGTGCGCTCGACTTCATTTTATTTCGTGAAAAAGTGTATTTTAACGATCCCCGTGAACGAAAACAACCGAAAAAAAAAACGCATTTGGCAATGAAAGGAAATAAAATTTCGTTGTTTTGACGATTTTTTAGGAGATCTTTGGTCACCTGTCATTTTTGGCGTGTGGCGTGTGGATGAACAGTTTTTTTTTAAGTACTGATGGAATATGAAATTAATTTGGCTGGCTTATTTTACTCATCACATAATGTGACAAGCAAAAGACAACGTATGTGCTTATCGCGCATTAGCTGGTCTTTCAATTCTGATTGGTCTATCAGCATTGATGTTTTCAACGATGTAACCATGGATAGCGAAGCAAAGTCTGGATAGAACCATAGATAGCGAAGCACAAGGTCTGGCAGTTTGGTTTAAAATCATTATGGCTGTTGTACTTGTCAGAATAAACCACCCATTTATAATAAATGCTTTTTTTGCTTTGTGAACGTGAAATAGTCTAGAAAAATACCACTCTAATCTGAAAATCTTCTCATAATTCTGTCTTCCTGACGGACTCGTGGTGTTTTAGTACTTTTCGAGAGCACTGAATTTTTTCTGGATCGATACCCTTATCTTATTGTTTCTTTTTGATAATTAGAATCAAGAATTCAAAATCGAAGTTGCCAATGAACTAAATATAATCGCACCCAGTCTCTTGAGAGTGAATCACCCTGTAAATTGACGAATGGGCAAGGCACAATTCAATGAATTTTCGTTATGAACTATAAGGAACATTCGCACGTAAGTGTGAACATTAACAAAATATAAATCAAAGTGGCAATCTTTCACACCACACTAATTGGTGAATGCGCTACCCTCTTTTGAAACCCAGTTTCTGTTTTAAAATGTTCACCCGTTTCTCATACGTCTTCGCTTGGTAAGGACACTCCGAAAATACGTTTTGATAAGATTGATATTTGATTTGATGTCGCTCTCGCTTGTGTTTACTCTACGGGAAATAAATGTTGAAATTGGAGAACTTGCCAAACTTTAATTAAAAAAGGATCTTCCTGTTAGTTCAGACTAGAGACTTGATCAAGAGGATATTTTTTTTATAAATTTCCAATGTCCAATTTTTCACCATTTTGTGATAACATCTGTCTTGATAGGAATCATAATAATTATTTCCGAAATTGTCACGGGTTTTCGGGATGTGGGGTCATTGAACGATTGGTGAAGTTTCACCTTTTATCATGTTTGACATTTACCCGTTCTTTTAACAGCATTGATAACGTGCTGATAAACGTCCCGATGGTGCGCCTGGAGTTGATTTTATGTCTAGAAGGCGTTAATATGAAACGAAAATAATGGAATTATTCTTTATCAAATATGTCAAAAAAATATGTCGCTGTCTCCCCAACTATAATAGTAATGAGGTAAAGCTATTCAACACCAAACAGTACGGAAAATTGATGTCTTGTAGATGACGTTTCCTGATATTTCCGAAATCTCGGAATATAGTTCTGTCGTCGAGAAATCAAGTCCTGCTATAGAGAAAGAGAGAGTGAGAGAGAACGAGCGAAGGCTCGCTCCTGATATTGGTTCTGCCGTTCCTTTGATCTGTATTCTTATAATGGCGTAAAATGGATTTCATGCACAGACGTTTGAACTTTTAATTTCCTGCTTTCAGAGCCACCACCACTCCTGCTGATGTTCTCACTTGGTCGGACGCTGCACAATAATGATATCTCGTCATCCTCGTCATTATGCTCGCATCTCGCTGTTCTGTTTCGTATTTAAGGTCCTTCAAGAGGCTCCAGCTAGTTTACGAACGAACTTCCTCCGAGCACCATTGGCTTGCATGGCATTTTTGGAGTTCTATTTTTACTGAATCTACCGATTCTCCTATGCAAAAATCACCAAGGAAAAAACTCATGGAAAAATATCCCTTGGAGAAAATCTCTCATGGAAAAAATAGTCCTTCTTGAACAAAAATCCTTGCTAAATATTGTCAAGAAGTACAAATGCCTAAGGAATAACATCACTCAAACTCTCGTTCATTTCAAGATCTTTAATCATGAATTTCCAAATTGAAACATCCAGTACAGTGTAGTTTCGTTACAGTCAGCGGAGTTCATACACTTTATTTCCTGTGATAATTGAATATTACAAAAAATCTCAAATCAATGCAGGCTGCCGTTCTATGAAAGCGTATTTTTTCAATTTTGATCGAACTCCATCGGGGCTAACTTTTGTTGGTGTAGTCTCTATCATCTTTAGGAATTAATGTACGAAATTCTGGACCATTCTGTACAGGAATACTCATTAACCTCATTTTAGAATGATTCGCTGAGACTCTGTCACCGCTGAAATAGACCATATAGACCTATTTATTTCCAAATGGAATCAATGTTACGTGAACTATAGATAAAGCCCCGATGGGGCTATTCATCCTTTCTCATCGGTCGACTGACTATTTCCAGAGGTAGATATCAATCTGTATGAATAAACTCATCAACAGATGAAATGTATCACGGCATAGGACATAGCTTGAATGATTTTCTTTGATATTCATGCTGTGAAAATAAAATTCATTTTTCTAGTCTAGAATTTTTCTTCAATCAATCAAGCTTCAAAATAATCGAACGTATATTTCTATCCATTACATACATTTTCGAAAATATATCGCCTATATCGGTGTACTATTTCAAGAGACTTCGCAGCAGTATAGAGAACTATCTAAGGAATTCCTGAAGTAGGAAGGCAGTAGAATAACGAACGGCCCAGATTAAAATCGAGAAAAACCTCGGTAATAACAATCCATTCTGGCTTAGAGTCAGAAACCGCACTCACACATCATGCTGTTTGCTTCTCACAGAGATTTTCGCACTGCTCTGGATGACAGGAATAATATGCAGACGTGACGAGAATATTCAGCTTTTACCGTACTAAGTGGATGAGTATTCTTCAGTTTTCATTCGTGCAAGCTTTTTATTTCATAAGAAAGTTGACGAGCTCTTAGAAACAATTGAGGTGGCAAACACTCCTACTACTTGCAAAAATGATTAGATTTTTCTGCATATAATTTCCAGCCACACCTGAGTAATTCATTCGTGATTATTATGATTTATTGTTATAGTAACAGTGCACTGATACCCCCAGGGTGACTTTTTGATGCTTTTTGTTTCTTCCAATGATATCCAGAAAAAACTATCCTATTTACTCGTTTAAATATCATAAAATCTTTGTTGACACCGAAACATTTTTCCAGCGTTTGGCTATTCGACGACCTATCAAGAATGCTGAATAAAATATTCGATTAGTATTTTTTTTTAATTGATTCAACTTCGTGAACTCTTCTGCGGAGCATATCACTAACTTCGAAATAGATTAATTACATTTACATCTAATAGAATAATATTCAAACACCTAATCTAAAGAATACATATTTGAAAACTTCCATCAGAAAGTATGATGAAAGTTCAAAACAGTTAAGAATTGAAAATATGGCGAAGGCGTTGAAATTATTAATCGATGAATCTTGAAATTATTAATGATGATCTTTGGAAGCAACATTCAAAGTATACATCACGTAGAGCAACAACAGTAGTGAAAACGGACGGAAGTTCAAATCGGTTCAAACATAAATAATCTAGAATTGTTTGTTATGGCGAAGTCGTTAAAATAATTATTCTTCCATAAACCTTGAAACTTCAATATTTGGAAAATTATATGTTGGACATGCAAATAATATATCAAGTATAAGAACCAATAGAAACATAACTCAATTAAAAAAAAAACGTATATTTATTTGGCGACATTAAAATGCTGAAGTGCTCCCACCATATTATAGTGGATCCTCCACCAAAAAATCAACTGGATATAAAATTCACATGGAATGCTTGGGTGCATGAGGATGAGGGTTACTCAGCGTATCATTGTTCCGACTTCTCCCGATATAAATGTAGAGAAGTGTGGAACTTCAATCGGCCCCATATAACTTTCCTAAACCGGATTACTTTCGTCCCATTTTGACTGGCTTTATTGGATTTGCTCTATTCGCATACGCTATACAGATGTCTCGCTGACTTCCCCATCCTGACACATATTATACATGTATCTAAATAACGCTTATTCTTCGAGCGCAAGAAGTTGATAATAAACCAATTACTCGATGTTTACTGTGAATTTGTAGATGCGCTCCCCCTGAAAGCGACTCGTTAATTGGTTAAGATGCGAGATGTTCTCGTCACTAATACAATTTTCGGATTATATACATGTTTGTATAGAATTGATTTCGAATCCGCATTGAAACTCCCAGGATACAATAATGGATCAAACTTTCTTCTAACTAATCTGGATCACGCGGGATCATTATTGCAAAGGCAATAGTTTCTGAGTGTTGAATGCATCGTTTTTTGTACGTCGAAAAATAGGTAGGTAGTGAATAATAATCTTCGTCATGGTTAGTTAGGTGAGTTGATTCCTAATTGAACCAATGGAGAAGTTTATGCAACTGGTCCTGAGCTTAGTGAAATAGAGATAGAGAGGAATTGAAATATTTGAAATTAACATAAAAGTGAGAGGCGCTACGATTTTTGTTTACCAGTCACGTGACAACGACAACGATCATCAAATAAAAGTGAAGAATAAATGTGAAATAGAGATGTTACACCTACCGAAAGATGCAGGAAATCAACCAACCAACCACTCATATACATATATTAGTCACGATGCTTTCTGAGGTCCTCATCAAACTGAAGAAGAATGAAACTTTCAATAGAATCATTTTCCACTGCCTCCTACCAAAATATTCTTTTAATGTAGAAGTTGGGATAGTCATTAAACAATATTTTTGCGAAATATCAAGTGTGAAATGGTATACCAACGACATAGAAACACTGAATATTTCAAAATTTAATTTTTGTATAAAAAAAATCGTAAACGGTAAGACTTTTAATAGGAATTATTTTATTGCAGTGTCCTTCAATTTGACGTGGTGTTCACTGGATACAGAATATTATTAGATATTTGATAATATGGTAATTATTCAATGAAAAAAATATTTTAAAAATCAATGACTTTTCATATCAATTATTGTCATATTATGCGCTTTTGAAGGAACGGACCGTATTTCTCTGATTTTCAATTAGGTACCATATCTTTTTTCTTAAGTCCTGCTGGGAAGAATCGAACAGGCTTTTTCCTTAAGTTGAGCTGAGCCTTCGCTCGAGATCCGCCACAATTTAATTTTTATTTCTCATTCATAAGCGGATTCCCGGCTCTTTCGTCGTGAGTAATACCTTCCGACAATATTATCAATTCTATGATTCTACCGTTACAATTTAATAAAATGAATCAATGAGACACGAAAGGCAGGAGAGGATTGCAATTATCCTGAGACAAGAATGAGAGCCGACGGATTAGGCCAATCAAATTAAAGGGTCTTCAATTTCAATATACAAATCACATGTCAATCTCTATACAAACACCTCCTACAGTATTGAATAGTATATTAAAACGAGTTGTCGAAAACTTATTCTACTTACTCTGCTACACAAAATCCTCTTTTATATATTTACTATAGCTGTCTGGTTCAGCTTCGCACTGTTGGTGACAGATTTAAAAAAATAAGGCATTTGTTGCAGTCGTTCTGAGCTATGCGCGTATCTGCAGTACATATTTTTTCATTATATCCCCTAAGTACGGAAGGATAATTCTTTTCCCGTAGAAATAAAGCGTTTTCCTGCGGTGAAATGTAGCCTATGTTCATCAGGGATAATGTTCTTATAGTTAAATAATTTTTCAAATCCGTCCAGTAGTTTCGGAGCCTATACAATACAAACAAACAAATCTTTCCTATTGAAATATTAGTATAGAATGGGTAGGTATATAATATTCACTACCCAGTGATTTCATGATATTTAACAACAGAAGTTGTGAAGATTACTCAGAAATAAAGGAACAATATTGTGTTCTCAATAAATATTACCTGATGAATTTGATTCCTCTCAATATATTCACTTACTGATATACACAATAATATCTTTTGAAAAAGCACTGAGAAGTCTACTCTTCAGTAAGGAGAACCGTCAGTAAGCAACAATAGCTAAAATCAAAAATACTTTGGAATTCAATATCTTTCAGATTCGCGTATTTTCGACAGAGATTGATAATTATTTGGTCGTGTTTATTTATTTTTATTCCTCACCTCATTTATGACTATGATTTCGGAAACACCCTGTTTATTTCTCGTCCTTATCTCGAATCTTATGCTGGTTAAACGTCTAGCTAGGCATTAAACGAAAGATTATCCTAATTTTCATTTTCCATTATACAGGGGTCGGCATAAGTCAGGCAACCAATTTGCATCAGGCAACCAATTTGCATTAAGATAAATAAATGCAGCGTCAAAATATATTTATTAAAAAAAAATACAAAACGAGTTCGGAAATTGTTGTTGAAATTCGGTAAACATAGTGTCGTAATCCGCGTTCGTACGATGTCGAAATTTCGAGAGCGTTGCCTGACTTATGCCGATCCCTGTATTTTAATTATTTGAGACCAGAATATATTTCATGTCAAATTGTAATTATCTGATTACTACTCCTGAATATATCATTTTTAACGAAATTGGAATCAATTCGATATTGAAAACATGAAAAATGCAAGCGTGTATTCAGTTGAAAGTGTTGCCACAGTAGATTTTCGAATGAATTTCTTATCAATCAATTTTCTACCCTGTGGATTATGAAAGTTTTTCCAATATCGATAGCACGTTCTCCTCTGTTTGTCATACGATATACAGCGTCTATACTCATAATAGATAATTGAGATATAAAACGTATTCCCTTTGGTTGACACCGCATTTTTTTTATCGAGTTCGCGAATTCTTTGATCTTGATTTAGTTCCCTGCGGCTGCTCCTGGCACGTTTAATTACTCGTATCATTGTAAATATTCCTGGTAAATGTGCCCGGGAATATTACGCACCCTCTATCCAGTTTGGCGGAGGGAACAAGCAATTCCGGGCGTTTCACTTGAAATTTCTGAAGAATTTCCCCGGTGACTGAGCCGTAGTTTGTCGCTATTCAATACAAGAGGCCTGTTCATTGTGCTCCGTTTTTATGTTCTGAAGCTTTGTGACAGACGGGATACTAAATGAGTATTCCTTTATTATCATATCAGCAAGCACTTGATATGGCTACAATTACAGGTATTATATGCTTTGGGCATGGGTAAAAAATATGTTTTTATTTACGAATTTTTACTTCATCTTTGAACGGTTCGCCAAAGTACATACCTATTTACCTGAAAGGATTTCTTTTCGTGTGCTCTATATCAGTTGACATTCTCCATAGGTGCAGAGCAAAAAAGAAGAATCATTTCCTTTTATGTTCCAAACGGTTCACAAGAAAAGTGAACCCTTAGAAAGTTTTCTGTAATGAACATAACATAACGATAACAATAATTCAATGGGATTCTTAGAAAACGTCTTTTGTTAACACAGTACGATAAATTATTCTATTGATTGGACTCGCCTGACCTATCAGAAAATAGGAGTATTACTCATACAGGGTCACGAATGAGGATATATTTTAAGTCAAATTCCAAAATTCTGATGAAATCATATTGGTTCGAAGTCATTGAACGGTCATGTCTTTGTTTATTAATTCCAAACTTATTATACTACGAACTTTCGATTAGTAGTTGAACATAAACACAGGCGTGGCATTGACGTCAACGAACCAGAAATATCCACCTGACTTCCTCACTGTCACGTTTTCAAAAATATAGTTAGATCATTCAAAAGGTGTGAGGAAGCTAGCGCAGGTATCATACAATCATTTGATTTGATCATTCATTCAATCATTTCATTCGATTATTCATTGAATCATTCACTACTGTGCCCTACGAATTTCAGAGCAGTACATTCCAAAGATATCGAAATATTGAAGAGAATCTGGAAACAAAATTATTCTCCATAGCCCTAACAACTCAACGGTGTATTTTCGTATAGAGGTAAGTTTATTTCAATCGGCCTATTTTGGTCTCTGGTTTACCCTGTAGTATTTATGGTACGTTGTTCTGGGACACCTGGTATATTATTCAGTAATTCTTCCAATTTGAAACAAATCTTTTTTCTTGACGAGATTTCATCATATCTCACTATAATAATTACAAAACTTCACACATAGTAGCGTCGGTAAAGGGTTCACATGACACAATTTTTTAGTATTTACTGCTTTACTTGAATTCGTATAATTTGGAATACTCGGAATTCATGAGAATGTGTGCCAAAAATACATCACAAGAGAATATATCCAGTGGAATTATGGTGATACAATAATGATAATAAAAATTGGAAAAGTGTCCAGGTCCACAAGGGAAAACTAAATGTTATCCTGTTCTTTTTAGAAAAAGCTCAATAAGTGTTCGTGAAAAAATTCTAACTTCTATTTGCCCACAATGAATCATTTCTGATTGATTCAGTGACATGAAATGAATTGGTAGAAATAACTGATAACTATTGTTATATCTGATGTCGCTTCTGGATCTTAATCACCAGCAATGGTAATATCCTAATGAAAAGGGGACTAAGGGAAAGTGGTCGATTTAACTTCATCCGCGGTAATGATGCAAAACTGATGTTCAGAATGTTCGAAATCCTTCGCCGCAGTTTCAGAATAATTAAGGTGCGGCAAAGATTATCTTTTCGAATATATTAATTAGACCGTCACTCGGGATAATTTCCCTCCAGACGAAACGTCGTGGGAGAGCGAAAACGCAAACTATGACGAATGGACTGAATTTTTTATGATGAGACATCCTATATCTGATCATTAAGTTATCTAATACCTTTTTGTATAACAAAGAAATTCGATATAAATATTTTGAGGACCCTGTAGAAATCACTGAAATGCTTCTAGATCAACCACTCCAAATTTAAAATTGATATCTCCAGAAATGTGCAAGATATTTTAATTAATAAAAACAAATATTAAACTTCGACCCCCTGTAGCTCCGCTTCTCATCGAGATCGGACTCATGTTTATAGGTATAAACTTTCTTGAAAAAAATAAAGAGATCTATCACCAATTCCAGTTTGTAACTAAAACCGGAATCACCCTGTATATCGACACCTGTTGCGATGAAGCAATCCAAGTGAAGATTTGTTACGTTGTTGATTCATTGGACAAATACTCACATCTCAGTCGAGAGTTTTGTGGCCGTGAAGTTGCGGAAGTTTTGTGCGGTCGACGAAACTTCACCTGACCCTGATACGCGAGCAGGAATGCAATTTGGGACTTTCACTGCTGCCAGTTACGAGTTATGAGAGCGATTTACTTGGTTGAATCATAGTCGATCGAAATGGAAAAGCTAGTTTCCCATCAGCTAGCAAGCAAACTAACTTTTCCATTTAGATCGACAATGGTTGAATTAATACAGGAAAATGAAATCAATGTTTATCTAAGCAGTTCATCAAACTAAAAGGATAGGTAGGTATGTATAACTTTCATATTATTCAAAACGACCAATTCATGAAAATAACTTGTCTATAGGACTAGCTCATAGTGTATACAGTGTCCTGCCATAAAGTTTGGCACAAATGGAAACAGTTGACTGAATTTCGAATTTGAAAATATGCAGAAATTGTGCTTTTATTCGAGAACGATATTGTATACTTCAATGTGTGGTGGTAAAAAATTCATCCAGCGAAGATATTATTTGGTGTTTCAAGGATTCATTCAAGATAATTGAGAATGTTGGGATAATGGTGGTATTTCACAATTCACAGTGAATGTCCTGTTTGATTAACTGGAAAAATAATTAAATCTATTGTTTCGATAAAAATTACCAAAGAAGACCGTCGACATGTCTGATAAAAGTTCTAATCCGTAAGGCAAAGAAAGGTATGAATTCGAATTCCTGCCAGACATCTCCTCAGAGTTGTATGGAATCTGCATAAAACAATACTCAATGCGTAAATTTTGATTATATTGAATTCACGGCTTCTGAATCAAATGATGAAGTTAGAATTTCAAAAAAATTATCGGTAACATAAATCAAGCTTCTTAACTCACACAAGTCTCTGACTTTCGAGGGTTGCTTTGCAACTAAGCTGGCGGTTAAAAACACTTTTAAACACTTTTAAAAAGCAGTTTCAGACAATGTGAAAATCAGACCATGATCTGCACATTGCAATATTTTTTACTATTCGAAGTTGTGATAGTTCGAAAAGTTTTCTGTTTATTGTAAAGGAATTCTCATTTACTGAAGTTCATCACATTGCCATTGTAGATACAGTAATCAAGAAATTCAATATTTGAAGTCGCATTCTCAGGTTACAAGGCAACCTTATTTTGCACCACTTGTTTGATATACTTTTTGATTCGTAATGAAATCAGCTTCGGTATATGAAAATATCGTGACAATCGATGAGAACTTTTCCAAACACTTTGACGTTGTTAAATAATTGCATTTTGTGTGGTTCATTTGATATGTGCTAACGTAAACTTAATGCTTTTCTTCTGTTCGGAACGTTGGAAATCGTATAAAAAAATTACCATATTTCGATATTGAATTCGAAATTTTTTCAAATGCGGAAAATTGAAATGTATATGGAGACGATGAATGATTATTATTGCTTTCCAGATGAAATATCTTCAGAATTCATTGAAAATTCGAAAATGAAGCATTGAAATAATAGTTTTTGCTGGCAGGTTATATAATGTCACTTTTCATAAATTACTTTTTTCCCGTGAGAAAAAAGTGAGTACTTTTTTCCCAGATATATATCACATATGGTATATACACTGTCGATGGCTTCTGTTGTGCTATAGTTCCGAAAAATGAGTCAATAATACCGTCTCCGAGAAATAACTGCAAGTCCTTTTATCTTCCATTTTACTTCGCGGTTACGTATATTACTGAACAATCACTGAATTCGCAATTCTTTGAAATCAAATCACAGAATTGGACTGACAGTAGTGACATCAGATATTTGATTACTTCAAAAGAATGATAAATGTGCCTACAACGCAGGTGTCCCTACTGTTAAAAACTTAAAATTTCACGTCGATAATTTTCAGATTCCAAAATAATGTAATATCTTCTCAATATTGATTCGTCCTTTCTTCTGTCACAGAAAGAAATAGTGTATTATACACACGGAAAAATATTAGATTTTAGCTGGAGCTAAAATCTACAACTTTTTTCCTTGTATAATAAATAACTATTACGCCTCGAAAAGGAGTTAATAATGGTAGGTTCTACAGCTAGTGGTGGAAAAACATTTTAATATAAACCTTGGTAGTAAAGAATATAATTATCACGGGATCTTATACCCATTGGCTGAAGCCTCGGGAGGTAATCATGGTCCCTAGGTAATAATGATATTCTTTAATACCTTGGTGTATAACTAACTATTGTAAGGTGTTGCTTTTACTTATATTATCGGCCATAAATGGTTTAAATAAAACAAACAACAATCGTGCACAGTGTCGAAAACCCTCGAATTGAAACTCACCCTTTATGTCCCCCCTGGTGCGGTACCCACAGACGGACCCTCGTGGCAGATGGATGCCCAGTCGGCGTGCGACTGCCGCCCCTGACACTCAGCGGTGGCGGCGGCAGTCGGCCGCCTCGTCTGTCGGCGGCCTGCTGCGGCGGTGGCGGCGGCACCACTCTCTCTGCTCACTCTCCGCTTCGGACGCGCCTCGCCGACTGTGGCGGCTGAGGAGGGGCGGCACGCGCCATTGGGCGGCGGGGCGGCGCACGCACAAACACTTGTTGAAGACGGCGGTCGCTTCTTTTTCTCTGCTCTATGTGCTGGTGGAATGATTGACTTACTGACCTGCTGCTTTCCATCCGGGGTTTTTGCTTGGATGGGGTTTCGTTCCCTCAGTGTGGAACATTCGGAACTTTGATATTGGAACGAACTTTTTCAAAAATATACCTGATGACACAGGAGAAATGTAACAGCCTGTAGTTTTTTTATTTGAAGAGATACAAATTTGAAATTCACAAGGGTTATATTATCGATGATGGCACTTCCCATGAACGGAAGTAGACCCAACTCTTTTTTTCAAATGGCACCCTGTATATTTTTGTAGCCTATCTTATTTGCCTTGAAATTCTCTATTCAACTATGTATCACAATTCGATATTCGTTCATTAATTGGCTGTTGAATTACATTTCATTGAAATACATAAAGTTGACTGTGGAAAGAATGCAATGACATTTCGATGCTTGATAGGCTTAGAAACCCAAAGATTATTACTTAGACGGTTATTTATTTATGGCATTATTCTGAAGGATTGTGAGCCAGCCCACTTTAGGTAGAAGAGAACGTACGATTCTTCAATCACATATTACGGTGATTTCAAATTGATTTCAGATGGAAAAAACATGGGAGTCGTTATAATAGTAGTGTTTAACAAGAAAATGATAACTTTGTTATTTAATAGGGTATAGGAAATATTCTGATAATATCGTCTAAGTGATGATCTATGGAACTCTAAGCCTATCGAGCATCGAAATGTCATTGTATTCGAGCCACAGTCATGTATTTCAATAAAATGCAATTTAACAACCAATTAATGAACAAGTATCAAATTGTGATACATAGTTGAATAGAAAATTGTAAGGCAAATAAGATAGGCTACAGAAATATACAGGGTGCCGTTTGAAAAAAAAAAAGTAGGCTAGTATCATTTTAGTTATCCAAGAAAAACTGCAATTTTGAATTTTTGTTTTTACTCGAATATCTCGAAAACTATTGATTGTATGAAAAAACGGCTCCAACATTATAATGCAAACTATGTACCTTGTATTAGATTTTATAACAAACTCTCTAGTGACATCAAATCGATAAAATCATTAGCAAAATTCAAGAAAACAATTTTTAAGTTGTTGGTTAACATCGAACCATATGATGAGACAGAGTTCATGAACTTTCGAATCAAATAATCTATAGGAAATATTTGTAGAACTTACAAGTGACTATCATATTCTTTTGTTGACGATTGTTTCATTTATTCCTACTTTATGTAATCACTTTTATGTATTGTAGTATTCCTTGAAATAGAATTTATTCATTATTATTATTATTATTTTTATGTACCATTCGAAAGATCACTAGAACGTACTATCAGAATGTTGAAGTGTTGATGTTTTCTTCATACAATCAATAGTTTTCAATATATTCGAGAAAGAGAAAAACAACTCAGAATTGACTCGTGCCAGTATATTACTTGACGAAGCTACTGTGTTAGCGAAACATGTCGTGTGTTGGAGAATTTTGTGGAGATCCTATCGTTTGTGAAGTTTTCACATTTAATGAATATTTTTTTTTGTTTTAGCATAGATTGAAATAGTTTTAGTTTTCAGTTTCCATGAACTATTTATTTTGGTGGAAGCGAGTCAGCGCACACACCATTTATTATAATTTGGTGGACATATCAATGCGCATTCGCCAATTCTTGAATTTTTTGGTGGATGTAAAATGTAGTTGAACAATATTATTTTATTTACAACCATATATGTAATGTTGTCATTACTAATGTCATTGTAGGTTGGGAAGTGTCACATTACACAACTCTACTTCCAGCCCTCATTTCCCGCCCTCACTCATGTAATAATTCAGGTATGTTCAGAACAAAACAGATTTATTAATTTTGATCGAAATATGATGGTTGTAAATAAAATGGTATACAAACCTCGGTAGGGAGTTTCATTCCTGTCTCGAAATTATAGCTAACCTCGACGCTTTGCGTCTCAGTTAACTAACTAATCTCACGATAGGAATGAATCACTTCCCACCTCGGTGTGTAATATACTATTGCCAAATTGTCCAAATGCTTATGGTGTGGGTAGCTACAAAACATCATTTTTGTTCCTCATTCCGAAACTCTTACTGAAAATGTAATGAGTTTAGGCAGGTTTTCTTTTCCAATTAGCCTGGAGCGCTTTTCCCTCAAGGATTCAATCTCTTATCTTTCATTCTGCAAGAATTGCTTTCTTTAATTCAACCAATATACATCGTGTATTCAAATTCGATGAGGAAAAAGAGAAATGCTACATTACTGGAAATTTCCTATAACTAAAATAATAATTATTATTATTATGTTCGCTATAGGTTCCCCCGGGAAAAGTAGTTTGAAAAATGCAGAAGTTTAACTTTGGAAGTACGTGTTTATGATGAGACAGGTCTAATAAACAAAAAGCTGCGACAAGATGTAAGATAACGATGGACGTGCTCCGAACCAAAACTAGCTAATGGATGAGGGATTTTTTTTCCAACAACCTAAAAAATTCAATCTCTTTGCGGACGGAGATAAAAAAACGAATGGACAAGTCATACAAACAAGAAATATCTGAAGACAAATTATTCAAACTCGAATTCTTCGAACAATTAGCAAATAACCACTTGATTGTTTTTACCGATAGTGATCATCGAAATAATGAAGTGAAAGAATTCCAATACATAGTTTGCCAATTGATGAGGAAAAATAGATAAATTGTGAACGTAGAGCAGCCAAAATTCGAAAAACCATAAGGAAGGTTTTGAAAATATTCGGGATTTGGGATGTATTTCTTCATTCTTTTTCTGAATATTTCTACAGGGGTATTCTTGGATCGATTAGTTATTCTTTTGTACAATCATGGTGTAATATTATAGGATTGATCTTCTGGAATGTGATATTCAGATTGTGTAAAAGTGGATATCTCAGCTCTGTCATAAACAAAGGAAAAACGATAATAACAATGTTTGATTCTTAGAAATGGTACTGACTACTCTTTTAGAATATGCTGAATGATAGGTATCTGTCCAGAAGAATACAATTCGATGACCTTATTCCTTCAGTTTCCAACAATGGAAATTTAATTAAGTTTGGCATAAAATGTACCTTGAAGCTCTTTTCAATATTTTTTCTATAGTGTATTCTTTTAACAGTGCCAATACTGCATCTAATTTTCCTGAAATGAAATGAAGATTTTTAAAATATATGTAGGTTTTTTTTTCTTGATATCCCTTCAATAATCTAATTCCACATTAATAATGGACTTTGAAGTCGAAATTAAAAATTCTTCCGCGGCCCATTTTCAATGGTTTCGGTATGGATGCATCAGGTGATGCGCTCTTAATTGAGCTATCTTCGTCGCGGATTCCCTTACATACCTGCCAATACCCGAAGGATGCGGAGTCATTTTGTAGTCCGCAAATGCTTATTGCGCCCGGAGTTATGCCCGGAATGCCCAGACTGAGGGCGCCTGAATCCAATAAAAGACGAAACGAGCCCCCTCGGCCCCCTTGCGGCCTCTAGAATCCCGCGAGGAGTACGCGAAAGTATTCCGGTAATTGAGTAATTTCGTTCCATGTGATGGCGATGATGAAAGTTCATAAAACGGACAATAATCAACAGAAAAAAATGACAAACGACCCACATATCGGATGGCCGAAGAACGAATTATTTTATTTCGCTCATGATGGTTCTGTAATCATTGTTGTTTGCTGTGCAAAGTTCCAAAACATTTGAATGAAATTGGTACGATGGTGTTTTCAATAAAAAAATACACATCGCTGTGCTCGGCTATGAACAAATTATAGTATATTATTCAACGAGCGCATAATGATGGCTATTACCCACGAAGATGAAAGTTGCAGTACGAGCCGAAGGCGAGTGCTGTAATCATCTGAGTGAGTAATAGTCATTATGCGCAAGTAGAATACTATACTTTATCTACAACTATTGAGATATCAAAGCAACTCTGAGAGTTCAGAAATATATCTTTGAAAAAAATGAAGGTTATTATATTGCAAAATCACTAGATCTGATTTTTAATACTCATTAATTTCATCGAAAACTTATTGACAAAAATTCCATTCAACGAACAGCTTATAACTTATTTCAATAATTTTGATTGTGAAAATATGATAAACAATGTTGCATATAACTTTTATTAACAGGAAAAAAGTCGTGCAATCACATATCAGTCAATATTACCAGGTATTATATGCCATTTCACTTTTCAGTTGTAAAATGAATCATACTATTGCAGATCATTAATGTTTTGCTTCCCCCACCGCGATGATTAATTGTAGTACCCTGTCTTTAGAAGCTCGTTATCAACAATGAAATTCCATGGTTCTGATTGGTCTGTACTATTCTATTCCAATAGCCTGTAGCCATCAGTGTTAGTGTGAGCCTTAGATCATACAGGATCTAAGGTGTAAGCAAATCTACAAGTGTCACGTGTCAAGTCCTATTTTATGGTTACTCATGATGGTAGTCACTGTTGAGGATGGAAAACAGTGAATTCTCTTTTTTCCGTGTATTTGTAGAATTAAGGTGATTAAAACTATGAGAACAATGGTACGGTGAGTCTTTTGAATTTGCGTACTAATAGAACGAATACCTACCTATAGTTGAATTTGACAAGACGATGGGATGTCAAATTATTACGCCACCCAACTGTCATTATTACTCTTATTACTCGATTCATCACAATAATGTCTGTCATTAAATGTCGAAAATCGAGTAAGCAATGTATGAATGACTCCATAGTTGTAGATAAATATATTTTTTAATGGGTCACCAACCGTGCGAAGCAGGGCCGGAAAGCTATAGTAGTTCATTAAAAATTTGTTATGTAACCAGATATTTTCGCTATCGACATTTCGAATGTTATGATGATAACCTGAGATTCAATAAACTTGAACGTTTATTTATCCGGAGAGAATTTTCCTACATATTTTTTGTTAAAAAATTTTTCAATAATCTCATCGATGCTAACTACATAACTTCTGAGTACACATTCACTTGCAACCCCTACATCACAAGAAATAGACTAATCTTCTACATACGAACTTCCGATAGCAATTATTACAATAACTCTCCATTAATAAGATCGATGAATTCCTATGTATTACCCACTAAGACATTTTTCATTATTCCACAAATCTGTTCAAGAAGCATCTCAAATCTCCTCTATATGTTCAAACTAAAACTAAATATATAGTGGTAACTCACTGTTTTCTTTTTAGGTATTAGTTAGTTTTAGGTTTTTTGTATGATTCCAGGCTCATATATGTAATGTATTTTGTTATATTGTGTCACTCTGCTCCTAAAGTTCTGTCTGTTGAATGACCATGCTTATTGAATAAAAATAAAAAATAATAAATAGGATGTATTCATCACATACAGAAAATAACTAGAAAAGGAGATTGTTTTTTCTCAACATTATGAGGTGTCGACTATGTTTCCCCGTTCGACCAAATTTTGTGTCCCTACTCCAATAAATTTGAAATTTTGACAGCGGATCATACAAATTTCGCTACTTCAACGTACAATCTACGGTGATAGTGAACATGGCAATAAAAAGGCAATCAATTAAAACAATATGAAGTGATTCTGGTTGTTTTTCATCCGTATCTTGAGGGCTGGCACGAGTTTTTAGTGGTTTTCCATGTAGTGCCGGCCATTGCTGACATCGGATATCATCCCCCATGCTAAGCACTCGATCATGTGCGTTTCTCTTCTCTTGCATAGGGGTAGTTTCAGTGAAATAAACCAGGAATGTGACCACCAAAATATTTACAATTTTCGTAAGGTATTTCTTTTTTTTTTCATTTTTCAGCCTTGTTATAGGCAAAACGTGCATGTTGAATATGTACAGGGTGACATGGAAATAAATAAAAACCCTGAGAAAGCTCGACGTATACTATCGAATGGCACCAATAAAAAAATAGGGATTAAAATGAAATTTAGGGTGACCCCCTCCGTTTGAATTTCTGTGCCGATGGTACAATCATGCGGACTTCGTTTTCGGGATGGAATTTCTCGTAAATTATAAGAGTTTGAAAAAATCTGATTATTTGAGAATATTCGTTGGACTGAATCATATCGATGTGCTGAATATAATATGACGTACTTGTTTCAAAAATAACTCGTATATCTTACTTTATTGAATTCAGAACCCCCTCACATGTTTGTAAACCAAATTTCATGGAAAAATCTTCGATATTAATAACACTGATACTTTTTATACTGACTGTGGCCTGAATTTGTACACTGTTTGCTGCATAATACTCCGAGAAAGAATTCCAGTGGTTTCAGGTCCAGGAATCTTGGCGGCCAGTGAATGAGACGACTATCCCAACCAATCCACTGATTTCTATAATTATCATGAGCCATTCCCTTATCATACTGTGGATTTTGATTGTCCACAAAATTATGAATATCAAATATTTTGTTATTAAATTTGGTATACAACCATTCGAGCTAGTGAACGTGCTAAATCAATTGATGATTTTGATTTTTTTATAAAAAAATCGCTAATATGATTTCCTGAAGTTCATCCTCTAAAAATATATGCAGTATAGGCTTCACTATTTTGGAAACAAATATGATTCGTCCTAAAGTAGGTACAGTTTTTTAACCTACACAATTCAAAATAAAGTTCGTTGAAATCGGTGAATTAATACCAATTTTATTGAGGTGTCCCGCTATCAAGTGGGTCACACTTATGTATATTTTTCTACGGTTTCTCGTACTATTCATTTATCATGACGTTATACGTGCTGAAAACGCATACTTTTGGCCTCAAATAGAATGAATTGTAGAAATGTATCAAGCTTAGGTGACCTAAAATGTGTTAGAGGATTCCAAATGTTGATCCAGATCCATTGCTAAAAGTACCCGGGCGAATGATAATATATGGAAGAAAGATATACGTTACATTATATTCGTCTTATATGTTTTTATTCAGGTAGCAAGAAAATTAGTTTCAAACATATTTCCCAGCTTACTGAAAGCGTTCAATATACTGAAGGGACATTTTCGTTTGTAATTTTTACAGTTTCTCGTGTTTCCCAACTTCTCAGCTTCTTCATATTCTTCCAAGCTATTTTCTTTCCTTGATGAAGATGGTCTGTGATGGAAATAAGAAGATACTAACATGCTGAATTATTGTTTTAAAAATTTACTCACGTTAAAAATATATGGGCGAGATCTCCTAACACCCCAGTATATTTAGTTGAATATTTAGCGGCCTCACAAATTCCTCTAAGGAGACAAGCCTTTCCTGCATACCCAAATCTGAAACGGCAATGTTCAAGGGTTACTAGAGGAAAATCATAAGATTCAACTATTTTTACACAGTTGTTTCGGCCGTTATGTAGAATGTTTGGGAATAAAATATGGTTCACAGATTCGCGAGAGATAAGGATGAGTCAGATTATTGGATTCTCAGATTTTGTTGTGAGCCTACGTCACCCATATATAATATGGCAAGCTTGATTAGAAAAAATATGGGGCGTTAGACATATCCAACGCATTCGACCGTGTTTGGCACCAAGGAGTCCTCCACAAACATCGAGTTAACTTTCAGGCAGATCGCTCCATGTGGTGGTGAACGGAGTATCGTCTGATACCATTGCCTTCCTGCGTTCCAGAAGGATCAATTTTGGCACCATGCAACATTGTTCTTACTTCATATCATTGATCTGTAAGGAGATATTATTTGTCCTATACACATACTGCGTTTTCTTCTAGAATTTCCACTTCTTCCCCAGAAGCTAAGAATTTACGACGAAGGCAGGTCAACGCTGTCAATGACAATCTTGCTGAAATTACAGTGGGGAACCGACAATGTCTGGTACCACTATTCCCATCCAATATTGTCATCACTATATACACTCTTTCACCTCAACAGCTTTTCATGATCTACAAAGGCATAGATACTCCAGTTTTAGAATACTGTTCTCACATACGCTGATGCTCTTATAGATTCCATCCAGAGAAGAGCCCATTCGCCTGTTGGGGGATGCCACACTCACTAATTCTTTGACCTCATTATAACACCGTAGAAAAGTCGGCGACCTTTCACTTCTCTATAGGAAAATATTTCTCCGAAATGCCACCACTAGCAAAGCTTTGGAATTCTTTGCCAATGCAAGTATTTCCATCAAGAACTTATGACAAAAGTTGAAAAAATATCCAACACCTACTTCTTCACCCTGTCTGGGTACGCATGAACTACATAGGAATTTCCATTCGTGCGCTCCAAGATATGAAAAAAGAACACTCACTCTTCAATCTTCTTTTCTATGACATCGTAGATGAATCTTCGATCGGTAGCTGAGGAAGAATCCCCAACAATCGGAGGATATTCGAACTTGGTCTCATCTCTTGGTAGCACGTAGTTCGCCTCGAAAATCACCGAGAGCAAAACGTTACCGGGCGTCTCAATTTCCACGGGTACCACGATCGTTATAATCATCTGAAAAATGCATACATACATTTCTGAACGAAAATTCTTTATGAAGTTCGTTATTGTCGTAAATATCTCATGACATTTATATAGCTGTCGGATAAATAACTGTTGAGTTTTCATTTCAATTTTGTTGACTTCATTGTGATTTTGAATAATTGAAGATGCTAGTTTAGATATGATTAATTTCCTCATTTTGGATCATTGAATGCCATAGTTGCTCATTTCAGTTGTTTTTTGAGGTTTTCAATATATGCTAATTCGGTGATGATTTCCCATGAAAAAAACAATCCTGAAAATGTAGTTGTAGTACTCATCAGTGTATAATATTCATAAGTATCATCATGAAGTTGCAAATGGGTCAAGATCAAATTACCATTCAATCATCAAAATTCTTAGTAATCTCATTTAATACGATGTTGAAGGCTTTTGTTGTGCTATAGTTCCGAAAATACGCCAATAACGAGGAAGAACTACAAATCCTTTTATCTTCCATTCGACTTCGCGGTTACGTAAATTACTAAACAACCACTAAATTCGCAATTCATTGAAGTCAAATCACAGAATCAGACTTCTATGCACGGGAAAAATATCAGATTTTTTCTCACTGTTTTTTGTCTCCTTCCGCTACGCGTCGGGTGACAACACAACCTCGAGCTAAAATCTACTACTTTTTTCCCTTGTATAATAAATAACTATCATTATTTCGGCTTGCCTTCAATTTCTAAAATGAAGTATGAAATGGTTTTCTTACCCCCATGAATGGTTCAGATCCGACTGGAAAATGAAAATATGGATTATACACCACACCTTCGGCCACGATATGTTTAACCAAAATCAGGATTATTATTCCCATATAGTAGAAGCTATGAAACAAGGAAAAATAAAATCAAAATAATGGTAACAGCTTGTTCAAATGTCTTCAACTAACCTTTTCTTGTATGACATCATGAATTGTTTTCAATAGGGATTCAAAATTTATTCTGAATATCTGCACGAAAAATACGACGCGACATCAGGCATTGTTAATTCGTTTCAATTTCTTTCACAACTGAGAATAACGGCTTCAGGCAAACGCAACTCCGTGAGATTGAAAAAGTTCCGCTGTGTTTTAATTTTCACAATGCCCTGTTAATGATTTATGTCGTTGTTGGTGTTTGCTATACAATTTGAATATAGTGCGTCGTGTGTCCACATTCATAAAGTCATCAGCCAAATATTAGTATAAGAATACTACTCACATCATTAAACTTCTTTCATTGTCTCATCAAACCAATAAATAATATATAGGGTTGCCCAGAATTACTTTCGGAAGGTGATTTTACTACTGCAAGTACGAAAAAAGTTACTCTGAAGTACTCTGAACGTATAATTCAGTTTCAGGACATAGTGAGGTACCTACCTAATTGTTTTTGAATCGTTATAAAGGCAAGTGAATCTGCCGTTTCGTTACCTTTCATACCAGAGTGGCCTGCAGGAATCCGGACCAGAAACAGTTTATTGAGTCTTCCAATCACGGAGAGTATTTTTTGCAGTTCAATGCCTTTGATCGTTTTGAGCCCAATGAGAATATTTCAATTATTTTGTCTATGAGGTTGGTATCCTCCAATCCTCCACACCACACACATCAATAGCTTAAAATTCCGCCTGGAATACGGTTGCAATAGGACCCAAGACAGGTCTGCCTAGGTCTGCGACCGTAAACACCCGAACGCAGAGCCTGTGGGTGTTTTTGAACCTTCCATCTGTGAACCAACAGATGGAGGAACCAGTCATCTCATCTCTATCCGGGATTAGAAGTAATAAGACAGGCCATAGAGTTAACTGTTGGAGTCATTATGTTGGAGGTCATTCGAAGAATGCTATATGACTTTCTGTGTCCGCCATCAGTACTATCAGTAGGTAGCTATAGGTATACGCTCCATATATTGTCCGTAGCCTGATTTGTGCAATTTGCAATATGCGCAATTCTGTATATTGTCCATTTAGCCTCTCTATCCAGAAAAATGTGAGAGGAGGTAGCAGGTATAAAGTAAGACGGTTTCCATATCTGCAAATAGGTTATTACTTCCTGTACTATCAGAAAATCAACCACCAGAATGAGGCTGCATCTCCCAGACTATGAGGAATACTCATCTCGAAGAACCAATTAATTAGATCTTTTGTCGAAGGCTCGGATCGCGGCGTCTTGGTACGAAATGGAGCGGAAGAAAAGGAAAAAAACCGTGAAATTTTTCATCCATCGACTCGCGAAATTGTAGTCGGAATTGGCATTGGCTTAATTCAGAGTTCAGACGTCGTGCGAGAGAGAGCAGCGAGCAGCAGACATCACCACCTGACGCTGTCGAGTGGCCCTTCATTG
Source organism: Phaedon cochleariae (assembly GCA_918026855.4). NCBI lineage: Eukaryota > Metazoa > Arthropoda > Insecta > Coleoptera > Chrysomelidae > Phaedon > Phaedon cochleariae. The sequence goes on along the minus strand of OU896713.1, from coordinate 114,718 downwards.
CGCCACCCATACACGAATTTATCCACAGCAATTTGCCATGAGGACCTACAGCACAAATTGGAAGCTAAAAGCTGTCTCTATGCCACTCGCCGCTTCACCACCAGAAATCGATAGATCAATTAACTAAAGGGTTTGGACTATTGTACGAGATGTGCCTATGTCTATTGTGTTGGTTGTGCTGACTTTTGAGCCTTGCTGACTGTTTATAGGATAAATATTGGCACCTCTTCAACACGAGAAATGGTTATTCGTTTCTTTGATTAACTTTATACTAAATGAGGATTATTCTCATTGTCCTTGTAGGCCACCTAGAAGCAGGCAGCAGGCTTGACTATAGATGTATGGTACTCCGGTATTTCCGGTAGCAAGGCCTATTTTCAAACCTCAGATAAGGCTCATAAGTATTAAATTCATAGCAGCATCGCTAAGTGATAGTGTGCTACTCTCAATTTGAGTTGGATAAGCTTAGATCCCGAATGTTTCCCGCGATAGCTGTTTTTTTATTTTAGTACTTACTTATCATGATACTTAACCAGCTAATTATTGATTCAATCCTTAACTGGCAATGAACTATACAGACAAGGTAACAAAAGTTAGAAGAAGACCTGTCAAAAATTCAAGATGGCCATGACAATTCACCAAAGTCAAAAAGTCATCACTGTCAGTGTCAACTGTCATGTCATGATTGTCAGGAGTGTTTTGAAAATTCGTTATTTTCTCGTTATTCATTTTTATTCATTATCTTTATACATTTTTCAGTGTTTCAGTTCTCTTGGTATATTATTGGCCAATGAACCTCATTATATGTGAAAAAACAAGATAATCCAAATTCTTGCCGAGTGTTTCGGAAAAACAAACAGTTCTTCCAATTTTTAGGTTAGTAAAGTAAACCGCCAAACATGAATTCTTCAATATTCAACCAAAAAGTAGAAGCCTCACAAAATCCCTCTCAGAAGATGGAAATAGCCTCCAGGAATGTAGACAGATCTTTAATGCAAGACAACAATGCTCCAAGGCTGATAGATCTCATGCATGTAAGTCCCCAGAGTGGATCAACTGTCTCAGGACTCACGGATCATGATTATCCTACTCTAGCTGCCATTCCATCAGCGATGAACAGTATGACTCAAATCAAGTGTGTCAGTAATATTCCTTTGCCTACTGAAATTGTGGACCACTTTACCCGTATCCTTTCTCCATTGCTTAAGAGTGATGTTTCTGCATGTGAATAAAACTTTTCCTCAACAAAAGTTCATAGATGTCCAATGCCATTGTATGATGGGCCTATTTTCAGAAATAGGTAGGGCTTGGCTCACAGTAGACAGTGATATTTATGTGTGGACTTATGAAGAAAACACTGATTTGGCATATTTTGATGGAATCAATGAGACAATTTTATGTGTTGGCTTAGTGAAACCCAAGCCAGGCGTTTTTCATGCATTCATCAAGCATTTGCTCATTTTGGCCACTTCTGTTGACATAGTAGTTCTAGGTGTTACTTTTACTGATAAACCAGGTGAAAATTCAGATGAGATTCAGTTGATACCTGATCCTGTTTTTACTATTCCCACTGATGGATCTACTATATCTGTTGTGACTGGGGCTGAAGATGGAAGAATATTTTTTGGCACAAAAGAGGGATCTTTATTTGAAATTTGTTACCAGGTAGGAAAAAATATCAATTAGAATACTATTTAAAATTCACTCCAGTTTCAATTAAAGAGATTATGAATTTCAGGCTGAAAGTGGTTGGTTTGGTAAAAGATGTAAAAAAGTAAATCTATCAACTAGCACCCTCTCATTCCTAGTGCCATCATTTCTGAATGCTGCTCTGAATGAAGATGATGGAATCACCCAAATCACCATTGATGATAGCAGACACATTCTGTACACATTAACAGAAAAAGGGACTATAGAAGTTTGTGATTTGGGAGAAAAAGGAAATTCCTTTTCTAGAATAGCAAAGATGAGTCAAAACACATTGGTGAACCAAGCAATGAACACTGTCAAGTGAGTTTGTGATTTGTAATGTGTTCCAAGAACTGAATTTCACAGCCTTTTTGATTTCAGAACACTGGACAGCCAGAATTTTAGGCCAATAGTGAGCATATCAGCATTGGAGTCTAGTGAATCTGTGAATCTCAACCTAGTAGCAGTTTCACAAACTGGAGTACGCTTTTACCTTTCTGTAGTCAGTCTTACCAACTTTCAGCCAAACCAGAGACCCTACACTCTGACCCTGGTACATGTGAGATTACCCCCAGGATATTCTGCAAATATTGTAGTGAGTTGAAAACACTTCAACTTTACTAAATACCTTCTTGAATAACAAGATTCCTTTATGGTCAATTTTTCTTGGGTTGTTCTCTCTAACTATTGAATATGTTCAGATTTTATTCTCTATAGCAGTAATTAAAGAAAGTTTGCTGATTTATATTTTTGATAACTGTCCTTAAATTATTCTTGGTGATTTACAGTGTGTCTATAAGTATTTTGTGATTCTAGGTGAGACCTAGGGCAGTCCATGTCTCACATTACAGAGACAGAAATTTGGTGTTGATTTCTACTGTGAATGAAAAAGATGTGCTGTGGTGTATGAGTTCAGATTTGTTTCCATTCAGCCAGACCCTGATGGAGGCCTACACTTATGTCAACTTGGATGGACCTGCTCTGGCAATAGCTGAGGTACTCTATATTTAACAGCCCTATTTTTCCTTAGTTGTTGAGTTGTTTCATCATGAAGAAAAAACAATTGTGATGATATTTTGGAATGTGGCAACATTTTGATTTGTGTGTTCAACCCAATGAGGAAGTTTCAAATAATGAGGTTTTTATCTCATTGTGAAGTTTGTGAAAGTTAAATATACAGGCTGATTGACAAAAATGCCCCAAGCCATAGGGCCCCTACTAACTATCTGATTTTGACAAATGATGAAAGCAAATGAAGTGATTCATCAGATACTACAAGGTGACACTAACAATTTTTTTTTCAATTCCATCTCTAAAGACAGTGATTGTCAACTTTTATTTTTCAAATGGTATATTTTTCAATTTTTTTCTTTGCTAGTTTTTTTTCCTGAATACAATTATGAACAAGTTGACTTATGTGCTAAATTAGTTGAAAATAATGGCTGTGTCTACAAGAAATGCATATTTTCATCAAATCTATTGAGTAATTGAGGTAGTAGTAATTCAACATACAGATACCAAGTACATGGTCATATCACAAGAGGACAATCAAGGCTAGACCTTCCTTATGCAAGAACAAATGTATTATTGAAAAATCCTTTGATGGCTATCCAACAGTACAATTATCTGCCACAGGATGTAAAAAATTGTCAGAACTATGCAAAATTCAAGAAAATGATTAAAGAGCAATAGATAGATAGGAGTGGGAAAATATAGAAGGGTGAAATTAGAAATAAAATGCTAAGAATTATGATGATAGTTTAGTTACAAACCTAAAAATACATTACATGCATTATATTATATTATATCACAATAAGTATTCTTGTAATGAAGAAGAAAAAAAGTGATACACCATATTTTTAATCAAAATCCTGTTACCAGCACATGTGCTGCTTAGGGATCATTCCAAATGTTTATACATATATGTAACCTTTTTCAAATGAATGAATCTTTTCAAAAAAAAAATGTAGGTATTTGAGTGATGATTCTAGAGAGAGAGAGAGAGAAAATCTCTGTTAGGGATATACCCCAAAAAGCCATTGACCAAAGTCTTTCAGCCCATTTTACAAAATATAATATAGAAAGTAGGAATAATAATAGTTCATTAATGATAATAAAAGAAGAGGGAAAAAGTTTATTGCTTGCTATCCTGTTTGCTGCAGTTGGATCAGTCCTTGAAAAATAGTTATTTCTGGAAATTTTCTTTGTCTTATGAAGTTTTCCGGCAGCCCAATAACTTGTGGACTGATCACTGGGATATTGTGGACGGACTTCCCAAATTTTGTGCTGAGTCTGTGGAGTCGTTGGAGGATGGGTTCAAAGGGTATTGGAAGGAATTATTTGGATGTCAGATTTTACTAATGGCTCTTGAACAACTTCTTTCTGCAACTTCAATGTGCTTCAGGGTAGTTTTACTGCATGTGCTGAACAAGATGAAGCTGTATTTGATGATTCTATTCAAGAAATAAAAAAAAATAGTCCACTCTCTTTCCGACTTATTTTATGAAAATTAATCTGAAGGAAACTTCCCTATTTCCACTATTTCCAGATACGCCAAGACACGTCTCTGTATGCGAGTGCCGGGCAAGAATTGCCTCCCGCTTTAGTGCGCCAACACGCCGAGCTGCCCAAAAAGTACGTGGTGCTCACCTCGCATGGCGTACAGATTTTCGTGAAATTGCGTCCGGTCGATTTGCTCAGGCAGATTCTCAAGGACAGCCACGGTCAGGACACGGAGGCCCTCAAGGCTTTTTTCGCCGTGCAGAAGGTGACTGATATTATTAATAATCACATTTTATTGATCCCATGTAACATACATGGTCATGGAGGGACACAAGAAAAATAGATAAATAATCAAATCAAATATCCAATAATTTTGTTTTTTTTTTCATTTATTTATTGTTCACACAAAACATCAAGTTTTATATACAAAAAATTTGGTAGAATTACAGCAATTACTAATTGAATATGAATATTAAGATGAAATCAAAATCAGACCTAGACCTGAAAATAAGAGGATATACCATACATAGTGCAAATAAATATTAGTGAACAAAATGACACAAATGTTCCAATAAGAGTTACATGAAAGTGATGCTAATAAAAAAGATGCATGGTATAAAAAGAAATGTATACAAAGTAGTACAAAAGCAATAGAAAACACAATATAGTTAATATTAAGTAAATAATAAGATTTCAGAGGTTTCAAAACAGATTTTGCTGCAGTACCCCAGGTCAATATCAGATATCTACTGCAATTTACAGTAAATCAAAGTGAAATAGATCAATCTCAAGTATTTAAGTGGAATAAAAAACCTCAACTTGTATAATACACCAATAATGGGAGATATATTTTTCCTTAGCATTTGAACATACAATGACCAAGACAATTTATACAAAAATTTCTGAATTTTAAAGGATCCACTTGGTTATTGGTCTTTTTCCATTTTGAATTATAGGGGCTGGACCAGGATTGTTTATTGAAAAATTTCGTGAAAAATATTGTGTCTTCAGAGTTACTAGATCTTCTCTATTTATCATCTTTTAGTTATACTTATCTTTGAGTATTTTATAAAATTGTCTCAAAGAGTTTCTGAGGAAACTCAGAAAAATCAATTTTGCCCTGGTATTGTAGAAAAAATAACAATCTGCACTAGAAAAGTGATAAGAATCAAAGTATATGTTATGGTTATTCTGAAGGAGGAACAGGCTTGTGCCACCAGCCTCATTCTGGCATCGTCTGGATCAGAGGAGGAAGAAGTTTCGGAGCGGGCAACCAGGGTGTTTTTCCTGTTCGGAGGGGAGCCCAGAGTAGCGCCTATTGCACCAGCAAATATTTGTGAGTATTTAGGTAGTAGAGTGAAACAAGATGAAATATACCTATCACCCTTATCATAATAATATGTCCTTTGATTATGGTTATTTCCATTGGCTACTATAAAAATGAGTTGACTGATTTGTTTTCATTTTTCATTTAGAAATCTTCACTGAACAATTTTTTCTATTCAATGTTTTCAAAAGATTTTTGAATGTTTTTTTCAGGTTTTTAAATACAAAATTAGGTTCACAAATGCTAGAGGACATCTGCAAATTACTATATTACTGACATTGTCACTTATAATACCAGGAGAGCTTCAATTATTACCGGAAATTTTTTCAGGAACACGAATTTTCTAAATATTCGTGTTCTAGAAAAAATTTCCGGTTTCTCATTGAAGCAACAGTGGTATTCTGTAAGAAAATTTCACGCCGAAATTTAAAAAGATACTAGGAGAAGATTAAGATAAATAAACTACAAAATACCAAATTGAGTTATGCAAAATATTCATAAGGCAGCTGCTGGTAGTTTGAACTATTATTCTTGACTTACTTTATTTCACTAAAATTGATAGAAATATATTTTCTCAGAAGAAAATGGAAGTACTAATGAGTATCAATGAAAATTGCTGATGTAATATTATTAGGTTAAATAAAATTTAACGACTTTAGTTGAATGAAATAATGGAAAATAAGTCTATTTGTAGGTCAATCTCACAGTTTGTAATAAATTCATCTAGCTAAAGTTGGTAGAAATATAATTTCTTACAAGGATCTGAAGTTGAATGTAAATGTCATGAACGTCAAAAAATCTGGAAGGGGCATGATATTACATGAAGAGGAAATAATTTCCGGAAATTTGTTTAGTTGCTATGGTAAGATACAAAATACAGTATTTTGGTCGAAATTTTCGCGATAAAAACATTAAAAACTAATTAGCAATGTCTTGATAATATGTGAAAATGTTCCTAGTTCATTTATTCTGTCTCTAATTCCAACTGTATAATATTTCATGCATACAGGTAATGAAGTCATCAAAGTGTATAAAACGTTAGGGTAATGTGAACCTGGCTGTCTTGCATATTTTTTTAGTTTTTGATTGCCAAAAGCACAGTTACAGAATAACTATTTGTAGTAAGAATAAATCAGTTGATTTGTCCTAAACTATCATAGCTTTTGGAATTACACTGTTAGGAACCTAAAACAGAAATTGATTCAGTAGTCAATGAGACATTGTTTGAAGAAGAGTTTAGGTTTATTGAAAAATAGCATTCCGTGAACGAATCTGCTCCCGTTCTCATCATAAAATGTTGAAAATAATACTGTTAATTCTCGATAGCAATGAAAAAAGATTCAAAAGTGAAATTTTACAGAAAAATGGTATATTCTGTAAACTTTACTATTGTTATGTGAGTTTCCTGAACGACAGCTACTTTCAATACTCCTTACTATAATGTATCGCCTGCGCCCCTGAGTAAGCAACTTCAAGATGAAGTAAATCATGTTGTCTAGTTTGGTGATATTGAATTTCATAGTTTCTTGTATGAAATTTTCATACTTCAAATATTGAACATTTATTCTGATGAGAATGATTCTGTTATTTAATATAATTTGTTCGTTTATTGTATCAAATTATTTCCTACCACTCAGTGTTTTTATCAAATTATTCATCATCAGTCGGTAGCACCACCATGTTTTCCCCCAACATCATCTCTACGCCGATGCCGCCCCAATACCAGTCCCCTCAGCAGCAGCATCAGTTGTCGCAGACTTTCGGCTCTCCGGCGACCGCCGTCGGGACGCCCAACGCCGCCTTCGACCCGCCCTGTCCGTTCCTCTTCTCTGCCAAGCACAACGGCCTCTACCTCTATCTGGGCAGGATCCTGCGGCCGGTGTGGTATCGGCGGTGCTTGGACGCCGTCTGTCTGGACGGGAAGACCGTCACTGTGAGTAAACTTGACTGTGGCTCTCGATTATTCACGCTGGAGTGACTTTATAAATAGTGTGATGACAATAAACTTTTTTTTCTGTCAGGCCTCTAATATGGAGATACATCCACAAGTGTTGTTTTCTCCATTCAGTTCTACGCATTCTACTTCACTTTGTCAATGCTTTGTCTCTGTTTTTTGCACTTTGGACAAAAAAACATCCAACAATCTGACACCAAACTCTATACGTTAGAACCTTGGATTTTTTTCAATAGTACTATTTTATCACTTCATTCTTTGCTATGAACATTACATTGCATCTCATATAAATATAAATATATTCGTTAACATTTACAATGAAATAACATGAATAATCAGACAGATTCATATCTGATATGAGATTATTCATGCATTATTAAATTAAATTACAGTTATTGGAATAAACAACAGATTCGAAAAAAAAATAATGAAACAAAAAGCTCATGAAAAGAACATGATGAAATAAATTAGTGAATGAGAAATCATTCGCTCAGGTTTGATTTTCTCTTTGCAAGAGGAAATGTTTCTTGACTTCAATTTTGAATTGGCTGATATTTGTGCAACTTTTGATATCATCAGGTGATTAATCGAATTTTGATATAGCTCCGTGAGTGAACGTTTTTTGACCAAATGTAGAATTAGCAGCATCAAGATGAAACAAATCATATTGTCTAGTATGATGTTCATGGATTTGAGGATTCCTTACCAATATGAAGTTAGATTTGAGGTGTTTGTTGATAATATCAAAAAAAAAAATTGAGAGTATTCATCAGATAGTGCTCTTAATGTATTTGTTTCTTCATAAAGTTGTTTTGATGGGGTGTCATATGGAAAACGATACAGTACTTTTAATGCTCTTTTATATAGTACAGATATTTTGTTAAAATTATTCTTTGAACTTGAACCCCAAATATTTATGAGATAGTTCATTTTACTAAGAATGTGAGAGTATAAAACGGTATTTGCTATATTTGGGATAAGTTCTGGACATTTTCTAAGGGCACCAACTATGGGAGAAATGTTTTCTTGGTGCATGCCAGTATGCTTGTCCCATGTTAACTATTAGAATCTGTCTTTTGGGACTTGTAAGTCTCAGATTATTTAGATGATGAACTGAAAATATCAAATATCTAAACCTAACATCAGGTGGGCACTTCAAAGGCGCAACTTCATTACTGCATGGGAGATATCCCTTCAGATTTTTAGCTATTGAGTGACTTGACCACGAACGATATCCCGGAAACGGCAGCCCTTTGGAGGTCCATTGTCACCACTCTATTCAAATGTACTCACTCTAATTTACACAATCAAGGTGAACCATCCTCATCTTATGAGAGCAATGAAGCCGGAAACTCTATTCAGAAGGTGGCGGTATATATGAGCCGACAAGGTGAACAACTTTTTGATGAGTAGAGGATGATAATGCAGAATACCGGGTGACAACGAGATCATTGGACAGGGCGTCATTCAGTTGTTTTTCAATTCAGAATTTTGAAATTCGGATCGATGATATAGTTCCTCAAAACCCATATTTTCCAATTCCAAACAATTGAATATCACTTCCTGTTTTACCGGAAATATTATTTACGTTAAGATTTTTCAATCATTTTGGTCAGGATAGTGATTAGCACAGGTGCCGTTCGATAAAATACAATGGTTTTACATTCCTTTGGAACATGTAACATGTTATCAGATGACGGTCGAAATTTGCAGCCGGCTTTTTAATCTATGCTATCACCATACTAGTACATAACTTGAGGTTTTCTATGTGTTCAAATATTCTACATCATTTTTTCGAACATTTTAGATAAAACAGGCCACTGCCTTTATGGCTATTGTAATGAAACTTATCTCAGGGCTTTGGTTGTGTGGGTCAAACTGATTTTTAGACTTTGAGAAGCTGACAGCATTTACTCCAAAATCATCTACAACCTTAAACATGACCCAATCATAAACATATTTTTACATTCGATTTGCAACGAACATTTACCGGTATAGAAAATATAAAATGAGCATGACCACATAAAGAACGATGGTAAGTAAGAAAAATATCAAATAAAACATATGTACCTTAAAAATGACCAGGCGACCACTTTTCACTATTTGTTAAATATAGACAGGATAGTTGGAATGGAAAACCAAGAAGGTTCATATGCATAAAGTTGCAGTTGACAGGAAGTTTTATAAGTATTACTTGGACAGAGTCGTTCGATTCACTCTCCAGAAGCAAAAACATACCGGCCAAAAAAAAACAGTGTGCAAAAACCGTTCGTTGTGGCGATCGAATCGATTTTGAAAACTAGTTATTATTTGCGATAGGTATGGCAAACATCGGCAATCCACACTACACCTGACTGCTACATAGGTGGCATAATTCTCTCCTAGATTTAAATGAACAAATGCGCGATCACTGATCTATACCAAACCATGGTTTTGTTACACTATTCGCGAGATTCACGAAATGGGCGACATCTAGGTTACATAATACAAACTTCAAACTGGGGGAAAACAAACTATTGTCCATGGATGAAGTGCATAAACTACATTGCATACATCTTGCTGTAGCTGTAGTTGCCAAACTTGTCAATGACATAAAGTGTTATCACTCTTATCAGCTAATGGCACTAATGGGATTGAGTTTGTTTTCCCCCAGTTTTGACGTGGCTTTGACATGGAACAATGAAAACCTGGTGACATTGATTCCCGCGAATCTGGCAAAATTTAGGGATTTTTGACTTGGACATTGACCTCACGTTTTAGTCATTGACAGACAATGGCATACCTATGTTTTCAGCATCACAGCACCCTGACCAGCGACGAGTGCGTCCAAGTGTTGACCACCCTGACTGCCCTGCACAATTTCCTGTCGCGCAACACGCAATTGTCTGCCGTGGGCGTGGCCGGACCTGTACTTACGCACAACTCCTCCCTCCACAACAACTCCATGAATGTATCCAGGACCGCACAACAGACCGTGCAGGACGCCCAGCTGGAAGAGCGCCAATCGCTCAACGCCCTCAAGGTGTTTGTGTGCCACTGTTGCCAGATTTTAGGCGAGTCAAATATTGTTATTAGTTTTATTTATGTTCGCCTGCAAAATTGAATTCAGTGTAATAATGTTGAAGTCAGGTCAGATTTCGGCCATATATTCATTTATTGAAAATGTGACTTCCAGTCAGATTCAAGTTCTGGTATAAAGAAGAATAGTTAACAATAATACCTGAAACTACACAATGGGGAAGACCACTGAGAGAAGAAATCCGTGCAAACCTCTTTCAATCGACGAATCATGATTTACGTTTGATGTACAATCAATATTATGAGTTAAAGTTGAAGGGAATCGAATCTATATCGTTTTGAAATCAGCATATTTCATTCGATATTTCAAACAGCCAAATATGATGGTGGAGTCGTGAGTCGTGACGTATTAGTCCCGAACTGTGGCTATCTCTCTCTGATACCTCGTCATTCTGCAGTGTTGCAGTGTGATTGGTCAGTTCAAGGACAATAGGCGTGTTGGGAATAAGACGTCGCACCAGTCACACCAATGAATTGACAACATTTCAAATGGCGCAGGAATTGTGTGTTTTGAAATGGACATATTCTAATTTATTATTTTCATCGTCTTAGCATGAATGAAGAAATTCAAAATTAATTCGCTGGTAGTTTTTCAGTATAGAGTTCACGATAATGTCATTTTAAAAAATCAGTGGTCTCCCCCATTATAATAAACTCCTAAATATTATAATATTTGTTTACATTAAGTATTAAATTTCGGCAAATCATCTCATATTGGTGAGCAACAATAAATTTGAATAGGAATCAAAAGTTGACAAAAATCATCTATTTCCTTCAGAAATGATAAATTCTGTGAGTTCGAATTTGAATTTCATTGTATTTCTGCAATATTTTATATCATCTAGTAATCAATACTAATATTATAAAGTGGAAAGATTTAACTTTTTGTTTGTTTCTATGAAACTACTGGATCGATTTGGCTGAAAACTGGCGGGGATGTAGCTTAGAACCAGGAGAAGGTTATAGGACTTTTTATCCCGGTACCATCAGGAAATTCAAGATGGCGGATCTAATATATCAGCCGAGTTTTGTAATTATTTACCGATTCTATTCAAAATTTGTAAGTGGGCATTTTCGGGATCAAAAATTATGATTCCTTCGTCAAAATTTGGGAATTCAAGATGGTAGATCCAATATTGCGGACGAGTTTTGTAATTATGTTCCGATTCTATTCAAAATTTTCATGAGTCGGATATTATGATTCTTTCGTCAAAATTTGGAAATTCAAGTGAACTAAAATGAAGTTGAAATAAATGGTAGTTTTAAAAACTGAAGAAACACGCTTTTATAGATAGCGAAACTAAAAAGAAGTAGAAAATAAAATAATAGTTTCTTGATGAATATTGAACTGAAAATAGTTATTTTTGTATCTAGAGCGCGAAATACTACTTTGGTGATCGAGATCTGATTTTTTCAACGAGGCGTTGCCGAGTTAAAAAAATAGTCGAGATGACCAAAGTATTTCGCGCTCGAGGTGCAAACAACATTTTGTCTACAAACGTCAAAACATATAGTTCTAGAGTAAAAATATGCTTAGCTTGATAAAAAAATAGTGTTGAACTGGCTTATAAAGCCTCCCCCTATCCTCCCTAGGTACGCACGATGTTCCACGAACATAATAGGAATATCCTTTCGTGCGCTCCAAGATATAGAACAAAGTTATGGTTGAACATTCAGAAATAAATGATTTCGTGGATGTTTGCTCGATTGAGGACCTAAGTTGGATTAAAAATATCTCATATATTTTACAAGTAGGTACTTCGCGCACTGTTTTACTTCGCGCATTGTTATGTACAAGGTATCATGGTAACGTAGGAAACTGAAAAAAAGTGTCACTTCGCAATTTGTTATCAATGCGCGAACCTTGTCATTTTTTGACGTTTGTAGAAAAAATATATTATGGAAATAATATATACAGCAAAACAACGTTTGCGAGGTCTGGTAGTTTGCTATATTTGTACAGAGCAGTGGCCCTCACCCTTTGGTCCACAATTTTTATTCGGCAACCTCATATATGTGTAGTGGAAAGTGGAATTTGGGGGTTTTTTATACTGTTGAATGTGAACAAAAACACGTTGTAGGGTCCCGCTCTAAATCTGGAAGGTGTTATTTTCATGGCGTAAAATCGCGAAAGTTGTAAATGATTTGTATTTGCAGGCCTCTGGCGTATCCTGTGCGAGCACCAGTTCCATTCTCTCATCGCGGTCCTGCCCGAGAACGAGCAGAAAATCCTCCAGAACACCATTTTCAAGGATCTCTTTTTGTACAGGCAAGACATTTGCTCGCTGCTCATCACGACCCTCGTCGAAAGTTACCTCGGCGATAACGCGTCGGTGGATTCCATCAGCAATAAACTGAGAGAAGTTTGCCCCCATCTGTATAAGACTGAAGATGCCGCTTTCTCCAAGGTAAGGTCTCGGCTCAAGTCTTAATTGACTTATTTTTCCAAGGAGACAGGATTATTTACGTACGATTGATAGATTGTCTTTATTGCTGTCAAGTAATTCAATTTTCTAGTCCCATAACTATGGACTGTACAACAGACTGTAAAACAGGCCACAGCCTCTAGGGCTATCTGGAAAAATTTTGGGATTTTTTACTTTGACATTGACCTTACGTTTTAGTAACGCCAACTGGTGAGACTGAAAATGTTAGCCATCATTATAATGATACATTGCCGCTGCAAGACATTGTTGCCCGGTTTACGGTTAACATCATACTTAGTCAAAGATTTTCAAATAACCAATGGAATATTTGGCCATGAAATTATTCCATTATGTTGCATCCATAGAGATTTTTTGTTCGAGAAGCGACAACACCGGTTTTTGTGTCGATATTATGTAATTTGGCAGCATCGGCATCGTATTCATTACGTAGCGGTGTTGCCACAAAACTGATTTGTAGTTTTGATGGGTAGTTCACCTAATTTTTCGTAACTTTTATTGATTATTTAGGGATTTAAAGATATGGGATATAATAGGCTATTGTTAGAATAGTCTATCATCAGTGTAGATACTAATAACTTGATAGATTTTTTTTTTTGATTTCTACATATACAGGGTGGCCCAAATTGGACATTTTTAAATGGAAATTCCTAACTTTGAACTAGATAGATGAAAACTGATGTGTATCATAATTGCTTTTGAAGTATTATTTATTCTGAATATGAGCATGAAAAACATTTTGGTCCTTCTTTTTATAAATCATTCATAATTGGCATTGACAAAAATAGTATATTTGACTAATGGCACCCATTTTGACAGTATTTGCTGCCAACAAATAGAACAAAATGCCTATCCAAGTGAATTGACCATTTTTCAGGTGGAACAGGCGCGGAAAAAGTTGAATAGTTTTGATATTTGTTGGCATCAGTTGCTGTCAAGTTGACTCTCATTTTTGTCGAATGGATTGTCTTCTGTCAATGTAAATTATAATTCTTCTGAAAAACGAATGTTCCCAGTAGTTGCTCTTGCTCTTATTTTCAATAATTAATAATTCAACTAATCTAACTCATAGATATACAATAATTTTATCAGAGGCGCCGACTTTATTCGCATTTGAGATCTTTGCAGCCAACCTCACAGTATGAAATGTGAAACTGCTGAAAATATGGTCAGTTACTGATGTGAATCGTTTTATTTGAATTTGACAGCTGTGAGTGAACATTTGTATTCTGGTTTTCACCATTGAGTTTGTGATAAAAATTCACTCTCAAGCACCCACATCAGTTTTCGTCAATCTCTTCTGAAAATAGGAGTTCTCTTTCAAAATTATCCAATTCTGGACACTTATGGGTAATAACTGAAAACAAATATATTGTTTCCTTTGATTCTTTCAGGCAAATGAAATTCTGAAGGTCACCCGTTCGATTCAGAACATTGACGAAAAAGAGGAAATGCTCCATTCCGCCTTGCAAATTTGCAAATCTATTTCGCCGAATATAAATATATCTGATGTTTGTAGAGAATTTACAGCCTTGAAAGCGTACAGGGCAGTTATCGAATTGTGCTCTCACTATGGAAAGCAAATCGATCCCGATCGGATAGCGGAAAGCTATTATAATGCCGAAGACAATACAGGGGATCAGGAGGGTTTCAATTTTTACCAAAGGAGGTACTCTTTCCATAATTCATCTCATGGTACTGACCACTGAATCACCTTGTTTTATAATTTTCTTTCAGGATCGAAGTTTATAAACAAATTCTGAACATGCTAGAATGCCTATATAATGAAGAACAAACCCAAAGCCCAATAACAAATATCAATGGCGATCGCACCCTTTCTATCAACCAATCGTTTGTGTTGGATGGTTTCGATCATTCCCAAATCGGATCGGTGGTGAGTTTGTAATTATTGCTCTGAACCTTTTTCGATGGAAAATATCCCTGATTTTTTTGCAGATGAGGAAGGTGATAGGCGAAATTCTGGAAACGCCCGACGAAATTATGCATGTGGCTCTGTACGAATGGCTGGTTTCTAGAAATATGACTGGTGACCTCATCAAAATCCACAATTCCTCTCTGGAGACATACTTGAAGCGCACTTCTGTGCAGAACCCGGACAATGTTGCCGTCATGGACCTTATGTGGAAATACTACGAGAGCAACAATAACCATGCGGCCGCCGCCAAAATATTGAATAATCTAGCCTCCAAAACAGGGTGAGTATAAATGGAAATTCGTCTTGAATTCAATATTGGCAGTGCCGTAGATAGACGTGTATGAAGAGCGGGGTTTATAACAATTGTTTTTTATTATGGGAGAAACAAAAGATTTTTTCATGTTCTGCAAGTAAATGGTTGTGTAGGGTAAAAAAATCGGGGTGGGGTGGTTTTGTGGCAGGAAAATGAGAAGAAAGTTTCAATACATCTGAAATATCAACTGTTCTAGTATTTCCTTCTCTTCAGAACATTTGAGCAATTTCATATGCTCTTGTTTTTTTAAATTAAAAGCTTTTATTTAACTTGCATTGTATGTTTGTATGTTTATGTTCGGGTGGAATCTTTGAACTCAATTTTGAAGTAGAAATCTTCAACCGATTGAGCTGAAATTTTGTATACACGTTCAGTTTGGATGACAATGCACGATGAGGTGTGTCACGTTATTCTAAATCCAATATGGCGGACTATCCAAGATGGCGGAATAGCTATTTTTGATATACTTTTACAATATGGGTATCAAATGAAAAGGCTCGTTGAGAGTAACTCGAAAAATGATGTAACGTCATTCTAAATCGAATATGGCGGACCATCCAAGATGGCGAAATGGTCATTTTTAATCTACTTCTACAATATGGGTATCAAATGAAAGGGCTCGTTGAGAGTAATTCGAAAATGATGTGATGTTATTCTAAATCTAATAAGGCGGACCATCCAAGATGGCGGAATGGTCACTTTCAATATACTTCTACAATATGAATATCAAATAAAAAGGCTCGTTGAGAGTGAATCGAAAAATCCAGCTAGCGATAACTAAAAATCGAAAAATAAATCAAAAGTAAAAAAAAACTTTTTAATGAAAAGCTTTCATTTAAACGCTCTAAAAAGAAGAAAATACAATTTTGTAACTTTGATAACTTATTTTTCTATAGAAAAATCAAAGTGAAGAATTGATTGGTTTGAAAATTTGATTTGTACGTCAATGTTTATCTGGTCATTCTTTTTCTCTCATCTTAACCTAGTTTTCTATAGAAAAATCAAAGTGAAGAATTGATTGATTTCTTGAGGAACTTTCAATAGTTTTTTTCAAATTGCTCCTTTTCCGAGGTATGTGACAATGTTTATAATGCCATTCCTCATTTCCCATCTTGACCTATATGTTTCTATCATTATCTTTAAAATTTCCATAAATACTACAGTTTTCGGAAATGATTATTATCAAATGTTATTTCCAGCAATTCTGTGATGTTGAGGGACAGATTGTCTTACTTGGCCAGAGCCATAATGTGCATGAGAAGCGACAAAGTCGGCTATGCTCCCTATCTGGGCGTCTTCCTCAGAGATCTCGAGGACAAAATGGAGGTGGCCAAAGTGCAGGAACAAATCTTGGAGGCGGTGACGAATTTGCAAGGGCAAATACAGAATGCCCAGGAGGCCATCACCGCCCTCAATTCCGGATTATATGAAATTTCACAAGTGAGTGCTGGAGATTTGAGGTTCTTATTTTCCAGCTCCAATGAATATACTTTTCCAGCTCTATGAAAACTTTGCTGAACCTTTCAAACTGCTGGAATGCCAATTGGCTATAATCGAATGTGCCGGATATACGGATCAGATTCTGATCGAGTCTATCTGGCAGCAAATTTTGATGGATGAGCTGAGGAAAACGTCTGGATCTGGAACGGACAAGATCAGCCAATTGCTCACCAAAGTCAAGTTGTTGGCTAAGCAGTATTCCCAATCGACAAATTGTTTTCCTTTGAGTAAGTCTCATGCATTTTTGACTGAGAGCTACAAGATAAACAATCGCTGGCAAAATAATCGTCCACTCAAAATATTGATGGAGTGTGCTGATCTATAACTTCCTTAAATTCATTTCCGATTTTCATTCTCCTCATTATGGAGACATGAATTATTGACTTATACTATAATGAGAATAGTCAAATCAAAACAAATTGTTTCCCCAACATTTTGGTAACTTTGATTGATTGTCTTTATTACCCCCAAGAAACATTATTGTTTATAATAGGGATATATACAACAAAACATACATATAAAACATAATAAATCGAAACAATAATAATGGCACAATTATTGTTTTTCCTAAAAAGAAAATATAAAATGAAAATATCATAATCCTTTACAAGTAATCAAATTGTGAATGATTAGTACAATTAAAGTTTACTGAGCAGATATTTCTTTAATTTCAATTTAAATTTTTCTGCTTCTATATTTTTCAACTCATTAGGTAAGGAGTTATACAAAATTATTCCATTATGGAATATTGATTTTTTACCAAAATTTGACTTATAATTATCTGCTATCAATAAATTGAATTGCCTTGTTTCATGGGCGTGAATCGTATTAACTTCATTAAAATTCAAATTCGATATTTTCAATTCCTTCCTGACAAAATTATTACAACAATAAATTTGAAGAATAGTCACGAGAAGAAGTTGTGAAATTTCTGTTTTGTTTTAGCAGACCTAGGACTGATACTTTCTTGAACTCAATTGAATCATGCGATGGTTTTTTTTTAGAAAATTTTTTTCGGTACTCACGTATTTTTGTCTGAAAAACACGAATTTGATAATGAAAATGTGAACAAACCACTATTTATCGAGATATTTCAAGAAAAAGTTCGAAAATTTGCCTTATTTTCCCCCTTGTGTTGGATGCATTTACAGGTACTTGCTTTTTTTATTTTATCATTGGACACTTTATATACTCATGATGTACTTCAATGACACATTTTAAGCTAGAAAATTCAACAGGAAATATGATTTTCATGGCGAGTTTTTCCTATTTAGTGAGCAAGCATACCAGATGACGGCCATTTAATCCATAGGCCATTATTTCAAATGATATTCTTCCTTCTTTTCACTAAACATGGATAAATCACAAGAAAATCGTATTTTTAGTTGACTCATATAATGAAAGAAATGTGTCCAACATTGTGTGATATATATATAGATCTTCCAATGATGGAAAAAGAAGGGCAAATTGTTCTAAATGCGATCCAAAGACAGGCGGAAAAGAAGGTGAAATTTGTAACTTTATTGTGAAATATATAATGAATAATGGTTTGTTCACATTCACACAAAAATACGTAAGTACAAAAAAAATTCGGAAAAAAACCATCGCATGATAAGTGCAAAATTACCTTAAATTCGTGCATTCTATTTATGCAACTGATGAACTTCCTTGTTTTTTCAGATTACATCATTTACGAGCTGGAAATAGTGAATGCCAGGTTGAAAGGTGACAAACCTCTGGTTCCCACGGCACTGGTTTCCATGAATTTGCCATTCGAAACGCTAATAAACGTCTATAACAAGTAGGTTTTCTTGTTTGATTTTTCTAGGGGTGATGATTTTTTTTTTTCTAGTTTGAATACTATTTCTCTCAACGATCATCTTTGGCAAATAGAAGACAACGAATTTCATCTTACCGAGGCCACAGCTGCTTTAATCGACTGTTTTTTGGATAGCCAGAATAATTTCAACAGTATAGAAAAGTGAGTAAGCTATCTTATTTTCTTCTACGAAAATAATGCCTCTTCAGTTTCAATCAAAAAAAAAAAATCAAGAATATCAACTTTATGAATCTTTATTGGCTGTTATACCATACCCTCTCAACATTTTTTTTTATTCTCTGAAACGAGGTTCTTACTTTCGTAGAGGAAAAAATGTTGAGATTTTGCGTTAGATAACGGTTTTCACAAGAAAATTCTAAAATACTAATAATTTTAGGAGAAAAATCACCTCCCTATGCCAAGACACAGTTGTAGCCTTATTATCAAACTTGTACAGTAAACCAAATTCTGACCTTCTGGTCAATAGGTTAAGAAATATACAAGCTAAACTTTCAAGGATTTAAATTGTTGAATTTTTTACTACTCTTACTATTCAATTATACTTTTATTTTATGCATAAAATCAAGTATATTAAAAGATTTCCTAGTTTTGTATCCTCATCCTACCCCAAATAAATGAATCAATAAAAAAATAATACCATGCTTTTTAAATAGGTACCTTCACTAATTTCCTGAAAATTTCATTATGTTTTATAATGCAAAATTGTGCCAAGCAGGGTAAAAATAGAAAATCAAATCACCAACATCCTGCTGTAAAAGTTTCAGAAATTTTTGTCAGAGCCATAAAAAAAATGGACAAGGTCCTTTGGAGTAAATGAGATAAAACGACTAGTCGAATATAAAATATATTACATATATACCAATATACTTTGCACTATTTGCAGAGAATTCGATGAAGAACAAAAAGACAACAGAATTTCACCATAAGTATTTAATTTAATTATTTCTAATCTTACACAATATACCTGGACAATTCTGTGTGTGTAAATGTGTTAATTGGAACACAAACAACATACAGTGTGATCTCTTTTTAAACTACTGTACAGATGAGCTGCCATTCGGAAACCAGAAACATTCACTCTGTAGAGGTACATATGGTGGTGGTTTCAAAAGAAACCATTATCTTTTCATTTAAAAATTGCACTGGTTCGGGTGCAATGTAGTCCGCGATACACCGAGGAGTTCAGATTGGGAAAAACTTAAGTATCAACAATTGGGGATAACGCCGACCATATATTTATACAGGGATCAGAAGATTTAGACACCATTGTACATTCACTGTTCTGAACAGCCCACTTCCGCTTTCCTACTATTGATTCACCCTGTATAATAAATACATTTACTATTCACAAAATATATTCAAAATTCTGGTCCTTAACAGTGAGTCTTCAAAGTGCTTCATTGTATTTTGTTTTACTATTATATTCATTAACAAAATGGGCCTCTCAGTATTGTACTGTTTTTCAATCTGGAAATACAAGAATTCGTTTATTGTTACAGAAAATATCGATAACAGTTGTAGATGCAATTCGGCAGATCAATTTCGAATTATTTTTTCATCATACTGGGTGATAGAGAGTGTACAATTTCGATATGCCACAAGTACTTTGAAAATAGGTGTGTAAAATATCAAAAGGACTAGCTTTCCCTGTACATACAAAATGGTATCCCCAATTTTCAATAAATACATCAGAATATATCATTTACACAAATCAACAGGAAATCACCCATCACCCCCCTCCTATTCATCCTCATAACATGTTTGTAATGCCAATACTAAAAGAACTTTTTCCAAAGAGTCCCTGTTCTCTTTTAGCATTGTCAGCACAAATATTCAAGACTAGCTGCTCCTTATTTATATTTTATACACTCTTAGCACACTGTTTTTTCCTCTGGATAATTTTGCACTTGTTTACTTTTTTATAATATATAAAATTAAATAATAAAAAACAATTTCAATGTCACTGGCTATCGTCGCACTTGGTACTTCGAGTGAGTAAGTGGTATTTGTAAGGTTTCACAGGGGAATGAAAATCTTTGGTTTACTTCATACTCTTATTTTGCCATTGGGAATCAATATTTTATGAGGAAATAAATGCCAAATAATGATGAGAAACATACCCTGATAATGGTTTTTCACAGATTTAATTGAAATCAATAATTTCATTAAGTAACAGGTAGAATTATTACTGTATTGATTTCCAATGGCAATCTACCCAAGCTATAATTGAAAAGTTCAATTCTAGCAGAGATTCCTGATTCTAGATTTTTCACCTCAAAATGTTGCGTCACTACCTCTTTTCTAGTTGTATTCCAGAAACCGTCAAAATCAAATTCGATATTCATTATTATTTCAAGATTGTTCAACATTAGATTTTTTTCCACGGCTTTAATACAAAATTGCTCTTGTTTTACTGTGTCACAATGACTTCACAAAATCTCATCTCCCAAGCATTGACTGCTCTGTCTAATATATGAGCATTACTAAGAGGCTTCAAGCCGAACAAATAAAAAATTTTGATGTTATCTGTTGCAGCCGTAGGAAAAGTATAGTGCATAACTCTCACGGAATGCTAATTTCTAAACGACTATCATTCCGTGCTCGTTGAACAATGTACTATTTTCACATTGGAATAAGAGGTTCTGAGAATGAACCTCCTACTCATAGACGTGATTACATAACAACAAATTCTCCTATCAAATTGTAAAAGTCAATTGACTGTTTTGAAATGTCTGTTGGTAAATATACTGATAACTTCCGAAATTTTATTATTGAAGCTATCAGAAATTCAGATAATTTCTGAAATACAGCTTAAAATGATGAAGTAGACAGCTCAAACAATCATTAGTTGGTTGCCTTTTATTTGTTCCATTCTGGTAACGGTGGTCAGATCACCTACTCTTGTTCAACGTTAATAGGTCGCGTGCACGAAGACCGACCCTGGAGGCAAAATATTGAAACACAACCTCATTCTTCTGTGAATTATTGAAACACAACCTCACTTTTTTATTTGGTTACAGAGGAATCAAAAGGTTGAAATAGTTTTTCACAATATTTTGGCATACGAATCGTGTTTCTTGCGTTATTCATTAATTCAAGCATGCCTTCGCATTGTGCTGTTGTACAATGCACAAAAAATGCAGCAAGAGACTAGGGAATATGATTTTTCAGGTTAATAGTAATCTCACATAGTTAGCATTATGAAATGTTGTCATTCCTTATTAAAATTCCTTCTACCTTCTGCCACTTCTGCAATACAAGCTAATGCTGCTAATAGATTGAAAATGTCTACAACACACACGATCGTCAGCATGTCAGACCAGTCCTACCGATTGATTGCATGAATCCAATCTTCTTGCATTATTCTAGAAATTTCAGGTATATTTCTATTAGCTGATCCTATTGCAGAAGGAACTCCGATGAGAAATCAGAGAAATAACCAAATTTCAAAAATGAAAACTATGTGAGTGACTATAGTAGGTACTTACTTTTGAATCATCATAATGTACCATCCGGATTTCTTCATCTTCCGCTGCAGTTTTTGTGCATTTTACAACAGCACAATGTGATGGCATTAGCGAATTGATGAATAGCGGAAAAATACGATTCATATGCCAACATAATTGTGGAAAACTATTTCGATCACTTGTAAACAAATATGTTTTGCCTCCAGGGTCGGTCATCTGACAGTTCTTGCACGCGACCTATGAACGTGTCAGGTTAGGAACACAGAATTCAATTCTTTTTTTCGGTGGTTTCGTTATTTTGAGATACGAAAATGTTCACATTATATTCGAGTACTTATCTGGTGATTGGTAAACTTGTCTCATGTGTTGTTTTGAGTAGGGTCACAAAAAATCAACCCCAGTCAATTATCGAGTTAGCAACACTCAAGTTTCCGAACAGAGGTAGGTGACTCGATTTAGGCAACCTAACGTTCAGGTAAGGGATCCGATCAACCCGAGTAAGTTTCCGGTGGCGGAATCAGATAAATAAAACGCAACTATCAATTGCGTCATCTTTCGATGACCATTGCCACAAAGGAGGAGATAAATCTAGAATGGAATCAATTTCACCAAAGAGTTTTTTACATGAAAAAAACCACCCGAAGCGTTCTCGCAACTTGTAATGAAAATAATAAAAAAATACTGACTCGGATAGAGATTCAACAGTTGATTTTTCCGCCTCTCTCTCTTTCTCCCGACACGCACACACACACATACAGGGTGCGAATATTCAAGGGCGTGATTCAATATGTGAAATCGATAATGCAAAATATCAAACTCAATCAACTATGGTCCAAGAATGTTCGGTGACGAAAATACAGGGTGTTAAAGTTGTGAACGACAGACACGTACCTACTTCTCGAAAAAATTGACGCACCAAGAAAAAGTAGCAAAAAGTTTAGGAAACATTTTCGTCAAAACTACTTGTCCGATTTGGATGTTTTTTTGTTTTGAAAGACAGCTTATTCTCTTCTGAACATTAATGGGCGAACTGTTTTCGCATAAAAACCCGTTTTTCTACATACCAGGTGTAGCAATTATAGTTTGTTTTTTTAATGAAATTTGTAATACTCTTTAGAGTGTAATAGTTACACCATCGAGTCAGAATTGAAATCACAGTTTAAATATTCTTTTTTCAACATTTCTTTTTTGGTTTCACTCCATTATCTTTCCAATTACTGGAGGAACACTATTTGATAGCTTGAGTTGATTTTATGGAGAATT
The DNA here is from genome assembly GCA_918026855.4 of Phaedon cochleariae. Lineage (NCBI taxonomy): Eukaryota > Metazoa > Arthropoda > Insecta > Coleoptera > Chrysomelidae > Phaedon > Phaedon cochleariae. The sequence goes on along the minus strand of OU896713.1, from coordinate 91,405 downwards.
AACATCCAAATTTAATAACGAAAAAAGAAATAGAATGCAAACTCACAAGTTGAACGAGAGGGTCAGTAGCGAGTGTATTCGCCGCGAACACAAAAAATTCTTGGCAAAGATGGCCTATACCCAAAATTGGAGACCTAATGTCATGTTGGTCCAGATCTTCCTAAATTTGAATCATCAGTCTGCCGTGCGTTTTCCAAATTATTCAAGTTATGCTCCTCTTGTAATATTTTCTCAAGAATGTCCCAGAGATTTTCAATAGAATTCAAATCCGGACTCCGAGCTGGCCATGCCATGGTTGGGATACAGACTTCCTCTAGATAATTTCTCACAACTCGGGCGACGTGAGGCATCAACAAATATCCTTACAATATATGTAGTTCTAATATCACCCATATGTACCTTCCAAACCATAGCCTGCTATTTTTTTGCTTATAATGTCAATGAATGTCCCATTTGGTAAATGTAAATTAGCATACAATTCTCCTAATCTCATGGCCCCACGAATTTTCAACTTACTGCCAATCAACATAAAAAACTGTGAAACATTGGTTGAAGATTGAAAGAGTTTCTGTTACATAACTGTTTTTATAGTGTAGATGAGTATATGTCCCTTTAGTTTGTGAGACCTATTGACGATTCCTATACAATATGAAATGTAATTGTCTAAAAAGGAAAATAAAGTTTATCTATCTGAATTAAATAAAATTATGCTATAAAATTGTGTTTCTAGAGAAATAGGAAAAATCATGGAGTGAATTCAAAAAAGAGAATATGAAAATATATAAGGCTAAAGTTTACATTAAATTTCAACTTGATAACGTAACTGTTACAGGGTATTGCAGATTTCATGAAAAAAAACACGCTATAATTGCTACACCCTGGTATTCATAAAAAAGAGGTTATGATTGCTACACCCTGGTATTCATAAAAAAGAGGTTATGATTGCTACACCCTGGTATTCATAAAAAAGAGGTTATGATTGCTACACCCTGGTATTCATAAAAAAGAGGTTCTTATGTGAATACAGTTAGCACACCAATGTTTATTCAGAACAAAAAACGTCCAGATCGGCGAAAATGTTTCCTAAACTTTTCACTACTTTTTGGTGGTGTGTCAATTTCTTGGAGAAGTTTATCTTGGGGTAACTAGATTTGTTGAAGAATTGTCGTTTTTTCTTCTCTAAAACAGAGTATGGTCAAAAAAAATCTAGAGAAAAAGGATTTGTATTTGAGAAAAAAACATTGGGGTGCCATCTTTCACATACAAACATTCGCATTGAAAAACGTACAGTGGTATTCAATAAAAAAGCGTACAAGTATTAAAAAGAGAGGATTTCGGGATCCTAGTTCTAGTTGTATAAAACTGGCTCAACCAATGCTTTATGTTTTCGAGAACCTATGACATCTTTACTGTCACCATTTGGTGAACAATCACTCCCTATAGCCCGTTTTATGCAGAATAGGATGATGTTAATTTCTCTCTGTAATATACTTGTACGCTTTTTTTTTAATGCGATTGTACGTCTTCTGATGCACGCCGATTGAAATAAGTCAATTCATTTCTATCTTCTAACTAGAGCAACTTCTTTCTTTTAAAAAAACAAGAATCATCTTCAGAATTCAATGAGCAGTTTAGTAGATTACTGAATTTCTCAAAAATATAAAGGGACGTGCTCTGTAGTTAACATATTTTTTAATGAGGTATGTTCATTAAGACAAAGATCTAGACCACCCAGTATAAGGATTTTTCATATACTTCACATATAAATAAAAATGTTCCTCAAACTTCAACAGCCTGTATTCTCCAAACAAAAGACAGTTTGAAAACCAAACCATCATCAATTTCCCATACACAATCACCGCCGTTCGAATATCCCCACGTCATCGAGCGACACCCTGTCCATCTCACTTCCTAGCCCGCCCCGCACAGCCAACCCCCGACCATCACTGGCTCACAGCGGGCGACTTTTTGTCGTTGTCCTGCGGGGGCGGGCCGCCGCCGCCGCCCCCGAGAGGTCCGCCCCGGTCGCCCGGCCCGCCCCCCGCCGCTTGCGCCGCCGCCGCCCCCCAAGAGTTCGAGCCGGGCATGGGCGAGTCGGCCGCCCCGCCGCCCGAGCCGTGGAAGCCGCCCCCGTCGTGGTCCAACGAGTTGGCGGCGTCGTACTGGGTGTTCTCCAGGCGCGTGATCAGCCGCTCGTCCTCGTCGCCGAATTCGCCGCCCATCAGGCTGGGTTCGCCCACCACCATCACGTCCTAATCATCATAATAATTGAAATAATAATAATAATGATACTAAAATAGTAGATTGTTTTATTAGGATCAAAAGTGACACTTTGTTTGACAAGCGAATTTTGTATTTGCGAGGCGGAGCGTTCAGCGAAGCCGAGCGAAAGCAAAATTTGCGAGTCAAACAAAGTCACTTTTGATCCGAATGAAACATGCTATTTTTTCTGCAACCGAAACAATTACCTAAGTCAAATTAATATGTGAAGTAACCACCAATGCCGTGCCATTTATATGCAATGCAACAAATAATCCGTGTGGTGAGAATATTCTACCTGCATTAACTGCAGGTTTATTCAATTTTCAAGGATGTTCGAATCGTAGTTTCAATATAAATACAATCACAGAGTGACATATTTGTGTCTGGACCAGATGTTCTAATGGCAAATACCGCGCCAGTGCCAGGTATAGGAACAAGACGTGGAAAATGTTAGGTTAGTGAGCATATCAACAATAATAATAGCTAAATACTATACTGTGTTTGACTTGATAATCAAATAGAGGTAAACAATATCGTTGTTTGAGACAAAAAAACTATTGCTTGCCGTGATTATTCAACAACAATTTATCCATCCCGAGAATAACGAATGAAATACAGATCAAGCAAGTATTTGAATCTTGTAGGCTTCCCTGATCAAAACAAAAATACTCAACTGAGATGTCCAAATCTGCCGAAATCGGAAACAAATCAGGTATGTGTCCTCGTATGCGTCTTAACCCCAAGTCCAGTACATCCTTTTTAGTCGCCTAGCAACATACCTATTCTTGTGTCAGTAATAGAAACGTCAATTCAACAGCTAATTTTGGTATCAAATTTTGTGTCGGTTGCATAAAAATGATAATTATTACCATTTTAATATTACTAATAATAATAATAATTTCACGGAAAATAAAGATGGTAAGTGAGAAAATCAGTAGGTATAGAAACCAACGGTTCCTGAGTGAACTGCTCAACACTAGAAATATGTATTTGAACACCAAGGTAGTAGAGAATATCATTATTACTCAGGGACCAAGACTATATCCCGAGACTTCAACCGAGGTTTATACAATTTTTTTTTTGACCCCTAGCGATATATTTCAATTATTTTAGTTCTGTGAAACCGAAATATGGACCTATTGTCACTATGAAAGCACTATTTTCAATAATTAGCCATGACAACAGATGACAAGTCATTATTGATAAATACCTACTAGATTCGAGTACCATTAAATAATAATAATAATAATAATAATAATAAATTTATTTACCATGTAGAATAATACATTACATCACATCACACATTCTCGTAAACCATGCTACATTAAGGGTAAATAAAGAAATTCCTGCGAATCTCTGATCAGAACAGTGCATTGGGGTTAATTAACGGAGGTGGATATGTCTTTATCGACTAGTGGTTCATAAAATGACGAATTATCTTTGATATTTATTCAAGGGCTTCAACACAGCGATTCCGCGGATAAAAACTATACGTAATAATTCAAAAATGTCAAAGAACTTCCTTTAATATGTAAATATTCCAGGTGTTTCTTAGAAAAATGATTTTATGTGTGGCTTAGAAGGATGGTTTTCAGATCATAATTTAGCCATTTGAGAATGAATAATGAACGATTCTTGTGTTCTCCCAAACAAGGAGAGTTCCAGAAAAATTTTGGCCAATTGAAAAATAGTGGAAAAAGAATCATAAAAAAAATAGATAAGTATTTATGGATGTAATAATATGAACATGGCATGTCGATTTGAATTAGTTTTTATTTCATTCGAGCCCTTTTGAGGATCACTCGAAATATTTTTCATTTATTTTTAATTCAACTTTTTTCTTATTTGTATTCATAGGAAATTCAACTATGACATGAGTTTACTGAGGCAGAAAATGTCGAGTTAGACAGTTGTCCCGAGTACAAATTAGTCCTAGAAATCATTCCACCCCGATTAAAATTATTACTACTTGTAGATTATTTTCGAGCATAAGGAAAAATTCGAAATGAAACTTTACCTGCGAAGCTAGGGAGAAGTTGGGCCCCGGAGATCTTTTCTTGTTGGGTGCAGGGGTGGCATTATTGGCTGCTCCCCCGGAATTGCTCCCTTTCCGTTTCCGCCTCTTGTTGGCCGGCCTCTGGGACTCTGTCACACATGAAGGAAAAAATCGCATTTACCAATGGCATCATCGAAAATATGTCAAGTTTTCGTGCAATCTCTGATGGGTCGTCAGGATTCTTTTCATTTTTGCTATACGCACCAGGACAATACATTCAACGCCATCTCGTGATTCATGTGGATATTGTATACCAAAAAATTTCTAGAGGAATAATTCATATTCAATAATTTAGTGCTATTGATATTCACGACCGAATATAAAGAACCAATCAAAAACGCGTTATTGTGTATTGTATTCCATACAAGAATTTGTTGGAGCATTCAGTAAATAAAACTTATGTTTTGTTTCATCAACTGAATTTTTTTTTGAAAATCGACTGGAGAGATGAACATATCAAGTTCATTGACTGAGAGCTGTACCAAATTCTAGTCAATATGTCAATTATTATATTTTTTTCTGTGAAGGGAATTCATCTCTGTTGACAGGTTATAAAATGTCACTTTTCATAAATTATTTCTGTCCCTCGGTAAAAAGTGAGTGTTTTTTTCCCGGATATATAGGGTGTCCCTGAAAGTTCTGTACAAAATCTCAGCACATATTCCTGAGGTCAAATTGGGCAACTTACCTCAGTCCAAGATCGCTCCGTTTCCGAGATACAGAGTGGTAAAGTTTAAGAATGAAAATCGAATTTCTCAGAAATTATGGATATTTTTGAACGTTTTGCTTCAAAAATTGATATTTGGGGATTTTTTGGAATGCAGAACACGAATACGGGAACCTTTTCACTGTGGTCATTAGGGTTTAGAATTATCATAACTTGTTTCTCAGTGTAGTTTCTTACTTTATTCGTTAAGAAAATAATTTAATGAACATTTTCAAGCAGGAAAGATACTCTTGTATCTAAAGTGAGCCGATTTTGAGATACTTTTGTTTTTAATGTTCCATGCAGCACCAGAATATCTGAATTTTGAAAAAAAAAGTTTGCTTTTATCTTCGTGGATATAGTTTGATCAGTGAATTAGCAGTGCAAACATGGAGTTTTCAAAATACTTGCTTGGAGTGTACTTGTCGATTCTTATTTTTCATCTTCACCACCCTGTATCTCGGAAACAGAGCAATTTCGAACTGAGGTAAGTTGCTTTAAATCGGCTTATTTTGACCTCAGGAATATGTGCTAAGTTTTGGTATAGACCTTTTAGGGACATCCTGTATAATATATACTTTTTGTTGAAAACTTTAAATTTCATGTCGATAATTTTTTGATTTTAAATAATGTAATATCGTAGATGTAATATCTTCTCAATATTGATTCGTTCTTTGTTTTGTCCCAGAAAAAAACAGGGAAAATATTAGATTTTAGCTCACGGTTTTTCGGGAGATAATACAACCTTGAGCTAAAATCTATTACTTTTTTTCCCTTGTATAATAAATTACTATCATGTGCTTCTATGCAAGTCTTGATTGATAAAAAGAAGTTAAAAAGACTAATATGCTAATTTGGATGAACCGAAGATGGGTTTAGTGGTAAGGTAAAGCATAAATGAATAATCCTATAGTGCAAATAAAATTGGTACCTCTCTTACCCGGCGGCGCAACCATCCGCTGCCATTTCTGAAATAAAGTGGTTTTCAGGCAGTCCCTCGGACTGAGCGCGTACGCCTTGTGCCTAGACATCAGCTCCTGCATCGGTTCTAATATCACACATAGCTGCAAAAAATCAAACACCCCATTTACATGAATTGCCATGCATTGCCACCTGTTCAAATAAAGTCAAATAACAAAAAAAAACTAAAAAAACGTTCCGCATCAAAAGCTTCAGTAAAAACGGACCCTTGAAAATACATACATACATACATAACCGTGTTACAAGTTGATCCACCCCACCCTAGGACTCCTAGGACGAATTGAGAGTTTTTTTTCTCATAATATACTACCCAAAATTATCTACTTTGTGGAGCGAACAAAAATTTCTTAGCCTGATGCGATCACAAAAACTCCAACAGAATTGAAGAAAACGGGTTAGGATTATTTTTTCAAAAATTTTGATAATGGCAATCTATTCGGACTAGCCACAAATACTCCGATAACAATTTACAAAAATCTGAACTAATTAGGAATAGTTGCTGTTTTAGTTCGATTTCTAATCTTTTGTAGTTACTTTCTGATTGGTATTATTCAGTTTGTTCTTCTTCTTTCTATTTCTTGATAAAAAAATGAATTACTAGTGATTTTATTCATTATTTATCTCACTCTGTAGATCAATGATCTAATCCTGACTACGATCATGCCTGGTATCATGCAAATTCTTAGAATTATCATACACGGGTGATGACTTGAAAAATGCAATTATTCAAAATTGTCACGTTGATAAAAAACACCTCTCATGAGATATCGTTCTGAAAATTGTTATAGGAGTATTTTTGGCTAGTCCGAATCCATTGCCATAATCAAAAATAAAAAAATATGCGTTCTCAATTTTGCTGGATTTTTTGTGATCGCAGTAGGCCAATACATTGTGTTTGATAATTTTTTTTGCTCGGGAAAGTAGATAATTTTGAGTAGTATATTATGAGAGAAAATCGCCCGTGGGGTGGGGCGAATTGTAACACACTGTACATATATGAAAATGAACAATAAAACAGTGACAACTTTGAAATTACCAATGGGGGAAACCTTATGAATAATCTATTTAGCATCTTAACTGTTCCACATTTGAAGAGAGAAGCAAAGAGGGTGTTATAATTTATACAGGGTGACCGTGAGAAGGAGGTTAATCAATTAGTCAATCAAATGAAGCATTTTCTCGAAATTTCATAAGACAGTAGTTGTACAAATAATGATAAAAATAAATGATTATCACGAAAAATAGCTGGGAAGCCACTGGCACAGGTATTATAGCCCGGCGAAAGAAGACCGCTCTCCAAACTATATGAAACAACTGGAGCAATGTCAAAGTTTCAAGGCTTTCCCCTTGATTATTTACACTGACAAGATCATTCACCTCCATGAAGAAATTTTTAATCCAAATTTGGCCTTAGTTCTTGGTTTGTTCGTAGGCGGCGCTAGCTAAACTCGGCAAAATATGACCGACTTGTATATACTCTTGGAATCTGCTCGAGTCCATCTATCTGCAAGTTGCTGAACTATCAGGAATATCACTCTTTCTGAAGCAGGAAAATCGCTAACTTTGATGTCCTGAAGGCTTCTGAATAAAAATATGTTAATCCGTCCACGGAAACTGGAAATGTCGGACTGATGTAGTTGCTTTAAATCGACTCAGTTTCACTTCAGAGATTTTGTACAGACCTTTCAGGGACACCCTGTGTACAATGTTCATTATTTTATCCACTAGATCACGCTACTGAGACGTGAGTTCAAAGTTGGTAGAACTGAGAGGTATACTTCTTCCTTTTATGTCATTTGGCTTCCTCTGATATTCGCGGGAATCAATGTTGCCAGGTGGCGCTCGGTTTTCATCGTTCCACGTCAAAACTGGGGGAAAACACAAACTCAATCCTCAATCCCATTAGTGCCATTAGCTTGTGTACTGTGTGAGTGATAAGTTCTTAAATTTCTTGACATTAATTGTCAATATTCGATCGAAAACGCCTGTTGTAGATGTTCTTTTGGCAGATATTTTGCTCTATTTAGATGGAAAAAGCCGACCAGTAGAGGAAGGAGAACGGGTTCTTCGTGCTAATCATGTGATTTTGTGTGAGGCAGAAGACTTCAACAAAAGGCACATTTTTGCACTTTGTCTACAAACTTCGGCGAAGAAATCTTCCCCACATGAAGTAATATTGAAGTTGGGGTCCAGAGGAACTCCAGTAGAACAATAGATTTGTATTTGTTCCTGCAAAGCAGTACAATCTGGGTATTGTAAACATGGTGTAGTGTTCTTTTATATGTCAATTGATTTGCTCGTCATAATTAGTTTCAATTGTTTGAACTATCTCCAATTCTTCACCCGTTCACTGTTCACTAAACTAATAAAAATGTAATAATGTAAAAAATTTACCAACTCAACCATCATCACTACCAACAGTGCCAACACTTTATGGCATGTCATTGACAAGTTTGACTACAGCTACAGCAATGTAGTCTATGACTTTAGCCATACACAACAGTTTGTTTTCCCCCAGTTTGAAGTTCGTATTATGTAACCTAGATGTCGCCCACTTCGTGAATCTCGCGAATATTCTCCTTTGTTGATATTAAGATTGCACATAAAGTCCACTTTGAGAGTATAAAAAGTAAGTCTGCTCATATTAAACCACGACTCAAGTATTTCTATCTGTTTCCATAGGCTACATAGGCCTAGTGAATAGAATTTCTGGCTTCATTGCTCTAATAAAGATAGTTCACCTTGTTAGTGGGAATAATCAAGGGCTTCACTGAGATAACAGTGGGGAGTCGAGGGTACTATAAAAGATGTGATTTGTTTGCGCTCGAACAATATACTAAATTTTTTCTAACCGATCTCATTAATTGTTTTAGATGTATGACAAACTGACATTTATCATATGTTCAATTGATATAATTCAATGTTCGTCGTGGCATATAGCCAGGAAAGTAGTTGTTTTCTGTTGAATATGCCGAGAAAGAATTAATAATTTCATCACATAGAGAATGCGAATTCTCAATGTATTTATTCAAATGTATCCATTTTTTCATGTTTATAATATATCTGAGAATATTCCTTTTCAATACGATCTCATTAAATTCTCGAGCGATTAAATTTCATAGTTTGACATCCTGTATGTATGTAGACACACTCACCCTCAAGTAGTTGAGCGTGGAATTGGTGATGCCCTGGCGGGTGATGTTCTTGGATAGCTGGTCCAACATGCCGGGGTCCTGCTGGGAATGCATCCCGACCACCGTCCTGGGAATCAGCTCGCGGTGCGTCCTGACGGCAAAGTGCCACGACTTTATCCTCATCAGGTCGTCGAAAGTGAATTCTAGAATTAAGCGGCCCTCTGTACACACCTAACCAAACAAAATCGATTAGCATCTATTTCTCAACAGATATAATTCGAGAGTCATATATAATTATTATCAGAAGTGCGTTTGCTACACTCTTTCCATATATATGCGACAAATCTGATGTCACCAACCAACTATGTTGGGTATAGGAAACCTCTAGCTTTATTTACATTTTATGTACAGTGTGTCCAGTTTTTGATGCTTTGCGTGATATCTCAGTTATCTTTAGAGATAGAACCTTGCGGTTTTCGCAGACCTGTGCCACTTTTTTGAAAAAGTCAAGAAAAATCAGGACGTACAAAAATGGTGCCTATCGGCGATTTCCTGCTTTGGCAATGTTGTTTCTAGCAGTTCTTGTTGAACAAATACGGTGAAAATATCGATTTCACCAAAATTAGTGGATACGCTCCCCTGATATATTAACCCTCAATAGGCAAATGATATAATGGGCGTGTACACCTTATTAGAACTTTTAACTCAAACCATGTTTATAATGATCCTTTCATACATAAATAATGATTGACGACATAATTCGATCGAAAAATTAACTGGAATGTTTTATTTTTGGACATAAATAATAGTACCATCTGAAAACGGACCCTCTTATGACGTAGAAACCTCATCTCGTCATAGTTAAAAGAAAACACCAAAAGCCCGACAGAGACTGAGGCAACTGATATATTAATTCTTCCAACTGTGATCTCGTACTAATTCACTCTGTCAGATATCATGTATCATTCATCTCTGTCTGGAATAGTCTTGTTTCAGTATTAGATGGACGAAAACTAATGTCATTGTTTTTCGCAAATATACATTTTATTAAAGTTGATGAAACTTTTCTCCTGTCAAACATTTGTTATTTCTGAGAAAACATCCCAAAACCACGTATAATTAAGTGGTATATGTATTCTCTTCTCATCCAATGTGGTCAACCCTGCACTTGTTTGTACAAATGATAGCAGAATTAATAAATGAACTTCACACCAACCACACAATTTATTGGATTATAATCAGTATGTTCTTATTGGGTAATCTCTAAATTGAATTTGGAATGTTCTGAATGGAAAAGAGTAAGTAAATTTTAGCTCACCTTGGTAAAGAGCGGTTTACCATGATGTGTAATCATAGTGCACTGATCACAGTCCAGAGTAATACTAGTGTTGTGGAAGGACTCTTTCGGATGCTTCATATTATAGTACAGTTCCGTCACTCCACCTTCGAATATACTCCTAAAATACCTCGGGATTAACGTCCTTCCGATTGCTGTAACACCCAAATGAAACAATTTCGTTAATTTTCACATATCATTATCCTCGTTCGTGCTTCCAAGTAAATGGCGAAACGCGAAACATTTGTTAATTTGCGTGAAGAGAGATCGGTTAGTTGTCACTATTTCCTCCGAATTACCTATAAACTTACTGTATCTTTTAGGGCCGTCTTCTAAACAAAATGCCAACGTTAGGGAGGCATCGTCCTCGAAAAACTCCGTTGCGAAGGCGTCCCACCATAAATTATCACTCTCCTGGAAAAAAAGTTAAAATTTTATGTTTCTAGAAATAATGTATAAGCAAACCAACGTTTGCGGGGTTACCTAGTGGTGAATAATTTGGTACATTGAAACTAATACACATTACCTCAGTTCTTTGCTGTAGCCTTTTGTTGAGTTCATATATTCGATAGTCGGGTTGGCCAAAGTAAGGCGTATGCCGCCTTGGTACGGGAAGAGATCTGAAACAGAAAACATCAAGTCACAAAAGCATCTGTCATCAAAAAATCGGCTAGTGAAAAATTATTTTTCCATTCATGCAATGTCTGTATAATATGTTCAATTTGAAATCTGAATAAATTATTGATATCATAGGATCGGTTCGAGAGGAAGCCAACTTGTTATAAGGGCCAACAATTTGCTTGTATTATTCTGAGATTTTATTGAACTTATTATGAAGATTCAAGCTGTTTATAATTGAATCACCATCACAGCTTTTATTCTCTATCAAAATATTTGGTCCATGGTCCACAAATGACAATGTACAAATAGTTATTCTTCATCCTATCAAGTCTATGTTAGGTCCCGTTCTCGCTTTACTGTCCGCCGGGGGAAGTTCCAAAGTTGTCATCAGATTATTTACTCATTTGCTTCTAAATATTATGCTTACAACTTTCATAACAAGGGATTCCATGATAATAGATGAAAGCTGTATACGTAACCAGATTAATATCCTGAACTCTCATCAGTCGGTGGATAAATAAGAAAAAGTAGAATTCATACTTGTTCTTTCGTTTTATTTGAGCAGAGCTGTACGCTTATACCACAAAGCAACGAGTATGAAATCTACTTCAGAGATCGTGAGCGTGGCAACCACACTTCGAGGGGTGGAATGGGGGCGCATACGAGCTTGCGTCATCGCTCATGTAGGTGGTGGAATCGCCAGACGAGGGTAGGTAGGGGGTGAGAACCAAGAAAAGGGGTTGACGGATCAGATTGACGGATGGCGAAGGAAGGAAGACGGCCGGGGATGCCCCAAAACTATGTCTTGCATCGCCGCAAAACTAGAGCTAGAGAGAAACTACTCAAGTGGGTCAAGAGGACAGAGTACATAGATTCCTTTCTAGATTTCGTACATAAGATGACCAATAATCGTATGAATATGGTGTTTTAGATTGAATAGCGATAGAACTCGAAGAAAGGAAAAAAAAATAACTATTTTCATCTCTTGGAGCGCACGAAAGAAAATGATGTTTGAACGAGGATGGGGAGAGGAGGTAGATGTTGGAAGTTTTTTTGAACTTTTGGAGGTTATAATTCCATTCGAACTTCCATTGGCAGAGAATTCCAGAGCTTTGCGTTCTATAGACGAACAAGTGTTGGTAAATGTTGTTCCAACATATTTCAAGGTTAACAACGAATGGATGTGCTGTCTGAGTGGTATTGCTAGTGATGGAATGATAGCAGAGATTTCTTAGGAACATTTCCCGTGGAAGTATCTATAGAAAAGTGAAAGGTCGTCGACTTTTCTACGGTGTTCTAATGAAGTCAAAGGATAAGTGAGTGTGGCATCACCCATAAGGCGGATGGCTCTTCTCTGGATGGAATCTAAGACCATCAGCGTATGTTTCGGTGCTGAACAACATATGTCAGAACAGTATTCTAAAACTAGCAGTATCTGAGCTTTGTAGATCATGAGAAGCTGTTGAGGTGTAAAGTAGATTTTTGCACGGAACAAAAATCCAAGTTTCAGTGAAACAGCTTTTGCGATGGATCGGACATGATTTTCCCATAAGAGAGTATTGCTTATAAACCTGTGTTTCAAAGCTTCGTCTTAGATTATTTATTCACAGTTCAAAAACCCCTCAGCCGATTTTCGTTAAGCTCAAAATGTATGTGGCGCCCCAAAGGGTTGCTTGATTGATATTCAAGTTAAAATCAATTGAACCTCACTGTTAATTTCAATTTTGATGTCATCAACAGTGCACCTATATATCCCGGAAAAAAATACTCACGTAGCGGAGGGAGACAAAAAACCGTGAGCTACAATCTAATATTTTTCTCGTGTATAATACACAATTTTTTTCTGTGACAGAAGAATGGACGAATCAATATTGAGAAGATATCACATTATTTTGAAATCTGAAAATTATCGACGTGAAATTCAAAGTTTTTAACAGTAGGGACACCTGCGTTGTAGGCATCTTTATCATTCTTTTGAAGTAATCAAATATCTGATGCCACTTCTGTCAGTCGAATTCTGTGATTTGATTTCAAAAAAATTGCAAATTTAGTGGTTGTTTAGTAATATACGTAACCGCGAAGTCGAATGGAAGATGAAAGGACTTGCAGTTCTTTCTCGGAGACGGTATTATTGACTCATTTTTCGGAACTATAGCACAACAAAAGCCATCAACAGTGTATATATTTATATGTGATATACAGGGTATTTCAAAATTCAGTATCAAGATTTTAGGGGCGTATTTTTCAGGTCAAAATAAGACGTTTTTGTCCATAAACATGTGTCCGCAAACGCTTCGTTACCGATCTACAGAGCGTTAAAGTTAAACAAATACACGATGAGACATCCACCAACTTTCAAATAATGTCAAATGCTTCAAAACAAACCTAAACGCCAAAATGAAAATAGCAGTCAAAGCCCACTAATTCGCTTTTTCATTGTTCCGTTGAAAATTTTAATTAAATGTAGCGAATCACAAAAATTGATTTTACTTTTTTCTCGATAACGATCGCAGATGCGTGAAAATTACAAGAGACAAAAAAATGTATAAACAAAACAAAGAATTCATTTCGTATCTCAGAATTCACCAGCGGCGCACCACAAAAAAAATTATGGGGTAAAAAAGGGCTTGACCCCTGAAAAAAATATCTCCCTGTAGATTCTCACAATCACTCGGCATGCTGGATGATGTAAGCCCTAGAACGTAACCTACATTCCAAATTTGATCTTAATATCTCAAAAATTAAAAGAGCTATGAAGAAAAAAATAAAAAAATCTTGAAACTTTAACGCTCTGTGGATCGGTAACGAAGCGTTTGCGGACACATGTTTATGGACAAAAACGTCTTATTTTGACCTGAAAAATACGCCCCTAAAATCTTGATACTGAATTTTGAAACACCCTCTATATTCGGGAAAAAAGTACTCACTTTTTTCCCACGGGAAAAAAGTAATTTATGAAAAGTGACATTTTATAACCTGCCAACAGAGATGAAATGCCAAACTTTTTTTCCGTCACAGAAAAAAAATGTAATAAATAAAAAACACACAATAGTGGTATCAATATTACGACCAAGTCTGTAAAACACTAGTGCCCTCCCAAGCTAGCGAAATACGCTGCTCACCTGAAGTAGTTACCCCCGAACGGGGAGCAGTAAAACGGATCGCCGTGCAAATGGGAGGCGGGGGCAGGCGGTGGGAGCAGCACCGGGCACATGGGGGCCGCCCCGGCGCGCACGTGCAGATGGGGGGAGCCCAGGGGGGCTCCCACCGGCGGTTGGCCCCCGTTGCAAATCGTGCTGCCACCTGCCGGGATGACCGGAAATGCTTCCGGAAGCGCTCGTTCGAGCTCGAATTTGCTACGGACTCGCACGGGCATGGGACCACGAACGATCCCGGTTCATGCCGATAATAAGCTGGTCAACAATTCGTGTGGCTCACCAATCGGTCAGGTCATCGGTTACGAAGATAATTGTTGGATTAGACGGAAAGGGTGTGCGGATAATATTTCTCAATGTTCGCAGATGATTTGACCTATTCATGTAATTCCTATGAAATATTTGTGAACAATTTTGAATTACATAATTTATATTATTCAGCAATGTCGTCAATGCAAGTATTTTCAAATCTGTTATTAATCCATCTATGACACATTAATCCAGCTATTACAGATATATTTTTCTGATCTGATTGTAATGTTGGTCTCTTAGGTTATTCGGAGTTTATCACCATCATTTATAATGTTTTGAGGGATAATAAAATGTTGAATACACTACGAACCAAAATGTGTTGGTTAGTTTTATTCATTTTGCCCGGAAGGAATTGAAAATATCAAACTTACAGTTTTTTAATATTAATACAATCCATTGCAGAACTAGAAAAATGAATTACTCCCTCGATATAGCAAATACGTTCGAGTCAAAAGTTGGTAAACAATCTGCATTTCATATGATTTGGAAAATATGTTAAGAATAACATAATAGTTTGGTTGAATTGATATGTGCCAAAATTTGATTACTAAAAGTAGTAAGAACTCGTTTTTACTCTTTGCTATAATAGTATCCATACATTTTTATAAGATCATCCAATCACCTTCAGTTTAGATACTATTTTGATTTGGATGACAGTATGAACATAAAATCAAGCAGGTATCATTCTGGGACCATTTTAAATAACCAAGCAATTCGGCAAATCTTGTTTTTTATGCGTGAGCAAGATAAGAATCGATTAGAATCAATTGAATTATTCATTTATAGGTCACGCATAGAAAATATTGAAAAGAAGCCTGCATGATTTTATCCAGAACAGTTGTTTTCTGTAGAATACTACAATGATGTTTTATATTGGTGATTCTTTTCAACTTTATGAAAATAATTCAAACTTTTCAAACTATTTCAGAATTGAATACCTAGAACACTTTCTGCAAGTTTACGAAAACCTCGAATTCACTTTGGTTCGAAAAAGTTTAAACAAATGCTTATAGCAAAATTGAAGTACACCGAGAGATACAACTGCTTGGAAATTCTTCAATGCTCTATCGATATTTATTGAATTGCAAAAAGTAGCTTTTATTTTCAAAATTTATGAACGTCTATGTGCATAATCGTAGAAAACAATTTGAAAGTAGGAAGGTATATTTGATTGGGAAACAAATTATAAGCACACCCTTTTTTTCAACCATTGAAGTAAGAAAAACAGGCAGGGAGATGATGCCACCAGATGGGAATGGTCCAAGAGCCGACTGCAAATTTTGACCGTCATCTGATAACGAGATAATATATGTCCCAAAATAATGTAAAAACATTATATTTTGTCGCTATCCTGAGCAAAAAATTGATCGAAAAATTGTGTGGTAATTAGCACTTAATTTCGCGATTTGATGAAAAATGAGAACTATGCCATTCGATACCAATTGAATAGTAGATCTCTAAACCCTGGTCCATCGGATATTATCTTTAGAGGAGACATTTTCTCGGAAATATTGACGGCTGCCACTAACTTAGATCAGTTTGAGTCGTATCACGTTTGGATATTCGCAAAAGGGACTTTATTCCTATTTCTTAGTATGTCCGGAAATAGTGGCAGCAAATAAATCGCTTCAATGGGCTTATATCACAAAAAATTTTTATTCCATAATTCGATAGAACTCACCCAAACTAGCTCACCACCGCAAACCGTTTATCGCTGTGAGCTCCCTACGTTTTATAAAAAATTATTGAAATCCCCGATTTTTCGGACTTCTGAAAACGAGGCGATGATGTGACGTCAAAACCCTAATACTGAAACAGAACTATTCCAGACAGAAATGAATGATACATGATTTCTGGCAGAGTGAATTAGCGCGAGATCACAGTTGAAAGAATTAATTCTGGCAGAGTGAATTAGCGCGAGATCACAGTTGAAAGAATTAATATATCAGTTGCCTCAGTCTCCGTCCGGCGTTTGGTATCTTCTTTTAACTATGGCGAGATGAGGTTTCTACGTCATAAGAGCTAGGGTCCGTTTTCAGATGGTACTATTATTTATGTCCAAAAATTGAACATTCCAGTAAATTTTTCGATCGAATTATGTCGTCAATCATTATTTATGTATGAAAGGATCATTATAAACATGGTTTGAGTTAAAAGTTCTACCAAGGTGTACACGCCCATTGGTATCGATAGGCATAATTCTTATCTAATTATCAAATCGCGAAATTGAGTGCAAATTACCGCACAGGAAAGTGCAATGATTCAATCATTTTGCTCATCAGGATAGTGATTGACACAGGTGACGTTCGACAAAACACAATATGTTTACGTGCCTTTGGGATCATGAATCACAATTCCCACATTTCGTACAGGGCGTGATTTATAAAATTGGTGACACATGACCGATTTATTCATACTAACAACCTATATAAGGGATATTTCATGCCCGAATCGAATAGGCTGGTCACAGTTTCGAAAAAAAAATGCCTAATAGTCATTTTTTAAATTTTAAAGTAGGCCTTGAAAATCTGAATATTCCGATAATTTATCAAGTATATCACGTAATTCTTGTAAATCGGTCGAAGGGTTCCAAATTAGGAGGATGTTGCGAGTCGAAATCGCACACACTGGTGTGGCACACACAATATACCACGTGGCGCTTAACGTGTTAATATCATTTCGTTATCAGATGACGGTCGAAATTTGCAGTTGGCTCTCCTACTATGAAACAGTAATCCGCATCGTAAACCATTGAAACGGTTCATTCCACAATCCACAGCGATGATTCCTACTTCACTCGCTCTTCTCTGTGAGGTGGAAAAATTGTCCGAGGACCGCACATACCGACGTCCACGTCCACCGCGTCGCGACGGTGCTTTTCTCCACGATGATGATTATAATAATATATAGCGCGCTAGCACGGCACTCCGTCGAATGTCACGAGTGAGTGGAGTCGCGATTCGAAAGGCACGTGGTGCAGGAGTTGGGAGTTTCCATTCCTATCCTATCCTATACATGCATCGTGTGTAGGAGAATAGAGAGAGAAATGGCGCAACGCAGAAACCTGCTGATGCTCCTGCCTCCACTGCCTCCTGCTGCTGCCCCAGCTATGCAGGAATACGGAAATTCGTTCAGCATACTATTTTCTGCTATTTGTATAGTAATATCACGAAAGTGAGAATGAATTGAAAATAATTCGAGATATTATCTTCGAGAACTTGTTGCTAGGTAACGGCAACTCGCCCTTCGACAAGATCTGAAGAATTAACTTCCAATATTATGTATTAGTCCAAGAGCCGGTTGCAACCCGTGTGTCATCTTGTTATTGCACATGTGGGTTTTTGACATCTACCATTCAATTGATATCGGATGGCATAATTCTCATCTCGTTATCAAATCGTGAAATTGGGTGCAAATTAACGCACAGAAAAGTGCCATTCCTCAATAATTTTGCTAGGGATAGTGATTGGCACAGGTGCTGTTCGATAAAATACAATGTTTTTACATGCCTTTGGAACATAAAATATAACATTTGGTTATCAGATGACGGCTCTCCTACTATAAGTCGAGCTCTCTTGTGGTATAATCAACTGAGCTAAGTGTGGTCAAATGTCAAATCACAATTTTTTTTCAGCCAAAGAATCTGTATTAAATACAGGACGAACTGTACGAACTGGCATCTTCAGACACCGAACCAACTAAATATTTGTTCAAATGAAAATAAATACTGCTGACAGAGAATGAAAAAGAGCCCCGGAACAAATGCTTCATTATAGAAACGAGTCAGTAGGTATTGCTAAATAGATATCTAGAGGTAAGGAGTCTCCTTGACAAAAATAATGTGTTTGTTTTGAGGTTTTCCTTATCACGAGATACTTTCAGGGAAAAGTTAGGTTATAGGTGGTCGTGAGAAAAGAAATCCACACACTTGTTTTGTTTACTGTCTGTGGTCGTACACACTGGTAACGACACACTACGGTTGTTTCGGATAATGATTGGTTTTCTTATGATGATTAGATTAACTCAATGAATTCCCCATAGCTCATCCTTTCACAAAAAAAACATGCTCATAACTTTCTCACGGATTAGTAATAAAAATATTATAGACTCGATTAAATATAACACTCTTCACTACTCAAATAAATCATTCACCAAATGTCAGTGCTGCCACACGAAAATTGTCATGAGATTACCGTTATTTTTCTGAAAAATGCAATTGAAATTGCATGACAACGACAATCATCGATGAGCGTGCAAGATGAAAAAAAGAAGCGTTGCAGAGAAGACTGGGAAGATGGAGGTCAGTGATCTAGCCTAGCTCTTCTTCTCTGTCCTTGGACTCTGAGCGTCTTCGTATATACTTTATGATTATCATCAGGTGTCGATGCCGATGGATATGATTTGTGCAAGCTATTAAGGATTTCGTTGGGATAAAAATTCAAAATTTTCAGTTGTCTATCTATCCCCTCCACGTTCGCACGATGTTCCCCGAACATATAATAGGAATTCCCATTGGTATACACCAGAAGATAAAATGAATATACATTAATATTTCGTTTCTCTGACCAAACGCACCAAATTACAAACATACTTCATCAGTGAAAACTAATTTTTAAACTTGTTGAACTGAATTTCTGAATTAGATTTTTAGTGTTTCTAGGTATATTGATATGGACAATGCGGAGCGAACGGTCATCTGATATATTTATAATTGCTCATCTCTAACTGAAATAAGTGAATTTAAAACTTGCAAAAATAAATGATGTTTCTTTCTAATTTCCTCAAGAACCGTTAAGGTACCCGTTAGAACGATCTACATGACTGACGGAAATACAGTTTCATCGTTACCCTATACAAAATAATATGAGTACAGCAAATTCGCTTGGAAATCAGAGTAGATATGGGTGAACGACCTTTTACCTTCCACTCGATTTCCTGAAAAACTTGATCATGTTTTGAAATTCCTCTTCCGCTGGAAGTTTTTCTTCATTTGTTTCCTGCTTCAGAAATTAGATTATCAAACTAGAAACTATACCCAATGCTGATATTTTCATGCCCAAATTTATGATGTTGAAATTCAATTGTCTAAACATTATTCAGAATGTTCTCAATATTGGACGTTCGAAGAAGTACATAGGGTGTCTCATTGGGAAACGGAAAATTTTAAATGGTGAGTAGAGTTCATCAAGGCTGTTCTGAAAATACCATATTTGTGATATGTCATTATGTCGATCGATTTGTACAATTTCTTTCCACAAATACATAAGTACTCAATAGTAATTTTGAGATACGTGAAGGTTACATTCGATTCAGCTTCTTGTGCACTTTCCAAATATATGAGCAGATTTTGGAAATTCGAATACAGGGTGTTCTTCTTGGGGTCCAGAAAAATGACCAATTTTCGTTAATCCGGACCTAGATTTTTCTCATGACTGATAGGTGAGTCGCTTGGGTAGAAGAAAGAATTGTGTACCAAATTCCAAAATAATATACTGGGTGGTTCGTAATTTATCTCCTCACAAAGAATTTAGCAAAATTGATAAAACACCCTGAATCTCGGATATTAAATTTGTGAGACCGTAGAAATGAGGTATATTCTGTATAGGGATCGACCGATATGATTTTATGGTGCCGATACCGATTTCTTTTCTCTTCAAAAACTGAATTCCTATACGATATTACGATTCCACGAAGCTGGGGCTCTATCACGTCCGTTTTCTAACGTGATAATCAATCTCTAGATACGGAAACCCCCAAGGATCGTTCGGCTCGCACATAATTCCTCAGTTTCGTAAATAATTCACGTGCACTTTTGCGAGCGTAAACGCTCCTAATGGCATCCGATAACACACATCGCCTTTTTGGTTGTGCGTGTAAAGTTTTTTTAGAGTTTTGCGTAGCCACTAATTCTTGCACGTCATTCGTCGTCGACAATAAAACCATAATGCTTGCGTCTTGTTTTTTGACGTTTTGAGAGGATTGGATAGCTTCATCCTTCGATTCGTTACATCATTTATCTCCTGTTCGCACGGTGATATTTCGAAAAAGTATCTAGCTCTGTCATTACTCTACTCACTCACTCTGTCACTCAATCACTCTCCTTAGATGAATAGGCTGAAGTTATGTACTTACCTGAAACAAAAGAAAAATCCTCATTAGCTAGGCAAATATTCAAGGGTGGAACTAGAACTAGGTCTAGAGAGTATCTAGTATAAAGGTGTTTTTACTCATATGGCTATAATTATGTCATTTTCTAATAGTAGAAGGTGGATGGCTTTTGGGTGCAATAACCTTTCGACGTTTCTTTATTTATGTTAGCTTTTTGTTTGATAATTGAAGAAAATACTGTACAAATTCGGGAAAAACTCATTTATTGATTCCGATTACTTCAATAAATTGTATCCTATATGAAATATCGATACAGACTGGCCGGCTGGCTTCGGTTCTCTCGAGGAAGAATGTTGTAATATAAACAAATCCCATAATATAAACACAGATCTCTAGTTCCTCGGTGGATGAACGACTACATCACCCAGACGGAGTCAGTGTCGGGTGCGAGGGGGCTAACACGGCCTTCCTGACGTAAGGGGCGTCCACGCACCTTCAACAATTCAGCCAGATTCACATACAGGCGAAAATCTGTAAACATTTGAGAGCACTAATTTGTTCCTGAGAGCACATACATCAATTCATTATGATTTTATTGTTTTACTGGTTTGCAAAATCACATCCGAATAACATTCTGAATTTCTGCCATAACAACTTCTGAGGAGTTGAGCCTAAACAAAACCCCAAAATTTTCGATTTGAAGCCAAATTCAATTTTTTTTTTTTTTTTTTTTTTTTTTTTTTTTTTTTTTTTTTTTTTTTTATTTCATACAGCTCATATTCATGCAGAGGTTTGGGGATCTTGATTCATTGCCTGTCATAGCACGGACTTTTACTCTGCCCCTATGCCCAAACCTGAGTGGAGGATATCTTAAATGCCTTCAAATATAGCCTGTCTGAGCAGGGACCTTTAAACATAGCCTGTCTTAGCAGGGACCTTTAAGCATAGCCTGTCTTAAACAGGGACCTTTAAACATAGCCTGTCTTAGCAGGGACCTTCAAGCATAGCCTGTCTTAAACAGGGACCTTTAAACATAGCCTGTCCTAACAGGGACCTTTTAACATAGCCTGGTGAACCAGGGACCTTAAAAAAGCAAAACAAACAGCTCGACAAACAGCCTACAAGCAGGGACCTCTATATAAGCCAGTTATCAATTTCAACCAACATTGCATTCGTGTTGAAGTTGATACCAGGAACCTTGTTTAACAGTTATATTTGTTGTTTGCCTCAACTCCATAGTTGGGGGATCTATTCTACAGGTTTATATTTGCCTTCTCAACTTGAGTGACCATACGATGATTATATTTTTTTTTTTTTAATTTACCTTTACTGTGGCCAAGTTCTTAATTGCTCGTGTGCGGCGACAGTCGTCCTACCGCGCCCGCCCACACGTCGTAATGCATACCTTTCGTTAGGTAGGCAATGTATTACCTCGAACGGGCCTTGGAACTTTGGTTTTAGCTTCCCTCCTAAAGATAATTGACTATTCTGAATAGCCACTTTATCACCTTCTTTGTACGGCACTGCGATAACTCTGTTCTTATTGAACGTGTATGCTGCCTTTTCTGTTATCTTTTCCAAGCGTTTGTTTACTTCTTCCTGTACATGATCTGCATCGACGACCTCCGTATAGGCATTGGTACCTGCTAACAGCTGATCCGCGGCCCTTAATCTTTTGGTTTCACCGAACATCAGGGCGTTCGGGGAATACCCAGTTGATTTATTAACTGTCACATTGAAGTCGTCTTCTATGGCGGGAAGTACTTGTGTCCATTTTTTTTTCATCCTTCTCATTCAGAACCGCTCGCATAGCATTGAAAAGGGAACGCATAACTCGTTCTACTTGCCCGTTACCACGGGGAACCCCTGTGGCAATCAAGTGGAGTTCTACGTCTCGCTCTGCCAGGAATTCCTTGAATCTTCCTGACTGAAAGGCGGTCCCTCTGTCTGCTATTATACGTTTCGGTGTTCCCAGCACAGAAAACACACCTTCAAGTGCTTTTATACTACAGTCTGTCGTTTTCTGCTTGATCGGACAAAACCGCACGTATTTTGAAAAAGCATCGATGATCACCAATATCTGCGTGCATTTATTCGACTTTACCAGTGGTCCGGCATGATCAATGTGCCACGTATGCATCTTATATGATGGTTTAGCGTTTTGTTGACATAGGCCTTTTTTTCTTACCGCTAGGTGACTTTCCTAGTACGCAAGAACGACAATTCGCTACGTATTTGCGAACCGTTTTACCCATTCGCGGCCAGATTAGTTCTTCACGGAGTTTTGTTAACATTTTGTCCGCACCAATGTGTGATGATTCGTCATGATACATTCGCAAAATGTCTAATCGCGCGGCTACCGGAACATAACAACGATCACGTTTATCGTTCGGATTACAAAAATACACGATATTGTCTCTCATGCTGTATCCAGGTTCAGAACATGTTTTGTTCTTCACACTTTGACATATTGCGTCATCTGTTTGATATTCGCGAATAGATTTTCGTGGTTTGTCTGTTTTGGTGGTATTTGTTACCAGAACTCTGTGAGGTGGCAAATTACGGCTGAGATAATCGACATGCCCCATTTTTGATCCTGGTCTGTACTCAATATCGAAGTTAAAATCTTGCAATTTAATCCACCACCTTGCTACCCGAGGATGTAGTTCTTTCTTTAAAGCTGTGGCTCGTACAGAATTGCAATCCGTGAATATCGTGAATTTTATGCCATACAGATAAACACGAAAATAATGGGTGGCTTCGACAATGGCCAATGTCTCTAAATCATACGAGTGATAACGTGATTCACACTCGGTTGTACGTCGACTGAAGTAAGCTACAGGGTGGGGTAAATTGTCTGAACTTTTTTGCATCAGCATTGCGCCAAGGCCAAGTGCACTTGCATCTGTATGTAACTCTGTTTCGGCCTCTGGGTTGAAAATGTTCAATATAGGGTATTCCGTCAGTTTTTGAATTAAATCTAGACGTACATTTTCGCACTCAGGTGTCCATATGAACGGCTGTCCTTTCCTCAGCAGAGAGGATATCGGTGCTGTTAAGCAGGCGAAATTTCGAATAAATCTTCGAAAATATCCAGCTAGGCCTAACAGTTGCCGTACACCCTTGATATCCGTCGGTGCAACAGTTTGAGCGAGAGCGTTGACCTTTCGGGGGCTAGGTCTCACTGTGCCACTCTCGATCATCACGCCTAAGTATTCAACACATGTTTTGAAAAAGCTACACTTCGAGACATTCAGAACGAACCCGGCCTTCGATAAAGTGTTTATAACTTCTCGCAGACGCTCGATACCTTCTGGGATAGTTTGTGATGGGCAAAGCACGTCGTCAATATAAACAAATGCGATATTGTCTTTCAGTTTCCCGAGTGCTTTGTCTATGGCACGTTGGTAGCACGCCGGTGAGTTGACAAATCCAAACGGTAGTCGATTGTACTCGTATAGACCATCAGGAGTCACAAAAGCGGTGACGTACTTGGAACTTTCTTCGATTTCCACCTGATGGAATCCTGACTTCATATCCAGTGTGCAGAAATATGCGGCTTTTGCCAAAGCATCAACTTGATCCTGTATACGCGGAAGAGGGTAGTTATCACGTAGTACCCGCTTGTTCACATCGCGATAATCCACGCATAATCTTACGTCACCATTTCTTTTTTTCACTATCACGATTGGACTGGCATAGGAAGACTCACTTTCTCGAATGATACCGTCTTCGAGCTGTTCTTGGATAATTTTCTTCACTTGCAAGCGTTCTGTGTATGAAAGATGTCGTGGGCGATATGCGACTGGTTGCATATCACGTAAGACTATCTTCAACTTTCCAGTAGTGACAGCGGATGGCGTTTGCGATTTTGCAGTTTTCAGAATATCTTCCAAAATTGTACCCAGTTGCTCGTCCAATCCTGACAAATTTAGATTTTCTATGTCTAGACTGCGAATATTCAAAGCTCGCTTGAGGCTCAACGAGTCATAGACTATATCTGCACAGTTTTCGCCTATTTCAACTTTGATTCCAGGACGTTTCAGCACGTCCATGCCAACGAGTGCGTCAATGTCACCTCCAGGAATTGACCCGTCTGGTACTACAGTAAAATCGATTTCTAATATCATCATGGGTGTAAACATTATAGCGGTACACTGGCCTATCGAACAGGTGATAGAATTTCCAATTCCAGTCAGATTATGAGTGCCCGGTTTGATTTCTAGGTTCAATTTTTGGGCGACCTTTTTGTGTAATACAGAAACGTCAGCTGCAGTGTCCACCAAATAGGCAATAGAGACGCATGCATCTTTATTTGTCATCGTCGCTTGCGGAAACGATTGCAAAAAACGGGTCTTCTGTGTTAGCAGTACACGTTTAGGAAAACCGTGTTTGAAATAACAAGTGTCTTCTGTGTGTCCGATTTTTTTGCAATGAGTACATTGTTTGACATTCAGAGATTTGTTTTCAGTGTTGTTTTTGTTTGTGATGCCTGATGGCCCAGGTGCATTTTGTTCTGCACCACTCATCCTCTGTTTACAGTCGGATTGTTTATGTCCAAACTTTTCGCACTTTCTACACTTACCGGCAAATACAAATGGCCTATTTCCAGCAGGCGAATGATAACGTTTTCGCGCGCGGGTACTGAAGTCTGTGACACGGTTTGCGAATTGTGTTGGCTTTTCTTCAGTAATACAGCGAGCATCGCAAGTTGCCAGAAGCTTCAACAGTTCTGCTTCGCATGGTGGCATTTGCATACAGATTCTGTTTTTGACCTCAGTATCCTGAACGTCATATTCAACAAGACTACTGATTATTTTCCATGGAAACTCCGAATAGAATCGCTTGATTGCGGCTAGTTTGGCGTTACCATATTCCACAAACGATCCAAAGTCAGAACTCTTGATAGCGAGGCAAGCACGTATTCGAGTTGCGGGAGTACCTTGCTCAGGAAAAGCAACTTCAAAATCCCGACGAAAGGAGGCCCAATCACGAACCATAGGTTTCCAGTGCTTATAAAATCGGGCAGCCCGGCCGCGCAGAGCATCGCCGGCCTTCAGCACAGTTACCGTGTCCGAGAAACCAACTTCTTCCTGTATGCGGGTGACGTAATTCATCCACTCATTCATCGTGAAGGGCGTGTCATCTGGATCAAAACTGGAGAGTCTAATTTGCGCCGATGCTGCGACTTCAGCATCGCGCACAGGCGCAGGCACAACTTCTTGACCTAACGTTGCTGTATGAACCGATTGAGCCGCACCCTGTTGAGCCACCATCGTAGATAGTACTTGCATCATTTGTTGTTGAAATTGTATGTTGCTCTGGTTCTGCATTTCCCATAATTTCAAAATTTTATCGTCCACACTTACGTCAGAGGCACTTTTGTGTCCGTCTAACTCATGTTCATTGTCACTTTGCTCACACACACTAACAGTGGGCGCGTCTTTCTTGCCGCCGTCAGCCATTTCTTTGTTCACCAACCACGAGGAAAAAAAAATATTTTCTGGTCCTTTCTTCCCTGTTTGAACACAGGAAAAGATATCCCACTTCTGATGTTAGCTTTTTGTTTGATAATTGAAGAAAATACTGTACAAATTCGGGAAAAACTCATTTATTGATTCCGATTACTTCAATAAATTGTATCCTATATGAAATATCGATACAGACTGGCCGGCTGGCTTCGGTTCTCTCGAGGAAGAATGTTGTAATATAAACAAATCCCATAATATAAACACAGATCTCTAGTTCCTCGGTGGATGAACGACTACATCACCCAGACGGAGTCAGTGTCGGGTGCGAGGGGGCTAACATTTATTTGAATAGGAAAAATCTGGATGATAGTTTTCATGAAAATAAAAATTCATAAGGTTGCCAATTTTGCTACCAGTAGGTATTTTAATTTCTACAAGCGTGTACAATCTTCAGGAATGGTCACGTGTACATTCAATATAAAGTAATGAAAAAAATAATAGTAGGTGGTTAATAATAAAATTGATAAACAATTTTCCTCTATTATCAATTTCAGAGGGGAGGTATTCATAGTCGAAAAAAGAAGAAAATTGTTTTTTGACATTAAAACTCCCAACCCTTCTCCATTCTCAAAAAATGACGCAGTAAATTTCAATGTTTCATAAGGACCGCACGCAACAGTGAAATTTGACAACAGCGCTGGCATCCCCCAACCCCCGATGCCGTGTTCCCAGGGGAAACTCCAACTATGGATGGCTTTAAAGGGGATGAACCCTTATGTTCACTATTCGCAAATGCTGGGCGCAAACGAATCCGTACGGTGCATCTACCATATCTATTTGTAATAGCCACATGGGTATCCATAAGCCATAAAGTTGTCAGGGGGTTATTGAGGATATCTCTCCCCTCCCCCCCTCTTGATTTCAATTCGCAACATTTTGAGCCATGGTGAGACTGTCCTAATAATTGATAAACATAAAAAACGTTTGAAACTATGGTACGTAACACAGGTTTTTCTACTCCTGTGACAAAAATGTGAATGTAATTCAAACACACTGCTTAGTTGAGGGTCATAGTGTCATAGTTTATTTTATTTTATCAATTCAAACATTTGCCTTGCTTCAACCACTGATATAGGTCAAACAATGTTACACCATATGACCCGAAAAGTGATGTAGGTATATCTAGGATTGATAAACCTCTTTTTGTGAATTATATTATACAATTTATACTAGCTTTTACCCGTGGCTTTGCTAGCGTTGAAGCCTTTGAATACATATCAGAGCACATTCCAATAGAACTGAATCAATGTGATCCAGTATTTAAAAATTGCTAACATACAATGAAGTTTCAAAACTGAAAACCTACTTCATTGAAATAATTTACCACAACAAAAGTTAAAAAGACTATTTTCGGTCAAGACGGAAGTAACAGAAAACAATTGAATACGTCAAATAATGCATATTTATATAATATACGCCGAATTTCATTTGTTTATCCGTAGAAACCAAAAAGTTATAGGGGTGAGCCACTTTGGAGGAACACCCGGTATATACTTTATCGAGGTTACCTTTTGCCAGTTTTAGAAAAATATAGACTTATTGGTATAGATTTAAGGCAGGCCAGAAGACAATGCTGTGATCTGCAGATGCCTTAGAATCTATATTTTTCGAAAACTGACAAAGATAACCTCAATAAAGTATATATATTTGAAATCAAAAGAAAGAGCTCTACCGATTAGGCAAATAAAAATACATGATGTTCCGTTTAAAAAATACCAGTTCATGTAAAATTTTCAAGTAATAGATTGTGAATGCCCATAAAAATACTTCATTTGTGCCCATTTGAACGTTTCTGAAAGACCAATAATGACTGGGATAGCTATTGAGTAAAATATAAACAATCACCCTGTACAATTTATTAAGCCTATTCAAGGCCCTTTCTACCTCCTCCAACTAAATATTTATATTGAAGTGAAGCAGGTCAGACGTTCACAATAGGCACTCCAAAGTCTAAACTACTTGTTTCAAAGTAGTTTAGACTTCCTTCCGGCTCTCAAAGTTAGGCTCCCAAGAAAATGTTCATGGTCAGAATGAGGCTCTCAATACCTCTACTTGCAACTCGTTTAGTCGTTTGTAAACTCAACTAACATTCTCATGAATGGAGTGACGTTCTGGCATTAACAAAACTGATAAATCCATTAGTCAAGTCTTTTTCATGGGTGGTTAGGTAGGTATCTTGGTATAAGATCGTAGGTATTTTGCAAACATGCACATACAAAAATACTAGCCACCCCTTCATAAGGGCTGCCATTTTGGGTGATCGATTCACTCTTCACTATACCCTTACACGCCGAATTATTCATCACGCACATCCTTATGTTGATACTTGTACACCTGTCCATTGAACTCTGTTATATGATGAACAACACGATGCACTATAATAATAGGCCATTTAAGGTATGTAAATAGAACAGTATATCGTAGGAAAGAAAGTAGTAATCAGAGTTTCTTCACTCTCTTGAAGGATTATTTATTATTTTCTTCTTATGATTTTAAACCAGGGATGCACAGACTTATAGGAAACAGGGGCCACTCGGGAAAATTATAAGTCAAAGACGGACACGAATATTTATATTTTTGAATAGTATGAATTACACTACAAATACATGAAAATTCGCATTCTCTATATGTGATGCAAATATCAATTCTTTCTCGGATTATTCAACAGAAAACAACTACTTTCCTGGCTATATGCCACGACGAACATTGAATTGTATCTATTGAACACACACGATAATACTTTGAAAAAAAATCTTCTGAAGTTGAAAATTTGCATTCTCCTTCAGATAAAAATATGTATATGCACATGATATCATTCTGAATATTCAACTAGGAACAACTACTTTCCTGGCTATTTGCCACGTCGAACATTGAATTCGCTCTATTGAACATCCAAAATGAGAGCATGAAAAATAAAAATCCTCTGAAATTGGGAATTGACATTCTCTCTCAAATCTGATAAATAATAATATGATGTACGTATTATGATATAAAAATGTAACTTACCAATATATTCACTATTGAAATGTATGGGAGAAGTATACTTGTATAAACTCTGATCTTGATAAGCTTGGAACTTCCAAAACAATCATTCGTATCAGTGATATGAGTATTATATCTCTCACAAATAGGTTATATGATTTTATTCGAATCAATTCATTTCGGATATCTAACCCTTAAAATGAAAGAACATTCAAAAATGTTTGTTGTAATTATGTAATCGTAATGTAATCAAATCATTACAATGTAATATATCTTGGTTCATTTTTTATGCCTGACATTGCATTATTGAGTTTGAATTTTTAAAACTCCTTGGCGGGCCGAATAAATATCGACAGTGGCGGCACGCGAGCCGCGGTTTGTGCATCCCTGTTTGAATCAATCAGAACATTCAATTGAGTCATTTCCATAGTAACCAATTCATTATATCAAAATAACTGAATATAATATCATTGCGCAGATACCACTAACGGACGACAGGTTATACCACTTATTAATTACCTATTAATAAACAAAAAATAAAAATAAATGGACAAGTAAATGCAAATATGGAGCAGACGACTATAAGAACCTGAGCACAAATTCATGATTTTCAATTTTTTGCGGTTGGCAAATTCAAATGATGCAAGTCTCGTTTTCAAAATCTAAGCAAAAGGAAGGCAAGTCAGAATGTCAGTGTGCCACTATCGTTTTTGTTTTTATGAAACGAACATTATTCCGATTCCGAGAATATTAAACGGAAAATCACCTTGAAATTATCGCGAAATCCATCAACGTCATTGCCGGATAAGATATAGGTATTACAATAATATTTGTTAGAAAAGTTGAATGTTGAATAGGAATGTGTGGATAGGAATAGAAAACCTACTATTATTGGTCCCTAAATGGAGTTTTCGGTAGAAATTTTCCTTAAAAAATAGAAGTATGTCCATTTTCGATGATTAGGAGATATACCTCCGGATATTTCAGTATAGAAATTTTCGGATTTCACTTAATTACTCATTTGTGAAACGTACCATGTTGCAAACAGCTATTTTCCAGCCCTTCCTGCTTTTTAGATACAGGGCAAAATAAAAAATGCATGTGGACTATTATGTAGTGACGTACTCATATCATTTTCATTAACGTGCATTCCACAGAAAATGAAGCCAAAAATTATTTTCTCTATATCTCTCTATATCTTTAATGTTAATTGAGGTATCTCGCTAAATTATTCAAAATAGAACATAATGAGTTCGATCATGATCAAATTTCAAAAATTGTATGAATGCATTCGTCAAAATTTGACAGGCCACAGGCACTATTTTACCAACAAATGATGGTGAAAGATTTAGTTCATTCGATTTATTTGATAGGTATCCTCAATTCGGGCTTACATTATTTTTTGTCCACCAAACCGCGCCACCGAAACATGAGGTCAGGGTTGGTAAAACTGATAAGTATACTTCGTGTCATCTGGCCTTTTGCTATGATATCTTCTTCTCCGTCAATAAAAGAATTGGTCGTGAAATTACACATTGAGAGTAAAAAAACTTGAGATTTTCTATTCGTTTAAATATTCTACATCATATTTTTCGAATATTTTCGATTGAACGGGCCATAGCTTTTAGGGCTATCCGGCAAAATTTTGGGATTTTTTACTTTTTTTTATTATCGTCAACAGGTGACAGTGAAAATGTTAGCCCTCATTCCCCATACACTCAACATCACAGAGATAGGAGCATCATTTACATTATCATCATCATTTATATCCTAATTGATTTCATATTCATCAGTTAGGTATTGATATTGAATAGAATGGTATTTTGTTTAAGGACATTTCGAATATTTTTCATTCCTCACCAGATTTGTTTCTTGGTTCAACTAAACGAAACACCTATTAGAGGTGAAATTCAATGTCCATCAAAGATAGTAGATAGTCATTCGCCTATGAGGCAATAAAAATAATCGAAGGATCTATTCCCACAATCATTATGAATCAATAATTTCCACTCTGTCAATTTTTTCTTCCTCTTTTTTTCCACAGAACCAGAGCCACAGCACACGTCCGGCCTGCAAGAACATTCTAAGAGGCCGTGTTGCCGTCTCTGTGGCACATCTACCGTGCGACGTAGTTCACGGTTCACGTAGCCATCGAAACCACGTGGTCGACCGGCAACTTCGATACACCTGTACGCCCGCCGGACGACGGGTCTCCCAACATCGTTGCCACGCTGACTAAGCGATACCCCCAATACACCAAAGTACTGATTGATATCCTGATTCATTCCCATCTACATTCGAAGCTACCATTAAAAACATAAAAATAGGATAAGAAAACATTCATAGGAACCAACTCATACCTACTCAGTAAAATTCGCAAACTGTAGGGTATGTATCCCGTCATAATATCATTTAAAGTTGTTGGTCCTTGAACAGCTGATAGGGGGACGTGTCTATTATAATATATACACTTGGCATCTTAATTCATTCATTGTGAACCCTGTGAGGAGAATGAATGAATACAAAGAGGAGTTGAGATGCTTCATATGTCAATGTGAAATGACAAGGATAGACCTACCAATACTCAGCAACCAAGCATTTTATACAGTGAGCACGAAAAGGTTGGAACAAATTCGTTAAATTAAAAGCTTAGAGATGCCCCACTCCACATAAATTGTACAATATTATGAATTTTGAAAAAGTCAAGGCACCTCTCACGCCAGGTAGCTTCATTATAGCAGTCTGTCACTCCATACAAGAAGCAACAACGGTGGTATCGTCAAACCAATTCACTTGGGGTATCACATAACCCACCACACTAAAACTGGAAGTGCTTTTCGCCGAAACAAATACTGGTATGAATACGATGTTTTCCTTTCTATTCAAGATTTCCAAGGTTTCTTAGTTTGGCAGCCTGACAAAATGAATGTCAATGACTGAAATCAAGTAACAAGTCATATATGAGAAACACAAACTTAGATAACAGGGAATGAATCAGACGAAGAATCGTCTCTGAATCGGATGGCAACAATATAAAGAACGTCAAACAGAAAGAACTAAGCAAAATAAATCAAATAAAAAAGAAGATCATTATTTTTATATTCCGAAAACTGGCTGATTTCTGAGTGTCGGTAATTTTTTGTATTGTGTTTTTTTCGATTTTTCCTACTTAGGTATAACATAAGTACGTTCAAATATTCAAGTGACGTATTCCCGAGAACATTTCAAGAAAAAAAGTCTATATAAACTAGTGTTTAGAAGTGCTTCGTTTCGGAGATACAGGGCGTTGAAATTGAATTTTTGTATGCGCTGTTTGAAAATAACTTTGTCAAAAAATGAGTCATTTGCACGAAAGGACCCCGCACTAAACTATAGGGAAAATGGCTCTCGATGAAAATCGCTGAATTTTTGATATGTTGCAGACTTTTATATACTGAACAGATATTCCAATGAACTAACCTCAAAAAATGGACAGTTTTTCTGATATTGACCTCCAAATGTCATTTTTTTTCGTTTTTTTTTGACGTGAGAAATCATAATTTCGTATTGATTTTCATGTAACATCTAGAGGGAGCTGCGAACGTTGTCATTATTTATTACAAACTTTTCATGGAAAAACCTTATTCCCACATATTTCCCAGGTAAAAAAGTTACACTTCTAAAACAACGCTGGAGATGACTGTTTTGAAGATATTTACAATTTTCTATATCGATGCATGTCACTTAGCTCCTAGGGGCCCTAGGGCGCTAAGTGAAGTTGCTAAAAACTTTACAAAACTAAAAGTGGTAGCTCTCGTCACAATAAACTACTTTTTTCCTATATTTGAAATGATTTGTTCTCTGTATTTCGACTCAACACCGAAATGAAGCATTTCCGGACACAAGTTTATATAGACTTTTCTTGTTAAAATTGTCTCAGGAATACGTCACTCGAATGTTTTAACGTACTTATGTTACACCCTGGATAATTTTCATATCATTATTCATTGACTACCGAAAAATCACTTCAGTTCATTGTAAACTTTATATTTTTATAAATTGGATCTCGTACAAAATTACTATGGAAAATGATTTGTCAATACATTCAATTCGTTTTCTCACAAACCTAATGAAATTGTGATTTCTTGTTTTTGATAGGTGATATTGATATGATTGAAGATTATAATAATTACGGTATCATATCTTAATTCTGAGAATTGAAAAATATAAAACATGTCGAATTTGGGGTATGTCATACCCCACCACACATCTGATGTAATGATTGTCCACCACACTGCCACCGGGTTAAGTAAAGGACGTTCGACTTGGCAACAGCGCTTAGAGGACGATCCTCGAGCCGGCCGGCAACGGCAGCGTCGCTGGGTCTCCGCTGGCCGCGAGCAATGAGCGAGAGAGAGAGGGAACGATAGCGATCCAGGCCGTGTAGCTGGAGCGTTTGGCGCCCCGCCGAGCCATAACCATCCCCTCACAGTCTACACCTAGGTCGGTGCGTCGGGGACCCGCTAAAGAGCAACGATTACAAAGATACGTTCTGCCATCCGCAGTTGCCATGTCTGCGATTTATACCGAGATCTGCCGAATAGAATGAGGTGGCAGGTAGTGGAAAACTAGCGAATTCATATTATGACAGTTAGGCCTATTCGGAAACCTATTCGGGTTGACTCGATCCTCAACCTGCACGTTCATTTACCTAACCCGAGTTGCATACCCGTGTTTGTAAACTTCGGTGCTGCCTACTCGATCACTAACTCAGAATTCAGGTTTGTCTAAAGTAACCCTACTCGAGAGCAGAGTCATCAGAGTCTACAAAGGCACCGCATGCGCATTAGCAAATGGTTTGCGGCAAGATGTGTCAGATGACCGACCTTGGAGGTAAAACATGAAACACAACCTCACTTTTCTTATTTGTTTACACAAGATTGGAAATTGATAGTTTTTCACAATTATTTTGGCATACGAATCGTGTTTTTCGGCTATTCATTAATTCAAAAATGCCATCACATTGAGCTGTTGTACAATGCACAAAAAAAGCAGCGAGACGAAATCTGATTTTTCAGGTAGGTATATCGTGATCTAAAAGTACTATAGTCAGTCACCTATAGTTTTCATTTTGAAATGTTGTCATTTATCAATTCTCATTGGAATTCCTTCGGCAAAATGAGCTAATAGAAATACTCGTGAAGTTTCTAAAAGAAAGCAAGAAGAGAGATGTATAGAAATTCGTGCAATCAAACGGTAGGACTGGTCTGACATGCTGACGAAATAAAATCGTGTGTGTTGTAGACATTTTCACTCCATTAGCACTGTTAGCTTGTATTGCAGAAGTGGCAGAAAGAATTCTAATGAGAAATAACATTCTATAAAGAAAACTATGTGAGATCACTATTTACCTGAAAAATCGGATTCCTTCGTTTCTCGCTACATTTTTTGTGCATTGTACAACAAGCACAATGTGATGGCATGCTTGAATTAATGTATAGCCCAAAAAACACGATTCGTATGTCAAAATATTGTGACAAACTATTTCAATCCTTGATTCCTTTAGAAAAGTGAGGTTGTGTTTCAAAGTTTTACCTCCAGGGTCGGTCATCGTGCACGCGACCTATAAGAAAACTTGGTTGTTATTTTGTTTTCCTTATTTTATTTTGGTTATATTTCGTGCGTTGTTGGAGCTAAATGAATAGAATGAATAAAAAGAAATCTGCAATCTTCCAAACAATAACAGCATCGAAAAATGTTTTGATGAGGATGAATGATGAGATGTACGATTAGATATTACAATTGATATTCTTCTGGTGAAATAAATCTATACTGTCCTATAAACGCAGATGAGTTTTCATTCAGTGTTTTCAAATCCAACCCTGAGTGAAACTGCAAAAGATTTGGACCCATGGCGCGCCAATATCCCTAACCTAACACGTTCGTGAACTTTATTATCTGGGTAGGTGATCTAAGTCAGATATGAGTGACCCGTCACATGATCTATTTGGATCAGGTTGGAGACCTGGAGTCAGTTTCCGAAAAT
Organism: Phaedon cochleariae; assembly: GCA_918026855.4. Lineage (NCBI taxonomy): Eukaryota > Metazoa > Arthropoda > Insecta > Coleoptera > Chrysomelidae > Phaedon > Phaedon cochleariae. Next base: position 56,196 of record OU896713.1, on the reverse strand, counting down.
GCCTATTGATGCTAACTCATCTGCTTTGTGGGTTTGTGTACAATGCGAATAACATCAGTTTAGGGTTTACAGAAAAAGTAATTGAATACAGTAACATCCAACATACCTAAACCGCTGACTTGATAAAGTATATGTTTTATGAAAAAGCGAAACGCATAATAGTTTATCCTACTTCCTAATCAAGCAAGTAGGTCGAAATAAATTTAGCACCGTCAACCGGTCTTATCTTCGGTGTTATCAGACACAATTTCGATAAGCGAGGTAGAACGTGGAATTTAAAAATTAGGACATAATATAGTCTTCAAAGGAAAGGCAGTAGACGTTCATATTTACTACAACGTATCTAGTTACTACTTCTGCAAGAAGACAAGACAATCGGCAATCTAAGAGGCTAGGACAGTTATGTAATCTGAGCATGTTAGCCCCGATATGTATGTCTGGCGATACGTAATGTTTTTTGATGAATTGGATGAATCAACTAGAACTCAATTTCCTTTGACCACTGTCCACTGTGTGAATGAATAGTGAGTAACTACTGCAAATGCACAATGTAACCTTTGGATGAGCGACATCCGTTCTCGCCAAAACGTCCTTAATGTTGATAAAACTCGCCGAAAGCGGTGGATTAAAGCAGAGCTAGCCGATGCTAGAGCTAGCGAGTGCTATATCGAAGGAAAACAGGTGCCCCCGACGCGGTGACCAAAGTATAGACCAATCGAGCTAGTAGCGATCTCTCTCACATCGGCCTCTCGCTTAGCTTGCTGTTTGCGTTTCGTACGCCGTTGCCAAGTAATTTGGTTCTCCCTAAACTTTATAGTTTTCAACACGTGAGGACGAGACATCCTTTGGCCGATCCGCATGAAGCGAAATGGACTCAACATCTCTTCGATGTGGGCTATCTACTACTGAAATCAGATGCAAAATCAGCCATTATTCGAACCATCACCTTGATCATTTAGGATGAACAGATTTTGAAAATGTACGTTTTGGTATCAAGCATAGCTATTACCTATAACACGATTGAGAAAAGCGCCACATACGATTTTTTAAAATTATTCAAAGGTCAAATGTCTTTGAAATGGAAATTAGATTTCCTCCTACCTTTAAAACAATTACCTATTTTTACCATATCATGAGTAAAAAAATTGTAAAAATAGTTACTTTCGTATCTATTGCGCGAAATGCTACTCTGGTGATCGAGAATTGATTTTTTCAACGAGGCGCAGCGAGATGACCAAAGTATTTCGCGCACGAGCTGCAAACATTTTTTCTACAAACGTCAAAAATATAGTTCTAGAGTAGTAATAATATGCTCAGCTTTTAATATAAAATAATATAGTTCTGAACTGGTTCAACATTCAAAATTCTAATCACCCTGTATCTGTTCTGATTAAATTGAATAGTAAATCAAAGGTTGAGATAGGGACATGTGAGCCGTTTTGGCCGATAATGAATAGTTTCGACACAAACAAATCCTTAAGTTGAAAAATCTCGATTTTGAACACCCTATATCTCTGTAATCATTTACGATAGACCCCAAGTGTGACATATCGATGGAATCAGCTCTTCAGAGAGAATCTAAAAATGCAATAAAAAACAGGGTATTCTATTTGAAATAACAAAGTTGTTGCAATTTTTTTATAGAAACGGCAACACTGCATTGCTGAAAATATTTTAAATGAAGAGAGCGTCAGCGTATTCTAAAATACAAGCATGCATATTTTCATGGATTTCTCCCGACTGATTCTCGATATAGAGATAGTGTAAGCTCGTCGTGACATACCCCGTATAAGTGCACTGTTGATGGCTTTTGTTGTGCCAGTTCCGAAAATTAAGCCAATAACACCATCTCCGAGAAAGAACTGAAGTTACGTAAATTACTAAACAGCCACTAAGTTCAAAATTTTTCAAAATAAAAAAAAAGAATTAGACTGACAGATATTTGATTACTTCAAAAGAATGATAAAGATGCCTGCAAGAAGATGCCCTAACCGCAGGTGTAATTGCTGTTAAAAACTCAAGATAATGACAAATACTGATTGGTCCTTTTTTCTGCCACAGAAAAAAAAAAGTATATTATTCACGGGAAAATATCAGATTTTAGCTCACGGTTTTTCTGTCTAATAAATAACTATTTGTTTTCCAGCGCTACTAAAAAGGGAGTTTTTAGATTTTAGAGTATCTTTTTATTTGGCATTGCATAATTTTCAATTGGTATTAGAAAACGAATACCTACAACACGTAACACGTATGTGAACTCACGAACTCGTCGTCTAGGGAGTTTAGGGGGTGGAACGTCAGAAATATTCACATGCACGCGCCGCATAGGTAACGCTCGGGGGTATCCCTAGAGAAAAATGTCAACCAACCCTTTATATTATCTACGGCTATTTTATTGTTTATATTCACGTCGAGTACGATCGAGATCAAACAATGAACGGATCGCGTGTGGGCCTTACAGGTGGGGTGCCATTATTTGAATAGGAGGATCGGGGAAGTGCCACAAAAAAACTTTCGCGACATTTAAAAATTCTCGTTTGTTCAATGGTTCGCATTTCGCATTATCTTGTTAGAGGTCCGGGCGGGTTTTTGAAAATGGTCCAGATTTTCGTCAGGCCCCACCACTGACATAAACCACTATCATGACAGTGGAAGTTTGCTCAGAAATTGAATATTTATAGATTTGGTATCATTTATTTGACACATTTCTGTTTCACACTGTTGAGAATTTATTTAGAAGTATTTTCGAGTTTTTATTCAATTTGTTCCCTTAGCCATAGTAGTGATATTCACCATTCACCTTCATATTTATAGTAGCTTTTCGCGTTGAAGCCCTCAAATGAATATCTAAGATCATAACATTCCAATCAATGTGATACAGTATTTAATAATTACTACAATATACAATGAAGTTTCAAAAACTGCTAGGAATAGGAAGTCTTTTCCGTCTTTCCTTTTTCCTTCTGACTTCAAACGCTCAATTACTATAATTGTTATTGAAATGAGTTGCTATTGAAAGGCCATTGTATGGAAGTCAAATTCAAGGTTACCACGAAATTTTGTGAGCTACTGCAATTTTTTATTTCGGAATTGTCAGCAAGATAATTCTGAGTAAAAATCAAAAAGTGTAAATATAAAAAGAGAGAAGAGGGTATACTGCTTGAACAACCTGGCATAAGAAACGGTAAAGAGTACTGATTAAAATTAATACAATACACAATCAACTAGGGCATATAGTGACTCATAATTTTAGGTCAACAGATTGACTGGAAGTAGGTGGAATTAGCGTTGCAAATTTCGAACCATAGTTTCTCCAAAACAGTGTGTCCCACTTTGAGCAGTACCACCCTTGCATTCTCACATTTGTTCACCAAGTTATTATTCGGTTTTTCTCATCATCATAGTTGGTCTTGTGACGGTTCAATGAGATAAATCAATATTGAATAAGTCATGTTGAAAATGAAATTTCAAATCGGTCAACGATTTAGAAAATACGAAGGTAGAGTCCGACCACGATAACTTTGGGACAGCACGTGGTCGCGTATGCATTGAATATGTATATGCGTTGCGTCACATGCTGTCCCAAAGTTAACGTGGTCGGACTCTAACGCACTCCTTAACTTGAGAACAGAGAGACAGAAACTCACCCTTGATCGACGGGAATGGGCCCGCCCATTTGTCGGCCCATCATGCCGTGCGGGGGCGGTCCAGGCTCCATGGGCCCCCCGGACATTGGATGGCCTGGCCCAGGGCCGAAGGGCGAGCCGGGCGGCATGCCGAAGGGGGGCCCGCCAGGTCCGGGCGGGCCAAAGTGCTGGAAGTGGTTGCCGCCCACGAAGGGACCGGGGCCGGGGCCAGATGAGCCGGGCCGCCCGAAAGGCCCGCCCGCACTGGGCGATCCGAACGGGCCACCTCCCGGACCGCCGGGACCGTTGTACACTAGAACGAGAATTTAAATAAGAATGCGAAATGACTTTTGCTATAATATTTTGCATCCATAATGAGTTCATTATATTATGTGGCCCATTGAAAATGAAACAGAGGTTCTGTGGGTCGTCAGAACCGGATTATGAAAGAACACTGGAACACATCAACTATATTTTCGAGGGACACATCATTCTAAAATATTTTCAGTGCTGCGGCGTTGTCGCTTCTATCAAAAAGTAGCAAAAACTTTATTATTTGAAATGGAACAACCTGTATTCTATTGCATCTTCAGATTCTCCCTGGAGAGCTGATGTCATCAATGCATCATACTTGGGGTCTAGCAGGAATGATCACAGAGATATAGGGTATTCAAAATCGAGATTTATCAACATTAGGATTCTGTTTAGTGTGGAAACTCTTCATTATTGATCGAAACGGCTTTCATTTCCCTATCCCAACTTTTGATTCACTATCTACTGACATATAATTTGAACAAGAAAGCCGTTCTGACAAATAATGAATAGTTTCGACACAAAAAAATCCTCAAGTTGAAAAATCTCGATTTTGAACGCCCTATATCTCTGTAATAATTCCAGCTAGACCCTAAGTGTGATGCATTGATGGAATCAGCTCCTCAGGGAGAATCTCAAAATATAAGGGTGTTTAACAAACTGTCAGGCAATAGTCATACATGTTCTTAATCAGAAATAATATTGAATGAAACAATGAAACTTGATGGGCAACAATATTTTTTATACCAATATAAAGAGGAAAGATTTGTTTGTCTGTTTGTATTGAATGGGCTCCGAAACTACCAGACCGATTTGAAAAATTCCTCGACCATTAGAAGCCATTATCCCTAATGCACATAGGCTACTTTTTATCGCGGGAAAAATGATTTATTCCAATGGGAAAACGGGTAATAGGCCATTTTTTTTTTGTATATCGCTACTTCAAAGTTGGGAACCAACTCCCCAGAAGTCGAAACTTGTGCTTAGGGTTAGGAAGAGCGGGACCTACAGCTTATAGTGGAATCCGAACCACAACCGTGCGAAGCCGGGCCAGACAGCTAGTCATCAATAGTAGTTATAAAATATTAAATTTTGATACACTTGCTTGAATTTGTACATGACTTGCCAAACACTATATTATGTAAATTGGTTAAATAAAGCTAGATTTTCTTCTGTAAATGAAGATGAACGACGATTTATCACAACAACATTAACATTTCGTTCTCACCATCATTCTTGGAGGCGTAGGGCGGTCCCTGGCTGTTGGGCGGCGGCGGAAAGTTGGGATTGGGCCCCGGCGTGGAGGAGCCCGAGGGGGCAGGCGAGGCTGTGTACTGGGGCGTGGTGGAGCCTGGGGGCGGACCGCCCTGGTAGGGCGGGGCGGCCGGCGAGCCAGCCCCCGCCGGCGGGCCCTGCTGGAACGGCGACGGGCCCTGGAAGTTGGGGGGCGGACCGCCGCCGCCGCCCGGCCCGCCCTGGCCGAAGGGTGGCGGCTCCGAGCCGGGCGGCGGTCCCTTCCAGCTGGCGGCGGGGTCCTCCAGGGTGACTGCGGGCAGCGTGCTGAAGGGGGGCGGCGCTAACGTTGGAGGACGGCTCAGGCCTGCATGGGCGGGGGTACGGAGACGCGCCACCGAAAAAGAACGCAAAAACAACATGTTACACGGGGAAACATGTCTCGTTACATCCACATTTACATCGAGGGGTAAACCGCAGTGGAATTTTGGTGACAAACAACTGGCGAATTCCTTGAAATTTTTTGGATTTCCTTGAGTGAAGTGAATTTACAACTGGAATTCCTTAGATATCCTTGGAATTCATTGGGTGAAGTGCGGAATAATTCTGGTGTACAAACAACTGGAATTCCATGAAATTCATTGGATTTCCCTGAAATTCCTTGGAATTCCTTAGATATCCTTGGAATTCTTTGGGTGGAGTGCGGAATAATTCTGGTGTACAAACAACTGGAGTTCCTCAGATTTCCTTGGAATTTATTGGATTTCCTTGGAATTCCTTTGGTTCCATGGAATTACTTGTGTGAATTGCGGTATAATTCTGGTGTACAAACAACTGGAATTCCTTGTGAAATTGAAGTTTGGTGTACACAATTTTGGCCGGGGTTTACCCCTCGGATGCACTGTTGCCAAATACTATCGTATATGCCAGAATTCAATGAAACAGTCATTGTGGGCCTAACGACTTTGCTTGCCATATACTGTGCTTTATGTTTAATTTACCGAAAAATATACTTTTTAGGAGGAAGGTTCATTTAGGCTGAGTTAGGTTAGATTGTTTGGAAAAAGTAATATCCCATGTTCCCTCAAATGATTTATGGAAAAATATACTATTTAGGAAGGTTTATTTAGGCCGAGTTAGGTTAGATTGTTTTGAAAAAGTATAGTATCTTTTGCTATCTCAAGTGATTTTCAGAAAAAAAAATGTTTTTTAGGGAGGGTGTTCATTTAGGCCAAATGAGGTTTGAATGTTCAGAAAAAGTTGTATCCTTTCTTATGCAGAAAGGATATTTTCTTTCCTCATATTACGTATACGGAATTCAGGGAGCCATATTTATCGATATATGGATATTTTTTCACAGGCCTAGTCAACTCATTATTTTCATTTCATTATTTGATACTTCCCCACTTCACTTTTTGCTCAACAGTACTATATACATTAAATCAGGATGAAATAGAGCCTTTTCATAAATTGCAAAACAGAGCTATGTGAATAATATTTAAAGGATTGCAACAGTTCAATAAGTTACCAGAATTTCTAAAAAACTCATTGTCACTGAATATATTCAAGAGGAAATTAAAACAATATTTGTTGGGTGTAGGAACCTGAGTGATGTAGAAAGTATTTTCATTTTTTCAATTTTACTTGTATGTATTTGTATGTTGAATGGTTTGTATTCCTATTCATATAATATGTTATATTCATGACTGTTTTTTACATAACTCCTCACTTGTAAACTCTTGTATTAGTCATTGGCTAAAATAAAGGAATTCCTAATGACTATACAGGCATTCATTGTGCAGCAGTTACTTTCTTTCACGATTAGGTGAACATACCTATATTATATGTATACAGGGTGTCCCTGGAAGGTCTGTAAAAAATCTTAGCACATATTCCTAAGGTCGAAATAATCTGATTTAACGCAATTGCTCCGTTTCCGAGATACAGGGTGATGAAGTAAAAAATAAAAATTTGACATGTATACTCTGAAAGAGTAATTTAAAAAATCAGCCTGAACTCCAAATTCACTGTACAAATTACATCCGCGAAGATAGCAGCGAACATTTTTTATTCAAAATAGTTTAAATATCCTGGGGTGGTATTGTGAAACGTTTTTGAAATTTTTCTGTGAGGACTACCAGTTTGTTTTTCATATTTTTCCATTACAATCAATTCAATGTTTGTGCTGGAAGAATTGCAAGAAAATTAGAACTTGTTGCAATTTATTTTTCGAAATAATACCAAAATTAATATTCAACAATTTATAGTTTTCGTCACTATAAGGAAAAATGTTAGAAGTAGATAATTAGCAGTTCTTGTTTACACATATTTTTTCTCAAATTAACAGTAATAACAGACATTATTAACAACTATATACCTAAATGGAATATTTTATTTATGAACAAGGAGTGAATACATAACCCTCCTTTATTTCTGAACGTAAAAAAAAAACATTCGGGAAACACATTTAATTCCAGATTTTTTATGAAAATACTTTTTTAGAGCTTGAAAGGAATCTGTTACTGTGAATTTACATAAAAATGCAACTTCCTCATGTTCAATGTACAGTTATTTTACAATTATTTTGATTCAGAATCAGATGATTAGGTATAATAGGTAGTTTTCAAAAGTTTATATTCACCAGGCTATTTACCTTAACCATATATGACAAAATTTAACCCATCAAGGGAAATTCACACAAGATGAAAATTGTTTCAATCACTTTTGTCTTTCAGCACACATATCTGATTCAATTATTATATTCTGCACCTGATAAGGAGTTACACCCCCGCATAGTTGCTCAATTTATTAAATCCTAACCTTATTCTTAATCTTCACACCACACACCACACTATTTCACTCGGATAATCCAGTGTTATGATGGCATGATGACACCTACATCACATTGTTTTTTATATAATATATTTCCATGATTTTCATATATCCTATCTATGTAAATATATGTGAGTAACAAATTATTTGTATTATTAAAGAATTATAATATTTTTATGCAACACGGACTCCGCAGTAGCACTCGCGTTATGGTTAGACAAAGCTAACTGTATTTGTTTAATTAACAAAAATAAATTACGATATTTTAGAAATTGATGAATACTACTTCTCGTTTCCCGTTAATAAACACAACAAAGTGCACGTTTCAATCTTTAGTAGCCTAAAACCAAATACTACAGTGCCGCCATTACTGTGTACTAGCGTCAACACAAAATACAGCACCCTACCTTGCCGGTAGGCAACTCTAACAGCAGAAACCTCGGATTATTTATACAAATGTTATCAACAAGAACAAAGTCAAAAACATTCGAGTGTGTAAATACCTAGTTGGCATTATTTTGATTAAACGGTTCAATAATATACCTACTTCTGGAAACTTCATAGAAACGTACCTAATCTTTTGAGGTATAATAGGTGAAGGTATTTGTTTTGGTTGGAAAGGTAGGTAGCTGCATTAACAAAGGTGGCGTCAATGGTGGGAGTCAGGTACGAATATTTGGGTTATTTTAATTTGTTGTTTGTAGACATCTGTGGTATAAAAGTAGGGAACTTAGGAAGGAATAAGAATAAGGAAAACAGCTAGTGATGAAAGATGAGTAACGCCCACCTTGATCGCCTCGGCGGCCGTAGACTGAATCTAGTAAGGGAGCAATAATGGCAATGGCGTCAACTAAGTAGTTTCTTCTTGGGCCGTCTGCAAAAGTGATGCTGCGAAAAGAGCGCTGCCATACTCACGGCACACGAGGCCGCTTAGCGGCGACAGTAAACAAGGTATCCGAGGAGACGCACATTCCACCACCGTTCTCATCGAATTCGAACAAACAAACAAACACACTCTTAATAATTGTCACCATTCAAAAACACCCTAATCGCGAGGAACGACGTTCGAAGGACCCGCCATCGAACCAAATTTTTCGAGCACTCCCGTGTGTACGTACATTTTTTTCGGCTCGGCGGCAATAGTTGGTTGACAGTGTCACCCTAAAAATCAATAGAGTTAGGCAACCCCTTATCCCTTCCCCTGGCGGTGCTCCTCATTCAACACGATGACGACGGCTATCATTACGCGAACGGAGCGCGACAAAACAGCAGCGGGGCACTTTTCCGATTTCCGAACGACGACGGACGGACGGACGCCAAAATAAGAAGAGGATTGCGCGCCGGTCGGTAGTTTTACACGACTGTCACGGCACAGCGGTGAAGGTCGTAGTAGGCCTTGCTTGCCGTCCCATGCCATGCCACGTATATCATTATTATCATCGTCGCCACCACCAACCACGGCGTGGTGGAATGCTCACGATGGATGAAAAACTACTTAACTAGACCACGACGAGAATCTCTCGATTCGGTCGGGATACTACGTGACTCTACTACTGACGGTCGTGACTTTGCGTGATCTGCTTGATGTCGAGTCGATCGTCTCGTCTTGTCTCGATGATGGCATGGCATTGAAAGTAGAAAGAAAAGTGCGACCACCTGCACATGGACAGCCCCTCCCTACCCTTTCTGATAGGAAGGATTAGTATAACCTTTAGACAATGAAAGGGCTCCCGTCCCTACTCCCTCTATATACTTATGATGGTAAAATAGAGAGGCCAATTTCTCAATCATTTTACATATTTATATGAAAATACCCAACACTGTTGAATTCACGAAATAAATCAAAATACTTTTGCCTGTGCATTCTGCTCATGCTAAATCATGAAATTGCATTACAGTTTTGAGTATATGTATGTATAGTAACAAAATATCATTAATTCCCAGCAAACACAGTTGTTATATCACAGAGATATTGCAGCGATGTAACAATTGTGACCTGCGATATCGCATTCTATGTCGCATAGACGTCACTGCCATGTCAGACGGGCTGGGTTAGTATATATAGTTATACCCTGTATAAGTACTTACCTTGGGTCTAGGGATCTGATCAAATGAAAAGGAACATCAAATAATAGGATGGACATAGGACCTGTTGACAACTATACTTGCACTGCTCTTATAACTCCAATCTTTGGCATTTTCGTAGTTCCAATCTACTATTTCAATTTCCTTCCTCATGTGGTCGCCACACGACCTCTTCATTTTTTTGTCAGGTTTTTCTTCTAATCTAATACACAATAATACCTATTATTACAGTGCTTATTATTAGTGGAATTCATTCAATAATATATGTATACAGTGAGGACGTAAAAAGTCCTCCCCCCCCCCTTATCTTTTGAACGGAAGAAGCTATCGAGGTCGGGTAAAATTCAGGTAAAAAGGTACTACTTTTACTACTTTTTGGCATAAAAATGATTGTGGTCACGTGGCCTAGTGTCAAGAGGGTACCATCAACTTTTTTTTTTCAAATGTGAAAGGGGGTCACGTGGCACCTGGTTTTGAAGGCCTTCCGATTCTCTATCCACCACCGCTGTGTTTGTGAAAATCGACCAAGCCGTTTCAAACTGACGAGGCATTTGAAAATTATAAAAACAAGCTTAAACCTATGAGAACTGTCAAAAGTATCGATATGATTAACGTCAATATTAGACTGGCATTGAAATGAAATGATATTTGGAGTCTCCAGCAAAATAAATAAGGTAAAAAAAACTGGAACAAAAACCACATTTTAAAATACCAATAATATGCGCACCTGTCTTACCACAAAAAATTTACTCTTCGACCATAATCAGTGACGGAGTTGAAATTCTGCTGCAATTAATAGTTGAAATGAAATAATTTTTTTGTGAAATTTTTGAAGCAAATTTCAATAGCTTGTCAGTTTGAAACGGCTTGGTCGATTTTCACAAACACAGCGGTGTTGGATAGAGAATCGGAAGGCCTTCAAAACCAGGTGCCACGTGACCCCCTTCTACATTTGAAAAAAAAAAGTTGATGGTACCCTCTTGACACTAGGCCACGTGACCACAATCATTCTTATGCCGAAAAGTAGTGAAAGAAGTACCTTTTTACCTGAATTTCACTCGTCCTCGATAGCTTGTTCCGTTCAAAAGTTAAGGGGGGGGGGGGGGAGGACTTTTTACGTCCTCACTGTATATTAATACTATCATTCATAATTCAAATCAGGTGTTCTATGACACATTAATAAGAAACAATAAATCTTAAGAAAGACATTTTTCCTATTCGCGATAGAAAATCAGCGTACGCCACCGCCACCTATCGTAGTTCTTGAAAGCTGCCAAAGCGGCATGTTTACTTTGTTTTCATATTGGTTCACATTTGTTTTTTGTTTGTGCTTATTGGTCATATCATCAAAACATACCGCTCAGAAGTGTTCAAGTTGCTGCCGTCAGGTGGGGCGACGTGTTATTTTCTATGGCGAATACCACAGCATCTCACAACTATTATTGAAAGTTCCTTACTGAAAGCTAACGCTAAGTTCAGCTATATGAAAAGTACAGTAAAACTTCAAAATTCAATAAACCTCAAATTTTTTATGTCACATATTGCCCAATAATTCATTTATCGCTCCCATTTCGGAAACACCCTGTATACATAGGATAGTTATCTAGGAAAAATAATTGTTGATATTCCCTATTTTTTTCAAGAATAATTTCTTTTTTGATGATATATAGGACCCCTATATGCACGCCACTGATGCATTCATTCTACCTCTCATCTCAAAAACAAAAGACCAACACAAAACACAAGTTCAGGTTAGTTCAAGGTTGATCCGAAGTGTTGAGATTTATTTTAATTAAGAAGCCTCGAGAAGAAAGAGCTAATAGCTTATTAGCAAGTTTCAGTTATCAATTCATTTCCAACTACACTCACCGGCAAAGAAAAATCGGCCACCAAAAAATTTGCCCAAATTGTTCCCCCTGTAACTTTCTAATACTTGACCAATTCTTGTGAAATTTGGATCAAATCAAAGAATCATGTTCCCAAATGTTAGCCTATAAATATTTGGTTCCGTGAAAAGCTGATGATTTGATCCATTCTTGACACAATAGTTTTTTATTCACATCATGATCTTATCTTATGAGAGAAGAACAGAGTAGTAGATATATTGTTTTCAGAAAGTATGCAATTTTTCAATTCTTAATCAATAATCAGAACCTATACATAATAATATACTTACTGATTAACAACTTAGGAAATTAATACCACTTATTTCTACCTCATTTTTTTAGCACTTACCAGAAGAAAACTCAATTACAATAAATAAACAGCAGACCTGTAGTCAATATAAGGAGTAGCTATGCCCTCCTGGAAAATATTCCATACTTTTTTGAACACCCATATCTTCTCTTGAGAAAATTAAGATATTGATGTAAATCTAGAACTATTGTGTTGAGAAGGAATGAAATAGGATTACACTTCAATTCAAAACATGATGAAGCAGAAGGTTGGAGAATTATTGTTCTGAAGTATTGTTAATAAAAATAGAAAAATCCATACTTTCTTGAAACCTTGTTGTCTTCTCTTAAAGTGTGGTTATCAAAGTGGATCAAAAACCATTGTATTAAGATTGGGATCACACCATCAATGGAAAACATGATGAAACTAAGTTTAACCACTCATTTTTGCCACATTGTGTTGAGAAGTTGAGGGTGAATGAGTAACTTTTGTTTATTCCTGAATAATGATCCAGCCATCAGTTTCTCTCAGGTACTAATATTCAGGCCAACATTCTGAAACATGAATGAATGATTTGGTCAAAATTTCACCAAAATCAAACAAGAATTAAAAAAGTTACAGGAGGAACAACTTTGCTAATTTTTTTGGTGGCTGTTTTTGTTTTGCTGGAGAGTGTATTTCAAATGAATATAATTCATATTTGAAAAAAGCCATTTCCAAACTTCCTTAAAATGTCTGTAATAACAATTAATTGACCTTAATAATTTTCCGCCTTTCCCCCCCAAAAAAAAACACCATATCAGAGATATCAAAATATACTCCTTTCTGGACAGGCAAATCCATGCCAACATGTCCTATGTGGGTAGGCGAAAATCCAAGGATAATCTGTAACCCAAATTTGATGATCCATAATATATGCATTATTCACAGGTAAAAATTGAAATTTTTAAATATTGAACTTCAAGTTCATTGATATAATATATAGGTGCGTTTTTTTGGATTCCAACTGGTGAAAGTAGTAGGAATTGTCAATAAAATGGAAAATTGAATTCATATGTCTTGCAAGGTAACAAAAAGTGAATTAAAATATAGAGCTCTTTACTGGTATATTGCCAGGACACTCTTCACAAAACATTATAAATTGCAATATATCCTTCTAATTCTGAGGGTTTAGAGAGTAAAATGTAGGTACATTTAAAAAACCCACTAAACAATACAATATACTCTATATAATAATATAAAACTATCTCATTCATGTTTGACAATAGGTATAACAAAAGCCAATCAATCAATTTTGTTTCTTACTCCCAAATTTCATTTGGTTTTACAACAATTAATAGTAAATCAATGAATGACCAAATTGACATCAAGCAGTCCAAGCCATGAATCATATATGAGTGAGCATCATCTACAACTTCTACAAGAATTAGATGTTCTTTCTGTTATTTCTGGGTTCAGTCTGTCTTACCAATAAAGGGGTAGAGTTCAAGTATCTTAGTTTAAAGATGAACTAGAGCTTTATACCTACCTTCAATTCAGAATTCAGTTTTGGTCTCATACTGCTTCAACATCCCAGAAAACATCCAAGTATGAATGAGGCTGTATGTTTTCAGTACACTCCATATAACTTGCTTCCCAAAAACCACATATTTTTCAAAACTTTCCACCAGAGCTCATGGGGATTACGGAAATACACTGTTGTCTTCAATAAGTACCCAGCAGAAGAGTTGGAATACCGTATATCTACCTAGAAAAATCCATAAGGATTTAGGATGTCGGAAAAGATTATGCCAATTTAATATGTACATGAAAAAAATATCATCGAAATAATGATAAAAACTCACCATTATAGGTGAAATTGTCCTACACTTCACCAAGCATAAAATTTTCGAACTTCTAAAGAAGAAACTCCCGCCATTATAATTCAATGACATATGACAGGAAAAAGTACGTTCATCTTCTTTTTCTTCTTCTTCAACATTTCTTGGCCTCTTATCCAGAGTAGGACTTCCAGATTGTAGACTTTTACCACGTAGCACGCAGATAACCACGTACGAAAAGGACAAGAATTAAGAATTTGATAGTAAGAATGTAGGTAAGAATTGTATGGCTGGATGTCCTCACGAGACAAGAGGCTAATAATAAGAAGAAGAAGGCAAGGACTATGAAGGGGAAGGGGGAACACATGTACTTGGCCAGATAGCCCTAATGGTCTATCGTTCTTGAGCCCAGGCAGCTAAGGCCATTCAAGATGGGAAGAAGAAGATTCAATTTTTTTTAGTAATTAGTTTTGTCTGTAAAAGCCAAATTGAAATTGGTTCATGGAATTTTCGAGGAATTTTCATTTATTTAACATTTAACCCATAAAATGCTTTCATTACAATCATCAAGACCCAGAAGACAGAAGAGACCACATAATAAGAAAGAAAAGAAGCTTATCAAACTCATCAAAAACGATTCTGAAACAGAAGGTGAAGAAAGTGAACATGAATTATCATTCTACATGAAAGACCGGGTAAAACTAATGAAAGAAGTTTTAAAGATTATCAAACCCAAGAAAATCCGTAGTATGGCCCCTGATTGCATGAGAGTGAGTTAAACAAATTACTAGTGTCATATTTTGAACCATTTCACATTCAATATAATATATAGATTCTGTATTTCAGGACCTAGATAATGAAGAAATAAATTCAAGACTCTTGGAGGAATTACTTGGGATATCAGATAAACGATTGAAGTACATATTTACTGGACAGAATCTTAATGAAGATAGCAGCTCCACTGACCCAGAAGCAGAAGATGAACCTATTGACTTGATATCATTGGATGATATAAGTGATGGAGATCTTGTAATAGATTTAGATTCAGGTAGCTATAGAATATATGTGTCCATGAAATCTGTACTTAACAGTTTTCATTGTATAAGATATTTTCAGATAAAGAAAAACATAAAAAACAGTGTAAGAAGCATAGAACTAAAATAAAGGAAGAGCACAAAAGGAAAAAGTTGAAGAAAGAGAAACCTGATAAACAAAAACTCTCTAAAAATGCCCAAAATGCTCCTTCAAATAAAACATCTGAAGAGAATCTTATGAGTGTGTTGGAACTACTAGAATTGCAAGCTAGAGCTAGAGCAATCAAATCTCAATTAGTTTTGGAAAAACAACAAGAAAAAGAGAAACATGAAATTGCAGGAAAAGATGAATCTGATAATGACAATGATGCTGTTATAGTAGAAAGTCCCAAAAATGATGAAATCATTATTTCATCCAGTGATTCAGATGATGATCAACACCACAAAATTGTAGAAAACAGGGAAGAACCAGTTGATTTTTGGTGTGGTACAAGAGATGAAAATATTGATAAAAGTGAACAAGAGAAAGGAAACCAAAATGAAAAAAATAGAACAGATGATATTGTCCAAGATAATGCAGTAACAGAGATAGAAACACCAGGTGTAGTCCATGAGATGCAGACAGTTTCTATGGTACTTAGCACAAAGGATAATAGATCTGATCTGCAAAGTTGTACAAGTTTGAATATACAGTCAAAACCAGTTGATGTTACAGATGATATTCCTGAAGCAGTTGATATTACAGATATTCCTCTACCTGAACCAGAAGAAACAATATCAGTAGGTGACAAGGATTTAAAAAAAGTTAAAGACAGAAAAACTCCAATATACAGAAAGAAAAGTAAATCCAAAGGATCTGATATATCTGAAGGTGAAATCGGATCTACAGATGATGAAAATTGTGACAGTAAAAGTGTAAATGGAGAAGTGAGAACACAAAATAATGATCATACAGAAGCTAATATTGAGGTTCAAATGGAAAATAATTCCAATATATCATCTGGAGATTCATCTGCAGAAAAAGTGGGAGTGGTTCAAAAGAAGGCTTCTACTATTCAAGCTTCTATTCAGCAAAATGAACAATTAATTGATGAAGAAACTGTACCAGCAACTGACCAAGAAATGCACATTGAAAAGTCTGCTGCAGATCAAGAAACAAATTTGGAGAAATCAGCAGAGGATATAGAAACAAATTATAGGGAATTGGCAGAGAATCAAGGGACAATGGAAAAACAAAATGCAAAAAATATTAGTATAGATAGAGAATTCCAGGATCAGAAGAGCAGTGAAGAAAAAATGAAAGAAAATGAGGGTGACCTCAAAAATGAAAATTTAGAGATTCCAAGTACTAGAAAATCAAAGAGACTATCCTCAAAATTGCTCTTAGATACCAGTATCCCAACTAATGAAGGCAAATTGTCTGCAAAGAGGAATATTGTAGGGAAGAAGAAGGCTAAACTTTCAAAGAAATCTAAGGAAAAAGATGTCCAAATGGACAATACAGAGAGAAACAATAGTTCAGATGATGAGGAAAGAATAGTTCTGAATGTTGAGCAATCAGAACTTGATTCTGTTAACTTAGACTAAAAGAATATTCACTTGTATAGGATGCATTAGATATAAAACAATAAAAATAATATATTCATTATTTCCTAACTAGGAACTACAAGAATCACATTGTGTTCTATTTCCAAACATGAAACATGCTTCAAATTCCATGTCAAAAGATTTCATTCTGAGAAGTAATCTAAATTATTGAAATGTTATTATACAGGGTGTCCGCTAAAAGGAGGTCAATCCATCAACCATATGTTCCTTGAATGCGAAAACAATATGAGTTTCTAAATACCATTGTTCATTTTAGCCCTTTATATTCCATATACAGGGTGTCAAAGTTGGAAATTAAAAACTATTTTTTTTTAATTACTCGCGTATTTAATAAGATATTATTCTCAAAATTGGTACATTACTTCAGCACAAAGAGTTACATCATGTGAGGAGAACAAAACAGAAAACATAACTGTCAAATATTCAAAATAGTAGGGGTCAAGTAAACACTTACCCCCATATTTTTTTTGTACGTGCGCTAATGACTTCCTATCTATTTTCCTTCAAGTGATTAATCATTTTTGAGTATTTTTTGTCACTTGTAAAATTTCGAATCAAACAATAACCAGTACTTTTCGAATTATCTCAAAAACAAATAAGTTTATCGAAACTTTACAAAAGACAAAAAATACTCAAAAATGATTGAACACTTGAAGAAAAATAAATAGAAAGTCATAAGCGCACGTACAAAAAAACTATGGGGGTAAGTGTGTACTTGACCCCGAGTATTTTGAATATTTGACAGTTATTTTCTGTTTTGTTTTCCTCGCACCATGTTACTGTTTGTGCTGAAGTAATGTACCAATTTTAAGATTAATATCTCATTAAATACGCGAATAATTGAAATAAAACAGTTTTCAATTTCCAACTTTGACACCCTGTATATCGAATATGAAGGGCTAAAATGAAAAATGGTATTCAGAAACTCATATCGTTTTTGTTCAAGGCATATATGTTTAATGGATTGACCTCCTTTTAGCGGACACCCTGTATAAATAGGTGTTTACTGAGATGTAGTTTTTGAATAAGATTTTATAGATTTCCATTGATATATGAAGCAAGGAATAAAGGAACCTGGAGATCCAGAATATATTTTCTATCACAAATGGTTTTACAAAACTGTCATAAATTCTACTGATATGTAATGCTCTGAGGAATACCGTTGATTGTCTTAGAAGTCATCACATCATCTTCATATTTCATAATGACTTCCCTTCCATTTTCAAAAATTTTCTTGGTAGTAACTTTCTTACCATTAACAATTTTTGTCGAGGTGGAAGTCTTTTTAACGTGAGTGCCATTGGGAGATCCGCTGCTGAAACAACTTTCAACGCTGGAAAAGGAAGTATACTGACCAGGCGTTCTCAACGAAAAACTGTCATCAAAAAATGATCCCAAAGGGTTGAACAGGGAAGTTTCCTGATTGGAGTGTCTGCCTTTTCTTGCGCTCGAACTCTGCTGTTCAGAAAAGAAATCAAAGATACTGCCACCAAAAAATTCTCTGAATACATCTTCAGGATCGCGGAAAGTGAAGGTGAATCCTCCAAAATTGAAGTAGTCTTCATCTTGGCCCGTATGATGTCTCCCTACATCGCTATATTTTCCAGTGTCATACATTTTTCTTTTCTTCATATCTGACAACACTTCGTACGCTTCCGAGATTTCTCGGAATTTTCGGTTGGCCTCTTCTGTATCATTGGGATTTTTATCTGGATGCCATTTTAGAGCCAGCTTGCGATAAGCCTTCTTAATTTCATCGCTCGTTGCCGTTTTAGGTACTTTTAGAATCTTATAGTAATCAGTCATTTTTTATTGAAGGGCTTGATTGGGCATTTCTCAATGTTGTGTTAGTTGTAAAATGTATCTGTTACTGACAGTTTTGCAGAAAACAGTCGTCCAAAGATATTCAAAGATAGAATGGGATTTGATGTCACTTTGATAATTTCTTTGACATCAAAGAATAATCTAGTTATCCCATCAGTTTACATTTATAGAGGGTCGATACAAATGGCACCAACAATCTCTTGTTCACTTCAATCACTTTGAGAGAAAAGGCACACAATATATTTGAATTGTAATTTCTCCAAGTTTTAGTAGATTTTGAAAGACTATTCAGATGCAAAAATATGACAACATGAAGACAAATCGTTTCCATTACAATAACACTGTTAGAGAAGACATTTAACCAGAACTCGTTTTCTAAAATAACTCCATATAGGCATGTTTGGTGTAAATGGAAAATCTTAAAACTTTAATAATAACAAACTTATCATATATTTCAAAACGGTAAAAATACTGATATAATAAAATTTCAGTAATAATAATTGTACATTCAATGTACTGCACAAACACTCAGTATCACATATTCCAAGCTACACTTTGGAAAATATCAGTATAGTTGAAGTGTTCAATTTCTTGGACAACACTGTAGTATAAGAATATTGGAAGAAAATGAATCTAAATCATGCTGTATTCAAATTGCAGTTGATATCATGTTGAATGCTTATAAATTTTGAAGAACCTCAAGGAAAATAAGTATTTAAAACAAATTCAACAAAAAGAAAAAAAAAACGGAATTCTACATAATGCAGGAACCACAAAAACGGGAATAATTTTCTGAAACTTGAAGGTAAACAATATAGTTCAACGTTTAGACATATCCAAATCTAAATAACGTAAGGCCAATTTCGCAGCAGCTTTCCTAGCTTGTATTTTATTATTACCAAATCCGTGGACTACTTTCGGAGCACCGTTGACCAAAAAAGACAGCGGTATCATGAACTTTTTGGTCGAGATGGGTTGTAGAGATCTGAAAAATATTTATCCTTCAATTTTTCGATTATATAAATGGACTGCTCATATCTGCTGTGATAAAATTTGTGATTAAAAATTTTATAGTCCCTATAGTGTCCAAAATGATAAACCCTCTGTTAGGAATAATGATGATAATGACATGATATTCTGTTGATTATCACAATAAAAGCCTTACCCGAATTTAGGATGCACTCCAGGCCACTCAAGAAGTCTCCTTACAATATTCTTTGGTACATTGTAACTGAAGAGATCTATTTCCTTCCACATTATCTTATAGAATACATCCCAAATCGTTTTCATATCATTGTTACTGTCAAAATAAACTGCTCCAGCAATTGCTTCAAAAACATCACCCAGAATCTAGAAAAAGATGCAAAAACTAATAGGAATACATGAACACATATAAAATATTTAGATGAAAAATGCTCTCAGTTGATTTGTTTTGTAATTTCATTAGTGGTTTGAAGCGTCAAATATTTGTGATCCTCCAAATAGAAATTAAATATTGTAAATTTGAGGCAAAAGTAGATACACTTCAGGTATTTCACAGAAATGATATTTCGGATTTTGAATAAAATGCCTATGATTGGATTTATTCAATTTCTCAAATGGTTAGGGCCGGACAAGGTCGATCATAACCACAATTTTTTTATCAACATTTTGTTCTTGTCAGGACCAACCTTTGGTACATCAACGGCCTCGGCCGAATTGTTGTCGTCCTCTTCCAGCAGAATCAGCACCTCGTCGTCGACCTCGAAATTCTTGTGCTCCATCAGTCGCACGAATTTGTCGATGAGCCCTTGCAGATGGCTGTTGGCCATCAACAGGAATTTGTGGCCGTCGTTGCGCACCAACAGACCGGCAAAAGTGCTGTTGTTGACGAGGGCGGATCGCAGATCGGCCACTTGGCCGGGATCCAGGCCGACGCAGGTCTCGAACACGTGACAGGTCAGGAGCAGATCCAAGACGGCGTTGCCGACCGGCGCGAGTTTGTCGTAGGAGGCGGTTGTTCGGTTGGAGGCGAAGGACGCGTGAGTGAGCGCCTGCAGCAGGTAGGCGGGATTCTTGAATTCGTATCCTACGATTCCAGAAAGGGGTGCGTTCATAAACTTACTTTGAGCCTCTTTGAGTAAGGTTGGCTTACTCCAAAGCGTTCATAAACTCACTCTAACAGTTTAGAGTATGCATACACAATCATTCAGATTCTTACTAGAGTAAAGGTGAGTTCCCAATGCAGCTTTTTTGCTTCTCGCGTCACGCAGTCTGATTGGTGACGCGTAATTGAAAATTGCTGCACTGTTTCTTATTATTTTTTTCAGTTTCCAATGAAATTACCTATCATTGTCGATTTGGTTGAAGTTTGCATTGAAAAATCATGAGCATATCTGAGAATACTGAAAATATAGGATAATGCTTGCAAGATATACAGAGCTAATCAAAAAACGAAAATAGCACAGTGAAAATGGGATAATTAGGTAGGTATACTTCAGTGATACTGCAATCGTTTACTAACCATGAGATTACTCTCAGAACTAAGGGTTAATGAAATATTAAGGTTTCTGGAACATAACCTCAAAGCCGCAACGCCAGAAAGTTAAAATATTTACTTCATCGCGTCAAATATATTTCAAATGCAGCATCACCAATCAGGTTGCATGACGCGCGACGCATAAAACAAAAACACTGCATTGGCAACTCACCTCAATAGGCCTTTTCATTAAGATGACAAATGACTATCTGTGTTTACATCTCGCATCCAACGACAGTGGCGGCCATTTTCACCGAAACACTTGCACCACACTCCTCAGTAACGAATACAATTAATACTCACCAGGAATATACAAACGAAAATACTATATTGTATTATTGTTGTTTCTCAATGATGAATGCCCATGGTGGTTGACACTGTTGACATTTGAGAAAACCTCAATAAAAGCCCCATCAGAATTTTGTGTCGGAACTATAGCCAATGAGACGTCACCTCCGCATTACCCAATCAAATTTTGGATCTAAAAACGAGCGCATGCGTCTTAAAAATATATCTATATGAAAAGGCCTATTCCCGCTTAACCTAGTCTTTGGTGAAGTATAAACTGGCAGGGATACTGTTTGTGGCATATCTGGTATTCCCTATCATGATGATATATATAATTATCCTCATGAAACGATACCTAAAAACCTGCGAGTTTTATAACACTTGACATTTGTTATCTTGCATACCATCACATAAGAGTTTTTGAACGGCTACTTTTGAGTAACCTTCAACGATATATTTCTGGTCAGGTGACCATACTATTACCCTTGATTGTATACACTGGTGAATACTCAATGCTATTACTCTACTCACAGGAGTAAGTTTATGAACGCAGCCAAGGAGTATTGATTTGTTTTCCTATACAGGGTGTGTGCTGAGCACCTTACCTAAAATTGCCTCCAATTCTCGCCAGTTGGGTATGTAGCGTTCAATGTCACTCGGACTGGCGGACTTGTTCAAGACGGGATCGGGCGGAGTCTGTTTCAGCAATTTTTCTAGATTCTCGGAAGGTGGTATTATACCCACCCATTCGATGAATTTCATGCCGCCTGGGGAGGGTTAATTGAGTATTAAACGAAATTGAAAAATCTACACTAGAATTCAGAAAGTCCGTTTTGATTCAATGCCAATCAGCAATTGTGGGAACGAGCTTTTTCATGATCAATGCAATTCAATGAGGGCTATTTTTTCAATAAACCTCTAAATTAGAATATCTTCGTTGATGTAAAAGTTGCATGTTGAGTTTCACAGTGGAATAGGAATAGAGCAGATCAGCTAGCGTTGAGAGAGAAAAAAATGTCTCAACATAATGACATTTTTATGTTGGCAACACTGAAAATGATGAGAAATGGAGAAGAAGACCATTCTAACCTTTTTTATATTGAGGTTGATATGATCTTCTCATCCATTTTTTTTTTCGTTTCCAATGTTTCCACCATTAAATTTCCATTATTTTACGTTGGAACACTGAAGACAACGACAGATGGGGAAGACATTTTTTTCTCTCTCAACGGTAGCTGAACTGCTCTATCATGTCCCAGCTTCACCATGACTTGAGTTTTCGTATCTGATAAGATAGGATGTACAGTCTTATAAACAAAGCGTACAAGTATATTGGACAGAGAAATTAAAGTCATCCTGTTTGCGTAAAACGGGCTATCGGAAATGATTGTTTACCAAATGTTGACAGTGAAGTTGTCATAGGTTCTCAGAAATACAAAGCATTGGCTAAGCCAGTTTCACACAACTAGAACTAGGCTGACGAAAACCTCGAAACCTTGAAAAAAAACAAGGAATGTCACACATTCTGAAGGGAAATAACGAGTTACTCAAAGTTATCATTGATGACGTAATTCTGTGAAGTAGATCTATGCTTCAGGTCTACAAAATCTCTTTAGTCATAAAATGTTTGTATTTTTTCTGCTTGAACTGTCAATAAATGTAGAATGAAATTTCAGAATGAGTAAACAATAATTGCTTAGGATTGAAATTGAATTCACTGTCAGAAGACATGACATAGACAACAGGTGCTATATTGATGAATTATGTTGATTTTGAAGACGAAAAACTCTTGTTTACTCCTGATGCGGACGTGACTGATTAATAGATAGCAAAGACTGATTGAAATTGAGGAGAATTCTGGTTGTATGTACCTTCTGACATAGACTCTCCTAGTTCTATGAAATTTGTTTACAAATAGGCTATACGAATTTTTAGCAGACTCATGGGTAGAGAATATCAAGAAGAAGTCTGTCTTCGTAAAGCAATGTGTTTCATTGTAAAAATATGACATTCCTTCTTCTTTCCCTCCACCCTTCATTTGAGATAGTTTCTCACCTTCTACTCCGCAACTATCTACGAAAGCACCCATCATCGATTCCACCACATCGGCCACGTGCTTATCGCTGACGTACTGGCTGCGCAAAAACGCCCCCATGCTGTGATAGCACTCCTCCTTCTCCTCCGGATCGTACTCGTCGCTGCGCATGTAGCTGTCCGTGTCTTCTGAGGGCTCGCCGGAGATCTGCTCTTCGGGGGGGATGCTGAGGCCAAAGAGGGCGTTGATGGACAGCTCTTTGCTGTCGATGCGCGTGCGCATGGCTGACGGTACGGCGAAACCGGGCGGCAGCCATTCGTCTCTCGCAGACAGATCTTTGAACTGGAGGACGCCTGGAAGGAAAAACGATCTGATATCAAGTCCTTAGTGTGCAGTTTTATCGCCGTTGTTGTACAGTCTGTATACTGGTCATTTGCCAAGGCCAGTGCATGTGCAAGATGTCACTTTTTGCTGATGATACATTTCTTGCATATTCAACACATTTTGAGCAAGCAGCTATGAACCTTCTAAGTTTACTGAATTCTCTTAAGCAGTACTTCCTTAGATGGAAGATCGAATTGAATCCTGCAAAAACACAATGGTTGCAGTCTGAAAAGAGCGGACGTCTCCCAGAACCAAAATAATCCTGGATTGTCATGAGTTACTATGGTCTTAACAAACGTCGATACCGTTTTTATTTCTCTTTTTTTTTTGTTTCATGATATGTAGAAGGATAAGAGGCACTCTTCCCTGGTCTGAATTCAAATGAAAGAAAGAACCAATACATATGTAGCTATCCATCTGCGAAGCCGGGCGGCAGCTATTCGTCTCTTGCAGACAGATCTTTGAACTGGAGAACGCCTGCAAGGAAATCAGCCTTCCATGCCGACTTTGAAAAAACAGTGTTTGTATGCGAGGTCCAGCAATCATAATTTCATCAGGAATTCGACTATCCAATTCGACAGTTCAATTTTTCATATTTCACAATGTCTGATTCGGCAGTTAGAAGGTATAAAAATTGCGCACCTACGAATAATGAAACTCCAGTTTTCCCACTTTGGAATGCATTAAAAAAACGTAACAGGAAGTCAAAACACATGTGAGGTTCAAAGTGATTGTAGATCAGGCCAAGAGTCAAGTGAATATGCCATAGTTTCCTTTCATCATGAATAAATTGTAGTATTGTATTGATTGAAACAAAATACTGTTAGATTCTAACTCTAGGAATCTTAGATAGACACGTTTTCCACAATTAAAAACATTTATGCGGGATAATTATGTGTACAACGATGACCGTTTATGAAATATATATCGATGAATTACACATTCTGATGCAAATAAAGTCCGCTCCTATCTTCAACTAAACCGCATTCTGATGACCTGATGATGAAAACCGATGAATCGCCAGCTTGTTTGAATTGGGGTCTATGAATTCTTCGAGATTTTTAAGGCAACCAAGAAAAACATATTTTTTGACCTGTATAGTGTATAAGCCTACTGCATTGCGTCAACCACTGATTTTGAAAATCGAAAGAGGAAAGTTTCTTTCAAATCTGACATCAAATTCTTTCTTTATGGGTTTGAATTAGTGTCTATGAATTTTTTGGGATTTATAGGCGAACAGAAAAATTGAACTTCGTCGCTAACAATACGTATACTTACCATCAAGATTTTTCTTCACTGCCAAATAGTATAGGTTTCTGCTGCCGACGAGCCGATCCTTGAGACAGTTGATTCGGCTCTCATCGTAGACGGGGAACCTCAGGAAAATGTACAGGGTGGCAACGTATTTCAAGAAGGAATTGCCGAGCATTTGGAGCCGCTCCAGACTGACGATTTCCTCTGCCTGGGCGGCCGTCAACGCCTTGTATAAGTCGCACAATTCGGGCCCGCCATTGGAGACGTTTTTTTCGAACAGTCGCAACTGACACGGTGAGTAGTGACGCGGGTAGGTCAGCGCCAGGCGTTTTCTGAATTTGTAAGTTGGGAATTCGTTTCTGTTACCTGCATTCATTTAATCAAAAATCATTCATTTTCAAGAATAATATTCTCTTATAAAATTATATACTTGGATTGAACAAGTGAAATCATACTGGGTTTTGTTATGACTGAGAAGTATTTGACTCTATTATTTGAAAGAACACGAACAACTACTACAATCACTTTATTCGACAACCGTTCGATAGCACGAATCAGTCAGAACTGCCTCACATTATTCATCCTATCTCTATGACAAGTTATTACCTAAGAACATATGAGTCAGTAACGATTTCTGGCCAAGAAACCGCTCCAATACTAATATACAGCGTGTGAATATAATATGATCATAATAACGATAACAATGATAGTAATAATGATAATAGAAAAAATAATAAAAATAACTTATAATGATGAGAATGACAGAAATAGTGATATTTCACTGATGATAATAATTATTCAGATGATGCCGGGCTCCAGAAGATTACTTCGGTCGTTACAGTTTTCAATTATTAAAAAATGTTGCTGTACAAAATAATTCCTGCGGGAATAATTACGAGGGATTAATAGTTATTTATTGTACAAGGGAAAAAGTATTAGATTTTTGCATGAAATGTATTGTCAAATTCAGACAATTTTGAATGAAAAATCGCGAGACGACTATGGTGCTCTTGTCACAATGCAAGGTGTGTGACTCAATAAATATAAACATTCAAAAACACTAACAGTTGTCATTTCTGTGTCCGGACTCTTATCTTACTATTACCATCCAGTAAGTCTATTCGTCCCCGGTCTTCTTTGACGAACTTCTTTCCCGTGTGAAAATAGTTATTTATGAAAAGTGACATTTTGTAACCTGTCAACAGAGATAAAATGACGAAACTTTTTTCATGTCACATAAAAATATGTAGTAGTCACCGCCACTCTTGCACCCCAATTTCAAGATTTCTCAGAAACAATACCATGGAAACAATATGAACAAACTCGAAAGTGTCAGTGTCAATGATAATAATTACGTTGGTTTCGGGATACAGGGTGCGTCATGAATGCCTCGTAATGGGCGACGTCCATCACGGTAGCCGTCAGTTCTCTCTCGATGTCTTTGGGCTCGTCCTCGTCCCTCCACGGGTACTGTGCCTCCAGCAGCTTCTTATCGAAGTCCTTGTTGGGGCGCAGAGGCCGCCCCGAGAGCAGATTGCCGCCCTCCGAGCCACCACTCGGAGAGGTGTTGGAGTCAGAGGGCGGATCTTCTGACTGATGCTCCTCCTCCGCGTACGGTTGATAGTTGAGGAGAGTTTCGTCCAAGCGTAAGGGCTGACGGGCAGAGGGGAATTTTTCGCCGATGTGCATCTCCTCTGCCATTTTGCACCTGCGGGGACACGAACAGAGAAATATGCATATACAGGGTATCCCGAAATTAGCCTGTCAGCCAGCGACTCCTTCTTATGAAAATGAGTCGAAAAATTGCTCCTAAGGGAGCTACGGCCCCCTTAATGGGGGCACAACCACAACAAGAATAATTTATTTGATGCGCCCTGTCTGTAGATGGACCAGTTCAGGTGCTATTGAATCGTGCTCAAAGTCGCAGAAGACTAAAACGTAAATGTCATTCGTGGTCAAGTCTCTGAATAGCTAAAAGTGTGAGGGGTATCTCCCATGTAGTGATAAATTTGTGATTTCGTAATGCCCATCTGATGTTTGGTTAGCTATTTGTCATTTTAATTTCATCATCTAAATAATCCGAGACTTACCAGTCCCAAATGAAGTATTCTAATAATGAATATCTAAGGTACCGACGTATAGAGTTTCATGTCTGATTGTTGGATATTTTTTTTATCCGTCGTAAACATTTTTCTTTTTTTTTAAATAAAACGTATCCTTTCTAATATATCTAAGAATATTTATACAAAATTTCACGATAATCGGTTGAGTAGTTTTGGCGTAAAAGCCCGACAAACAATAAAATTACATTCACATTTATAATGAGCATATTCCGATATTCCCGAACAGTACTGCCCAGTATATTTTATCGTTCCGATTTTACTGAAATTTACAGACATTTTCGCGGGTCATTGCAAGGAACCCAGTTAGAGGCTAAAAGTTCACTGTTGGCCACTAGTGCAGAAATGATGATGCAGTGCCAGTATTCATGAAATGTTGGGTTAAGTATTTGAATGGTTAGGTATGAGTCGATAAAAATGATACACTTATTATTAAAGAGAGAGAGAGGGAGAGAGAGAAAATCTTTATTAGGAATATACCCCAAAAGGCCATTGACCACTTATAAATATTTTCAAATACTTTGGAAAAATGTATGAAGTCGAACTGGAAGATCTGAGTCACTGCCGGATAATATGTCTTCTATGATAATAATAAGAAGGATGAAAATAAAAACCAACAAAACAAAACATGGTAAATCGAAAGATTAAAGGTTGTGATTATGTTTTGCTGCTAGTGTACCAGTACTGCCAAAATCGTTCCAAAATGAAATGACATTCAAAGCTAAGGTTACTGTTTAGTGTTCCTGAATTGCTTACCGTGGCCAGTAATGTCGGCAATATCGGAACATGACCTATATTAGTAGGGAATGCTAACCTGAGATCCTCGATGACCAATAAGCTGGTGATCCTGGTCAGGATGGTGGGCAATAGGCTGGCTTGTATCCACAAGGGGGCGGGAAATTCCTGTTTGACCACCAATTCGGGCAGCAGATATTCGATGCTCTCCTCGTACATTTTGTCGCGCCTCTTTTTGGAGGTGGCGTCGATCGGCTTGACGAAGTTCAATCGCCTCGTCAACGCTTTGACGAGCAATTGCGGCAAATCGGGGTTGACGATCCGGATGTAATGTTTTTCTTCGAAATACGACTTGAAGTCGCCGTAGTCGTGGTTGGGAAACTGAGAACGGGCGCTCCGATTCAAAGACACCTCCGTCACCACGTATATGGGGGAGTCGGTGCGGTACCTAATGTTGATTTATCTTTCTTGTAAAATATCCTAATATTTGCAAAGACGGACAGAGAGTAGATAAAATATCAAAGGTGTCATTTATTTGTTGAGTATTTCATTTAAATTTTATGTGAATTTTGACAGTAGAGTTTTTGGTTGTCGACCGGCTTGACAAATACGAAGGGTTTTGAAGTGTACAAAAACCTTAAAAATTGTAAACGTCATATCGATAATATACCAAAACACATTACCTCAGATCTCGAAAACCAGATATTATATCAGGTTAGGAATCATCTATATCAGTAGTATTGAATTCCTGGAGACAGATTTTGTTGGATGAAATAATAATCATAATTTCGAACTGTATATATAAAAAATAATACACTCAAGTGAATCATCCAGTGATGTAATGATTTTTTTTTGTTGAAATATAAGCAGTTTGAGTCACTGAAATTTGAAGACTATAGATGCCCTTTCCAATTTTCTGAGTAATTTGCTAATTTGATTGTTTTGGGGTTATACGACGTTATATCCTTGAACCGCATCGACCATCAAAAAGTCCGGGCCGTGGTCTTGAATCGGTCGGCCTTACGTTTTCAATAAAAAAGGGTTACCATTTGAGGTTCGGTCAATGCGGTCATCAATAAAAAACCCTGTGGTCGAAATGTGATTTAAGTGGTTGCGACCGGTCGGCAAACGAAAACTCACATGACGATGATGTATCATATTGGAAATCAACGATTGAAACACTGAAATAAATTAACTAATTACCAAGGCACGACAATCTTCCTCAGATATGTCTCTTGCGTCACTTCTAACGCCATTTTCTCTTCCTTGCTTGGTTCCGTCCACCTCTTGACCTCACTTTTTTCAGAGATAAGTTCGAAATCGATATTCAAAGTCGCCTTGTCCATGGGCACGAGCATAAGCATTTCAGCATCTTCCTCATTGTCAATCATCAAAAAAGGCTGAAGTACTGCCAGGACCTCAAATCAAATTAAAATTGATACCTATAGTCCTGTTATCATTGCGTAATACAGAAAATATTATAAATTACCTCGGATTGCTAAGATTTTTTTTTCGGGTTACACTTTCATCGGTCAAGGTGATACATTTTTGAGTGTAACTTGCTTGATCTATGTTCAATTAATTTCTAGAAAAAATATATCTTGAGATATATGGGTCTGAAATACCTTACATGGCCGCGAAACGTGTGACGTCAGTGCGCGAGCAATTTGGATTGGTGATTCCCTCATCTTCTCGCGGGTGCCAATAAAATGCACAATGGACTGATCTCAATAAATGTGCCTATTGACAACATCATCAATAAAATACCGAAATCATATGAACCGTATGAAGCCAATATTTTGAAATAGTAGTTCGTAATAATAGGGTTATTGTCTCGTTCGCCAGAAGACGCTGTCCAATAAATGAAGATGAAAAATCAAATAACCTCGTCAAACACCCGAAAGTGGAAAGTCCTGATCAGACTTATTTCATCCGGCGTGAACGTCACTTTCTTCCGGTTCATCTTGCACCTGACATCGATGGCGCCCATCGTGACGTAAACGGGAAAATCGCAGATGGCGGGCAAAGATGAGCGAGTCACGATGCCGAAACACAAGGGCGAAGTGTACGCGTCATACATCGTGCTGCTGTTCACGTCCTCGTCGTGCCGTAGGAATTGTGGACAGAGCTCGATCACGTGCAGGAAGTGGGAGGATTCCGGTTCTATTTGGCCGCGCAGACAGCTCGCCACCTGCAAGTGACAAAGAGCGCGTAAATTACAGCAGCACCGCAGTGGCTGACAGCGGAACTGAATATGAGATTCAGGGTGTATGTTTCACTACTTCGAATACATAATTCGATTTCATTCAGTAGTAAGTGAGTAAATATTGAGAAATTCAGAGCAAATAAATATGAAGTTGAATAATGAATATCATATGGAATAGGTCCTCAATGCTGGATAATCATATGAGGAAATGTTAGTTCATGTGCATTGAGCTTCTGAAGGATAGATAAATATTGATAATATCAGTTATTATCAATTTTTGCCTACCTGCTTTTGGTGCAACCTTTTGGTTTTCAGGTCGTCATCAGATATTTCTTCGGAGGTAGGATAGTGTTCAAACAGGAAACTGACATCTTCCACTTTGAATTCATGTTTCTTAGGCAACAGCTGCTCGTCTAATTCTCCAATTTCGTGAAGTTTCACGCACGCTTTCAAGGCAGCCGCCTTTTTGGCCTGTTTTACCGTTTTCATAAAGGGACCCTAAATTATGATAATATTTATGTAATTACCTTTAAAAGATGAGTAAGTGAAGATATTATTAGGTGACTGAATGGGTTTTACTTTTGCGTCACACTATATAAGGGGTCTTTCAAACTAGAATATGAAGAACAATATTTCTTTCAGAAATCACCGGAAACCGTCAATTTCTGTACTTGTGGGGAGCAGATTCACAAGTCATTTACCTCAATTCCTAGCTACTCCAAATTCAGAGTTTCAAATGGAACTAAATATCATTTATCGCCGATCTCTACAAAAAATGACACCTTACGTCCTAATTTCCGAATGAGAAATCTACTATTTTTGCCGCAGCACATTCCAAATGTAACAATTATCATTGCAACGATAGCTGACCTCTACGACCTCTGTGAGCGGACATGCGGTGGGCAGCACAACGACCGCCCTGTACTCCGAGATATCGCCCCGTTTCTCCATCACGTGCCACCGCACATCGTGGGCGGTATGCGGATCCGAGGGCAGGTTGTGACAGTATCGGCCCAGCAAAGGGATGGCCGAGGTGAGGTCCACTCGAGCCGAGCCGGGCCCGGCCGTATAATAAGGGGTAACAGCGGCCTCTTCTAGCAACAGGTGCCGAGGTAGTTGCGAGCGCCCCTCGTCATTTTTGCCCGTCAGGTACTGAAAATATTCAGTAGTAATACTAAGAGTACTTCTAAATATTAGGGTTATACATCGATAACTTGTTGCATAATTACAAAGAGTGTCAGTTCGACAGTTGAAAAAATCTGACCGCGAAGAGGGATGATTATTCTGTTAAACTGACACGATTTTCAATTATGCAGGAAGTTTAGGATGAATAAGCTAGAATAGTTTGAAGTTCGAATTGTATTCGATGCGATTATGAATTATATTTTCATCAATAAAATACTATGAATAAATATATTTGTAATGAAATCTTGAAGTCAGCCCTAAGAAAGAAATCAGCTTTATGGTTATATGGTTTATGGTTAGTTTTCTCTGAAATATACTGTCAGTAAAACTTATAGAAATATGTTTTACCGATTTCTGGTTTGTAGTTGAGTGTTGTTGGAAAATCATATCCTCTCTGTATTTTGCTTTTGCAAATATTGAGATGGAATCCATATCCAAGTCCGCCAACGGCACATTATATTTTTTATGATTTATAGGTCCATAACAATCGTTATTTATGTATCAAGGGAGTAAAATAGGCGTTCATAGGTAATAATATCAAAGTATGAGGTATATCTTGGGAATATTAACACACCTAGATCCATAAACACCCAAAATGCATATACAATTAACATTTTATGCACAACCATCATAGATATACAGTAAATATGAAATTATTGAATTTATTTAGCGAAATTGTGGATGCCTTCCCGACGAATAAATATCAAATGGTACTCCACCAGAAATTTCTGAAAAGACAGTGAATTTAATTCAATGTCCGTTGATCACTAGAGAGCTCAAGTGCTACTCTACTCTCGCTGAAACAGACGATGAAATACAAATTTACACACAATGCATAAGATATGTTCAACTTGAAAATAACAAAGCCATTTTTACCACAATATCCGTTTTCCAGGAGCTCAAATCAACTTCTATATTTTAAGTTGGACACTGAGTATTACTGGATTAACCAGGATTATGGTATAACCCTTTTTTCCCCGTCAGTCTTGAAGATAAATAATTGGAATTTGAACCCACAATCACGCCTATATAACTAGGCAAGCCTCCAACGATAATATACTCACGTTATTAAGGGTTCTCTCCACCAGTTGAAAATCTTTGTACATTGCCTCATATTTCTCCATTTCATTTTTTTCAACAATAACATTGAAAAGACTATCAGTATGTCTAGCTCTGCCCTTTGACTGTATATATTCCCTGTAATCTTCTGGTTTATCATACTTAATGACTAAAGTGCATCTGGGTATATCAATTCCTTCTTCCAGAATGTTAGATGCCACAAGAACATTTATTTCCTTATTGATAAAACTATCCAAAATTTCTTTGTTTTTTTTTGAGATGAAAAGATTTTCTCTGGTATCATTACAATTATCACCATCATGGCCCACCTATAGGTATAAAGACTGTGTATGTCATCATAAAAACAAATAGGATTTTGCAATATAAATATTCAGCAAGATATTTAGTCATCATTGGAGCTACTGGTAGAGTGCAAGAATCAAAAAATGCATGCAATACAACTCTAAAGACCATTGTCACTTGATAAACAAGAACAATAATTTTATATTACTGATTACAACTATGAAGCTAGTTTTGATTGGTATGGGAAACTCAAAGTTTGCAGGAGATTCCCAAAACTCCCTCTAGGAAATATTTTCCATTAGGAATACTCACAGCAAAGCGCTTAATGTTTCATTCAATCATCCACTCATTCATGATTCTCCCAGAGTTGAGTTGGCACATGACAAATTCTTACTTAAAGATATGGCAAACTAATGGAAACAAATGAAAATATGACTCACCATAAAATTGGCTTTAATATGACTAAAATCAGGATCACATTTACTAAGAGCATCCAGAACATAAAATACCACCTTAGCTGTGAATTGTCTCTTTGTGAATATTAAACAACAAATGTCTTCCTTAGATTCATACTCCTTTAATGTACTCAAGAGTACAAGTACTTTGTCAGAGGAATAACTGAATATCTGAACTTGTTCCTTGTACAATTTCATACTATTGATTAAAAGTTCTTTGACAAAGGAGAGAATGCATTGTATGTAATTCAAAGCCAAGCTGTTAGAATCTGAACAGCTGAGCTTCAATCTTTCAATTTGAATTGTGTGTGCTAGTATTGCCTTCAACCCTCCATAAGTTCCCATACTTTTGATGTGTGAATTCACATCAATGATAGCATTGGACAATTTCTTTAAGGTAACATCTGTCTTGACCATTTGAACATGTTCCAAATTTGACACATTAGTGGTACTATTCAATTTCAATGATTCAATGTAAGTCAAGGCTTCTGTCAGTTGCTTTATTACAATTACTTCTGTATAACTGAGATGGTAATCCATGCAGGTTTTCAATTCTTCTTTAGGATTTGTTGAATACCTTGAAAGGAATATGAATAATGAAGATAACAGTTCAAAGTCTAACAGAAATTTACTGAACAATAATTCCCTCATCTACAATATTTATTTGCAGTGAAATGTGGCTCATCTTCCTCCTTAGTGAATAAATATCATGGTCATTTCTAAATGTACACAACACAAATCTTACAAGAAACTTCAAAACAGACTAGCACTGTTGGTGATATTGCATTTTCAATGAATAATTATGCTGTTTAACCACATACCCTACAAAATCAGGAAGGAGAAAAGCTATAAAAAGTTCAGAAATCTTAAGAAAGCCCTTTCAACAAAAGCATACTACAACCTTGAGGAATATTACAATGAAACTCTGTGGTGATCAAAAGTTTCACATTGTTTTTAATTTACATCCATATGTGGAGTCTGATTTTGAACTGTAAAATATGTTTTAATTCAATGACTTTGTGAATTTATGTTCAAATCCTGTGCTTCTGTATATTTGTGTTCTTACATTTTGGGAATGATTATGAAACAATTTGTTTTTTCAACAAACTTTGCAAATCTGCATGTTAAATTCTGTTTAGATTGCAATATTTTATTTAATACATGAGCTGTGAACTTGTTTCAAATTGTGTGTTTCTTTATATTTGTGTTATGATTTTGAATCTTTTCACATTTTTTATAAGTTATATAGACTTTATTTTGTATATTTATCTCTCTCTCCCTCTCATATTGGCATCAATCATGACATTATGATAGTGCTTATTAGTATGTGAAAAACTCACCTAACTACTGTTGCTAGATCATTCACTGTAGCCACTTTGCTATGGAATGTTGTTTCTAAGAATGAAATATTATCCATCACCATGTGGGGTTTCACTTTACCATTCAGTAAGGGAGCTGTTAGTCCCAACACTCTGGGTTTTTCCCCATCAATATCACCATAATATTTCATCAGTTCCTTCATATGCTGATCATTAACAATTTGGTGGCATTTGTCAAACACTATTAGGTTTACTTTCTTCAAATCTATGAGAAAAAACTATATACCAACAACAAAAGTTTACACTATATACACAACAGCAGAAATGGGATATGAAAGTACTGGTTTTACTGGCAATGGCACTCTCAATGGCACAACCTGGTAGTATGGTACAAAAGAAAAAGTATGAAATGAACACTCTACTTACCAATGATATTCTGATGAGTCAAATCAAGCAGAACTTGGCTGGTCATAACAAAAACTTGAAACAAATCAAATTCTCTTTTCCATTTATCTTTTGGCCAGCAATTTGAATCAATTTCTTCAGTATAACCACTAACTTTTAGGGTGGTGTGATCCAGAATGTATTTGGCATGTTTATTAACTAATGCTAAAGTGGTCACAATGATTATACTGATTTTTCCTCCTTCACTGTAAGACCTGAAAGGAAACTCTTATGAGCCAAGAGTGTTATGAGCAGTTAATTCCCTACCTTTTGAGATCTCCACTCATTTGCTTAAGAACTAAGAGAGCTATGAACGTTTTTCCGGCACCTTTCGGCAAAAACAATATTGTATTTGTTTCAATCCCCATCTTCATCAATTCCATTTGATAGCTCCTAGGCATAAAGTCTTCCCTCATCTTGGTAAGCAGATTCAAGTTTAAGAAATCTTTGAATGATTAAAAATTAAGAAAGAAAGATTACAAAAAAAAATACTTTAGCAATGTTGCATATCAACTTTTTATATTCATTATTTTTAAAACAATATTAATATTAATAATAAGTTTTAAGTTGGGTTAGTGGTTGGGTTTTAGCATAGGTTTTAGGCAATGAACTGTATGTAAACTTGAGTTCATTGGTTTTAGGATGAGAGACCAAGAAACGTAGAAGTAGAAGAAAAATACCATCATTATAGAGAAGAAGAGTATGGCCAGATAGCCCAGGTAGCTAAGGCCATACAAATCGAAAGGAAGAAGAAGAGAAGAAGAATATATGGCCAGATAGCCCAAGTAGCTAAGGCCATACAAATCGAAAGGAAGAAGAAGAAGAAGAAGAATAGTGTTTTAGGAAATGTGCGGATCAGCACGAGTACCTTGATGAATTTGACGACAACTAGGAAAAGAAGATGAACGAGGCGGTTTCACAGTTTCACACATTTCATTTCACAGTCACACAGTCACAGTTGACACCTGACACATCGATGGTGCGTGAACGTGAAGACTGAAAAGTGCGCTTGCGCGGAAATACGAAGCAGTCGAAGCACGTAGAAGTTTCTAGAATTATTGAATTGATTAGTCTTTTGCAGTTCGTTTTCGTTCCATTGATCTTCTAGATTCTGGATTTTCTATAGATATTTCATAGAAAATCCCCTACAGATATTTCCAAATCGTAAATTCTTGAACCTGCGTTTTACCTGACCAATTCTCACTGTTTTAGCCGTGAAGTATCTTCTAGTATTCATCAACCTTAGGTGAGTAGCGATTTTCTATAGACAATCTACACTTTATTACACATGTGCTATACTCATCATAATTTCAGAACTATTTGAAGAGCTATCAGCATGGTGAAGGAAACAAAATTTTATGACATTTTGGGCGTCAAACCTGGTTGTTCCCAAGATGATTTGAAAAAAGCATACAGAAAACTAGCTCTGAAATATCATCCTGATAAAAATCCAAATGAAGGAGAGAAGTTCAAACAAATATCCCAGGCGTATGAGGTCCTTTCTGACCCTGAGAAGAAGAAAATCTATGACCAAGGTGGAGAACAAGCCCTCAAAGAGGGTGGCAGCGGCGGCGGCTTTTCCAGCCCTATGGACTTGTTTGACATGTTCTTTAGCGGCGGATTCGGAGGCCCGAGAGGTGGTGGTAGAAGAGAACGTAGGGGTAAAGATGTTGTTCATCAGTTGACTGTGACCTTGGAGGAACTATACAAAGGAGCAGTAAGGAAATTGGCACTTCAGAAGAATGTTATTTGTGATAAATGCGAGGGTAGAGGAGGAAAAAAAGGTGCTGTAGAGCAATGTCCGACTTGTAGGGGAAGTGGAATGCAGGTTCAAGTTAGACAACTAGGACCAGGTTTGTTTTTTCAGCTTGTACCATTTTTTTTATTTTATAGGAATAGTTCAACAAGCAAAAGTCTATTCGCATTCAACAATTTGTTTAACTTATTTTCTTGATAGTATTGTTTATACAAAGTATTTTTATTGTTTTTTATGACTTCAAGGTATGCTGCAGCAAATCCAGACTGTCTGTCCAGATTGTCGTGGTCAGGGTGAAAGGATCAACCCAAAAGATAGGTGCAAGCAGTGTCAAGGTAAGAAGGTGATTCGTGACCGTAAGGTGCTGGAGGTACACATTGACAAAGGTATGACAGATGGCCAAAAAATCATCTTCAATGGAGAGGGTGATCAGGAACCTGAACTGGAACCTGGAGACATTATCATAGTGCTGGATGAAAAGGAGCACCCAGTGTACAAGAGATCTGGGAATGATTTGATCCTCAGGATGGAGATTCAGCTTGTAGAGGCACTCTGTGGATTTCAGAAGGCCATCAAGACCCTAGATGACAGAGACTTGGTGATTACTGCCATGCCTGGTGAGGTTATCAAGCATGGGGATGTCAAATGCATTCTCAGTGAAGGTAAGTTCCACCCTTAGGCCCTTGATTGAAAAATACTGTGCCTAATTTGAGATCAATCTGAATATAAATTTGATTTTTTTTTCTCCTGGCTACTGATCCTGAGGTAGCTGCTTCCTTAGATAAATATAACTTGTTGGGTGTTGAGTTGAAATGATGCTGAAGTTATTTTCTCCATAGCTTTCAAGAAAATTCACAAAACAATTTAAGACAGTAACCCTTCCTGTGCCTACTGATTCATTTTCAAATTCATGTAGAGGAATGTTAACAAATTAACAAAGAAAAGTTGATCTACCTTTGTAGCTTAGATATTGAAGCTCTTGAGACTTGAGTCTATTGATGAAGCATACCATACTACATTTAATTTACTGTGACTCCCTATTTCATTGATTGGATGATATTGTACAGTGGATTCATTTATACTATGTGTTTCTAGATGTTGATATTAGCTGCTTGATTAGACAATCTTTTATGTGTCAACACATTCCACATTTTTATGTCTTGAACGTTAGTTTTGTTGATAGTTTTCATAGACATATAGTCCTACTTTCTCTATTGAAAATGTCCACCATTCTCATCATTCAGATCAGGGTGATTCAGAGTATGAAAAATTTACAAGACTGATTCCTCATAATATGAATATTCCCTTTTCCAATAGTTAGATAATTCACAATAGAAAATAGGAGTTCTTGGAAGCTGTCAAAGCTGCATGTTTACTTTGTTTTCATTGGTTCACATTTGTTTTTTGTTTGTGCTTATTGGCCATGTCATCAAAACAAAACCGCTCAGAAGTGTTCAAGTTGTTGTCTTCAGGTGTGGTGACATGTTGTTTTCTATCATGAATAGAGCCATAGATAAACTACACTCTGTTTGTTTATGAATAGAGCAGTTCAGCTAGCTAGCATTGAGAGAGAAAAAAGTCTTTCCCACCTGTCCTTGTCATCAGTGTTCCAACATAAAATAATGAAAATTTTATGTTGGCAACACTGGAAATGATGAGAAATGCATACACGTATTAATAAACAATACGGATCATAAGGGGTGCCAGGATGAAGCCAAAAATATGAAACAAATGAATATCCATAAGGATTTGGTGGCATGATACGCATGCGCCATGCGCTATTAAGGCGGGTTTCCACTAGGCGGAAAATCTGAAGCGGATTTTCAGTGTCACAATTCTATTGGATGGCTTGAAACTGAAAGATTTTGCCGCCAATTTTTTTGCGGATATGCAAATAAGTTGACATAGTTCCAACTTTTTGCGGATTTTACTAGATTTATAACCTCAAAATATGATTATGATATAATAACCTCGAAATATACTTGGCAAACAAGCTGTTCGTCATCATTGATTTGTAGCACAGTCTCTTCTCCCTATATGATAAGATATGAGAAGTACTCTGTATCAATGAAATCCGAAATAAATATGAGTAGGTATTCAATAACTATTCATACCTCTTCTTGCATAATTTTAATATCTTATTTCTGGGGTTTTGATTCTGAATTTCATTAATTAAAGTATCCAGTCCAACATATAATAATGATAATAATAGAGATAATAACCATATTTTGAGGTTATACTACTGCTACTAACTGTGGATGATGACAAATTATTTTTAGGTAGCAGAAAAAATCCCAAGAAATCGTTGCTGAAATGAAGCTGGCAATGGAAACCTTAGCGTATTTTTTTAGTTGATTTTTAAATCCGCTTCGGATTTTCCGCCTAATGGAAACCCGTCTTAATAGTAGTCATCAAAGACATGCGTTTCCGTGGACAATGACGTTTACTAGCCTTTCAATCAAAGCAGTATGTGTCTGATCGTATCTCACTTTTCCTTATGGATAGTCATTTGTCTTCAAAAATCGGCTTCATGTTTCGCTATGGAAACAGATAAAGATTATCCGTATTGATTATTAATACGTATATGGAGAAATGGAGAAGACGGCCATTCTAATCTTCTTCTTCTTCTTCCTTTCGATTTGTATGGCCTTAGCTACCTGGGCTATCTGGCCACATTCTAACCTTTTTCATATTGAGGTTAATATGACCTTCTTCTCCATTTTTTCCAACTTAAAATTTCCATTCTTTTACCTTGGAACACTAACTGCTCTATTGGAATATGGTTATCATATTGATGAATGTTATGACATGATATCACATGATATAGGAATGCCCCAGTACAAGAACCCCTTCGAAAAAGGCCGTCTCATCGTCCAGTTCTGGGTCCAGTTCCCCAAGACCTTGCCCCCGGAAATAATCCCTGCTCTAGAGAATGCTCTGCCACCTCGCCAAGAGTGCATGATTCCGGATACGGCCGAAGAGGTAACGTTAGTGGAATTCGATCCTGAGAAGGAGGCCCGCAAGAGGCAGCACAGACAAGCCTACGAGGAGGATGACGAGATGCAAGGCTCTGGACAAAGGGTGCAATGCGCCACTAATTGAAAAAACATCTGGGACATGAACGGAACATTTCTGCTAGTACCTATTGTTGCAAATAATAAAATATCAAATTTTTGTTAGGTAGGTTAATTGAGTAAGTGCAGGAAATTGTGTTTTCAACAATAATTACCTGCATAAGGAGGCAAATTTTTCGTAATATATATTTAATTATTGTAATTTACAGAGCTATCACTAGAATGACTAGCACTAGTGTTGATTTTCTCCAAAATGTATTCCCAAATATTTTATCAAAATCAGCTGATTCCTATTCTGTTGGTATTTTGCTTATTATTCTAATATACCAGATTTGCAAAATATTTCATTCCATCAATAATTATCATTTAATAAACTTTTTCCACCAAATTATTATTTAATAAATATGTGGATTACAGGAATATGTTGATTATTAAGATTAAGATACTAAAGCTAGTACTATTTTATTATATAAAAATGAGACTGTGGATATTATATGATAGGTAGGTAGGTACCTACCTACTAATAACCTACTCTTTCTATCTGAAATCAATGCTGAAATGCACAACAAACTTATTTTGAGTTTCAATAATGAACTAAGAAGTGAGTATAACCTTTATTGTTACTCATCATTGTTGAAACATAAAATACCTCCCATATATTTTTCAAACAACCTGTGTCAAAGAAAATCTCACTATAAGATGAATTCTGGGATGAATTATAGTGGTCAATCCTGATTGTTTTCTTGATTTGTCCTGATCATCATTCTTTATGTGCACAGGGAACATTCATAAATTCATCCCCAACAACATTACTGGTCAGATAATTTTTATGCCCTAGTTTATATTTCAACAATGACAGGTGCTTCATCTTCTGCATCCAAATATTCAAAGTCCCACATAAACTGTTCCATTAAACTCTTTTTGAGTCTAGCTGTCTTCATTTTCAATTCACCATCCACATCAGACTCTTGGATGGCTCTAAATAACTGCCCTAATTTCATATAAACAAAATTGTAATTTGATACTATATCTGCTAAAAAATCTTCTGGAATCTCTTTGATTTGCATTTCTATCAGAGAAATGAATGCATCATACAGTTTACGGTATTTTGTGATAGCAGTTTCACATGAACAGAACAGACTGAATAATTTTTTCCATTGTTCAAAAGCTTCCAAACTATGGCCAACCAAAAAGCAAATATAACAAATTTGCATCTCACCTAATATGTCTGAATTGCTGTAACAAGAAAATATTGCAAATGTATCATAGATTGAACAGTAGGTAGAAAGAAAAAAATGAATTGTCTAGACAAATGCACTTACTTGGAGTATGAGCTAATCATCAGATTTAGCACATAGGAAGAATCTAAGGAATGTTGGGTTATTTGAGAAGGTGTGGCTCCTTCAGGATAATTTTTATGGGGAAAAGGTGTGTATCTTAAATCTGTTCCTATTTTGGGTTTCAATTTGGGCAAAAGTTTATCCTCCAGTTCATCTGTTAACCTCAAACGTCTTGGATCAGAATTCACAGATATTTCTGAATTAGATGTAGGCTTTCCTCTAGGCCTATCTGCATCAGTACAGGATTCCAATTCTAATGCTGACTGGATATAACCAGATAGTGGAATCAGTTGTTCTATCATACTCTCTAAAAATATAAATAGCTTGTTTTTTTTAGAGTTGGTGATAATAATGTACTGTAAATTATTACCTGTGATATAAGTAGTCAAGCACAGCCATTTGCTATGTATGTCAAAGGGATATGGACCCAAAAAACTATCAAGCTCTCTTAAATTATCCTTCAAGCCAATGATATCTTCTTCAGAAACAACCTCCTTGCTAATGCATTCATTTTTTATGTCCCATTTTCTAACAACAACTTCAGATTTTCTGAAATATTTGAAGAATCCAGTCCTAGGAGATATGTCCCCTGCATTAGAAACAGCACTAAAAAATATAAAGTGTATTCCTGGTGGCACCATTTTTACTCCACGAAATTTATCTCCAGTATTCCATGATTTCATGTCAATACCAAATTCGGTGCCTTCCGGTACATCTAGGAATATTAGGAAAGCACCTTCTTCCAGCAATCTCATAGCCGTTTGTTGGTTATTAGGTTGTTCCATTTCTCAATGATACTTGAACGAAATTTGTGCTTATTTTCTGTTTGGTTTACCAACATCAACATCTACAAGGGTTCAATTTTCATTCGGTTCATCTAGAATGTGATTGTCATTTTTCTTTTAGTGATTGAGCTAGATTCTGTGGCTAGAGCATAATATACAAAGAATAGTATACACTGTGACTATATATACCTACTAAATACTAAATATATACGGAATATACGAATAACAAGGATCTCCAAGTGAAGCCAAAAATCCAAAAAATAAAATAAATGACCAAAGAATGACAGTCTGCCAGCGCAACTGTATTACAGCGCATGCGTCATCTAAAAATAAGAAAAGGACATCAGACATCATCAGACATTGCAAAATTCCTTTCAGCAGGCGATATGATAACACCTTTGACATAACCTTTGAGAGCAAGAACTGTCAGATGACCGACGCTGGAGGCAAAACATTGAAACACAACGTCACTTTTCTTATTTGTTTACAAATGATCAAAATAGTTTTCCACAATTATTTTGGCATATGAATCGTATTTTTCCGCTATTCATCAATGTGTATTCTTCAGCTTTTTCACCTGAAACAAAGAAAATGCCTAACACTAGTATTTTGGTGAATAAATTTCCCGCTAAATTCCTTTTATTCGTCTGAGGTGAAGAGGGTATTGAGATTAAATTGCTCTTTTTCTTTCCGTGCCTTCGTAGCATTCCTTGCTTTGTGCTAATGTCGTTTGAGTACATAGCTAGTTACATCGAGCGGTCCCACGGTACCGAGCTAGGTTGCTAGGTACTACACTTCCCGTTTCCCGGAAAGCAGCGAGCTCAGCCGTTACCATCGGTCAATGAACTCGATTTGTAGTCACCATATTTTAACCATATACGTATTAATAAACAATACGGATCATAACGGGTGCCAGGATGAAGCCAAAAATATGAAACAAATAAATATCCATAAGGATTTGGTGGCATGATACGCATGCGCCATGCGCTATTATAGTAGTCATCAAAGACATGCGTTTCGGTGGACAATGACGTTTACTAGCCTTTCAATCAAAGCAGTATGTGTCTGATCGTTTCAAAACTTCTCCTTATGGATAGTCATTTGTCTTCAAAAATCGGCTTCATGTTTCGCTATGGAAACAGATATAGATTATCCGTATTGATTATTAATACGTATATGATTTTAACATGATTTTAACAGTAGATCTACTGTTTTCGTCTCCGTTCTACTGTTCAAGGCAATTGACCATTCCAGAACACGTGATTTTGACATGGTTCCTTGAGGGGCACACAAACTATCTGTTAGGTTACCTTTGATGTGCATAGCCCTAGCCATAGTTTCACCATGTTTCACCATGTTTCACCAAACAAAATTATGAAATTCTTTCTGATTCCAACTCGGATTCCGAGGAATACGATCCCACTAATTCTGGTTTCATATGACAAATCTTGACAAAATACAATGCAACCTGTCAGATGACGTAATTCTGGAATGATTAATAATCTTAGATCATATGATCTAAGTGATTAAATAGTCTGATAGTCTGAATATTGTCTGAATGGTCATGTTTTGTTATGACATATCTACCTAATATTTTCGAGATTTTTGTGATGCTCAATGAACTTATAGAACTCTCGAGGAAAAACAGATTATATTTCATAAAACAGGAAAACTATAAAACTCAAATTATTTATTATATTTCGGCACCTCGTCCTCGAGATCACTTGTTTTAGCTAGGTAGTACCACTCTTCTGTACGGTTGATGCCACAATGTATTAAGTAAGAAGAAGAGTTTTTATCATACAGCACCCTTCCTTACTGACTGGAGTGACTGGACCATGTACCGTGTACGTCATTAGTGTCATTACGCTTTTTTGTGTATTGTGTACGCGTTGGTGTTACATTTTTTTTCCTTGTTTGATTTTTTTGAAATATGTGATATATTTAATATTATTAATATTGATATTTTCCTCTTTTAGATAAATGGGGAAGCATAGCAAAAGCGATGGAACTGATCCGAGGGACCGAAAGCGAAAGCATTCGCGATCACGATCCCCTCCAAAAGAGATGGAAAACCATACTCACAGAAGGGCTTGATAAAGGAGAAAAAGAAAGGCTAATGGAGCTACATTTGCCTCCAACAAATTTAACATTTTTGAAGGCCCCAGATATAAACCCTGAAATTCTGAAGGCTATGCCTTCAGATATAAGAAAGACAAGTTACAACAGCTGAACAGAGCCAGTTAGGAAAGGGCCTTGCTGCCCTAGGGGCTGGTATCAACATCCTCTTGAAGGAAGACGATAATAAAGAAAACAAGAACACAGTTCTTGGCCTTCTTAGTGAGTCAGGAAA
The DNA here is from genome assembly GCA_918026855.4 of Phaedon cochleariae. NCBI lineage: Eukaryota > Metazoa > Arthropoda > Insecta > Coleoptera > Chrysomelidae > Phaedon > Phaedon cochleariae. The sequence goes on along the minus strand of OU896713.1, from coordinate 12,034 downwards.
ATTGTTGACAGATGTTCACTACAATATGTCACTGACTAGGAGAGCCCTCATTACACCTATGTTGAGTAAAACTGTCAAAGAGCTGACAAGTGCAGCACCTATTGGGGAGCTGTTATTTGGATCAAACCTGGGTGAGCATATAAAAACAGCAAAAGCTGTTGAGAGATCAGTTATAGATCTCAAATCAAAAACAGATACTGTATTCAAGAAGCCTAGTAATCCACTACCAAGTACAAGCTCATCAGGTAGTGGTACATATAAAAGAGGTGATTCTTTAAACTGGAGGGGCCTGTCTGGATACAGGAGAGATCACAGACAGAAGGGGCAATATCTCCAAGCCAAAAAACATTATTATTATTAGCCTCCCACTCAGAAGTAGATAGAAAGGTGAGTTTTTTTCTCTTTGCAGGTAGTTTGAGGTTTTCCAAAAATCAATGGAAGTCCATCCTATCACCACATCCAGAAATCCTGAAATGGATATCTGGTTACAAGATTCCTTTTGTTGAAAAGCCAAAGGCTTTGTTACACAGGGGAATCATTCTGAAAATGAATGCAGGGAATTGATGTTAGAAGTAAATCACCTTCTTGATTTGGGAGCAGCTGTTGAATGCAAGGAAGTAGTATCCCAGTTTGTCTCACCATGTTTTTTGATAAAAAAATTCAATGTTAAGGCAAGGTTCATCCTTAATCTAAAAGAACTAAATCCACCCCATGTTGTAGAAATAGTTTCACAGAACTGAGACTCCTTACACTTCCTTGTACTTTTATATATCCCTGTCTAATCCACATAAAACTGAACCTAGTAGACTTCAGATCACATAGGGATATCCACTCATTCAACTAGGAATAGAGATAATTTAGTCCTGAGCTACCACAGGTTAGAGATTTCAACTATTTCAAATCCAAAGTCAAAACGTATCTTTTGAAAAATGCCTTCTATTCCAGAGGAGTATCTAGAAAGTGATTTTAATATGTAAATGTACTGGACTCTATTTTGTGATGTTGTTTTACTATGTATTGCTACCAATAGTATCTTACCTAATAAGCTTTGTCCTACTATTTGTAATTTTTTTACTATTCTATATCCATTGTAACATTTTTTCTCTCTCTTTTTTATATATCTGACCGGTAAAAGCACTTTAGTGTAATACTTTGCCGATAAATAAACTAAACTAAATTACATTTTCACCAAGCTCAACAAACCTATTGTTAGGAATTTGAGAGAGCAGGGCATTGTTTGTGTGGCATATCTTGATGATTTTTGTATAATGGCATCTACTGAAGAAATTTGCCAGGAGCATGTACAAAAGTCAATGAATTTATTGATTATTTTTTCAAGTTTAGATTAGCAGGTTATATGGACAAAAAAATAATTCGTTACGAAAATATTTGTATTACTATAATTATCGAAAAATTCTTAATGATTGTTTGTGTATAAAATGGATAATGCCTATTGAAAAAACACCTAGTACCTATATAATACCATCGCGAAAATTGATCTCAGAAGTTTCGCATGCATAAGCTAAAACATTGCGGAAAGACCACCATCGATCGCCAATGGCGTTTTCTAATTATTCGTGTTATATATCGGTCAGAATAATCGACGTATTGAATTACCTATATAGATCATAATATTATCATACCAATAGAATTATGAAACCATGCAACCTTAGCCCCAAGTTTAAATTTGAATAGTTTATAATTTTCGGCTATTTTTACACAGAGCCCAATGCATTGATTGCTATAGAGCATAAGGCGCGTTGTGAGATAGAGAGAGATGGGTTGAAAAGGGTACCCGAAATAGAATATTTTAGTGAACATTTATCAGCCACTCGACTGGCCAAATGCGTTGGATGCTAGTAAACGGAAACGTTTAAAGCTGAAAGTTGCATGCTAGTCGAGTGGCGGCGGGGGGGTCCTGGTGCTGGGGCTCCCCTGTTTGATTTTGACTACAATGACCTTGAGAATAATTACCCAAAAATGAAACATCTTTTCTGGAACTTCCATCATATTTCTGATGATTTAAAATTTTCTAGCCATGATGACGGCGACACGTATCATATTGAAAAACTAAGGATTTATGTAATTATTTATATTGAATAAAGTTTAACCAAGTTCATCTAATTTTCTACATAATATCTTCAACAAACCGACAAACTGGAAAATTACTATTTATCTCCCTCTAAATCCTACATCAACTTGGAAAAATTATCTCAATTATTTTTCAAAATAATTATTCTACTCTTATTCAATAATTCCCATAATGGTATTTTTCCCCAGTAGGTACATATTTTAGCAATTTGTTTCACTATGAAGATATACATAACTTCAAATAAATTTAAAAAAGTCTGGACTCAATGCGATTTCGAACCTAGTCCCGCTCGGTCAGAGTTTCTTCATAGCTTGAATATCGAATATGGGTCAAAATCGTTTGAACGCTATTTCGGAGCTGACTGCTGATGACCGCGCCCCTTGTAACAAAATAACCCTAAACAAATTAGGCAATCCAAACCACGTGACATTTTAGCTGACAAGATGGCGTCTGGTTGGCAAATAATAAAGGTTATACACTTAGATCATCCTGTATGATCTAATAAGGTTATACATCACTTGTAATTAAATTGTATTTTGCCGAATCACCCTATTATTCTGGTAGTTTTATGTGTCAGGTGTTTGAGGGAGTCTCGGAGCTGAATTGAACAGTGCTTCAATATGCTGAGTTCATATTTCCAGAAGTTATTGCAGGAAAACCCAGAGGTTGGTCAGAGGTAAACATGAATATTTATTGTTTTTTCGGCTATTTTTCTCAACTAACCAGTAAATTTTCATTCCTGAAACTATCATACAACCATAATTTGTTTGTAGATATCTGACGAAGCTGATGTTGATCAAGGATTTGAAGCCCTCCACATCTGAAACTGCTGACTGATTAGACTACCTCAGAATTATACTCTCCTATTTATAGTGACCCACAGTTTCTACCCTCATGAGCAAATGAAAGCATTCAAAACCCTTGTTGTTCACAAGTATTTTTCAGCAACTTTTGTCCAGGAAGTAGACAGGAAGATGAATGATTTTCATGTCATAGATGGAAAGGTAACTTTTTACTTTTATACCTAAATACCTTTCATGATAGGAACATTTTGAATGATGAAATTATGTTATTCATATATTTTTAAATATATTTCCTACCTCATATTCATGTATATCTTATGCAATTTTTTTTAGGTAAAATATTCACAATCAGATTCTGTGCTAATAAGTAACTTGGGGCTTGGGCAAGTAAATAAGGAACAGTTTCATGTACTGATGTATGTGCTTTGTAACTTTTTACTTTTATAGGAAAAATTTACTGTCATGATTTAGAGATTTCAGGTTATTTTGAATTTTAAAAAACTAGTTCAGGTGGAAACTTAGATGGACGCGCCATCTACATTTCGTTTCCGAAACCTTCTTGAAAAATCTTTCCCTTTTTTTAAACAGGGAAGTGTGCGCATCTTGTTCTGTGGGTGGCTAATCTCTGCTAGGAGTTAAATCAATTTTCATTAAAATCTGTAACACAAATTTCTCAATGGTTACATTTTTTAATCATCGCCTGCTTTCTTCAACTCCTAGATTGAGCTTTCGTCCTTACGATTATCCAAACCGATTGTCGTGAATCGTCGGTCTTAACCAGAGATTAGCCACCCACAGAACAAGAAGCGCACTTCCCTGTTGAAAATTGGAAAGATTTTTCAAGAAGGTTTTGGAAACGAGATGTATACGGCGCGTCCATCTACGTTTCCACCTGAACTTTTTTTTTTTAAATTCAAAATAACCTGAAATCTCTAAATCATGACAAAAGAAAATTTCTTTCATTTCTATTTACTACAGTAGTGCGGACTGCGGATCGATAAAATGAACTCCACCCACGTCAAATAAAACAAATATATTTCCCAAGGTTGGTAGAAATGATGATTATTTCTACCAACCTTGTATACTTCCGGATGTTGTTGCCATCTATTAGATTCAGTTAAAACTATGATTCGTCACGTGCACATCTTGTTCTGTGAGTGGCTAATCTCTGACACAGTAGAGAGCTTTCTGACTCCTAGATACACTGAATATCCTGCCCAAATTCTGCCTTCCAAAATCACACCGTTCCAAAGAAAACGAGAAAAAACCCAAAATTAATAAAATGGCGTCGATAATTGGTGGCAACCTACATAAATTGTGATTGAATTCAGGCCTATTCAGAGGTACATTAGTTCAGCTTCTGTCTTATAGATGGCGGTGCAAAATTTCGTTGGTTGGAAGCAGGTTGAAGTATTGATTTTTTAAAACTCACATACGTATTGAAGGCGCGCTTACAAGTAAGCGATCCGCGTTCAACGTATCAAATCCTCATTGGTGGATAGATTGACAGCCGTCGCGTAAATGTATGTTTACTCAATCACAAGTCACAACAACAACACGATTCTACAAAATTAGGTGGACATTGTGAAATGAACGTCTTCAATTCATCTTATTTTTCCATAAGCTGATTCTGCTAAGTCTTACTGAAGGAAATGGAATGAATTTATAAATAATTTATAAGAAATTCCTTGAAATTACATCCTTAAGTATTGAAGGTAGGTTTGCACATATGAAATAAAAATAACCATGATTTTGAAAGATTTTAATCAAATTATGAGAATTACTCAATTAAGAAATGATCAATATTTTGACTACATCCATCACTTTCATCAGCTTCTTCTGGATATTGATTTTCTAGTCCCGGGCTTCCAATTTGGCAGATTTTATCTAATATATCATTTGTCATTATACCAATTTCATGAATTCATCCACTGATGGTTTTGAATTATGTAGGGATCATTCTGCTGCCTACTCAGGTATCACATTTCTGATATTGTCTCAGGAAATCGGTAGCATCATGAAATTTGAGAAAAGTCGTATAACAAGAAAATTGAACATTATATTCATTGTGGTTCTCGTTCTCACTAAAGGGTCTTGAGCCCTTGAAATCAATAAAAACTGTCCTGATCAATACATTCAATCTTTATTTGGTTTTGTTCTCCTTATCCATATTCCGCTGTCATTTCCATTTCAGATGCCCTTTAGAAAATCAGTAGAACAGTGAAAAGTAAAATCAGAAAGTGTAACATGAACATTGCACAGAACTACATAAATGCTGGTACTCACAAAAGGGTATTGCAGAGCCCTTGAAGTCAACTGTCCGACTCTGAGTCATATGATAAATGCATATATCAGTTATATGATATAATATGCATTTCCAATTCAGTCTTACTTCTTGGGTAGGATTAGGGAACCTAAAAAATCTCAATGGTAAGTACTGCAGTCTTTGACTGCACATTTTATTCCTCCAGGTCTCCCCATTACAAAAATATATCATTTCTACCTCAGCAACCCTCCCTAACAAGACAGGGATGTCCTAGGAACGTCCCTTTTTTGTCCTGCGGTACAAGGACATGATTGGGGCATCCAGGGGATACATCCCTAGGTTATCCTTGTCCCTGGAATGTCTGATATCCATTCACATCAGAGTCATTGAATTTCATCAAAGTATTGAGTTGCATTTTTTGGAAAATGTTTGTTTTTCTTCCCGAAAATAATTGTAATGAAAATAAAGAATAAAGTTTCAGAACTTCTTGAGAAATTACCATTTTTCGCACAGAGAAATCGTACATGCATCCTCATTTTTAAACACCCAAGAATGATATAATAATCATACCCAAATCCTAACAAAGTTGTATTTATTAAGGTTTCTGTAGTTAAGTCCTGTTTATAAATGTGTTTAGTACATACATCTTCAGGGGGCTTAAAAGCCTGATAAGCTATAGGTCCTGGGTTCAATCCCTACTCGACCTAATTTTTTTTCTTTTGTCGGAGGGATGTCCCTGGGATATTCTTGGGACGTCCTAGGGATATCCTTTCTTCGTACTTGGTACATCCCAGGGACGTACCAGAAGGACATAACTTGGATGAGTTTTTTGGCGGTCAGTGGATGTCCCTGGGACATCCCTAGTATGTACGTTGTCCCGACAAAGGACATCCCTAGGATATACTGGTGTTGTTAGGGCTAGACACTAAAAAAATCAAATATACTTACACTTATAGGTACCACAATTTTTTGAGGTTATGTAAAATGATAAAAAGAAACGAAAAATAATGTTAATTCCATTGAAACATAGCTGAAAAATACAAGTCTATAAAAATAATGATCGCTTTTGTGCTCCTTTCACAGTTGCTTCTAAGACATTGCTAAGCATTTCTGGGGTTATTCTATTGAATGCTTCGAAGACACTGCGATGTCTTCTTCATCATCAAAGTTATTTGCGTATACAAAGTTTGATATATTCCCTAAGATAAAATCCAGCTTTGTCAAATCAGGTGACCACGCTGGCCAAGGGACTGTAGAATGAGTACCAATCCATTTTTCTGGATAAAAACGCACTTACTTCTCTGGAATTATGTACCGGCGCGCCATCTTGTTGAAACTAACAGTTCTGAACTTCCGCAATCGGTATAAATCATCCAGAGCTTCCTCAAGATGATTCTCAAGCAAATTTCTATAACGTTCGGAAGTCTGTGTTTCATAGTAAATAGAAGGACCAATAATTCGTGTACCAAATATTGCAACTAAAGCCGAAACCTTGTTGATGTCTCACTGTAATATATAATTGTTCATTTTCTAGTAAACAATAATGTGTAATTTTTCTATCGAAGATACCATGATTAGTGACCAAGCTTTCATCAGTCCAGATGCATCTGCAAAATTTTTACATTTATTGGTATACCACTCACAGAATGTCCTGCGCCTTTCGTCATCGCCTGGTTTTAGCGCTTGACATATTCGGAATTTGTATGGATGGAATTTTTGTTTCCGCAAAATGAAATGGGTTGTTGATTGAAACCAGTTGATGAGGTATAAGTGTGTTGATTTCCTTCAAAATAAGTGGAACTGATGGCATTTTCCCTTTGGAATTTCGAAAAATCATTGATGATGGCTAAAAGTAGGTCGAAACACACACAAACCACCTTGTATAATACATGGTTGGATTAAGAATGAAAAAACCTTTCGGAATCTGTGAAAAAATTATCAGGACCGCATTTAAAAAACAAAAGTTGATGATGGTTCCACGAATACGAAACGTCGCATAGAAAAAATCAGTATCACCACGTTGGACGTCATCAAAAGTTGCTATAAAAAAGTATTCTCAGTTTTGCTGTATCTCTTATAATGGAGAAAAAAAATAGATATTCCAAAAATTCACCTTTTTCGATATAACTCAAAAACTTCTTCCTCATTTGAACGACTTCGTATCTCCTACCGTTTCCGAGATCCCCATGCTGTTCAACCTTATCTTGGACAGACTGTATACATACCGGGTGACACAGGAGACATGTAGCAGCCTGTAGTTTTTTTATTTGAAGAGATACAATTTTGAAATTCACAGGGGGAATATAATAAATGGTAGCGCACTTTACAAACCTAACGACAATTTTTTTCGACTACCTGTTTGACCGGAAGTGCCCCCAACTTTTTTTTTAATATCACCCTGTACATTTCTTCATCTTTTTCGCCTTGAAATTCTCTATCCAACAATGTATCACAAAGTGGCATTTATTTCTTGATTCGCTGTTGAATTGCTTTTTTGCTTTTTATTCAAAAATTTTCTTAATTTCCAGAAATTTTTGCAATTTTCAGGAATTTTTGCAATTTTCAGGAAATTTTCAAAATTTCAGGAATATTTGCAAGTTCTGCGATATCTGAAATTCTCAGGAATTTTCTGAAATTTTTTGAAATTTTCAGGCATTTTTGCGATTTTTGCAATTTTCAGGAATTTTTTGAAATTTTTACAATTTTTCGAAATTTTTGAAATTTTTGCAATTTTCAGAAATTTTTGTAATTTTCAGGAATTTTTGAAGCAGAAATGCTTCAGAAAATATGCAAATATACTGGGCATTCCAAAAAAAAATTGATTAAGATGTCACCAGATCTGGTAACCCAACCTAAGATATGTTACCAGATCTAGTAACCTAACCTAAGATATGTTACTAGATCTAGTAACCTAACCTAGGATATGTTACCAGATCTAGTAACCCAACCTAAGATATGTTACCAGATCTAGTAACCTAACCTAAGATATGTTACCAGATCTAGTAACCTAACCTAAGATATGTTACTAGATCTAGTAACCCAACCTGAGATATGTTACCAGATCTAGTAACCCAACCTGAGATATGTTACTAGATCTAGTAACCTAACCTAGGATATGTTACCAGATCTAGTAACCCAACCTATGATATGTTACCAGATCTAGTAACCTAACCTAAGATATGTTACCAGATCTAGTAACCTAACCTAAGATATGTTACTAGATCTAGTAACATATCTTAGGTTAGGTTACTAGATCTGGTAACATATCTTAGGTTGGGTTACTAGATCTGGTAACATATCCTAGGTTAGGTTACTAGATCTAGTAACATATCTTAGGTTAGGTTACTAGATCTGGTAACATATCTTAGGTTGGGTTACCAGATCTGGTAACATCTTAATCAATTTATTTAATTGAAATGCCCAGTACATTTGCATATTTTATGAAGCATTTCTGCTTCAAAATTCCTGAAAATAGCAAAAATTGCAAAAATTACTGATAATTGCAAAAATTGCAAAAATTCCGGAAAATTGTAAAAATTTCAAGAATTCCTGAAAATTGCAAAAATGACTAAAATTTGCAAAATGACAAAAATTGCAAAAATTCCTAAGAATTGCAAAAATTTCTGAAAATTGCAAAAATTCCGGAAAATTGTAAAAATTTCAAGAAATTCCTGAAAATTGCAAAAATCGCAAAAATGCCTGAAAATTGCAAAAATTGCAAAAAATCCTGAAAATTGGAAAATTTCCAGAAAATTGCGAAAATTCCTGAAGATTGCGGAAATCTATGAAAATTGCAAAAATGCTTGAAAATTGCAAAAATAGCAGAATTTGCAGAATTCCTGAAAATAGCAAAAATCGCAAAAATTCCTGAAAATTGTAAAAATTTGAAAAAATAGCTGCAAATAGCAAAAATCGCAAGAATGCCTGAAAATTGCAAAAATTACTGAAAATTGCGAAAATTGCAAAAATTCCGGAAAATAGTAAAAATTTCAAAAAATTCCTAAAAATTGCAAAAATCGCAAAAATGACAAAAATTGCAAAAATTGTAAACATATCTAAGGTTGGGTTACTAGATCTGGTAACATATCCTAGGTTAGGTTACTAGATCTAGTAACATATCTTAGGTTAGGTTACTAGATCTGGTAACATATCTTAGGTTAGGTTACTAGATCTAGTAACATATCTTAGGTTAGGTTACTAGATCTGGTAACATATCCTAGGTTAGGTTACTAGATCTAGTAACATATCTGGTAACATATCTTAGGTTGGGTTACTAGATCTGGTAACATATCCTAGGTTAGGTTACTAGATCTAGTAACATATCTTAGGTTAGGTTACTAGATCTAGTAACATATCTTAGGTTAGGTTACTAGATCTGGTAACATATCTTAGGTTGGGTTACTAGATCTGGTAACATATCCTAGGTTAGGTTACTAGATCTAGTAACATATCTTAGGTTAGGTTACTAGATCTGGTAACATATCTTGGGTTGGGTTACCAGATCTGGTAACATCTTAATCAATTTTTTTAATTGGAATGCCCAGTACATTTGCATATTTTATGAAGCATTTCTGCTTCAAAAATTCCTGAAAATAGCAAAAATTGCAAAAATTACTGAGAATTGCAAAAATTGCAAAAATTCCGGAAAATAGTAAAAATTTCAAAAAATTACTAAAAATTGCAAAAATCGCAAAAATGACAAAAATTGCAAAAATTCCTAAGAATTGCAAAAATTTCTGAAAATTGCAAAAATTTCTGAAAATTGCAAAAATTCCGGAAAATTGTAAAAATTTCAAGAAATTCCTGAAAATTGCAAAAATGACTAAAAATTGCAAAAACTGCAAAAATGACAAAAATTGCAAAAATTTCTGAAAATTGCAAAAATTCCGGAAAATTGTAAAAATTTCAAGAAATTCCTGAAAATTGCAAAAATCGCAAAAATGCCTGAAAATTGCAAAATTTTGCAGAATTTCTCAGCCCATTTGCAAAAGCATTAATCGCTATTTTCTCGTTAACTTTTGACAAAATTTTTGCACTATCATCATCTCCATTGGATTGACATAAGGTTAAATTCACTAACAGTTCTTCAATACTTTTTCCGAATTCCTCTATTGATTTATTTCCTGCTTGACATTATGAATTTCAATTGACAAAGCTGCAGCAGACTTTTTAGTGAATAGATGAACTTTCATGTCCTTTAATAGATTATCGATAGAATTGTAAGTATTTTCTAACCTTAATTTTGCATTTTGAGAGAGCCTAGTTTTTAATACATAGCTGATCAAGAATGTTTTCCCATCTTGATCTAGAAGATCACTATATAACTCAATAGCATCGATAAGCTGTTTAGTCGTATCTTCCGTGTTATCCATAATGGGAATTAAAGAAGAAGCAGTCCTAAGGTCAAATTTTTCGCCCATTTTTGCGATATTTCCTCCTTTTTCTATATTTGATAATCTGTCCTTTAAAATAGAATGTGCTTCAGAAATCAAACTATTTATTTCTTTAGCATAACTTTTGACTTGTGCCGTTTCTTCTAAAGTTTTTTCACTTTTACTATTAAACAACTCCTTAATTTTATTGAAATTGTCTTCTATTTCCCTCAATTCTGAACGTTTCTGATCAACTAATTGCAAATTACCTCGCCTCTGAGAATTATCTTTTGTTAAATTACGTCTAAAAACCCTAATTTCCTCATAAATATGCCTAAATTCTATCATTTGTACTACCTAACACTAATTAACTTATCTACCTTATACATATTAATCCTGCGGTCCTCTCTGCGCCTCCTCGAACCTGCTGCAACTCCAACTCGATGCTCATCTATGGGTTGAAGTTCAATTTCTCTCGGCTTCACACAGTCTCCTGGCTCCTGGAAAGTTCTCTCCTAATCTTCCTCTCTAGTGCTTTCTTCGCTCGTCTTCGGATATACAGGATGATTGCTACCAGAACTAAGCAACCAACTACTACGGCCAGTACCTCGAATATGGTGTATTTCTGTTGACTTCCTTCGGCTGCAGTATTATTGATGGCACCTCCGTTGATTCCTGCTTGGCCAATCACGAAGTTTTCCTTTGCTTGCTGGTTCCCCATATCCAGTATTTAGGTATACCAATCGTGTAAATTTTAACAGTACAACGACTGGCAGGATCGCCATGTAATAGGATGAATGATCATTCCTATTCCAGGGTTAATAACTGGGTTGTGAATGTATGGTGACAGACATTCTAGTAATCAACTCAAAGTCAAGTTAGAATCAATCTTCTCTTTATTGGTGGTACCAGGTATATATATATAAATCATAGGAACGTACCCTAAACCTAAACAACCTAATATCATGAATACACCGTGCGTCTTGATAACAACAGTGTTAACAACCCACACGGTGCGTTGTCCTCGCTTAACCTATTATACAGAGTATTCCTACAATATAATATCACCCTATATTATCTTACATACTACATGGTAACATCTTAATCAATTTTTTTAATTGGAATGCCCAGTACATTTGCATATTTTATGAAGCATTTCTGCTTCAAAAATTCCTGAAAATAGCAAAAATTGCAAAAATTACTGAGAATTGCAAAAATTGCAAAAATTCCGGAAAATAGTAAAAATTTCAAAAAATTACTAAAAATTGCAAAAATCGCAAAAATGACAAAAATTGCAAAAATTCCTAAGAATTGCAAAAATTTCTGAAAATTGCAAAAATTTCTGAAAATTGCAAAAATTCCGGAAAATTGTAAAAATTTCAAGAAATTCCTGAAAATTGCAAAAATGACTAAAAATTGCAAAAACTGCAAAAATGACAAAAATTGCAAAAATTTCTGAAAATTGCAAAAATTCCGGAAAATTGTAAAAATTTCAAGAAAT